>CM046662.1:87014604-88264604 GCA_025594165.1 Tamias sibiricus
GAGCACAATTTTTCATATTTCTGGTTGTACACAAAGTAGAGCCACAGCATTCGTATCTTCATACATGTACTTAGGGTTATGATGTCTATTTCATTCCACCATCTTTCCTACCCCCATGCTCCTTCCCTTCCCTTCCCTCCCTGCCCTTTGCTCTATCTAGTGTTTGTCTAATGCTTACATGCTCCCCCCACCGACCCCATTATGAATCAGCATCCTTATGTCAGAAAAAACATTTGGCATTTGTTTTCTTGGGATTGGCTAGCTTCACTTAGCATTATATTGTCCAACTCTATCCATTTATCTGCAAATGTCATGATTTTATTCCCAAAAAGAGCCTTTTTAATGGCCATATGTTAATAACATTCCATGAAACATGGAGCTTGATTAACTTAGCCCTCTGCACCTGAGGGCCATCGGGAAAAAGATACCTGATAACACCCTGAGAGAGCCTGAGGGCCTTTTGAATCATGCAAGAAATCATAAATATGTGTAATGTCAGTGCCTTTTTTTGTACACTGTATATTTGACATTAGAATACTGAATGTGAGTATGAGAGACTTATTAGAAATCATTAAAAACTGGGCTGGGGTTGTAGCTCAGTGGTAGAGGTCTTGCCTAGTATGCATGAGGCACTGAGTTCTATCCTTAGCACCACATAAAAATAAAATAAAAACATTGTGTCCACCTATAACTAAAAATAAATAAATAAATATTAAAAAAATAAATTATTAAAAACTGTTTAGTGATTCAAATATCCTGATAAAAGGTCAAGTTTTTCTTAAACAGGTATGTTTGGGAAGAACAAAGCTAAAAAGCTTGCATATAAACTATTGTATATTCCTGCCTCTTTCTCTGATTTTTTTTCATTATTTTGCATTTATAACTTAATTTGGGATCTGGCCACTTTTCAATTATTATCTCTGCTTCAGCTTCTCAAACATTTTTTTACCTGAATATATTGTGTATAATAGAAACCATTGTCTTTTGTATATCCTGTCACTATTACTATTATTATTATTATTCCCACATGGAATGGATCCATTCCATGTGCTTCCTAGTCAGACACAGAAGTGAGTGTTATAGGCAATTGATCACATGAATATAGAGTGGGTTTTCTGGGCAAGTTACCTATTGCAGTTACACAGTGTCCCAGGCTCAGAAACATTGTTTGAATGCTCTGCTGTTACATCCTGAAATTCTTAATGATTTTTTAGCCAGTAGCCCCACATTTTCATTATGTACTGGACTCTTAAATTATGTAGCTAGTCTGGTGTAAATAGATCCAGAGTCCAATTTATTCAATAATACTTTATTAGACATCTTTTTTTTTTTTTTTTTGGTACTAGGTATGAGTAACTCAAAGGTAAAAAAGGAACACTTTTCACTTTATGAGTTCATTATATCAAGGGAGATGGATATTATCAAAAACTAATATGCAGAGGAACATATATTCACAATTTTGAAAGCTTGCTTCAGATGAACTTATTTATTTATTTATTTTTCTTGTGGTACCAGGGATTGAACTCAGGGGCACTCGTCCACTGGGCCACATCCCCAGCCCTTTTTTGTATTTTTTATTAGAGACAGGGTCTCACTGAGTTGCTAAGTGCCTCGCCATTGCTGAGGTGGCTTTGAACTCATGATCCTCCTGCCTCAGCCTCCCAAAGTGCTGGGATTACAGGCGTGCGCCACTGCGCCCGGCTAAACTTATTTTTTATTTGTTTGAGAGGTGTAGGGATTTGTAGGTGAACAAAGGGTAGATATTTGTCCTATATTGATACATAAAATAAAATAGGTATCAGAATTGCTTCATTTAAAAAACAATGGAAGTAAAACATTCCCATCCAGAAAACTGCAATTTCATTTAGAAATATTACCTAATGTGATTTCTGAAACACGTAACTACTTAGATTTTGCTTTTTATTTTTTATTTTTATTTAATTTAATTTACTTTTATTTTTAGTTATACATGACAGTAGAATATATTTTGACATATTTATAAAACATGGAGTACATCTTATTCAAATTAGGATCCCAGTCTTGTGGTTGTACATGATGAGGAGATTCACTCTGGTGTATTCATATATGTTCATATGATAGTTATGTCAGAAAAGCTTTTGCTTTTGGTTTTGATAGCAAAAAAAAAAAAAAAAAAAACAAACAAAAAAAAAACTGGATTTGATTTGTTGATTTGTGTTATTGGTTCATTCATTTTATTATTTTTGCATTTTCAAATCCCAGTTTTTAATTTTCCTCTTTCATGCTCACATATTAATCCTCTAGGCTTTTCTTTGTTTGAAAAATCTGATATCTAAAAAGGTTTTGATCATCACAAACTGAAAGACTTGTTTTTTGTTTGTTTGTTTGTTTTTTTTTTAGTTGTAAACCTCTTAGTTCCAACATTTAGTCCTCACTTACATCTTGTTAAGCAGGTGTTCTAGATAAAGAACTAGAATTTGTTCGGAGGTGATGGGATGCCACAGCTTTTCTCTAATTCCATTGCAGTGCTAAGTTTTATAAACATTTGAAAACCTCTCCAAGATGGAATATATTGTGTCTATATCCCAATTAGAATATATATATATATATATGTATATATATATATATATATATATATACTTAAAGCTACACTTTTCTTCTTAATAAAATAGAATGATTTTGCTTTTAGAAGCAATGAATAAAAGAAAGTTTAAAATGTTAACCCCCACTGGGATTATTTGGCACAAAACAGATGACATACATGTATCTCATTCTTCCAATTTTTGCTGTTTTTCTAATTTGTACCATGATTTTACCTAGACTAACTGCCATTTTAAATGTTTTACATAAACTTTCTTGAGCTATAATTCACTAGCAATAGACATTTCTGATGACCTTTATCTGTTGTGGAAGACCCATGTCTCCCTCTGGCTGCATTTCCTTTACCTGGCTTAGCATTTTTAAAATGCATCTGGTGAAGATGTATTTTCTTAGTTTTCTATATCTGAACATGTCTTTATGTTACCTTCACTCTTAAAGGATATTTTCACTATATGTAGAATTGTGGGTTGGCCATTTTTTTCTTTTAGTACTTTAAAGGTGCTGTTTCTCTCTTCTAGCCTTCATAGTTCCTCCTGAGAAAGCCTGTGCCATTCACGTCTTTGTTCCTCTGCATACACTGTTGTTTTCTTTTCTCTTCTGCTTTGAAAACAATTCCCTTCATCTTTAGTTTCCAACAATTTGACTTTGGTTGTCTAGGCATGGTTTTATTCATATTTATGCTATAGAGGAATTTGAACTTCTTAAATTTATAAATTTATACCTTTATCTAATTTGAGAAAACGTTAGATGTTATTTCTTCAAATATTTTTGACTCATCTTTTTTCTTCTGAAACTCCCAATTACCCTTTTAATATTGTCCTATATAATCCTATTGCTTTTATTTTTCATAATATATTTTTCTCCCTACTTTTCAAAAAGGATAATTTCTTTTGATCTTTTATCACATATACAAATGCTTTCTTCTATAATTGTCATTCTGTTATAAAGTTCTTCTGGTGGATTTGAAACTTTTATTTATGGTATTTCTTTTAGTGCTAAAATCTTCATTTTTTAATGTTTCCTGTTTCTCCATAATTTCACATTCATTATTTCATTATGTGAATATTTTCCTTTGACTCATTGGACATAATTATAGTAGTTGCTTTAAGTCTTCATATAATAATTCCAAATATGTGGGTTATCTTGGGGTTGAGCTCTGTAATTGTCTTTTGTTGAGACTTTTTCATATTTTTCTTATTCTGGGAATATTGAATAATTTTGGATTATGTCTCTGTCCTTGTTGAGGCTTTGCAATTTGTCATAAAGACTATTTTAAATAATATTCAGTGACCAGTGTGTATCTGAGAAGGATACCTCAAGTGGGGGAAGAACTCCCAGAATGGAGTAGAAGGAACAGTACTTGATGCCCATGAGGGGCTTAGGATAGTGTTTTCCTGTCTGAGTAGAAAACGTCATGATTCGTGGACAGTAGATAGAGTACTCAAAAGGGCCTTGCCCCTATAATGGGAAATTATTAACTCTGGAATAAAACTGTTCTAGTCTCAGATCTTAAAAACAAAATGCATAATGGTCAAACTGTATTCAAATTTCTTAACTGTGTCTTAAGGGACAATATAGGAAGAGAGCCTATCCAGTTTGATAAAATGGATATGTTGGCACCCAAACAAATATTATCAGGCATAGAAATTAGCAGAAAAATATGCCAATAATGAGAAGAAATATCAGTCCACCAAATCATCTTAGAATTGACACAGATATTAGAACTAACAGTCAAGAAGATGTGTAATGATTTTTATAATTATATTCCATCTGTTCAAATTTTAAGTAGAGACAAAAAGTATTAAAATCAAATTCTATAAATGAGAACTACAATAATTGATACGTTACATATATATGTGTGTGCATACATTGATACACACACATATATGGAAGAATTTTCCATTCAATATGGAAGAATTAATACTGTTAAAACATCCATGTCTATACTAACCCACATGATCTACAGATTCTGAAATTGATTGATATGTATCCAATCAATTCAGAATCTTTAGATTGCACAACTCTATGAATAAACTAGAAATCTAAAAACTCAATAAAGCAATTTTTAGAAAGAAAAATAAATAAGTTAGAAAAGCATATAAGAGCAGAAGTTTATTACAGAAGAAAAGATTAGTGAATTAGGGGACATAAGAGTAGAAGCCATCCAAAATGAATTGCACAGAAAACCAGAGATCTAAGCAGATTTCCTAAGCTTCTTCTGTCCTCTCAGGTATTCTGTCCTGAAAACTCTAGCCTCCTGAGTCTCCCCAGATTCTTAGCCTTACCTCCTCACTTTGGAGAGTCTTCCAGGTCCTACCTTAGTTATTCCTCTCTGTGCCACCACCTGGAAACTCTTTTCACCAAAGCAGGAACTTGGGGGCAAAATAGTGATTGCACGTTTGTTTTCCATCTCTCAGAGATCACTTTCTCCATTGCCTGATGTCCAGTGTCTTGAAATTCATTGTTACGTATCATTTATCCAGTTTTCTTGCTGTGTCAGGTGACAAGGTATATCCAGTTTCTGTTATCATATCTTGGCCAGAAATGGAAGAAAACTCCTTCGCATGCTAAATTTCTTTTTATTGTGCAAACATTTGTTATTCAGTGAGTCAAGTTTAGTATTTCATAACAATAGTGATGATTTCTGCAAAAGTGATGTTAACATCTTGATTCATGGTATATCCTTAAATAGTGAAATTTTGGTTAGGTAGAACATGGTCAAGCCACAAGAATCAGTTGTTTCTCTCTTTATATACAACTTGCAAGTTATCCTCAACAGTTCTCTGTTTTACAGAGAATCCCTTGAGTAGCCTCCTGTAATTTTATCTATTTAAATCAAATAAACTTAATTTTATCTATGTTAAAGCAAATAAACTAGAAGCTTTTTCTTGATTGAATCTTCTGGTACAACTGATGACTTTCCTGAACAATTGTTGGATTGTGTGCATAAACCAAACAGCTGTGATCTTAGGACTCTCAGGTGTGAATGTGGCCCAGGCAGGAATCCACAACAGTGAAGGCTTTGCTGCAGCAGTAAGAATACCATGCATGTTGGACAGGTTTTGAAAAGCAGAATCGTATGGCTTGACAGAAAAAAAAATTGAAGAAATTATGAGGACTCACCAGTGAACAGATCTTGTTCTTTAATTCACTCTCTCCAGAATTTACAAATGAGGATGCTAATTAGACATACGTTCTCTTAAATGAGGGAGACTCTTTTTCTATTTTCCTTTTTGAAAAATGAGAGTGGTGAGCAGACTAGTGAAGTAATACTGTGTATAAATTTTCATATATTTTATGTATTCTTATAGATTCACTTAAGTTCAATTTAAGTGCAAAAAATGGTATTTCCTTAGAAAGGTCTGACATATTCTATCAGAATAATTTTCTTCACTGTTTTTGCTAATATGAGTGCTTCAGTTTGCCAAGACAGAAAGATACTTATACTGTCCAAAATAATATATTTCCAAAATATATGGGGAAGTAAAGAGGCAAGAGGATACCTTCCAACAGAAGAGTGGCTCTCACTGCTTGGGAAAGTTGAGCCATAGTCTGTTGCTCCACTGACTGCTTTTCTCCTCCTGTCTCTAGCTTAAACACTGTTGTTATTGTCTAGCTCTGTGGTTGCTTACTCCTTACAGTGTACTTTTTGTCATTCTCTAATGTGTTTTTTGTTGCAATTATTTTTCTCAGTTGTAGTTCATTTGAGCCTTCCCTATTATGAAAAGACCAACTGTCATAGCATACATATTTTTTTACACTGGTGTGAGGAAAAAATTCAAGAATGCTAGACTTCTGCATTGAAATGTGGAACAAAGAGAACAAAAAGAGACTAAATCTTCTTATATACTGTAAATCACTGCTTTGTTTCAGAATACAGTGTTTTTCATAATTCATTTTAAAACTGATTCTGTCAATTGTTGCTATCCTGACATTGCCTGATAAATTTTTGCTCCATGTATTTTTCCAAATATTGTCAACCTGTGGCAGACTGGCCTGTAAATTTGCAGGGCAAACAGAAGAGTAGACCAAGAGCAGTCACTTAGGCAGCAGACATAATGAATTTCTAACAGCAGTTGCATTGACAAAGAAAGAATGCCTATTCTTTTTTTAGTAACTTAAAAGACCACTTGCAAGCCCAAGGCCTCTGTGCCCGCTGAATTTAGGGCCACTAGTCTTACTGGTCTTTCATAAATACTGAAAGACCAGTAACCTTCTTGAAAGTTCAGAGGAGACAATTTCTCTTTCTCTCTCTCTTTCTTTCTTTCTTTTGCTCTTTCTTGCTTTAAGAATTAGCTCCGTTTAAAGCTCTCTAGTAAGTCTCAGCAAATAAGGATAAAGGGATGGAAACTTGACTTAGACACAAGCCAGGTGAATCAGTGAATGCTAATCTTGATTAATCTTTAAAAATTAAATTTACAATTTATTTTGCATTGTGTAAATAATGAAATGAATTATGTTTCTATATATTAGGTCCAGCACTAAGCAGAGCTTCACATTCTTAAATTTTCAATCAATAATTTTCAAAAAGATGACAAATTCCTAATGACTTTATAGGTTTCATTTTAAATCATTACGTCTACTGTGAGGTTACATAAAATTTCAGTGGGTTTCCCCAGATTTCATCAACATATACCCTAAGGCTTTAAAGTTTGTTTTCTGTGAGTAGTACTGAAATGAAATTTTTAGTTGGATATGATGTATAAATAAAGAGTTAATCACTTTATTAATAATTTTCAAGTGACAAGTTGGAGAAAATATTTTTAATAAACTATACAATTATATCAGCATAGTCATAGATGATATTTTATAAATATCCTGGGAAGATAGCTCTTTCCCTTGTCTTTTGGAAAATTGTAATATGTGTGTGTGTGTGTGGGGGGGGTAAATATATACAAGTGATTTGGGAATTTTGGTATAGTCTCAAACAGCTTTTTATGATATGACCTATCAAAAGGGATCTAAATGGAACTTTCAGGGATACATTCAAAGGCCATTTAGGGGAGATATTCAATTCTGATTGCCTCTGGATTTGTTCTAAACCACCTGATCAGCTTATGTGACTCTCTTTCGGCATTCTCTGCCTGCTGTCGCTATTAATAGACATCTAGCTCAGAGGCCCTCCCCCATCATGAGGGCAAGTCAAGGCACATCTGTGGTGCTGTCTTCTGAACTGTGTTATTTTGAAAATCAAAACTTGAACTTTAAAAGCTGGCTTGATGAATAACATTTAAATATTTTAAACATATTTAAGGCAGTCTAGAGGATGGCAAAACTTGGATTCAGATATGTGAGAATTTGAAAATTAGTTTATAATGATTCATTCTTTCAATTGTTTCTGAGATCAGAGCTGGAAATAGGCCAGATTCTAAAGTTGAAACTGTGAACTAAATCAACAGCTAGCACCTAGGGGATTGTCAATTACCTTTTAGTCATGCACTCTCAGATAATTGCAAAGTAAATAGATCACCTGGTACCCCCACATGCTCAGGGTCCCTTAGCTCAGAACCAGTGCCATTCTTTTCCAATGAAGCTTGTGCTTTTTACCAATTAATTGTCTAGAATATTTTTAGAACATCTATGAACATCTTTTGAACCCTTCCTGTCGGAGTGACACATTTATTTCATAAAACTATCCCAGCACTCATATTACACTGACTCTCTAGTTACTGCAAAGAAGGTTGGAAGAAGTTTGTGGCAGACTTTTCTAAATATAAAGTATCATGCAGAAGCAAGGCTCTGTTATTATAATTTGATAGTGCTGTGGTTGATATTTAATTTCAGTCACTTATGGAAGTGCAGAAGCCACCTGCCTGGTCTGGGACCCATGAGCTATTATCTGCCTGGATTTGTCCCAAGGTTTGGCCTGTGAGGCATGAAGAAAGAAAGCTGCTCTGGCTGAAGACAAGCAGCAAAACCTCTCTCTGGCTGTAAGCATGAGTGTGTCACCACAATACCCCCTCACTGCATTGTGCTATTCATTTACTTATGCGTTTGTTGGCTAAATCATCCTTTCTTAAAATAAACTTTTAATATTTTTAAACATTCTTTTCTTCTGACATGATTTCCCATTCTGTAATTTATAAGAAGGCTTCTATTGATATTCATTTCCTTTCATTTACACTTCAGGTTTTGCTGGTCTTTTGCATATCTAATATTATTTGACTGTACATTATACATAATGATTGGTATGTTATACAGACTTGGGATTGTTTCCTCCTCTAAATGTGTTGAATTTTGATCAGTTGGGCAGTTGACTAAATGTTGAAACCTGTGGGTTGCTGGTTAAATGTGGACTTCTTTTGGTTTTATCCTTAGAGTTAAGGATACTGTCCTTACTGCTGGCCTTATTCCTAAGGTGTGGATTTTCTGAGATTTCAATGGAAAGCTTGAGATTCTTACTTACCTCCTCTAATATGATAGGACTTAAGAACCTAAGTATGTGAACTAGGAGGCTGATGAGATTTCTGTCATGGAGTTGCTTTCTTATGAATTACACCTTACCTACAAACAATGACCAGTTAGACTGTCATTTGAAGGTTCATACTGATTTTATTCTTCCTCTTCTGTGGATTCCTCCTTCCCGCAATTTTTCTGACAGTCCAATCTATTTCTCTTTAACCTAATATGATGAAGAAGAAGGCTACAAAATTATGTTCTTAGTTCATCTTGACTTTCTGAGATTAGAAATTCACACTGAATGAATGTCACTATAACAACAAGAATACTAGGAAGTCACATTGCATACCTGTGAAGACATATTATAGGGGTTTGAACTATACATGGGACATCTACTACTTATGTGGCAGTGTTTGGGTTATATTGGTGAATAAGAGAGACAAAATTTCTGTCTTTTCTTGAAACTTAAGTTCCAGAGCATCAGTCTGAGTTAACTTTTTTATTATAGCTTGAAATTCAACTGGTGAGTATTGTATTCCCTTCAGGCTCATGATGCTACTTGACATCACACCATATTGAGGATGAATGATTTTTTTATCATGTATTTTATAATATACAAAAAGAAACTGGTTGCAGTATTGCACACCTTCAATCTCAGTGATTTGGGAGGCTAAGGAAGGAAAATTGTACGTTCAAGGCCAGTCTTAACAACTTACTGAGAACTTATCTCAAAATAAAAAATAAAAAAGGGCTTGAAATATAGCTCAGTGGCAAAGCACCCCTGGGTTCAATCACCAGTACTAAATTTTTTTTGTGTGTGTGTATACACAGGAATAGTTAAAATTAATCTGCACAGAGTTAAATAAACATGAGCCAGCAAGATATATTTATAAAGTATAAGCTCTTTGCTGTACCCAGATTGCAGAATTGGTTTCATTCAGTGTAAAAAATGAATTCAGATATCATGGAAGGCTGTATATAAAAAGACCTTGGAAACAAAAAGAATTTTAAATCTTTTTATAGTCTAGTGCTATATAACATAATATACAAAGCACTTTATTGTTTATCAACACGGCTAATTGAGCAGGATAATGCTATTATTATTATCCCTAGAGTAAAGATGAAGATTATAGGGCATGTAAGTTTTGTCCCTGCTATAAAATGGGCATTTGAGTATTATAAAGTGAATATCATTATCAATGTACATTTATCATTCTTTTTGTCTTTTGACCTGTGTTCTTCTGACTCAATATACAATGGTGGATTAGGATTGATTTTATTTTATTCCAGTTTTCAATTTATTATTTTTGTCTAGAACTGGAAAGGTGATCTCTCTAAACTCCTTATGATAAAAGCCCTCATCATCCCCATAGACTTCTCCTCCTAAACCTTAGATATTTTCCTACACTTCTTGATTTACCTTATTTCCACTCTCCAATCTCTCTCAGCAGCTCTCATTCACCTCATTGGCATGTTCAACCACTCCCTTGTATTATATGATATCTTCTTCAGACCTGGCTCTGTAGTGCCTTTGCTCAGTAGTTCCCCAGCCTGAGAAACAGATTTCAGGAGGTGGTGGGATTAAAGCTGCAATGATGCACTATAAAAGGAAGTTAAGCACACTGTAAATGTGGGGTTGACCTGCTTCTGTCACTTAGTAACCGTGTTAAGGTATTTATGTGAGGTATGTACCTATCCTCTCTGAATCTCTATAACGTAGCCAATAAAACAAGGATGACACTTTCCTACCTCACAGGATTCTTGTGAGGATTGGAGATTAAGCAAGTAAATCACCCAGCTAAATTGAAAGCTCTGGATTAGGGTATCCACTCTGAAAGCTCTGAATGTTTATGTGGGGAAATAACAAAGAAGGAAGAGAATTCAAAACAAAATATGGATAGTATTTTTAATTGTAACCTGGGCTCCCATACAGGCCCACAAGCTATTCCTTTGATTGTCTAGAGTAAACCTCCACAAATGCCATAGATCATAAAGAAATTATAACTAAATAACAGAAGACAGTATCCATGTAATCCAGTGTCAAGCATTAGGTGAATGAATGGAAAAAGAGTGATAAAAGAAGAGGTAACTGAACATTTACTTTCAGATTTGTTCCTTAATGAAAATCCTTTCTACTGGTAACAGAATACTCCTGATATTTCTTTGGGGGAACCATCACACCTACATTTTCAATCTGTAGAATTGCAGAGGACCAACCTTTCTCCTGGTTTCAATGGTAGACCTGAGAACTAGGCTTGGTCAATAGAGGTACAACACACATCTAGGGACATAGATTGATTCAGACTTGGCCCCATGACTCCGTTCAGGTTAATGAAAGAATCTTGGATCTTGGTACAAATTATTTTTTGCTTGATTTTCTAAGCTGATAATAAGTTTTAAGCATTTTGCAGGAAGAACCTGCCAAAACAGAATACAGAGCCAAATGGAGTAAAGGAAAGAATGAATGAAGGAAGGAGGGGTAAAAAGGAAGAAAGGAAGGTAGTTTAGATGAATTCCTTTAAAATCTGGCACTAGACAGTCAAAAGTCAAATGTATTCATTCATTTTAGCCATTATTTTTGTTTTGTTTTGTTTTAAGCCAAATGAAGAATTCTGTTAAGTTCTCCAGAATTTTAAGCAAGTGCATGGCAGACTGTTTTAGTCAGATTTTTTTTCGATACTATGACTAAATGATCTGACCAGAATAATTGTAGAGGAGGAACAGTTTATTTGAGGGCTCACAGTTTCAGAGGTTTCATTCCATAGACAGCTGTCTCCATTTCTTGGGGGCTTGAGATGAGGCAGAGAGTGTGGCAGTGGGAGGCAATTCATGTGATGATGAGGAAAGAGAGAGAGAGAGAGAAAAGAGAGAGAGAGAGAGAGAAAAGAGAGAGAGCGCCACTTGCCACTTGCCAGATACAAATATATACTCCAAAGCCATGTCCAATGTCACCTCACCTAGCCACACCTCACCTGCCTTCAGTTACCACTCAATTAATCCCATCTGGTGATTAATTCACTGATTAGTTTAAGACTCTCACAGCCCAATCTTTTCTGAACCTTCTTGCATTGTCTCACATGTGAGCTTTTGGGGAACAGCTCACATCCAGACCACAACACAGACCAACTTGTAATCAGACAATATTTAGAGAGGTGGCAAGGTAGAATTGGAAATGATGAACATCTATCAGGAAAAGTCTCCTGGGGGGTGGGCAGCAGGGCTAAGTTTATCCATAGAAAGGGAGTGAAGAAAGCAGAGTGGATTCCAGTCTGGAAAGATCAGCGATATGGTTCTTTGCATCAAAGAATCATCCAGTAATCATAAAAGAGTCATAACTGCGTCCAAAATCAGAGATTTTTCTAAGGAATGAGAATGAACTGTATTTACCAGATATGGGTAAAGTCAATTAAATGAGGGAAAAAATACACCTGATTGTTGGTCTGGGGTTCTTTTTGGAAAGGATTGAATTGTTCCTAGAGCATAGCTTAAAGTCAAGTGCACAATTAGAGGTAAAACATAAATTTGGGGAAAACCTAAATTTGTGATCAGAGAACAGGCAAGCAGATAAAAGTAGAGTAGAAGGAAAAGGAGATTGGAGAGTAGGGGAGCAAGTAGCACAGAGATATTTACTGCATTGTGCTTAGGGTCAGGGCCAATTTATCCATTAGGCCTGTAGGTTCTTAACAAGTAGTACTTTTAGGGTCCCATAGAAAATATTAATTTCTTTAAAAATGAGAAGATAAAAGTAAACTTTTAAGTTGAAATTTTATTTTAGCATATTTACCTTTATACAAATATCATCACAAATGTAATTTTGTTACTACTTTCTCTCCTCTATATATTTTTTCCATATATAGTCTCTATATGTTTTACTTTTTATTTTTTTAATAGAGGAAGATATCCACAAGGCAAAAGTACTGAGAGCCCATATGGCAATCCTAATTCCACCCTAACTTCATACTCGGACAGAATCTTTGATTGTTAGCACGTGCCGTAGCCATTTACAGCCACCTTTCCTTATTCTCCTCTAAAAGAAAGCCTGAATGACTGGGAGATTTGCCTTCCAGAATATCTTGCAGTTAGAATTGGCCAGTGTTCAGTTACAGCTACTGTGATAGAAAAAACATTCACTAAGTACTGCATGTGGAAAAACATCTCAAGAACGAAAACTCAGTTCTGTTCTATTTGCTTAGGAAAATACCTGAACCATAGTGAGCACTCAATAAATGATAGCAAGTACTAGTAATAAAATAGCAATTGTTTTGTTACTTTTAAAGGTCACTAGACAGAGCAAAGTGCTGACTGCTAAGATTAATTTCCCCTTCCCTGCTTATTCCTTGGATTCAAAAAGTTCTTCCTAACATGGAAAGAATAATGATCAGAACTTCTTTGTAAATAATAGCAAGACTTAGAAATTGCAGAAGGTGCCAATGGTAGCCAATCACTTACAAGCCTTCAAGAAATAGGTGGATCCCTCCAGAGGAGGTGTTTCACAGCAAGGACTAAAACCTTATTTGTCATGAAGTTTGGGGTTGAGGCATAATTCTGAATTATGGGGCCAGTCTATGGATTTCTCAAACTGTTGCTATTCTGAATTTATGTGGCTATTTGGAATACCAGGCTCTCTAATCTTTCTCAATTTAGTCCTTAGAGAGGGCTTGATTATAAATGTCAGCATAGTGGGGTGAATTGGTTAACTAAATCATCCAGTTTTATTTCATAAATCCTAAATTGTGTTCTTGGATGGTTATGTAGTGCCCATATTATTCCATCCCTTCCCAACTGTTCTCCCACTTTTGAATATTCTTTTATCTATGCCTAGGCCATATATGTTCCATGTTATTCTAAGACACCAAAGCATTCTTGATTCCCATTATTTATGTAAGCAATAGTGTCCCCATCCTCAATGTAAAATTCAAAAAAATTCCACAATTAAGTCTCATTCTAATCTTATTTTTACGTAGCCATTATAAATGTTTTTCTCTCCAATCATCATGTGATTGGGAACAGAAATTATTTTCTCCAGATAATCTAGAAAAGCTAATTATCAATAATCTCCTTTAGAATTTTAACTCTGTGTTGTGACAGCATCACGATATTCATCATGGTATAGACCTGATAAAATAGTGCAATTAATATTCACAAACATGAATGTCAAAATTTATTATTCTTTGTTGAGAAGTGTCATTTTAATTGAAAATATGCCAGTATTTTCCTTACTGACATCATCATTAATAGGATTTTAGGCAATCTGCCAGTACTTCTAGATATGAGATTCATTTTTATTCTAGAAAAAATTTATAACAATGTCTTCATTAATTATTTTTCTAATTTTGAATTTTCTCTTCGCTCTCTATATATAAAAGATTCTTTGAAGTTTTTATAAACAAGGAAAATTTAGAAAAATACCTCATGTCTAATCGTTGTCCAAACCTTTTATTTTTTTCTACTTTGAAACTAAAACATCTACTCTAATTGCATGAAGTATCCATTCTACATTTTTTCCTATGTTAATCTATCAGTTTGAAATTTTCTTTTGTGGCACTCAAAAATTTTATTATGACTTGCATATTCTAGAGAAATATATCTGTATATATTTAAAACTGTCCTTAGATTGCTGTCCCTAAAATATGGTTGCTTGCTTCTAATTCTTTTTATGTTGTAAGTACATAGCATTAAAAATATGTTCTCTAAAGAAGGAATGAAAATTAACTTGGAAAAACATATTCAAGAGTAGAGAATAGATCAGGTTAGGGTGTTAGGGTGTAGTAGAAAAATAATTAAAAAGAAGGACTAGACAGGAAATGGATACTTAGGACCACTAGGAGATTACAATCTGTTTTGCAAAAGATTCTTTTGCTATGAGACATCTTGAAAAATAGATAGTTTTGCTATAAAAAGAAAAATGATCTGATTTTTTTTTTTTTGGTGGTGGTGTTGTTGGGGATTGAACACAGGGCCTTGTGCATGTGAGGCAAGCACTGTACCAACAGAGCTATATCCTAAGCCCCATAATAAAAATGATCTGAAAGGTTAAAAAATAAAAAGTAAACAAGTTTATTTCTCAACAAATACTTTGCTTTTTAAAATATTGCTCCTACTTTTTAAACAATAACTTTGCTCTTATTAGTTTATAAATCTATGCTAGGATTTTTTCAATATTTAGTTTAAACTGTAGATGACCTGAGGACTGCTTTGTACAATGACTCTAGATTTCATTCCTACTCATTTCCAGAACAACTCTTTCTTGTCTTTAATATCTCAGTTGAACCCTTACTTTTTAAGTAGGTTCCCTCTAAGTATGCAATTTAAAGTAGATATTCTTTATTCTCTCCCTCATAAGAATTTTTTTATCTCCTTTATACTAATTTTGTAATATTAAAATTTGAGTTTTTTTATTAGGCTCCTTCAGGATAAACACTTTTTAAATTTATTATAATGTGTCCATGACTAGTATAGTGCCTGGCACATAAACGGCTCTCAGTAAGGACTATATTTAAAGAAACAAACATTCAATGAGCAAATTTGTACCTTAATAACTGGCTAATGAATTGAGTGAACCCAGTGGGTATGGACTATATTGGACTAGGAAGAAAAGCTAGAATTTCCAGTAGTCCTTTACCTTTAGAAAAGAGTCAGGAGGTAAGACTTCAAAATCAAGGCAGGAATCTTAGTTTGTTCATAGGGAACTAATTACCTTTCTTCCCTTAAGAACTCAGGAAATAAGGAAGGACCTAAGGTAATCAAGAAGCTGGAATAATAGACTTGCAGCACAGGCCAAGCCAGAGGATGTCTTCTTGGAGATGAATAGGAAGAGACTGAATTCATGAGCCCAGTAAAATGCCTTGAGCTGGGTTAAGTCTGGACTCAGTCTACTGTGGAGCACATGGTTCAAAAGGAAGTGAATGGTAACAAGCTCCATTAAATGGTAAAGAACAAACATGACCCGTTCTCATTCACATGGACTTTAAAAGTTTGTTATAACATCCTTTACTTAACAAAAAATAAAGAAGGAATAAAGAAGGAAGGAAAAGAAATATCTTTAAAACTATAAAGGGAGTGTGGCTTGGTTTAGACAGAGAAAGTCATTGAAGAGATAGGGAAATAGTAGGTTTCTAAGGCAAAAGAGAAACTTCCTGAGGGTGTGGATGGGGAGACCATCGAAGAAGGGTGAGTGACCCTGTTCAGTAGGCACCTTGGTAGGTGCTTCAGAAAATAAGAAAGGTGAACAGAAGGTCAACTATGCCCAGAAAGGAACTTCCTCAACCCAACCGTGAGACCTATACTTGTAAGGGAACATTCAGGACAATAAGTTATTTCCAAAAAAATAATTCTAGTCTATCAAATGCTGGTTGGGAATGATAGCACCAGAAACAATATTCTGTGAAGCTATAGAATTTTTATTTGATTGTACATTGATATATTTTTATCCAGTGTTTGTGTCACTCAGAATTTAGTGTTGAGATAATAAAAAACAATTTCCCGATAGTTATATTAAATTCTGTAATCTTATTTCCTTGGCTAAATGATTTATTTCCAACTCATTTTTGATACTTTAAGAGACTTGTGTTTGATGACAAATTTTAGTTTGTGGAAGAAAAATTTAATATTTTTCTCGACACTATTTTGGCTTTTTAAAAAAATAGATCTAACTAACCTTCTTTCCAAATCCATGCTGTGGATTCTCTTATATCAAGAAATTAGCAGAAAGTCATCATATATCATATCTCTTTTTGTCTCAGGATTTAAACAGGCACTTGCTGATAAGAGTGAAGTGGTTTCTGTTTATACTCTGACTGCTCAACTTCAATCCTTCACTTCCTTCTCTGAGGGTATGAATATTACACTTATGATGCTGCTATTACTATATTTTACTTATTTTCTTGTCCTTCTCATTTCAGAATTTACTCACCTGTTGCTTAACTGTTTTTTCTTCCCTTGACTTTCTTGGGGAGGGCCAAGTGTGCTTATAAAATATTATGTCTGCCGGGCACAGTGGCACACGCCTGTAATCCCAGCACTTTGGGAGGCTGAGGCAGGAGGATCGCGAGTTCAAAGCCAGCCTCAGCAATGGCGAGGAACTTAGTAACTTAGTGAGACCCTGTCTCTAATTAAAAAACACAAAAAAGGGCTGGGGATGTGGCCCAGTGGTCGAGTTCCCCTGAGTTCAATCCCCGTTACCACACACACACAAAAAATTATGTCCATCACCTGTACATCCTGTCACTTGGGTAAGTGAAGGTGCCTACTACACTGAAGTTACACTGGGGAAAATGAAAAGGCATGAGGTGTGGCAGGTAATTCTATTCAGCCCATGGCTTTCAGTAATTCAGAATATCTGGTGAGTTGTTGTACTATATATTAGATTCACTGATTGGAACCCATGACATGTTTCTGCGTCATTAGTAAGAACTGTTTCTGGGATATATTGACCATTTCTTCCATTGCATAGCAAGATAGTAACCCAGTACATTAGATTTTCAAATATAATATATAATATTTGTTAATACACCATTTTTGATTATTAAAAATTATAGGCTATTATTTGAAAAGGAGTAAATTAATATTTTCCCTCCTGCTTTTTACATGAATCATTTCCTCCTGTGAAAAATTTGCTCCTCAGAAAATTAGAATTCAGTGACAAATTGATTTTCAGGAAGATTCCAAACAGAAGGAAATGATTCTAGGTGGGATTTTCAGAATTTGAAGTCTTTTGTACTTTTTTTTTTCAGTACTGGGGATTGAACCCAGGACCTTATGCATGCTAGACAAGTGCTCTACCACTATATCCCAAGAGAAAGGGTCTCACTAAGTTGCCTAGGTTGGTATTGAACTTAGGATCCTCCTACTTCAGTCTTGGGAGTAGCTGGAACTATAGATATGTACCACTGTGCTTAGCTTAGAATTTGAAGTATTGGCCAGGTGGGCTCCAACTTCATTACTGGTAACCAAGCAATGGGCATTCTTTGGACCACACTATTATGGAGATAGTAGAGAAGAAGAAACAGAGGCAAGACAAGTGCCTTTCATTTTATGAATAATAGGAGTCACATTAGATTAACATGGCACGCTGAAGTATTATTTTAGCAAATAACACATTTTGAGAAATATATATTTTTATTAATATAATCCCTATAGTTTGATAACATTAGGGTCTTGGAATGTTGAACTTAAGGGAACTCAAATAATCATCTGGTCCAACTTCCATATTTTTAAGATTAAGAAAGAGTTGACATTCAGGTTACAAGAGTAGTTTCAAGTTCCTAAGCCAGTATGGGGCAGACTCAGCTCTTGAAACAAAGCTTCTCAAAGCCTAATTCAAGATTATATTGTGTTTAAATTTTTATAACAGAAAGAAGTTACTCTGCAAAATATTTCTGATGTATCACCAGGTTTTTTCCCCACATCTGCAATGTAAAGTTTGACATGGTTGGGGCAGTGTGGCAGTGGTATGGTTTTAGTATGAGGGAGAAATGCAAGAAATAAGAGGAATCAACAGTCAGTGCCACTCTGATGCTATGGATAGGAGCTTTGGAATCTTGTTTGTTTGTTTGATTTTATTTTTGTGCTTGGAGTCAAACTTAGTGAACCACACTCTCAGCCTGGAGCATTGGTTTTTTAGATTACACACACACACACACACACACACACACACACTCTCTCTCTCTCTCTCTCTCATATATGTATATATATTGGTGTCATACATTCATCTAATACTTTCTCATTCATTACAGAAAATTTTTTGAGATAAATGCCTGAGTGGAAAGAGAGTCTTATGCTTCTAGTCATTTCTCTGAGTAAAATAAAGTTTCATAGGCAAGGGTATGTATATAGTCTTTACATATATAGTTGCCTGATAGATTTTTCTAAACAACCATCCATGTCTTTGGATTTTATCATAGTTACTGTGTTGGTAAAACACTCCCAGATGTAATGAATATTAAAAGTAAAAATTTCACAATTAAGTACTAGTGTAATCTGTACCATTATGTGATTCTAATTTTCCTTATCCAAACATATTTCCCCCTATTGCATATAGCATATTTTTATGTCTGTAATTTCAAACTTTCCAAAAGAATACTGACAGATACTTTCAAATTCTTAGTCAATGTGGTGTAGTACACAGGAGAAGCTGATAACCCAAAATGATAGTTTGATCAATATACCCCAAATACCACCCTTCTCGCCCCAAATACTGCCTTTCTCACCCCAAATGCCATCTGTGTTCTTGGAAGAAATGGATAGTGATATAAAGTCTAATCTTGAGTTTAGAAATGGCTTTCTAAAAGAGAAAAATCCTTCCTGAGGTGAAGTAGCAATGTGTACAAAATTTCATTTATTGAATAGAAAGTCCATCCAAGGCTGGCACTAAATATGAGAAACAATGCTTCTAGTGTGGGGAAAGATGGTTTATTCTGGTGACCATCTCATGCTTTGCTTAGGTCAACTATAAAAAATATTTCATGCATAACAGTAGCCCTGAGGCTCATTGGATATGAAAAAGAACACTGTAGTTTATCCAGTTGAAATGTTTGAGATAACCATGTGTCTTAATGAAAGAAATTATGAGGAACTGTGCAAATAAGATTGTGGATTTCAATGGTTAGCTTACTTCCATGGCCTTTCTCTTTCTTCTTCTCCTTCTTTCCCCTCCTTCCTTTCATTTTTTTGCTTCCTGTTTTTTTTCTTTTGTCATTTCTTCAAGCTGAGTCCTCTGACTTTAATTGTTTGTTTCTTTCCTAGGGTTCGGAAGGCAGTACTGAGACTGTAATACTACATCCCAATCTCACTACCAATTTAAAACTTTTGCTGAATTTATTTCCAAATGTATGGGGTTTATTAGAGAAGATTGTCTGCTTGAATTTGAGAATTTTAAACAGAATAAATTAATTGATTTATTATTATTTTTTTAATGCTGGGGTCTAGACCCAGGGCCTTGCACATGTTAGGCAAGTGTTCTACACACTGAGCTACACTCCCTCTCATATTTTATTTTAAAATTAGATTTATAAAAATGTTTTACAAACAGCAAATATAATTACCCTTTTTAAGGGTATTCAGTTCAATGAGTTTTGACAAATGTATGTTGTTCTCTAGTCTGTACAATAACAAAGATATAGAACTTTTTATCACTCCAGTACGTTTCCTTGTGTCCATTTGTAATCAATTGCCTCTCAGCTTCAGGAAAACATGTATTTTCATTTCTGTTCTTAAGGCTGTATGTTTTCTTTCTTTCTTTCTTTCTTTCTTTCTTTCTTTCTTTCTTTCTTTCTTTCAACTAAGGATTGAACTCAGGGGCACTCAAGCACTGAGCCACATTGCAAGTCCTATTTTGTATTTTATCGAGAGACAGGGTCTCACTGAATTGTTTAACAACTCACCATTGCTGAGGCTGGCTTTAAACTCATGATCTTCCTGCCTCAGCCTCCCCAGCTGCTGGAATTTCAGGTGACCACCACTGCACCTGGCAGCTGTGTGTTTTTCAAAATGTCATGAACTTCACCAATATAAAATTTACTCTCTCAAAAGATACTATTAGCCACATAAAAAGATAAGAGATGGGCTGGGAGAAGATGCTTTCAAAACATATTTGATAAAAGACTTATATCCAAAATACATAAAGAATGCTTACAACTCATTCATAAAAGACTAAAAACCCCAATAATAATTAAAAAACATTTAAATAGATAGTTTGGAAAAAGATATCCTTGGATTTTGGCATCTGGTGGTGGGGCTTACTGGTCTCAACCCTTCATGGATTACTGAGGTATGTCTGTGCCACTTGACACCCATAAATGGCAAAACTGAAAAAAGAACAATAATGAAAAGAGGTGATATGGAGCAACTTGAACTCCCATGAATTGCTAGTGGAATACAAACAATAGTATAAACTCATCCTTTGGAAAGTTTACTCTGTGTGTGTGTGTGTGTGTGTGTGTGTGTGTGTGTGTGAACTCAGTCTCAATAAAAATCAACCACAACCATAACCACATAGAAGTAAAAATACTTTAACATGTGTGGAGTCAGTCATGGCCACTTTTTAAGGATAAGAGACTTTGATAAATGAAAAACTTTTCATAATCTCTGTGCTTCCTTTGACTTTCTCAGTGGTGAAAATATATGAACAAAAAAACCAAAATACCAACCCAGGTCCCCAGAGCAAATGCCACTGAATCTGTGAAAATTATCTTTTCCTCTACAAATGGAAGACTTTTGAAACATGAAGGAGGTCATGTTGAAGATGCCAAGCAAATTTGTTTCCACTTTAGCTCTCAGTACTCTTTGGGATGATTAGTGATTGGATAGCTTATTATATTGCACAAAGTGATATCTGTTTCTTTTGTTTTCAGAATGATTTTAATATAAGATCAAGGAAGTTACTCCGATATTTATCCCCCATTTCAGCCTCATTTTTCCTTTATCCAAACATCTACAGAGATACTGTTACTTTTAGAATCACAAAGAGCAAGATGAAGATGGGGAATTAGCAAAATGACTCAATTTGGCTATAACTTATATATAACATAAATTATAACAGGAAAAAAAGCTTATAATTTAAAGAAAAAGTAGTTGTTTCATCCCACACCATTTTAAGTTCTTAGAATCTAAGCATTGGTTTTGCTTCTTTAATTCAGTACAAAGACAATATGTTCTTCCCAGGTGTTTCTGTCTCAGTTTAAAAAACAAAACAAAACAAAACAAAAGGAAAGTATTAGATTCCCAAACTTTTAAGTACAGTTACAACTTTTATTTTCACTAAATCAGATAAACTTTCTCAGGGATGTGCAAACATAATGAGTCTCTCTCTCTCTCTCTCTCTCTTTCTTTCTCTCTCTCTCAAGACATCCAACCTATTTCAGAGAAGAAAATTGGAACTTCATTGATAGCAGAAAATAACTATTTTTTTTTTTCAGTGCTGGGGATTGAGCCTCAGGCCTTGCACATGCTAGGCAAAATACTCTACCATTCAGTTGCATCTCCAGCCCCAAAAATAACTTTTATGAGTTTTAGACTCCCTGGGAATTTTCCAAACAATATTGTTTGTTGTGAGGGAAGAGGAAAGAAAATGATATGCCATTGCCCTAGAAAATCCCTATTGTTTTTGCTTCCCTGAAGTAATATGGCAACTCTTGTCTGTCTTAATCCACAAAACAATAATTATTTACTACAAACACCCTGGAAATGAATTTTTAATATATCTTTTGGGACTTTTAAGACCTCAAGTAAAATTGAAGTGTTTTTGAGAGTAGTGATTCATGACACTCACTTCTTGGGAGTCATGGGAACAGATGTTCTCAATACCACCCACGATGGTCATGTCAACTCCAAATGAAATGGAGAACTGAGGCAGCTTTCCAGATAGAGCAGGTCACAAAGCAATTTGCACCTCAATTATTTGGATGTTGCATGGAGCCTCCCATCTTTCAAATGCTCCCCTTGGCAAGCAGAACACTCAAGGAAATTTTCAGAGGAAAAAACAGGAATACTATATGCTCATAGACACAGTTCAGATGTTTAATATACTTGAAATGGATTTAAGAGTTGATTAAAAGCTTTGCTAATAGAACTTCTCAGTTAAGTTAGGAAGCTAAACTAAAACTTCATTAGGAGAAGGGGAAAATTCAAAACAACAGTGGAGAATTCCTAAAATCTCAGGTTAAAAGTCTCATTAAGACGCAAGGTTCAATAGTCCTATGTCTTAGATATCCCTGGTGGACCCTATTTGTCTCAGCATTATTAACTGTCTCTCCATGCCCTGCCCCACTTATTCTCAAATGCTTTTGGTATGAATTAATGGACATTCTATTTAAAGGTCATTGAGTCCAACACCAATTCAAATTGTTCTATCATTGTGGTGGTCTGAAGTATAGAAAAGCAGAAGAGACATAGAGAATTAATAATGTGACCACTTACAAAAGGATACTATTGAACAAAAGCCCAAATTTCTCACCCAGCATTTATATAAACATTCCTTTTTTTTTTTTGCTCTTGTTTTGCTTTTTACATAATTATAACTTGAGACTTCAGGTAATAAACTGGGAGATAAGGCAAGGAATAAAACAGATAAGAAATTTAAATATCACATATTATCAACAAAGGTAAGTTGAGAGTGGTAGCTTAGTGTGCAAAGCAAATGATTTTCTTAATATTAGTCCCGAGGACTGAGCAGCTTTAACCAGTCATAGATTTTGGATCAGGGCAGGATCCTACATTTGATAAGCCTGGCCTTGCAGGCATTACAGAGAATTCCTGTGGTGTGTGGGAAAACATGGAGGATAGACAGAGAGATAGAAATAGATATAACAGAGATGAGAAAGAAAAGAAGAAGAAAGAAATGTTTATACAGTCATGAAATCATTTTTTGTTCAGGTTAGCCACCCTGCATTAGTGTGGACCACATAAGAGTGCTAGCATGAGAATCAGAACAAAGAAGTATCAGCCCTGTGTAGGTCACTCAGCCCCAGGAAAGAGAAGTAGCTCAGTAGTGTCTGCTTTAGTTTTTTCACTTGTACAAGTCTCAGAGGGGGCATGCTTGTCACCTCATGAGCTCCCTGGAAGGAAGCATTAGGACTAGAAGAAAAGTTGTCTTTCTCCTCCAAAGAAAACTTCAGTTATCTGAAGTGGAGAAGAGAATGAATATAGAAAGTTTTTAGCAGTTCAATTTTTGTGATATCATGGTAAAGCCATGTTTTAGGTAGGAAATTAGGTTTCCAGAGAAAGTAGATGAATTTCCCAGAATTTTTGTGATGGTGGGATTCCTTAGAAGCTGCTCTCTTTGCAGATTAAGTTTCTTTTCCTAGCACCAATTTCCCTCAAACTTCTTTACCCTGAAAATGTATCCTTTTCTGGAGCCCACTTTTCCCTTTTTATGCAGTTATCATAATGATCCTAACAGCAAATGACATCACTGGAGCCGGTTACCTGTGGTTAGAATGGCCTTGTGTGTGAACTGTTTTCTGTGTGTTTGATGAGTAGTACTGTACCTGAAGAAATTTTATTTTGCAGATTGTTCACATCACTCACATCACACTGTTAGAACCAATTGCATTATCTGCCACAAATCATTGTGACTGCAGGGTGTTCATTCTCAGTCAAAATTACAGACTTCTTATCTATTTGTGGGGAAAGTGAAAACAGGGGTGTGCTCATGAGTTTCAAAGCTGAATACATTGATTCATTTCCAGGGAAGGGAGAGGTAAGAAGATGACATGTTTCCCATCAGTGGACTGAACCCGGGACTGGCAAAAGTATGTTCTGTTTTACATTTAGATTAAATGTACCTTTTCCCAGCAGCTGCCTGGTGATTACCACAGAGGGGATTTCAATCAGCATGGTGAGAGGCTGATTGCATTTCCCCCTTGTCCATGTGGCCTTCCCTTTGGCTTCTAAGATGTGCCAGGGACTGAAAGGACAGTGCTGATAGCTTTTCTGACTCAACCCTGTGGGCAGCACTTTGCTTTGGATGGAACTGGGGCTGTAGCAGTGATGATGCCACTCATGTACCGAAGTAGCTCTATGAAAAGCAAAAACAGTGTTCTGTTCCTGAATTATACATTTTTCATCTTCATTCATTCCAGTTCCTTTGTGCTCTTGCTTTTAATGTGTCCCACTCCCCACTAAATACAGTGCTCCTAAAATTTTAAATTTTCTTGCAGAGTTTTGCATGGGTCATTTGTCTTCTTAAATTCTTCTATGTATTGTTGATTGTTCATTTTTATTTGTTTATTATTTATTTATTTATTGAATGGGTAAAACAGATCATTGGAATTTCCTGCTGTGGTCCCAGGCTGTTTTATGGTCACCTAGCAACTTGAGTGTAATACATTCTAAACTCTATGGAGTGGCTTTGCTTATGTACTACATTACATTATGCAGTTTGTTCCAGAAAAAAAGAAAGGGAAAAAAATCAATAACAAGAGCAGAGAAGCATTCCATTGTTTCTTCCCCACAACTCCTAGGAACATCTGGTCTCATTAATCTCTAGTGCCTTGGTCTATGTGATAGACACATCCTGAGTTTCCATTCATCTCCAGCATGGTCCATTGAAAACTGCTGTTGCATAGCAATATGGGCAGATGCTTTTAGAGCATGTGTTTTTCAAAGCATTCAGCATGTCTAGTAGAGAATGGAACACAACATGCTTTACCTTATGGTCACTGGTGTGAGTGTGTCTCTGGTCAGAAATAACTGCAGGATCAGTTCAACAAATTGGGTGGTCTTAGCTTAATTTCTTACAGATTAGCAGTGTGGAGTAAATGTTGACAACCACACAGTGAATTATGTTTGAGCTTGCCTAATGTGGTTTCTGAGAGACTGTGGCCCAGGATTGCCATATCCATATGGTGCAGGCACATTAGGAAATTCTTTATTAGGAATTTTAACAATTAAATTACTTCAAAATTCAAAATGGGATTCACCTTATAAATATTATGGAAAAGGCTGGGATCCTGTGTAGGCTGACTTTGATAGAATTATTGAGTTTGCTAGGGATTTTATAGTGAAAAGATGATGAATCTTAGAATCGGAGGGTACAGGTTGGATTTACACTTAGAACAAACAATTTAAGTAACAGTAACCTTGGAAAAAGCGATCTAACCTACATCTCAATGTCTTCATACATAAAATAGGGGTAAAATTGTCCACCTTCAGGGATTATGAGGATTAGATTTGAGGACAGGGGGCATATCTGTAACAGCAGGTGTGTTTTTACTCACTTTCCTAAAAAAATAACAACAACAACAACAACAAACAAACAAACAAACAAAAAACCACAACAAAACAAAAACAAAAAACAAAAATGGTAGGTGAAGTTTTACTACACATTCTGAGTTGATGCTGTTAAAAGGCTGTAGATGAAATTTCTCAGTCTTTTAGGGATCCTTGGGGAGTGGAAAGGAAGAATCACAGTGGCATTAGGAATTACTTCCTCAGTGAAGGTGGGCTGTGGAGGGGAGCTGTGCCACCTGCAGTGATGAAGTTAGGCAGTTTGATTCTGGGGGGTGTATATTGAAATTGAAGGAATGTAGTTCATCAGGCAACCTTCACACAGTGATTCTGACCAGGGAACATTTTCACATCACTGAACTTTGCCATTCAACAAACCGTTTCTCTGTTTGTGAGAGTACATTTCATCATCTATGAGGCAGAACTCACCCCTTTTTTTATCAGGAAACCACTTTTGTGATAATTCATTCATCCCCACAATAGAAATATTAATCTATTCATGAGGGTAGAGCTCTCTCAACCTAATCACCTCTTAAAGGTCTCCCTTCCCAACACCATCACAGAGGCAACCAAATTTCAAATTGGAGGGGACATCCAAATGATAGCAGGTTACAAGGTGGATCTTATTTTCCTCCTGTGGTAACAAGAAGTGAAGAGCCCAGGGCCTTGTGCAGGTTGATCTTATTCTGATTGTGGAGGCAAATTTATCTTCTTTTTATAGTTGTTTAAATTTCAGGACTTCACTCAATTTCATATTTTTTCAAAGTATCTTTTCTGACTTTCCCCCTCTTTGATATCTCTTCCCTACATTCTTATATTATTTAGCATCAGTGGTCACAGTTTAAATTTTAATTACATATTACCTTGAATAACTTATTGTGCAAAGGTGATTTTTTTTCCTCCCATTCAGATTTTAATGCTCTGTTTTCTGCTTCAGATTATTTGTCAATATTCCTAATGTAATAGCATTGTTACATAAAATGTGATAAGCAAGTACTTACTAATTAATTGATCGGCTGATATTTTATGTTCCAATGTATCCCAAGAGAATATGTGGCTATATTTCTGGTATTGATCCTTATCTATTTATCTTTCATGAAGGAAACATACTTCACAACAATCTTGTACAGTTGTGTGGCTAATTCTGGCCAATAAGCTGTGAGTAGGTGATGTATTACTTTCAGTCTCAGGCAATGAAAAAGCTCTTACAGAACTGTGGATGTCCCGTGGGGAAATGATAGAGACACAAAATGGAGCAGCATGGATCACTAAGTCACTGCCTAGAGGACAGCTGCCCAAGAGAGTTACCTGATGTTGTTGGCTATGTCCTGTGAACAAGAAATACACCCATGTTGTCATGGGGTCTTTAGTTTAATTTCTATGATAATTCAAAGTCAGAGTCTCTGGCTCTTTTGGTTTAACTTGTTATCACAGCATAACTTAGATTTTCTAGATTAATTATACCAGAGTTTGTGATGCAGCATTTAGACCTCCATATCTGGAAGTTTCGCTTACTTAACTAATGAACTGCAGGATGTTCACAACTGATTACCTCCTTGGGAATTGTATTAGCTGGAGGGATTCTTTTGGCCCAAAGTTACTTTGTCTCTATAGAGCACTCTGCATTCAATGACTAGCAGAAAAGGTGATCTAAAGGCCAAAGACCTTGCTTCAATAGGGAACAATTTTAAAGAAGGAGCATTGAGTCTCTTATGGCAAGTGCATTTAAATCCAGCTTCTTCCATTTCCCATAAAACCTTTTACAGGTACACATCTGACTTAGAAACTCCAAAGGAACCTGAGCAAAGATATTAATACAAAGTTATTTCAAATTCCAATAATCCTAAATTTATAGAAGAAAGGTAAAATGGGTACAATTTGAGTCCTGGGAGGATTCTTTATCCAACCACCTTAAAAATACGGAGAACAGGATTCAGGACACTTAATTTCTGCTAACAGTCATTCTGCAAATAACTTGCTGTGACACAGTTTCTTTATCTGCTAAATATGAATAATGATATATGTGCTAATGAGAACAAAGAGTTATTATGTGCACCAAAAGTGGAAGTGTACTAAATAGTTTGATATTTTCTACATAAGCTGTGACCCTACTGGGTAAGACCAATAATGATATTTTAATATCATCATCATCATCATCATCATCACTATAATCTTATTTAATAAATAAATAATTATAGACTAATGAAGAATAAAAAATCACTTTTCTAACATTCTTTCTGGATTTCATTTTACTTTCACCCATACAGACATTGCATTTATAATGTACTTGTTGACTTTTTTGGGGTCAGGTTTCTCAGTAGATAGAAGCTCTCTGAGGACAGAAGACAATAAAATACTTTTAAGTGTTCCACAGTATCTAGCATAAAGCCTCATCGTGAGTAGCAGCCTAATGTATATTTATTAAATGTTCCTTTTGGGGACTGCATGCCTGGGGACATACATAGGAACTGTTTCTTTAAAAAATCTTTTGACTTGTGTTTTTGAAGAAAAGTGAGACAGAAGGGAATTTATGAAGATTTAGTCAGCCAACATCAGTCCTATCTTCCATTTCCCTTTACCCTGGAGAGGAAAGAGTCAATCCCCCAAGACGATATCAAAATTGTGCTTTAGTGAAACATGTTTGGAAATGGGGGAAAAAGTGAATCTATTTTAACTTTAAAAGGTATAAAGGTAATTCTGGTCTTAAGGATGAACATTCACAAGTTTTAAAAACACAGAGAAAGAAAAACAAGCAGAACTTTAGGCTTCAGGCAGTTTGAAGAGAAAGTTATGAATGATGGTGCAATTAAGAATAAATCTTATTTAGAGCCATGCTACCACTTCACTATCATACCCGCTATAAGCTTCCCACCCCCCAACCCCCAGAGGTTTCTGGCTATGGAGTCTTTTGAAGTAGTTAACACCCAGATGTTTTGTATGCAAAACAGAATTATATCCCGGGTTGACTGTTTTGTTTTTGTCATTGCCTGGGCTACATCTGCTAGAAAAGTCTGAGAGAGGTCACCATAATCCCAAGTGTGCGATTAATAACCAGCTGAGTATAAAGCAGGAAAAAGCAATGCAGAGGAGATGGGCTACCTCCTCTGTGGCAGTCCTGCATTTCACTGTATTTGTTTTGGGCAACATTGTATTTCAGGATAGCATGATATCCAACATTTTTAGTAATTTATGTTTTCCAATCAGAATAGGCTGTGCTGATGGGAGGAAGGGAGTTGACTAAATTTTTAGTCAATTAAAGATTCATATATTTTTTGGTAAGAAAGAGAAATAAATGGTCATCATTCCATAGCTCATTTCAATGAAATTGCTTTAAAATGACTACTACTATTCCAGGGATTATCGCACAAGATTCACTGAGATAAATCTTCAAACAGAGACAGGAAATAGAATGCCATTACGTGATGTTATCATAGTGCTTCACTCAAGCAGTTAGGATAAAAGGAGCATAATTTACACTTCTGAAACACCCTCCAATGCAAACCTTCTGAATATGTTGCAACTACTCAATTACAGTCTAAATCATTTTGCAAATCATTTTACTTTACACATACCATTTAAGTGGCTTGGTATAAGTTATGCAATAAAAAATGGACCATTTTAGGTATGAGTTCTCCTCAAAGTTAACCCTCAGTCTAGAAAAAATCATAGCTGCTTTTGAACACTATGGTCTAGAGCACCTGCAAATATTCAGTGAAGTATATTTTGTTAATTAAGGAATGCTGGGAAGTGGACTGAAGTCCAATCTATGGGGAAATAGTGAGAATCAAATAGAAATTTTGGCCAAAAGTTTTAGGTTGCCAAGATGGCAGGGTTTAAATTACATGTAGAAGGGAAAAAAAAAATCACCCACCATACTGCTTCATCACAAATCCTCCCTATAGCTATTATCTTCTTGTTTCTCCTTGTTAAATATATACTACCTGTGGTATTAGGTAGATTTAATTTGTACTTCATGTATCAAAACATGTAACATGATGACATGAAATGGGGGCCTTGTGGCTTGGCAAGTGTTGGCAATTCACTATGAATCAGACTAAGTCTTAAGTCCCCATATATTCTCAGATAACCTTGATGTCATCTTTGAACCCTTTTTAGTACTCATCTTTTACATTGGATCTATTTATCTGTATCTTCAAAATATGTCTGGAATAATCCAGCCACTTCTCATCACCCTTACTGCCATCCCCCAGCCCAAGTACAACTGTCACCAGGAGCCAGCACTGTGTCTGCTGACTGATATTCCACCTCTACCTTTTCCCCTTCAGTATATTCTCAACAGAGTAGCCAGAGTTGTCCCGTGAACATAGAAACCAAATCATGTAATTCATCCATTCAAAAGTCCCCAGTGGTTTTTTGTCTTACTTTGTGGAAAAGCTAGCTTTTGTGCTGTTGCCCAAGAAACCTTATATGATCGGTGACATGGCTTGCTCTGCAGCCTGACTTCCTATGTGCCAGTCATGCTGGCCCCTGACTCATCCTGAACTACTAAGCAGGCCTCCCTCAGGGGCTTCCCACATTGCCTTCCCTGTGCCTTAGATGCTCTTGCCTAAGATTTCCATAGAGTTAAATCCTTCATTTAATCATGTTTTTACTCAAAGGTCACTTTTTGAGTGAGCCCTTGCCAGGCCAGCCTAACTAAAATTTCAGCACATCTTTGTCCCTAATTGATTAGGGTCTTCCTCTGATTTGTTTTTCTCTGTGGAACTTATTACTATATAACAATTGCTGGATTTAAAACAATTATTTTGTTCATTTTCTGTTCTGCCTCCCTTAAGTCTACATTCCTTGAGGTCAGACCTTTAGGCTGTATAGTTCGTAGGTGGATCTTTTATGCTGGAGGAATGCCTGAGCATGACAAGTACTCCACATATTTGTGAAGGAAATGAATATATTTTTATTTCAATATATTACTTTATTACTTCTTATGCCAAGTCAAACTTCAATTTTACAGGATGCCTTGGTCTCTCTCATAATGGTAGTCATTTATCCAGTAACCTTCACAAGTTATTAAATGAGATATTCTAGGGAGAAAGAGTTCCATATCTTTAAAAAAGAACTCTAGAAAATGGAGGTAGACTGCATTCTTGTGGATAGTTACAACTTTGTGGAGAAACTTAGCAGTTATTTAGCTACTTTTTTTTTTGGGGGGGGAGTTTAACTTAGATTTGCATAAAACAAAAACACATTATTACTTTTATTTATTATGTTATTGATTATTGAGTAAGCTCATTAAGAATCATAAGCAGGATAAAGGAATTTGAAGCATTTCTTGAAGCAATGTCATACATTATCATTTCACTTCTGAAAACAGGGTTTGCCCATGAACCACTCCTCCTTGAAATAGCTGAAAGTTGAGAAATGAGCAGTTTCAGGGTTCTGTCTCAGGCATTGCTAACTCTGGTTAAACTGATCTAAGTCTTCCTGAGTAGGAATGGGTGAATCTGGTGACAATTAAAGATAAAATTATAGCCTCTCACAATTGAAAGGTGTCACAGATATAACTTTCTGGTAGTATACCTTGGTGAGAACCAGTCTCTTTTCCTATGTCCTTTCATGGGTCCTTCAGCATACTCAATAAGGGGGTGGGTGGGTAAAATATTATAAGTAGTTTATCTCTGGACACTTTTGTTGAAAAGTTCACGTATGGTGACTTAATCTATCTTCTTAAGTTTCCTTAGAAGATATCTAGTCAACATTGTTGAATAAATGCATCCTTCAGTGGGGCAGAATTAATTTGTGAAAAAGGTAACACAAGGATCACGTAAGTTGACAGTGACACTTGACCAACACATAGTGTGGCAGTAACCAAAATGCAAAAAAAAAAAAAAATCTACCAGAGTAAATGATACAAATTCAAAAAATACAACAACTTAGAATTGTTCTCTGTAGAGACAAATAGCCCTTCCCCTCATAGTTTGAGAAGAATCAGATATAACTGTATCTGGTACACTAAACATAGTATATAACTGATATTTATAAAAAACAACTATGTATTACCAAGAAAAAATATATTTCAAAGCATATTTTAATAAAGTAGGAAAGGTAGTTTGCTGTTTAGTTTGGTAATTTCTAAATTGTCTGGAAAAGTCTTTACACAGTAATCATTACTCTCCAGTGATAGCAAAGAAATAAGACATTATTGTAGTTGTGCAAACAAATCCACACATCTAAAGGTTATATGCATGTTATAGTCAAATTATATGTTTTTAAAATTGATTCAGAAATGAGAATGTGACAACAATAATGCTTTAAATGTTATAAAGGAGAGTGAATTATTAGAAGCATGCATTGAATTTGAAGTATAATGGTATTCAACTGAACAAAAGAAAATATCTCTATTTCTAGAAATCATTTGAATGAAATTGTCAAGTCCAATGCTTATGGTCAATTAAATGCAACTGGACTTTTGAAATTGTGCCTGAGCACTTCTGAGGCACCTACTGACATGCCATCTTTGCACTCTGACCATTCTAACTTTGACAAAATCGATATCTATGTATTTGTCCCTCTGCATTTACATACATATCTACATGTGTAGGTTAAGAAGGGGGAATGCACACACATCACAGAGAACATGTTAATGGAAGGCCTCAATTGTATTTGCAATTTTAGATTTTCTCACTGGGTTGCACTTTAGGAGATCTCGTTTCTTTTCTCAGATCCATCACTGTACGATGGCAAGCATTTAATTTCTTCAAATGCTTGAGAATCCTGAATAAATGAATATTAACGTCTTAGCTTCAGTAGTTTATAACATCAATTTATGATTATTTTGGATTGGGAACATTCATCTGTTAGATATGATTGTTGACCGAAGAATAATAAGAGTGAAATGCTGTGATGACATGTGCAGAGCAGAGTATCTTCCACTTGTTATCTCACTCCCTCCTTCTCTGTACTGCTGGGCTCTAGAAGCTGCAGTCTTTATGCAAGGCATCAAAGAGCTCCCATGATCTCAGAGCAAGGAAAGGAGGAAGGGAGGGGTAGAGAGGGAGGCTGGATGAAGATTGAGCCTGCTTCCTCCCTGCAAGTAATCACTGCAGGCTGGTGTGATAAAGGCTGCAGCTCCTTTCAGGCAGCCCTCTCCATATCACAGTGAGTGCTCTCCTCTGGCCCCTTGGCCCTAGCCTGCCCCATGTTATTAGCCCTTTGCCACTACACTCCTCTTTGTAATTCCCTTGCTCTCTGACTTCATCTTTGCAAACATTTTCTTTTTTAAAATCATTACACATTTTTTCAGGAGGTGAGTAATATCACTTTCCTGCTGGGATTTTCACTGATTGGAATACAAACCCTTTGATTGCTGCAGTAGAGAGAACACATATTATATTGCATGGGGTGGAGATTGGAGTCACTGACTCTGCTTCAGTCATCAACCTGGAACTTCCTTTGTCTGACCAAAGAGATCAGAAACAGTACTCCTCCCATTGCCGTTGGACAAGCACAGGGAAAACAGTGACACAGGAGACAGGACACTGAAAACAGAGGGAAAGGCTCTCACAGGCTCACACAGAGAAAGGAAAACCCATCTCAGGGAGGAAACAGTATTTTGTGTTGACTGAATACGAGAATAAATCACGTTAGAAAGGCTGCTCACCTGCAGAGTGAACTCTGTAGTGACAGATGAAGAGACTAAGGATTTTTCACAAATAGTTATAATCCCTTGAAACAAAGGAAAACCAGTCCACACTAGGGCAGACTGTGCGCTAAGTGGCAGGATACAAAGTCTATCAGCAAAGCTGGGTAACCAAGGAGGAAGAGAAACTTGCAATCACACTCAGCAACAGCTGTTTTGAGTTTTCGTCAGCTAATAGTGGAGAAAACAAACACAAAACCTTGAACTTAATGCTAGAATCCTACAGTATATAACATTGGTTTGTTGCTATGAACATTTCTTTAGTTGACTTGAAATAAGTGGTAGTCAGCTGGCTAGATTGATTGATTAGAAGATGGAGATAGATTAAGAATTCAATAATAATTACAAGACTTTATATCATACAGTCATACTCTCACACAGTCCCCAATTTAAAAAAATCTGAATTTAGTAAAACCTACTGACTGTTATAGGTAGGATACTTATATTTGAAATAGTTTTTTTTTTTTTTTTTTTTTTTCCCCACCCAGTGCTAAGTATTGAACTCGGGCCTTGCACATGATAGCATGCGAGGCAAGCACTCTGCCACTGAGCTATACCCCAGTTCTGGGAAAGGTATTTTTAATTGAAAACAAAAACTAAACACCAATCATCTACTCAGCCCTGAATGAGAAGGAGTAGCAGTGGAGCACAGGATGTTTTTCAGATCTGGCCGATGGTCCTTCAGTCTGTTTTCCACTGGATCTCAGTGTTATTCATCCTTCATATTTTTTCCTGTCCTTTCTCACATAATACCTGCTCAATGAGGCCTTGAGGATTTTTTTCTAAAATTTTAACCCTTTACTTCCTACTGTATTTTTTTCTTCTTAGAATTTATCACTATTTTAAACATTGCCATTATAGAATATGATTTTTTTGGTCTGTTTTGTTTAACACTTTAACTTTTGAACTTAGAAGAGTACCTGGAACATAGCAGTTTATTAACTATATATTTTTTATAAATGAAATGTAGGGAGGAAGGAAAGAAAGAAGGCACTAAATGGGTAGAGGTCAGGTAATGCTATTAAACATCCTACAATGCCTGGGACAATGTCTCACAGTATAGAATTGTCTATCTCAAAATAACAAGAGTGCCATGGATAAAAACTCTAGTTTACAAGAATTAGGTGAGATCTGGCCTGTTCTCCAGTCTGTGCTAGCACTGATGTTAAAATATTTTTTAAGAGCAGGATTTTTTAAAAAGCAGTTTCACTGCAAGTATGAAGACTAATCACGTACATGTTAGTAATAATGGAAAAAACCTGAGTGTCCCTTGAAATATTCGTTAGCATTTTTGTATATTATCTCCAAAGAGTACATTGGGCTTAATATAGCTCTGTAGTACCTTGTTTGTCTTAGTATTTTTTGTGCTGTTCTGACAGAATATCTGAGACTGGGTAATTAATAATGGACAGGAATTTATTGGCTCACAGTTTTGCTAGATGGGAAGTCTAAGATTAAGATGCTAGTGTGTGATGAGACCTTCTTGCCACACACAGAAGGAAGAAAGGCAAAGAGCCCAAGAGAGAAAACCAACTCTAAGAGCCCATCTTATAATAATAGCATCCATCCATTCATGAGAGCTCTTGTCTCAAGACCAAACATCTTCCATTAGGCTTTGCTTCCCAACAGTCACACTCTGGATTAGGTTCCCAACACCCGAATTATGGGAGGAGGGGGCACATTCAAACCATAGCATTATTTTTGTACTGATTCTGGAATTTTTTTGGAAAAAACTGCTATACTAAAATTACAAATCAAATAAGTTTCCCCAAGTTAATGGACAGATGCAGGAGCCCTGTTTGGGGATTGGCTTGAATTGCAATTGACTATGAGCCGTGGAGATTTGGGCATTGTCGCCTCCCGTAGTCTCACGGGACTTGTTGCGGGATCTCGAGTGACTTGGCCAAATTGCTGATCGGGTCAGCGCCATTTTTGGTGGTGTGTTTGGCGTGTGTTATTCGTTGTTAGAACCAGAGAGAAAAGTTATCAGAATAAAAAGCTGTTTGTCTCCAGTTTGCTTCTGAAGTTTTTCCCGCGGCTCCGTTGCTCCAAGCGCTTCAGACGGCAACAGGTGGCGGCCCGTCGGGGAACTTCGGAGTAGACAGGTAAGAACTGAAAGGTCTCTAAAGATGGGTTCGAATATAACTGAATCCCAAGTGATAGAGGCTATGCAAAGACTCCTTGATATACCTGACTCTGTTCTCAGTGAGGAGTATATAGAAAAGAGTGAAAGTGATCAAAAAAGTGTAGCTTCCACTGGGCCGACTGAGACCAGTAAAGAGAGCATTAGAAGAGTCCCAAAAATGACAAAAATCCAAGCTATTAAAGCTATTCGGGAGTTATTGGTGATAGCTGAAGGATATTTGCTCTTACTGGAACCTGGGCCTCAGGATATTGCTGTCAGTGAAATTAGCAGTGGTGAGGAATCTAGTAAAAGTGATCCTGAGAAAATGAGGAAAAAGAAACTAAAAAAGACCGAGAAAAAGGACGGTCAGGTAGAGGAGCCACTTGTGTCCTCTACTCCCCCATGGGTGGAATCCATTACAGAAAATATGAAGGGTATTACTAGGCATTTGCATACCCTAGAAACAGAAATAAAAAGTCTTTCTGATCGCTTATGCGCTCTCGAGGACAACTCACAGATGCATTGGGAACCACCAGCATTTGAAAAGAAAAATGGACAGAGTGTCCATCAGTCAGTAGATTTCAAAACAATAAAAAATCTCAAAGAGACAGTAATGACTTATGGGCCCCAAGCTCCTTTCACGTTGAGTATGCTGGAGTCCCTTAACACCTTTAGCTTAACCCCCTCAGACTGGAAAAGTCTATGTAAAGCAACATTAAGCGGGGGGCAATTCTTGGTTTGGCGATCGCAATTCCAAGAACTTTGTATAGAAACGGCTAAAAGAAACGCGGCTGCAGGGTTTGAAAACTATAATATAGACATGCTCACAGGAGAAGGGCAATTCGCAGACTTACAGGCTCAAACAGATTATGACCCAGATGTATATACTCAGATAAACACAGCTGCCTTAGAGGCATGGAAAACTGTACAAGGACCTGGGGATCTACAAGGTAGCTTGTCAAAAGTGATTCAAGGACCTAATGAGCCGTATGCTGACTTTGCTGATCGACTTTTGAGAACTGCAGGTAGTGTGTTTGCAGATGTTGACCAAGCTATGCCATTAGTTGTTCAATTAGCTTATGAAAATGCAAATAAATGGTGCCAAGCAGCCATCAGGCCATGGAGAACTAAAAAGGATCTTTCCGTATATATACAACTATGTAAAGATATAAATGACGCCTTTGTCACAGGAAATGTGATTGCAGCCTCAATGAGAGGTGCTTCCTCTCGAAATTTCACAAAGGCTAAACGTAGATATTATAATCAATCAGGATATTCCAGGCAAAATTATCATAATCAATCAGGCAATTCTAGGCAAAATCCCAAAAGAGAAATAAGACCAAGCTCATACCGTGCCCCAGGCCGCTGCCCCAGGTGTAAAAAGGGAAATCATTGGGCCAATAAATGCCATTCAAAATTTGACATCCATGGAAATCCTTTGTTCAGGAATTCAAAAAACGGGGCACGGGGCCCAATACCCCGGGGCCCACAAATGTACTGGGCATTGCAGAAGGAGTATCCTCAAGCATCCACTCAGATGCTTCCCCGACACAATCCCTACTACCCATCCACTCCCTCGCCAGAGGAACAAGAGGAAATGCAGGATTAGACCTCTGTTCCACCGCCCAAATAGTGTTAACATCTGAAATGGGGGTTCAACTGATTCCCACAGGAGTCAGGGGACCTCTTCCCTCAGGGACTGTAGGACTTATTATCGGGCGTAGTCCTAAAAGCTTATTAGGTTTGCAAGTGACCCCAGGTGTAATAAACTCAGACTACAAAGGGGAAATAAAAATAATGCTTAGCTCACCCCAAAGTATAAGTTCTGTTAATCAAGGAGATAGAATTGCTCAGTTGCTTCTCCTTCCCAATTTACATAATTCATTTAAAATGGGTATGCCTCAAGAAGGGAACAATAGAGGATTTTGTTCCACTGACTCAAGTCCCATGGCTTGCTGGGTTCGAGACTGTTCAAGGAGGCCTATGTGTAAAATAAAAATCCAAGGAATAGAAATGGAGGGATTAATAGATACTGGAGCTGACTCTTCCATTATTAATTTACGCCAATGGCCCAAGCACTGGCCTCTGCAAAAAGCTTCAACCAGTTTAAGAGGCTTGGGATATAATAACCTCCCAGATAAAAGTGCAGTAATTTTAAAATGGGAGGATGATGAAGGCCATAAAGGAACATTTCAGCCTTATGTTTTACCTAATCTACCGGTTACTTTATGGGGAAGAGATATTTTGCAACAAATGGGAGTACACCTTGCAACCAAGCCTGCAGATGTTAAATGTGAAAACCTACAGGGTAATCTTAACCCTAAAAGAACTCATTATCAAAAAGTACAGAGTAATCTTAACCCTAAAAGTAATCATTATCATAAAGGAAAAAGATATTTTTTTTCGGGGCCACTGAGAAAATAATTTTGAAAATACCATGGCTTTCTGATAAGCCAGTGTGGGTCCCTCAGTGGCCCCTATCTAAAGAGAAATTACAAGCAGCCCACCTACTAGTTCAGGAACAATTAGAAGCAGGTCATATAGAACCTTCCACCTCTCCCTGGAATTCCCCCATATTTGTGATCAAGAAAAAGTCAGGAAAATGGCGATTGTTACATGATCTTAGACAAATCAATAAAACCATGCAAGTTATGGGCCCTACTCAACCTGGACTTCCTAGTCCCGTAGCTATTCAAAAAATTTCCATCTTATTACTCTTGATATAAAGGATTGCTTCTTTTCTATTCCCCTACATCCTCTGGATGCCCTCAGATTTGCTTTTTCCGTTCCTTCTATGAACAATAATGGCCCTGATCAGAGATATCAATGGAAGGTTTTACCACAGGGAATGGCTAATAGCCCCACCATATGCCAAATATATGTGGACAAGGCTATCCAACCCATTAAAAATAAATATCCAAACCTCATGTGTCTACATTACATGGATGATATTTTATTGGCCCACCCTAATAAAAAAATCTTATTTAATATATTCAGTGATGTGGTAGAAAATTTAAAAAAAATATGGATTATATATAGCAGAAGAAAAAGTTCAAACCAGATCTCCCATATTATATTTAGGATTTAAAATCATGGATACTTTTGTTAGACCCCAAAAAATTCTAATAAATAAAGAACATTTGACCACCCTCAATGATTTCCAAAAACTACTGGGGGACATTAATTGGCTTCGCCCTACACTAAATCTCACTACTGGCCAACTAAAACCTTTATTTGACATCCTTTGCGGAGACCCTGATCCATCTTCACTGCGAACATTGACTCCTGATGCTAGGAAAGCTTTAAAGTTAGTAGAAAAAGCCATCGAAGGAGCTCATTGTGATAGATTTGATTTAACTCAACTGCTGATGTTGATTATTATTTCTTCACAATATACACCCACAGGAGTATTTTGGCAACAAGGGCCTTTATTATGGATACATTTGCCCGTCTCTCCTAAAAGTATAATTGAATCTTATACCTCCATGGTGGCTAAACTTATTCTTCAAGGACTTAAGACTTCTACTAAAATATTTGGCATTCACCCTGCTACTATTATTACTCCCTATTCATCATCACAGATTGAATACTTATGCTTCAATGATAATGATTGGGCTATAGCTAAATGCTCTACTTCTGCAAATTTAGTGCTATATAACCTGATATTTTGGTGTTTTGACATAAGATTGTTTATTTGTTATTAACTTCATTTGTTTAATAGCTCATTAATTTCAATTATCTCAACAGGTAAAAGATTGCTCTGTATACAGAGACTCAAGGGTTCCAGCTAACAAATTATTTCTCTAAAGTGCCTTTACCTTTTCTTTAATCTATCTTTAATGCAGTAATTACCCTCAGTCTTTCTTTGTTTTGTTCTAAATATGATATTTTTCCAACTTATGTTTGTAGAAGCTCAACCAGCGATGTGTATGAACAAAAATCAACTTTAATTTTCTAATCTAATTATTCTATTTTGTAGTTTGACAACTCGCCTCTTGACTCAGTGCTGCAATAGCACTGCCTTTCCTTTAATAATTGATGCTTGAGTTTCTAGGTAGCGGGCCCTGAAGATTTGCCGGTGGCATTGTCTAAACATAAAAAAGACGTCTGCTGCTACAGCTGCAGGGATCGCGGCCGCCGCAAGCATCCCTGCTGCTCAAGCATCAAACAACCTCACCAACAGTGTGGCCTCTGCTCTACATGCATGGGGCCTCCTACATCAACATGTTATAACAAATGGACATTTTGATCTTTCATTGTTTGGGACTTTACGGGACAATGCCTTGCGGGTATTTGTCTAGAGAATTCAGTGTGTTACTTGATGGAACTTAGGGCAGCTGATTTGTTTAAACAATTTGATATGCTATGCAATTTGGCTCATCACCAAAAGGCTTGTCGCCTTAAAGCCGCAATATCTCCTCACAATTGGACGGCTGTTAGTCATCATATATAGTCGATCCTAAAGGGCTCCATTGGATGGCTGGTTAGCCAATGACGGGTAAGATCCCCAGAGGGGGACAACCTAAGACAGGCACAGTCGCACGGGACAGTCTCATGTGGCCGACATATCAACCTAAGACAGGAGTCAAGGGCACAGCCTTGATTATCCGATGACGGGTAAGAATGTTGGTTGCACATAGACGTCCTAGAGCATTACCTCTTTTAAAACAAAAAGGGGGAAATGCAGGAGCCCTGTTTGGGGATTGGCTTGAATTGCAATTGACTATGAGCCGTGGAGATTTGGGCATTGTCGCCTCCCGTAGTCTCACGGGACTTGTTGCGGGATCTCGAGTGACTTGGCCGAAAATTGCTGATCGGGTCAGCGCCATTTTTGGTGGTGTGTTTGGCGTGTGTTATTCGTTGTTAGAACCAGAGAGAAAAGTTATCAGAATAAAAAGCTGTTTGTCTCCAGTTTGCTTCTGAAGTTTTTCCCGCGGCTCCGTTGCTCCAAGCGCTTTAGGCGGCAACAGACAGAAGCTGAGGGATCATTGTTGTTGTAAATAGGAGGACACCTAGTTATCTTGATTGCTGGGAGTGTGGACAACATCAGTATTTTCATCTGCAGAGACACATGTCCCAAGTGCTGAGACAGCATAAATCTAATGTTTGGAAAGCCATTTCATATTTACATTTTTAAACATTTTATTTTACTATTGTAAATATAACTAATATGAGTTTTACCCTCCTACCAAAATTTTAAGTGAGAACTGTTGTTAGGTGTTGTTGACTATGGTCACTATTCTGCACAATTGATCTCTAGAACTAAGTCATCTTACATATGTGAATCTTTGTGTGTGTGTGTGTGTGTGTGTGTGTGTGTGTGTATTTCCAGGGATTGAACCGAGGGCTTTGTGCATGCTAGGCAAGCACTACCAACTGAGTTGTATTCCTAGCCCACATACGTGAATCTTTATATCAACTGAAAAAAAACTCTTCATGTCCCCTCTCCTCAACCCCTGATAACCTCCATGATACTCTCTGCTTTTGATTTTGACTTCCAGGTACCTTATGCAAGTGGAATCAAAAAACATTGGTCCTTCTATGACTGGCTTATTCCACCTTGCAAAACATCCTCAAAATGTTATATATTGAGCATAACAATATATTCTGAGCATAACATCCTCACGATGTTGTCATATATTGCAGTATTTCCTTCTTTTATATGACCAAATAATATTACATTGTCTATACGAACCCCACTTTCTTTATCCCTCTATTAACCAGTGAGCATTTAGATTGATTCTACATCTTAAGATTCATAATTTAAATAAATTTGGGTAAGGATGTAACTACTTATGTTAGTTAAACTGAAATTTGATTTTTAGCAAAAAACAAGTAGCAGTTTTCTTTGTTTATTAGAAATTGTTTTGTCTGTTTTGCTCAACCCAGCTAGGAGATTGTACACAGAGTGATAAAGAAGATATTATGAAGACAACAGCCTCTGAAATTTAGCATGTTATCACAGAGGACTTAGGTGAATGGGAAGGTGTATTTTTAAAAACCATTTCGTTTTGAGTTCTGCCATGTGCAGGAATCTATGGGAAGATTCTATGTTTTTCTTGAGTGGTTTATAGTAGGGGATATTTTCCTGAACATACATCTCAATATTGCATAGACTCAATCCTCAGCTTGACAGCTTTCTTAAATTGAAATGCAACCTGTGCTGCTGTTCATCTCTCAGTGTCTTACCCCTGGCTTCTATCTTCTGTGATGTTTATTTATGTAAAGGTATAGGTAGGGATCTGGATCTGTTTTCCTGACACCAGCTCAGACTTGCCCAAGGTAGTCATTACAATCTAGATTTCAGCGCTAATCCTTGAGAGGCAAGAGATTACCAATATGCAGTCAGCCTGAAGTGTTTGGACTGCAACTAGCAGACTTTAAACTGGATAATATGGTTTAATGTTTATATAATAAGCAGGACAAAGCTGATGACAACAATACTGAAGACCCTGAAATGAGAAACTACTTTAACTCAAACTAAGCACTATTAATGTTTGCTCCATTCCCATTATGTCTTTCTAAACTTTGGACAATTTTATGAATTGGGTTAGGCATAATTTTATTATGCTTTTCCTACTTAAAAATGATATCATGAAAGAGAATTATTTAATGAGCTAGTGTAGTCGGGTGGGGAGGCAGCTAAGTGGTAGAGCATGTGTTTCACATGCATGAGGTCCTGCATTCAATCTTGAGCACCACCCCAACATAAACTATTGTAGAAAACTTGATAAGAAACAGATAATCTATAATTCAATTGGAGAATAACAAATATGTGCATGAATATGTCACAAAAGATAGTGAAAAATATGCTCGCAGGATTCTAGCCCTTAGCCTTCAAGCTTTCTTTTTTTGTCTTACATTTTTAAATTTAGGTACTTCATTCAGTTTTAGACTTCCAAGAAAATTAATCACCTCCCACAGTTCCCCTTATCATTAACATCTTGCATTAGTGTGGTACACCTTTTATAATTGAAAAAACAATTACTAACTAAAATCTCCAGTTTACCTAAGGGCTTACTCTCTGTGTTGTATATTCTATGGGTTTTGTCATATGCATAATGTTCTGTATTTACCATTATAGTATCAGACAGAATAATAGTTTATTACCCTAAAAATATCATGTGTTGTACCCTCCTGAACTCCTGGTAACCACTGACCATGTTCATTTTCTGTAGTTCTGCCATTTCCAGAATAGTTGGAAACATATAGTATATATAGTCTTTTCAGTCTTGGTCCTTTCATTTAGCAGTGTGCATTTTCATGCCTTCACAGCTCATTTCTTTTTTTTTTTTTAAATTACTGAATAATATTCTATTGTATAATAGGCCAAAGCTTGTTTGTCTTTGTTTTGAGTTAATGAAAATCAATAGGCTTTTATAAGATGAATAATCTTTCTTTCTTCTTTTTTTTTATTTTTTAGGCTTCAAGAAAAAAAAAAAAACCATGAGCTATCATGAAACAATCTGGTATGCTAGCTTCTAAATGTCTGACAAGGATTGGTGCAGAAGATACTGGATAACTTAAATTGCATCTTCCTTTCTAGATTGGCATTTAAACATATTTCCTTGTGCAAACTTCTGTTTACAACATACAAAACAGAAAAGTCTGTATGTATGGATTATGAAAACAAATTTTTTTTTTTAACACGGATTCTGCCCATTGGTCTTTAAAGCATAATTTGGTTGCTTGCTTCTCTAATGCTGAGTATCCTTCTGTGCTCAAACTTTTCTCACTTTTTCAAATGCAAGAAAAAAAAAGCTAAGTGTCTTATGTATTACAATAAATTTTTAGAAATTCAAATCTTTATCAAATTGTCAAAGTTTAATATAAAAAGTTTGGAGCCTTGTGTATGAGATGAGATTAGGGAAATAAAGGTATTTTTTTTAAATAATTTGAAGTGTGAATTTCAGATAAAATATGAAGAAACTTTATATAAAGTATATGTGAATGTGAACACCTATGTATGCACACATAAATACCCTTACATGCAAGAAATAGAAAGCCTCAACAGCTAAGAACAAACTGTTAGCAACCATAACCTTGGGGATGGGGTTGGTGTGGGGTAAGGCTTTCCCTTCTAGACCATATTCTTTAAAAAAAAATGATGCAGTAAGTATGTGTAAGTATGTTTGTTTTCATATATTGTTCAAAAAGTTACTATATACATAATTAAACATAAAAGCTATGATAAAACGTAAGCCAACAACATAATTTGTGAAATATCCTGAAAATTACATTTGAAGATAAAAGAGAATGTAGGTGCACAACAAAATTTAATCTTAACTTCCAAATTACATTCCTACATATATAAATAGCTTTCTTTAAAAGTTGTTCAAATGTTCATTGATGGGCTTCTTTAATAATGCACAGGAACTGAAGAACCATAGTACTGGATGCTTTTCAAAGCAATGGTCCAAAAGTGGTGTCCATGCACATCTCTGCAGGATTTTCTCTCCCTCTTAATAGCATAAAATATTCCCCTACTTACCCAGGAAATGAGATTCATAATGATCAAATATAAAATAATGTTAGTATTTTGTCATTTAAGGAGAGCAGGGTGAACACAGAGACTGCTGAGAATATGCAGCACTGATCTTGGCCTGGACACTTGTGAGTCTGGTCTCCGTTCTGTATGATACAAAGAAGGTCTGTGGAAGTGCTCAGTTGGAGCAAACAGGAATGTGTTGTGTCTCTGATATTTCCTGTCCACCCCCATTCCTTTTTTTTTCCATAGAGATAGGTCCTTTGGTGAAAAGACATCTGTGCTTTCTTCTTTCTCTTTAAGGCTGAATGTCATGATTTAGGACGTACAAATGTAATTTCAACTTTGACTGCCTGCTGGTTTATTTCATGCACCTGCTCTCGGAGGAAGGAGAGACAGGATTTTAAGGGGCCATTTTGAGGCCAGAGCTGACATTTGACCTTAGAAATCCCACAGGATACACAGGAAACAAAAGCACTTATTCATAATGTGTGACTTAAACAAGGAGGAACATATTTGCAATTATTTATACCAACACATAGACTTGTTTCTTTCCCTATTGTTTTTATTTTTATTTTTACTCAAGTCCCAAAGAGAAAAGGTGAAGATTTTTCTTTTTATGTCAAATCCTGTACTAATTTATGTTAAACTTTTGTTTCTTGGACTATGATTTTTAATGTCCTATATGATAATTTAACTTTTTAAAAGTAGGTATAAACTATCTATGAAAATCTATAAATATGTTTCCAGTATCTGTGATTTTTAATTGTTTCTGACTAAAATATCTTCTGTTTGAAAATTTTTGTATACATCTGAGTCTTAAGTAATTTCGAAGATTAAATTATTATTATATGGCATCCTAACCAGTTTTACTAAAAGCCTAAGACATCTAATAAATTGAGGATTGATTTAACAAACAATTTTTTGTCCCTTAAATTGCTTCCTGTAATGAATGGATATACAACCCAAGTTAATTATCAAGCTCAATTTGTTTTAGGAAAATAAATACCAGTTTTTTTTTTAAAGATAAAAAATATACCCAATGTATGATGGTTAATAAAAATAGCTTATCTTCTGCTACTTTTTCTCATTACAGATCATGGATTTCACAATTTTTGATGACTCAAATTAAGGGAGTCCGTTTTTATCACCACAGAACAAAAGCTGCCTAATAATTAATTCCTTATGGATTGTAAGTCACAGAAGCAAAGCAGGAGGAAAAAAAAAAAAAGGTGAAAACCGCCAGGTTGTAAATATAGGAGTAATGCTTTGACTTTATGGTGACACCACCTATTTGCTGGAATTGATGAACAGCAGATGTCTCAAGACTTGTGAAAACATCTGCAACAATCACTTGAAGGTGAGAAAATAATCTGATTAATTTCCTTTTCTGGTTTGTTCTGTGATTTCCTTATAAATTATTTTTTAGCCAAATTGCTTTTCTTTCCATCATTCCTATCTGAAATGTGTAAAAATAAGCAGTTTCACAGTTCCAGAATATTATTACAGATGAGACAGACCAGTACTTTTTTGAAAAGTTCTGCTACCACCATAGATAATAAGCCTGTCTTTTAATTTGTAAATGTTGTCTGTGTTTGTTTGATAAATTGGTAAGACTCAGTGACATGAAAACAAAGATTAGGCATTTATAGAATATTTTCTTGATATGTCCTTTCCTTTCTGGGATGCAGTTCTTTTTGCTGACAATTAGGCCACGTAAGTAAGGCAGACACCTATTTCCAGCAAGTTCCACTATGGCCTATTGCTGAACAATCAACCCAAGTTTCCTGAGAGTGAACTTATGTCAAACCGCCGAGAAGGTCCTTTTCACTTGTTTATTTTGCAAATTTTAGGGGCTCTCTAGCTTCTCAGAAAAGCTAATAATCTGTTGGGTTTAGCTGAAGATTCTCTGGGAACCTGTAAAATACAGACATTTACCCTGAGAGGAGCTGACCATATTCTAATACATATGACTTTAGAGGAACGGTGTAAATAAAAATAACTCTTCAAAGAAGTACCATTTTGTCTCATGCTGAGATGGAAGATTAAACTAAGAATCCATGGAACTTCACAGAATTAAGTTCTGTTCACATTTATGCAGCTTTCAACGGGCAGGAGTTCTCCACTTGTCTATGGCTACAGTAAAAAGTGACCTCAGGATGGTAACCTCCATAAATCATTTCTTTCTTTTTAAAATTTAAAACCTTTCATAAACCTTTATTTAGTCTATCCTAGTCATCTTCAACCCAAAAAGGTATCTGAAGATACAGTGATTCATGTTGGAAAATTTGCTAGCTCGGTACTTAAGCTTTTTCTGCATTTTTTTTTAACTTTCTACTTCTTTTCCTAATTTATCCTCTTAACCCTTCAATGTCAACGACTAATCTTAGCTTGAAAGGACAACCATAGAGGTCAACTCCATAATATATAAACAAACAAACAGACAAAATATCCATCTGAACAGTGACTGCTGCTGCATTGGGTCTCTCTGGTACCCTCAAGAGTTGGACTAACTGGAACATTGGGTTTCGACTGCCTTGGAACAGCTGGAGCTGTGCTGTGCATCTATTGATGGTTTGTCTGAATAACAGCTGGTTTAGCTATAGAACTGAAATCTGATCAGCTAAGTTCCTCAAAGAGGATAAAAATGAAAAATATCCCCATATACTCTTGAAATCTAAAAGAAGAAGCCCACAGTGTATCTCCTGAAGAGACAGAGTTTGCTAAGACTTCTCTGCAAAAGTTCAGAGTCGATAGCAGATAGAGACAGTACAAAAATAACTAATACTTGGGCAAAATCCTACCTACCTGTTGCCAAAAAAAAAAAAAAAAAAAAAAAAAAAAGACTTCTTCAGAGGAGCTGAAGAACAGTCTGAGGCTTTCTCAGCTGAGGAGGAAGAGAGCCAGAGGCTATAAACTGAAAGCTTCCACGAGCTCAAAATGAAATCAAGTCTTTGATTTGTTTTGTACCCAAGTACTGTCAAAGTACTGTTCCATCCATCTGTGGATGCCTTAGAAGGAATTTTTTTTTTTTTTTTTTTTTTTTTTTTTTTGCCTGACAGGCATTTTGCTTGGAGGGATTTTGTACTTTGATGTCCTAAATTAGTCAACCTGAAACGGTACCCAAACATCACAGTGTTGAGCAAAGATACTTGGAAGAAGCTAAAGAAGAGAATAAATAAATGTTTAAGGACTTCCTGAATTTGAAGAGACCTGACATGGAAGGAGAATGGGAACCATTAGCAAAATCTAATCAAATCCAAATGATAATTACTTACTATATGTCTGCTATTTGCAAGTCACTGGGTGAGAGATATATAGAACCAGGATGAATAAGATTCAGATACTGACTCAGAGAACTGAGTGTCCAGTAAAGGAAGCAGACATAAACACATAGAGACAGAAAGGAGACACTCAAAATTTTGGAGGAAGGAGTTTAGAATGAGAAAGCTATTAAGGCATAACTCAAAGTCTACAAATTCCAACAAATGGAATTAAGTTTCTTTCATACTCTTTCCACTGAACAGCTTTTTGTGATGTTTATACTGAATAGTAGATTCTTTTTCTAACATACCCTTCTTTCCTCTACCCAGAGGATAACCTTAATATAATCGCTTCTCTGATTCAATCAAAAAATACATATTGAAGGACCATCACGTGTACAAAACTTCACTGAATTTTTTGCATCAGTCAAATGAAATGGCATCCATAGTGTGTGTGTGTGTGTGTGTGTGTGTGTGTGTGTATGAGTGTAAGTGAGTTTTCCATTTTTCATTTTTTTTTTTTTGAAATGGGGGTCTTGCTATATGCCCTGGCCAGAATTGAACTACTAGTCTCAAGTGATTCTTTTGCCTCAGTCTTCCTAGTAGCTGGGACTATAGGCTTGCATATATAGTTCTTAAACTAAAGATTGCTTCAGTATTGCTGGAAGAATACAATGTAGAAATCAGTAAAGTACTTAAAAAATCACAGAGTGGATAATATTTGGTTATTTAAATATTCTGCTGTAACCAATTCACCAGATGTTTGTATTAAATTGCAAATAATACCTGTAGTTTTTGTATGTATCAGTAAACACAAACACAAGACATGAACATGATTATGCTGCACCTATTGCTATAGTAAAAACAATCTTAAAATGGATATTGCTGCAACCTTTCTTCACTAGTTATTTAGTTTTTGTCAATTGAATATGTTAATTTAAAAACATTTTTAAAACTCCTGCATTGACAATTCACAGATGGATACAATGACAGTAACTAAATTAGGTTGCTGAAGTGTTCTGACAACTTCATAAAAGAGATAGTATAAATATTGTGACTATAAAAATTGCACATGGAACATTTTGGTCTTATTGCAGAAGAATGAATTCTTCCTAGATTTTTTTAAGTGTACAAAGTTTCAAGCTTGTCACATTAAATCGTTTTTTAAAATACTATATAAATTCCCTAAAAATACTTCTGTATTCTGCAATGATACTATTGTTACTTGCACAGGTATTGAAAAGAACTGATTTATAGAAAGTAATATTGAAGCAACATAGATCAGGTTTAACATGTCCTAACTCTACCTTCTCATTCTAAACACATTCTAGCTTAAATAGACATTTCTCTTAAACCTTCTTTCTTTATGTAATTTAGTCATATATGTGAAATGTCCTGAAATGTAGGCAGGAATGATAGAGTATTAATTTAAGAAATCTCAGAATTATGAATGTTAAGTTCCCTAAGCCTGCCATCATTGTGGACACCCAGAAGAGGATCTAGATGCACAGACAAAGCCAGTCAGGTGGATTCCATCAACTGGGGCTGTAGACTACGTGTGAAATGGCAATGAGCTATGGTAGGAGTCCCCGTGACAATGCAAGAAGCTAACCTGTGCTTGGATAGAGCACTCAAAGTGGCCTTTGATCACTTCCACTTGAATTCCTACCCTTCTGATCCTACCATGCCAATGATAAGAGGTAGGAGGCAAGGCAAGTCACAGCCAGAGGAAAGCCATCAAGGAAATGAAGGAGCAGTTCTCTCTAGCCTAGAGATCAGAAGCATGTTATTGACTCAGCAGGTTTTTGTTGAACTTAATATTTTTATTTTTATTCTTTTTATAATGTTTGTATTCATCTATTTTCACCACTAGCATTAAATGTCAGGCTAGTCAGTCCAGTGGATACACTGTATTTAAAAGTTACTTGGGTCAGTTCCTTTCTTTGTCACCTCCATTAGTTTGGATGTTTTACTCATTTATAATACAGATTCAATAGTCAGAGTTTACATTTCATCTTTGGTTCCTTTGACATTCTAACCTACTTTTAATTTTTTATTTTATTTTTTGGTACCAGAGATTGAACCCAGGGATGCTTAGCTACTGAGCCACATTCCCATCCCATTTAATTTTTTTATTTTTAATTTGAGACAAAGTTTTGCTAAGTTGATTAAGGCCTCATTAAATTGCTGAGGCTGGCTTTGAACTTGAAATCCTCCTCCCTCAGCCTCCTGATCTGCTGGGATTATAGGCATGCACCATCGCTCTACCTGATTTTTAAAAAAAGTCTGCATATAATAAAATTCCCTCTTTGAAGTGTATAGTTTTATAGATACTGACAAAACAGAATTATGTATCCATTTCCAAAGCACCATATCAAACAAGTTCATCATCTCCAAAATTCCTATGTGCCACCTTTTTGTGGTTATTTCCCTCAGACCCAACCCTGGCACTAGTGTCTGCTTTCTGGCACTGTCCTTTTGCATTTTCCACAGTGCAACATAAAAGGAATCATACAATATGAAGCTCTTTTAGTCTTGCATTTAAAAAAATCCTTTAAGATTTATCCATATTTCATGAGATCATAATATCTTTCTTTTTATTTCTGAGTAGTATTCTAATGTATGCATGTGCTACTGTTTGTTTATGATTATCATTGAAAGATATTTGCATCATTTACAATTTTTGGACCTTGTAAATAAAGCTTCTATGAACCTACTTGCACAAATGGTTTCTATGCATGTTATTTTTTTTCTTTAGGGTAAACACCTCCATGTAGGAGTACTGAGTTATGTGGCACATATATGTGTACATTCATTACATAACTGCCAAAAGATCTTCCAAAGTTGCTACACCATTTTGTATTGTTGCCAAGTTGCTCTTTATCTTTTTCACATTTGGTACTATTCTTTATGTTTTCCATAAGCCATTTTAATAGTATTTTAATAATAGTAGTTATTTTGAATTTATACTTCCCTTATGACTAATGTTGTTCTGTATCTTATCATGTGCTTATCTTTTAAAAATATTTTTTACTTGTAGGTAAATACAATACCTTTATTTTTATTTATTTATTTTTACGTGGTGCTGAGGACCAAATGCAGTGCCTCACCTGCACTAGGCGAGCACTCTACCTCTGAGCCACAACTCCAGCCCCTCATGTGCTTAATTTTAATTTGTATATTTTCTTTGGTCAAGTATTACTTTATAAGTCTTTAACTTCTACCCTCTTTTGAAAAATCTGTTGTTCATTTTGTCATTACTTTTTGAGAGTTCTTTACATATTTGCATACTGGTCCATTATCAGATGTGACTAGTGCCTTGATTATCTTAACTTTTGACTTGATTATTTCAACATTATCTTTTATAAAGCAAGATATTTTAATTTTGATAACTTGTACAAGCTATAAATATTTTCTTTTACAAATACTGCTGTTAGAGTCTTGTCTTCAAAATACTTGCAAAACTCAAATTCACATAGAATTTTCTCCTATTTTTATGTCTAGGTGCTTTAGTGGTAGGATTTAAATTAATGTCTACGGTCCATTTTGAGTCATTTGAGTTACATGTTAAGGTTCAATTTTTGTATAGGGAGATTGAGTTATTTCAGCATTACTTGTTAAAAAGGCTATCCTTCTTTTCTTGATTTTTCTTTGAACTTTTGTCAAAATAAACCATTTGAATTTATTAAAATGAATGCATTTTTAGGTTTCATATTTTGTTCTATTCATCTGTGTGTTTAAACTTTTATTAAAAATTCATTACCTCAAATACCATAGCACTATAGTAAGTCTATAGTGTGACTCTTCCAACATTCTTCCTTTGCTTCAAAATCATTTGTATTTTATTTCCTTTGCCTTTCCATACATATTTAAGAATCAGCTTGACTATATCTACAGAAAATATTTCTAGGATTTTGATTGTGATTCTATTAACTTTATAGATTGAATTGAGAAAAATTGAAATCTTGGTCATATTGCCTTCCAGCCCATGAATATAGTATCTATTTATCTTTTAAAATTTAAACTGATGTTTTGTAATTCTAAGCACATAGATCCTTCACATATTTTGTTTGATTTATATCACCATATTTCATTATTTTTGTATTATTATACATTTGTAAATTCAAATTCTAATTGTTTGCTGTTAGTATGTAGAAACATGACTAGCTTTTATGCATTATTTTTTCATTATATGAGTTCACTAAATTTACTTACTAATTCTTAAGGATTTAAAAATATGTGCTTTGGAGTTTTTGACATAGAAAATTGGGTCATTTGTAAATAGAGGCATTTTTCCTTTCTTTTTTTCATTGCACTGACTAGGGCCTCTAGTATGATTTGTATGGAAGTGGTGAGAGAGAGGACATTTTCACCTTGTTCTTTATTTGAGGGGGAGAATATTCAGTCTTCCTCCACTTAGTATTATGTTAGCTATATGACTTTTAAATTTTTGAAAGCTTTTATTGATTTTGGACATTCTCTTCTATCCTAAGTTTGGTGAGTGTATTTTTTTAATCATGAATGATGTTGAATTTTATCAAGTTCTTCCCTAACTACTGAGATGGTCATATAATTTTTCTTTCTTGTTAATTTGATGAATTACATTGATTAGTTTTCAGATATTAAAACAGCTTTCCATTTCTACAATAAACTCCACTTGGTAAAGATATATTATCCTTTTCATACAGTGCTATAACCAATTAGCTAACATTTTGTTGAGAATTATTGTGTCTATGTTGATAAGAAATCATATTTTTAGAAAAATTCCTCCTCTGTTTGGCATTAGAATGATGTTGGCCATATAAAATTACTGAAAAATGTATTCTCTTATTTTATGGAAGGGATTGTGTGAACAAGGTAGAATTTCTTCCTTATATATTTGGTAAAATTTACCAATAAAATCATTTGGGTGTGGAGTATTCTTGTTTTCTTTTTGGAGAAGATTTAAACTACAAATTTAATTTCTTTAATAGATGTAGGACTATTTCAGATATCTTATTTCTTTTAAGACTTTTTAACCTGAGTCTTTTGAAAAATTGGTCCATTATGTCTAAGTTTTAGAGTGTAGTAATGTTATTCCTTTACTATATTAATAACATCTCTGGGATCTAAGTGACTTCCTTTAATCATTCCTGATATCAGTAAGGTGCATTTTCTGATTTTTACTTTTCCTTGATTTACCTGGCCAAAAGTTTACCAATTTTATCTGTCTTTTTAAGAAAAAAAGTTTTTGGTTTTCAGTGATTTTCAATTATTGTTTTGCTGTTTATAAATTCATTAATTTCTGCTCTTAGTTTTAGTTTTTTCCTTTCTTCTTCTTTTTTTTTTTTTTTTTTTTTTTTTTTTTTTTCTTGGTGCCAGGGATTGAACTCAGGGGCACTTGACCACTGGGCCACTTCCCCAGCCCTTTTTTGTATTTTATTAGAGACAGGGTCTCACTGAGTTGCTAAGTGCCTCGCCATTGCTGAGGCTGGCTTTGAACTCGCAATCCTCCTGCCTCGGCCTCCCAAGTGCTGGGATTACAGGCATGCACCATCGTGCCCGGCTTTCCTTTCTTCTATTTGCTTTAGGTTAGTTTATTTTTCTTTCTTTTTTTTAAAGGTAAAAACTTAGATTAATGCCCTGAGACCTCAGCTTTTCTAATATCAACGTTCAATGCTATAAATTTTCCTATAAGCATTGCTGTTGCTTCAAACCACAATTTTGATTGATTGAATTTTCATATATATTAATTCCACATTATTTTTTAAGTTCTCTTGAGATTTCTTCTTTGACCCATGTATTATTTAGAATTGTGTTGTTTAATTGTCAAATATTTGAAGAATTTCTAAAAACTTTTGGTATTGATATTCATTATAATCTGAAAATATAATTTTGTGTAGTTCCTATTTGAGTTAGTCCAGTTAGTAGTTGGGTTGTTTCTGAAATTTGTTGCTGCTATGATTACCTCCAGTATATAAATGGCTGCAAATCCCTGCATTCATTACTCTGTTTTGCATGGGAAGTTGTATGCCAGAGTAATGTATCATCTGCGTGCTACACTTTAGATCACCTTCTGAGGCTTTTCCTCTGAAAGACCTCTTTGCATGTTCAAGTTCCACTTCTGTTTTCCTTCTGTAACATTCAAAGTGTATTCCTAGTGGAAGGCATAGGAGCAGGGCATTCTCTGTTGTTCTGATCAAACCTCACTCTTAAGTAGACATTGAATCCTGTTTCTCAAAGGTGTGGTCCTCACAGTTTTTGTTCCCTCCTCCACAGTTGTGAGCCCAATGTGTGCATAATCATGCTCCTTGTTCAGGTGTAGGTATATTTGTTTCCCCTTTATTTTATTCTTCAACCTGACCTGAGTTTTATACAGTGCCTTAAAACTCTAAAGATGAAACTTTCTTTCTCTTCTCTCATGGCTCCTTTTCCCCAACAAAATGCACAGGTTTTTTTTTCTTAGTACTAGGGATTAACCCAGGAGCACTTGACCACTGAGCTACATCCCCAGTTCTATTTTGTATTTTATTTAGAGACAGGGTCTTACTGAGTTGCTTAGTGCCTTGCCTTTTACTGAGACTGGCTTTGATCTTACAATCCTCCTGCCTTAGCCTCCCAAACTGCCGGGATTATAGGCATGCACCACTGTGCCCAGGATAAGATTTTTTGATTCACAAGGATTTCTATAATGTATTAATCAGATTTTTGTCACGGTGACAAATGCCTGAGAAAAGCAACTTAAAGGAAGAAAGATTTATTTTGATTCATGGTTTCAGAGATTTCAGTCTATGATGAGCTGGCTCCATTGCTTTAGGCCTGAGATGAGGCAGCCCATCATGGTGGAAGGGTATGGTGGAAGAACATGGTTCAGTTCATGGCAGCCAGGAAGCAGGGAGGAGAGAGAGAGGGGGTCCAGGGACAAGAAATACCCTTGCAGGGCATACACTCAGTGACTTACTTCCTCCAACTATGCCTCACCTCCTACGATTTCCACCACCTCCAGGTGGACTCCAGGTAGTCTGTTCAGCTATCAGGAGATTAATCCACTGTTGAAGTCAGAGCTCTCATATTCTAATCCCTTTCCTAAATCTCACCCATGTGAACATAGTTGCATTGGGGAATAAACCTTCAACGCATGAGTCTTTGGGAGCCATTTTAGACCCAAACCTTAATAACTAGCAATATTTATGTCTAATTTCTTACACAAAATGAATACTTATTATTAGAATGTAATAATGTCTTGCAGTTTCTTTTTCCCCTTTATTTCCTATTTTAGGAAGCCTCTTGAGTATGCAAAAATATCATTTAACCAAAGAATATTTCATTGTTTAAAGCCATTGGTGATTCATGTGTGCCAAAGTTATATTAGACCTGTAGTATTATTAATAAATATATCCTTGCTATGATTTGAATGTCTCCAGCAGAACTCATGTCAAAATTGAATTCCCATTGTGAGGTATTAAGTAGGTGGTAACTTCATCCAACTATGGTATTTGGAAATGGGACCTTTGAGAGATAATTCCAGTTAAATAAGGTCGTAAGCATTGGGCCATAGTTCAGTGAAACATGGCTTTATTTGAAAAGAAGCAAAGACATGAGCTAGGACACTCTGTCTCTCCATAGAGTGTCCTTTTCCACCTCATGACTCTGCAGAGCATCCTTACCAGCAAGAATGCTCTCAGTAGATACGAACTGTCAACTTTGGACTTCCCAGCCTCCAGAACTGTGAAAAATAATTGTTTTCTTTATAAATTACCCAGTCTTCATTATTTACTTAAAGCAACAGAAAAAAAAAAACACAAAAAATTAAGGCTTGCTTCTATCAGGCAAAGTAAGGTTTTAAAAATGTGATTTACAATCTCACTCTTGCAAAAATAGTGAGCTAAGGGTTATAACACTTTAGAATAGAAGACATTGTTATTTGGGAATTTCTGGGTGCTTATTTTGAATTCCATCTCTGATAACACTCATGACTAGCATCAAAGAAGCAGTATACAACTGAGTGTGGTGGCACACACTTGTAATCCCAGCAGCTCAGGAAGCTGAGGCAGAAGGATTGTAGGTTCAAAGACAGCCTCAGCAACTTAGCAAGGCTCTAAGCAACTTTAGCAAGGCCCTGTCTCAAAATAAAAATAACAAGATCTGTGGATATAGCTTAGTGTAGTACCCCTGGGTTCAATCTTAGGTACAAAAAAAAAAAAAAAAAAAAAGGAAGAAAAACAAAAGCAGTATACATTCAACTCTGACAAATGCTATGAGCAGTGGTAAGAAATGTGCTACACTTCTGGAATCTTATGAACATAATAACATTACAGATTTCAAACAAATCAAAGATCTCGCAGCCTCATCTTTAATAGTAAGACTATCAGGCTCTTAATTCTCTTAAGACAGTAAGAGCTTTGTCCAACCACTAGATCACTTCCTACATAATCAGGACTTTAGTTTTCTAAGAGTTTCTTTCCCAGGAATATAAAGTTGTAAGTACAATATGGTTTATTTCAGATTGATTTACTGAAAAAATCCATTATTTGAATAATGAATTCTTCAATAGTTTGCTCAACTGGGGTAATCAAGTATATTTTTGCTCTTCCAGTTTCCTTTCAACAACCTTAACCTAAACTCTCTGGTTCTCTCATTGAAAGCCCTGCCTTTAAACTAAACCTCCCCATCCTCAAACCTCAACTGTTCCAAATGTGTCTTATCCATTTAAGATGTTTCTAAGACTCTTTCAAAATATTGGCCTTATATTGCTGTAAACCCTACCATTGGTGTTGATTTTTTTTTTTTTTTTTTTTTTTTTTTTTTTTTTTTTTTGTACCAGGGATTGAACTCAGGGGCACTTGACCACTGGGCCACATCCCCAGCCCTTTTTTGTATTTTTATTAGAGACAGGGTCTCACTGAGTTGCTAAGTGCCTCGCCATTGCTGAGGCTGGCTTTGAACTTGCAATCCTCCTGCCTCAGCCTCCCAAGTGCTGGGATTACAGGCATGCGCCACCACACCCAGCTTGATTTTTTTTTAAAAAAAGCTCTTTTATGTGGTCTCTTTGGGGAGTTAGCAGTAGACAACAGTTGCCTTACAGATGAAAGTCAAAAAAGACATTCTACTGGAACATATATGTTTTCTTTTGAGACTTTTTTCCATACCAGGAAGACTCTAGGCTCAACTTGGAAGGAGGAGTAGCTTGTCTGCAATGCTTCTTTTCTGGCAATCCCTGTCTTCTTGAATCTGCACCCACTTTTTCCTCCTGAACCCATTATGGCGGGTCAGGCAGGGGCCTTGCACTGGCTCCTTGCACAACCCCACCTGCCATTGTGCACAGTACAGACTTCACCACATCAGAAAGTGGCAGGTAAATGAACTCATGAAGAGTTGCTAATAATTGATGCAACAACTGTTTCTTTTTCCTAGAGATTGTCCCTGTAGAAGTAACCTAGTGATAATGAAAAGAGTGGATACAAAATAGGTATTTGTTTTTTAGTTGTCAATGGACTTTATTTTGATTATTTATATGCAGTGCTGAGAATCAAACCCAGTGCTGAGAATCAAACCCAGTGCCTCACACATGCTAGGCAAGCACTTTACCACTAAACCACAATCCCAGCCCCCAAAACAGGTATTTTTGAGGACGCTTTCTTTTTCCACTGTGTTTCCAATCTTTTTTCACATAAAAATTAAAGATTGATTGACCTTAGAATACAAGTATTCTTGTGGGCATGTGTTTTGCCTCTAAGAAATCAAGTAATCATTTTACTTAAAATCATCAGAGCAAAATCATTTTTTCTTCTCTCACTAAAAATTAGAAAAATGTTTAGATATGTTGTGGCCATGTTTATTGAATTTTTTCCTAAAACATAATGCAAGATAGAAAAAATAGAATCAAAACAAGAATTATTTATACCCAAAAGTTTTAAGGGTGATCTGGAATTTTAAAATTTAAATGGGCTCATTTATTAGAATCTTTATTATAAATATCAAATATTCAAGTGAAGATCAAGCTTGCATTATATAACTGTCAACAGGAAAAAATATTGAGCTGTTATAATTAATAGAAGAGACTCTCATATAATTCTTTTTCTGTCATTACTTGCTCTTTCTCATTATTACACCTCTGGTCCAGTTTTAATTATGTTAACAGCTGTTAGGCACACCTTGTTTCTTCTGTTAAGGTTTATACTATCTGAAATATGTAGCCTGCATTTATCAACTTCTACTAAAAAAAAATAGAAGTCCAGGACATAGCTATAGAGTTCTGTGCCAATGAAATTTATGTTTCTCAATTTTATTTTAATGTGAATTTCAGCTACCTCCACAGTGTACTCTTATTCAATAAGAAATGATCTTGAGATTATGCCTACTCTTAGAGAATTCTGTTCCAGGAGTTCTTTTTCAGCATTAAAGAGGCATTTTAAATAACAATATAGATCACTTTAAGGGAATTCATCTTCAAATGCAAGCTTAATAGAAGTTTTTTTTTTTTTTTAGAAAACAAACTTGTCAGAGTGAAAAATGTGCTTTGGAATACATTTTATTGTTTACTAGCAAAGGGATTTTTAATTTGTAAAAGGATGTTTCATAAATGATTGGATTTCTAGTTTTTGATAAGAAATTTATAGTCTTCTGAGTTGTGATAATAGCCATTGCTGTAGAGGCACAAGAGCTGCTGGATCAAACACCCACAAAAACATTGGCAGTATTAACCTTAAGACCACACTTACCTCATTTATTTGATATTACTCAAACTATGTTGTAAAGTGAGAGCCAATGGGTGTCATTGTCTTTTCTCAATTTTGTTTTGAAATTGAAAAGCCTCAAATAGTTGACTAAAAAAATACATTTTCTTGTTTTAAATTGTTTTTATATTTTCTTTTTTTTAAAAAAAAAATTATTTTGTAGTTGTAGACAGACATCATGCCTTTGTGTTATGTTATTTTTATGCAGTGCTGAGGATTGAACCCAGTGCCTCACACATGCAAGGCAAGCACTCTGCCATTGAGCTATACAACCCAGCCCTTTATATTTTCTTAGATGTTCATGGACCTTTATTTTATTTATTTTTATGCGGTACTGAGGATTGAACCCAGTGCCTCACACATGCAAGGCAAGCGCTTTATCACTGAGCTATAACCCCATCCTGTCTTGTTTGCCTTGTTTTAAATTTTATAAGATTTTTATTCTCTCTCTCTCTCTCTCTGTTTCACACACACACAGACACACACACACACACACACACACACACACAGTGTCAATACGTCCCACATGCCCTGTTTTCTAGCTTCCTTAATCTACGATGGTTTTTTGTTTTGTTTTTCTGTTTCTTTATTCCATTTTTTTGTTGTTGTTGTTGTTGCTGTTTTGGTTCATGCCAGCAATACCAAGTCATTTCTTCAACCTTGAAATTTGCTGTATGCTATTTGCCTGACTCAGTTTATTCCAATTAAAGTATAGCTCCAAAAGACCTTTCTTCTTGTTCACTTAGATCTGTGGCTAAGAAGGCCTTAGAGAATAGAGGTTACCTAATAACTGCATAGGGAACATAACTCTGTGTGTGTGTGTGTGTGTGTGTGTGTGTGTGTGTGTATCTTTCTGTGCTTTCTTTGGGCCCTTACCCCTGACAAAGGCTGTTTCTCAAACTTGAGCCAGGCTCCTCTGAGCCCTATTTTCAACTAGACTTTTTCCTTGGGTCTTTCTTTCAGCCCACATAACTTAGTTTTAGCAAGAATCCTGCTGTGACTTTAAAGAGGGTACCCTACCCTTTGCATCTGATCAAATTCTTCCTTCCTATCCTTGATCTTTGATGACTTTGACCTACTTTCAGAAAGACTCCTAAAGCAGTTTAGGAAGAGTATCCTTGATCTTTTTTAAAAAATATTTATTTTTTAGTTATAGGTGGACACAATATCTTTATTTTATTTTTATGTGGTGCTGAGGATCGAACCCAGTGCCTCAGCATGCTAGGTGAGCGCGCTGCCTCTGAGCCACAACCCCAGCCCAGAGTATTCCTGATCTTAATGTCTTTATTTGGAGTTTAGCTCCATCTCTTTCCCCAGTTGTGGGAGTCATGAGGCCTATCCCAGTAGTTTTGAATGCAGTCTTTACCATTTTAACAAGTGTCAGAATAATTTAATACCTTAATCATTTATACTTCACTCTAGTTCTGAATCTCACAACAAGTCATCAAAAAGCAACTGGAAATTTTATCTTTTAGAATTTTCAGGGATCAATATCTTCTGCCTGCTGGTGTGCACCATCTTTTTGGAGTTTGCACAAGGAGGAAGAGACACTGATATTGCACACATATTCAGCATACTTCAGTTAACACAAGTGTGGGAAGGAAACTGGATGCAGTGTTTTCCCTATTCCCCCACTGCAAGGATTTACACAGGTGTCCTGTTATCCCTTTTTGGAAGGTTTCCTAGGTGTGACACTTTGAGAGAATGTATAAGTCATAGAGTAAGAGCTAGAAAGCATACAATTATTCCAAAGAGAGAGCAGAAAATGGTTGAGTGATAAGCCAAATGCGAAGGTCACTAATCTCCAGAACATAATCTTTTACTATCTTTATTTTTTCCTTCTTAATTTTTCTTTTTTCTTCCACTTTTCATTTTCCCTCATTCAAAGACAATGAACCTTCATAGCATATGCTACAATTTGCAGGTCCTTCTCTACACTGAAAAACATTTAATATATATTATTTCAATAATGTTCAACATTATTCTTAGTATCAGTATTATCATATTCTTTTTGCAGATGAGAAACTTCAGGTATATACAGATTAAGTGACACATTCACAATCAAATAGCTAATAAGTAGGAGATTCAAACTTCAAACTCTGCCCAGTCTAAAACTTACTCTTTGGTATGCTACCTGTGTCTTTAAATATTTAATGTGCACCATAGTTGACCTGGTGGTCTTCTTAGGATGCTTGCAGAAGCTCTGGGTTTGTATCTGAGATGCTGCCTTTCTGAGGGATGCTTGTGGTGCAGCTCTCTGGGCTATGCTTTGAGTAGAGTTTGTGGTCACTAGTTTGAGTTAGAAAGTTTTCACAGGTAATCAGTTTACTCTTAATTCCATCTCATCATTTTTGTTTATGTCCAAAATACTACATATTTAATTTCTATTCAAATCCTTTCTCTTTGCTTATTTCAAAGCTTAGAACTTTCTGGTATCAGTAGAAATTCCATAACAAATTCTCTCTCAAGTCTTCATTTAGACAGAAATCTCAAATGTACCACTTTTTGTCTTCAGTCTATCCATCAAATTTTCATTCCACTAATCACTTTCTTCTCTACCTCTTCTGTACTTTCAAGCTATCTAGATCTTTCAGGCACCAGCAAGCACAAAATTGAATGTTGTATTCCAGGTGCAGGCCTATCATTCATTTGGAAAATGCTATCACTTCACATCTCTCTGTTCTATGACACGAGTGATACAATCTCCCTCAGTATTGAGTCCAAAAGAACCCTGCATGATTTTGTCTGGACTATATTGAAGATTGTTATCTAATTTGACATTGTAATTTACAACCTCAAATATCTGTGTGTCTTCAAAAGAACTAATTTACATCTTTGAAGCTGGATGACATGTGTTTTACTATACCACGTGTGTTTTATTCTTTTCTTTCTTTTTCTTTTTTGGATGCTGATGTTAGCACACAGCCATCTCCATTTTCGAATTTGGATTGGTTGTTGCTGGGGGAAGGTTCTTTCGTATCGTATCCTTTGTAACTTGTCTACTGCTATCAAGTCAGAAACAATGTTTATAGTCCAAATACCTCTTGAAATGATAGATCACTAGGGGTAGAATTTTAAATTGGTTAAGAGTAAGACCCTGTGAGGCAAATTGAATAGGAATTAATTGTCAAATGATTGGTTAAAGCATTTGAACTTCTGTATATTATAACACTTTCATCATTAAAATGTTCATTTTCCCTCCTATCACTGTACTTGTGGTAACTTCAGTTACCTAGAAAAGTTCCTTTTGAAAAATTAATCAAATTCCAGGTAAACCCATAGTGAAAGGACTGATTCATGTCATTGTTGGGAGAGCTAAGTGGGGAGACTTTTCTGAGCATAAGATCTCTTTTCAATTACATTTACACGTAATCAAGGAATAGCAGTCCTTACATGCAAGAAGCTTGCCTTTTCAGTTTATATCTAAGGCTTGGTAAATTACCTTTGCAAATGATTACTCTGCTGGAGGTGTAGTGAAGTCACTCAATAAAGAGAGCTGGAAAAGACTGCCTAGGAAGATCTAGTCCAGTGTATGTGGGTCAGGGAGGGGCGGGGAGAGAAATTTGAAACATTTTTAATTAAACAACCACTGAACTATCCTATGAGCCAATGATGATTTAGACATCAAAAGGTGAAAACCTAAAGATGTATATTGTCCATACCTTGAAAAGTTCACATTTATCAAATCTGATAAATTTCTATAATTCAAATAATTCTTACCTGTATTACAGTCCTAATTTCATTTTGTTATTATGTGCCAAAGAAACCTTATAAGAAGGGAAAATAGGTTGTTTCAGGCAAGGATGGGAAGGTCCACTATGGAGAAACATTTGGATAAGACCCTAAAAACTACCACAGGCATTTTTATTGGATAATCCAAAACGGGGCTTAGTTGGTTGTAAATTAAAGATAGTAGAGTTGAATTTCCATAAGTAGTAAAACTTGTATAAAGCTTTAATATAACCAAGTGATATTTCCCTGGACAAAGTATATTTAGGATACAGATGTGTGCATGTATATTGTTTCTCTCAAATGAGTAGGTTCTTGAGATTTAAAATGGATGCCCACTTCTTGGTTGTTTGAGTTATATTGATTTAAATATTATTTTATACAAAATGATTAGAAAGGATGTTTACCAATTAACATAGCACAGGAATGGGATGAAGTGGACTGTGGATGAGACTTTCTTACATCGATGTAGGGCCTTCTTCTGTTCACTTCCATACACAGTTTCAAGCAGTGTAAATTGAAGTGCCTTAAGTTACATGTTACGTGACATAGATTTGAGCAACTATGGCACACATATGATATCTCAAGTTTTATAAAATATTTGGATATTTATATTCTCTCCCTGGTTCTGTTTCATAATATTTTATTTTAGATGATAATTATTTAAAATTATGAAAATAGTCATAACAATAATAACTAATATTTATGGATTGCTTCCTATGTCAGGCACTATGCTAAATGTTTTACACAGAATGACGGAGTTTAATCCTTACAGAAACCTTTTGAGTTGGGTGTAATTCAACTCACTTTATTGATGAGGAAAGTAGAGATAAAAGGGTTAAGTGTGAATTGTCAGAGGCTAGTAATTACATAGCTAATCAAGGATTTTATTCTCCATTTTACTGATTCTAAAAAAAATACATATATAAACACATATACCATATTTTTATGTTCGTCCAATCACTGTGTTATAAGAAAAATTAGTTAAATCTATGTAGCCACAAGCTGATGTTTAATGAACTTATGCAATGCAGGTGCTATAGAAGAAACAAAAGGTGACCATTGTGTGGTTCTCTACCTAGAGCATTTATGTTAGTAGGATTAACACTTTCACATCTATAATACAAAAATAATTCTCTGCTAAATGCTACATTAGAAGAATAAAATAATATTAGTAGTGGATACAGAGGAGAGATTAATTTCTACTGGAGGTCACTGGGAAGATTTTCAAAGAAGGTATGAGCTGAAATGAAATTTTAGGTAATATTTTAAGCTTCTGAAGGTGGTGATAGAATTGTGCATGAGAGAGAGTAGTGGCAACTGGAAAACATTAAAAAAACAAGTAATCCAGAGATTTGAGGGCATGTGTAGACACTAAGAGTTGAATTAGAAAACCTCACCATAAGAAATAGAAGGGAGAAAAGACACCAATGCATGGGAAATGAAACTGGAAATTTCAGTTGAAGATAAAGTCTAAGCAGAAGGATTTAACTTTATTTGGTAAGGAACTGGAGACATTAAGAGGTTTCAGTGTCATGTGACAAGGTCAAATCCTTGTTTTAGAAGGACATGTAGCCACTCAGTATGAATAGTGGCTTGGAGAGAGCAGGGAGTCCAGGTAAGTCACTAGAGGAAATGAACTACTAAGTCACTGTGACTGTGGCAAGGAAGGACAGTGAATGACTCACCTGTGGGTACTCTGAAGTTAAATGACAGTATGCATTCTAATTTTCAAATACATCTTATTTATGCTTAGGCAGAATTAGAATGATTTCTTACATAAAACAGCCTCTAGGTAGGAAACTTGCTAACTTTTATTTGAGTCTTAGGATGCCTTATAATATTAGATGATACACAGTTTCTGGCTTTCATACCACAGAACTTTTTGTACTGTATTTATATTTCATTCTAAACATTTTAACAGAACATTGCATTCTAACTCCTGGCATTTGAAACACTCTTAAGCCATGCAAATTATAACATAAGTATAATAGCTTCGAAGTGGGAAAGATAGGCCTGAAACAATTTTTTGAAAAATGAATTAAATAAGACACTTTCCTTTAAATTCTTGAGGAAGCAATTCTTTCTTTGAGAAAAGGATGGGTTAGATGACTTATTGGGTCATTTTCAGACTCTAGTTTCCATGGATCTGTGGTTCATACACAAGAAAAATTGTTTTATCTCTGACTGATGGTCCTTCCAATCATTGTTTTCCCCCTGCCACCAAAAATAAGATTCCTCCAAATATAAAAGTGTTTCAAGCAGACTTTTTGGCTCTGTAGGGCCCAGTGATAAATACAACCCTCAACATTGCTGCTTCAGATGGTAAATCACCCAAAGTTAAATTTATAAAATTCTAGAGATACATTTTGCTTAGCCTCCAACTATTTTATATATAAATCCAGAATTCTTTGACATTCTATTAGAAACAAGGTCAAAAAATTAAGGAAAAATAGCTCAATGTATTGAAAAATCTCTTTAAGCAAGTTCTATAGGTTTTCAAATGTATGAAATTATATTTACTTCCAAAACCAAACAGTTAGCATTAATTATCTGCATGATTTGTTAAGGAAGTGATTAGTATTGGCAATGTGCTACTGGAAACATTTCAGGCCAGATATTATGAGGGAGTTTCTTGCTGCAAAACAGTTAGATCATACTTCAAGTGTGTTTTTGTATATAGGTGTGCATATATATGTGCTAACAGGGAGTAACAGTATACATGTTGCTAAAAATACATGCTCAGAAAACACAGAAGTATGATTATCTGACATCAGGTGCTGATATCAGCACAGTGTTCCTAAAATTAGATCTTGCTTGGGTCAATAACACAAAGTAGGGATAGCTGAATATGAGAGTTCAAAACAACCTGAGAGCAAGAAAGGAATCTAAAGTCACCCCAGTTGGTGAGATTAATTCTAGCAGAAGCAAATGCAAAATCCTGTCAAGAAGAAAACACCCTTGTCTGGGTTAACATATTATTCATATAATCAAATTTGTCAAATATGAGCTTACAAATATAATCCATTAGATACGTAGGAACCAAGTAGCAATAGTAGAGTATCATCAAACAACAGACAACAGTTTAAGATTTCCTAAAGATGCAAATATTGCAAAATGGGAATTTAAACATTTTTATATTGGAAATGTTTATGAAAATCAAAGTGAAAGCCAAAAATAATAATACAAAAATATAAAAGTGCCCAGACTCATTTGATAATTAGATCAGTTAGGATTCTCTAAAGAAACAGAACCAATAGGATTCACCTGTGTCTCTGTCACTATCTCTATATATTTTTATCTGTGATCAATCTATAGCTATCTATCTTTATATCTATCTATCCATCTCCATCTATCATTTATCTAGCTGTATTTTAAGGAATTGCCTCACATTATTGTGGTTTCAATATTGTGCTTTTAAATTTGAAAATTATAGGGCAGCCTATAATTAGGCAAAAGTTGATGTTAGAAACCCACAGAAGAGCTTGACTGATTAGGAACTCTAGAAGGATTTCTATGTTACAGTTGAGGCAAAACTTCTTCTTCTAGTAACCAGTTTTTACTCGATGAATTGGATGCTCAACAAATTGAATGAAGCTTAGCCACATTATTGAGGTTAGTTTCCTGTGCGGACCTCAACTGGTTATAAATGTTAATCAGATCTACAAAATGCTTTCACATTACATGCAGGCTAGTGTTTGATCAAACAATTGGACACCATAGCATGGTCAAGTTGACACATAAAATTGGCCATCACCATTGAGAATAAAACAAACTTAAAAATAAAAAAATATAATTATTGAAATTTATTACCTCTCAATAAAATGGTAAAAAAAATTGTCAAGGATTTAGCAGCATAGTAGACAGTTAAACTGAGAATTACTGTCATGAAAGCAATTACCCAACTGTACAAGAAAATGCCTGTATCATCCAGATGTGAGGAGCATACTTATTCAGGCGGAAGAGTCAGAGAAAACTCTCACCTGCTGTGGTCTTCTCTTATTAGAAGTCACTCCATCCATGTCCTCATATGTCACTTGCTCCATGAACACTTTTTTTACTCTCCCAAATGGGTATAATCCTTTATTTCTCTTGAGCTTTACCAATACTTTTATGTTTCATTTTGTGGCACTTGCATTCTGACTATAATGCCTGGTTACAGATTTACCTTCCTAACAGAGTACATGCTCTGCTCACTGAGAAGACATTCTCATTTTCATATTCTTTGAATACATGCTAGTAAGGTCTTATAGGCTGAGTTGTTCCCTCTCCTACATATGTTTAAGCCCTAACCTGTAGTACTTCAGCATGTGACTGTATTTGGAGACAGTGTGTTTAAAGAAGCAATTGAATCAAAATGAGGCTGTAAGGGTGGGCCCTCATCCATGTGACTGTTGTCCTTATATGAATAGATTAGGACACACAGAAAGACACTGGGAGTGCACATACACAGAAGGACTGACTTATGGAACTGCACCAAGCCATTACACTGCCTTGGTGTTTGCAAGCCAAAGAGCCTCAGTGGAAAACAGACCTGCTGGTACCTTGATCCTGGACTGCCAGACTCCAATTGGTGAGAAAAAACATTTCTGAGTTTTAAACTACTCAGTCTATAGTATTTTGTTATAATAGCCCTAGCAAACCATTACACAAGGTATAGAATAAATATTTTTACAATTAGGCAAAATTCCTGCATGAGGTAGAGAGAGGGCCTGATTGTATCTACACTGCCCTGATCTGTCCTAACAATAGGATGTATTTACTGACCACTTAACATTACTTGCAAGGGGACTGGAGGTGTGAAGGCAGAGAGATCACATTGGAAGGCTCCTCCCATTTTTTAAGGCTGAAGATGTGTAGTGAAACATTGGATCCTCTCTTAATAGATGAAAAAGTAACTATGTTATCTCTTTTAATAACTGCCATGTGAGAAGTTTTATATCCATTATACTGATATTTACCAGAAGCATATTACACAATTGAGGGGAAAAATGATATCCAAATCCAACTTTCCAAATAAAGAAAATTAGTAATCAAAAACATTTGAGATCTTCAAGGTCTAGCTAATGAGGAATCATTCTACGTTTTATACTTGTGGTGAGTTGGAATTAAGGAGTACATATGTGTGCACTCACATTGTGGATGGGGCCTGGCTGTGGGATATAGAATGACATTTCACTGGATAATTCTTATTTTTGAGGAGTTATAATGTTATTTGAAAAGAAAAATGATAAAAATATAAACTTACCCATATTAAGTGGTTTGAGCAGGAAGCCAAAATACTATGTGCCTCATCACAGAGCACTGCACATCACGCAGTTATTTACACATCTATACAAGAAAGCCCAGAACTGGGGAGTGATCTGAAAACTTTCCCTATATGTCCTTGGAGTATTGGAACTTGATCAGTATTTTATTTTTTCCTGATATAACAGAGCTAGTCAGACATGATCAGCACATCTTTGTTGAAATTAATTATACCAAATAAAGGTGGAGAAAAATCAATGTGTGCTCTGATGATTTTACTATCTTTTCCTTTCCTTTAAGAGAAGAACATTTTCTGTGGTCTCTGAACCATATTGAACTTGTTGCTCTTAGACAAATGGTAGCAATATTTTTCTAAGTGGCCAAATAAGCCATTGTCAAGAGTGTGTATCATAGGAAGAAGTTGAGCTGTGTGAGGGTGATGATCAATCTAGAGTAAAGCTAAATAAAACTGAAGTAGTTCTTACAGTGGTGGCAGGTCCTGTTCAGGCACAATTTCTCATCCTCTGATACACATTCTCGTATGTACTTCAGTGTACAGAAGCCCCAAACTGATGTTTGGTAGAGAAGGGTTAAAAGAAGGAGCTGGAATGTTCTCATTAACTTAAATATTTAATAAGTTGATTTTTACACTCAAATTGTTTAGATTGTTTCTACAATTTATTTTCAAATGCTAGAGTGCAGGCTCTGTCTTCCTCTACACCCTACTTGATATTGCCTGAATGTTTGATATTGTGTGTTGTGGGCAAGTTCCTGATGAAAATAATGCCCACACAAGCCGGTCCCCATCATGCTGCTTGTGAAGCTGTGTTTTTCTTTTTATTATTATCTGAGTGTAAGTCACACCAAAGTCAACCATCTGAATCTGCAAATGGACAGATATTTAACCTGGAGGTTCCTTAAAGTATAGCAGCATATTTAAAAGTAAAGGAGGACTTTGAACTTTCAAGGATAATATGATTGTTATTTTTATCCTGTATTGCCATTAATCACTTTCTGTTCAGAATTCACTTTAGTGCATCATTCCTGTTTACTGTATGGGGGTCAGAACTTTTACAGAATAAGTAAAACTCTAGAATCAACACTGTTATGACACTAACACGTTACGTTACTGATTTCATTGGAATACATGACTATGAAGAATGAGAATGCATTGTTAGGTTCTAACAGTCTAAAAACTTTTTATGTAAGAAAGAAAATTCATCATATTGGGTGAGTTTAGTTTGTTACTATAGAGGGGGAAAAAAAGCTTTTGCCAATTGGTTGAAGTGAAAAATGTGACTTTTGAAGTGTTTTTGTGCCTATGAGTGTTGCTTGTTAGCATCTTCCTCTTTGCTAACCGCTAATCACACTAACAGGTCTGACAAGCTCTCACTAGAACCACAGCTACATGAAGCAGAATCTTTTCTTTGATTTTTTGGCCACCTCTAAGTCCATGCAGGGTTGGATGTGGAAAGTAAATACACGTAGTTTTAATTTATTTATGTAACAAAAATTCAATATATATTGTGAGCATATAATTTAATTAATTCTTACCTTATCAATGAATATAAACACTTATAATTCCTATTGTAAATAAATAATATTGTTCACTTTGCATTGATATTTTTGTAGAATATACTTCTTAAAGTTGGTTTGCTGTTGATAAGTGTGTGTGAGAAAATTTAAAATTCAGAGAAAAGTTTCAAGTACTAAGGATTTTGAGTAAATTGTGAAATTATATCCTTATAACTCCAAAAACTTGTATTTCTTACAAGCAAGATCATACTCCTTACATAGCCAAAATGCAACTGTCAGCATCAAGAAATTAATGTTGATTTACATTATGTATAATAATATACTATTATTAATCATATAATACTATAATAATACACTACTATTAATCATATAATAATAATACTATTAACTAATCCTGGTTCAAGTTTTACCAGATGTTACTGTAATACCCCTCAGAGCAAAAAGATCCAGTTCAGAATCATACACCAAACTTAGCTATCCTATATTTTTTAATTCTTTTTCTTCTTCTTCTTTTTTTTTTTCTAGTGCTGGGATTGCATCAAGGGCCTCATGAGTCTTCATTTTTTAATAGTTCTTAGTCTTCTTGGTATTTGTGACATTCCATCAGTCTTCTAGCATTCTGCACAAGCTCAGCAATATTTGATGTTAGCATTTAAAGTTTTTTTCCCCTCACAAATGCATTCAAAGTAATTGTCCCTTTGTTGTTTTACTTGCACTTCATTGACTACTAGTGAGTTCAGCATGTTTTCTTAAGTTTTTGGTGGTTTGCATTTCCTCATGTCTACTTTTCTACCAGATTTATTTTTACTTTTAGATTTTGTAGGCAATTAGAAAATTAATCACAAATGTTGCAAAATTGTTTATTTTTCTCAGAAATTTGTATGTGATATGATTTTAAACATTTCAGTCATTGACTATATCAGTCTTTCCTTAGAGTTAGTATTTTGCTAAAGATCTTTTCAAAGATTTATGAATATTTTCTTACACACTATTTTAGCAATTTTTATTATTCTTTTTCATTTAGATTTTAATCAATCTACACAGTAATTTTATATGATATAAAGAAGAGTGTCTAAGATTTTGAGTTTTTAAATTAATTGCTAATTATGCCAATACCATTCATTAAAGAAAGGATCAATTTCTTTCTAAATTAAGGTTTTACTTTTATCAACTTAATTATATTTTCCACATATATTGGAGATATTTTTTAATTTTTAAAATCTTTTAGTTATATATAATATCTGGAGACATTTTGACATAATCACAGAAGCATGAAATATATTTTGCTCTAATTCAGTCCCCAGCATGTCTCTCCTCCCTTTATTCTCTCTCCCCTGATCCTCTCCCTTCACTCTACTGATCTCTCTGTAATTTATTTATAGTTTTTTTTTACTTGTGTTTTGTGAATATAGTGAATAATGGGATTCACCCTGTTATATTTATGTATGTAGATATGAAAGTTCAGTCAGATTCATTCCACTCTTCTTTCCTTTTCCCATCCCTCCTTCCACCTCCTCAATCACCTTTGTCTACTCTCAATCACCTTTGTCTACTCTAGTTATCTTTCCTCTATTTTAATGAAATTCCCTCTCCTCTCCCTTTCACTATCTCTTTTTTTTTTTATTTTTTATTCCCCACCTCCTTGTTTTGTATTAGCTTCCATAAAACAGAGAAAAAAAATGAAACTTTGACATTTGTAGACTGACTTATTTCACTTAGCATAATAGTTTTCAGTTTGATCCATTTACTGGAAAATGCTATCTTTTCATTCATCTTTATGGCCGAGTTATATTCCATTGTGTATGTATACCACATTTTCTTTATTTATCCATATGTCAAAGGGCACCTCAGTTGATTGCATAGGTTAGCTATTGTGAATTGTGCTGCTATAAACATTGATATGGCTATATCCCTTTAGTATGCTGATTTTATTCCCAAAGGACTTAAAAACAGCTTACTACAAGGACACAGCTGCGTCAATGTTTATAGCAGCACAATCCACAATAGCTAGACTGTGGAATCAACCCTGATGCCAATCAGTAGATGAATGGATAGGAAACTTTCGTATATATACACAATGAAACACTACTCAGCACTAAAAAAATAATAAAAACATGGCATTTGAAAGTAAATGAATGGAGTTGGAGAAAATAATGCTAAGTGAAGTTAGCCAATCCCCAAAAAACCAAAGGTCCAATGATCTCTTTGATATGAAGATACTAACTTATAAAGGCAAGGGAGTGGGGATGAGAGGAATGAAAAAACTTTAAATAGAACAAAGGGGGGGAGGAGGAGGGGACAAGGGGATAGGAATAATGGCAGACTGAGTTATCCATGACTACCCTAAATACATGTATAAAGACACAATTGTTGTAAAAATACTTTATATAAAACCAGCAACTTGAGAAATTGTGCTCTTTATATGTAATATGAAATGAAATGTACTCTGTAAACATGTATAACAAGCTAGAATAAAAAAAAAGGAAAGAAAAAAATGTTTTGGATATATACTGAGCAGTGGAATAACTGGGTCATATGATGATTCCATTCCTAGTGTTTGAGGAATCTCCATACTGCTTTCCAGAGTGGTTACACTAATTTGCAGTCCCAGCAACAATGTATGAGTGTGCCTTTTCCCCTAAATCTTTGCCAACATTTATTATTATTTGTTCTTGATAACTGCCATTCTGACAGGAGTGATATGAACTCTCAATGTAGTTTTGATTTACATTTCCTTAATTACTAGAGATGTTGAACATTTTTTCATATATTTGTTGACCATTTGTATTTTTTCTTTTGGAAAGTGTTTGTTTAGTTCTTTTTTCTATTTATTGATTAAGTTGCGGTTTTTGGTGTTGTTTTTTGTGTCTTTGTATATTCTAGAGATTAATAGCCTATCTGAGGAGCAGGTGGAAAAGATCTTCTCCCATTCTGAGGGTCTCTCTGCACATCCTTGATTGTTTCCTTTTCTGTGCAGAAGCTTTTAATTTAATGACATTTCACTCATTGATTTTTGATTTTACTTCTTGTACTTTAGGAGTTTTGTTAATGAAGTCAGTTCCTGAGTTGACATGTTCGAGTATTAGGCCTACATTTTCTTATAGCAGTTACAGGATTTCTATTCTAACTTCTAGGTATTTGATGATGGTTCTATTTCTAAACTCTGGTTTTACTTCATTGATATATTTGCCAATCTCTCTTTATGCTTCTGTTATGGTAACTTTATAATAGTTTCAGTTTTGGAAATTCTTTCTTTATTATTATTTTTTATTCTTATTTAAGTTTTTATCCATTTTTTCACATTAATTTAAAAAATTAATAGTGATAAAAACAACTATACTAATGTTGGATTTCAATTTAGAATTATGTTAGATATTTGTATCATTTTAGGAGAGATTATGTTTAGGAAATGCCGATTTTGTCTTCAGTTTTATGCTTTGACCATTTTATATTATTTTAGTGATTGCCAGAAAACATAAAAACATTTGTAGATGATATGATCCTATACTTAGAAGACCCAGAAGACATGTAGGGCTGATAAGCAAATTTAGAAAAGTAGCAGGATACAAAAATCAACATATAAAAAGCAGTAGTTTTTCTATACATCAATTGAGGAAAAAATTCATTCATAATCTTGGAAAATACCTAGCAGTAGATTTAATCAAAGAAGCAAAAAATTTCTAAAATAATTGTAGAATATTGAAGAAAGAAATAGAAGAAGATATTAGAAGACTAAAATACCTCCCATGTTCTTGGATAGATAGAATTAATATTATTAAAATGATCATATTACCAAAAGTAGTTTACAGATTCAATGCAATTCCTTCAAAATACTAAAGACATTCTTCACAGAACTATAAAAATGTCCTAAAATTCATACAAAAGAACAAATACCCAGAAAAGCTACAGCAAATTTGAGCAATAAGAGCAATGCTAGAGACATCACAATACCTCATCTGAAATTATTCTACATAGTTATAGTAGTCAAAACAGCATGGTATGGACATGAAAACAGACATGAAGATCAATGGAATAGAATAGAAGATACAGAGAAAAATCCACAGATATGGTCATCTGAAACTTGATCAAGGTGCCAAAAACATTCAGTGAAGATAAGATAGCCTCTTTAAAAATAAATGACGGTGGGAAAACTGGATATCTATATGTACAGAAAATGAAACTAGATCCCTATCACTCATCCTGCACAAAAGTCAAGTCAAAGTGGTTCAAAGAGCTGGGAATTAGACCAGAAAGTTTACAACTGCTATAACAAAAAATAGGTTCAACACTCCAGCATATTGATGTAGATGCCTTAACAAGACGTCTAAAACTCAAGAAATACAACTAATAATCAATAAGTGGAAGGACATCACATAAAAATGCTTCTGCACAGTAAAGGAAACAAGAAGATGAGGAAAGAGCCTACAAAATAGGAGAAAATCTTTGCCAGCTATTCTTCTAACAGAGGATTAATATCTAGAATATATAAAGATCTCAAAAATTTAACACCAAACCCCAAACAAAACAAAATCTCACAAATATCCCAATCAATAAATGGACAAAAGCACTAAACAGAAATTCTCAAAAAGGAAATAAAAGTTTTCAACAAATACATGAAAAAATGTTCAATATTATTAGCAGTCAGGGAAATGCAAAACAAAACACATTGAAGTTTTTTATCACTCAAGTTAGAATGGCAATTATCAAGAATACACATAATAAATGATGGCAAGGATGGGTGGAAATGCATACTTATGTATTGTTGATGGGACTCTAAGTTGGTATAACCACTATGGAAATTAGTATGGAAATTCCTCAAAATATTAGGAATGGACCCACCATATGACCCAGCTATCCCACTCGTTTTGTTTTTTGTTTGTTTGTTTTTTTGTTTGAGTAGTGCAACTTACAGTAGCCAAGCTATGGAACCAGGCTAGGTGTTTATCAACAGATGAATGGATAAAAAAATGTGGTGTATATGCAAAAAGAGTTTTACTCAGTCATAAAGAAGAATGAAATTATTTAATTTACTAGTAAATAGATGGAACTAGAGAACATCATGCTAAGTGAAACAAGCCAGACTCAGAAAATCAAGGGATGAAGGTTTTATCTTCTATGTGGAAGCTAGAGAAAGAAAAAAAATAAAAGAAATTTTAAAAAATGGATCTCAGAAAAATAGAAGGGAGACTAATAGACTATAGGAAGGGATTCAGAAGAAGGAAGAAGGGAAAGGAACGGGGAAGTATAGGAGAATGAATTATGCTATGCACAATGTATGAATATACCACAAAGAACTCTGTTTTTATATATAATTGTAATTCAATAATTAAAATGATGATGATGATGATGACGACAATAATTATAGAAAGGAGATCAGTAGAGTAGAGCTAGCAGATCAGGGGAAAGGAGAAGGGAGGGAAAGGGAAGATACTGGAGAATAAGTTTAATCAAATTTTGTTATGTGCATATATGAATATGACATAACAAATACCACTACTGTGAATAATTATAAAGTACAAATTACAAACACTTTATAAAGAAGGCATACAAATGGTCATCAAGTATATGAAAAAATACTCATGAAATCTATATGTAGGGGAGATATTATCTGTCCTCCCATGATGATTTCAGTTTTATTCACAATAGCCAAGCAATGGAAACAGCCTAAGTATCCATCAGCTGATGAAAGGATAATGAAACTATTGTAGGTGCACACAATATATTACTATTCATCTATATAAAAGGATTAAAAGCTGTCACCTATGACAACATAGGTGGATTAGAAATCATTGTTTTTAAGTGAAATAAGCCAGGCACAGAAAGACAAGCACTACAGGATCTCACTCACAGGTGGAATATGAAAAGGTTGACCTCATGGCTGAGTGTAGCATGGTGGTTACAAGAGTCTGAGGAGGGAGGAATTGGGAAAGGTTAATCAATGAGTACTAAACTAGTATTGGGAGTAGGATGTTCTGGTGTTCCATTGTACACAGGGTGATTCTAAATGACAATACTTAATGATAATATTCTGTGTATTTTTAAAATATGGAAGAAAGGGATTTGAATGTTTTCATCATAAAATATGATAAATGTTTAAAGCCATAGATACATTTACCCTGATTGGAACATTATACAATATATACATGTATCAAAACAACACACCATACCCTATAAGTATATACAACTGTTATATGTCAGTTAAAAATAGAAAAAATTAGAATATTTTCTTTTCCTGTTATGAATTTTCAAAACAATTTATTTTCCTCTTTTCTTTTAACTTCATTTAAATATATGTCCTGCACATATCTGGTAGCTGAATTTATTATCCCCTTTTCTTTTACCTTTATGTAAATATATGTCCTACACATATCTGGTAGCTGAATTTATTTCCCACTTTTCTTTTAAGTTCCTTTAAATATATGTCTTGCACATATCTGGTAACTGAATCTGGTAGCCTATCCTAAGGATATTACTATTAGCCATGTTAAACAATATTATTTTTTAATTAAGGCTGTGCCAAGAATTCCAAGTTTTACACCTAGATGGCAGAAAAATTAAATTATCAACATTGTAATTATATAATATTAATATTCATTCTTTTCCTGTTAATGCTAAAGTTGGAAATCAGGGTACTCTTCAATAAGTTCAGTAGAGTGTCATGAAGAGGCAACTGATGTTTTTGTATGATTTTGTCTATCAGTGAAATCTTTTATCTGCTACTTGTGCTCTGATGTAAAGCCCTTTTAATTTACACCTTTTAGTTTTGTAAATATCAAGGTATTTTTTTTCTGGTATTTGCTAATGAGAATCCACACAGCATGTCCTTTGAGCTCTCTTTTCTCATAGTCCTTAGTACTCCAGTGAACATTCCAAATCCAAAAACAGAACTAACATTTAGAACTCATTAGAGAGTAATAAAGATTTAATTATTTCACCTAAAGGGTACCAAGTAGACTTGATAATGATATAATGACAAATGATATTGTGAGATTAATGGTCTAATTGTTAGTTTTAGCCCTCACTCAGGAAAAGAAAATGTTTACTTTAGGTTTCCCAGTTAAGGCTAAATGCATACTTAAGAAACAAAATAATATCTTCCTTTATGTAAGTCTATACAGTCACTCATGATATCAGTACAAAATACTCTTACAGAAGACTTAAAGTGTTTATAAATTGAAGTTTCTGAGCCCCTTCTAGAGAAATACTTTTAAAAACAATGAGTGCATGAAATAATAATTAAAAATTTTTTGCATGCGAAGTCATCTCATTGTTTTTGGAGATACAAGAAGATAGGTGGGACTATGTGAAATAGTTCACATTCTAATTGGCACATATCTCATGTTTGAAAACTACAGGGATTCCAGGCATGGTGGCGCACGCCTGTAATCCTAGCACTTGGGAGGCTTAGGCAGGAGGATGGTGAGTTCAAAGCCAGCCTCAGCAATGGCGAGGCACTTAGAAATTCAGCGAGACCCTGTCTCTAATAAAATACAAAAAAGGGCTGGAGATGTGGCCCAGTGATTAAGTGCTCCTGAGTTCAATCCCCAGTACCAAAAACAAAACAAAACAAAACAAAACAAACAAACAAACAAAACTATACTGAAGGATCTGGGCATATTTTGTCTGTTTCCTAAAGCAGTGTTTTCTGAATTATCTCATGTACCCAGGAAGATTCTCCACATCAAATTCAAATGCGTCATTACACTTTTCCTGGTAAAGATCAGATTCCATAGACCTGTCCCAACAAGCCTGTGTAAGTAAGGACATCTGTCAGACCATCAGCCCTTTTGGAAGCAGTGGTCCCTGGTAGATAGGTTTAATTTACACAGATTGTCAGGGCTTAGCACTGGATTTCATTGATCATTAGCTTTCTTCATTTCTAAGATAAGTATTCAGAGCTAGTGAATTTCCTTGCATTGCTTTAGCTATAATCTATAAGCTTTTATATTTCATCCAGTTAAAAATATTTTCTAATTTAGAGTATGATTTCTTCTTTAGCTTTTACACTCTCTATAAAAGTTCTTCAATTCCAAGAGTTATAGTTTTTCTACCTATCTATATGTTATTTGATTTCTATCTTAAATTGGCAAGTACCTCGAGGGAAGAGCAGGGTCCAGAAGCTTGGGCTGACCTTAATGATCTGTTGATCTCTTCAGGATCTACTTTGGTCCTCAACTCCTAACTGCCCCAGCTTCTGTGATATTAGTAAAAATCCTTTTATTCTGCCTCTTCTAGTTGGTCTTAATAGAAAGTGGTATTTTGCCACAAGTTAGTCTAAGTCAGAGGTAAAAGCCTTGGTGGATGCATTTTAAAAATCTCTTTCATTGTTTAACTGAATATAAACACAGAAAAAGCAGAACACCTACATACATACACAAATCAATCAGTTATGGTAATTTGAACATCCATGCAACCGCCTCTCCCAGTCACACAGGGTGGATTTTCATGGTCACCACAGAAGCCCTGCCTGTGTTCTTTTTCAAAAATAATCTCTTTTTCTTTCTAACAGTAGCCACTATGTTTACTGTCATAGTACTGTAAATCTTTCTTTACCTTCTTTAAACCTTTATCAAGTGACCATTCCTACATATTGTAATTCACTTACCCTCCTGCTCATATTTTTTGTTCCTTATAATTTATTTGTTGGAGAAACAGGATCATTTGTCTACTACTGCTCCACATATTTTAGATTGTGTTGACTTGCTCACATGGTCAAATTAAAAAATGATCCTTATTTTCTGTAAATTGAGTTGGACTTGGAAGTTTAGTTTTTGGCTTTAGTATTAAAGAGCTTGGTTGTCTGTCTTGTTGAATGTTAGTAGACACTGATGATCATACTTCAATTCTTAATTCATTAGAAATTGCAAAAATTCCAGTTTGAGCACTTTTTGATTTGTTAGAATACTTACCTACCATTTTGTTATCTAGAAGTATAGTTTGTGTGGGAAAGACAGGATAAATGTTTTATTCTCTACTTCTTTTTAATATTCATTTTATAGTTGTAGTTGGACACAATACCTTTATTTTATTTATTTATTTTTACGTGGTGCTGAGGATCAAACCCAGGGCCACACACGTCCTAGGCGAGTGCTCTACAGCTGAGCCACAACCCCAGCCCATGATTCTCTACTTTTATTTTCCATTTCTCAGAGAATTATTTCTCAACATCACACAAGGATAGCTGATGTTTTTTTGCTTTGTTTGATTTTGGGTTTTATTGTGTACTAAGGAATTTGAACATATGTAGTGTGCTTTGATACACTACAGTTACCATTTTTATGGATGCTCACGGGGCCTCATCCTGGCACTCAGGAGCCCCTTTAACTTAGCTCTTTGGTCCTTTTAGTAGCTTCTGGGCACCTGGCATTTCAAAAGCTGTTCCAGATTCATCTTGCACATTTTATGCCCCAGTCCTCAAGGCAGCAACAATGAAACACAGAAATATGTGTGAATCTAGCCAAGACCAAAGTACTGCCCAGATGACCTATAGACTTGGAAGCAATAATCAATAATTACTGTTTGAGCTACTGAGTTTGGGGTATTTTTTTACATAGAAATAGCTACTAACATAAAAGATAGACAAAAATATAAAATACAAGGACAAAAAAAACCATGTGGAAAATGAATAAAAAAACATGGAGTTTTATCTAGTATGAGGCATAAGAGAAAAGAACAGAAATGATAAAGTGTGGAACGTAATTTGAGAACTAACAGAACAATATTTTCCTGAGGTTGAAGATTCAAGTTTGCAAATGGAAAAAGTATATCTAATGAATTTAAGATAACATCCCAATGCAACTGAGATTGTTTGGTTCAATATCCACTTATATTTGCTTAATTATTGGTCTTCTGTCACTGGTTCTCTGTTCTCCTCCTGTAACTTACACTTTTTTGTGTGTTTAGGTGTCTTCAATCTATTCTCTAAGGTTTAAATTCTTACTGCATGAGTTGTTTATTTTTCTTCAAACTTCCAGACTCACATGATTCTAAACAGTGACCTTGTTCTCTTTCATTTTATCTATTGAATTATTGATTTTAGGAAAGCATGTTTGCTTGTTTGTTGTCTCCAGAAAGTGTCTGGTGTGCACTTGTTGAGCTTGCATCTCTGCTAATGTTCTCACTATTTTAGCTCACATTGTCATCTGTCTCTTGCAGCAGATCTGTTTTGTTGCTATGTACCATTTCCTCTTATTGACCTTCCTTTCTCTGAAACTGTGTAAGATTCCTGTTTGTTTCTTTTTCCCTCCCCTTGCTCACTGGAATTGAGCTCAGGTGTCATGTTGAGGGATGCTAATGACTCTTGTCTTAACAAGAGGTGAAACATGAAGCAACCTCTTTTTATCCTTGTGTGCCAGTGATGCTAAAGTAGGTGGGTTTCCAGTCTTTTCTGAGGCATGTTGGAGAAGCAGCCAGTAATCTCCCTGGTTTAGAGTCTTGAATAACACAGTCTATCTGGCTAGCTGCTTCTTGATCTCTTGGAGGCCAAGGAAAATTGGCACATTTAATGGCACAGCTCCACTATTGGCTTGGGTGAGTTATCTAAATACTACGTGCTTGAGCTTCTCTAAGATAAAGTCTAGGATCTTGCTCTTTTTATGTTTAGATTCACAGGTAATTTAAAAGTTAGCATTTCAGAAAAGTTGATCTTAATTGTTTCTACTGAGGAGTCTTCCTTTTGTTCTTAACCTGTGCCAGCAAAGCACATCATTACCCATCCAGTGAGTTATACCACCAGAACCTGGCACTGTTCTCTTCCCTTCACCTCCCAAATATAATCCTATAACAAACCAGTTCGTGTCTTTATCCCTTTTGGCCAAATTACTGCCACCCCCTCAGTTCATCCTGTTGTAATATTTTTCCAGGACTACTGCAACACCACCATAGTTGATCATCCCCTATTCTATTCTTCACACGTCCACATGTTATCTTAATATACATGTATCACCTTTGTCCCCTCTTCCTGTATTTTAATGGCTTCCCATACATTTATTTATAAAACTTAGATTTCTTTCCATAGTCTAGCTCTTGCATGATCTTGTATTTACTGTGTCTCCACACTTTCCCACTTTCTCCTTAGATCACCTGGTTGTACCCTACCCACACTGATCATCTTCAAGTTCCCTAAATAGACCAAATTTTTAGTAGTGGCAAACAAGCTTCCTTTATGTGCCAAGCGTATCCCTTTCTCCTCCTTCTGATGCCTGCTTTCTTTTCTCATAGAGACCCTCCTCATTTTCCACCCCTACTTCATTTCCCTATTTATTTCCTTTACAGCAATTAAAAGACATCTCTTTGTGCTTCAGTTTTCTCATCTGAAAGAATAGCAGGTTTTAAACATTACTTAAGAATGTTGCCAGGTGTGGTGGCCCATGCCTGTAATCCCAGTGGCTCCGGAAGCTGAGACATGAGGATCAGGAGTTCAAAGCCAGACTCACAATGGCGAGGTGCTAAGCAACTCAGTGAGACCCTGTCTCTAAATAAATTACAAAATAGGGCTGGGGATGTGGCTCAGGGGTCAAGTGCCTCTCAGTTCGGTCCCCAGTACCAACAACAACAAAAAAATGTTAACTTCTTTAATGACTAATGTGAAAACTAAATGAATAAATACATGCAAAAGGTTTAAAACAGTGGTCAGCAATCTTTCTTTCTTTCCTTCTTTCTTCTTCTTCTTCTTTTTTTTTTTTTTTTTTTTTTTTTTTTTTTTTTTTTTTGTAAAGAACCACATGGTTAATATTTCAGGGTTTGTAAGTCATGTGTAACCTACCTCTCATACAACTTGTGCTTTCCTTTTTCCACTCTTATAATTACAGTGTTAATTTAGTCTTAGCTTAAAGTCTCTATGAAAACAGGATGCTAACTGGATTTGCCACAAGCATTAGAGTGAAGATGCCTGGACCACTGTCCAGTATGTTGTAAGTGCTCAAAAATATTAGTCATTGTCATAAATTAAATAATACAACATTTTATTTTTGTCTGCTTACTTTCTTAAGAAATATGCCTCAGAAAGGCTTGATGATGCACACAATCTGAGGGACTCAGGAGGCTGAACAGGAAGATTGCAAGTTCAATGCCATTCTGGTCACTTAGTGAGAATTTGTCTCAAAATAAAAAGGGTTGAGGGTGTGACTTAGTGGTAAAGGACTCCTGAGTTCAATCCTTAGTACCCACTCCCAAAAGTTAAATCTACAAAAGTTCTAGAATAAAATGAGGAAATTGAAAAAATAAACTTCTGTAGTAACAAATGCATTCAAAGAATATTCATAAAGGAAAACCTGATAAAACATCTACATGATAAAACCAATAGCAATTTAAATGTCTGAATATATGTTGGTGAGTACTTGGGGAAACAGACCCTTTCATTAACACATAGTAGGATTTTCAATTGAGACAACCTTTTTTGTCAACTCTTATTAATAACTGACAAATTAGACATAGTCATTGAATAAAAATCTATATTGGATTATAACTCTAGAAATTTATATTTGCAAAAGAATGAAAAGATATACACAAGAATGTCTATTCTAATATTGTTTGTTAAAGCAAAATACTGGAAATGTCTCAATTGCCCATATGTAGGGAGCCTCAGCAGTAAACACAGTGTAATACCTTCATATGAAGTTGGTATTGCAGTCACTTTATGCATGAAGAAAACAAGGTTCAAGAGGGTGGAGGGAATTCTGCAACAGGTTCCTCAGGATGTGGCACATGAAAAATTGTGAGGTAGGAGTTGGGCAGTTTTGGGCAGATGACTACAGGAGGAAGTGATAAGGTGCATGGAGGAAACAGACACAACAAAACTACTGGGAAAGAAGAAGCCAAAGGAGCTAAACACGTCAGAATATACAAAGCGAGGGTCTGTGAAATACCAATGGCAATTCTGCAGTTTAGGGCTTAGAATGAGGAGGAGAATCATCTAGTTAAGGAATTCACATGACTCAAAAGAATTCTCTTTGAGAAATGCACTTGCACACATTCTGGTAAACAGAATACATATTTTTATGTATTCCTTCTCTTTACCTGGGCCTCAGTCTGCTTTTACATTTGTTTTCTAGATACTTCCATTTTAATTACCATAAAAAACTGATCCATCCTCATCCTTTCTAAGGCTTGGACCAGAGAACAGCTTTCTTTCTCTTCACAGGCTTTTGTTCATTCTTCAAATGCCAGTTCACATGTCATTTTTCCTATGACAATTTCACTATGTCACTATTTTTCCTCTGTGCTGTTATAATTCATATGTTTCAAATGTGTCTGTCTCCTCCATTAGACAGTGTGTTCTTCAGAAAAAGAAGCAATGCATTATTCATTTTCCCCATAGCATAGCACATAATAAGGACTAAAAATGTTGAACAATAAATGGATGATGAAATGGAAGAGAAATGCATCAGTTAGTTGGATGTATGGTTTTAGATTTTAGGAAAGAGGGATCCCATGTGCTTCAGAAGCAAATCCTCTCTGCTCTACTTGAAAAATGTATTCAGAATCCAACTATTTCTCAGTCCCTACACAACTTGGTTACTGTAATTTCTTGACTGGCTCATGCAGTATCCTCCCAACTGGCTTCTTCTAACTTCTGCCTTTTGTTTGGCTCTCTCTGGGTACACTCCTCATTACCCACAAGGTTTTGTTCCTTCTCAACATCTGCAACTCTTGGCTAAGTGTCACATTTTCCATCCCTTTCCCACATAGACTACATCTATATTTATATCACATCTATTTATATATCATCTGTACTGTATCTATATGTAGTTAAATACGTTTCCATATAATGTTAAATGATTATTGATAAACCATTAAATCATTATTTATAAACTAAGTGAAACTTTGGTTTATTGTCTACATTGTCTACTAGAATATGCTGTAGGAGAAGACTTTTGACTGTTTTGTGTAGTGTTGCCTCCTGTAGCGATTGCCGCTTGTAGCAACAATGCCACAGGAGAAAATTCGGAGGCAGGATGGAAATGAAAAAGTTCTTTTATTCTTCTCTCTTCTAACTTCTCTCTCCGGCTCCAAAAACCTCTCCAACTCCAACCACCCTCTAACTCACCCTCACCTGGTTAAATACTTTTTGCCTTAACAAGGACATGTGCTAACAGCTCGAGCTTACAGGTGCATCACGCAGTGTTCACGGGCATAAAAAGATTCTTAGATAAATGCATGAATATCAGGTGAAAATACTTGAATACCTTTATGGCTTTCAGCTAGCCGCCATCTTAGCTATCTCCTGAATTAGGGCTCTTACATTTCATTTCCCCCCTTTTGTTTTAAAAGAGGGGATGCTCTAGGATGACCATGTGCAACCAACATTCTTACCCGTCATCAGATAATCAAGGCTGTGCCCTTGACTCCTGTCTTAGGTTGATATGTCGGCCACATGAGACTGTCCCGTGGATGGGTGACGACCTCATCCAGATCGATTGTGCCTGTCTTAGGTTGTCCCCCTCTGGGGATCTTACCCGTCATTGGCTAACCAGCCGTCCAATCGAGCCCTTCAGGATCAACTGTGTGTTGACTAACAGCCGTCCAATCATGAGGAGATGCTGCGGCTTTAAGGCGACATGCCTTCTGCTGACGAGCCAAGTTCCATAGCGAATCAAGGTCTTTAAACAAATCAGCTGCCCTAAATTCCATCAAGTAACACACTGAGTTCTCTAGACAAATACCCGCAAGGTATTGTCCCGTAATGTCCCAAATAATGAAAGATCAAAATGTCCACTTGTTATAACACGTTGATCTAGGAGGCCCCATGCATGCAGAGCAGAGGCCACACTGCTGGTGAGGTTGTTTGATGCTTGAGTAGCAGGGATGCTTGCAGCGACCGCGATCCCTGCAGCTGTAGCAGCAGACGTCTTTTTTATGTCTAGACAATGCCACCGGCAAATCTTCAGGGCCCACTACCTAGAGACTCAAGCATCAATTATTAAAGGAAAGGCAGTGCTATTCCAGCACTGCGTCAAGAGGCGAGTTGTCAAACTAAAAAATAGAATTATTAGATCAGGTAATTAAAGTTGATCTCTGCTCACACACATTGCTGCTTGAGCTTCCACAAACATAAGCTGTCAAAATATCACATTCAGAACAAATCAAAGAAAGACTGAGGGTATTTAACTGACAAAAGACTGCATTAAAGATAAATTAAAGAAAAGCTAAAAGCACTTTGGAAAAATAATTTGTTAGCTGGAACCCCCGAGTCTCTGCATACACAGCAACCTTCTATGAAATTACCTGTTGAAATAATTCAAATTAATCAGCTATTAAACAAATAAAGTTAATTACAAATAAACAATCCCATGTCAAATACCAAAATATTAGGTTATAGTATTAGTCATATTCTTTGCTTAAGAGAAGTCCCAAGGACACCTATAAATCAAAATTGAAGGTACCTTCACTTTTTAAATTGTTTACCCAAATTGAATACTCTAAACTTAAATGAATTAAAGTTATTTGGATCCATATATATATATATATATATATATATATATACATGTACATATATATATAATTAAATTTTTTATAATATTAATTTTCATAAGCACTTTGTTATTTGTGACATCACACTGGACAGATGCACATACAAACATATATTTCTGACGTCACGCTAACATAAAATTTAGACAAATGCACAGACATAAAGACATGTATAAAAGGAAAAAAAATACAATTGTGTGCACACTAAAGAGAGATCTCGTCCTGGCCAGGAGGAATGAGACTTAAATTGTGAATTTATTGGAGGAATCTTTTAAGAAAATCATTCCATACCTTCATCTTGGTCCTCTTGATTTTGTACTTGTTTTATTAATCTTGATTCCTCAATAACTTCATCTTGGTCCTTTTGATTTGGTATCTGTTTTATTAATCTAGATGGTATCCATATTGGGGAGGATTCATGCTGTGGAAAAACACAAACAGATCCTCTCCCCCAAATTAATACTGGATCTGGACCCTTCCATGGACCTGAAAGAACATCCTTCCAGTAAACCAAAGGTTTATGTTGTTGGTGTGGGTTCCAGTGTCTGTCTCCAGCCGAATATCCGTTAGAATCTAAAGTTAAAAAATTTAAGGTAAACAGGGCAACTGTCCAATCTGTCCCTAGGATTTTTCCAATTTCCTTCTTTTTGCTTTAATAGCATAATTTTGAGTGTGCGATTAGCTCGTTCAATTATACCTTGACCTTGAGGATTGTATGGGATACCTGTTTTATGGGATGTATTGAATTTTGCGCAAAACTGTTTGAAAGATGAGGACGTATATGCAGGGCCATTATCTGTTTTAAGCATTTTGGGGATGCCCAATGCAGCAAAAGCTTGCAGACAATGAGATGTAACATCTTTAACTTTTTCTCCAGAATGTAAGAAAGCAAAAAATCATGCCTGAGCATGTATCTATGGTCACATGAATAAATCACAATTTTCCAAAACTTGGCTCATGAGTGACATCCATCTGCCACAAATGATTGGGCATTAATCCTCTTGGGTTAACCCCATAATGTGGATTGGGTAAATGTGTCACACAAGATTGAGAATCCTTCACAATTGTTCAAGCTTGCTCCTTTGTGATTTTAAACCTTTGCTGTAACGTAGTACTATTGACATGAAATTGGGAATGGAATAAGGTAGCTTGTTGGACTGCTGAAAATTAAAGATTGTTTTAGTGAGGGCATCAGCCTTTTGATTACCTTCATGGAGAGGACCAGGCAAATTAGTATGAGCTCTGATATGTCCAATAAATAAAGGTTCTTTACATTCCCATAGGAGATTTTGAATTTGAAAGAACAATTTAAAGGCTAGAGTATGTGGTGTTATTGGACCTGCTAGCTCCAATTTAGGGACAGCATGTACAATATAGTGGCTGTCTGAAAAAATATTTATAGGCTGTTCTTTAAAACTTTCTAGAGCTATTATAATAGCTTCAAGTTCAACTAATTGGGCTGATTTTTGACCAGTAATATGAATCATATTTTCTTTTTGAGTGACTACTGCAGCAGTACCATTAGAGGACCCATCTGTAAATACATTTAATGCCTTAGGGAATAGGCTGATTTTTTATTACCTGTGGAAATATAATGGAATGATTGACACAAAAAATAGTATAGGAGACTTAGGAAGATGGTTATCAAAATTTGCAGAAGTAGAGCATCTAGCTATAGCCCAATCATTATCATTGAAGCACAAATATTCAACCTGTGACAATGAATAGGGAGTACTAATAGTAGCAGGATGAATGCCAAATATTTTAGTAGAAGTCTTAAGTCCTTGAAAAATAAGTTTAGCCACCATGGAGGTATAAGACTCAATTGTACTTTTAGGAGAGACAGGTAAATGTATCCATAATATAGGTCCCTGTTGCCAAAATACTCCTGTGGGTGTATATTGTGAAGAAATAATAATCAATATTAGCGGTCAAGCAAAATCAATTCTATCACAATGGGATCTTTTAATGGCCTTTTCTACTAACTTTAAAGCTTCCCTAGCATCAGGAGCCAATGTTCACGGTGAAGATGGATCAGGGTTCCCACGAAGGATATCAAATAATGGTTTTAATTGTTCAGTAGTGAGGCTTAGTGTAGGTCGAAGCCAATTAATGTCTCCCAGCAGTTTTTGGAAATCATTGAGGGTGGTCAAATGTTCTTTATTTATTAAAAATTTTTGATGCCTAATAAATGTATCCATGATTTTAAATCCTAAATATAATATGGGGGATCTAGTTTGAACATTTTCTTCAGCAATTTTTAATCCATATCTTTTTAAATTTTCTGTCATATCACTGAATATGGTAAATAAGATTTCTTGATTAGGGTGAGCAAACAAAACATCATCCATATAATGAAGGCACATATGGTTTGGATATTTGTTCTTAATAGGCTGAATAGCTTTGTCTACATAGATTTGACATATAGTGGGGCTATCAGCCATTCCCTGTGGTAGCACTTTCCATTGATATCTTTTATCAGGGCCATTATTATTGATAGAGAAACTGAAAAAGCAAACCTGGGGGCATCCAGAGGATGTAGAGGAATGGAAAAGAAACAATCCTTTATATCAAGAGTTATAAGATGGAAATTTTTAGGAATAGCTACAGGATTAGGAAGTCCAGGTTGGGTAAGGCCCACAATTTGCATAGTTTTATTGATTTCTGTAAGGTCATGTAACAATCTCCATTTTCCTGATTTTTTCTTGATTACAAATATGGGGGAATTCCAGGGAGAGGCGGAAGGCTCTATGTGTCCTGCTTCTAGTTGTTCTTGGATTAATAGGTGGGCCGCTTGTAATTTTTCTCTAGATAGGGGCCACTGAGGGAACCAAACTGGCTTATCAGAAAGCCATGGTATTTTCAAAATTGTTTTCTCAGTGGCCCCTAGAAAAAATATCTTTTACCCTTTTGATGATGATTTAGATTTTTATTTTTAACACCTGCGGGCTTGGTTGCGAGGTGTACCCCATTTCCTGTAGAATATCTCTTCCCCATAGGGTAACTGGCAAGCTGGTCAAAACATAAGGCTGGAATGTTCCTTTATCCCCTTCATTATCTTCCCAATTTAAGACTACAGCAACTTTGTGCTGGGGTGTTAGTATATCCCAAGCCTCTTAAACTGGTTGAGGCCTTCTGCAGAGGCCAGTGCTTGGGCCATTGTTGTAGATTAATGTTGGAAGAGTCAGCCCCACTATCAATCAGCCCCTCCATCTCTATACCTTGAATTTTTATTTTGCACATAGGCCTCCGTGAACAATCCTGAACCCAGCAAGCCATAGGTCCCAAGCCAGTGGAACCAAATCCTCTATTGTTCCTATTCTGCCGCATACTCTTGAATGAGTTGTGGAAACTGGGAAGGAGAAGGAGCTGAGAAATTCTATCTCCTTGGTTAACAGAGCTAATGCCTCTAGGTGAACTAAGCATTATTTTTATTTCTCCTTGGTAATCAGAGTCAATAACACCTGGTGTTACGTGAAAACCTAATAGGCTTTTAGAACTTCTCCTGAGGATAAGTCCTACAGTCCCTGAGGGAAGAGATCCCCTGACTCCTGTAGGAATCAGTTGAACCCCCATTTCAGGTGTTAGCACTATTCGGGTGGTGGAACAGAGGTCTAGTCCTGCACTTCCTCTTGTCCCTCTGACAAGGGAGTCAATGGGTAGGAGGGATTGTGACGAGGAATCATCTGTATGGATGTTTGAGGATATTTCTCGTCTAATGCCTCATACATTTGTGGGCCCCGAGGCATTGGGCCCCGTGCCCCATTTTTTGAATTCCTGAACAAAACATTTCCATAGATGTCAAATTTAGATTGGCATTAATTGGCCCAATGATTTCCCTTTTTACACGTGGGGCAGCGGCCTGGGGCACGGTATGAGCTTGGTCTTATTTCTCTTTGGGGATATTGCCTAGAATATCCTGGTTGGTTATAATAATTTTGTCTGGAATATCCTCATTGATTATAATTTATTTTTGAGCCCTATTTGTGAAATTTTGAGGGGAAGCACCTCTCATTGCTGCTGCAATCACATTGCCTGTGACGAAGGCATCATTAATATCTTTACATAATCTAATGTATATTGAAAAGTCCTTTTTATTTTTCCATGGTCTTATAGCATCTTGGCAATATTTATTGGCATTTTTATATGCCAATTGGATGACTAAGGGCATTGCTTGATCCACATCCCCGAATATTCTGCCTGCAGTTCTTAAAAGTCTGTCAGCAAAATCAACATACGGCTCGTTAAGCCCCTGTATTACTTTTGATAAGCTGCCTTGCAAATCACCTCTTCCTGGTAAGGTCTTTCATGCTTTGACAGCGGCAGCGTCTATCTGTGCGTATACGCTGGGATCATATTGCATTTGTATTTGTAGTTCAGCAAACTGTCCCTCACCTGTTAGCATATCTACGTTTCGGTCTGGGAAGCCTGCAGTTACATTTCTCCTAGCTGTTTCTACACAAAGTTCCTGTAATTGTGACCTCCAGATCAGGTATTGTCCCCCGCTCAATACTGCCTTGCATAACCCCTTCCAGTCTGAGGGGGTTAAAGTTAAAGTGCTAAGGGACTCCAGCATGCTCAACGTGAACGGAGCTTGAGGCCCATAGGTCATTATCGCCTCTTTGAAATTTTTTATTCTTTTAAAAAATCTAGGGATTGGTGGTATCTCTGCCCATTTTCATTTTCAAATACTGGCAGATCCCAATGTTCCTGCGGTTTTTGGCGTTCAAGGGCGTGTAAGTGCTCAGAAAGGCCGTTAATCTCTGCCTCAAGGGCATGCATAAGCTCAGAAATACCCCTCATGGTTTCTGTAATGGATTCCACCCATGAGGGAGCAGAGGGCACAAGTGGTTCCTCTACTTGACGGTCCTTTCTGGTCTTAACTGACTTAACAGAGGAGGCTGTGCTTTCATGGTTATTTAGCTCCTCCTCATTACTATCACTTTCACTGGTAATATCATCCTGGGTTTCAGATTCTATTGAGAGCACATATTCCTCGGCTATTTCTAATAAATCTCTGATAGCTTTAGCAGCTCTTATTTTCGTTATTTTTGAGTTCACACCAATATTATCCTTACTGGTCTTATCTAACTCAGCGGAGGCTATGCTTTCTTGATCACTTTCCTCCTCACTATCAACTGAGTCAGCAATGTCAAAAAACTCTTCCATGGCTTTTATTACTTGGCTTTTTGTTATTTTCGCACCCATCTTTAAAGATTTCTCAGTTCTTACCTGCTGATTCCGAACTCCCCGTATGGGCCACCACTTGTTGCCGCCTGTAGCAATTGCCGCTTGCAGCAACGACACCGCAGAGAAAATTCGGAGGCAGGATGGAAATGAAAAAGTTCTTTTATTCTTCTCTCTTCTAACTTCTCTCTCCGGCTCCAAAAACCTCTCCAACTCCAACTCCAACTCCAACCACCCTCTAATTCACCCTCACCCGGTTAAATACTTTTTGCCTTAACAAGGACACGTGCTAACAGCTCGAGCTTACAGGTGCGTCACACAGTGTTCACAGGCATAAAAAGATTCTTAGATAAATGCATGAATATCAGGTGAAAATACTTGAACACCTTATGGCTCTCAGCTAGCCGCCATCTTAGCTATCTCCTCAATTACGGCTCTTACAGTGTAGGCCTAGGGTACCACCTGATGGATAAAGTGATCAATAAATACTTGTTCCAAGAAAGAGAATCAGTTGTTCAAAAAATTCTTAGACAACTTAGAAATAACAGTAACTTGATGGAATAAATTTTACTTATTAAATGGGTGTCTGGTTCTTTGTTTTGTAGATGAGTCTGAGGATAAGAGTGTGACTGTTTGACTACTTGTCAATCTGAATCAGGAAATGGGTTGAACCTTGAGACTAAGGAGAGAATTGCTTTCTTTAGAACTGGAGACCATTCAGATCTTCAATCATGCATTTAGGATAATGATTGAAGATCTGAATGGTACTTATGTATACAAGCAGTTGTATGTAAAAAGATACTATACTTGTGCTGATGAATAAGTAAATAAATAATAAAAAAATTAAAAAAAAAAAAAAAAAGAACTGGAGGACAGGATGATAATTGTGAAAATTTGCTGGAGTTTGGGAAGGAGGATAGCCTGTCACTAGCAGAAGCAGCCTGAGTTTGGAACATGTGTGTGCACATCTATGCTGTTGATGGGGATGACAGTGGCAGTGTTATTGGAAATCAGCTTATTTCAATTTCAATCCCATTACTTAACTGTACAGTGATCTTTAGGACATGGGGAAAGCAGCTTCCCCTAACTCAGCCAAGCTGAGCACCATGAGTGAGTTTTTGACTATCTTCTCATGCATACCTGATTTATGAGCAGAAATGTTATATATTGGTTTTGCAGATTGCCTACTATTGTTGGGTGCCTGGTCAGTGGGGGCTGAAGTCCAGCAGGTACTCTCTTATCTGTTTTGTTTGTACCCAGAAGGGAAAACTTTTTGCAATTTTCACAAAGTCACTGGTAAGCTAGTGGTCACTAGACACATGTATCGGGGCACATGTGTGTGTGTGTGTGTGTGTGTGTGTGTGTGTGTGTGTATAAGCAGAGATAAATGAATTCCTTTAAAGAAATAGTAGTGATTTGCCATGATTGAATAAAATACAGGAGAAGACAGATCTTTTTCTGTCAGATTTCTTCTCTTCTACACCTGCCTGTATACCCCTGGATAAACTATTGCAGACCAGTGAAAGTGGTACCTAGAATATTCTCTGCAAAGGACAGGACCTGCTGGTCACAGTTGCTGAGAGAGCAATAGTAATAGCAGTGAAAAGCAGGAGGTTTCTATGTGACCTTACAGAATTTCCATATTTTTTCCTTAAAATAAAAATAAATAGGATTGAGGCTTTAGACAAGAGAACATTGTCACAGAATCGAGAAACTCAAGAGGAATGACAAATCGCTCTTCACAAAGTAGCTCTAGAGATGGGCAGGAGGCAGGCTCTGTGCAATTTAATTTAAATATTAAATAAAATGATCCATTTTATACCTTAAGCTGTTAAAACAGGCATATCAAGAAAATTAAGGGAAATAAAAAATGGAGGGATATAAATGATTTAATAATGACCAAATAGGAATGAATGACTTAGACAACAAACATACCAATAGACAGAAATTCTCATTGAATTAACACATAATAAGATAGACAGATTACCAGTTTAACTGAATCAGAAAAGAAGAAAATACCTCAATTTTTAAAACTATCCATTAGAAAGGGAAAATAAAATCAAAAAAGTAATCAAAATAGGTAATCCTTTTCAGAAGCCCGTTACACTAAATCTTACATCTGACAGAAAGAATCTGAAATCAGTTCCACTACTAATTATTCATAATTATTAAGCATGTGCTTTTTTTCTTTTTTCTAGAACCTGTTCTTAGTGCTGTCCATACATTAATTCATTTAACTTTGTAAACCATGGAGTTCAGTATTGTAATTATCCTCTATTTACAGTGAGAGGGAAGTAAAAAACAGAGCATATGAAGTTACATAGCTACTTAGTGGAGCCAGAATTTGAACACAGGAACTCAGATGGCAATGTCTGGGCACTTTACCATAGTGTCACCTTATTAGCTAGAGTAGCAAAATGCTAAATAAATTATTATCAAATAGAACCCAAAAGTACATGAAAAGCTTCATGTAATACTTCAATCAGAAATGAAGTAATGATTTAATAATAATGCATCCATAACAAAAATTGTTATAGAAACCAAAATAGAAAAAAATAATTTAAGTATTTCGGTTAATATCAAAATTACATTTAATAAAATTCAATATAAATTCTTCATAAGACTTACTTAAAAACAACTTTCATATGTTGTCCAAAACATAGATACCTATTTCTGTTTAACATATATTTACATTTATATGTTAACATTCTTCTCAGAAACATACACACACACAAACACACACTGGGGAAATACTGATATATCAGTAATAAATTCAGGAAAACATAAGAGTTTCCAATACTATTCTTTTAATTTAACTTTATTGTTTTCTGAAAATAGAGATTATTGCCACTGGATAAGGTCATTAAATGAAAGGCATACACATTGGGAAAGAGGATTCAATCATGTTATTTGCTCATAACAAGATAGCTACACTAACTGAATAATACACTAAAAATATGAGACAGTTCAATGTAGTGGCTGCATATAACATTAACATGTGAAACTGAAGTCTTTTCAATATTCCCACAAAAGCTAATTACAAACTATGATATAAAAACACAAGGTACAATAACAATAACAAATATCACACCTAAGAACTACAACAAAATCTTCATGAGATATATGAAGAAAAACTTTAAATTAGCTGAAAAACATTGAAGATGAATAAATGAAGCAGCAATCCTTATTCTCATGAAGAGAGCTGCTCCATGCAAATTCATTTCCTTTGGGTCACCTGGGGTGGAGAGGAGTGTGAAGGAGCAGGAGAAGATGGCCACAGAGCTGGATCAGTGCTTCTAAGCAACATTTGGAATTAAAGTCATGAAAGCACAGCCAGGAAAAATATTTAACAAAAGATTTTTTACGAGGTACACTTTGGAATGGAAGATATGAATACAAAATCTTAAATAATAAAAATTAAAATACTATGTACTCAAAAAACTTATCATCAACAGATCAGAGTGTATACTAGAAACAAAAATACATATAATGTTTACATAGCATAAAAAAGTAGAAGTGGCAATTCAAATCAGTGAATAACTGAATTATTTAAGAGCATGGGAAAACTGCTCAGATATTTTTAATAAAAACTAAATTTCTAACTTTTATTTTTGGAAAATGAGTTACATATTGTTATGGTTTGGATGTGAAGTATCCCCCAAAAGCTCATGTGAGACAATTCAAGAATGTTTAGAGGAGAAATGATTGGATTATGAAAGCCTTAACCCAAGCAGTGAATAAATCCCCTGATGGTAACTGAAGGCAGGTAGGGTGTGGCTGGAGGAGGTTGACATTGGGAGCATGCCTTTGGGGTGTATATTTTGTATCTGGTGACTGGAATATCTCTCTGCTTTCTGATCATCATATGAGCTACATCCCTTGGTCACACTCTTCTACCATTGTCGCTGCCTGAAGCGGAAGTCGCTTGGAGCAGCGAACGCCACAGGAAAATTCGGAGGCAGGATGAAAATGAAAAAAGGTCTTTTATTCTTCTCCTCTCTCCAGCTCCAGCAATCACTCCAAATGCTCTAACTCCAACCACCACCTTCTTCTTCCCCACACACACTAACGAACCTCACCCAGTTATATACATATAGCTTTAACAAGGACACGTGCTTACAGCTCGAGCTTACAGGTGCGTCACGCAGTGTTCACGGGCATACAAAGATTCTTTGAATAATGTATCAACATCAGGTGGAAACTAGAACATCTTTTATGGCTCTCAGCTAACCGCAATCTTTAGCTATCTCCTTGATTATAGGCTCCTTCATTTCCCCCTTTTAGTTTTAAAAGAGGGGATGTTCTAGGACGTCCATGTGCAACCGACATTCTTACCCGTCATGGGAGTCTAGGCTGTCCTGACTCCTGGCTTAGGTTGACATGCCGGCCACATTAGACTGTCCCGTGCGACTGTGCCGTGTCTTAGGTTGTCCCCCTCTGGGGATCTTACCCGTCATAGGCTAACCAGCCATCCAATAGAGCCCTTCAGGATCGACTGTGTGTTGACTAACAGCCGTCCAATTTTTAGGAGATGCTGCGGCTTTAAGGCGGCAAGCCTACTGCTGACGAGCCAAGTTTCCATAGCGTATCAAGTTCTTTAAGCCAATCAGCTGCCCTTAGTTTCATCAAGTAACGCACTGAGTTCTCTTAGACAAATACCCGCAAGGCATTGTCCCGCAATGTCCCAAAATAATGGAAAATCAAAATGTCCATAAGTTATAACACATAGATTCAGGAGGCCCCATGCATGCAGAGCAGAGGCCACACTGCTGGTGAGGTTGTTGATGCTTGAGCAGCAGGGATGCTTGCAGCGACCGCGGTCCCTGCAGTTGTAGCAGCAGCCGTCTTTTTTATGTCCAGACATTTCCACCGGCAAATCTTCAGGGCCGCTACCTAAAAACTCAAGCATCCATTATTAAGGGAAAGGCAGTGCTATTCCAGCACTGAGATCAAAAGGTGAGCTGTCAAACTAAAAAAAAGAACTATTAGAGTAGAAAATAAAAGTTGATCTCTGCTCACACACATTGCTGCTCAAGCTCCCACAAACATAAGCTGGCAAAATATCACATTCAGAAATAATCAAAGAGAAACTGAGGGTGTTTACTGCATTAAAGATAAAGAAAAGCTAAAGGCATTTTGGAAAAATAATTTGTTAGCTGGAATCCTCGAGTCTCTATATACACAGCAATCCTATACCTGTTGAAATAATTCAAATTAATCAGCTACTAAACAAATGAAGTCAATAACAAATAAATGATCCTCTGTCGGAACACCAAAATATCAGGTTATATAACATTAAACATATTCACAGCTGAAGAGAAGTCCCGGAGACAACTATAAATCAAAATTGATTATCATTATAATTGATTATCTAAAAATATTCTGAACTTATATAAATATCTATTTATCTATCTATCTATTGATTATCAAATTAGAATATTCTAAGCTTAAATGAATTAACGTTATTTGTTATTTGGATCTATATCTATCTACCTTTTTTTTTTTTTTTTTTTTTTAAGCGCTTAATTATTTGTGACGTCACACTAGACAGACGCACATATAAACATATTTGTGACATCACATTAACATGAAATTTAGACAAATGCACAGACATAAAGACATATATAAAAGAGAAAAAAAAAATTACAATTGTGTATACACTGAAGAGAGATCTTCTTGTCCCGGCCGGGAAGAATGAAATTTAAGTTGTAAATTTAATGGAGAACTCTTTTAAGGGAATCACTCCATACCTTCATTTTGGTCCTCTTGACCTTGCACTTGTTTATTCAATCTAGACTCCTCAATAACTTCGTCTTGATCCCTTTGACTTTGTACCTGCTTTATCAATCTAGATGGTATCCATATTGGAGAGGATTCGTGCTTTGGAAAAACACAAACAGATCCTCTCCCCCAAATTAATACTGGGTCTGGACCCTTCCATGTACCTGAGAGAACATCCTTCCAGTAAACCAAAGGTTTATGTTGTTGGTGTGGGTTCCAGTGTCTATCTCCAGCCGAATGTCCATTAGAATCTAAAGTTAAGAAATTTAGGGTAAACAGGGCAACTGCCAATCTGTCCTTAGGATTTTTCCAGTTTCCATCTTTTTGCTTTAGTAACATATTTTTAAGTGTCCGATTTGCTCTTTCAATTATTCCTTGTCCCTGAGGATTATAAGCGATACCTGTTTTGTGGATAATATTAAACTTTGTACAAAATTGTTTGAAGGATGTGGATGTATATGCAGGGCCATTATCTGTTTTAAGCATTTTGGGGATGCCCAATGCAGCAAAAGCTTGCAGACAATGAGATATAGTATCTTTAACTTTTTCTCCAGAATGTAAAGAAGCAAAAATCATGCCTGAGCATGTATCTATGGTGACATGAATAAATCGTAATTTTCCAAAACTTGGCTCATGTGTGACATCCATCTGCCACAAATGATTGGGCAACAAACCTCGTGGGTTAACCCCATAATGTGGATTGGGCAAGAGTGTTACACAAGATGGACATTCTTTTACAATTCTACGAGCTTGTTCTTTTGTGATTTTAAATTTTTGTCTTAAGGTAGTGCTGTTAACGTGGAACTGGGAATGAAATAAAGTAGCTTGTTGTACTGTAGTAAATATAAATATTGTTTTAGTGAGGGCGTCAGCTTTTTGATTACCTTCATGGAGAGGACCAGGCAGATTAGTGTGAGCTCTTATGTGACCTATAAATAAGGTTCTTTTCGTTGCCATAGGAGATTTTGGATTTGAGAAAACAATTTAAAAGCTGGAGTATGTGGTGCTATTGGACCTGCTAGCTCCAATTTTGGGACAGCATGTACAATATAATGGCTGTCTGAAAAAATATTCATAGGCTGTTCTTTAAAATTTTCCAGAGCTATTATTATAGCTTCGAGTTCCACTAATTGAGCTGATTTTTGATTAGTGATATGAATCATTTTTTCATTTTGAGTGACTACTGCAGCAGTACTGTTAGAGGATCCATCTGTAAATACATTAAATGCTTTAGGAATGGGTTGAGTTTTTATTACCTGTGGGAATATGATAGGATGATTGATACAAAAGGGACAGTATAGGAGATTTAGGAATATGATTGTCAAAATTTGCAGAAGTAGAGCATCTAGCTATAGCCCAATCATTATCATTGAAGCACAAATATTCAACCTGTGACGATGAATAAGGAGTAATAATAGTAGCGGGATGAATTCCAAATATTTTAGTAGAGGTTTTAAGTCCTTGAAGAATAAGTTTAGCTACCATGGAGGTATAAGACTCAATTGTACTTTTAGGAGAGACAGGCAAATGTATCCATAATATAGGTCCCTGTTGCCAAAATACTCCTGTTGGAGTATATTGTGAAGGAATAATAATCAATATTAGTGGTTGTGCAAAATCAAATCTATCGCAATGGGATCTTTCAATGGCCTGTTCTACTAATTTTAGAGCTCTCCTGGCCTCAGGAGTTAATGTTCGAGGTGAGGATGGGTCAGGGTTCCCACGAAGGATGTCAAATAAGGGTTTTAATTGTCCAGTAGTGAGGCTTAGTGTAGGGCGAAGCCAATTAATGTCACCCAGTAATTTTTGGAAATCATTGAGGGTGGTCAAATGTTCTTTACTTATTAGAATTTTTTGGGGTTTAACAAAAGTATCCATGATTTTAAAGCCTAAATATAGTATAGGTGATCTGCTTTGAACTTTTTCTTCTGCTATATATAATCCATATTTTTTTAGATTTTTTGTTATTTCACTAAATATATTAAATAAGATTTGTTGATTAGGGTGAGCTAATAAAACATCGTCCATGTAGTGTAGACACATAAGGTCTTGATATTTGTTTTTAATGGGCTGTATAGCTCTGTCCACATATAGTTGGCACAGTGTAGGGCTATTTGCCATTCCCTGCGGCAATACTTTCCATTGATATCTTTTATCAGGGCCATTATTATTAATAGAAGGAATTGAAAAAAGCAAACCTGGGGGCATCCAGAGGATGTAGGGGAATGGAAAAGAAACAGTCCTTTATATCAAGGGTTATAAGGTAATAGTTTTTTGGAATAGCTACAGGATTAGGAAGTCCAGGTTGAGTAGGGCCCATAATTTGCATTGTTTTGTTAATTTGTCTTAGATCTTGTAATAGTCTCCATTTTCCTGATTTTTTCTTAATTACAAATATGGGATTTCCAGGGAGAGTGGAAGGCTCTATGTGTCCTGCTTCTAATTGTTCTTTAATTAATTGGTGGGCCGCTTGCAATTTTTCTTTGGATAGGGGCACTGAGGGACCCAAACTGGCTTATTAGAGAGCCATGTATTTTTAAAATTTGTGGCCCCTAGAAAAAATGTCCTTTGCTTTTTTTATTATGAGTAGGATTTTTATTCTTAACACCTGCAGGCTTGGTCGCTAGGTGTAACCCCATTTGATGTAAGATATCTCTTCCCCATAGGGTAACTGGCAAGCTGTTTAAAACATAGGGTTTGAATGTTCCTGTATGGCCTTCATTGTCTTGCCAATTTAAGATTACAGCACTTTGAGCTGGGGTATTACTGTATCCCCAAGCCTCTTAAACTGGTTGAGGCTTTCTGTAGAGGCCAGTGCTTAGGCCATTGTTGTAGATTTATGATGGAAGAGTCAGCTCCTGTATCAATCAGCCCCTCCATCTCTATACCTTGAATTTTTAATTTGCACATAGGCCTCCGTGAACAGTCCTGGACCCAGAAAGCCATAGGTCCTGAACCAGTGGAACCGAATGCTCTGCTATTTCTATTTTGTGGCATGCTTTTAAAAGAATTATGGAGACTGGGAATGAGGAGCAGCTGTGCGATTCTGTCTCCTTGATTTACGGAGATGATGCCCCTGTGTGTACTTAGCATTATTTTAATCTCTCCATTATAATCTGAATCAATAACCCCTGGTATAACATTAAAGCCTAATAAACTTTTGGAACTACGCCCAAGGATTAGTCCCACAGTTCCTGAAGGGAGAGGTCCCCTGATTCCCGTAGGAATCAGCTGAACCCCCATTTCAGGTGTCAGGACCATCCGGGCAGTAGAACAGAGATCTAATCCTGCACTTCCTCTTGTCCCTCTGATAAGGGAGTTAATGGGTAGGAGGGACTGTGACGAGGAATCATTTGAATCTGAGGGCCTTCCTCCTCTAGTGCCTCGTACATTTGTGGGCCCCGGGGCATTGGGCCCCGTGCCCCGTTTTTTTTTGAAATCCTTGATAAATCATTTCCATATATATCATATCTAGAATGGCATTGATTGGCCCAATGTATACCTTTTTGCATCTGGGGCATCGGCCTGGAGCACGGTATGAATTTGATTTTATTACCCTTGGCGGATATTGCTTAGCATATCTTGGTTGATTATAATAATTTTGTCTGGAATATCCTGTTCTAGGTTGAATCCTTTGGGAATTTTGAGGGGAGGAATTTTTCATCACTGCAGCAATTACGTTGCCTGTGATAACAGCCTCGTTAATGTCTTTGCACAGTCTGATATAAATTGATAAGTCTTTTTTACTTCTCCATGGCCTTATTGCATCCTGGCAATATTTATTAGCGTTCTCGTATGCTAATTGGATAACTAGGGGCATAGCTTGCTCGACTTCTCCAAAAACTCTAGATGTTGTTTTTAAGAGCCTATCTACAAAATCAGCGTAAGGTTCGTTAGGCCCTTGTATAACTTTTGATAGGCTGCCTTGCAGATCCCCTGTGCCTGAGATTGTCTTCCAGGCTTTCACAGCTGCAGTGTGTATCTGGGCATACACACCTGGATCATATTGTAGCTGATTTTGTAGTTCGGCGAACTGACCCTCCCCTGTGAGCATATCTATATTGCGTTGAGGGAAACCTGCTGCAGCATTTCTCTTTGCTATTTCTGAACAAAGTTCCTGGAATTGAGTTTTCCAGATTAGGTATTGTCCCCCACTTAGTACCGCTCTGCATAGACTTTTCCAATCTGAGGGGGCTAAGGTTAGGGTGTTAAGTGACTCTATCATACTTAATGTGAACGGAGCTTGAGGCCCATAGGTCATTACCGCCTCTTTAAAATTCTTTATTGTTTTAAAGTCTAGGAACTCATGATATCTTTGTCCCTGTTCATTTTGAAATACTGGCAGTTTCTAGGTGCTCCTGCGGTCTATGTTGTTCGAGAGCGTATAAGCGCTCTGAAAGGCCGCCAATTTCTACCTCAAGGGCACGTATACTCTGATCCATACTCTTTATTGTTTCTGTTAGGGATTCCATCCATGAAGGAGCAGAGGGCGCTAGTGGTTCCTCTATTTGACGGCCTTTTCTCTTTTTTAATTTCTTTTTGTTCTTTTTATTGGAGACTGTGCTCTCCGAATCGCTTTTTGATTCCTCTTCACTACTAGCTTCATAATTCCTAACCGGCTCAGTAGAGGAGACTGTACTTTCATGGTTTGGCTCCTTGTTACTATTATTACTTTCGCTAGTATCCTGAGTTTCAGTTTCTAAGGAGAGTACATACTCCTCAGCTAATTTTATTAAGCTTCTGATGGCTTTTGCAGATCTTACTTTTGAATTTACATTCCTACTCTCCTTGCTGGTCTCCACTATGATGTTCTGCCTCAGCTCAAGCCCCAAGGACTGGAGTTGTCTATAAAGGGAGACCTCTGAAATTGTGAGCCCCCAAATAAACTCTTCCTCCTCTTAAATAGTTAAATATAATCTCTAAGGCATACAGACCAGTTTTCAGTGACATAAGGTCTAAGATAAAGCCAGCATGGTGAATTGCTGAAGTTGCATGGTGGTGGATGCCAGAGAAGTTAGTACAAATATTCTTAATTTCCCTGTGACATATTTGATTTTTTAAAAATTTGTATTTAAATACTTAAAACATCTGAAATATATATTTGAAAACTGCATGAAAGAAAAGTTGGAATTTTGCTCCCTTCTGGATGAATAGACAATTATACCACTTAATAAACATATAAGCTGATTCTCATTGAATTGTCATTTAAATTTCCACACATTTTAATATCTATTCCTATATTTTCTGTTGTCAAAATTTCCTACATTATAATAATAACCACATTTAATTTGGCACTGAATGACAAATATTATACTATATGCTTTACCTATATTGATTCATTTAATTCCATTTTAATTTAATTCCAACAATAGCATGATGTACATATTGTAACGATTGCCATTTTACAATAGGAAACATTTGTTTAAAATGGCTTGTACAGGGTTTCCTAACTAATAATAATTATGAGATCCATATCTAGGCAGACCTGCTCAGGAGTCAGTGGATTCAGTCTCTAATGCAATATTACCCAGTTTATGTAAACAATACTGCAATCATGGCTTTAGGTACATGGGAAGTTTTTTTTTTTTTTTTTTTTTTTTTTTAAATGGAGACAAATAGGAGTGGGATTACTAATGATAGCATCACAGGATGATAAGGCTTGCACACTTTCAGCATCACTATATATTTCCACATGGCCCTTTATAGTGACTATATGAACACAATGTGCTCTCTAAGGCAGACAAAGTAGAGAAAAAAAAAATGAATGAGAATATGGTTTACCATATGCTTGGTATAGGCATGTCCTTATTATTCCTCATATGAACATTGGTAGGTATTTTTAAATGTGGAAATTGAGACTTTGAAAAGTTTATTGGTATACTGAGATTTGCACAGTTAACAAACCACAACTATCTTGTTTTACATCTATATTAATTCCACTTTACCTTGCATTTTGACATGCATAAAGACTGAAACAAAACTAAAAACTCTAACAATAAAAAATTGCTAAATTATTCTTAATTTTACTTAGGTTTCTTAATAACAAACTCAAACAAGGAAATTTTGAACTGGTTTTAGAAATCCAAAAGTAAATCTCAAATCATAACTGTTATTGACCAAAGGTGATTGTTGCATAAACAAAACAGTCTTTCAGTGAGAAAATACATTAACAAACAGACATATTAATTTGTCAGCATTTGAACCACAATTATTGGACATCTTTCAGCTCATAGCTCATTGTAGGCAGAGAAGATATATCACACACCCAACAGCTTACTCACTTCAGCAAAGAAGAAAAACTCAAGAAAAATTAGGATTCATCTAAAACCTCCGTAAACCACTAGGATTAATAAGGTTATGTCTATTTTTACTTTAGTGTGGTGACATCTGATTTTTATTTAATGTCATTAATTCATGAAACAATAAGTCATTCAGACAGCTTTATTTTCTTCTCTGTAATCAAGAGACCAGACTGTGGATCACCCAGGAAAACATTCTGGACTACTTATAGTTTTAGGACCACATTTTAAGACCCACTGACGTAAGCAATGATCATTTTCACTGGAAGCACCCACAGGGCAAGTGTAAGATGCTACATACAGTCCTATGGCATGTTCTCTGAGTGTTACAGGCGGACAAATAAGCTACTTACTCTTGAATATCAGTATTTTGCTTCTTTTAGTTTTAAATATGTCCATGGTTCAAAGTGACATTTTTTTTTTTTTGTGACACATAAACATTATATGAAAAGTCAACATGGATATTATAAGATGGAATCTTAGGGAAAAGGAAATCATGAACATTAGCAAAACTTTTCTCCTTTGTTATTTGCTATCCTAAGATTGAAATGCCAAAATAGAGTGTAGAAGAGTTTTCATTATCGTAGACATAAAATGCTTTGAAATTTATTTTTCTCTAGTCAAGAAGATTTTTAAAACTCTAAGTATTTGGTGTACAAGTAAAGAAAATATAAACAGTTTACTTCTTGGGAGGTCAGAACAATTGATGCTAACTATTAGTATAATTATTGCCAAGATCTTGGAATTGACTAGAATGTCAGTGCTTACTGCCTCTTGCCATAGTGTGTCTTCCCACATGATTGAAACCAGGCTGATTTGGGTATAATACTTCAGTATCTGTGGTGATGGGGCATATGGTGATGGTAAAATGAATAACATATTATAGTAGTTTAATCCTCTCTCTCTCTCTCTCTCTCTCTCTCTCTCTCTCTCTGTGTGTGTGTGTGTGTGTGTGTGTGTATATATATATATATATATATATATATATATATACTGGGTTGGGGAGAAGGAATGGGCAATTGAGAATCAAGGTTTAAATCATGTCCTATTACTGAAAAACATAAAATTTTACCTCTAAACTTAGTGAAGTTTTCTGGCTTAATTCATATTGAACATGGTTTCTTTCTCAAGTCAGAATACATTTAGACAATCCGCTATGAAAAAAATATATAGCCAATTATACTGCCAGGTAGTGAAACCCAGGATGAAATTCATATTCCATACAGTAATGTGCTTGTTCCATGTGGTTTTGAGATGCTTAGATACCACCATGATTTCTATACCATAGAGATATCTCTAACTTCACAGAATGAGCAAGCTGACAGACGTAAGTTTGTTTTACTTTGGAATTATTGGGGGATGATTTATTTATTTATTTATTTAGTATTGGGGATTGAACTCAGGGGCACTCAACCACTGAACCACATCCCCAGCCCTATTTTTTAGTTTATTTAGAGACAGGTCTCACTGAGTTGCATAGCACCCACCTTTGCTGAGGCTGGCTTTGAACTTGCGATCCTCCAGCAACACTGATCTCTTGTTTAAGGGGAATCTGCAAACTTTCCTCACACCAATGCTGCCTTTTCTCCCACTCTGTAATTAGGGGAGATACTTTGAGACCATGCAAATATCTGTTTTTCATGACAGTTTTGCACACTAATTTAGCTTCTCTTGGCAATTCTTGGCTGACACCATTGTTACAGTATCTACCAAATGGTAGTTTTTCTATTTCTGTCTTTGCTTCTACATTAATTAATTCCTCCCTTTCCCATTGAAAGAAAAAGCAGTCCTTCTCTCTCATTTATTTATTGCCTTATTTATACCAGCATGGACTCAAGGATATTTACTTTATTCTATAGATTATAATCTATTGCTACCAAGGTTTATTTTTCACTTAAACTCTCCCAGAAAGTTTGGCTTTTGAGAGCTACCTCACGTTAATTCTTGCGTCCTTTCATCCTGCTTCCATGAATTTTTTTAGCACTTCATGTTTTCTATTACCATGGGATATTCCAGGTATATCTTGCATGTTCCATACTGAAACACCTAGATTTGTTCTATGACTTAGCTATTGTGAATTGAGCTACTATGAACATTGATGTCACTGCATCACTATACTATGCTGATTTTAAGTCCTTTGGGTACAAACTGAGAAGCGGAATGACTGGGCCAAATGGTTGTTCCATTCCAAAGTTTCTGAGGAATCTCTATGCTGCTTTTAGAGTCCTTTCCTCAATTTACAGTCCTACCAGCAATGTGTAAGTGTAAACTTTTCCCTCATATCCTTGTCAACATTTATTGTTACTTGTATTCTTGATTGTTGCCATTCTGACTGGAACGAGATGGAATCTCAGTGTAGTTTTAATTTGCATTTCTCTACTTGCTAGTGATGTTGAATATTTTTCATATATTTATTGACCATTCATATTTCTTCCTCTATGAAGTGCCTGAATAGTTCCTTTGCCCATTTTTGATTTGGTGTTCTTTTAGTTCTTTATATATCCTTGAGAATAATGCTCTATTCGAGGTGCAGGTGGCAAGATTTTCTCCCATTCTGTAGGCTCTCTCTTCATACTGTTGATTGTTTCCTTTGAAGAAGCTTTTTAGTTTGATACCATCCCATTTATTGATTCTTGATTTTAATTCTTGTGCTTTAGGAGTCTATACACCAATGATGAATCAGCTGAAAGAGAAATTAGGAAAACTATCCCATTCATAATAGCCTCAAAAAAAAAAAAAAAAAAAGCTTGGAAATCAACCTCACAGAAATGCGAGATCTCTACAATGAAAACTACAGAACACTAAATAAAGAAATTGAAGTAGGCCTTAGAAGATGGAAAGACCTCCAATGTTCTCGGATAGGCAGCATCATTATTGTTAAAATGGCCATATTAACAAAAGTGCTATGCAGATGTACTGCAATTCCTATTAAAATTCCAATGATGCTCTTCACAGTAATTATAAAAAACAGTCATGAAATTCATTTGGAAAAATGAGAGGCCCAAAATAGCCAAAGCAATCCTTAGTTAGAAAGTGAAGCAGGAGGCATCACAAGACCAGTTCTTAAATTATATTACAGAGGTATGGTAACAAAAATGGCCTGGTATTGGCACTAAAACAGACACGAAGACCAATGGAAGAGAACAGAATACACAGAGACAAACCCACATAAATACAGTTATCTGATGTTAGACAAAGTTGCATAACATATATTGGAGTAAACATAGCCTCTTCAACAAATGGTGCTGGGAAAACTGGAAATCCATATGTAGCAGAAAGAAATTTAACCTATATCTCTCACCTTGCACAAAATTCTTTTTTTAATCTTTACAGCTACATATTATTTCCTCCTTGAGATGAACCATAGTTTATTCACCCTAACCAAGGTATGAGCATTTAGGTTGCCTCTGATATTGTAATTCCAAATAATGCTATAACTTATAATAGATATAATCCAGTGCTTTTTTTTTTTTTTTTTTACATTGTTGGAGCCTAACTTCAGGTAAATTTCTAGAAGAGGGATTTTTGGTTCAAAGGGAACTTTGTATTATTCAGTTTAGCACTGCCAACTTTCCATATAGAAGGGTAGAGTCTCCTTGCTTTTCCCCAACAATTAAGTATTGTCATATAGTGAACTTTTTGTCCATCAAATTGGTGAGAAATTGTATCTCAGTGTTGTTGTAATTTGTATTTCTCTAGTTATGAATGAGTTTGACTTATTTTCATATGTTTAAAGGTCACTTTTATGTTTCATGTGAGTTTATTTTTAATGTTCTAAAATTCATTTTCCTATTGGGATTATAGTCTGGGATTTATTTTTTTTATTGTATTGGGATCTACTTTTTTGCTTTTTTTATTGGTGCATTTAGTTATACATAATAGTGGGATTTGTTATATTGTGTTCATACATGCAAATAACAATATTAGATCAATCTTATTCCAAATACCTTTCATTTCCTTCCCCTATTCCACCCATCTGCTGCTCTAGTCTATCAATCTCCCTTCTATTATTGTTATTTTAATTAGTGCATTATAATTATATACACACATGTGCAGGATTATTTACATAATATTCATACATGTACATAGCATATATTCATACATATATATCAATAGATTTAATTCCCCAGTACTTTCCCATGCCTTCCCTTTCTCCCTCTCTCCCTCCTTCCTTCTTGATCCCATTTCTCTTTTATATTGTTTTTTTTTTTTTTCCTTTTAGCCATACACTTCTAAAAGTTTTTTATATATTAGGGATACTTCCTAAACAATATACATCCATTTATCCTCCAAGTTTGCCATTTTTCTCTTCACTTTGTTTATACTGTTTTTGATCATGATTTTTTTAAGGTACTCAGAATTATCAGTCTTTTATTTAATGAACGTAGATTTTGAGCTTTGGTTAAAAATCCTTTCCCTAGAGTGAGGTTACAGAGGAATTTATTCATGTTTTCTCTTAGTATATCCATGGCTTCAGTTTTTATATTTATAAACCTGATCCATCTTAAGTCTATTTTTGCACAGAATGAAATATGAGTATTATTATTTTTCACTTTATAATACCTCTGTTGCTATTCTAAGCACCATTTTTTAAAGTGCATCTTTGCCTCAGTAATTTGAGGCACTACTTCTATTTGTACTTGCATCTATTTCTGTATTTTTTTTGCTTTATTCATCTAGTCTATGCATCTATTCATGTGCAAGTAGCACACTGTTTTAATCAGAAAAAAAATTAAATGTATTTTAATATTTAATAATTCCATCTTGCCTCATAGACTATCTTTTATAGTGCTTTTCTTCTAGATGTTCTTACTTTTTAAATATAAACTTTGGTATCCAACTTGCCTAACTCTCTAACAAACTTGCTGCTTTTTACAAAAGATTGCATTGCACTGAATTTATCATTTAAGGTAGGGAGAAAATATTTCTTTGTAATATTTAGTTATTTGTACTAGAATGAAATACATTTCCATTTGTTTAAGTTCTCTTTTATGGTTTTAAAAAATGTTTCAAAGATTTCTATGCATAGATTTTATATAATTTTCTTAAGCTTGTTTATAAGAATTTAACCTTTTATTTTAGTATTGTAAAAGAGATGGTACCATATGTCCTCCAAATGTTTCTTGATTATGTTTCAAAGGCTATTGTTTCCTCTATTTGCTTTATATAAACCTACTTTACTGAATTATTTCACTGTTTAAGTTTTATCATTAATTCTTTAAGGGTTTTGAGATATATTATCATATCATTTACAAATAAAAACTTTTTTTCTTCTTTACCAATTATTATACCTCCGATTTCTGTATTTTCTTCAACAATTTTCAGAGCACTGGAACGATCTGATCTTTCAAAGGCCAAAAATGCTATCCTGTGAAAACATCTAATTTTGGCAAAATTTTTGTATGTGAAGTAATTGTTTAATAACTTTCATTATTTCTTATATGGAAATTTTTGTGAAGCTTGGAGTCAATTTTAGTAGCCAATATTTTCCAGAAAATTATCTATTTTGTTTCTATCTATCTTGCTTTCTAACTTTGAATATAAATGGGTACAGAATTCCCTGTGTCCTTTAATGGTGACAGTGGTCTTTCCCTTCTTTCTTCTCTCTATTCCTTCCTTCTTTCCTTTCATTTCTTTTCCCCTCTTATAGCTTTATTGAGGTATAATTTATGTAAATAAATGGAACACACTTAAAGTATTTAACTTGACAAGATTTGATGCATACACACACCTGTGAAGACATCAACTTGATCAAGAGAATAAAGATATCCAACAACTCCAAAAGTTTCCTTGGGGCCCTTGTGATCATCCTCCCACTTCTCCCTCCACCTTCAGTCATATGACTGTGCTTTCTTTCACTATTTTTTCCCTAGAGTTTTATATAAATGGAGTTATACAAATTTATTTCTACAGATTTGATACATAGCTTTGCTTGATACAAAATCTATTTATTCTTTTTCATTGAATAATTTGAACATGCTTCTCCGTTTTTACTTTGCTTTAGATGTTAATTTTGGAAAATCTGATTCTAATTCTTTGACATTTGTAATTTATTTGATATTTGTTGCTGGCGGTTTTAGTAATTTGGCCTTATATTTCCAATTTGGTAGCTTCACCAATATATATCTTAGGATTAATTGTCTTGGTTAATTTTTCATGGTAACCTATGGGGCCTTCCAGTATTTGAATTCATTTTCTTTTTTAATTTATGGAAAACATTTGTATTACAGTTGTAAATATAAATTCTCTTTTTTTAAAAATTCTCGAATACCACTTATTTCAATGCTATTCCATCTTTGTTTTTTCAATTATTTAATTTATTTTTGTGATTCATTTATTGACTTTCTTTAATTAAGAATGCTATAATGTTTTCTTAAAATATCTCATTTTTATGAATGAACCTTCACAGGCTATTAAATGAAAATTAATTTCCCTTAGTGAATCTTTCCTACTATCACCAATTTTTTCTTGAGGCCAGACTTTACAGATTATGCTGAGGATCAAGTCTCTGTGTTTCTGCTTCATTAATCTATTGTTCTGAGACTCTTTCAGTGTCATTGCTCTGCTGGGCATGACTATTCACCTATGTATCTGCTGCAGACACTTGCATAATATCAGTCAGAAAAGGAACTGTCCACTCATTACACATATTGCAAGTAAGAACAGTTTTGACTTTTAACAAGCCCTTTCTTGAAGTCTTATGAATAGCAGAAGTATAAAATCTACGTACAGAATGATTACTACTGTCCGTTCTAGAGTCCAATCTAGAGCCTGTGATCTTTGCCTATATACACCTAACTATTCAATGTTCTCAATTTGGTAAGGCACAGCTTAAAAGCCATGGAAGGGAAACTTTAGGCATCTCCTAATATTGATATCTGGACCCAATTATTCCTTTGAGTCAGAGAAGGGAACAATGATCTTTTCTTCCCCAAATCCAAGACAGCCTTTATTGTTTCCTACCACAACATTATAATGCGACTAGCAGATATAAACTGGTGATTTGAGTCACAAAAGAATGTATTATTTGAACATATCAAGTGAGTAAATTGTGGTCCAGGATATTAAATTGGGAACAAAATTAGTTCTCCTATAGCACTAGAATGGATTCTTACTCCATCAATGATTCATAAAATCCTATATACATTGAAATAAATTCTTGTGCATATATTCAATGCAAAGGGATGATTTTGTTAAACAGGGACAGTTAATGGATGTATCTTGTATCTCTTAGTTCATTGGATATGGAAGGGAAATGATAATTAAAACTGATTATTAAACATTATTGACCCTATAACGTTCTAACAGGGTCAAAGGAATAAGCCCCTTCCCCCACCGCAAATCCTGTCTTCCAGAAACTTCAAACTTTGACTTATCTGTTTCTAACATGTTCTCTTTCTTTCCTTTCTTCCCTCCCTTCCTTCCTGCCTGCCTGTCTTCCTTCTTAGTCCAATATGCCAGTGTTTCTGGATTAAAACGCCAGTATAAGAATCATGCAGAAATAATTTTATAATATCATGATCAAATCACATGTCTAAGTGATGTGAAACAAAACTGTATGTAGGACCATCAGTTTTTTATTTAATTTTTCAACATAGACATAAGTAACTTGATGCTACATTTTGGTGAACCTAAAGAATGCCCTCCTGCCAAAACCAATAGGAAATTAGTATCTTTTTTTATGACATGATTTTACTATTGGCCGCCAGAAAAATCTTCAAAAACAAACGATACTGTCATTTAAATAGCTCCAGAAGGAACCGTTTAATATTAATTATGTTAACACTAACACCAGTTTTTGGCAGATGTTCTCAAATATCCAGATGGATGACACTATATAAACCAATTTGGAAGGCTAATTCATTCAATTATTTGATTCCTCTTTTTAGTTAACTCTTCTAGATTTTACCTGCTTGGGGGAACCATGTTAAACTAGACATTTTTTAATTGTTTTGCAATGATTTTATGATCAATACAGATGATAACAGCAGTGGATCTTAATATTTTCCAGGATGGAGTAATGTGCTAAGGACTGACTCACTAACATTTCTGCTGGAAGAAGGGACTAGAGTTCTGATTTAGATATTTAGATGCAAAGGTGTTTCTTGAAGAATATTTGGTCTTGTGGGCAGGTAACTGCCTTGACTCTGCCTCTGTGCCTCACTTTATTGTTGGAACAAAAACATTATCTGAAGGAGCCCTAATTAGGAAGGGCTGTTGCAGCTAGCTGGAAGCCATAAGTTCCACCTGATATGTATGTGACGCACCTGTAGGCACCCGCAAAGCTGAAGGTATATAACCGGGTGAAAGCGGTCCGAGTGAGGAGAACGGAGAATTCAGTCAGTCGGGTAGTCACTCGGTCGGTCAGAAGAATCAGAGCGGCCAGAACGTAGGCAGAGCGGTTACAGAAGAGAAACCAGATAGAAGACAGAAGAGAAACCAGATAGAAGTAATGACTGGTCAGAGTTAGACCGAGGCTCCCAAGGAAGACAGAAGACAGAAGAAAGAAGAAGGAAGAAAGAAGAGAGAAGAAAGAAGCTCTAATCTTTCTCTAAGCTAAGCTCTATCTTTCTTTCTAAGACTCTAAGCTAAGAAGCTCTATTTTTCTTTCTCTCTAAGACTCTAAGCTAAGAAGACAAGAAGAAAAGCTCGCTTTAATCTTTCTCTCTAAAAATCTTTCTTTCCCTCTCTAAGCTCTAAGAAAGTAGAAGTAAAAGTAGTAAAAGCTTAACTCTGCCTCCGAGAGTTTTCCTCCCGGTTTTCGGTACCAGGTAGCTTACAATTATCCTCTGAAGGAAGTTAAGTTTAGGACAGGTCATGAACTTTTATCAGGGTTGTACCATTAGTAGTCATAGCAATGCCTTCTGAGAAAATAGAGCACATCTTAGTTTTCAAAAGTTAGAGATCCAAAGCACATGGATTATTTTTAGAAAGAAAACAGAATATCTGTTTTTAAGCCTTTCATTCAACATAAAGCTTGAAATAAATAATACATAGTTACTGTCAAAAGACCAGAGGGAACAATTATTGCCTGGGGAGGAAAGACCAAAAAGATGTAGTCCCTCTGACCTTTGGAATCTATTCAACGTGTCTCTAGACAGAAACTGCTCAGCTGAACTGCTTACTTCATGTCTTGGCCATCATATCTGAACATTTGTAACTACAGACTTTATTATTCTTTTCAATTTCTACATTTTAGATTCTTATGATAAATTTACTTGAAAAAATTGTTATTCATTTTTTTGGTCTAAGCTGTGGCATTCGTCTAGATTTTTTATTTATCTGTTATCCTCTTCTCTAATTTTTTTCTCTGAATTTGTAGTGTGTGTGAATGTATGTGTGAGTGTGTGCATGTGTGTGTGTGTGTGTGTGTGTGTGTGTGTGTGAAAGAGAAAGAGAGAGAGAGAGAGAGAGAGAGAGCGAGCTTCATTTTGTGGAAACTTATGAGGCCTATAGGATAAATGCATAAAAGAAAAAAATAATAAAGGTTGGAATGCTTGTTGTTTTATTTATTTGTGGAAACTCTGTATAGTGGGTGTTAAAATTTATTTTTAACAGGATTAAAATGTGAATTATGTTTGGTCAGAATGACTTTTTAATTTCATTCCTTTTCCAAGATTAGCAAATGGATAAGCTGGCAATGTTTCTAAAGTTTTATAAAACTGTTTGTTGAGTCTTTGCTGTTGTGCTCAGAAAAAGATGTTTTGGCCAAAATATGAATTAATTTGTTAGGCTGAAATTAGGTAATACATTCTCATTTTTTTTTTTTAACACTGGGCATCCTCTTCAAAAATTTTAGGTGCTATTAAACAAATTGCGTTTAAAGATTTTGAAGTATTTTATTATTTTCATTTGAGGGATGAAGTAACTTACAAATGGCCAGGTATTGGTTGAATAACAATTTGTGGCAGATTGGCCAACTCCAAGAATGATAGCCCTTAAAATGGCTACTATGAAGTCTCCTTGGGAACCTATGAACTATCCAGCAAGCAGATACATACTCCATGCACACACAGATTGGCTTATGATCTTAGGAATTTAAGAAAGAGGACCCTACCTCTACTAAGTTTTGCCTGTAGCATTTGTCTTGAAATGAACCCATCCAAATGACTGAATTGTAGCACTTTTACATAATTAATGAACAAGAATGAATGTTTGAGCCTGAACAACCATATGCCATTTTTCAAAACTGTTGACAAGCTTTCTGTGCTTGCTCTTACGGTGGAGGCAGCAGGTGTGTCTCGACATGCAAAGAACCATGTGGGCAAGTTCTTGCACCTGCTTGTGCTGCTGAACAGCTCTGCCAGCAGCTGCATCATCAGTGCCAAAGACCATGCAACATCCAGACAGTCGTGGCCAAAGCGGACAATGTCATGGGCAGGTTTAATGGTCAGTTTTAAACATATGCTATCTGTGGGGCCATTCACAGGATAGGTGAGTCAGATGGCTCCTTTTGCCACTTGGCCAAGGAAGATGACATCATCTCAAAGAATTTTGACTAGAGAAAATTTTGAATGTGAAATACTGGTCATAAATAAATAGTGAGAAGCAAAAAACTAAACTAAACTAAAATAAAATAAAAAAGAAGAAAAAAAGATACAAGATTTTATACTAAAACATTTTAATGAAATCTAATCACAGAAGAACTCCTAGATTAATTATTAGTATGATAGATGGGAAATAGTGATACAATAGCAAGAACCATTATATTTTAAAAATTTCAAGAAGAAATCAAGGAATGGTTATTGGATGACAGGACTTAATGAAAGATCTTGAAGTATGCATTTCAATTCCTTCACAGTTGACAAGTGGAATAGGCATTACTTTGCAATGTGAGGTCCCCAGAACACTAATATTGATTGGCATTTTTTACCTGAGATCATAATGAGGATCTGCACTTTAACATGGGACCTAGAGGAGTCTAAAGCATATTGACATTATAAAGCAAATGATCTAGTGTAGGCTAGGAAAGTACAAATAACTTTATTTTATACAATTTTAGGAAATAATCTCCATTTTAAGTTTAGGATCTTTTCTTTCTCGCACACACATTTTCTCTCCCTGGTATCCAAAAGATAACTCCACTTTTCATTTTACTCATTTTTTAAAGCCATAGATTATTCTGAGGAAGAGGGGCCAAATTGGTTTGGAAAATTCCTAAAGGCAAGATCATTACTGCTTCAAACTCTAAGCTGTGGGGTTCCCTGTGTTCCAGGAAGAATAGATCCACTTCTCTTTCTTGACTTTTCCCTCTCACAACAATGAATACCTTTCACTCCACGAATATGCAGAGAGAACAGTCTCAGGGATTTGTTTTGTGTAATTTATTTTCATGAAGGCTTTTGTCCTTTGTTGGCTACATGGGGAGTCTTTGAGATTGTGACTATGATGCTAACAATGGTCCTTTTATATACTATGGGTTATTTTCTCTTATTCCTTTTTTCATGGATGCTAGAAAAATGACATAAAACTTTAATTGTTAAATTGCACTGTGTATTTTAAGCCTAAGATAAACTTTATAGACCCTATTGTTTAAAATGAAGTCTGTTTCTCTCTGAATTTCAAATTTGATGCTATATGAATAATTGAAAGTAACCCATTTATGAACTATTAAATTTAATAATCTGTGCTGTTGCCACCCATGCCACTATGGTATAATTCTTGGATGTGTATATGGTTATAGAATATAATTTTTTAAATTACTGCCAAATGTAACAAAATGTGCAAGGAAAAAAAAAAGATTACTTCCTTAGTAATTCTTTCAAAATATTTAGTTAGTATTTCCAGAAGAAATACCAATTTTCAAAATTTAGTATCTTGGCCTCTTTAAAATCACATCAAATTAAATTTGATTTGATCCATTTGGTCATTTGAGACTTTACCTCCAAAAGCTACAATTCTGACATAATTTCAGAGGTTTTGGGCCAATTGCAATAGAAGAAGAAATTCTATAAAGAAATTTGAAAGGTAAAAAAAGCCACATAATTTTAGAGACTAATATATTTAAGTGAATGAAAGTCCTACAATCATTAAAAAAAAAAAAAAGGCATATGTACACCGGCTGTAAAATTACAGTACAAATTATTTAATAAGGATTTTAAAGATTGATTTTCATCAGATTTCTTTTATTAGGTTCATGGAGACTCTAACCCATGTTCTAATTCCTACCTCCCATGTGATGATTGATAGATTTATTTTAATATTTTGTCAGAAATAATTAGGTTCAATAAATCATATAGGTTTCCATGTCATTGCTTATAATCTTCTATGTTTGGGGGTCATTAAATGAGGACAAGGATATGTATATCAGAAGTGGAGGAAAACACCATGAGAGGAGGTTTCCTTTCTCTATATAGTTGGTCCTAAGTTCAGAGTCATATGCATCCCACTCCAATGAAAACTTCAGTCCTGGGGCTTGGAGAACATTATGAGACGTTTTAAAGAACGGCAGTTTTATTTACCCCAAATATAAAAACAATTCAAGTTTATTTTAGACAATTATGAAAATTTGTAAAAGCATATAAAATACAACAAACTGAAAATCACCTATGATCCTATTATCTAAAGGTTATAAACACCAATACTTGGTATATATTTTACTAATCTTTTTCTCTTTGGAATGATTCTACATATACTCTTTTGTACCTCACTGTTGTTTTACTGGTAATATAAAATTATTTCCTTTGCTCTTAAATATGTCTTCTTTTAAAAATAATAGCATGCCTGGTATATAATTCAAAATAGAATATATAATATAAACCATCAAAGTCTTTAATTTTATTTTATCCTTATAAACCAGAGTAAACAGTTTGATATGCACTGGCAAATTTTCTTCCATGAATTTAAGGTGTGCAATGCATGATATGTAAAATGGCTGCCTGATCATTTGATCCAGTTATCCCACTCTTCTGTATATACCCAAAGGACAAAATCAGCATACTACAGTGATGCAGCCTCATCAATGTTTATAGCAGTGCAATTCACCATAGCAAGCTATGAAACCAACCTAAGTGCCCTTCAACTGATGAATGGATAAAGAAAATGTGGTATATAAACTCAATGGAATACTACTCAGCCATAAAGAAGAATGAAATAATGGCATTTGCAGATAAATGGATGGAACTAAAGACTGTCATGCAAAGTGAAATAAGTCAAACTCCAGAAAAACAAAGGCCAACTGTTCTCTCTGATATGCAGATGCTAAGACACAATAGGGATGGGGAAGGGGGAAGAAAGAATAGTAGTTCATTGGATTAGACAAATGGAAATGAAGGAAGGGTGGAGAGATGGAAATAGGAAAGACAGTAGAATGAATTGGACATTATTTTTCTATGTTCTTATATGAATAAATGACCAGTGAAACTCCACATCATGTTCAACTACAAGAATGAGATGCTAATTAGAATATGTGATACTCCATGTATGTATAATATATCAAAATACATTCTACTGTCATGTATATCTAAAAAGAACAAATTAAAAATGACTGCCTAATGTCCCAAAATATGATTGGAGCATAATTAGTTTTATCTCAAAAATAACTTACATTGTTTTTAAATGATCTCTATTAAAACTATGCTGCACTAAACTTGTTTGCATCTATTTTATAAATTAAAGCATGTTTTAAAAAATTTTAGAGGAATTCCTAGTTAGGGGATATCTTGTTTACCAGTTAAGGAGATTATGTATTTTGATGAATACTTTCAAATTTTCTCTCACACATACATATAATATGTTTGAGGGCATTTGATCCTTTCCTAATGTTGGATATAATTAATAATTTTCATTTTGCCAATATCATAGAAAAATGAATTTTATTCTTGTTTGAATTTGGAGGACTATTAAGATTTGTTAATGATTTTTAACATTTTTCACTTACTAATTTTTTTTTCTTCTTTGGGAATCTGCTTATTTATTTAGCTTAATTATCTATCTCCTTCCTCTATTTCTTTTCTACTTATTTGTAGAAGCTCTTTCTTTACCTGTAATCTGTGGTGAAAATATTTCCTTTCAGGGTACTTTGTGTATCGTAAGTTTGTTTATATTGTTTTCAATAGAGTCACGTTGGATTTTTATATTGTAATCTGTTTTTTAAGCAGAACTTTTTGATAAACAATAGTGATAGCTTATATCTTCAGAGCACTTACCATGTACCAGGCAATATTCTGAATGCTTTACAGAATTGACACATTTAGCACAAATTATAACCCAATGAGCTTCTATTTTCATTTTATCAACTTCATTATGAGGAATGAGTAAAAAAGAGGCACATGTGGCTAGTACCTTTGTTAAATGTCTAAAGCTACACGGATAGAAAGCAAAATTAGTAGCCAATGCCCTTTAGCCTCTCTGTTATATCAGCTCTCACAAAGGAAATTTAAGTATCTAGTTGTCATAAGGCTGGTGGGATTTAACAGAGTATATCACAAAATCTACGAGTATGCTGAGGCAGGCTACATTCACAGGACCTTTCTTCTCAGCAATTCCCCTCAGAACCTCCATTTCTTCACCTGCTTAATTGACATTTTAAAATTGGTCCTTGCCTTTAGCAGAGGATGTATTATTTTTAAGATTCAAAACAAGTTTATTAAACACATATTAATAAGTTCTAAGTGTTCCCTCATATTGATATTTTTGTTGATTACATTTCAGATGACTTCCTCAGAAAAAGATTCCCTTTATAGAGTAGAAAAAGGGGAATATGAATAAACTGAGGGCACTAGGAAGGTAGGATGCCCGCTCTGCAGAGGCTAGAAGGCAAGACACAGAATGCCTCATAGGAAGCCCTGGAGGTAAGAGCTGCTTCTGGGCAATGCTCTGCAGGAGTCCTAATTCCCACAGAATGAAATTCATGAGATTGCCACTTAATATGATCAATGTGGACACCCTGGGCAATTCAGATTTATATGCTAATGTGTACCACTTCTATTATTGATCAAATTAACCAAGCATCTTCTTTGTTTTACAATACATACACAGGACATTTATATATGCCCATTTCAGCTATGTAGATGGACTTTTTTAGACATTTGAAGTGTGCTATTTTAAAAATATTTTTTTTGGAGGCTTTGGGGCTTGAACCCAGAGGTATTCTACTACTGAGTTACATCCTCATCCTTATTTATTTATTTATTCATTTTTAAAATTTGAAACATCTCAGTGAGTTGTCCACGCTGGCCTTGAAATTTTGATCCTCTTGCCTCAGCTTCCTGGATTGCTGGGATTACAGCCATCATGCCCAGCAAAGTAGGCTATTAAGTTGGTTAAAATGATGACATTTATTAGCAAATTTAACTGTATAATTCACATGCCTATATACATGTACATATAAAAGCTCTTTTGTTTTTAACATTAAATGTGTGATATACAATTTCACCCTTTTCAGATGACAGCATTGCTTATTCTCCTACAACTTTTAGTCTTTTATCAAAATAGTTTGTCCAAATAGTTCTATTGGTACAGGCTGGATTTGGAGATCCCTCCAAAAGAATCATTGGGTATTTTTGTTGTAAATTATGCAATTTTAGAGATTGTTATTTACAAAGTTGTTTCTTGAAAGATTTGTGGTATTTTTCAGTTCCATTTTGCACAAGAAGTTTAAAAGGAAACAATTTTTAAAACATTTTAAAGTAACAGATTTCTGCCTTATTCAATCTTGATTTCAGTGTGTAGATGAATCAGATTAAATTTGTATTGATTCAGAGTATTAAAAGATTGCATGCTTCTCTTAGAATCCTTCACACCTGATTTATTCTATAAAGTCATGACAGTTATCAGTTCATTCTGAAATGGTGAGAAATCCACTGAGCATGTTTATCTGATGATACCAAATGGTGCAGTTCCTCATTTCCACTACTACTAGAAGAAAGGTACAAATGCAAATAATATCTAAATGCAATGTACTAAGACACTTTAAAGTTTAAACCTAATTTTAAAAATTTAGTATTACTAGTATATTGTTATGGTATGCATTCTTTTGCTACATTTATTAAAAAGAAAACAAAATGAGAATGGTAATTTAAAGCCACAACATTCCTTTATAGTTTTGCAAAAAGATACATATTCCTCATCCATCCACACTTCAAGATTTTTTTTTTAAAGACTTACTTCCCTTAGAGAAGTTTTAGGTTCATGGCAAAACTGAGAGGCAAATAGAGAGATATTGCTATATCCCCTGAACTCACACATGCATAGCCTCCCCCATTATCAACATCTCTCATGAGAGTGATGAATATTAAAAATGGCAAACCAGCAGTGACACCTCATTATTATGTAAAGTCTTAAGATTCACTTGCGATGGTGTGCACTTTATGGATTTGCACAAATGTACAATGACATGTATTCATCATTATAGTGTCATACAGAACATTTTCACCATCCAAAAATCTTCGGTTCTATGCCTATTTGTCCTCCCTCCCTTTTATAAATTGTCATGCTCTCTGCATGGGGATAAGCTCTGTCAAATTTGCCTTTTCTTTTGGATTGGTTAGGTTCAGTTATTTTAGTCTGGTAGTATTTATGTAGAAATTAGATTTTGATTTTTTTCAAGTGCTGTTCTTAAAAAAATAGGCTTAATTTCGAAATCTTGAACAGTTTTGAGAGAAAGTAGAGACAGTTTAACCATAGCCATTTCATCTGCAATTAAGAATCATGCCTGAGAACATTTTGCATAGTATTTATACGTGAACACTCACACAAAATGTATAGAATTTAAGATTGGAGTGGACTTTAAGGGATCATCCTATCCAAATTGTGACTACATATTTATAAACATAAAACACATATGGGCTCTCTTGTAGGCATGGGCTGGGTATTTTTCAGCTTTGGAATGCACAGAGAATTAAGGTTGGGCTGGACCACCCACAAAAGCAAGGCCACCCAAGGGAAAACCTGAGACCTGGGCAAGCAGAGCTGCCAACTTGCCTCATCAGAACAGCTGGCCATCCCAGCACCTGCTGCCCAGCCCCAGACAGCTGGGGATGAAGCTGCATGGGTCCAGCTGCTTTGAGGATGGGCACTGACAAAGACCACTGCTGCTCTGGCATCTGTGAGCTCTTGCTATATTTGGAGGAGGAAGTTTGGCAGGCAGTTGTGTGGTCTACCAACTAAAATTTAGGCCGATTAGTCATAAACCAGAATTATAAAATCACAGGACTGGATGGAACCTCCAGTGAAGTAGGTTTTAAACTTTGGTGTGAATTAGAATAACATCAGGAGCTCCCTAAAATGTTTGTTCCCAGAACGCATACTTTACAGAATCTAATTTGGTGGGTCTTGGGTGAAGTTATTTACAATCTGCATTTTTTCAGTAAGCCTCTGAAGTAAATTCAATATAGATGAACCAAGGGTTTTAGGTTCTAAGGAACTTCACACTTTAAGGCTAACCTATTACTTGAGATTCTTGCTAAAAATAAATATTATCTTATTGACCTGTCTTATTGGCTCAAGAGTCAGGGTGTGTGTATCTGAAGTTAGGAATTTATCACTTATTAAACAAACACATGAGGATCATCAAAAGTGACTTTGGGGGGGGTATCAGGGATTTAACTTAGGGGCACTTGACCACTGAGCTACATTCCCATCCTTATTTCATATTTTATTTAGAGACAGGGTCTCACTGAGTTGATTAGCACCTCGCTTTTTCTGAGGCTGGCTTTGAACTTGCGATCCTTCTGCCTCAGCCTCTGGAGCTGCTGGGATTACAGGTGTGTGCCACCATGCCCAGCTCAAAAGCAACTTTAAAAATATTTTTTTACTAGTTCAGTGGAGATCACGAGTTTTACCACAAATGAAAAAGTATTTACACATTCAGAATCTTCTATTTTTCCTTTGAGATGTACACTGATAGCCTGATGAAACTATAAGGATAAAGGTGTCAAACTTGATAGGCATATTTCTTTATATTCTTTTTTTCTCTCAGTGTCAAGTTAAAAGCTTTAAGAATTTGAAATGGAAACATATTCCGATAATATGACCTAAAATGTAGCAAATTAGACTACTTTATTAAGAAACTGGGTGTTTCTGTGTGGCCCAGTGGTCAACCTCTGTGTTTTCCACTTGCTTCTCTGGTGAGGAAAGGAGAGCCAAGATGCTGTCCACCATTCAGACTTGTAAAACATTCTCTGAACTAAGTGGGAGTAGATCTGGCAAATTGTGTTTGTATACTTCTCCCTTTTGTCTGAGGAATTTACACAGGTCCATTATTAACCACTGTTATTCATATGACTTTTTATTTTTCTACAGAAGAGATTCACAGCTTTCATTAGAATCTTAAACAGAGAAGATGCACGACTTACTGCATCTAATGGAATGGTAACTGAGCTTTATAATGACCCAATGCCTTTTTCTGTCAAGTAGAGATAAGGAAAAGCTATATATGGCTTTTAACTTTCACCTTAGAAGATATAAGCCAATCAGAAGGAGCAAGTGATAAGTTTCAAATTCTAATAGTATAATCCTGTTTGCTGTTAGGCAAATAAAATACCTCAGTCAATTTAAATATAATTTTTATCTTACAAAATATTTTAGATGATGGTTTTGGTATACATGCTTCACATGAGCTAGTTGGTAAGTCCCTTTTCATACATTTCATCATAAAGATATACTATGCATTTGTCTCCCTGCTACTTTGATATGGTTAAATCATACTCCTCTTCATCTAATTGGACATTCTTCTCCCACCCCTCCCCTCTCCAAATATGAGTGTGAGTATACATTTTGAAGAGTCCATTTCCTCTCACCCATCCTTTTGCTGTTTACTATGATAGACCATTTTCTGATTTATACTTTGGGGAGAAATCAAGAATAGATGGCCTAAAATCTTTACCTAGAGATGTGGAATAATTGATATTCATGGTTGTTTTTTTTTTGGGGGGGGTGGGTGGGAAGGGATAGGGGCAATCTAGGGGCACTTAACATTGAGTCATATCCCCAGCCCTTTTTTATATTTTATTTAGAGGCAGGGTCTCACTGAGTTGCTTAGGGTCTTGCTAAGTTACTGAGACTAGTTTTGAACTCACAAGCCTCCTGCTTAAGCCTCTCAAGCTACTGGGATTACAGGCCTGTGCCACCATACCTGGCCTGATGTTCATATTTCCATAGCCCTTGAGTTACAGTTGAACTATCTGAGGAGAAGAGGAGGAAGGAGAAAGAAAAGAGGGAAGGGGGATAGAGAGAGTGAAAGAAAGAGAAAGAGAATGAGACAAAAATAAATTTCTGCAAGATTGAAGCTCATTTATGAATATTATCTTTGCTAAATATTAAAAATATGTATGTAGATTCATTAGCAGAAATTGTTTTGATGTTGTCCACATATTTTTTTATCTTGAAATCAGAAGTTGAGTTATTTTTATATTGTTTCCAAGATGGGAAAATAATACCATTTTTTAGTTTATCAAAAAATAATTAAAAAAAAGATATTGAAAAATCACTTTTAAATTAAAATTTACTTTCCGCTGATATATAAAACATAAGTATTATACATATTTATGAGGTATCATGTAATGTTTTTGATACATTTGTACATTTTATAATGTTCAAATCAGGATACACTTACCTACCTCCCTCCTCAAATATTTATCATTTATGATGAAAACCTTAAAAATAGCCTCCTTTGGCTTTTGAAATGTACAGTGCATTGTCATTAACTACATTTACCCTACTGTGCAGTAGAACATCAGAACCTTTTCCTCCTATGTCATGGATGGTCTAGTAACAATTGGCCATCCCTACCTCTTCCTACTCTCTTCAGACTTTGGTAATCACCATTCTATTCTCAACTTCTATGAGATCAGCTCTTTTAGATTCCACTAAGTGAAATTATATAGCACTTTGCTTTTTGTCCTTGGTTTATTTCATTTAATGATGTTTAGTTTAATCCATATTCACACAAATGACAGAAAATCATGCTTATTAACATTAGTATTCCATTGTGTAAGCCATGTGATTAATGGATTAATTTTTTCAGTCCCACCCTCTGAACAGCTAGGAGGAGGAAGGGACTGCAGATTGAATTTGATCATGTGACTAATAATTTATTCAGACATGTATATAAAAAAGGACCATATCAAAACCGTGAAATAAGAAGGCTTATCAAGCTTCTGGGTTGACGCATTTGGAAGGTAACATGCCTGCAAAGGACACAGAATTTGGTCCTCCATCCACCTAAACTTGCTCTTTGTCTTTCTTCCATTTGAATATTCCTGAGTTGTATCAATACAGCACTTTTCTAAGTTCTGTTAGTCATGCTAATGAATTATCAGACCTTAAGGAGGGTCATGGAAACCCCTAAATTTATAGCAAATTATTAAAAGTGTGGGTGGTCCCTAGGACTTGTAGCATCTGACATGAGAATGGCTTTGTAGGATGAAGCTATTAAATGTGTGCTGTGTAGCCAGACAACATGGCACAGACCTGTAATCTCAACTACTCAGGATGCTGAAGCTGTAGAACTGCCAGTTGCAGGCCAGTCTCAGCATCTTAGCAAGACCCCATCTTAAAATAAAATATAGAAACATGTGGGGATATAGCTCTGAGATAAAGCACTCCTGAGTTTCATCGCCAGTATTAAAAATAAAAAGTGTAGTATCTTATACCAACTCTAAATCTTTAGTATCACAAATGAAAAGAGTTGTAGGACCTGCTGTTGAAGTTAGAAAACTGGTGTTGGAATGACACACCCCACAACACAAGAAATGTGGCTTAGGAATAGAAATAAGTGGAAGAGAGTCATGCCTGTAAGTTGCTGGCACTTTATTGATGTCACCAACCCTACCCACCATGACATTTTTGTAGTCATTAGCTCTTTTTTAATAAGAATTCCCTGTGTCTTGATTAAGGGAAATCACTACTCTAGGGCAGTGGCAGTCAAAATGAGGAGTTATACAATCTTCAGCAATGGAGGATCTGAACTTACTAGGTAAGGAAATTTTTGTTTACAAGCTGCACTCTAAGATAGAACTATTATGTGGCAAAACCAGATTTTATGGAAGTATATAGAAGTGAGCAATTCCTTTAAGTCAGAAAAAAGAACGAAAAATTTAAGTAGTAATTTTTTATAAAATTTATGATATACTTAGATTGATTGGTCTTTTGAAAGACCAAGGCAATAAAGTCATAGAGGATATTTAGAAAAGCTCATGGCCAACAATATGTTGTGAAATTCCTCACCTTTATGACGCAAAGTCAAATGATTAGGAAGAAGTAAATCAAGAATGACAGCTATGTCATGAAAAACATAATCCTTCCATGATGTTTTCCCTTGGTACTTCTACAGTTTTAGTGTGGTCCATTGTACTATCCCAAAAATGTTTGTGAAATAAAAGAATAAGTCATCTTTGTGGAAAATGGACTTGTGACAAGTACCATACTAGAACTTATAACAAAATGGTAATCAAAAGAAAAAGGCAGGGTCTTAGTTCTCATCTAAATTTATGGTTTGGGGAGATAATGGTCTCCTCATTTTACTTATTAATATAAAATGATAACTGTTATAAGTCCTGTAGAAGAGAGATTATATGAGATTATAAGAGATATTATATGAGAGATTATATGGGGTGATGGCAGAGACTGGTTTAGTCAAGAAGGCTTCTCTGAGGAAACAGCAGAGTTCACAGGTAAACAAGGCTGGAGTCTTGTGCAAAGAGGAGGGGAGAGAGGGGATGGCAGGAAGGACCATGGGGCAATATGAAGTTGGAGAAGGAATACCAAGATTTTACATATCATTATCTTAAAGCAGTAGGGACCCACTACAGTGTTTAACAGAAGGAGCTAGGTGATAAAATACATGCTTTGAAAAAATATTTGGTGTATTTATGATCTTGAGTTAATCCTATAATCTTTCTGAGAATTATTTTCCTTTTCAGGTTTAGTAAAAGTACTAACTCTACTTTGCAGAGTTGTCATAAGCATTTAGGGATAACAGACATAGCCAGTTTGTGATACCTAATAAGATCAGAATAAATGGCAGTACTTTTGGTTAATGTAGGGTATTATGAGTACTAAATTGAACCACCAGTGCAATATTTCTGAAAAATGGTGATTTTTAAATACATACATTTATCCTTCTCCTCTTTTCCCTGCATAGCCCATTGGAAAGAGCCTAAGTCTTTGAGCCAGAAAACCTGAGTGAAAACTTGTATCATCACTCTTACCTTGATCAACTCCTTCTCTGAGGCTTGGATTCTTCTCTATAAAGTTGACAATTTAATACCCATTATTCCTTCTTTGAGAGGCTCAAGTAAGATAATATATCTGAAAGTTCTCTTAACCTGAGAAACTTTGTAGAAATAGATGGTGTTTGCATTATTTTGACCTCTTCTTGATACTGGCAACCACTGCCACCTAATTCTCGCAGGAAATCCATCAATCATTCTGTATTTCTTTCTACTTTCATTACGTAAAAATTCATCAGTGTGGAGATTTCACACCGGTGGTCAAAGGTTCCCACACCTGGGTAAACTGTCAAACTGTCACTTTTGCATTTCACCTCTGAACCTTTCTGGCCTGTAGTGCAAATAAATCTTTTGTTCTTTCTTTCTTTCTTTTTTTAATTTTTTTTTTCCCTTTCTTTCACAGTACCTAATGTCCATCAAGATGGACTGTGGCTTTCATTATCTCACTTATGGGTTAAATTGAATCTCATCTAAACACTAATTTCTGTCCCTTTTCCTGAATTTCTGAACCTTATCCAAACTAATACAATTTCTTTCACATTGAGTTGTGGAGGAAGACTAGTCCTTTCACTTGAAACCTAACCCCTCTCTAGTATGATTTTTGGCACTATTTCTTAGATGCTCTTTTACTTCTTAATTTAGTAAAAAATTAACATGACTATATCTGATCTCATTTTTTATGAATAATTTATGTTTAGGCTTATTAATCCCTTGATTTTATCTAATTTTCTTATCTGAATCTCTTGTCTTTGTGAAGAAATTTAAAATTATAGACATATTAAATTTTTGTAATTTAAATGCCCTTGTAGTAAAAGGAAGATGTATACAGTAGACATGTTTGTGCTTGAATTTAAACATGATGATGATATCTGTCCATTTAGTACCTTCTAAAGTAAAAGGTGTCATGCAGTGCAGAGTCTCACAAATTATAAAAGCAGCATAGTAAAGTGGAATTGTGATTTTCTTTATTCTCTTTCTTTCAATACAAGAATATACTACCCAAATATAAGTTTTTTTTTTTTTTTTTGTTCTGGGGGATTGAACTCAGGGACACTCGACCACTAGGCCACATCCCCAGCCCTTTTTTGTATTTTATTTAGAGACAGGATCTCACTGAGTTGCTAAGTGCCTCACCATTGCTGAGGCTGGCTTTGAACTCACGATCCTCCTGCCTTAGCCTCCCAAGTGCTGGGATTACAGGCATGCGCCACTGTACCGGGTCCAATTATAAACTTTTAACAAAGCCCTATATAACCTTAAGAATATAAAAGTGTATAGAAACATCCTACTATGATCGAGGTTACAATATGAATAGAGGAAATAGGTTCTCTTTTTCTTACTTTCTGTTTTTTTTTTTTTTTTTTTTTTTTGCGGGGGGAGATGCCAAGAAAAAAACACCTCGACACTTAGTGTCATTTTCACTCATGGGACATAGCAGGCTTCTGTGTGCATTTTTTTTAACAGTTTAGGGAGAAGAGAGAATATGTCCTGAAGGCATTATTTAGAGAGTCAGAAATATTCTTCAACAAAGATGATTGAAGGTAAAAAGTGAAATGCAATGCTAAAAGACAGAGCTATAGAAACCAACACCCTTTGCCATCTTTGTACTATAACTTTTGTTACTGTAGGAACAACGAGGTAGGACAGTAGAGTCTGTGCTGATAGTATTGTAGTCAAGGACCCTTGACCTGCTTGAACCCTCTGACTGAATCTTTCCCCACTCTTTGTAGTGATGGGAATCAACTAACTAGGAATCTTCAAATTCCTCTCCTTGCTGGAACAGAGAAGCTTTTACTGGTCACAGAAATCAAACTGGAGTTGGTCCCTTTCTCCCTCTTTAGCTGCCTATTCTTCACTGTTACAGCTGCCTCCAATCACACATACAATAAAATAGCTAGCCCTTTAAAAAAACTTATTTTTATGAGGCACCATGCTGTATACTTTACATTCAGCCTTAGTAATATGTCTTTGAGATTAGTACTATTATGGTTCATTTGTGTTAATAGGAAACCAGAAATTATGAAGTTTAAGTAAATTTCTGAGCGATCACACAGCTAGGAAATGGTGGAGCTGGAATTCAAACCCAGGTCCTTCATGCCAGGAAAATTAAATTGAGGCAAGAATGACATAATGGGTCAAAGGAAGCCACCAATAACTAAAATAGCAAACAGAAAGAGACTTACAGGTTAGCTGTTCTGGAAAACAAAAGAAAATAAAACAAAAAGTAAAACCTTAAGTCTCTAACATGGCATAGGAATTTCATTTTTATAATGGGTGTGCTTGTTTTCTAAAATAGATGAAAGAGTTAATAAGTACCAATAAAAGAATATTAGAGAAACAGTCGTGTGTTTGGAAATAGCATGGCACATCAGTGCCTGGTCATGGGCGCCACAGAATTTCCTGCTGTGAAGAGTATTTAAGGAAGTAGAAGGCAACTCCCCTGGTTATCTGGTTTTATGTGTGTGTGCCTTTGCACACTTTGGTGGTGCTGTGGATCTAACCCAGTGCCTGCTACATGGTAAACATGTGTTCCAAAACTGAGCTATATTCCCAGCTGCAATTCTTTAGGTCTGAAATTGTGGAGACTCACTTTGAAGATAAGATCCCTTACTGTTCTATCATCATCCCACTGAGAGACATTCACAGCAAGGGGCAAATATGTCTTGCAAAGGCAGCTGCATGGACTAGAACTTTTGGTCTTCAATATTAAGCAGTGAATATGGTAATGCTTGTCAAGAACACTTAATTTAAACTAAAAATAATGGCACATGGAGGCAAAAGGAAAGGCACCAGTAACTAAAATGGAAGCTTAGAGGCTAACCACACTAGCCTGAATGCTGGTAAGAACTTGAGAACCCTTCAAAATACAATAAAGAGTGGCACCACCATAGGGTTATGTGAGCTACTGCATGGATGAAAGCCATGCTCTGTGAACTCTGTTCCATAAGTGGAAATTGGACTTCGGACTGGCTCTCCTGCCTCCCATTAGGTAGATGGAATGCTGGAACTCTCCATTCTAAAGCAGAGGTACACGTAAGAAATATCTTAAGAAATGGAAATTAGTAAGCCCACTCAACAAATTTAAAGGAATACATTCAACTAATGGAACTATTTTTGAGAAATTTGATGCAGGGTTTTGAGAAATTTAAACGTGAGCCACTTTCTTTTAATAATTAACTTCAACTGCTCCACGTTTCAATTACAGGAAATTTAAGAGCGCTAAGAAATCAATTTGTGATTTCATCCAGGTTTCAAAATGACTTTTACACTTACAGCAATGTTAGATTCCATAACCAGTTGCTATGATTTGAATATGAGGTATCCCTCAAAACCTTTTGTGTGAGACAATGCAGGAATTTTCAGAGGCAACATGATCAGATTGTGAGAACTGTAACTGAATAAGTGGCTTAATCCATTTGATAAATTAACAATTTGAATGGATTAATGGGTGGTAACTCTAGGCAGCTGGAGGGGGGCTGGAGGAATTAGGTCGCTTGGGGCATGTCCTAAGTAAGGGATTATATTATTTCTGGCTCCTTGCTCTCCCTGCTTCCTGGCTGTGGTGAATCCAGCAGCTTTCCTCCACCATGCCCTTCTGCCATGATGTTCTGCCTTACCTCAGGCTCAGAGCTCTGGAGTAGGCATACCATAGACTGAACCTCTGAAACTATGAGCAAAAATACACTTTTCATCCTCTATGTTGTTCTTGTTGGAATTTTTTTTTTTTTTTTTTTTTTTTTTTTTGGTACTGGGGATTGAACTCAGGAGCACTCAACCACTGGGCCACATCCCCAGCCCTTTTTTGTATTTTATTAGAGACAGGGTCTCACTGAGTTGCTAGGTGCCTTGCCATTGCTAAGGCTGGCTTTGAACTCGAGACCCTCCTGCCTCAGCTTCCCAAGTGCTGGGATTACAGGCATGCGCAACCACGCCCAGTTTGTTGGATCTTTTGATCACAGAGATTCAAAGCTGACTGAAACACCAGTGACTTTTTACTTTTAGCATTTTTCACATCTCCATGTAAAAGTGTTCTATTATAGAAGGAATTAAAGGAACAGAAGCCTGAGAAATAGAAGGTGATTATTCCAGGTGGGACATTATCTCCTTATATGAATATGTGGTAATAGATGAATCATGTTACCTCTTGAGCCAATTTCATCATCTGAGAAAAAGTAAAAGTGTATTGGTAGGTGAACTCTGAGGCATATTTTGTCTCTGAGATTTTATAAAATTTTTAACTGTTATACATAGGTTGAAATTAATATTTTTTCCAATTAAATTTTGTTTGATAAAAAGAGTACTGTTTCCATAATGAAGAGTAAACTCACTTTGAAATTTTTACATAGTAAACTTGACAAATGACTGTTATTAATTGTTCCTGGCAGGGCATTTTGAGTTTCAGAGGACAAAACTGGAAGCCTTCACAAATAGATAGCAGTAGCATACTTAACTCCAGTTCTGTAAATATTTATCTTTAAAAATTCACATTAATAGAGGCACCTGTTCAGAATACCAGATGCCACTGCATGACCTTGTATTAAGAAACAACAGAAAGAAAATCATTGCCAACATTTAATTGGGATGAGTTGTTACTCGTTGCATAAAAACTCTGTGATCAATAATTTCAGTCCCAGCTGGAAAATACATAGAAGAGACAGTGCATTAAGCAGGTGATTGTTCTAAGGTACTTGTTGTACTCATGTAAACAAATCAGTTGATTTTTTTCCTATTTGTTTTACATCACTGGTTCTCAGATATGGCTGTACATTGTTGTCACTTGAGAACCTTTTAAAACAAGCTCATCTCACAGGCTGTCCTCCATAGAAAATAAAGCTGAATTACTGGGAATAGGGTCCAGGCATTAGTTCTTTTTTTTTTTTTTTTTCTTTTTTTTTTTTTTTTTTATTCCACATATGATTCCAATGTGTAGAGTTGTTTCAGAACCATTATTCTACACAATTGAATTACTTTATATTTGAAGAGCTTAATGCTTTGAAATGGACTTGATTTAAGAAAAATAAAGTTCTTTTGGTTTCAAGACCATGGAAATGATTATTTAAAACATTTATTTTCAAAATCACAACAGATGCTGTATTTTTACACAATTATTCCATTCATGTTAATTCTGCTCTACTATGTTTGATATTATAATAAATACTTACAAGTTTTAGCTTTGTAGATGTATTAAAGTTTCCTATCTCTTTGATTTCAGCTTTAAACAAACTTGCCTCTTCTTCATATCTACTAATTAACTCTGAATGGCACTGAACTCTTTAGGTCATCATTAACATTCAACGTTTTGCTGAACCCACTTGAATGCATTCATTATTAATCTGAATCTTTAAATACATATATATATATGTTTTTAAAGTTTAAGATTATTTTTCACTGATATTTAAAACATAAAAATTGTATATATTAATTGGTTAACATTTTATGTTTTGATACATATATACATTGTGTAATATTTAAGTCAGGTTAAAGATATCTATTTCCTCAAAAATTGATCAGTTCTTTGTGGTATAAACTTTCAAATCCTTTCTTCTAGTTTTTTTTTTTTTTTTTTTTAATGTTCAGTTCATTATTATCTATCCTCACCCTACCATGAAATGGAACACGGAAACTTCTTTCTACTCCCTATCTGTAACAGTGCCCATTGATCAACCTTTCCCTTCCTCACTCCTCCCCACCATTCTATTTTCAACTTCTGTAAGACCAACATTTTTGGATTTCACATGAGTGAGATCATATGAGCTTTCTGTGCCTGACTTACTTTGCCTATTATAATGGTCTTCAAATCCATCCAAATGATAGGATTTCATGCTTATTTATGACTGAATAGTCTTCCATTGTATATTTGTACCACATTTTCTTTATCTATTCATGAGTTGGTGGACATTTAGGTTGTTTCCACTTATTAGTTAGTGTGAATAGTGTTGCACTAAATAGAAGAGTGTAAATGTCTCTTCAGCATACCAATTTCATCTCCTTTGGATATATAACCAGAAATGGGATTGCTGAATTGTGTGGTAGTTCTATTTTAAATTTTTTCCATAGTGTTTTCCACAATGACTTCACTAATTTAAATTTCTACCAACAGTGTGCAAGTGCTACCTTTTCTCCTTGCCTGCACTTGTTATAAGTTTTTTTTTTTTTTTTTTTTTTTGGTGGTGATGGATTTTGAACCCAGCACCTTACCCATGCTGGAAAAGTGATATCCCACCAAGCTATTTCCCTGGCCCCTGTATTTTTGATAATAGCTATTTTTACTGGGGTGAGGTGATATCTCAGTTTGAATCTTTCAATTTAACTCATTTATCTCAAGCTTTCTGTATCTCCTCAATGGGAGACTTCCAGGTCTTTAGTTGCTAGCCTTTGCTTTCTTCCCCAAAGACTGTCATTTCTTCAGGATCTGATCTCTTTAATGCAGGTTCAAACTTTAGCTTAATCAGAGATACTTAAAATTTTAATATTAATTTCCTTAGTGGCTGTATCTTTTCTTTATAAGTGTTGCCTCTAACCCTTTAATCAATTATTTATTTTCCTTAAACATACAAAGAATCCCTGTCATCTGTCATAAACTTTTCAAAGTCTGGACTATTTTGGATTTTCAATGTCCTTTATTTCTGCTAGGAGGCATTGTTTGGAGCTTCTGCTCTCCAAAATTTTATCTTTTATCATATTCAAAATGGAGTTTAATTTTTTTCAACTATATATAGTTCATAACTGTGTTAACTGTGTAATTTTGATTTTGTATACATAGTATTTTGCATACATTATATTTTCCGTCTCAGAACTTTCCATTTCTCTTATCCAGCAGGCATTCAGCAGATTCCTTTTTATGTTTACCTAAAGCAAATTCATTATTTTACAAAATGTTTTAAGATCTGTTATCGCCATTCAAATTTTAAATTTTTGTTATAATTTCCTTCCCCCATTATTATTGTATCAATTTTAGATTCATATATATATATATATGTATATACATATACACAAATACATATGAACATACAGATACACATATATATGAACATGAATATTTATATGTATATACATACTTTTTATTTTTTTAAGGCACTGGGTTTGACCCCATCACCTTGAGCATGCTGGGCAAGCTCTCTACCACTGAGTCATATCCTATGTCCAATTATGTTTATTGTTAAAAGATGATAATTTATTTTCAAGTGTTATTTATATTGTTGATTCTAGAGAAAGTTTTAAATAATATTTATTATTTCTGAGCTTATGAATTTTTTTTAAAAAAAGAGCATTTACAATGCCCTTTTATTTTATCTGCATGTATTTGAGATAGAAAAAGAGAAAGAATAAATACTTGATCTTCAAAGTAAGTTAAAGTTAGAACTGAGTACTCTTGAAAACAAAAACAAAATCCAACTAGTAGAAATAAAAGGTGGGGGGGGGGCTGAGAAGAGCAAAAAGAAAATAGTCGTGAATCAGGAGAAAAAACTTTTAATTCAGGGGCTTAATTGAAGAACAGGGAAGCAGCACCTTAGATTCTTCAGAGCATTTGTTAGAAAAATTATTCTGAGTAATTATTGGAAGAGAAAATTAAAAGTTTGAATAATCAAAGAAATGGTAAAAATACATTCATAGAAATATTTAGCAATTGCAAAATCAAATTATTGCTCATGCAAATGAAGGAAATGGAGGGTGAAGCTCAGTGGTAGAGCACTTGTGTTACATGTTGAGGCCCTGAATTCAATTACCAGCACTACAAAAAAACCCTAAAACAGCAGCAACAACAAAAAATAATAATAAAAATAAAAAATAAAAACAAAACAACAATAGAGACAACAAAGAAGTGGATTTTACAAGGTAATGTGTACCATGCTCTCAGTGGACAATCAGTAGTGATTTTGAAACCATGCCATCAACTCAGTAGCAAGTGTTCCATGTTTCATCCATAATCAACTCATAAGTCATATACAGCAGTGACATAAAACATGACCAACATCCATTTGCTTTGACAATCATTTAATTGGCCATTGTCTGCTTAGTGAGATCAGAGGGATTTGACACATTGAATTTCACACTCCTTGAGTGCAAAAACCAAGTTTCCTGTGACTTATAAGCAGTACTCATTTGTGTTGGCACATCAGAAGTTTTAGAAACAGTCTGCCTCTTACAGGTTTCCAGGATTAGTAGTTATTCCATTTCTGGTTCAAGTATGGATGTCCCCCCCTCAAAACAGCATTCTTAACACAGTGATTTGACTTTTGTATTTTTCTGGGGAAAAAATCTTAAAAGCATAAAGTATTTTCTGTAGTGTGTGTTTAGTGCTTGTTTATCTTCTGACTTGTCCACTAGGCCATTTATCCCCTCTCCTCAGGCGAGGAAGAATATGGGGGACAGACAGGGCAAAATTCTCCTTTTCCTATTTCCCTGCATCAAGGACATCGTATATAGAATAGTCACCCTGGATGAACAGTTATATACTTTTGCAAATGCAAGAGGCCTAAGTTATGAGATCTTTAATAGTGGACAATCCAAATATGAGAAAGCACAGAATTATCAGTATCTTCAAAAATATGAAGTGCTTGCCTTTGTACTATGTGACCCATGACAAAGAGCTTTCAAATAAACTGCCTTCTTTGATTCATGTGCTATCCTCTTGAGCTATAGTCATGTTTTATTATGTCCATTTTATAGATGTGCAACTAGTGCTTAGAAAGCTATGGAAAACTATCCCTGGGTCCTAAAATTGTAGTCGTAGAGTGAAGCCTCACTTCACTTTTTGAATCTTTGTTCTTGCATTCTTTTGCTGTATCATATAATCTGTGTACATAGCTAGAATAATCTGTAGGAATTAAAATTAGACTGTGGTTCTTTTAATTTAATCTAAGTCTATGAGCAACATAGATGGGTATATGATTTTGATTGTGGCTAGATCGGGTGCAGCGATTATAAACTGAAATAAGTAAAAGCAATATTTTTCCTGATGTTATGGAATTCTATGAAGCAAAGATAGATAAAAAAAGACTAAATATATTTTGAGGAGTAAATCTTCCTGTGGCAATGCTGCATTCCAAATGTGTGAAAAAGACAGGGAAAAACATGAACTGCAATAAATTATGGCTAAAGTGAGTTTGCTCATTAACTTCCTTTCTGTTTCCTGGTGACTGGCAGCTAGCCACTCTTAGAAGCTTTCATAACCTGGGAATGATAGGCATCCTCAAGTTCAAAGATTTCCTTGAACCTTTTGGACCTACAATTGCAGCTGGGAATCCTGTTGAAACAGGCTTCCTTGGGTAATTTCCAACAGGCACTGTTAGAACGAGCTCCTTCAACATTGCTCATTATTGACACTCTGGTCTCAACTAGATTTGGGAGAACAGAGACTGCCTGTGAGACTGGCCTGGGGCATGTACACCTGGCATCTCTAACCTGGGCCACATGACCCTGGCCAGGAGGACAGCACTCAGAGTCCCTCCCCTTCTTACACAGGTGTCAGGTCCTGTCTGATACACCATAAGGTGCATATAAATAGGACACATCTTCCCTACAGAGAGCTTGAGAGTGACTTTTTTTTCTTTAGAAAATAAAATTTGGCTAATTTTTTAAAAATTCCAGTAGGATTTTTTTTACATGAATCACTTTCTTTGGGATCGATTGTTATCAATATATTAAATCATACCTATTAAAGATCCATATGTTCACAATAATTGGTTAAGTAGACCCATGCTCAGGAAGACAGGAAGTAAAAGATCTCATAATCTTTTCTTGATTGGTTCTAGTGAAAAATGAAATTAGCAAAAGAAGCAGTACTGTAGCTGGGCATGGTGGCCCACGCCTGTAATCCCAGCTCTTGGGAGGCTGAGGCAGGAGGATCACTAGTTCAAAGCCAGCCTCAGCAATGGCGAAGGACTAAGCAACTCAGTGAGACCCTGTCTCTAATAAAATACAAAAAAGGGCTGGGGATGTGGCCCAGTGGTTGAATGCCCCTGAGTTCAATCCCCAGTACCAAAAAAAAAAAAAAAAAAAAAAAAAAAAAAGCAGTACTCACAGGCACATTCCCTTTTGTTTTTTAGAGAAGGAGGTAGGTATGTGGAGCAAGAATGATCATGTCTGAAAGATGAAACACTTGGAAAACCAGTCAACTTTTTGTCCTAGAGTCTTTGAAAAACAGCAAGCAATTCTGTAAGCAACTCATAGTGGGACTCTTAATATGCAAAATTAGTGATTTGTTATCAAAACTCACCTGCACCCCTAAAATCCAGTTTTAGAAGCTGGTTGTTGAGTACTTCATTAGGGTTCACACACAGTTTACCCTTTGCCAGAGTTAGGTAAGACCAGGATTTGAAAGAGGTTGTGTCACAGGAGCACTGGCTCCTTCTGCAAACATGTCCAAGTTTCCCAAAGAAAAAGCAGTCTCTGGCCCCATAAGAACCTTTATTCTAAAAAAATTCAAGCCAAAGATGCAAGAGAAAGAGATTGCTAAAAAAGGGGGCTGATTCATCCAGTATCTGATTCCTCACTAAAGGGAGTCAGTGCCCAGATCAGAGACCTTCCCTCTGTCCCTATGTAATCACAAATGAGAACAGCACTGACTTATGCTCACTAAGGTCTGTTTCTTCATTTGATTCTAGAAAGAAGATGTTTTAAGGAACATGAAGGGTAGGATTGGTCGGATATGGATGAAGGAAATTCACCAATTCTTCTATTGTGGACATGGTGCCTGTTGTTTTCCTAAAAAGTAGATGGTTTACCACGACATACCGACATCTCTTCAAAGCAGGCACATGCATTTCCAGCGTATTCTTGAGAGAAATGTTCTCTTGTTTCTTTTTTAGTAGGTTTTGCATCATTACAATAACAGTTTTCCTCCAGTCAAAGTTACTTATTAAAATTTTATTTTATAATAATTCAAGGTACTTCTTGAAGTTACAAAAATGTGCAATATTATTTTACAGTTCCTATATTAAGATGCTTAGATTAAGTTTGCCAAGTAGTCTGAAAGATCTCTTGTTCTTGTGTGTTTTATAATCCACTCTAACACATGTGGGACTGAAGTTTGGAGCCAAAAATTTTTTCCCCCTTACTATTAATTCATTTGCAATTCTAGACCTCCAACTGAGGTGGAACAACTTGCTTGTTGTTTCTCAGAATCTTCTAGTTTTGTGAAAGATCATGGAGAAGACAGACAAACCAATCTATACTATCAATAAACAATGAAATAAAGATGTATTTTCTGCAGTATTATACTAGGTTCAAGTGTATTTGTCATAGTATGCTTCTTATAACATTTCCATCAGAATTTATTGAGGAAAAATCATCCAGTTTGATTTATAAGTAAAGTGGTGTGTGTATTTCTGTTGGGGCATAAATTGAAAGAGTGCAATGCACTGGTTGAATTACTTGGAAGCAGTTGCTCCCCGGCCAACAAATATGAAGCCCTTCCCCGTGCCCCTCTTTTATGTTTTAATTTCTTTTTAGAAATTTTTATATCTAACATACTATTTTTTTTTCTTTAGTTAATGTCTGTCTTCAACTACAATGTAAGCTTCATGAAGGCAGGGTTTTTTGTCTTTAATTTCTTTTTGCACCTTATAAAACAAGAATCATTGTAACTGTTCAATTAACATCTATTTTATGAATGTGTCACTATTCCTAGAACTTGAATTCACAGACATTGGCACAAATTCTTTCTTAATTTCTGGTTTATGGGTCAGGATGGAGTTATCATAGAAAGATTGGTATATTGAACTAAAAAATCACCAAATCAATAACATATAATGCTCATGTTTGTCAGGGGGAAAATAGATTAAAAGTTGAGCCTTCCTTTAAAGAAACAGTGTTAGATGGTCAAATATGCATAGAGATTACAAGAGAGGTATATATTATGACCACATTTTTTCTTTATAAATGGAGCCTTATGCCAAATATTCTAGAAGGATATTATACCAATATCAACGGCATGGTTAAAAGTCACAACAAAACATCTCTTTGTAGCACATTTGAAATCTTACTTTTCTTCTCCATTAAGACATAGCCAAATAGTGTTCAGAGAAATTCTTTTAAAAATCTATAGTTTCATTATTTCAAGAAGTAAAATGATGTTGTTTCAAAATATTTAAGATAAACATATATTTAGATATCAAAGAATAAAATCTTTAGGTATGTGCTTTTTTAAAATGTAACAGACAGTACAAATTTGTGCTTAAAACAAAGAAAACACTATAAATGAAGAATGATTAAGGCAGGAATTCTGCAGAGTTGGGTTCTGAAGTATTATGAAACAAAATCTTGGTTGTTGAATTAAAATGATAGCACAGAACAACAACAAAAAGGTATAAAGTGTGTCAGTGTCAGGTTTAAAATCAAAATGGAAGGTACTGTTTAAGTATTTAGTAAGTAGAATTTGGAAAATGAAGAAAAATAAGGAGATAATATTGACCCGAGCTTGATTGACATTCTATGGGTGACACGTATTTACTGTAGTTTAATCATAACATGGAATTTCTCAAAGGGCACTGAGCCATTCTTTAGAGAGAGCTTCTACTCCATTTAAGGGAAATTAGTTGTGACTATGTGTTTGCTTTCATCATAAAGATTTTGTGATTACTGAATTTTGGGGAAAACCTAACACTAAAGTTAAAATGGTAACCCCCCCAAAAAAAAATCATAAAAGAAATCACCAAAAGTTGAGAGTGATTTTTACTTCTCTCATGGATCTCCATACTGCAATTGTGGGAATTATGACTTGGTAATAATTCATAGAGAAAGCAGAGTGTATATGAGATTCAAGTAGAGGTTGGGTGAGAAAGATTCTTCCAGCGGTGATAATTCTACTTTTGCCTTAAGAAACTTTCTTTTTTCATGAAAATAAAAGAAATATGGCTAACTATTGAAAAACAGATTTTAAAAGCAGGAAATACTGTCCATCCTAGAACAAAGTTTTCCTGATGCAAAAACTATCAGTGGGGGTGCTAGGCTTGTAGCTCAATGGTAAAGCACTTGCCTAGCATGTGTGAGGCACTGGGTTCGATCCTCAGCACCACATAAAAATAAATAAATAAAGGTATTGCGTCCATCTACAACTAAAAAAATAAAAAAATAAAAAATAAACTATCAGTAGGAATGAACATGAAAGTACTAGTCAAATATAGTTTTTATATATGAAAATGCTACTCTTCAATTTCTGTTATTTAAGACATTAAACTTATGCCAAATAAATCATAAAATGATATATTATTTATATCATTGTAAATTATCAATTATAAAATGATACAGTCCCAGTTTTATCTATTCCTTCCTTTGACACTATTTAAAGTAATATTTCTAAATACAGAACTTGAATACAAATCATGACTACCTGATTTTAACTAATGTTATATATGTAAATGCCTTTTTTATTTTCCTTTTTTGCCCTTATATAGAGCATCACAGGGTACTGTCCCAAGAACAGAATTTTTTATCTTTACTTTTGCTTTGTACAACATAATTTTATCATTTCTTCTGAGGATCCTCTTTGATTTTATCTTCCCTTTTCCTTCCAGTTATTATTTTCTAGTATTCTAAATCTCAGAATGGAACAATTACCGTGTACTCTGAGAGGATTGTCCATGCTTCCTTAAGTTTTATTTTCCCACAATCCCATGCTAAAACATTAAAGTAATCAATGTGTGACTAATTCTTTGGAGGAAACATTAACTTCCACAGCTAGCTTTTTAGATTATACATGATTCTTTATGGCATATCATTATTATTCTCATCACCAGGACAATATTGTACTAAACCTCTTCTGCCTCTAAGATTGTGGATCTTTCAGTCACACTGATTAAACAGCTCTGTTTTATATGCAAGTGGTACATGTCTTATGTGGATTTTGTAGGATAATGGACAGGTTTTCAAATTTATTATTGTGCTTCTATTGGCATTAAATATTTCTAATTATATTCTCCTCTGATTGAGAAGAAAGCAGCATTGCTTTTGTTCCAAAGAAATTATTTCTAAATTGATAGCTCAGGAAAGCATATGAAAAACACAGTTATTTTCATCCCTTAAAGGGAAAAAGGCTCATATAAGCCTTTGATATTGAAATATCCCCTGCATTTTTCTATATGCCAAGTTGTCCCGTAAATCAACAATTACCTATACATATACAAATTGTTAGCAAGGAATAAAAGAATTTAGAAAGATGTCTCCTAGAGCAAAATCAGCTTTCTTAAGTATTGCCTTTCCTACTCCCCTCCTGAGAGTCCTAGCATCTAGCAAAAATTATGTTCAAATTAAATTCTCAACACATATTACAATTAGTAAATGAATTAAGAGATCATATTTCTGACCTGAACCACTTAGCATTTTTCAGGTGCAAGGTAAAAAACCAACAACCAAAACTTTATAACGTTAAGTCATAATACCACAGGGTCCTCATGAACTATCAAAGGAATGAACAGACTAAATTTTGAGGTTAGAAAATCTATGCATTCCAAATGTTTGAAACATTTTTATTTGGTTAATAGTTTTGATACTGTAGGAATAGTTTTTCCTTTCAGGTACTCTGATAAATCCACATTTTCTTTGTGTTTGGTAAACTGTTTCTGAGTCATTATGTTGCAGCTGCAGAGGAAAGTGATTTCAGCAGCATTCTACTCTGTGTGCTGACCAAAGACCTAGTCAGTGGGGAATTCACATACTCTCAAAGCAGTGATCTTATTTGAAGACCAGAGGGGTGGGATCTGGGAAAGGAAAGGGTCCACTACTTGCTCATACATTATTTAGAAACCTTTATTAGTGCTTTAGATCAGGGTACTGAGAGAGAGCGAAAACACCTTTGTCTCCAGTTCATAATGAATCTGCCCCTTAATAGCCTGGCTGTGCACAATAAAACACAATCATGGTTTACTTACATAAGTCAACTGACATTCCCCCCAGGCAGCTTTGTGTGCAGGGATGAGATGAACTCTTGGGATTTAGAGATGCACTCTTAAGTAAGAGAGCTTGCAAATTGTCCCAACTGCAATAAGACTTTATTTAGTACATGTTGGGTTCTAATAAAAGTATTCCCACTGGGCCCAATTCTATACGGCTTCCTGCCATAAAAATCCTACATATGTTACAGGAAGCTTCAAGGGCAGAAGCCTCTTGAGAGAAAAGAGTCAATTTAATAACTTATCTAACTTTCAGTATCAAGAAGACATACACCTGCACTTACACAGCTGCTGAAACCAAAGATGTGCCAAAACGTCATAGCTGTGTACTCTGGACACAGAGAGAGCAGAGCACGTATCGGTGAATGATTTCCATTGCCCTACACTTTCACCACTTTTGTCTTTAATATATTAGGAAAGGCCAGCAATAAAGAAACAAAGCCAGCAATCATTTATATAGCATTTAGAGAAGAGAAAGAGACTGTTAACTTTAATTGTCTGCTAAAGTTGTTGAGCTTTCCAGTATTAAATTCTTCCTAAAACACCTTCACAAAGAGATCAATTGTATTGAGATTGGTAAATTTTTAGGAATCATCACATTCATCCAGCCTAAGCATGCTTGCAACACTCTTTGTCTTGGAGAATGGTGGTGAACTAGAGAGCATTTAAAGCAACAGTGGATTTGGGAAGCATGAATTCTCCTAGACAAGAGAGAACACACAGTGGGCTGCTCCACCCATAAAGAGCCACCCCTAAATGCCAGATTCCCAGGAATTAAACAGAAGAGTGGTTCTATCAAACCTGACGGTCTCTGCCTCCTGACCATGATCAGCCATGGCTAAAGGCATTTTTCAATGGCAATAACAGTGGCTTTGCTGAAATGGAGGAGAAAAATATCCAAAAATATAGTAGCAATATTTGAAATAACTACGAAGAGCCCATTTACCCCAACTAATGTTGTCACCATTTTAATAAAACAATTCAAGGCTTGAATTCCAGTATCACCCTACTAAAACTAGTTTCTTTAAAGTTATTGATGTCCTGATAATTGTCATGCTTAATCACTTTTTTCCAGTTCTTCACCTTTTTTTTTGGATACTGGGCATTGAAGCCAGAGTCGTTTAAGCTCTGAGCCACATCCCCAGCCTTTTTAAAATATTTTATTTAGAGACAGGATCTCATTAAGTTGCTGAGGGCCTCACTAAATTGCTGAGGCTGGCTTCAAACTCGTTATCCTTCTGCCTCAGCCTCCAGAGCTGCTGAGATTATAGGAGTGCACCACAACACCCATTCTTCATTCTTTTCAACCCATTCTTTTTGATACATTTTCATTTCTTAAATTTCTTAATACTTTAGTCCTTTTGACCCTGAAAAGTTTCAGAGAGGGTCTTGACTCAAAGATTTAGTGGTGGGAGAAATTATAACTTCATGTTAATTATATGCTAGTAGCCACAGGATAGTTTCCCTGAGGCAACCCAGGGTTCAAGACCAAAAAATTAAAATTAAAATAAATTAGGAAATTGATTAAAAGGAAAAAGGGAAGATTCATGCCACTTTTCTCAGAACATGCATCTATCTAATAATTGATGGACCCCAAAAGAGGTTCTATGCACAATTAGTTCTTCTAGATTTGACTTCTAACCTGGTAGGCTTATCGATGCCACCTTTCTTCTGTGGATAAACATAGGAAATGTCAGGTAAATTATTTAGAATTTTTATTTTATGACATTTATAAACAATGTTCCTGGAGATTTCAATAAAGTTTAGTCTTCTCTTTCAAAAGTTTTGGTTTTGAATTCAAAATAGAGGGATTTGTATGATTTTGGATCATCTCCAAATTCACAAATTCTTCATTACAGAGTTAAGGGTGTGAAAGGATGTGTAAATATTTGGTGAGTGGCCTGAGTCATTCCAATGGAAATATTCCCCTTCTGGTATTTTGCTATGAACTAAAAATGCCCCAGGCCTGGACCTTGAGTTTTGATTCAAATGTAAAAGATTGAAAATAAATGTAACATATAGGAACATCTTAATTATTCCTCTGAGCCCTATATTTTCCATATATACCCATTATAAAATGGGAATTTCCTGATGCATGTTGAATTAGTAGAGCATAGTGTAGGTGTGATGTCTGAGAGAGGGCTGGGTGGGGCAAAATTAGAGGAAGAGTCCATCTCACCACCACCAACTCTCACACAGGTTGGGAGCAAGAAGCTTTCTCAAAGAAAGTGGGTATTTCCCCCATTTTCTATTGCAGCTGGCATAAAATCCCTAAAATGAGGGTAAAACCAGATTCTGCCTAATTGGCTTTTTGTGTTTGTCGTTCTGTGGGACCTATAATTGCAAGTCACTTGATCTCCTTTTCAGTTGTTATTGTATTTTTGTGATTTTTTTAAAGATACAAAGAAACTTTAGGCCTCCTTAAAACAATTAATAACTTAGACCTAACGGACATATATAGAATATTTCATCCCTCAGTAAACGAATGCACTTTTTTTCTCAGCAGCACATGGCTCCTTCCCCCAAACAAACCATATATTATGTCACAAGGAAACTCTCAGCAAATATAAAAAAATAGAGATACTACCCTGCATTGTATCAGACTATAAAGGGATGAAATTGGAAATCAATGACAAAACAAGGAATAAGAAAAACTACTCCAGCAACTGGAAGCTAAACAACATGCTACTGAATGAACAAGGGGTTGAAGAAGACATCAAGGAAGAGATTAAAAAATTCCTAGAGGTAAATGAGAACACAGATACATCGTATAGAAATCTCTGGGACACTATGAAGGCAGTAGTAAGAGGAAAATTCATTGCACTGAGTTCATTCCTTAAAAGAAAAATAAATAAAGAAATAAATTACTTAACATCACACCTCAAAGCACTAGAAAAAGAACGGATCAACACCAAGAGCAGAAGACAGGAAATAATTAAAATCAGAGCAGAAATTAATGCAATTGAGACTGAGGAAACAATTCAAAGAATTGACAAAACTAAAAGTTAGTTCTTTGAAAAAATAAACAAAATTGACAGACCCTTAGAGATGCTAACGAAAAGAAGAAGAGAAAAAAAAACTCAAATTACTAACATTCGTGATGAAAAAGGGAATATTACAACAAACACCTCAGATATACAGAAGATAATTAGAAATTACTACAAAAACTTGTACTCTAATAAAATAGAAAATATTAAAAGCATTGACAGATTTCTAGAATCGTATGATTCGCCTAAACCGGAACTGGAGACTATACACAGCGAAGAAATAGAAGACATCATCAAAAAGCTACCAACAAGGAAAAGTTCAGGACATGATGGGTTTACAGCCAAGTTCTACAAGACTTTCAAAGAAGAACTAATACCAATGGCTCTTCAAACTATTTCAAGAAATAGAAAAAGAGGTAGCTCTTCCAGACTCTTTCTATGAGGCCATATTACATTAATTCCAAAGCCAGGCAAAGACACATCCAAAAAAGAAAACTTCAGGCCAATATCTTTAATGAACATAGAACAACAAAAATCTGGCAAGTCGGATACAAAAACATATCTAAAAGATAGTGCACCATGATCAAGTGCGGTTTATTCCAGGGATACAAGGCTGGTTCAACATTTGGAAATCAATAAACATAATACATCACATCAATAGACTTAAAGATAAAAATCATATGATCATCTCAATAGACGCAGAAAAAGCGTTTGACAAAATACAACACCACTTTATGTTCAAAACACTGGAAAAACTAGGAATATCAGGAACATATCTTAACACTATAAAAGCTATTTATGCAAGGCCCAGAGCTAACATTATCGTAAATGGAGAAAAAATGAAAGCATTCCCTCTAAAAACTGGAACTAGACAGGGATGCCCCCTTTCACCACTGCTATTTAACATAGTACTGGAAACTGTGGCCAGAGCAATTAGACAGATGAAAGAAATTAAAGGGATCCAGATAGGAAAAGAAGAGCTCAAATTAGCACTATTTGCTGATGACATGATAATATACCTAGAAGACCCAAAAAACTTTACCAGAAAACTTTTACAACTAGTAAATGAATTCAGCAAAGTAGCAGGATACAAAATCAATACCCATAAGTCAAAGGAATTTTTGTACATCAGTGACAAATCCTCTGAAAGGGAAATGATGAAAACTACCCCATTTACAATAGCATCAAAAAAAAAAAAATAAAATACCTTGGAATCAACTTAATGAAAGAGGTGAAAGACCTCTATAACAAAAACTAGAACACTAAAGAAAGAAATTATAGAAGACCTCAGAAGATGGAAAGACCTACCTTGCTCTTGGATAGGTAGAATTAATATTGTCAAAATGTCCATACTACCAAAAGCATTATACAAATTTAATGCAATTCCAATCCCAATCCCAATGTCATTCTTCAAAGAAATAGAAAAAGCAGTCATGAAATTCATCTGGAAAAATAAGAGACCCAGAATAGCCAAAGCAATCCTGAGCAAGAAAAGTGAAGCAGGGGGCATCACCATACCAGACTTTAAATTATACTATAGAGCAATAGTAACAAAATCAGCATGGTATTGGCACCAAAACAGACTGGTGGACCAATGGTAGAGAATTGAGGACACAGAGACTAATACATATAATTTCAGCTATCTTATATTAGACAAAGGTGCCAAAAATGTACAGTGGAGAAAGGATAGCCTCTTCAACAAATGGTGCTGGGAAAACTGGAAATCCATATGCAGCAAAATGAAATTAAACCCTTATCTCTCACCATGCACAAAACTCAATTCAAAGTGGATCAAGGACCTAGGAATTAGACCAGAGACAATAAGCCTAATAGAAGAAAAAGTAAACTCCAATTTCCAACATGTCAGATTAGGCCCCAAGTTCCTTAATAAGAATCCTGTAGCGCAAGAATTAATACCAAGAATTAATGAATGGGATAGATTTAAACTAAAAAGCTTCTTCTCAGCAAAAGAAACAATCAGTGAGGTGAATAGACAGCCAACTAATTGGGAACAAATATTTAATACGTGCACATCAGATAGAGCACTAATTTCTAGAATATATAAAGAACTCAAAAAACTTAACACCAAAAAAACAAATAACCCAATCAATAAATGGGCTAAGTAATTGAAAAGACACTTCTCAGAAGAAGATACACAATTAATAAACAAATACATGAAAAAATGCTCAACATCGCTGGCAATTAGAGAAATGCAAATCAAAACTGCTGTAAGATTTCATTTAACTCCAGTCAGAATGTCAGCTATCAAGAACACAAACAACAATAAATGTTGGAGAGGATGTGGGGGAAAAGGCACACTCATACATTGCTGGTGGGACTGCAAAATGGTGCAACCACTATGGAAAGCAGTATGGAGATTTCTTGGAAAGCTGGGAATGGAATCACCCTATGACCCAGCCATCCCACACCTGGGTCTATTCCAGCATATTACGGTGACACAGCCACTTCAATGTTTATAGCAGCACAATTCACAATAGCTACGTTGTGGAACCAACCTAGATATCCCTCAGTAGATGAGTGGATAAAGAAAATGTGGTATATATACAAAATGGAATTTTACTCAGCAGTAAAAGATAATAAAATAGCATTTGCAGGTAAATGGATGAAGTTGGAGAATATAATGCTAAGTGAAATTAGTCAATCTCAAAAATCCAAATATCGAATGTATTCTCTGATATATGGAGGCTAGTTCACAGTTTTGTTGGATGGGGGTACATAGGAGGATTAGGGGAACACTATAGTGGTCAAAGGGAAGGGAGGGGAATGGAGGGAGTAAGGGGGATGGAGGGGGGAAAAAGAAATTAAAAAAAAGAAAAGGTGGTTGAATGAGATGAATCTCATTATCCTAAATGCATGATTGCAGACCTGAATGGTACAAATATACTTTGTATACAAACAGTTGTATGTAAAAAGATGCTATGTATGTCCACTATGAATTGTAATACACACTACTATTATAAATAAAATTTAGAAATAAAATAATAAAATTCATGAGTTACTGATGTGTTAAATAAAATCTTTGACATATGTTCATTTATATTCACATAAGAACTATAAAGTATATATTTCTGTTCTAATGAAATTTTGAACTTTCAAAAAAAAGATACATAGCACATATGCAAAAAGAAAAAGATTAAATTTTCCATATGTATTTGGTATTACCACAGCATGGATCAAAATATAGAACATTTAGTGTATCATAACAGCTTTGATCACATCCCCTTCCCCACCAATATTACCTTATTAAACATAACCTTTATTCTAATTTTTATCACTCTTAGTTTTACCTGTTTCAAAAATTCATATGAATTTAATTTTATAGTATGTACTAAGTTATTTTTGTCCAAATTATGTCTGTAAGATTCCTTTATGATGTTGCATATAGTGGTAGTTCTTCCTTTTAAATAATTATGTAGTGTTCTACTATGAAAATATCACAATTCATTTATCCATTTGACTGTTGAAGGAAATGTTGGTTGTTTGCTGATTTTTATATAGTTAATAAAGCTGCTAAGAACATTCTTGTACATAGTTTCTGCTGCACACATGCCCTCTTTTTTCTTTTGTGTATATTTGGAAGTATAATTATTGTCATAAGATAAGTGACATTAGTAGACCATGCCAATAAGTTTTTCAGAGTGGATGAGCTGTTTAACAATTCCATTAGCAATGGATGAGAGTCTTGCTGCCCGACAGCCTCACAACAACCTGTGTGATTCTACTGTCATAGTTTTTGCTGTATAATGTTCTACTATTCCACAATTCACGTGCCCTTTCTACACTGAAAGCCAGGGGGTTCCTTAGTCATTATTGAGGAAGTAGTATTTCACCATGGTTTCCATTTCATTTCCCTGAGGGCATATGATGCTAAATAGTCCTCATTTCTTCTTGCAACCAAGAAAGTATACCTAAAATACACAAATGTTCTGGATTAATTGTGTTTCTCCAAATTCAGATGTTGAGTCCTATTCTCCAGTACCTCAAATTGTGGCCTTATTTGGAAATAGCATTGTTACAGATGACATCACTTAAATTAGCTTGAGGTCATAATGGAGTAGGGTGAGTTCCTAATCCAATGACTGGTTTCCTTATAAAAAGGGGAGAGAGAGATGCACACAGGTTAGGAACTATGAAAAGAGATGAAGGGTGAGGTGGTAATCTACAAAGCAGGGAGAGGCTCCTGGAACAAACCTTTTCCTCAGTGCCCTCAAGGGAGAATGAACATCTTCACCCTTTATCTCTTTACATAGCACCTACTTTTGATCTCCAACTATAGGCCTCCAGACTGTGAGATAGTGCATTTCTGTTGTTCTAAGTTGCCCTGCTTGCAGCACCTTCTTATAGCTGCCTTAATAATTATAGTTATTAGTACAATATGTGAGTGGCTCCTCACTGCTCTTTCCATGGTCAGTAACCCTGCTGACGTGGGGGTATCTGTTTCATCTGGGGCAACTTTTGTTGGAGTTTAATGGCAGCATTTCCTCCTCATAATACATTCTAAAATGTATTAAAATTGTTGGTATCGGGAAAAGATGGGGTAGAATATTCACAAACTTTCATGTTTAATCATGAATGGAGGAGAAAACAATTTGAGACTGCATTGGCCCTTTGGCTAAAACAAATCTTAAGTTTTGTTGGAAAAAAAGACAATGAGTTTTCCATTTGACCATTAAGGATTGCCTGCAATTTAGAGTATGCTGAAATTCATCATTTGTTTACCTTATTAATTATCTAGAAACATGATAAAAGCAGAACAAGAATTACAATTTGATGCCAAAATGATATTTAAGAGGGTTTGTGTATACTACAGGGACACAGCCACATCAATGTTTATAGCAGCACAATTCACAATAGCTAGATTGTGCAACCAAACCCCGATGCCCATCAGCAGATGAATGGATAGGGCATGGAACACTACTCAGCACTAAAAGAGAATAAAATCATGGAATTTGAAGGTAAATGGATGGAACTGGAGAAAATAATGCTAAGTGAAGTTAGCCAATCCCAAAAAACCAAAGGTCGAATGATCGCTCTGTTATGAAGATACTGACTTATAAAGGCAAAGGAGGGGAGATGAGAGGAATGAAAGGACTTTAAATAGAAAGAGGGGGGAAGGGAGGAGTTGGGAAAGGGGATAGGAATAATGGTAGAATGAGTTAGACATCATTACCCTAAGTACATGTATGAAGACACAATTGTAAAAATACTTCTTTATATAAAACCAGCAGCTTGAAAAAAAAAAAAAAAAAACACCATAAATTATATAATAGATTTAAACCTGCAGTGGAATCCAAACAATTCTGTTTCAGTTCTATACTATATTTGCTGGAATAATCTATCTACACTCTAATTGTCCCTCTAATATTATCTGCCTCAGTAAATTAAAGATTGTTATAAAGTCAATCAAATATGGGAAAAAGAACGATTTCTCTCAGAGGAATGTAAATTGACAAGAGATATGTTTAGTAAGATGGGACACTTAATAGCATGAAATAAACCATTAGGTATTGCAGAGGGGAAAACAGGCCTCAGTATTACCTGTTTCCCAGAGCTTTTCTGCTTTCTTAGGAAATCATAACTGGAGCACCAAGTACAGAAAAATGAAACATTGTCAACCCTGTGAACATCTCAGTGGAGAATGAGTTCCACTTCAGGAGGTGTGCTGACATACCATGCGTGTTTTCTTCTTTTTTCTTGTTTACCGTATACATGACTATAGTAGGTGTTTCAAATAACTTTAAAGAACAGTTTGGCATAAACTAATCCTTACAAAAATTTGATGACTCTGAACTAAAAAAGTAATAATTTGTAAGAGCCTTAATGAGGAGGTAGCTAGGATGGCGGCTGGCTGAGAGCAAAAGAGGAGGCGTTTAATTGTTTTCTCCTGACCTTATTGTAATCAACTAAGAATCTTTCTGTGCCCGTGAACACTGTGTGAGGCACCTGTAAGTTGAGCTTATGACACGTGTATACTTGTTAAGGTGAAGAGTATTTAACCAGGTAGAGTTGGAGTTGGGGGTGGTTGTTGGAGTTGGAGTTGGAGAGAGAAGTCAGCAGAAAAGCAAGAATAAAGAACCTACTCATTCCCAGTCTGCCTCCGAATTCTTTCCCGCGGTATTGTTGCTTCAGGCAGCAGCAGCTGCAGGTGGCAACAATAATTATCTTCTTTTTTCATTGGAATCAGAGTGTCTGAAGGAAGGCTTGGTGTATGTGGACTTACAGAGCACTGACAGAAATGGTGCTGCGTGAAAGATCAGCCCCCTTCCCTATCAGCCCTTCTGACTTTCCTCTAGGAATTTGCCCTCAGTTCATTCTGACATTCCTTACAATGGGCACAGTTGAAAGATCACATGTGGGAGGCTTCTCAAGATGTCCTAACCTCCAACCTGCAAACATTTCTGTCAAGAGTCCATAAACACATCTCTTCTCAGAGCGATAATTCAACATGGCATTTTCTGTTTCCAGTGGCTCAGCAGTCAGCCAAGCCTTTGGTCAAAGTTTATATTAAAGGTTAGGGAAATGACATTTCTTATTGTGCCATGATTTCCATTTAAAGTTGTCTCCTCTCTGACTGATTCAATATTTGTAAACATTGAGCTCCACAAATTATAATAACAATAAGGGAAAGTTTTGCTTTAGTAAATCTTTCTGGCCTGGGTTTTGCATCAGTCACCTATGAATTCAGGCAAATGTTGAAGTGAGAAGCAGAGAGAAAGAGGCACTTATTAACTTGACTTTGCTTTGTAAATTAGATTTAGTGACCACTGAGGAGGGATGGGACACTATCTACTAGTGTTCAGAAAATCTTCAGTGGGCTCCAAGTTCAATCTCCATTTCTGAAGAGACAAATTGCTTTGCTCCAACTATACTAAAATATAAAGTATTATTTAATTCTAGGGTTCAAGGTGCTTTATACCTCTAGTAATATCAGAATATCCATTTCATTTAATAATATGAATATTGCCTCTGGGATATCATGCCATCATTATGTATATTACATGTTCTATTTTTCATATACAAATCCAAAATGAGTTCATATACCGCAGGTAATCCAATTCTGAACTTCAAAATACATGCTCATATGAATATCCTTTATTATGCCAACTGAGTCTTTACGGCCCAAATCATGAATTCAAAGCATCAAAACATTAGGCCAGTATCCCTAGCAGCTTAGCTACTAGCTAGTCTGTTCTTTCTGTTGGGGTATATCATATTGCTATTCCCTACAGATAAGGAGAGCAGGTGTACACATTGGAAATTCACACTGTTTAATTACATTCTCATAATAGAATTTTAAGACTGCATAGGCCTATAAGGGTCATTTTGTACATCCCTAAATCGACTGGCTATACATTGTCTACCCAGGAAAAGAACAGATATTTACTAATCATGTTCAGAAAGGTTCTTGTGCCTCGAGGAATCTTTATTAATCTAAATCTCAGCAACACCTGGGACCCATAGATGGGTGAAGGGGTTCTTTCCAGGACACACACACACACACACACACACACACACATACACACACAACCCCCCCCCAAAAACAGATATGGTAAGAATATTATTGTCCAATTGCTTTTTCTCCCCTTTTGGTGACATGTGATAGATCTGTGTATGATATAATAGCTTTTTCATTTTCTGACATTTCAATTAGTAATTTACTTCAGAAAAGAGGTACTGAAAATAGAGAAATTTCTGTCTTCAAGATATTTGCATTAATACACAAATCATGTATGATTGCTCAAAAACCTGAGTGTACTTACATTTTCAGCTGCCCACATGTTCCCCCTAATTCTTCCCACTGCCATTTATGTCATTGTGCTAAAACAGCACAAGGTGATGTCTGCAGTAAAATAAATTTGCAGTTCCTCTTTGTAAGTTCTTAGCAACAACACACAGTAGATAGAAGTAACACATTCTCCTTTACAGAAAATACGTGAATGTTTCCCGTATGCCAGAAATAGGACTTACCTTGAATGGAGAAAGCAATAAAAAGAAAGCACCTTATAATTTAGAGGGCTGGCAGCACACAGGAGTGTGCCTGGAACGTGAAGTGCCCTTTTCAGCACATGGACACACTGTGAGATCCTGTGCTCCTGGCACCTATGAAGAACTGACAGAATTTAGTCACAATTGGGATGTACATGTAAACACAGCACCTTCTCAGAGTTAGATGGTTTCAGCAGAAATATTATTTGAATGTATTTATTATACTGAGGCTAAAGAAGAAAAGACACAAAGGGACAGAATGGGGAGTGAAAGTGGAAAAATTTGAATCTTGATTGAAATTGAGGAAAAAAAGAAAATGGGCATCATATGTGTTATTTATTTAGTGAGGCCACAAAAGGAATGATTCAAGTAAATATATTTTACAGATATATGAAAAATCATAAATTTCACTACTGAGACAAACTCAAAGAAAGACTATATTTCCTAATTTTCCTTGGAAAGTATGTAATATGTATATGCATGTGTGTTTATTAAAATATATAAAGATACATTATATATATATATATATATATATATATCTATATATATCTACACAAATACTATAGTTTGTATATTAGGTCAGTACTTCTTTTCTCTACCCAAATTATAAAAGAGAGAGGGAGTTATAACATGGGTTAATGCAAAGATAAGACAATTTATTCTTACAAAGGGGAAAGTTGGTGCTAATATGATATTAAATGAGATTCTGCATAAAATATTCTGCATAGTATCTGCATAAAATTGAGGAGGGGCAGTAGTTGCAGTGTGAGGATGTAACTATTATCTCAAGGTTTAAAATTGTTGGTCCCGTGAGAGCAATTATTCTCTGAAATCAAGATGTGAAAGACAAGCTAATAGTTTGTGCTCAACAGAAGTGGATGAGGGAGAAAATTCTCATCATCATGTAAATAGAACCACCTCCTAACATAGAAATCAAATAATCCAGAAATATGTAGAAGTATGTATAGTTTAGAAAAGTGTAGCACACAAGAGCTTATAATTCTTCAAAATCTTTAGTTATAATAGATGAAAAATTAAAACTGAGAGTCACTGGAAAGATGCAATGATGCATATGTATGTACACATACACATATGTCAGAGATTTTATTGTAAATTACAAAAAGTCCAGAATATTAAGGGAAAAATAATCATGTAAAACAATATTTGTAATGTGTATTAGATACTTTTCATTGGTTTTGATTCACAAATAGAGAAAAAAAGGGAAAAAAGGCAACAAAAGAATGTTCTTGAATGTCAATCCTCGTGACTTCAGAGCTGCAGGAAATGGCACCTTAATATTCCATCTCTCTCTCTCTCTTTCTCTCTCACTCTTTCATAGAATGTACTATGATAGTAAGGAATTTAGAGCTGAATGGAGGAAGGTTTGGAAACAGTGTTTGGCTACTGGAGACTATGATAAGGGTGACAGAATGGCTCCCTTTAGCTGAGTGTCAACTTTGGTCACATGCCAAACACTGTGCGTGTGTGTGTGTGTGTGTGTGTGTGTGTGTGTGTGTGTGTGTATGCACGCACACATGTGCATGTGTGTGTGTTGGGATTAGGCTGAAATCATACTAAAGAAATAAGTGGGATATTTGAACTTCAACTTTAAAAGGATAATCATAGGATGTGAGAATTTCAGAGCTCAAAGATGTTTTTAAACCAACTGAATTATATTTTTAGTGAAGGAATAAAGCCCCAGAGAAGTTAAAATAGCAAATATAATTCCAGATTCAACACTAGATTCCAGGTCTGTATATCATTCAAATACTCTTTTTTCCATATCAGATTGTGTCATCTACATGACAATATCCAAGAAATGGTTGTTTAGCACCCAATTTTGTGGGCAGCTCTGAACATTCTGTTTTTCAAAAGCAAAAAGCAGCCTACTCATAAATTCAGAAGTTCTATAATAATAGCATGCTGTCTTCAAGTTTTAATGCTTAAAGTGATATATGCATGTGTGATGAAAATGGAAATAAAGAATCCACTTACACTTAATTATTTCTGCAGTTATTAGCAGTAATTGTTCATGTTGGAGAGGCATATTTAACATACAAGCCAAATAAATTTACTAAAATCAGGATAAATGCTGTTTTCATGATTTTATAGATGATGAAATTAAAAGAAATGTTAAATCATATCCTTAGTTTGTTACTATCTATCCATTACATTTCAATATTTAAAAATATCAAGATTTTAATGAATTTTGAACATCTAGAGAAATCTCTATTCTATAGTCAAGACAAATCCATAATTATTTTGTAAAATTAATAAAATTATTATAATTATAACCTGAAATAAAGAATCTATAAAGAGTTTATTAACTGAAATTAAATGGGACTGTGGAACAGGGAAATTATCTTCTGAATATTTACATACAGGGTTGTTTTCTTTTGTTTTTTGATATCAGGGATTGAACACAAGGACGCTTAACCACTGAGCCACATCCCAGCCCTTTTTAATTTTTAGTTTGAGATAAGGTCTCACTAGGTTGCTTGCAGCCTCACTAAGTTACTGAGTCTGGCTTTGAACCTGTGATCCTCCTACTTCAAGCCTCCCAAGCTGTTGGGATTACAGGTGTGCGCTATCACGCCCAGCCACATATAGGTTTTAAAAATTCATCTTGTTTTTATAATTTATTTTCACAATAATTTACTGTAAGCCTATTCCCCCACCCCACCCCCCTGTAGGAGTGATACAGAACTCCTCAATAACATGTCTTAGTTGTAATCAAAATTTGCTACAATACAATAAGAACTCTATTATAAAAGGAATTGTGTGAAAGATGTTATATAAACACACAAGAAGGATAAGCACAATCACAAAGCTCGAGGAAAAGGATCACAGATGGCGTCAAGATAATAATACCTGCTTGATAAAGTTGTGATTGCAGATAATGTGCCCAAAATTCTTAAGCAAGAAGATGACATAGACTTACACTTTTCAGATATCCTGGGAACATTGAGATTGACAGAGATGAAAGACTAAAATTAACAAGAAGAGTTAATCCTTTTCATCAGGATGTTTCAGAAATTATTTCAGTTTTCCACAAGAGAAATGATCAAGTTCCAATCTAAAATTCTTGTGATAGGGATGGAAGGGAATAGACAGATGAGAGAAGTTACTCAGTGGTAAAAATCTACAGATTGGTGTGCGACAGGGGAGAAGTCAAGCTGACCCCATGACTTGTGGCCTGAACAATAAGATGGATATTGAGATAATAACAGAGCCTGAAGTTTATATTTTTCAACATCCTATATTTGAAGTGCCTCCACATGGACATACCCAGAAGGTTTTTGAAAAAATGCATGTAGATATCAGAAAGGGTTAGATAAATAGACTAGGATATCTTAATGTAAGAAGCAGATAAGTTTGTGAATAAATTCATCTACCTACTTGTCAAAATTTCTGTTGAACATGTCTATATGTCAGAAACTATTTTAAGTAATAGGAGTCTATGATCTAAGCAGATGAACAATTTCTGATTTCTTGGAGCCTACAATTTATTCAGGTGCCCAGATAATATTCCAAACTTTACAGAACTCTGTAAGTGCCCTGCCTATAGCCACTTAGCACTGACAGTTTCCAGGACTATCCACCCAACTTCCAACTATCTGCAGGTTTTTCTGGAGGACTGTCCATGTCCTTCCAGGAGAAGCTCCCACACAATAATGTGCCTCAGCTGAGAAAAGTGTCACAACTCTTTACACGTTTTGTGTATATTTTTATGCCATCTATTAGATTCTCAAGTAGGATTAGTTCCAGTTGAGCATAGTGGTACCTTGCCTGATAATGTATCCCTTATTGGGTCTGTGAGTTTCCCTGTCCTCCTTCCCTAGTGCATCTCCCCTCCAAAAATTAATTATCAGTAGAACCCTTGTTTCAGGTTCTGTACTTACTTATATATACTTACTTATATGTATTGCTGCCTGAAGCGGAAACCGCCTTGGAGCAACGAACGCCGCAGGAAAATTCGGAGGCAGGATGAAAATGAAAAAAGGTCTTTTATTCTTCTTCTCTCTCCGGCTCCAGCAATCACTCCAAACGCTCTAACTCCAACCACCACCTTCTTCTTCTTCCCACACACACTAACTAAACTCACCCAGTTATATACATATCGCTTTAACAAGGACACGTGCTTACAGCTCGAGCTTACAGGTGCGTCACACAGTGTTCACGGGCATACAGAGATTCTTTGGATAATGTATTACTATCAGGTGGAAACTAGAACATCTTTTATGGCTCTCAGCTAACCGCAATCTTTAGCTATCTCCTTGATTATAGGCTCCTTCATTTCCCCCTTTTAGTTTTAAAAGAGGGGATGTTCTAGGACGTCCATGTGCAACCGACATTCTTACCCGTCATGGGAGTCTAGGCTGTCCTGACTCCTGGCTTAGGTTGACATGCCGGCCACATTAGACTGTCCCGTGCGACTGTGCCGTGTCTTAGGTTGTCCCCTTCTGGGGATCTTACCCGTCATAGGCTAACCAGCCATCCAATAGAGCCCTTCAGGATCGACTGTGTGTTGACTAACAGCCGTCCAATTTTTAGGAGATGCTGCGGCTTTAAGGCAGCAAGCCTACTGCTGACGAGCCAAGTTTCCATAGCGTATCAAGTTCTTTAAGCCAATCAGCTGCCCTTAGTTTCATCAAGTAACGCACTGAGTTCTCTTAGACAAATACCCGCAAGGCATTGTCCCGTAATGTCCCAAAATAATGGAAAATCAAAATGTCCATAAGTTATAACACATAGATTCAGGAGACCCCATGCATGCAGAGCAGAGGCCACACTGCTGGTTAGGTTGTTTGATGCTTGAGCAGCAGGGATGCTTGCAGCGACCGCGGTCCCTGCAGTTGTAGCAGCAGCCGTCTTTTTTATGTCTAGACATTTCCACCGGCAAATCTTCAGGGCCCGCTACCTAAAAACTCAAGCATCCATTATTAAGGGAAAGGCAGTGCTATTCCAGCACTGAGATCAAAAGGTGAGCTGTCAAACTAAAAAAAGAATTATTAGAGTAGAAAATAAAAGTTGATCTCTGCTCACACACATTGCTGCTTAAGCTCCCACAAACATAAGCTGGCAAAATATCACATTCAGAAATAATCAAAGAGAAACTGAGGGTGTTTACTGCATTAAAGATAAAGAAAAGCTAAAGGCACTTTGGAAAAATAATTTGTTAGCTGGAATCCTCAAGTCTCTATATACACAGCAATCCTATACCTGTTGAAATAATTCAAATTAATCAGCTATTAAACAAATGAAGTTAATAACAAATAAACGATCCTCTGTCAGAACACCAAAATATCAGGTTATACAACATTAAACATATTCACAGCTGAAGAGAAGTCCCGGAGACAACTATAAATCAAAATTGATTATCATTATAATTGATTATCTAATTAAAATATTCTGAACTTATATGAATATCTATTTATCTATCTATCTATCTATTGATTATCTAATTAGAATATTCTAAGTTTAAATGAATTAACGTTATTTGGATCTATATATATCTACCTATTTTTTTTTTTTAGCGCTTAATTATTTGTGACGTCACACTAGACAGACGCACATATAAACATATATTTGTGACATCACATTAACATGAAATTTAGACAAATGCACAGACATAAAGACATATATAAAAGAAAAAAATACAATTGTGTATACACTGAAGAGAGATCTTCTTGTCCTGGCCGGGAAGATGAAATTTAAGTTGTAAATTTAATGGAGGACTCTTAAGGGAATCACTCCATACCTTCATTTTGGTCCTCTTGATTTTGTACTTGTTTATTCAATCTAGACTCCTCAATAACTTTGTCTTGATCCTTTTGACTTTGTACCTGCTTTATCAATCTAGATGGTATCCATATTGGAGAGGATTCATGCTTTGGAAAAACACAAACAGATCCTCTCCCCCAAATTAATACTGGGTCTGGACCCTTCCATGTACCTGAGAGAACATCCTTCCAGTAAACCAAAGGTTTATGTTGTTGGTGTGGGTTCCAGTGTCTATCTCCAGCCGAATGTCCATTAGAATCTAAAGTTAAGAAATTTAGGGTAAACAGGGCAACTGCCAATCTGTCCTTAGGATTTTTCCAGTTTCCATCTTTTTGCTTTAGTAACATATTTTTAAGTGTCCGATTTGCTCTTTCAATTATTCCTTGTCCCTGAGGATTATAAGCGATACCTGTTTTGTGGATAATATTGAACTTTGTACAAAATTGTTTGAAGGATGTGGATGTATATGCAGGGCCGTTATCTGTTTTAAGCATTTTGGGGATGCCCAATGCAGCAAAAGCTTGCAGACAATGAGATATAGTATCTTTAACTTTTTCTCCAGAATGTAAAGAAGCAAAAATCATGCCTGAGCATGTATCTATGGTGACATGAATAAATCGTAATTTTCCAAAACTTGGCTCATGTGTGACATCCATCTGCCACAAATGATTGGGCATCAAACCTCGTGGGTTAACCCCATAATGTGGATTGGGCAAAAGTGTTACACAAGATGGACATTCTTTTACAATTCTACGAGCTTGTTCTTTTGTGATTTTAAATTTTTGTCTTAAGGTAGTGCTGTTAACGTGGAACTGGGAATGAAATAAAGTAGCTTGTTGTACTGTAGTAAATATAAATATTGTTTTAGTGAGGGCATCAGCTTTTTGATTACCTTCATGGAGAGGACCAGGCAGATTAGTGTGAGCTCTTATGTGACCTATAAATAAAGGTTCTTTTCGTTGCCATAGGAGATTTTGGATTTGAGAAAACAATTTAAAAGCTGGAGTATGTGGTGCTATTGGACCTGCTAGCTCCAATTTAGGGACAGCATGTACAATATAGTGGCTGTCTGAAAAAATATTCATAGGCTGTTCTTTAAAATTTTCCAGAGCTATTATTATAGCTTCGAGTTCCACTAATTGAGCTGATTTTTGATTAGTGATATGAATCATTTTTTCATTTTGAGTGACTACTGCAGCAGTACCGTTTAGAGGATCCATCTGTAAATACATTAAATGCTTTAGGAATGGGTTGAGTTTTTATTACCTGTGGGAATATGATAGGATGATTGATACAAAAGGACAGTATAGGAGATTTAGGAATATGATTGTCAAAATTTGCAGAAGTAGAGCATCTAGCTATAGCCCAATCATTATCATTGAAGCACAAATATTCAACCTGTGACGATGAATAAGGAGTAATAATAGTAGCAGGATGAATTCCAAATATTTTAGTAGAGGTTTTAAGTCCTTGAAGAATAAGTTTAGCCACCATGGAGGTATAAGACTCAATTGTACTTTTAGGAGAGACAGGCAAATGTATCCATAATATAGGTCCCTGTTGCCAAAATACTCCTGTTGGTGTATATTGTGAAGGAATAATAATCAATATTAGTGGTTGTGCAAAATCAAATCTATCGCAATGGGATCTTTCAATGGCCTGTTCTACTAATTTTAGAGCTCTCCTGGCCTCAGGAGTTAATGTTCGCGGTGAGGATGGATCAGGGTTCCCGCGAAGGATGTCAAATAAAGGTTTTAATTGTCCAGTAGTGAGGCTTAGTGTAGGGCGAAGACAATTAATGTCTCCCAATAATTTTTGGAAATCATTGAGGGTGGTCAAATGTTCTTTACTTATTAGAATTTTTGGGGGTTTAACAAAAGTATCCATGATTTTAAAGCCTAAATATAGTATAGGTGATCTGCTTTGAACTTTTTCTTCTGCTATATATAATCCATATTTTTTAAATTTTTTTGTTATTTCACTAAATATATTAAATAAGATTTTTTGATTAGGGTGAGCTAATAAAACATTGTCCATGTAGTGTAGACACATGAGGTCTTGATATTTGTTTTTAATGGGCTGTATAGCTCTGTCCACATATAGTTGGCACATTGTAGGGCTATTTGCCATTCCCTGTGGCAATACTTTCCATTGATATCTTTTATCAGGGCCATTATTATTGATAGAAGGAATTGAAAAAGCAAATCTAGGGGCATCCAGAGGATGTAGGGGAATGGAAAAGAAACAGTCCTTTATATCAAGAGTTATAAGGTAATAGTTTTTTGGAATAGCTACAGGATTAGGAAGTCCAGGTTGGGTAGGTCCCATAATTTGCATTGTTTTATTAATTTGTCTTAGGTCTTGTAATAGTCTCCATTTTCCCGATTTTTTCTTAATTACAAATATGGGAGAATTCCAGGGAGAGGTGGAAGGCTCTATGTGTCCTGCTTCTAATTGTTCTTTAATTAATTGATGGGCCGCTTGCAATTTTTCTTTGGATAGGGGCCACTGAGGGACCCAAACTGGCTTATTAGAGAGCCATGGTATTTTTAAAATTGTTTTCTCAGTGGCCCCTAGAAAAAATGTCCGTTGCCTTTTTTATTATGATTAGGATTTTTATTCTTAACACCTGCAGGCTTGGTTGCTAGGTGTAGCCCCATTTGATGTAAGATATCTCTTCCCCATAGGGTAACTGGCAAGCTGTTTAAAACGTAAGGTTGGAATGTTCCTGTATGGCCTTCATTGTCTTGCCAATTTAAGATTACAGCACTTTGTGCTGGGGTATTACTATATCCCAAGCCTCTTAAACTGGTTAAGGCTTTCTGCAGAGGCCAGTGCTTAGGCCATTGTTGTAGATTTATGATGGAAGAGTCAGCTCCTGTATCAATCAGCCCCTCCATCTCTATACCTTGAATTTTTAATTTGCACATCGCCTCCGTGAACAATCCTAAACCCAGAAAGCCATAGGTCCTGAACCAGTGGAACCGAATGCTCTGCTATTTCTATTTTGTGGCATGCTTTTAAAAGAACTATGGAGACTGGGAATGAGGAGCAGCTGTGCGATTCTGTTTCCTTGATTTACGGAGATGATGCCCCTGTGTGTACTTAGCATTATTTTAATCTCTCCATTATAATCTGAATCAATAACCCCTGGTATAACATTAAAGCCTAATAAACTCTTGGAACTACGCCCAAGGATTAGTCCCACAGTTCCTGAAGGGAGAGGTCCCCTGATTCCCGTAGGAATCAGCTGAACCCCCATTTCAGGTGTCAGGACCATCCGGGCAGTAGAACAGAGATCTAATCCTGCACTTCCTCTTGTCCCTCTGATACGTTGCCTGTGATAACAGCCTCGTTAATGTCTTTGCACAGTCTGATATAAATTGATAAGTCTTTTTTACTTCTCCACGGCCTTATTGCATCCTGGCAATATTTATTAGCATTCTCGTACGCTAATTGGATAACTAGAGGCATAGTTTGCTCGACTTCGCCAAAAACTCTAGATGTTGTTTTTAAGAGTCTATCTACAAAATCAGCGTAAGGTTCGTTAGGCCCTTGTATAACTTTTGATAGGCTGCCTTGCAGATCCCCTGTGCCTGATATTGTCTTCCAGGCTTTCACAGCTGCAGTGTGTATCTGGGCATACACACCTGGATCGTATTGTAGCTGATTTTGTAGTTCGGCGAACTGACCCTCCCCTGTGAGCATATCTATATTGCGTTGAGGGAAACCTGCTGCAGCATTTCTCTTTGCTATTTCTGAACAAAGTTCCTGGAATTGACTTTTCCAGATTAGGTATTGTCCCCCACTTAGTACCGCTCTGCATAGACTTTTCCAATCTGAGGGGGCTAGGGTTAGGGTGTTAAGTGACTCTATCATACTTAATGTGAACGGAGCTTGAGGCCCATAGGTCATTACCGCCTCTTTAAAATTCTTTATTGTTTTAAAGTCTAGGGACTCGTGATATCTTTGTCCCTGTTCATTTTGAAATACTGGCAGTTCTAGGTGCTCCTGCGGTCTATGTTGTTCGAGAGCGTATAAGCGCTCAGAAAGGCCGCCAATTTCTACCTCAAGGGCACGTACATTCTGATCAATACTCCTTATTGTTTCTGTTAGGTATTCTATCCATGAAGGAGCAGAGGGCACTAGTGGTGCCTCTATTTGACGGTCTTTTCTCTTTTTTAATTTCTTTTTGTTCTTTTTATTGGAGACTGTGCTCCCTGAATCGCTTTTTGATTCCTCCTCACTACTAGCTTCATAATTCCTAACTGGCTCAGTGGAGGAGACCGTACTCTCATGGTTTGACTCCTTGTTACTATTATCACTTTCACTAGTATCCTGAGTTTCAGCTTCTAAGGAGAGTACATACTCCTCAGCTAATTTTATTAAGCTTCTGATGGCTTTTGCAGTTCTTACTTTTGAATTTACATTACTTCTCTCCTTGCTGGTCTCAACTGAGTCAGAGGATATGCTTTCTTGTTCACTTTTCTCACTATCCTCTGAGTTCTCGCTATCAAAAATTTCATTCGTGGCTTTTATAAACCAACTTTTTGTTATATTCGCTCCCATATTTTTAAATTTTCTTTTTTCTTACCTTGCCGCCGAATTCCCCGTACAGGCCACCACTTGTTGCTGCCTGAAGCGGAAACCGCCTTGGAGCAACGAACGCCGCAGGAAAATTCGGAGGCAGGATGAAAATGAAAAAAGGTCTTTTATTCTTCTTCTCTCTCCGGCTCCAGCAATCACTTCAAACGCTCTAACTCCAACCACCACCTTCTTCTTCTTCCCACACACACTAACTAAACTCACCCAGTTATATACATATCGCTTTAACAAGGACACGTGCTTACAGCTCGAGCTTACAGGTGCGTCACGCAGTGTTCACGGGCATACAGAGATTCTTTGGATAATGTATTACTATCAGGTGGAAACTAGAACATCTTTTATGGCTCTCAGCTAACCGCAATCTTTAGCTATCTCCTTGATTATAGGCTCCTTCATATATGTACTTATATGCATAGTACAAAAATGAACAAGTATATTACATAAGTAATATTTTAATAGGTGGTAAGTTCTACAAGGGAAAAAAAGTTGTAGGAGCAAAGAGGCCTATGTAGCTAGAAGAGAGAGGTGAGATTATGAGATGAATTCAGAGAAAATACTTCTATGTGACAGGGAGTAGCAGGCAGAGTCAAAGAGTTGTAGGCTCCTTTAAGGATTTTTACTTTTACTCAGAAATAGGGAGTAATTTGAGGGATTTGAATAGAATTCTATCATCATCTGACTTTCTTTTTTAGATTTTTTAAAATTCATTTTATTTATAATACAACATCAGGATGCACCTTGACTTAATCACAAAAGCATGGAATGGAACCTGCTCTGATTTGGTCTCCAACCTCCACTCCACCTATCCCTCTTGAATCTCATGGTCTGACTTATACTTTAAAATTTTCACACTGACTTTTTGATTGAGATAGATAAGAAGAGGTAAGAACTTAAGTAAAATGACAGTTAAAAACTACTGTAGTAATCCAGGAAGGAGAATAATCACTTGTACCAAGGTGGGAGCAATGTTGAGGGATGAGTGGTGGTCATATCTAAGTGTTTCAAAAGTTGAACCACCGGTTTTGTGGAGATGTGAGGGAAGGAGAAGAAGCACAGGTAAGCACAATGATTTTGACTTGAGCAGTTGGAAGAAAGAGTTGTCATCAGATGAAATGTGGATGTCTTAGAAGCAATGACTATGAGCAAACCAATAATTTGTGATATCCTAAAACCCAAGGCAAGAAAGTATGTCAAGGAGGAAATATCTAAGGTACAGTCTGGGTATTTACTAGTGGATTTTGCAATATGGAGGATTGGTGAACTTCATGGAAGTACTTTCATGTATTGTAAGGAGAAAATCCTCTCTATAATGGACCTAAGAGAAAATAAAGAACATGAATTAAAGGCAAAGAAAAGTGACTATTCTTCTATTCTTCTGGAGGGTATTGCTGAAAGTTTCACAAAAATAGTAGAAGTAGATAGTTGAGAAGAGGTGTCAAGAGAAGTATTTTTTTAAATGAATGAATGAAAGTTTAGATTGAGAAGCATGAGCCAATAGAGAGTGCATTATCGATGATGTAACTTAGAGGCAAGAAGTGTGATGTCCTTGGTGAGGCAATGGAATAATAGGAAAACTTATTAAACTGGGATTTTAGTTTTGACCAGTTTCAAGAAGAGAAGAGTAAGGAGAGAAGAGTGAGGTACAGAATATACACAAAGTCATGAATATATAGTGGTTGACAATGGAATTTCAGATGCTGAAGAAGCGTGGAAAGAATGGTACAATGTAAGGATGGGATAGGTATTAGAGGCTATCAGAGAGATGCATGCAGGTGAGTTCCTGAAAAATATGGGTACTGGTAATAACAAAGTTTGTAACGTGATCATAGGAATGAGTGGATGAATTAGCAAAGCAGATATGATCATTAGAATAGAGAATTCAAGCAATTAAGAATTCAGAGTGCTAGAGGCTAACCTATTTACATATTGATTTCACAAAAAATAATGTCAATGAAATTCCCCAGAAATGAAGTATATGACTCAGGATTCAATAGAGTTCAGAAATAATCAAGAGTAGGTTTCTGCTGGAAGGTGAAAGTGAATGGAAAACTAGAAATGAAGAAATAACATGCCCCCAGGCCCAGTGGTATCAGTGAAAATACAGTTGTTGGGTGGTGTGTAGAGGAAGCTGCAGGGTAGAGCCAGGCCATTTGTAGAACAAGGAGGTGAGCTAACTAACATAAGAACAAGTTGAATGGTTTTATAAATGATGCACTGTGGATGACAGAAACAAACAAACAAACAAACAAACAAAAAAAGGAGAATCTCAGGATCTGTAGAGAATGGTACATAGGGTAAACCAGCTATACATAGTAGGAGAGAGTCTATAGAAATCAAGTGAAATTCAAGGGAAAAAAGTCATCCAAGGATAAAACTCAAGAACATTAAAAAGTAAGGAATAAACTTAAGAGAATGAAAGGAGAGCTGAGTAAGACAGAATATAATCAAATAGCGTCATTAAAGGTAAGAGAAATACATAAAAAATAATAAAATTGTTCATGTGATTGATTGCTCTTTACTTCTGCTACAATCACATTTTCTGCCATTGTTCAACTGTTCCCTTAGCTATTCATGTTCATAACTTACAAGACAATAAGAATGACTTCAGACAGCTCATGTTACCTCCTCATAGCTCATCCATGAGGACTAGGCTAATTGGTCTTTAAATGAACTATTTAAGGGGCTAAGATCCTTTAGTCCAAAAGCTATAAATATCTTTTGTCACTTTACAGAGAAAAGTCAGTTTTCCTTCTAATAGTTGCTTCTAACTGCTCTGTGTTCTCTTCAATCTTCAGCTTACACTAGAAGGAAAACAGAAGTGTCCTATCTCTCTCTACCAGAAGTAGAAAAAAATGGCTAAAAAATCTCACAGGCATAGTCCCTTGATATTTTCAGAGCTCTTGAAGATCAAGAAAGTAAGCCCAACCTTGTTCCCTACTCTGTATTTGAATCATGGTTTAAGCAATAAGTAGTGATATTTTGCATATGTGGCAATGAATGACTGGATTCATATTTCTTGAAAAAAAATCTGGCAATATAGGCTTCAAATTAAATTTTCATAGACTGATAAATTTGAGCCAATAAAATCAATCCTCATTTTAAAAAAAGTTTGGGGCTGGGATTGTGGCTCAGCAGTAGAGCTCTCACCTAGCATGTGGGTGACCCGGGTTTAATCCTCAGCATCACGTATGAATAAAATGCATTGTGTACAACTAAAAGCAAATAAATAAAAATATTTTTTAAAATGTTTGGCTTATGTAGAGGTATTTATTCACTGTATTTACTATTTAATTTAAAAGTGACATAATTTACTAAATGGATTTAAATATGATCAATTTGGTTTTGATTAATGTGCATTTATTCAACCCTTTTATAGTTATGCTTTTTCTCAAATCACAATGCTTCTGAAGAAATTACTGATCCTCACATGTAATCAAGCAAAGAAGAATCAAAAGGATGACACTATGCTTCTGAAATAAATAAAAATAGGGCTGGCCTGTGTGAATGTTAGCTTTACTTTTTTTTTTTTTTTTTTTTTTTTTTGAAGCACCTTTTTCTAATCAATGATCCAACACTAGGAACTTTTCATGATCATTATTAATTAACCCTTCCAATTTTAACATGTATCTTAATCTCTTCAACACAATAGAACTCCCAAAACTTAGTTACTTGTTCTAACTTTCAGACTGAAGTGAAATTGAGATATAAATCTCATGGAGTGATTCTTGATTATTTCTAGCTTCTAGTGAAGTTAGAATTGGTAAGAAATAGCAAAAATCATCTTGAAATATTTAGATAATGCTTTTTATGAAAGCAATGTGACTCCTAAAACAATCAACTTAAGCTAACTCATTTTAAATCTTGATGAACATTTGACTTAAGCTTATTACAATGCATAAATATTTAGTGAAGGTAAAGAAAATCTAGCTTTGAAATCTCACCAAGAATGAGACTTCCCAGACCATTTTCTAGAATTTGGATCTTAATTGAAGTGAAATAGCATCTATAATTTTCTACCTCATCCATGTGCCAGAGAAAAATGTTTTCACTTCTTCAACTTCTTCAAATGGCAGCATTCTTTGAGGAATGACTTGTGATCTCAAACTTGACTTCATGAAACCCTGTGTCTTATTTCTCAGATGGCACTAATATTTTTATTGGAGACAAGTACGTTATTTGATTCTGTTAAGGAATCTCTTATAGAGCATTTTATCTTCTTTCCCTGATTTTCTGAGTCCAAAGTTTTCCATTTGGAGAGCTGCCAATCAGGATCTGCTTTTGAAACAAACTTAACAAAGAGAAAAGTAAAGTAATTAGGAATGACTTACTTTTAGTAAACTTACATGTGCTCCTAGTGACAAGTGAGTGGTCCTAATCTAAATCTTTAGATGATGGATAAAAAAAAAAAAAAAAAAAAAAAAAAAACTATAATTTTGAAAGGGTCACTGTCAAGTACCTATTTTTTTTATGTCACTTAGAAAATTCTATATTATTTGCCCCCTCCCCATCTTCTGACATTCTAAAAGATTGATTTAGTATTAGGCAGATCTTTCTGTACATTTTTAACACAACCCAAGATACATTTTACCCAGATATGGAGTTTCCCTTCTGGATCAATCACCTCTTTCAGCTCAGTTTTCCTAACTCCATGATGTCTGCATGATCCATGTCTTCTGTATAGAGTAATTCGAAATAATATTGGCTTTAAAATGCTATAATTAAGGACATGATCCTTCAAACAACAATTTTCTATCAGAAATAAGCTAGTAATTTGTAGTTACAGACACTTTAAGAAGTGATTGATGAAAATTCACTGAGTATATTAAGGGTCCTTTTATTGCTTTCATTATTCATTCAGACAACTTGAAGTAAAATCTATAAATTCTTTCTTTTCAATTTTTTTCTGTCTTTTCAGGTTTTCTGTTTAGCAGGATTAATTTTGGCAGATGCTACCATTTGTGTAATTTGTGCATTTCATATGTATTTTAATACCCCAATCCATTGCAATGTAGAGTTAAAATATAACTTTTGGGAATGAAAAGATAAAGTGCCTCTCATTATTATTCAAGTATAAAATCAGGATGGGAGAATGATAATTTATTAATTGTTTATACTCTGGAGTCTTATGAATATCTATAAAGCCATTACAACCATAATAAAAAGAAAGAAACAGAAAAATCATTTCCTGAAACATTGGGATAAATTTCCATTTAGCTTTTAATCAGTAAGTTTGAAGAAGAGTGCAGACAACTGTGTGTCTTAATTCTTTGGACTTTTATAGTGCTTTTGAGATGTCATGAATAAAATAATATCTTTAGGCATAAAATACAAAGAGTGAATCAAAGTTTCAAGAGTTTATATTCTGTGCAGTACATGTTAACTTATGCACAGAACTTACTAAAAAATTCAAGAGGAAGAAAATTTCTAAATTCTTCAGGGGTATATTCATGTATTCATTGGTTTAACTATTAAAAACAATCTCTTCAGAGCTGCAGTTGTGGCTCAGTGGTAGAGCACTTGCCTGACGTGTGAGGCACTAGGTTTGATCCTCAGCAAGCACCACATATAAACAAACAAACAAACAAACAAACAAATAAATAAATAAATACATTGTGTCCATCTAAAACTTAAAAATTAAAAACAAACAAAGAACAAAATAAACCCTCCTCCTTGGGTTTAATAATTTCAAGTTCAGAAAATAGAAATGTATTTTTGTCTTTGAATTAGGCTCAGCAGTTTATCTTATCAATCAAGAGTTTTAGGAAGCTTGTTAAGTTCCCATTGTATTTAGTAGGAATGATATTCATAAAAGATGATTTTATCATAGATGAAACTTCAGATTTTATTAAATAAATTACCTTTGTAGCAATTCTACAAGTATAAAATCTGAATATTCACATGATGTTTCAAATTAACATTAAATGAAATAATTGTTCTGATTACATTAATTTGTGAGTTTATAAACTTAGCTTCACCTTCTCTTCATTGAAATTATATTTTTCTTATGTTTAAAACAATTAAGGTTCAGAATAACCCTGGACCCAGAGTTCCTTACTTTTATGCTCTATGCCTCTGTAAAACTTGCCATTTTCATTGACACGTGTATCAAGGCAAAATGGCTTATTTTGTTTTTTCTTGCTTTTTTTTTTTTTTTTTCTATTTTCTTTCCTTGTTTTTGGCAAGTAATACCAGATAATGTTTCTAAATTATGTTTCTTTACCTAATTTAAAAATTTTTAGAAGTATTGCCATTTAACCTAGGTAATTTTTTTTCAGCATATAGTTGTTTATTATAGTCTTTTAGCACCTATTTACTCTTTGTATTATTGGGCTATTTAAAATTTTTACTTTGATTCACAAAAATCAACAATTTTAGGCAATAAAAATGTCAGTTTTCTAAAACTGATTTTTTTCTCAATGAGAAATTAATAAGATGGAAGTGTTCCAATTGGAGGAAAACATAAGGAATGGAAAACGTATGGAAAACGTACAGAGAAAACACTGCTCTTTATTCTGAGGGTAGAGAAAGTCAGGAAAAACATCCCTGTGGGGATAGTTCTGTGGCTCTTAAAGAGTGTAATGACTAAATTGTATTGAAAAGAACCAGCTGAACTGTCTAAAGGGAGGAAAAAAGACAATGTTTCTGTTGTGAAAATTCCAAGCTTCAGTAACTCTGCTAGTGCCAAGTATAGCAGATGTTCTCCCATTTTTAGAAAAGCATGGGTAGCTAAAGATGAATTTTGTAAATTCAATAGAACATGGTATTGTACAAAAGAAGCATAAATATTAAAACATAGTAATTTTTTAAAAGTATGAGATGAATAATCCTTACTTCCAAGTATATTTTGCTTCCAAGTAATTTAACAATTTAAAAAGACGATGAAAGAGAAATATTAAAAAAGCAAATATTTTCAAGAGTTAATTAGGGTGTATTATGTTCAAGGCACCATGAAAGATGCTTCACTGAGGAATTCAAAAGAAACAACAGACAAGGCCCTTTTACTCAAGATTATTCCTAAAGGAATATTATGGGAAACAATTCTAAGAACTTAAATTGAATGATTTTTCTTAATTTTCTAGAATATGTACATTATCCTGTAGTCAGTAGCTCCATATGTGACGGTTAGAGGTACAGACGGAAATGTTATTGAACAGATTTGAATATGGGGTACAAGAACAAAACAAAATGTTAGGGAGATTATTTTAAATTTCAGTACAATTGGATTATTTTTTTGAAAAAATACTAGATGTATAGAATTGGATTTGTGGATATTAAATTACTTGTCATATGACACTTTAAGATTTAAGTTTGCTTACAATTGCTGTGCAGGAACCAGTAGATCTTAAGACTATTCATCTACTTGTCTTGAGACTCTAGACAGCTGTTTCTTCCCTAGAGTGAAGAACAGTCCCGCTGTAAAGACCCATGGGAGTGAGGGAATGTGAATGGCTTGTGATATCATGAGCACATCCATGCGAATGCCGAGTGAGCTGTTTTTGTTTTAATCATTTTTTTCTTCTTTTTAATTCTAATTTGTTATATGTGACAGGAGAATGCATTGCAATTTATATTACACACACAAAGCACAATTTTTCATATCTCTGGTTGTACACAAAATAGAGTCACACCCTTCATTTCTTCCTACATGTACTTAGGGTAATGATGTCCATCTCATTCCACCATCTTTCCTAACCCCATGTCCCCTCCCTTCTTCTCCCTCCCCTTTGCCCTATCTAGAGTTCATATAATCCTCCCATGCTCCCCCACCCCCATTATGAATCAGCATTCTTTGTTTATTGGGGGGATTGGCCTAGTTCACTTAGTATTATATTCTCCAACTCCATCCATTTACCTACAAATGCCATTATTTTATTCTCTTTTAATGCTGAATAATATTCCATTGTGTATATATACCACATTTTGTTTATTCATCTACTGAAGGGCATCTAGGTTGGTTCCACAATCTAGCTATTGTGAATTGTGCTGCTATAAACATTGATGTGGCTGTGACCCTATAGTATGCTGTTTTTAAGTGTTTTGGGTATAGACTGAGGAGTGGGATAGCTGGGTCAAATGGTGGTTCCATTCCAAGTTTTCCAAGGATTTGAGAGACCCGTCTTTTAAGCTGGAATCCACGGTGCATTTGGAGAAACTGGCTTGATTTTGATGGCTCCTAGCACTTAAATCAATGGGAGTGAACTGTCTTTAGTAGAGCCCTACCAATGCCACACTCAGCCAGGTTCAGTACTAGCCTGGGAAATGTAAAGCAGAGTCTGACATATCTTTCCAGTGACTTTTTCCCACAAAGGCAATATACCAGTCTCCATGGCTCATCATTTATTTCCAATTTTGTTTTCTCCAACACCACTGAAAAATCCATAAACTCATATGTATAAGACAATTGCATGACTAGCCCAAGCTGAAAATTTGGCTCATAGAGAGCAAATGTCTATTACCATATGATTCCCATGTTCACTAGGATATCGTAAAACATAACCTTCTTTCATACTTTGCTGTCTCTCTTAAGGAAGGGGCAGATGCTTCTCACCTTCAATCACATTTGACTTGCCTGTCTCTCTCCTTCTGGATGAGTGTATTCCTCCAGTGTTTGCCATGACTCATCTGAAGCACACTTCCACATGGTTATGCTCTTTATGGCCATTGCTTTTGGTGAGGTTGATGAATCCCAATAATACTTCCCTTAAGCACAGTGCTAAGATTTTAAAGATAAAAATATGTTTACTGAAGTGTGTATGTGTATACATACATATGTACATATAAAGCTATTTGCAATATTATTTCATAAAAGGCATTATAATATATTATTACAAAACACATTTTGGGCTGAAGATATAGCTCAGTTGGTAGAGCGCTTGCCTCACATGCACAAGGCCATGGGTTCAATTTCCAGCATCACAAAAAAATGCATTTTTATTGCCACTTAATATAGTTTGGGACAATGCTAATGAATGATAATTAAGCGACAAGGATTTGGGCACATAATATGATTTATGTGTGTGTGTTGCTGGGGATTGGACCCAGGTCCTTGTGCATGACAGGCAAGCACTCTACCAACTGAGCTATATCCCCAGCCCACATATTTTGATTTTTAAAAAAATAATTTCTCTTTAAATTTTATTAAACATGTGTTTTCCTGGGATAATATCTCTAAAACTGATTTCTTTATAGTTATGAAGCAGATAAAACTTACACTATAAAATCACATAGATCTTTGTTCAAAGGTGACCATTCCCATTTGACTATTTAGACAAGTTATTTATTTATTTATTTATTTATTTATTTATTATTGGGATAATAATAATACCATTATAAGAATTGCTTGAGTTAATGCATATAAAATAATTTGCACTATGTCTGGAACTTAAGAAACCCATATATCCTACTTAAACTGTAATAAGCACCCAATCCTTAATACAATTCAAAATATACTAATTAGCCAAAAAGTCAAAAAGAAGGAAAGAAATGAAAGGAAAGAAGGGAATGTGATAGAATCCATATTCATATTGCAAAACCTTTTAATGATCTCTTAACATTTTTCTCTCTCTCAGATTTTAAACACCATGCTGACCAAAAGGGTCACATCTTTTTCACATCTCTATGATCCAGAACTCTCAATACGTTATCTTGCAAATAGTAGATTCATAAACATTTTTTAATGAAGTGAACAAGTAGTAAAGATGTGTTGTAAGGTGTGTTTAATGTTTGGCACCATTATAAACTGTAACCTTCATAAAAACAGGAAATAGTTTTCATTTTTTCCCTTACCACTAGTGGTATAAACAGAACAGTAAATGACTATATTGGACTTTAGAAAAGAAATTCCCAAAGGTACATACACCTCTTGGTAATCTCACACATAAGTAGCACCCTTTTCATGACAAGGAGAGAATCAAACTCAGAAACATTACCATATGCTCGATAATTATTTTTTTTCAGTAATATTACAGAGGTCAGTTTCTTTACCTTGCACTGTATGATATTCCTAAAACTATGTAGATAATGCTACTTAAAAATGACAGTAGTTAAGGTCACTGTACTACCAGACTATTCGACATTTAAAATATTCTTGAAAACAGTTTTAATATTTCCAATCACATCGTGCTGTTGGTTATTCTCAACATGTGTGATGACAATCTTTGTCCTTAGGGCTCAGAAGACTTCAGACAGCCCTGTTCTGCCTCCAAGAGGCCAGAGAGCGATTTAAGGTCAGTGCATGGTAAGAACTGGAACTGATCATGCAGGATGTTGCCTGGCCGCAGAACTCCCAGAGTTGCCTGTGAGGTTACCCAAACAAGCACTTTTCACCCACAGTGAGAAATCACAAGATGTGGCCATCTCATGTTGAGAAAGCTTCTTCCTGTTTCTGCTGTCATCTTGATTTTTCCTTTTTGGGTATGTAACAAAGAGAATGGATCCCATGAGACACCTCTCACACTTGTTACCCTCCATTTCCTCAGTCTAACTGAGTGTAAGTAATGGAACTGCATTTTAATGGCCCACTATCCCAAACGCCCTCCTAACCCTTCGGCAGAGCTGCTTTGTAGCTGACAAATATGACAGGCAAGGCTAACGAACCCTTAGGCCAGCAATATCCTCATCTTTAATCCATCATAGACATAAAAAAATAATGAGATTTCTTGAAACCATGCCAGCAGTGAGCTCATATGACACCGAGATGATAAATTTACTCAACCACTTACAAAGAAGTAGCCAGCACATGAAAAGACCCTAGAAATTTCACAACATTGAGTAACATTACATGGAAAACTTGAACATTTTGTCATGTTTCCTAGATTGTACATGGTCCTAGGACCTAGTCGATTTCCATTTATTAATGCAGTTTCTGTTGTGCTTTATTTCTTAGCATGTTGTATGGAAATTTAGTTCAGGCATCCCTTCCCTGTGAAAGCTGATAGGAGACACACTGAAGCCTGTATGCATTGTGCCATGGCTGAGAATAAATGAGACATTAACAATGATGGTTTTATTTTTTAAAAAGGGGAGAAAGCAGAATCAAGTTAATCTTAATATTTCTTATGACCTCTTTAAGATTTAAGTTGAACTGGAATTGGTGGCACACTCCCATAATCCCAGTGATTTGGGAGATTGAGATGGGATGATCCCAAGTTCAAAGCCAAGCTAGGCAATTTGTTGATATTCTGTCTCAAACAAAAAAGGCCTGGGAATATAGCTCACAGTAGAGCACCCCTGGGTTCAATTGCCAGTATATCTCTGTGTCTCTCTGTCTCTGTCTCTGTCTCTGTCTCTCTCTCTCTCTCTCTCTCTCTCTCTCTCTCTTTCACACACACACACACACACACACACACACACACACACACACACAGATTTAAGTTGAACTGGTCTAACCTGGGAGACTTGGATAGGTTTTTGAAATGGGACCAAGCACTAATCATTTGATGGGGGTGTTTTAATGTAGACATTCTTAAAAGAGAAGATCTGATCATCTTGTGATCATCCTAAGTCACTCTATTTCTACTACCAATGCTCATAATTTTGATTTGAGAAAACAAATAGGTATGCAAAATAATATGTATTCCTTTTCTCACAGAGCTGTTGTTTTTCTACTTTATATAAATATGAAAAGAATATATGTCTCCAATGTTGTGGAAAAGCCAAAGCTTCTTAGTGACTGTCTCCTAACAATCTAACCATCAAATAGAATTAAGCTACCCCAAATCAAATTATTCAGACTCTACACTGGGTATTATGATTAGAAAATCTTACCTTTATTCTGTCTTGCTTTCTGCTTTACAAAAGCTTCTTCACCAGCATGGTACCAGAATGAAAACAGAAAACTGGTCAAGCAGAGCCTCTGCTCCCCCAGCCACAATCAGGAGGAGGAAAAGAGGACACTGACCCCCAGTTGTAACTGCAATTGCTTCTAGACTCCCAGGGGCCAGTGCTGCTGTCTGAAATCCCACTAGGAGGGATCCCTTACTTGACTTCTGCTTTATAGCCTGAAAGAAAGGCCAATGTATGAGAGCAGAAATACACTCTTCATGTCTTATTAGGTAATGTAAATAACTTTGGGGCTAGGGAGTATAGGTCAGCAATAGAACACTGGCCTAGCATGTGCCAGGCTCTTGGTTTGGTTGTCAGGACTGCAAAACAAACAAATGAATAATTTAATTAGATACTGTGACCCAAAGTGTGGTCTGAGACTACCAACATCAGCAACACCCAAGAGCTAGTTAGAAATACAGAATCTTGGGCCCCACCCTCACTTCATGATTCAGAACATCTATTTTAACAAGGTACCCAGATGATTTATACCCACATTAAATTTTTAGAAACACTGGATTAGATAGTTCAGGTTGAAGGAATGGGATTCATAGAATACAAAGGTACTGATGCTTAAGAAAAGATACACAAAAGCAGGCCTCAAATGAAGCTTGGCTTATTTCACACTATTCCTTGGGATTTGGGTTTATTACATCATGGATGGTAAAGTATAGTTATGGTGCTTCAACTCTAATTATATTTAAAAAAGTGTTTAATTTATAAAAAGTATTTCTCTTGACTTTTCAGTTGATATTATGTAATGGAATTTATAGAAATAGTCACAGTGAAGGTAAAACAAAAGAAAAATTTTCATATTTTAGGAAAATTAATTCTTAGAGGTTACTATTTGACCCCATAATTAAAGCTTTATTGGATGACTTTCTTAGTACCATTTAAGTAGAATCATGTCCAATATCTACATAGTTAACATGCTAGGGTCAAGGAAATTGCTGGAGAAAAACTGTATGTTTGTGTGTATTTGAGCACTTAGAAATTATAGATGAGAAAATAACTTATGTCTTCATCTCCACTAGAGAGTTTAAATGTAAGAAATAGCCAGTGCATAGTACAAACCATCTTACATATGTAAGTAAATATAGTATTTACTTAAGCCTTACCTTAACTCCTTTATAAGCAGGGTCTAGAGCCTGACCCCTGGCCACACTGCTTCTGGAAGTTTGGTCTGGGCATGAGGATGGGTCAAATTGGACTCAAGATTATAAGAGTGAGATGCCAAGAAAAAGTCCATGCATAAACCAGCATGGTATCAAATTAGATCCAGTTATCCAATTAGATCATACAAACACACAACACAGTATGTATCAGAGCAGGAAAAGGGTAGAAAAGGAAACAATAGGGAGCAGAAGCAAGAGTCTTGTGAACAGAGTAACTGTATTCAGAATGAAGGTGGAAACTATACCAGTTGAGACTCAGGCACTGAGGGGCAAGAATAAGACTCTTTTCCAGTCTGCTGCTTTGGGCAAGAGAAAGGAGGGTATATTAAAGAAACTGGGATCATTTAGATAACCCTTAGCCAAGGCAAAGTGATGAGTGTGTTTGGTGCACCAGGTGGTGGAATATCGTGAGGTGAGAGAATTGGTGCTCTTTATCACCCAAACGGAGTCCTGCAACTCACAGAGAAGTGCTAATGCCTCTGCCCTAGAATGTCTCCAGGAAAGGTCTCCTTACTTAGCTTTTCTTTACTTAGAAAAAAAATCCCTATTCACAGCATTGTTGCAATTTTGGGTCTATTATAGAATGTTCTGATAAGCCTGCTAAGCAATTAATACCTTTATAGATGATCAGTTGTTGAAAAATTATTTTCATGGTGGAATGTGGACAAGAATCAGGGGAGAAAGCAAAGCTCTCCTCCACTAGGGTGCCTTGGAGAGAGATTCAGCAAAAGATTGTATGTCAGTTTTATGATAGAGAGTTAAACGAATTAGTGATCTTTTAAAAAAAATTTTTTTTTGTGTGTGTGTGTAGTTGTGTATGGACAGCATGCCTTTATTTTATTTGTATGCAGTGCTGAGAATCTAACCCAGTGCCTCACACATGCTGGGCAAGCTCTCTTCCACTGAGCTACAGCCCCAGCCCCTGAATTCATGATCTTATGAGTAAAACCTATGTAAACTCAAGTCTTTTCAAGTTCGTAAATAGTTTTAATTTGCCTATTAATGGTAGAGTAGGATAGAAAGGTAGTGGATAGTGGACAAACATTGTAATCTTTAAGGACCTCAAAAACTCCAAAACTAGTGTCAACAAGAAAATTAATTGGCTTGGTAATTCTGAAAGGTGAAAATCTCCTCTATATGAGGAAGGTAACATTAAAGAGAGTTAATATTCTAGAATTGGTGAGGATTTGAAAGAATGCAAAATATAATTCTACACTGTTTTCATCTTATAGTTTAGAAGACACTTTCATTTGTTTGTTTAAACTCACTGTAGGGTAAGGTCATCAGTTTCTCAGTTGGGTGTGTGCAACCACCATGGATTCAATGTACATGGGGAAACTGGACACCTTGGCAAATTAGAAGCATAGCTACTCCCCACCCCAGCAAAACATTAGCCTTCTCAAAGTGTCAGCAGGTAGTCTGGGCAGGCAGCTGCAGGACTTTCTTCTGTTTTTCTGTTAGTGGTGGGAGGTCTAATGGCAATGGGTCAGGAAAAAAGAAAAAAGTTATTGCTACAGTGCTTCTGACATTCATGGGGAGGTTTCCTAGTTCAGAAGTTCTGGAAGGTTCAAGCTGTCCAGCCAGCTGTGCATGCAGGACTTCCCTGGAACTGTCTTGGATTGGGGCCTACACTATTGAGTCATTTCCCCTTTATGTCTTGGAATTAGGGCTAAAATTCTTCAGAAACAGGTTGTTGATTCTGTCCCTACCACAGTCCTCCCATCACACTGGTGGGTACTACCCAGAGTCAGGGCTATGAATGATGTAGGTTAGTATAGCTAAGTACTAAGAGATAAGGTATCTTCAACAGACTAGCTGGCAAATGAGAGATATGGTCCTATTTTCTGGCTTCTGTGCAAAGCAGAAACCCAGAAAGAGGCATTTATATGGAAGTTTCCCTTGTTAGGGATGAGAACTTGTATTGATCCTTTGGATAAACCTAAATTTAGAGAACAATTTGCAGTTTCAGCATGAATAGATAACCTGTCTATAGCTATAGATAACCACAGCATAACTTTGATGAGTCTGGGACACAACTTCATCAGCTGTGTCAGAATGCTTATGGTTGTGAGTAAACATAATAAGCAGACTTTCTCTAATAGCAATGGACCAGAGAATTGAGTCAGTTGGTGACAGGGAATAACTGTCTTCGTATATAATTCTTTTTTTTGCTTTCAGAATGTTTCTCTATCCTTTTGTTACTCTGCTCTGAATTGCAGAGAGCTGACCCTAAAAATTACATTTCTTAATTTATTTTCCTGTTGGATTCTGATAAGGCCTTGTCAATGGGAAGCACTTTGGGGAGACTGGAGGTTGGGATGGAGAGAGAAGTCAGATACTTCTAATTTTTTTTTTTTCAAGCAGTATTTAGCACTCCTCCATAGTTCCATTTCACCAAATGGACACTATATGTTCTTTGTTTTTTAAGTTTTACTAGTGCATTCTTCTTCCTGTGTATCTGCAGTCCTAACAATGCCAGAAGTTTCCTGCTTCTGTTAAAATGTTACTTCTTCATCTTTTCAGCCCTATGGAACCTTTCTAATTAGTCCCCCATACAAAATTTGATTTTCTGTATTTAATCACATTATGGGTTTCCTAAACACAGTTAGCATGAGGCAGTATAGAATGAGGGATGAGGACTGGGGGATCTGTGAGCATGAATTTACTTCAGAAGGTAGACTAAACTGGAATTGAGAGTGAGTTGGATCAGAGAGTCCAGGAACAAGACTAAAATCAAGCCTCATAGCAAACCTGACTATAGTTCAAGGTGTTGGACAGAAAGAAAGAAAGAAAGTATAACCAATTTATATTTACTTCAATATTAAAATATTTTTCATTTGTTCTTTTTAGATATACTTGACAGTAAAATGCATTTTGACATACTATACATACATGGAGTATAACTTTCCATTCTTGTGGTTGTACATGATGTGGAGTTATGTTGGTCATTTATCCATATATGAACATAGGAAAGTTATGTCTGATTCATTCTACTGCCTTTCCTATTCCTATCCCTCCTCCCTTCCCTTCATTCCCCTTTGTCTAATCCAGTGAACTTCTATTCTCCTCCCCTACCCTGCTTATTGTGTGTTAATATCTGAATGTCACAGAATCACAGAGAACATTAACTTTTTTGTTTTCTGGAATTGACTTATTTCACATAGCATGATAGTCTCTAGCTCCACCCATTTACTGGCAAATGCCACAATTTCATTCTTCTTTATAGCTGAGTAATATTCCATTGTGTATATATACCATATACATTTTATTTATTTTTATTTTTTAATGTGTATTACACATTCTCAAAGTGGCATTATAGATAAGCTATGTTGCTTAATATGCAGCAAAATTTTCTACAATTTTTTGGTGTCTAACATCATCTATCTATCCATCCATTCATCTAATCTCTTTTTGGCCAAACTCTTGGATCTCTTTTCTTTTTCTCTTTCCCTCTGTTGTGTCTTTCCCATCATTTTGCTTCTTCCAGGAGAAACTTTTTCTTATTTGAATTAATCAGAAAGGATAAACACAATGAATATAATTTGTTATATTTGTTTGTATTCCTTCAACATCAAGTAACATAAGCTGAAATGAAAATTAGAGTGAATTTTGGGTTAGAAAAGTTAGATTGAAAGAAAGTGGAGAGATGAGTCTAGAAAGACAAACTTTTATCAGGACTGATCTGACCATTAGTATAACGATTTTTGCCTTGTTCATGCAAATAAATAAGCATTAATGACACCGAGCTGGTTCACACAGATGAAATATATAATAATTGTACGTATCTATGGGGTACAGTGGGATATTTCTACATGTGTATACAATGTGCAATGACCAAATCAGATATATTCATCACCTCAAACATGTGTCATTTATTTGTATTAGAAACATTCAAAATCCTTGCATATTGAACTACACAATAAAATATTCTTAACTACAGCCACCTACTGTGCTATGGAACACTAGAACTTAATTCTTCTTTCTAATTGCATTTCTGTATTTGTTAAGGAACTCTTTTCTATTTTCCCCCCAATCCCAGTCTTTGGCAACTACTATTGTACTTTTGAGAAGCACAGTTTTAAACTTCAACATAAGAGATCATGTGATATTTGTCTTCGTGTGCCTGGCTTATTTAACTAAATATAATATCCTCCATGTTGCTGAAAGTTATAAAATTTTATTCATTTTATGGCAGAGTAATATTCCATTGTTTACACATGTTGCAATTTCTTTATCCATTATTTCACTGATGGACATTTAGGTTGTTTCTGTATCTTGACTATTGTGAATAGTGCTGCAATAACTGTGGGTGTGCGGATATTTTTTCAGCATATATTTCATTTCCTTGGGATATATGCTCAGTAGCAGAACTGCTAGATAAAATGGTGGTTCTATTTTTTATTTTTGAGGACCACAATGCTGTTTCCCATAATGGCTGTCCTAATTCACATCCTTACTAACAGTGCCTGAGAGTTACCTTTCTCCACATCTTTGGTAGTATTTGTTATTTTTCAATCTTTTTTTTTTTCTTTTAAAACAAAATTTAATAGTTTTGCATCATTGTTTTCTTTTAAGTGACACAGTAAAGGATAGGGTTGTATAGAAACTTCTCAAGATTCCAAAACTTACAGTGTGGCATTAAATTCAAGTGTTTTTTGCTTTCAGTTTTTTTTTTTTTTTTTTAATAATTTTTAATGTGTACAACTCATAGTGCATGAATTTAGCATCTTTTTACATACAACTGTTTGTATACAAAGTATATTCGTACAATTCAGGTCTTCAATCATGCATTTAGGAAAATGAAATCCGTCTCATTCAACCACCTTTTCTTTTTTTCCTTTTCTCCCCCTCCCTCCCCCCTTGCTCCCCCCCTTACCCTTCCTTCCCTTTGACCATTCTAGTGTTCCTCTAGTCCTCCTATGTACCCCCCCCCCATCCAACAATACTATGAACTAGCCTCCTTATATCAGAGAAAACATTTGGTACTTGGATTTTTGAGACTGACTAACTTCACTTAGCATTATATCTTCCAACTTCATCCATTTACCTGCAAATGCCATTAATTTATTTTCTTTTATTGCTGAGTAAAATTTCATTGTGCGTATATACCACATTTTCTTAATCCACTCATTTACTGAGGGACATCTAGGTTGGTTCCACAACCTAGCTATTGTGAATTGCGCAGCTACAAACATTGAGATAGCTGTGTCACTGTAATATGCTGTTTTTAAGTCCTTTGGGAATAGACCCAGGAGTGGGATGGCTGGGTCATAGGGTGGCTCCATTCCCAGTTTTCCAAGAAATCTCCATACTGCTTTCCATAATGGTTGCACCATTTTGCAGTCCCACCAGCAAGGTATGAGTGTGCCTTTTCCCCCACATCCTCTCCAACATTTATTGTTGCTTGTGTTCTTGACAGCTGCCATTCTGACTGGAGTGAAGTGAAATCTAAGAGTAGTTTTGATTTGCATTTCTCTAATTGCCAGCGATGTTAAACATTTTTTCATGTATTTGTTAATTAATCGTGTATCTTCTTCTGAGAGGTGTCTTTTCAATTCCTTAGCCCATTTATTGATTGGGTTATTTGTTTTTTTGGTGTAAAGTTTTTTGAGCTCTTTATATATTCTAGAAATTAGTGCTCTGTCTGATGTGCATGTACTAAATATTTGTTCCCAATTAGTTGGCTCTCTATTCACCTCACTGATTGTTTCTTTTGCTGAGAAGAAGCTTTTTAGTTTAAATTTATCCCATTCATTAATTCTTGGTAATAATTCTTGCGCTACACGATTCTTATTAAGAAACTTGGGGCCTAATCTGACATGTTGGAAATTGGAGCTTACTTTTTCTTCTATTAGGCGTACTGTCTCTGGTCTAATTCCTAGGTCCTGGATCCACTTTGAATTGAGTTTTGTGCATGGTGAGAGATAAGGATTTAATTTCAATTTGGTGCATATGGATTTCCAGTTTTCCCAGCACCATTTGTTGAAGAGGCTATCCTTTCTCCACTGTACATTTTTGGCACCTTTGTCTAATATAAGATAGCTGAAATTATATGTATTAGTTACTGTGTCCTCAATTCTGTACCATTGGTCCACCAGTCTGTTTTGGTGCCAATACCATGCTGATTTTGTTACTATTGCTCTATAGTATAATTTAAGGTCCGGTATGGTGATGCCCCCTGCTTCACTTTTCTTGCTCAGGATTGCTTTGGCTATTCTGGGTCTCTTATTTTTCCAGATGAATTTCATGATTGCTATTTCTATTTCTTTGAAGAATGACGTTGGGATTTTGATTGGAATTGCATTAAATCTGTATAATGCTTTTGGTAGTATGGACATTTTGACAATATTAATTCTACCTATCCAAGAGCAAGGTAGGTCTTTCCATCTTCTGAGTTCATCTATGATTTCTTTCTTTAGTGTTCTATAATTTTCGTTATAGAGGTCTTTCACCTCTTTCGTTAGGTTGATTCCAAGGTATTTTATTTTTTTTGATGCTATTGTAAATGGGGTAGTTTTCATCATTTCCCTTTCAGAGTGTTTGTTGCTGATGTACAAAAATGCCTTTGACTTATGTGTGTTGATTTTGTATCCTGCAACTTTGCCAAATTCATTTACTAGTTGTAAAAGTTTTCTGGTAGAGTGTTTGGGGTCTTCTAGGAAGATTATCATGTCATCAGCAAATAGTGCTAATTTGAGCTCTTCTTTTACTATCTGGATCCCTTTAATTTCTTTCGTCTGTCTAATTGCTCTGGCCAGTACTTGTTAAATAGCAGTGGTCCAGTACTATGTTAAATAGCAGTGGTGAAAGGGGGCATCCCTGTCTTGTTCCAGTTTTTAGAGGGAATGCTTTCAATTTTTCTCCATTTAAGATAATGTTAGCTCGGGGCCTTGCATAAAGAGCTTTTATAATGTTGAGATATGTTCCTGATATTCCTAGTTTTTCCAGTGTTTTGAACATAAAGGGGTGTTGTATTTTGTCAAATGCTTTTTCTGTGTCTATTGAGATGATCATATGATTTTTGTCTTTAAGTCTATTGATGTGGTATATTATGTTTATTGATTTCCGAATGTTGAACCAGCCTTGCATCCCTGGGATAAACCCCACTTGATCATGGTGCACTATCTTTTTGATATGTTTTTGTATCCGATTTGCCAGGATTTTGTTGAGGATTTTTGCATCTATGTTCATTAAAGATATGGGCCTGAAGTTTTCTTTTTTGGATGTGTCTTTGCCTGGCTTTGGAATTAATGTGATATTGGCCTCATAGAAAGAGTCTGGAAGAGCTCCCTCTTTTTCTATTTCTTGGAATAGTTTGAAGAGCACTGGTATTAGTTCTTCTTTGAAAGTCTTATAGAACTCAGCTGTAAACCCATCAGGTCCTGGACTTTTCCTTGTTGGTAGCTTTTTGATGACATCTTCTATTTCTTCGCTTGTAATTGATCTGTATAAATTGTGTATAGCCTCCAGATCCAGTTTAGGCAAATCATATGACTCTAAAAATCTGTCAATGTATTCAGTATTTTCTATTTTATTAGAGTACAAGTTTTCAAAGTAATTTCTAATTATATTCTGTATATCTGAGGTGTTTGTTGTGATATTCCCTTTTTCATCACAAATGTTAGTGATTTGAGTTTTTTCTCTTCTTCTTTTCGTTAGCATCGCTAAGGGTCTGTCAATTTTGTTTATTTTTTCAAAGAACCAACTTTTAGTTTTGTCAATTCTTTGAATGGTTTCCTTAGTCTCAATTTCATTAATTTCTGCTCTGATTTTAATTATTTCCTGTCTTCTACTGCTCTTGGTGTTAGTCTGTTCTTCTTTTTCTAATGCTTTGAGGTGTGATGTTAAGTCATTTATTCGTTGGGTTTTTTTCCTCTTAAGGAATGAACTCAGTGCAATGAATTTTCCTCTTACTACTGCCTTCATAGTGTCCCAGAGATTTCTATATGAAGTATCTGTGTTCTCATTTACCTCTAGGAATTTTTTGATCTCCTCTTTGATGTCTTCTTCAACCCCTTGTTCATTCAGTAGCATGTTGTTTAGCTTCCAGTTGATGGAGTAGTTTTTCTTATTCCTTGTTTTGTCGTTGATTTCCAATTTCATCCCTTTATGGTCCGATAGCATGCAGGGTAGTATCTCTATTTTTTTATATTTGCTGAGAGTTGCCTTGTGACATAATATATGGTCTATTTTGGAGAAGGAGCCATGTGCTGCTGAGAAAAATGTGTATTCATTTACTGAGGGATGAAATATTCTATATATGTCCATTAGGTCTAAATTGTTGATTGTTTTAAGGAGGCTTAAAGTTTCTTTGTTTAGCTTTTGTTTGGATGATCTATCCATTGGTGAGAGAGGTGTGTTGAAGACCCCTAGAATAACTGTGTTGTGGTCTATTTTACTCTTGAACTTGAGAAGCGTTTGTTTGATGAATGTAGGTGCTCCATTATTTGGTGCATATAGATTTATGTTTGTTATATCCTGTTGATGAATGGTTCCCTTAAGTAATAAGAAATATCCATCTTTGTCCCTCTTGATTAGTTTTGGTTTGAAGTCTACCTTATTTGATATGATGAGAATGGAAACCCCTGCTTGCTTCCGCCGGCCATGTGAGTGATAAGTCTTTTCCCAGCCTTTCACTTTCAGTCTGTTGATGTCTTTTTCTATGAGGTATGTTTCTTGGAGACAGCAAATTGTTGGGTCGTTTCTTTTAATCCATTCTGATAATCTGTGTCTTTTGATTGGCGAGTTTAGGCCATTAACATTCAGGGTTATTATTGAGATGTGATTTTTATTCCCATCCATTTTTATTTGAATTATGGTCTTTAGCTTGATTTGGTTTCTCTTCTGGTTGGTATTTCCTTTAGTTTAATATCTCCCTTTGTTGATTTTCATTATCATCATCTTTCTCTTCTTCTTCATGAAAAATGTTGCCCAGGATGTTCAGAAGTGCTGGCTTTTGAGTTGTGAAATCTTTTAACTTTTGCTTGTCGTGGAAGGTTTTTATTTCATCTTCGAATCTAAAGCTCAATTTTGCTGGATATAAGATTCTTGGTTGACATCCCTTTTCTTTCAGAGCTTGAAATATGCTATTCCAGGATCTTCTTGCTTTTAAGGTCTGGGTTGAAAAATCTGAACATAGTCTGATTGGTTTCCCCCTATATGTAATTTGCTTCCTTTCTCTTGCGGCTTTTAGTATTCTCTCCTTGCTCAGAATATTAAGCATTTTCATTATAATGTGTCTTGGTGTGGATCTGTTGAGATTTTGTTTGTTTGGTGTTCGGTATGCCTCTTGAACTTGGTTTTCCCATTCATTCCTTAAGTTTGGAAAATTTTCTGTAATTATTTTGTTAAATAAATTACTCATTCCTTTGGCTTGAAACTCTGCCCCTTCCTCTACACCAATCACTCTTAAGTTTGGTCTTTTTATGCTGTCCCATAATTCTTGGATGTTATGTTCTTGATTTCCAATGAGTTTTGCTGTATGGTCTAAATTCTTCTCTAGGACATATATTTTGTCTTCATTGTCTGAGGTTCTTTCCTCCAAGTGGTCTACTCTGTTGGAGATGCTTTCAATTGAACTTTTATTTTGGTTTATTGCTTCTTTCATTTCTGGAATTTCTGTTTGGTTTCTCTTTAGAGCCTCTATTTCCCTATTGAAGTAATCTTTTACTTCCTGTATTTGTTTTTGGAGTTCTTTGTCAAAATGATCTTTTGCCTCCTGTACTTGCTCCCTCATCTCATTTTTGAGTTCATTCTTAAGTTCCATAAACATTTGGCATATGTAATTTCTAAATTCCATCTCTGGCATTTGACCAACTGTGTTTGCCATGAAATCTACTGATGAGGAATCTTGATTTGATTGTGTCACTTTCTTCCCTTGTTTTTTTATGATGCTTGTGTGTCTTTTCTTCCTGCACTGTGGGACCTTGACTGTTTCAATTTTACCTTAATGCCTTATGTTGTTCCTGTAGTACAAAGCTATCAGCTACCCTTATAATTCCTTTACACTTTAAAACCTAACACTTTCTATTCAGCAAATTCAATTTTGATCAAAATGTACAGATTTTGTTAACCCAGATATTATTTCCAATTTACTCTGTACGCTTCTGATGGGGTTTTATAGCTTCAAGTATTGGATACAGAGTTATTATGTTTAAGAAGAAGGAAGTGTCTTGAATTGTTCTTTCTTGGAAAGTATGAAAGGAGAGTTCTATTGACGTGGTTTACTGGAAGTGGTTTAGTATCAGTAGAAGAGAGAAGATAGAGAATGGAGTTGACACTTAGGTGGAGAGACCCATTTATATATAAAGTAAGATGGAAAAGAAGAAAAAAATGATAAAAGAGTAGAAATTGGTGTAAGAGAGAGGAGAGAGAGAATCAAGAAAATGGAGAGTAAACTATATATAACACCTCTTTGCTATCCAGTTCAATTGCGCCGTTTCTAGAAATCCCAAATTCTGCATAAAGCTTGTTTTTGCCTCTGTTTAGTATGCACTGGCAGGGTGCAAATATGAAAGATGAAGGAGGAAGAAGAGATGTCAAAGTGAGAAGGAAGAAAAGAAGGAATGAGAAAAGGAGCAGAAGCAAACAATCAAACACACTGACAATCAATGCAAAAAAAAAGCAAAACAGAACAAAGCCAAAAAAAGAAAGAACAACAAACAATCTAACAAAAAACCCCAAAAACCAATAACACAAGCAGCCCAACCAAAACAAAACAAAACAAAACAAAACAAAACAAAAAAAACAAAAAAAGTCGAACCCCAAGTCTCAAACAAAATGGGCCCTGGGAAGCCCCCCTCTCTTTTCTCTTTCCAGTTTAAGCCAACTGCATTGAGCCACGTCCAGATAGTCTGCGACCCTGTTAGTGAAGTCAAGTCTGCACCCTAGGCCAGTGGCTGAATGGCTCAGGGGAAGATTGGCTCAGGGTGGTTGTGTGTCAACAGATGAATGGCACCGGGAAGGGGACCCTCCAGAAGGCACCCTTTCCCCACGCCCACCCACAGTTGTAGCTTCTTGTGGCCGCTGGGCTGGCCACAGACACACCCTCCCCTGCTGGTTACCTGAGTCTCACCCAGGTGTGCGCTGCCTTCAGGACGCTGGGGCTCCCTGGATGTCTGCAGCTGTTGTCTCCTCCGTCTTTTCCCCTTTGTTTGGGTCAGCCACTGCACTTCTCAAAGATGGCGGCGTTCTTCCATTCAACAGCAGCTCCGCAGACCCTTGTGTCACTCCAGAGCGTGCGGGATCAGCTTGGCAAGCTGTGCGAAAGAGCTCCACGTGGACCCCGCCCACGCCTCTAGGCCTCTTTTTATCCCTCCTCACTGATTGGTTTCAAAGCCGCTGGGTGGATCGTCTCTTTGCCGAGATGGTATCGGCCCTGCGCCTGTAGCACAGACAGCGCTGCTTCAGGCTGTGGACCACTGCGACTCTGCCTCTGCTTGTTGTGGTCCTGTAGAACCTTGTATTTCGCTGTCCAGAGGTGCAGGAATGTCTTGGCTCCCTTTCAGTTGCAATAGAACCACGCGCTCAAACTTCCCACTCCGCGTCCTTCAGCAGCTGCGTCCAGAGAGCACCGCCCTCCTGTTAGCCATCTTCCCTCTCTCCTTTTTTTCAATCTTTTTGATGATAAACATTCTAACCATTTTTAGATGATATTTCACTGTGGTTTTGATTTGTATTTTCTTAATAATTAGTGATGATTTTTTTCCCATATACTTGGCCACTTTTCCATCTTCTTTAGAAAAATGCCTATGAAGATAATTTCTCATATTTAAATCAGGCCAATTTAAAAATTTTGCTACAATAACAAGTTTTTAAAAGTAGATAAGAAATGAAAGTTACTAGAACAAAAGTTGTTAATATTATTTATTACATCATAGATGAAAATATGTATAACCTCATACTTTTAAACATATTCTTAAGAGTCCCACTTAATATATGGTAATTCAATGAATCCTAGGATTTTAACAGTGACCATAAAATTTGTTGTCCAGAATGAGATAAGTTGAAGAGTGAAAAGGGTGCTATTATGTAATTATACTGTGGTAACAGTAGTCAGCTAGGAGCAATCTGAATAAACCAGTTACCCTATTTTAGATTCTAATTTTTTTGACAATATTGTTGTCTGCTTGTGTACTACTTCTGTTGCCACCTGTATCAATAGGAAAAACAATGTTTATTTGTATGATAACAGCAAGTTCTGGGGTCCTAGAGCGCTAAAGCAAGATTTTCTACAATAAAGAATAGATAATCTGTTCCCAGAGTCTTCTTTTGTCACCAAGAAAGATTTGAGAGTTTGACAAAGAACCAGAGACAAGACTCTCAGGATGAATTCATAGAGAGGGCTGGTGAAGACATAGCTCTCCCACCCTTAGCTCCCAGCAGAGATCAATTCCAACTAACAAAGAGCAGTCAGCTAAGTGGAGTTTATTGGTCTGGATCTGCAACAAGTGGATGTGGGGAGAATGTGGACAAAGGATGCTCTGTGTGGTAGTGTAATGGTGAAAGGGGCTTGGTTGCCCCTTGACAAAGCAATTCCATGAAAGAGACACCTAAGTTGACCTGGTATTTGCTGTCATTTTAACAGCAGTTTAACACTGGAAATATTTTCACTGGAAACTATTATTGATATAAAAGCAACATCTTTGTTTTTTGTCAGTAACATGTCTAGGACACTAACTGTGTCTTATGGATCTTTATTACACTTTGCATTGCCCTACACCTTGTAAATAAACTTGTTATAATTTATGTGTATCTCTTGGAATTCATGTGTTCAAAACTTAATGCCCAAAGCTGTATGATGTTGATAAATGGAGGTGGAACATTTGGAAGGTGATTGGGTTGTGAGTGCTAGGCCCTCATGAATGAGTTAATTTGTTTATGGATTAATGGATTGATAGATTAGTGGGTTATCAGAGGAATGGTTTTGTTATCAAAGTGAGCTCTTTTTTGGTATACTTGCTCTGTCTTAGCATGATGAGGTCCACATTATGATACAGTGAGAAAGCCCATAGCAGATGTCAAAGCATGCTATTGAATTTCCCAGCCCCCATAACTATCAGAATAATTTTTTTTTCTTTATAAATACCAGTTTCAGGTATTCAGTCATGGTAACAGAAACAGATGATGACATCATGGACATTCACAGAAATAAAAAATTCATTCCAGAATATTTTGACACGTATTTCTTGAAAAGTACTGCTCTAAAATCCATAGGTTGCAGGATCTTATTAGCCCCCATTACCTGTATCTGCCTTGATGTGCTGTGGAACCTACTGTTTGACCCAATCTCAAATATTGAATTGCACCCCCCACTAATCCAGCTGTGTTCTTTTATTGATGAGGCTATCAGAGAAGAAAAAAAGTCAAGGGTGAGAAGATAAAAGAAAAGAGAAAATAAGAATTGATGTGGCTGACAGAAGAGAAAATAATAGCTTGACATCTCTGCTGGAATGTTCTTTATATATCCGATGACACTCTGATACTGTAGCTCCACAGATTAACTTCCTAATCAATCTTGCCTCATCTTTCCTCTCCCTCTACTATTTATACTCCATAAAACTTATCCATTGAGAACAGAAATAAAATAAAAATCAAACCTATTCTCCAAAAGCTTTCTACTTGTTGTAGATACATGTGTGACTTCCTTTCTGTTTTACAATTCCTTATATATTTCTAATGCATAATTCTTATATATTATAATGTGGGCTCTGTGACAAGATAGCCATTTTTAACTACTCCACTTCCATAGACATTAATTAAACATCAACACATAAAACTAACTACATTTAATTATTTAAAATATTTGTTGAGAAGTAGTCCACTTGCTAGAGTTTCAGCGACCTTCTATGTGTCAATCTTGGAGGACTCTTTCTTATCATTGCTGCTTGCTTTTCTGAGATATTCAGTATCATTAAGCCCTTCCCCTCTGGTACTGGACTGTTTCATAATACTATTCTTGGTTTTTCTTTATCATTTTAGTTTTAGTCTTTAAAAGAAAACAATATTCTTTCTCCCTTTTTACCATAAGTGCATGCATTTTTGTTCTGCTGAGTTAAGTCAACAACTGCCTTTAAGAAGGAAGCTCTCAAGTCTCTGTCTTCAGTTTTGGTCCCAGGGCCCTGCCCAGTGACAGTTATTTGAGTGCAAAATCAGAAAATCCCCAAAATATATAAACCAAAACAGTGGGGACCATCTTATTCCCATCTCTCTCCTCTTTTACCTCCTTGTGTCCTGGTGGTTCTATCTCAGGCAAGTCCCATATATTTTTTCCTTTCTACTTCTCCCTTTTTTAAAAAAAATTGGAGTCATGCTATGTTGCATAGGCTGGCTTTGAGCTCCTGGGCTCCTCCTGCCTTGGCCTCCTGAGTAGCTGCTGCTGCAGTTGGACATCATCATGCTGGCTTCTACTATTTTAGGTAATCACCTGACTATCAAAACCGATGGGTCACTCTTCTTTTTGTCTTCCTGGTTATTTTTTTCATATACCTTTAACTCATTCTCTGTATCAATGCTAGGGTAAAATTTTTCTCAAATTCAAATATTATCATGTGCTTCTTCTTTAAAATCTTCAGTGGTTTCTATAGTTTTTAGATATAGTCAAACCTAAAAATATGTCCTAGCCATGTTGAAATATTTGTTTTGTGCTGTGCCAACTGTACTACCTTCTGCCTGTGTGCTGTGTGCCTCTGACATGTTTCTCCTGCCTCCTGAAATGCCTAGCCCACTCTTTTTTCTTTTCTTTTTTTTCTTTTTTTTTTTTTTTTTTTTGCTAGCTAAGCATTCCTCAATGACTCTGCTTCATACAGACCTGATGATTCCAGGTTAAGGGCAAGGAAGACACTCCTCTTAGATATTTCTCTAATACCCTCTTTAGGATATCTGTTTCATTGCATCAAAAAGATAAATTTTGTTGACTTTCTCATTAGATTCTGAGCAACTTGAGGTCAGAAATTGTGTATTACTCATTTGATAATAACCTGTATGTGAAACACGGAAGGCACATAATAAGCACACTGTTAATGCTAGCTCAATAAAGATATGTGCATTATCATCTAACCATAAAATGAGCAGAATTTATTTTTCCCTGCCATAAAATTCTGCTCAGCTCATGTGAATATCATCTGAATACCACTGTGATGTTTAAGTTTTTGCTGAACCACGTTTCTAGCCTTAAGAAGTCATCCCTCTACCACTTCAGAGGCCATAGCAGCAGCTGTTATATTTTCAGCCTTGAAAAAAGTAATCTCTGCATTTGAGTTTGTTACAAAGAAATAAAGTCTGTGCCTTTGGACAAAGTGAGCATGCCATTCATTACCCACCATTCCAGTAGTCTCCCCTGAGTGTTTTCACTTCTGTCAGACTGGTCAGGTTGACATCTGTTGCTTCGTCTCTCAAGACTTCTCTTGGAACTGTGTTGAATTGGATTAAAATATTTTGATTATTTTTCTTTATGTAAATTGCTTCCACTATGATGAATTAATTTAAAAGTAAAATCCATGAAATTATATTATCTTGACCTGAGTTCCCTACTAATTATCATGTAACCTATCTTTATCAAGGATTTTTTTTTTTTTTTTTTTAAGAAATGGTAGCATGTAGGATGGGCAAGACAGGGAATTCATTTTTATCATTAAGCTACTCGCTCTCTCTCTGAGACCTTCAGGCTCATTAAATACTTGTTTCCTCTTGTAGTGTGCTATTCCAGAAATAATATAAGCTGGGTTATGGGTTGAATTGTGTCCCTGTGACATTCATATATTGAAGTCTTAACCCTCACTACTTAAGAAAATGACCCTGCTCTGAGATGAGGTCATAACAAATTAAAATGAGGTCATTAAAATGGGCTCTAAACTAATATAACTGGTATCCTTTTAAAAAGGAAAAAAAATAGCATACACACACACACATGCACACACACACACACACATGCTCATGGAAACTGCCATGTAAAGATGGAAGCAGAAATCAGAGTGACACTGCACATGCCTGGGATCCCAAAGATTGCCAGTAAAGCCCTAGAACCTAGGGGAGTGGCATGAAGTGCATTCTTCCTCAGAGCTCTCTGAAGGAACAAAGCCTGTCATCACCCTAATCTTGGATTTATGGCTTCCAGAACTATGAAAGAACACATTTCTGTTGTCTTATCCCTCAGTTTGTGGCACTGTGTGATGGCAGTTCTAAGTAACTTATATGGAACATTATTTAATTTCTTACTCTGTAGGTCTGCTCAAGGAAAGACACTAGGTAGGCATTCATGAGTTCCTGGTTTTTGTAGACAAAGAAATGTGTTGCAAAATGAAATGCAAGAAAGGGGGGGGGAGAGGGAGACAGAAAGATGCTATGATTGTGAAATTGCTGTCACAGTAGGGATTCCAACAAAGTTCCCATAAATTAGGCGTAAGTGACATTATTTTATAAGTAACAGATTTGTTCATTCACTCTGCTTATATTTACTGAGTGCCTAATAAGTGTCAGGCACTATTATAGATATTGAATATTTAGCAATGAACAAAGCACACAAAAATCCCTGTCCTTAAGGAGCTTACAGTTTAGGAGAGTATCAGGCATAAAACAATATACAGGTGAAATGTGTAGTATATATTACATGGAGAAAGGTAAAGCAGGAATGAGAATGTGGGTGGGCATGGGGTGTATGTGTGGCATTGATGAATCTTAGAGGCTCTAAAACATCACAAACAAAAGCTGCCATTTTAATGAAGATCTGATAGAAGGGAGGGTAAGACATGCAGCTAGCAAAGGGAAGGCATTCTGGGAAGAAACAAAATCAAGGGTGGAGGCTTGAGAAGCATGGTTGAAATATTTAAAGAACAGAAAGAAGGCCAATGTGGATGAAACAGACTGAGCAGGAGGAGAGTTCTGAGGCATGAGGTCATAGGGGAAAATCTTGTGGGGCAAGCTGGTGGCTTCAATTTTTAATCAAAGTGAACTGGGAAGCCACTGCATGTGACACATGATAGTGTTACTAGCACAATAATGACTCAGGGGATGTGACTGCACTGGTGGTGGAAAAGCAAAAGAGGGACAAAGCAGGTGTGGATGTGTGGAAGAGAATTTTTTAACAACTGAGCATGAAATACACACCAGACAAGGCGGGAGGCAAGTCCACCAAAGAGGCAAGAGACAGTGAAAAGGTGGGAGGACCAGTGGATTGTAGATTCCCATATGGCTAAGGAATTTGTGGAGTTCCATCACGAGAGTGCATTGACTGGAAAAATTGTCAAGACTAAGCATAAGCAATGAACATGGAGCTATGAGAAGTGGAGGAAAAGATCACTAAAGTAGAAATCAGTGAGCCCAGTAAAGATGGTGTTAGGAGAAGCAGCTGTGTGAATATCAAAACCACTAAAAATTGAACCAGAGTAGACTCAGAGTGACAGTCTTTAAGAAACAAGGGGAAGTAACTGGAAGGTTAAATGGAGGCAATATGGAGGGTAGTGGGGTGCAGTACAGGTGAGGTAAGTTGCAGAGCTGCAGGCAGGGGCACGCATTAAGAGGAGTGGGAATCAGGAATGAGAGGCAAAGGGGACAGCCAGCCAACCCACTTTCAGGCCAAGCAGTAAAGGGCCTCACTTGAGGGGACTTCAATGAAAACTGTCCCCACAGAACTATTTTCCCCTAAATGCTGGCCATTGAAGGGAACAAAGAAAGATTTCAGGATGTCGAGAATTTTGTTAATGACAGAATTTAAATTCCAGAGAGTGGACACACTGGGAGGGGTTCAGGAATTATGATGAAGGGAATATTCAGAAATTATAGAAATTTGCATGTAGAAATTGAAGGATGATCTTGGACACCTGAGCATCTTGTGACTGAAAAGATATGAATAAAGAATATGATGCAATAGGTCCTGATGGCTCCAAGGCACATGAAAGTGGGTTGTCTGTGAGTGTTGTGGGAGAAAGGTTGGAAACCATGCTAGTTCTGGGACTCCTAATTGCCTCCTACTGATGAATACACAGAGTGGGAGAGAGGCCCCCTCCATGAGAGCATGTGAGTTCCTGATGTTTCTCTGGCAGAGCATGATATTCACTTTACTATCTGTTAATAAATGTAGGCTTAGTAACAGAAGGACCTACAAATGTTCAAGGCCCTTGCTTGACCTCCACAGATGGAGGGGAGCATACCAAGGCAATCGTTTCTAGGTAATGCAGTGGCCCCTCCAGGAGGCAGGGAGAAAAAAACAAAACAAAACAAAAAAACTAGGAACTTTTCAGCTCTGGCAGATTTCTCACTCCACTTGAGCTACTAAACCACCCTGAATATTTTCCTAGGAGGTACAGAAGAGATGTTGTAGACTGCATTAATTCAGAAGTATCTTTTTCTTATGTATCTTTTCATGCACTCAGTCAAGTTTTTAAGAAGAAGCCAGTGTTCTGGGAGATTCATTTGTTTCCAACCTCTAATCTAGTTAAAAAAATCTCATGAACTAAGGCCTAGGATATTATAGCTAATGATTTTGTTTTTAATTTTCACAGCCCTGCTATGACAGGCAGACAGACAAACAGGTGTGTGCACACGTGTGCGCGCACACACACACACACACACACACACACACACACTCACACACACATTCCTCTGATTCTTTTTAGTTGTCCTTCATGCATACTCAGAGATAATATAGAAAATGAGACAGCATACATGTTGATGTTCCAAAGTAGGTCATTTTCTCATTAATTATCTAAATGAAGTCCCAAATGGAGCTGTGCAAATGGTAAAAAAAAAAAAAAAAAAAAAAAAAAAAAAAAAAAAAAAAAAAAAAAAAAAAAAAAAACTAACAGCATTTCTTTTACAGAGAGGACTTCTCAGGATAGACCGGATCAGAACTGCTAGGGTCACACTGAGTATTGTGTTCTTTTTCTTTGGGGAACATTGGAAAAATGTCAAGGTAATCCAAGAGGGAAAAAAAATGTACAAATTACTGTGCAGTTTCCCTTGAGATCCTCAGGTTTTGCAATGTTTTCAAATTAATTTTAGTTGGGGTAAATTGATATGATTTTTGACCAGTTTTTAATGAAGACAGTCCTCTATATGGTGCCACAACATCATTTATCAATTCACAAGCTTCCCAATAAAATAGAGGGTGTTCAGCTGACATTGTAACTCTAGATTAATGTTAATTCATCGCAATTTACAGGTATCTGCACACTTACCAAGTTAGAAAAGACAGGGTTTCCAAAGTCTACAAAAAGTTACCCTTCCCTTTAGTTTGAAAATTAATAGATAGAGATATTTTTCTGCAACAGCAATATAAATGTTTTGAAACTACCGATTTCCTTCCTTTATACAATAGCTAAATTTCTCTTTGGCGCATTTGTTTCTGGCTCTGTCTCTTAGGTAACCTCTTCTCCTAGGGCCTGCTCACGTTGTTTGTCACTGACACACAGACCTTCCTTTTAAATTAAATTAGCTTTAAGTATTGCCTTCTCATTGAGTGACGTAGCTCTGACCAGTGAGATCTCATATTCTTCCCTAATGCCTTTGATTAGCAAACAGTCCTGACGCCTGGGATACTAGGGGTGAATTTTGATGTCTCTCTTGTTCCAACAGTAGTCTCAACTAGTACAGTGAACCAGCCCAGTGTACAAGATACTCCATTTACTAATTGCCCAACTGTGGTTAAATTGCCTGAGTTCTGTAAATGTTAGTTTTCACATTGGTAGTATAGAGAGAACAGTACTTACTACATGGATTTACCGGAATGCTAAAATTAGCCCACAGTTAAACAGAACCCTGCATAGGCTCTGGAATGTGATAGATGCTCAAGGTGTAATTGCTTCCACGAGCAGAGCTTCCAGCATCACCTGTTGCTTTCCACGACTTCTGCTTTAGATTGCCACCAGATGTAATGTTGCAATTCTCTCCCCACTGGGTTTGACTTCATAGCATTTAAAGACTGATGGAATAGCATCTGAGATAACTAAAACTTTTAAATTAGCACCTCCAAAACTTTTATATTCATATAATCTCCTGGCCATCTTCTTAAATGAAGGTTCTGATTCAGTAAAACCTAGGGTGGGTCCCAAGAGTCTAAATTTTTTACAAGCTTCCAGATGATCTTGATGCTGCCCATCCATGGGCACATTTTGAGTAGCAAGGAATTAGATAATTAGTCCTCAGTATTGGCTGAAATCAAGATCACCTTAGAACTTTAAAAAATGTTAATATCCAGTCTGAATCTCATACCAGTTAACTCAGAATCCTTCCTCTTCCTATCTTCCTAATTTTGTGATTTTCTTTACTCATTTAGCAAATATTCATTTAGAGTTTATAATGTACAAAATGCTGAATAAATAATAGTCACTGATTAATGAAGGACCCATTTAGAATAGATCAATTTCCCAAGAATTGAAAAGGATTTCCGAAAAGGAAATTGAGTGCATTTCAGGGATGAGACAATGTGCTAGGGGTTGCCCAAGATTGTTAAGGATGCTATTACAGAGTGTTTGCTTTCTATTAGGTCCATTGGTTGAGCCATCTCATATATTTCATTATGAGGGAGATATTATTTTACAACTATAAGAAAAGACTCAGAAAAAAGTTGTTAAAATATTCATCCAGAGGTCAACTATCTAGAGAGGTGAAAATGTGAAAGGATAATTTATGCCTCTTGTATTCCACAGGTCCTACTCTTCGCCACCACATCTATTCCCATTTGTCCCTATACTTTCTACAAAAGAACTGGAAATCTGTAGCACTGGTTCTGGTTATTAGATACAATTAAACACAGTTCAGGAAGGTACGTTATTACATGCATCTCAAACAAACATTTACAAGAGCTATAAGCTACTTATCACTTACTGAATTTCAAAGTGATTTGATTTCTGTATAATTAATTATACTAGCAGAGTAAGTTAATTAATATTAAAACAAACCCCAAATATCACTTGTTTGGGTGAGGTACTAAACATCTACACTTCTGTAATCCCAGCTACTTGGGAAGCTGAGGCAGGAAAGTTGTAAATTCAAGACCAGCCTGGGTAACTTAGTGAGAACTTGTTTTAAAACAAAAAAAGCGTGGGTATAGCTCAGTGGTAAAGCACTTGCCCAGTGTGTGTAAGGTCCTGGGTACCCAAAAAAAACAAAAACAAAAACAAACACACAAAAAGACAAACAAAAACAAATCACTCATTAGTTTCACATAGTCACACAATAGTCTTAAGGTGATGTTCCTGGTAGTTATGCTTGTAGCAGTGACTCAGAAAGGCAAGGTCTTGTTCCTCTATATCTATGTCATCTGAGTTTTCTGGGACAGATAGCTCAAGTGCAGGGATGAACTCATATAGGAAGTTTTGTGGGAGAAAATTGTGCATCATGTACCACTTCCATCCAAATCCTAATAACTAAAACTCTTCTTTCTTTCATTGCTCTAACTGCAAGACAGTCTGAAAATGTAGTCTAGCCAAATGACCAAAAGGAAAACGGAAACAGAGTTTCTCCAGTGAAAGAACATAGAAAACTAATAAAAATGTTTATTTTACATCTGTAAAACCCTTGACATTATTTTTTCTTTGTCCTGATATTTTCATAACTTTTAAAAGTAACTCATCACTATTCTTCCTTTGGGGTTCTGTCACTCACAAATCACTGACAAAGGGAGGGGAAATGCATAGAGGCAGGCACACCTCTGGCTGTACCTACTTTAATTGCCTTGTTTATTGGACTGATTTTCAGGGAAACCTCAGCATCCCCACTTTAGAACTCAATTCATCTTATCCTTTGTCATGGTCAGATATACCTTTATATTTCTTCATTTTATTCTTATTTCATGCATGAGATATATTAACTTTGATTCAGATGTTTGTAAAGACTAATACCTGATGTGATGCTATTTTAAATTAGTTATGTAATGATCTATTTTGAACCTCCTTTTAATGGTCTTTTTGAAAAAAAATTTAAAAACTTTTAATATGTAAACCATACATTTTCTTGCAGATTTTCAAATTTCTTCAATCTTTCATACATCAGGAAGCAATCTGTGAAGATTTTACACATGTTATCAATAACTACTGACTATTTAAAAGGCAAGATTATGGGCTATCTACAGATAGAATCAGCAGCAGTAATCACCAGAGAAAACAGTGGATACAAGCAGAAACCAATTAAGTGGGCCAGAAGCAAATATATTTCATGATCAGTGTTTTAAACTATGACCACAACTCTTTAAATCTAGAGGGTATGCTTTACATATAGAAGCCAATTATATACACTATATCTTTTAGTGATCATTATGTTTTATTTCAAGTTTGCTAGCATTTTCAGAAGCATTTCCTCTAAATCAAATATTCTTCAGGATCTGGTAAAAGATTCACTATAGTCTTCCAGAAAGTGGCACCACTTTGGAAAGTTAGCCATATGCAGTGGTTGTACCAAGCCTCTAACTAAGACAGCCAATGTATACAGCAATTTGATTAACACTCTGTCAGCAATGAATAGCTGCATCATATGGATCCTCATACCCAGTTTACATTGTGCTTAAGCCCTGCTCTGAATCCTTTCCAATTCCAACCACATGAGAGAAAATACATTAACATAAACATGAAAGAGATCTGTTTTTACTTTGTCTACTTTTGTCAAGGTTGTAAAACCCATAATCTTCCTATTTGAGAACTTCTTTAGTAAATTAATGATGACTGAATAGTATGTTGGTTGAATATGTGTATGATTTTCCTTTATTTGATTGAAGCTTTGCTTTCACTCCATTCATTATTATTATTCTTTCTGAGATTGGCACTGGCAAATAATAGGTAGCTTTTTTGAGAACTGTTGTGGACATCTAGGAAGGTGGTACCACATGGTGGGTTACAGCCCAGACTTGGAAATTTAGCAGACCTGGATTCTGGTCCATTTCTGTCATTTGGGAACTTTGTGACTGAAGACTGGTAACTCACCCTCCCTGTGAAGAGGGGAAATGAGAGAGAGCTGCTTAAGGATGTGAAAAGGCTTAAGAATGAGGTGCATGAAAGCACCACCATCACCACCATCACCATGCTACAGCACTGAGGAGACTACATATACTCTCTGCTATAATCTACCAGAGGAAACAAGTTATTTTTTTTTAACTTGGTATTGTAGGGAAGAAAGTAAAATTCAGAGAGTTGAGCTACAGAAGTTGTAATGTCACTTTATATAGAAAAGCCACTCACTCAAGAGAGAGTCGTGCTATTTCCTTGCTGTTTTCCTTTAAGCTGAGCCACCTTGAATGGCAGCTTTAGGGTAGGAAATGTGGTCTCAAAACAGCTCCTGACATTACATAAAAGTCGAAAATAATAAATAAAAATGCCTGCTTGCTTGCTCTTGTACACCCCCCCTTTCTTTCCTTCTTCCCTTCTACCTCTCCCTTTCTTTACTTCCTGCCATACTTTTCTTTTCCCCTCCCTCCTTCCCTCCTTCCCTCCTTTCCTCCCCCCTTCCTTCCTTCTTTCCTTCCTTCCTTCCTTCCTTCCTTCCTTCCTTCCTTCCTTCCTTCCTTCCTTCCTTCCCTGGCTGTCTTGCTTGGATTGCCCCTGCACTTGAATACAGAATGAGTAGAAGACACTATTATCAAAGAGGAAGAGATTTAGTACTGGCCTCATTTCAACTGCACATTTTAATGGCATCCCTGTTATTTGTGGACACCAGGTAATGGAGAAAAAAGCCAAAACAAGCTGTGAAAATCCATTCATTTATTTTCTTGCACATTAATTAACTTATTCACTCATTGAATGTTTATTGAACTCCTACATGCTAAAGAATACTAGACACATAATAGATGTAAGGAGAAAACTTCTATAATCATCATATGGAGGAACCCACATTTTAATAAAAAATTGTAAGAGATATATGTAAATTTCCTTCTTTTTAAGGCAATAGCAATTTGAAATTATTTTTATTCTGTTAAGAAACATGTGTTCCAGGGGCTGGGGTTGTGGCTCAGCAGTAGAGCGCTTGCCTAGCATGTGCGAGGCTCTGGGTTCGATCCTCAGCATCACATAAAAATAAAAATAAATAAATAAAATAAAGGTATTGTGTCCAACTAAAACTAAAAAATAAATACTAAAAAAAAAGAAATATGTTCAAAATAATGAAGACATGCAACTCTTCAAAGTTAGCATCTTCCTAAAAATTTGATAAAAATTATGATTCCTTAGGCATTCTCCCCAAATACCTATTTAGATAATTATATGGTAATTTCTCTCTTAAAACACCTTGAATTTTATTAATTTGAACATAGGCTTTTTCCTATACAGTTTGTCATTAGACAGACACTTTAAAAATTGAATTTATTTTGAAACTGATAGATAAAAACATATTTAAGGAGTACTATGTGATGTTTCAATACATTCATATGTTCTGTTATGTTTAAATCACATTAAACAATAAGCCTTTTCAAACATTTATCATTCTTTTATGAAAGTCTTTAAAATTCTTCCTTATAGATTTGTAAAATGTACAGTACCTTTTTGTTATCTGTAGTCACTGTATTGTACAACAGCACACCAGAACTTCTGATTGCTCTCTGGCTGTAACTTAGTATCCATTCATCAAACTCCCCCACTCTCTCCCTTTTCTTGTCTCCCCAGTCTGTGATAACTACCCTTTTACTCTCAAGTCTGTGAAAGCAAGTTTTTTATATTCCACATATGAGTGAGATGATGTGGTACTTAAGTAAATCTTTTAATGAGCAACTATCACATAGGTATTATTTATTTTTGATTTTAAAAGATTAGGAGCATAAGCCCCTGTGGTTTAGCAACCTGGAATTGAACACTGCTTCTGCCACTTATTACTGTGTGAATTGGGGAAAATTACTTGAAATATGAGGATAATTATATAGTCTATCTTCTAGTGTTTTGAAGATTAAATTATAAACAGTGAATAATGGTACTTGTTATTAATTCACTTATATTACCAAAATCACCTAATATCAAAATATAAAAATGTTGAGGGAAACCCAAGAAAATAAGCAGCCTCAGCAGGTTTGTACACCCATGCAGGGAAAGCACTCAGTGTAGAATTCAGCTAGGTAATAGCTATGCAACATTGATGCAAAAGGCATATGTAGCATGAACTATAATTTATTGTATGCTTGCTCTCAACAGTAATAAAATATTGAATAATTTGTGAATAACTTTATAAAGTTTATTGCTACTTAGTTCAATAATGGTTTTTGGTCTTCTAATATGCACGGGAAATTCTATTGTAGATTACAGCAGACATAACCATAGATTAGCCCTGTTCTTCCCTCTCAAAATGTTAGGAGTTCAAGAAGACAGAAAAGGATTTACAGAAATTACTTCACTAAAGAAAATAATAGTAATGCATTACAAGACAGGGAATGAAAAGATTCTAAGGAGATATAAAGACAGGACTGAGAGCCATATCCTGGTTTTTCCAGGATCTGGTTATTGTGTTCCTAAGACAGGATGCACTGGTTGGAAGAGTTCTAATATGCAATGAACACTGCTGTTGGGCTTCTAGCCCTGGTCCTACAAAAGAGAGCTTTGGGACCTAGAGCAAAGTAGTTGACGTCTCCTCTAGGACTGTATCTCTTCATTTACAGAACAGGTTAACTTCCATGATAGGTAAAAAAACCAAAATGAAAACAAAAATCATTGTGAAATGCTTTAAAGTATGTCACAAAATTAAATAAAAGAACAAATAGGCATGCAATTTTATCATTTTTAAGAGGTAAAAGATTTTTTTGTACAATTTTGAAATTTTAAATGTATTGTTACATGTTATATGATTAAAAATGAATGTTTTGTTGTAGAGGTTTTTGAGGACAGAGCTATCACAAAATATCCTAAGTTGTGTCTCCAAGTAATTCCAAAGTGTATCTATAAGAGAACTATAGGATCAATTAAAAATCTGGAAAGCATTTTATTTATTCAAATTCATTCATTTATCTTTTCCCCTTTAGGTACTGAGTGTCTGCCAGTGATATGCATTATATACAAGAATGGCAGGGTTTCTGTTCTCCATGGATTTAATGCCAAGTTGGAAGACAGACACAGAATAACAATTATGTGTGCAAGAATTACAAAGGAGAAATTCAGGATACAAAAAAAAAAAAAAAAAAAAAAAAAAAGAAGGAGAAGAAGAAGAAGAAGAAGCATGTGGTTGGTAAGCTGCATTAGTTCTCTGCTGCTTCAAAACAAATAACCCCAGAATTTGACAGCATAAATAATACAGGCTCATTATGTCAAGTCGTTTCTCAGCTGCTGAAATCTTGGAGTGGCTCAGCTGGGTGGTTCTGGTCAGATTGAGAGAAAGACAGACAGACAGACAATAGACAGTATATTTTATAAACTAATCTTGTAAGTGACATGCCATCACTTCTTTCATTTTCTTTTTGTCACAAAGATCTGGAATTTGCTGGAAAATTATGCAAGTGGAATGCCCCAACATGAATGTCAGGAGATTGGCATCGCTGGGGCTACCAGGAAACTGGTTCCAGCAGAATGTTAGTCTGGATTTGAAATTGTGTCTTTGCTATTTGTATATACAAAAAAAAAAAAAAAAAAAAAAAAAAAGCAAGTAAACATGATAAATAGATAAAAATTAAAGAACAAAACTAGAGAATAAAATATGTCCTTATTTACGTTTGCCTACTTTATGACTTTATTTTACTACAGATCTGGAGATCTAAATCCACTGCTCAGTGATCTCTCATGATTTCATTCATACCAGATTAATCTAAGAATAATGAAAACATGAAAATTTAATAAAGGTACTCATCATCTCTTCAACTCTGAAAACATTTGAGGATGTTCTTTTACATTTGGGATCAATAAGCTGGTAATTTTCGTGGATTACTTTAAAAATAGATACTTTTGTTTTATTAATTTCACTGACAATGTACACTTTTAGTTCCTTAGATAGTTTTTAAGTGAGAAAAATTTTATCATAATTAGATTAAAATCAACATTTCTGAACTCGCCTTGTTTTCTCAATTTTAATTTGGTTAACAGGTAACAATGCTTACTATGTCCTATAATTTGTGCTTTTGAATGTTTAACATGTAAATTTTATACATAACAAATCTTCTGAGTAACTGCTGCTTCCTGTGAGAGACCCAGCTGAAACCTCATGAATATTTGGAGGAAGAGGCAGAGCAGCAATCTTATCAGCTTTAATTTGTCACTCCACAGCTTGCCTCCATATTAAGCCCTTGCATCCAGAGAAGATCCATAACTCTGAGATTAGCTAAACCTATGAAATAATGCATCCTGTTCTCTAACCATCTGTGGGGTGCTGCCAGGAATTTATAAATGCTGGTCAATGCTTGTGTTCACTTCACCATACTTTTGCAATCAGTCTGCAAAGATTTCCATCCAAACCACCCAAGCTTGAGCAATGATGACATCCTCACTCAGATAAATAAAGATATAGTGAAACAATGACGACTAAATAAAACAAATGGGATGCTAAGTCAAAGTAGGGAATGCAGATTTCCCAGAAGGAGCCATAGGATTATTAAACAAGAACTTTTAAGACAATCTGGTTCCACTTCCTGACTTTAATGATGAAAAAAGTCAGCTCCAAAGAGAGTTTTACAAGGTCACTGGGATACGTAAGTTGAAGTCAGTTCGGGATCCTGTGATCTTTCCACTTCACTAGGAAATCTCCCTCAGTAGAGCAACTCGGGGAAGTTCCTGCAAGCACACTGCACCCCAGGAGTCTGGAAGCCTGTGTTCTTTTAAGACAGAACTTAACAAAAAACACAGATGCAGAAACCCACAAAAGAGTACTATTGGCTAATAGATGTCACTGGTTCTTTTCCACTTTTGATTTGAGAGCTTTGTGGTGATTCATGGAAACTGATGTGCGAGGCCACCCTCAGCACAAGAAAGTCTGGAGAAACAAGGGAAAATGTGGAAAAGAAAAACAAGTCAATGGCCAAAACCACAGAATCATATGTGACAGAGTGTGCCAGAGCCCCTTCAGCCAAAGCTCAACAAGCATACCACACAGAGGCTAGACAGCAGGTCAGGCTGGCTGGGCCTCTCTGCTACCTTGAGAGGCTCAGTTCTAAATCATGAAAGCAGAGTGTTGGGAAGCAGGGGATCTGGAGGTGCTGGTACTCTACCTATAATGCCTTAAAAATATCCAAAGCCCCCCAAGAAACAGATGAGCTTTCTAAGGCCACCCGGGCTGTCAGGATTGAATAATTCCACAGGGAGGTGAAAACCTGTGTTTAATATATGTGAATCCTTTTGAAGGAGTGTATCATTGGGACTGATGGCTAAAATCTTAGTTTATATACTAAAAGTTTCTGGTTGTCTGTAGATGTATTCTTGGGACCCTCTGACTAAGCATACAATGTATACATTTGCATAACATACAATCAGGCTGACTCTGTAAAAATATGTAATATGATTCTAAATGCTTATGCAGTAAAACATTTAAATCTGTTTGCATGTATCTCCCAGCAATACTTCTGGCAATATACTGACAAGGCAAACACTTTGGCTGTTTATTACATATGACAGAGACTTGTGACTATGCATAAGAACAGAAAGAGATATGTATTTTACATATGAATCATGAATAGATTAAAATACAAATAGAAGGACCAGGGGTATAGCTCAGTGGTAGATAGAGCACATGCTTAGCATATGCAACATCCTGGGTTTAATCTCCCACACAAAGTAAAACAAAACAAAACAAAGATTGAGTAGGACTTATGCGGCCTTTGCCTGCTCCAAAGCTGGATGATGAAAACCCCAGTTCGGGTGGTACAGCTTCTCATCTGTATCAGAATCCCATGAAGAATCTAAAGGACCACTGTACAGCTTCAGTATTTTGGTAAAAATGAATTAAGGTAGTTCCCTAAGCCAGCATATCAGAATCTTGAAGCCCAGAAGGTAGGTGTCAATTGCATTTGCATCCCCAGATTCTAGCCCAAATCATTCTCCATCCTGAATGATTGCTCCATGCATGAAAGTAGTACTCTTATTGGGGACCAAAGATGACAGTTATTTTGTAATGTTTACACAACTGAGAGGAGAAGAAAGTAAAAAGAAATAGGAGAAGCATGTTCAATCTAGATATTTATTATCCACTGCATGAGGTTTAAACTAGTTTAAATGATCAAGGACATGGAGGTTGGAGAGCTGTATTTTGTTGGATTTAACCTATCAGTGAGCAGATACACTTTTTCCTTGTCTTTTCTCAGATTGTCATATTTCTGTTTCAGAGCTAAGAAATCATATCGTATAAATGTATGGATGGCTTATTGAGGACTTTGCCCTAAGATATTTTCAAAGGACTTTTTGGTGATGATGCAGAAGGAAGTACAACACAGCAGTTCGTAGGACCCTGGCGGCGGGGGGGGGGTGGGGGGGTTGGTGCATATCACTCTGTTGGTGAAGAATGGGAAGGCAGATCTCTATTGCACTAGAATCTTAAAAAAAATAAATAAGTAAAAGGTGACTTATATGTATACTACACTATACTTTCACAGTTTAGGTCTAAGAATTTAAGGGAATGATAAGGGAGGTATGAGAAGGATACCACCTGAAACAACATGAGTCTTTATTAACCATAACTTGGCATTAACTGGCAACTCATTTCCTCTCAAAGGCCAGATTACCAAGGTTTTACTCTGTGTATACCCACGTCTGTAGGGTAATGAGATGAGGTTTTTTTATGCCAGTTATGTAAAGCAGTTCCCATTATTATACAACTATCCCACCCTTTTCCCTATTCTCAGCAGTAAATTCACTTTCTTTCATGTTGTATATCCTCACCTTAATTTCTAATCTCTTAAATCAATGTCTGATAAAGTCAACTTAAAGTTTTTCACAGTTTTTCATCTTTGATCCACCTAAACTTACCACTCATTAAGAGTGATAGAAACATATATTAGTATTTGCTTGAATATGTACAAAATATGCCTTGGAAGATATACCAGAAACTTATATTGACTTCTAGAAGGGAATTGGGTGCCGATTTAAGGAGGACTTTTTGTCATGTGATCCTCTGTATCTTTTGAATATTAAACTAAGTGAATATGTTATTTCCAAAATAAAAGGATAATTTTTAAAAAATGAAAAAAAGAGTAATAGAAACAAACAAATGAAAAGCATTTCTATTTCTCTTTACAATTTCAACTGCATAGTCAGGAAAGGTAAATCGTTAATAAACTAAGATGACCCCTTGAAATAACTAAATAGTTTTAGACCTTTTAAGGAAAGCAGAATAAAGAAACCTACCTATGATTAAAATATTTTAAGTAAAGTTTGTTTGTTTATTTATTTATTTTTGGCTATATTTTCACCAACAAATTCTTCAATTGAGTAGCTATGGGGAGAAGGAGAAATTGTGTGTTCTCAGACCAAATAGAACAGAATAATCTACAAATACTAGGCTTAGGAATAAGATTTGTTTGTGGGAAAAGTGCAAGTATGTTATCAATTAGAACCATAACATAGTTTTTTTTTCCCCGTGTTGGAAAGGAAGATTATTTTTGGACTGTAACATATAGTTTTATGGTGTTTCTCCCCTTAGATTTAGAGTTTGAATAATATCAAAAGAAAAGCTTTCTGACTTCCCACAATTCACAGGAGGCTTGCGTTTCTGCAGTCTTGCTCATGCCCCCATCTCATTTTATATATATATATATATATATATATACATATATATATTATACATTATATATATATACATATATATATATATATATATATATATATATATATATATATAGTATATATATAGACTATATATATATATCTCCATCTGTCTCTAGGGAGCAGAGGATGCCTCTTCATCCCTTGCAGATCTGGCCTTCACATGGTAATGAAACCCATGGAGGAATTCAGGAAAAATCATGAAAACAGAAAGAGCCAGGTTAACTGATACTCCAACTGCTAAATCTCAATGATGTCATTTCCTCAAGAAACATGTGCATATGTGCTTTCTCCAAGAAATTCTACCTAAAGTTCCTATCCTCCTCCTCCCTGATATATTTTCACATTCTCTCAGACAAAAGAACACTACCAAGGCATACAGTATGTACCTAAATCATTCTCTAAGCACCATAGGACATTTAAAGAAAGGGTTTTAAAGTCACTTAAACATCTGTTTGGACACAGAGAGGTAATGATAATTGTGAAATTTCTCAGCAAAATCAGTTTTCTGGGAGTGACTTTGAAGGTCAAAAGAGATTCTTTTTTTTTTTTTTTTTTTTTTTTCTGTTGCAGCTGCTCAAACACTGGCTAGAAATTAAGACATTGGAACAACTTCTTTGCTTTATGGCCATGATGCAACTCAGTGGTTTCAAACATTTTACCAAGGACAAACCAATCCTGAAAATAGGTCTGTTTTCCACTAGTTCTTTAGAAAAGAAAATGTTTAGCTTTCCCCAGTCTGTCAATCTTGTGGTAAGAAAATGCCACCAGGGTACCTTTTATAAGAATCTGGACTCAGAAACAGCTGTACAAATCATAAAAATGAGTTTTTCCCCCCTTTAATCTGACTAGCATTCAAGTCAACAGGCATTTTCTGAGACAAATTACAAAGCAGACTCACGTTGAAACCCGACCTGGAAGAGAGAGGTACACAATCATGACAACCTGTTTAGAGCTGGGTATTCTGATCATTGACACTGGAAAACTGAGGGGAAATTATTTGTGATCCTACAAACAAAGCTCTCCTAGAGCTATTTGCCTGCAGATAGAAAAGCAAATCAATGCAGAAGCCCAGAGCATCTAGAAAAGAGAGGAAAAAGTCCTTGAGAGATGATATGGGGGATATTATTCTTTCATGAACTAATATTCTTTCCTTGTCAGTTTTAAATGAAAGAAGGACTTAAATTCCCAAATGGGAAGCCAAATAAAGGCTTCATAGTGCAGAGCAATAACAAGTGAATTGCTGAAACCAATTTCAACCCCAGAGTGACAGAGAACAGTAAATCATTTCCTTCCCCCCTTGCACCCTTCTCCTCTCTGCCAAAAAAAAATTTTGTCCTTAGACCTCACCCATTAAAATGTAATTTTATCTTTTTCCACATCTGCCTTTGTTGCACTTATGAGTCTAGCTTCTTCTTTTCTCCCAGTCAGAATGAGGACATTGTTATTATTATTATTAATTTATTTTTAATAAATAACCATTTTATTTAATTATTTTTGGTTCTTTTTTAAATTCAAAATTGTATTTATAACAGTAGCATGTATTACAATTCATAATACACATATAGAGCATCTTTTTACATAACACTATTTGTATACAAAGTATATTCATACTATTCAAGTCTTCAATCATGCATTTAGGATAATGATATCCATCTTATTCTACCACCTTTTTCCCCCCTCTATACCGCCTTGTTCCCTCTCTTCCCCTCCCTCCCCTTTGACCTTTCTAGTGTTCTTCTAATCCTCCTATGTACCCCGACCCAACACCACTGTGAATCAGCCTCCTTATATCAGAGAAGACATTCGGCATTTGGATTTTTGAGATTGACTAACTTCACTTAACATTATATTTTCCAACTTCATCCATTTACCTGTGAATTCCATTATTTTATTCTCTTTTATTGCTGAGTAAAATTCCATTGTGTATATATACCACATTTTCTTTATTCACTCATCTACTGAGGGGCATCTAGGTTGGTTCCACAATCTAGCTATTGTGAATTGTGCTGCTATAAACAATGAAGTGGCTGCGTCGCTACAGTATGCTGCATTTAAGTCTTTTGGGAATAGACCCAGGAGTGGGATGTCTGGGTCATAAGGTGGTTCCATTCCCAGTTTTCCCAGGAATCTCCATACTGCTTTCCATATTGGCTGCACCATTTTGCAGTCCCACCAGCAATGTATGAGTGTGCCTTTTCCCCTACAACCTCTTCAACATTTATTGTTGTTTGTGCCCTTAATAGCTGCCATTCTGACTGGAGTAAAATGAAATCTTAGAGTAGTTTTGATTTGCATTTCTCTAATTGCCCGCAATGTTGAACATTTTTTCAGGTATTTGTTGATTGATTGTGTATCTTCTTCTGAGAAGTATCTTTTCAATTCCTTAGCCCATTTATTGATTCGGTTATTTGTTTTTTTGGTGTTAAGATTTTTGAGTTCTTTATATATTCTAGAGATTAGTGCTCTGTCCAATGTGCATGTGTTAAAAATTTGTTCCTAATTAGTTGGTTCTCTATTCACCTCACTGATTGTTTCTTTTGCTGAAAAGTGAGGACATTGTTATTATTATTATTAATTTATTTTTAATAAATAACCATTTTATTTATTTTTTAAATTTTACTTTATTGTCATGGGAAAATGAAACATGAAATCTACCCTCTTAGCACTTTTTACTTTTTAAATAAACTTTCATTTTTAATTCACACATAATAATTTGTACATATTTATTGAGTAAGATGTGAGGTTCAACACATGTGCACAATGTATAATGATTAATAAAGGGAAACTGACATGTATCAAATCAGATATTTATCATTTCTTTCTGTTGATAACATTCAGTCTTTTGTACTAGCTATTTTGAAATATTCAAATTAACTGTTGTTAGCAATAGTTATCCCACTGTGCTATGAAAATTATTCCTTTTATCCAACTGTAGCCCTGCATCTGTTAACAATTCTCTTTCCATCCTTCCTTCCCCTCTACCCTTCCTAGGTTCTGGCATTCACTCTTGTATTCTTTACTTCATTGTTTAACATTTCAGCTTCCACGTATAAGTGAGGAAACGTGTTATTTGTCTTTCTGTGTCTGCTATATTTTACTTAACAATATCCTCCATTGATGCAAATGACAGAACTTCATTTATTTTTTGTGGCTGAATACTATTCCATTGTTTATTTATATCATATTTTCTTTATCTATTCACCTGCTGATGTACATCTAGGTTGATTCCGTATCTTGGCCATTATGAATAGTGCTGCCATAAACATGTAAATGCACATGTCTCTTTGACATCCTGATTTCAGTTCCTTTGAGTATATAATTAGGAGTAGGATCATATGGTAATTCTTTGTTTTTATGTGTCCAGTTAATATTTATTAACTTTGAATACTGAGAGTATTCATCATTCCTTACACTGAACTACACAAACAAAGTCACAAAGGGGTACTTACCATTATCAATTTACAAATAAGTCAGGAATAAAATTTAGCAACCAAAATAAATGACAATGGTCAATAGCATGAATTCTTAAGATATTATCTTTTTTAAAAATTTATTTATTTATTCTAATTTGTTGTACATGACAGCAGAATGCATTTCAATTCATAGTACACATATACAGCACAATTTTTCATATCTCTGGTTGTACACAAAAGTAGAATCACATCATTTGTGTCTTCATACATGTACCTAGGGTAATGATGTCCATCTCATTCCACCATCTTTTCTATCCCCATACTCTCCCCCTTCCCTTCTCTCCCCTTTGCCCTATCCATAGTTTCTCCATTCCTCCCATGTTCCCTCCCTCAACCCCCATTATGGATTAGAATCCACTTATCAGAGAAAACATTCATCCTTTGGTTTTGGGGAATTGGCTTATTTCACTAAGCATGATATTCTCTAGTTCCATCCATCTACCTGCAAATGCCATGATTTTATTATCTTTTATTGCTGAGTAATATTCCACATTTTCTTTGTCCATTCATCTACTGAAGGGCATCTAGGTTGGTTCCATAGTTTAATTATTGTGAATTGTGCTGCTATGAACATTGATGTGGCTGTATCCCTGTATACTACTGTTTTTAAGTGCTTTGGGTATAGACCAAGGAGTGGGATAGCTGGGTCAAATGGTGGTTCCATTCCAAGTTTTCCAAGGAATCGCCATACTGCTTTCTATATTGGCTGCACCAATTTGCAGTTCCAACAGCAATGTATGAGTGTGCCTTTTCCCCCACATCCTCTCCAACATTTATTATTGTTTGTATTCTTAATAGCTGCCATTCTGACTGGTATGAGATGAAATGTTAGAGTAGTTTTGATTTGCATTTCTCTAATTGCTAGAGATGTTGAACATTTTTTCATATATATATATATATTGATTGATTATATATCATCTTCTGAGAAGTGACTGTTCATTTTCTTGGCCCATTGATTGATTGGGTTATTTGTTTTGGGGGGGGTGTTTTTTGAGATCTTTATAAAGCCTAGAGATTAGTGCTTTATCTGATGTACATGTGGCAAAAATTTGCTCCCATTCTGTAGGCTCTCTCTTCACTGATTGTTTCTTTTGCTGAGAAGAAGCTTTTCAGTTTGAATCCATCCCATTTATTGATTCTTGATTTTATTTCTTATGCTATAGGAGTCTTGTTAAGGAAGTCAGGGCATAATCCAATATGATGAAGATTTGGGCCTAATTTTTCCTTCTATTAGGCACAGAGTCTCTGGTCTAATGTCTAGGTCTTTGATCCTCTTTGAGTTGAGTTTTGTGCATAGTGAGAGATAGGGGCTTAATTTCATTTTGGTGCATAGGGATTTCCAGTTCTCACAGCACCACTTATTGAAGAGACTATCTTTTCTCCAATATATGTTTTTGGCACCTTTGTCTAGTATGAGATAACTGTATTTATGTGGGTTTGTCTCTGTGTCCTCTATTCTGTACCTTTGGTCTACAAGTCTATTTTGGTGCCAATACCGTACCGTTTTTGTTACTATTGCTCTTTAGTATATTTTAAGATCTGGTATGGTGATGCCACATGCTTCACTATTCTTGCTAAGTATTGCTTTGACTATTCTGGGTCTCTTGTTTTTCCAGATGAATTTCATGATTACTTTTTCTATTTCTATGAGGAATGTCATTGGGAGTTTGATTGGAATTGCATTAAATCTATATAGTGCTTTTGGAAGTATGGTCATTTTGACAATTAATTCTGCTTATCCAAGAACAAGGGAGATCTTTCCATCTTCTAAGGTCTTCTTTAATTTATTATTTTAGTGTTCTGTAGTTTTCATTGTAGAGATCATAACAGATTGAAATTAGAAATCATATGGTAATTCTACTTTCAGTTTTTTGAGAAAACTCCATAGTATTTTCCATAATGACTGAAGGAATTTACATTCCCATAGTAAATAAGAGTTCTTCTTTCTCTGCATCCTCACCAATATTTTTTGTCATTTTGATAATATTCACTTTATATATTTATTTTCATACATTCTTTATTGGTACGTTATAGTGGTACATACTGATGGGATTTATTATTGCATATTTGTTCATACAAACAGTACACAATATAACAATATAATTTGGCCAATATCACTCTCCAGCACTTCCACTCCCTCCTCATCTCTCACCCCTTGTCCCTTTCCTCTACAGATTTTCATGAGATCTGCCCCCAACTTTCTTTCCTTCTTTCCCTTCTGGCTTCCATATATGAGAGAAAATAGATGAGCCTTAAACTTCTGAGTTTGATTTATTTCACTTGACATGATGGTCTCTAGTTCAATTTTTTTTTTTTTTGGGGGGGGGCAGTTACCAGGGATTGAACTCAGGGACACGCAACCACTGATCCACATCTCCTGCCCTATTTAGAGACAGGGTCTCACCGAGTTGCTTAGCACCTCACTTTTGCTGTGACTGGCTTTGAATTTGTGATCCTCCTATTTCAGCTGCCACACCCAGCTTCAATCCATTTTCTTACAAATGATAAAATTTTATTTTTCTGTATGGCTGATTAAAACTCCATTGTGTGTATATACCACATTTTCTTTATCCACTTATTAATTCATGAACACCTAGGCTGGTTCCATAGTCTGGCTATTGTGAATTGTGCTGCTATAACCTGGGTATGCATGGGTATACATCATTGTAGTAAGATAACTTTAATTCTTCAGAATAAATACAGAAGAGTAGTATAGTTGGGTCATATGGTGGTTCCAATTCTAGTCTTTTGAGGAACATTCCTATTGATTTCCATAGTGGTTGTACTAATTTACATATATAAGACTCACTTTCATCATTTTGTTATATTTTCTTGGATGTTTTGTATATGCTGGTCCTTTCTTATTGTTCATTTTTGTAGTTTTCTGTATTGACACTTAATCCTCTTCTCTTTCTGTTTTGTACATCTGCTTTACTATTGTGTTTTGTATCCTTCCATGTTTCATGCTGGTTCTAGTCAACATTTTGTTCTTAGGGTAGGACTCCCTTAAGTATTTTTCATATGGCCTGTCTGGTGGTGATGAATTCCTCAGTTTTTGCTTATCTTGGAAAGCATTTATTTTCCCTTCTTTTCTGAAGAATGGATTTGCTAGGTATAGTATTCTTGGTAGATAGTATTCTTGGTAGATTTTGTCTTTTAGAACTTTGAAAATATTATCCCATTCTCTTCTCTTCTATAAGGTTTCTGATGAGAAGTCTACTATTATAGAAATTCCATTATATATAATGTGACTTCTTTCTCTTGTTTTTAGAATTCTTTGTCTTGTACTTTTACCAGTTTGACCATAATATGTACCTTGGAGAGGATTTTTTTTTCTCAAATATTTGAGAGAATCTTTTTTTAGGGGTCTTTCAAGCTTCCTAGACATGAATGTTTGTGTCTTCTTTCTCAGGGTTTAGAATGTTTTCAGCAATTACTTCATTGAATAGTTTCCGTATGCCTTTTTCTTTTCTCTTCCTCATCTGGAACACACATAATGTGAGTGTTTGCTTACTTAATAGCATCCCATAAGTCTCAAAGGCTTTCTTCAGTCTTTTCAGTAACTTGTCAATTTGGGTTTTTTCAAGCTTGGAAATTCTCTCTTTTTCTGCCTGATCCATTCTTCTTTTGAGGCTCTCCAGTATTTTTTATTTCATTTATTGAGTTCTTCAGCTCCAAGATTCATTTTCATTCTTTTTTATGATCAGCATCTCTGCTAAATTTATCTTTTATATTGTGAATTGTTTTTCTAATTTCACTTAATTATCCATTTATATTCTCTTATATCCCTTTAGGTTTCCTTAAAATAGCTATCTTGAATTTTTTTCCCTGGAAATTTGCGGATCTCCTTTACTTTGAGATCCATTGTTAAGAGTTATTGTCTTCTTTTCAAGGCCTCATGTTACATTGTTTTTCTCATACTTCTTATGTCCCTACATTGGTATTTGTACATAATGTATGTCAGGTGTCTTCACCAATTTCATAGGGTGGTTTTAATAGTAAAAGATTTTTGTGTGTATGTGTTTGTGAGATATTGTGTAGGGTGGTGATTGCACAGGCTGAGTTAGCTTTGGTTTCAGATGGGCACTTTAGAGTCCATGTACCTTTTTCAGTTGTAATTTATTATGGCAATTTCTGTATGCACTTTAATGGCCTAGGCTGCAGGGGATATGGGATTGCACCACCAGCTGGTATGCAAATCTCTTCAGAGAATCTAGTTTGCTAGAAGCACTGGATGCATGCATCCTACCATGATGTGGGTGCTGATCAGTTTCAGCATGTTATGAGGACCTATGCTCACCCTGCTGGGCCCACATATGTGCAGTTCAATGTCCCTGATTACAGGATGGGTGTTTGCTCATGTCTGAGGGCCAAACAGGGGCCAGATCAGACAAGACATCTAGTGGTGATGCATGGTTGACATTGTTGAGTCTTTGGGTGTGAACCTACTCAGAGCAGGTTTCTGTGCTACTTTTTAGGGCCTCATAAACTAAACTTCTGAGACTGAGTTGTTTATCTGCTTCATATGGGAAGGGTTACCTGAATGTTTTATGGGGCCTCTGCAGGCCAAGCTACTTAGAGCAGATTGTCTGGCTACTTCCCAAGGCCAATAGTGGGTGGGAAAGGAGATCTGACTGCTTTTCAGTTAGGTGGCCTCAGCTGGATGGGTCGCTTGAGGCTGGTTAATCTGTGGCTTATTAGATTGGTATTGGACAGGTAGGGCTAAAAGCTGATCACAATGCTATAGGAAGGTTTGAGGGACCACCCAGTTTTTCCTAGAGGCCTTCTCAGGTTGAGCCACCCAATGTTCTACTGCTTGGGAGCTTCCCATGTTTGTGAGCAGATGGGCAGTGCCACCTGGCTTATTTGCAAGGCTGGATCCCCTGAACTGCAGGAGGCAGTTGCCTGGCAGTTTTAACTCAGGGTGGGTGGGACTGAAAATGATACTCTGAAGCAGGACCCTGGATGGGTGAGGAAAGAACTGGAACTGGGGTTTTTATCTAGGGAAATGCAGTGGCATAAAACCTGGAACTTCTCTGTTCAGGGGTCACAGGTTTCTTCAACAGAAAATGTTACATGTGTCTGTGGTATGAACAAGGACTACCAGGGGCCTGTAATTTACACTTTTCCCAACAAACAAAGTCCTTATTTCAGCGTTGCTATAAAAAAATGTGGTAGTAGATCCTGTGTGCTTGCTTCCTTTCTATGTGAAGTCATTGCATATGTCCATATTCAATATCTCTGCCATACCCCACTGCATTCTGCCACTCTGCCTCAGATGATCTAGTAAAATAGCTTTTTTTTCTCCTTAATTGGGTCTTCTGCTCTGGAAAGAAGTGTACCAGAACCTCTAGTCAGCCATCTTGCTTACTCATATTAACACATGTTTAGGTGTATAATACATTATATAGAATGTAGGTGCAGTATTCTGTACCAGATCTCTACAATGTATTCATCTTGTTAAGCTGAAACTATGCCCATTATATTGTCAGAGGGGAGAACCACTACTGCCCCAGTAACAACAATTCTTGCTGTGTTGCATAGGTTGTCCTTGAACTACTAGGATCAAGCAATCCTTCTGTCTCTATCTCCCAAGTGGCTAGGACGACAGGTGTGGACTACCGTCCCCAGCTCCACGTGAGTTTTGGAAGCTCTGCTTCAAAGTTATTGGATAATGTAGAGTGTGCTTAGGGCAGCTGTCCTTTCCCAGTGAGAAAGAATATAGGCCAGAGAATCAGATAGACATATTATTCTGGGGACAGGCTTTTCTACTTAAATTGCTACAATATGTTCTGAGCACCTTACCTACTGCCCAACACAGATTTTGCAAAATTGAACCAGGTTTGCTTTGTGGGTAGATCTCTGAGAAGTATTATAAAAATGATCATAATTCTATTTCCCGTATTGTTTATGTATCTAAAGGGCTCTGTATGAATTTGCAGAGCAGTAAATTCTGGAGGAAAGAGGTTTTGTGGCAACCATCCAAGACACAACCAGAGGGATTGCAGAGGTAACCCTGCATTTGGCTAGTAGAAGACAAGGCAAGAAGGTTCATATTGCTAAACTCAGAGCTGTTAGGAAACTAAGAAAGTGTTGATGAGAGAAGACTCAAGTCATTAGGATGAGAAGAATAAACAAAGTCTCCATTGGGAAGGTGAATGAAGGAAGATCACCCACTTTCCCCTCTCCCTATCTTAACTTTGGACAACTAAGTAGCATTCTAAGGTAATCAGCATTTAATGAGCACCAACTGCAGGGGGCACAGGTCAAGGTCCTAATGACACAATGGCAATCAAGACATGATACCTAAGGACATCACGCATATAATCTTCCTCATTGTAGTACTGACTATTTGGCTTCGAATCTATCCTCAGTTGAATAGTGGGTAGAGTGAGCTTTCAAAATCTAAATTTTTGGGGTGCTCAATATGTGCCAACAGCTCTGCTAAGAACTTTACATTTGTTTCCCAGTTGTTATCTCCCACTAGCACTGTGTAAGTATCATCTATCAACATTTCACCAACAAAAACCAGAATCTGAATAAAGAAGATATTCTCCCAAAGTCCCTATTAAATGGCAAAACTGAGACTTAGATGTTTTCAAGATTCAAAGCCAATGTCCTGTTAACATTCGGATGCTGGGGTTCTTCATTCAGGCAGTTTATATGACTAACACATTTGAACTACCCATGGTTAATAACTTCCTCCTACCCCTGTTGCTCCTGAACCACATTATGCAGAAATGGAAACACAAGGGAAATGGCCATGAAGTGTGGGTCTTTCTCATTAACAAAAGTGTTCAAATTGGATGCACACTCATTTGGAATGTATAATTGTATTCTTTCTCTTTCATCCCACAGGATATGTGGCTCTGAATATCTGGCAGCCAGGGAGACTGCAGCTGCTAAAAACATTACACAGCACTGTGGGAGCCTGCAGTGCACCACCAGTATTGTACTTTTTGATTATGGCGAAGATTAGGCTCACAGCTTCCTCATATGTTAGATAGCATTAACAAAGTTAGCATGAATAAAAAGAATAAATCAAAGCAATAATTTAACTTGCTGCCAGTTTCCTGTAATTATTGAAAAAAGTCATAATTGTATCACGGATTTCAATTCTATTATAAATGTTTCCATTTCTCTTTATTTTACCCATTTGCCATATAAATTAATTTATATATTAGAAATCAATAAAAACAGAAGTTAAAAACTTTCAAAAAGCCAAGAGCAAAGTAAATAGGACGCAGATGATTAACATTATTAATCGATACATTTTTACTTTCTATGTATAGGTATAAAATAAAATGAGTATAGTTGCCCATCTATATCAGGGGAAGATTGGTTCTAGGAGCTACCCATGGATACTAAAATCCATGAGTGCTCAACTCCCTTATGTAAAACGGTGTAGTATTCACATATCATATAGCACATCTCTTCTTATATCTTAAATCATCTCCAAGCCACTCATAATGCGTAGTACAATGTAAATGCTATTATGTACTTGTTATACTATTTTGCTTATTTTGATGACTACCATTCCTCTGTGAGATGTATTATTTAAGGAACAATGACATCGAAAAACATCTGCACATGTTCAGTACCGATGCAATTATTTTTTTTTCCAAATACTTTAAAACCCTGATTGGTTGAAGTGCATATGAGAAACCTGAGGATAAGAAAGATTGACTATATTTTATGTTCTCAAGACCTATTTCAAACTATTATAAAATAAATTATTACATACTGTCCTCCTCTTAGGCTTATACAAATATTCATTTGATGCATAGTTAAAAATTTATTCTTGGAAAAGGCTCAATGGATAACCACCAACAAGCAACTGGGAATAGACATACATTCATTTAGATGGAATTGTAAGTCATACAGCAGAGGACTGGCCTTTATCATTAGCTCTCAAAAAAAAAAAAAAAGTACAAGAGGAAACAGAGGGTCATGAAAATATAGGAAACTATATTGGTTTACTAAACAAATATTTACTAATCATTTACTATGGAAGTAATGTGTCCTGAGCAGACAGAAAACCAACTCAGCAAGATTTATATTTTAGATTATTCAAAGATGATCAACAAAATCAGTGTGGCTATAGTAAAATGTGCTGGATACAGTGAAAGTAGATGAAGTTAAATTGCATAGAAATGGCAAATCATGCTTAGATGCCATGGTAAGCACACTGAGCTTTATTTTAATTGAAATGGGAAGTCAGTAGAAGGAATTTATGGGAGACACTGCTTAAGTTCAGAATCCAAATGATTGAGATTTCTTGTTTCTTTACTAATGAATATCACTAATTTAAGTCTATTAATGGCATATTTAAAAGAAAGATTTTTGAGCCAGGTGTGAGGGATGCTGGACCCAAAATCAGAAAGTCTTTTATGATGACCAAAGTTAAAGAAATAGAGAGAGGTGAAAACCATGTAATCAAAGAGAAGTGGGGAGTTTATGGTACTATAGCAGAAGTAGAGGGTTGGGAGAAGGCATGATCTTGAGATCATAGATGAGTCTGACACCAACACCACCAGATATTACCAGAAATTAAATAGGATCCAGATGAATTTCTCTAGATAACTGGGTGTCATGTGCCATTACTAGTAATGTCTTACATATTACTTACATAGTAGGGAGTCAAAATTTTGTTAAAGTTCTGGTAAATCATTAAATAATTTCATTTATTTGATAGCATTATCAACTATAATTTTATTTTCTTTAAAAATATTGTGCCTTTTTAAATTGAGGAAATTAAATTTAGAGGGTTTAAGTCAAAATGCCTAAGAGTAAATCATCTGCTAAACTCAATATTCTGATTCTCAATCCAGTGACATTTTCACTAATTTAATCCCTTCAAAATATGCCACTTGCATAATTTCGGACCCTTTGAATAGAATTCAACATATATTTCATATATTTTAGGAATCACAGAGATAAAATGTTAATTTGGACCTTAAATATGCAATTTTCTTCTTCAAATGTAGTACTAATTGGAGAGAAGGTATCTGTTGACAGTAGGATTCTTTTGCTAATGAATCTGCTATTTAGTTGAGTGATAAGAGCTTGAGGCTCTCAGTGAGGATTTATTTCTAATATACACAAAGGCAGCTGAAAGCAAAATCTGTGAAATTACTGATATTTAAAATTGAGTTATGGTTAAAATTACAGGCTTTTTTGTGATTTCCTTATATAAAATGAAAAAATTAAAAATACATACTAAAATTTTGGTTTAACTTCAGGCTTCACTTTTTAAAGGAACATTATTATATATAAAAACATGCAAGCAACTTGTCACTATTAAATGTCCTGGCCAAAATTCTAAGATTTTCTTCCCTGATATAAAATATAAAAATAATCAGGCAGATAAGAGGAGTGAAATGTCTGTTAAAAAAATGAGTAACTTCATGTAACTAGTATTTTGGAACAATAACAATAATAGTGTTATTGTGCTAAATTTGTCATATTTAGCACAAGTAGCACCTAAATAATGATTTAGAAAACTGATGTCAGTTGTTTGTATCAGTGGTCAATTTGCTTCTCCAGGAGACTTTTGGCAATGTCTGGAGACATTTTTAAATCATTATTATCACGATTGTGGGAGCTATTGGAATCTAGTGGGTTGGGCCAGATATGCTGCTGAATAAAAGATGCAGGGCAGCCCCTAAACAAAAATTCATCCTGTCCAAAGTGTTTACAGTGCCAATGTTGACAAAGATTCAATAAAGGAAGACTTTATTGTGAAGCTATTTGGAGAAAAACAAAATTCTTTTAAAAATCAATTTCAGTCAAAGAATCAATGGTGGATAGTGTCCTGAACCAAGGCTACATAGTATTGGAAAGTTAAAGGTGCTTTGAGCCAAACTCCAAAGAAATAGGACAGGAAGAAAGTGACAAATGTCCATAATGAGTACTGTATAGAAATTACAAGCAACAGGTGTTAGGTTGGAAAGAAAAATAGCAATATACTTAAACACAAGAACTGATTAAAAAGCAATGAGCAGAGTAAACTATCAGATAATATTTACAAATATAGCAATTATAACAAACGATTACATAAACATAAAGCGATGCTGAACATTTCTTTGGGAACAAGAATAAACCAAAGTTAAGCGTTGAGCTTCTTAACATAATTGCCCAAATTAGAATTAGAAGATAGAGAATTATGAAAGGAAGAGAAATTCTGGGCATGGTGGCATATGCCTATAATTCCAGCAGCTTGAGAGGTGGAAGCAGGAGGATTACAGGTTTGAATCTAGCCTCAGCAATTTAGCGAGGCTATAAGCAATGTTGTGAGAGGCTGTCTCAAAGTAAAAACTAAAAAGGGAAAAGGGCTGAGGATTGTGGCTCAGTGGTAAAGCACCCTTGGGTTCAATCCCCATGTGCCAAAAATAAACAAGGTAAATGATCAATTAATCAATCAATCAAGAGAACAAAGAGGATAATGTGTCATGAACTGAGTTTTATGATTAGTCCAGTCCTCTTCATCTCATGTAAAAAATATATAATGCTAAAAATGTCAACCCTTAGTGTGAATAATCAAAATCAGTACAGATGGCAATCAAATAGAACTTTAATTATTCACATCTGGATTTATAGATTTCCTCATTGAAGAAAGATATGAGGGAAATATTTTTGGGAAATAAATAACTGCTTCTTAGATCAAGTAATTTTAGAATCCATATGGAAAGGAAATACACTGAGTTACGCATGAAAGACAGGAAGGGAATCGGGAATTATACAAATGGTTGTATGTTAGTGATCAGTATGTGATTAAGTTTCACTTTCTGCTGAGAATCGAATAGGAAAGCCAAGAAATATAGAACACATGCTAACTCACTTTTAAAACAGGGACCTACATCAAAATGTGGATATTAGCAAAAAATACAAAGGAGTGGGGAATAAAAAGGAAAATAATATACCAGAATTCTAGAGACTGTTTAAAAACCTTATTGGAAGCTGAGGCAAAATGTGCCAAGGATCAAGAAACCAAAGTGCTCAAAAAAAGAAAGAAAGGAAGAAAGAAAGAAGTAAAGAAAGAAAAGGCCTTGTATGGCTGACTAGCAAAGAAAAAAGTTCATTGTGGGTGAGAGGAGGTGGATGGTAGTTTTTAGTGATACAATTAGTTAAGGGAACCAAGCAAGAAAATCCCCAAAGTAAGGCAAATCAGTTACAAACATAAGACTGACTAAAAAAGACTTTATTTGCATTTTTATTCCAAAGAAAACCATAAGATCTTTTTGAAAAATAAATCATCAGTAGGATATGCATTAGAATTACTAGGACTGTGTGATGATGGTAGTGGAAAAGCTGACTTCTGAATGAAGAGGCTCTGGCAAAGGGGATCAGTGGATTTTTTATTTAGGTTTTTGTTATCAAAATGTTGCTTCAATGTCTAGCTTAAAATAATCAGGAAGGTAAAAGCACCAGAGAATTTAAAAGGCTTTATAAATCCAAATATTCTCTATATTAGTGGCTTAGAATTAGGGGAGTTATATTTTAAAAATTATGAGTTTGGATACCACATTTACTTTATCCATTCATCTGTTGATGGACACTTAGCCTGGTTGCATAGTTTGGCTATTGTGAATTGTGGTGCTGTAAACATGGGTATTCATCTATCACTGTTGTATGGTGACTTTAATTCTTCAGAATACCTAGGAGTGGTATAACTGGGTCATTTGGTGTTTCCATGCCTAGTTTTTTGAGGCACTTCCATACAGATTTCCATAGTGGATGTACTAATTTATAATCCCAGCATAAAGGTGTTCCCTTTTCTCCACAATGGGAGTTTTATTCAACCTTAAAGAAAAATGAAATTATGTCATTTGCAGGAAATGGATGGAACTAGAGATCATTACACTAAGCAAAATAACCCAAACTCAGAAAGTAAAGGATTGTATGTTTTCTCTCAAATATGGAAGCTAGAGAGAAAAAAAAAGGAAAAGAAAGGTTGGGGCAGGAATCTAGTGAAAATCACAGGGAGTTCCATAGAGGAAATGGACCAGAGTGTGGGAGGTGGGGAGAAAGGGGGAAAGTGCTGGGGAGTGATACTGGTCCAATTATATTGGTATATTGTGTGCATTTATGAATATGTAACAACAAATCCCATCATTATGTACAAGTATAATGCAGCAATTAAAAATGTGGACAGAGAAAAATAAATAAATGCATTATATATATTTACAAAGAAAAACAACAACTAAAAACAAAAAATTATGATTTTGGGAGCCTCAGCATTGCAGACTGTGACTACTTTTATCAAGGGCCCACAAGATTTTGATGACTAACTTGTTCAGGACTCAGTTCTACATTCAATGAACAATTTAGGATTTAAATAAATAATTATCATGACAGGTTTATTTATATCACATCCAGAATCATTGACTAAATCCATATTCTCCTGGAGGACTGGCACAAGCTGAGAGCTAATAGGATTCTTAGTGAAAAAAGACCCTCCAGGGCCGGGGTTGTGGCTCAGTGGTAGAGTACTTGCCTACCATGTGTGAGGCACTGAGTTTGATCCCTGGCACCACATAAAAATAAAAACAAATAAAATAAATCTATTGTGTCCATCTACAACTAAAAAAAAATTTAAAAAAGACCCTCAAAAATGCAAATTGCTAAATTTCACCTTTGTATCTTACTATAGGAAGCTATAGTCAAAGGAAAGATTATTCCATACTTAAATTTATATAGTAATTTAGTGGAAAAGCAACATAGTATTCTTTAAGGGGAATTTGTTCTTATTAATTATTAGGTATATTGAACACTATTCAAGAATCAGTTGAGATAATTTATCATAATTTTAACCATGCAAAGTTATATGATTATAGGTGTTGAAAATGGTTGACTATCACGGAGAGGTAAGAACAAATGTTTTAGAAAGAGTGACTCATAAGTAAAAAATAAAGGCTGAGGAAGGATAGGCTCCTTTCAACAACAAGAAACAGACTAATGCTTGATGGTTAGTTCTATATGTTGAGTGGGCTTGGACAAGTGTTTAAACATTATTCTGGACGTTTCCATGAAGGTGCTTTAGGATGCATGCGATCAATGCCCTCCATAAGGGAGTGGGCCTCAACCAATTAGTTGAAGGCATAAATAGAAAGGCTGACAATTCCAAGAGTAAGACAATCCTCAACTTGGCACATTGGGGCTCCCTGGTTTTATAACACCTTCAAAACTCATCACTCCATACTTAGTTGAGTCTACTACTCATAGTAAATCAATTTCTGTCTTTAGAGGCCTGTTAGAAAAGTTCTGACATGAGGCCTTATATTTTTTTAACCTGTTATCCTAGGCAGTATTCCTATTTACAGAACCCTAAGTATTTGTTTATGCATAAAGTATCAGGCCTGGGAGCTCACGCAAACATGTGCACACACATTCCATTGCCTCTGTTTTTCTGGAGAACTCTGACAAGTATTCAGGCAGGTATAACCTACCTGATGATCTGCCTGAACATCTCTACTGTGTTTGAAATAAGGTCACTTAGGGAAATGTCAAGGTTTTCAAATCATGCTAAATATTTAGAGAAAATGAAATGTCTAGTGGAGAAACATAAGCTACAATTGAGTTTTATGTTTGAATTGACAGAAGAATAGAAGCTAAGTACTTTAGTGAAGTAGTATAATACTGCATTTGGCAAATAAGAATTATTTATACACATAATATACACATATTCACAGTATGTTGTGGGATCATTCATTTCTTTTACAGAATCATTCCTAAATATATTGTCTAAAGAATATGAAGCCAGCAGAAATATACGAGTTACTAGGAAAAGAGCCAGGGGAAAATTAGCCAGTGAACTTGATTTTATCTTTAAAAAATATAATTAATTAAAATTAGGATACTGATTGCAGGTCTGTATGCCATACCTAAAGAAAAAAAATTGGAATAGAAAAACATTCAGAGAAGAGCAACAACTAGATAAATGGGTGTAGGTCTTTTAAAGAATATACAAAATTAAAAGAGACAAAAACTTGGAGGGAATAGTAGAGGTAGAGCCAAAGGAATCAAAGATTATAAAATTGAAAATATAAATATAATTAATACTTGTCTAGCCAGGTCTAGAATATTGAAATAAAGATCATCTCTTGAAGTATGGAAAAGGTAATCCCAGAATAAGTAAATAAAAGGAGTTTGTAGAATTTAAGGAACAGCAAATTTCAACAGTGTGGTCTCAATTATCTGGCCACAATATTTATCATTTATATCTTTTATCAAGTGAGAAAATATTTTTTATTGTTTACAATGAAAGAAAATGCCACTTATCGCCTATAAATTGGTTATGCACTATAGACTTGGAATTTTTTTCTTTAAATACTACAATAAGAAATGATAGTCTATCCAGGTATGGAGGGATGTGCCTATAATCCCAGTGACTCTGAAGGCTGAGGCAGGAGGAATTAAAAGCCACCTTCAGCAACTTGTTGAGGCCCTCAGCAACCTAGCAAGACCCTGTCTCTAAATAAAATGCAAAAAAGGTCTGGGAATGTGGCTGGGTGGTGGTTAAGTGCCCCTGGGTTCAATCCCTGGTACCAACATACAAAAAGAAATGATAATCCTTAGCCAGGCATAGTGGCACACACCTGATATCCCAGTGGCTTGGGAAGCTGAGACAGAAGAAACCAAAGTTCAAGACCAGCTTCAGCAATTATCAAGGCTCTTGGTAAGACCCTGTCTCAAAATAAAAAATAAAATGAGCTAGGGATGTAGTTCAGTGGTAAAATGCCTGCCCTTGGGTTAAACCCCCAGTTTAAAAAAGAAAGAAAGAAAGAGAAAACAAACAAAAAAAGAAATGTTAATCCTTGAAAATGAGAGCAAGAAAAATTAAATTTTCCATATGTCAGTTTTTCTTGCTTCAAAGTTTTTATACAACATGAAGAAATTTTTTTTCAAAAAATGTTATTGTTTTAACATACTATTAAATACCATATTTTAGTTCAAAGATTTGAACTCCCCTATGCCTGACAATTTTCATAAATTAAGTTCATAAGTAGGATAAATGTGAAAGATAATAGGTAAATAAAAGACCTCAGACCAGAGCTTTCTTAGTAAGGCATTCAGTTTTCATCTCACTTTCTTCAAAGCATTTGTGTACTTTTGGAGATACTGGGCCACATGTTTCATTTGGAAATGCAAACCATTATTACTCAGGGTGATTTAAATATGCCTTTTTATGAATAGTGCAGTGCCTTTTCATTTCCTTTATTCCTAGTTGAAATTAAGGAGCTTTAGCACTTGAAGTTCAAGAAGATGAATAAGTCATTCCATTGCATCCCCAGAGAATACATAAGTACTCAGGAATCATTCCATGCATTTGAACAAGTTTCACTGCAGAGATAAACAGGTAAACATTTATTCCAATTACCATGTGCTACTCACTTAATTCTGTTTTAAAAAAAAATGTGCTAGAGGTCTAAAGTAGCTTTCATCTTGAACTTAATGAGTCTGTGACTAGGCATTCAGTCTCATTGTAGATTTAATTTACAATTAATGATTCAACTTTATAGCTGCAACATCATGCTATTCACAATTTGCATAGTATTACCCAACTCATTTAGTAGTTTGGGATCTGTCTACAATGCGACTTGCACTTTAATGTTGGAACAATCGATATTCAAAGTTCTTACGCCTCCCTTCCCTTATCCATACCTAATATTGTAAAATGAAAAGACTCAACCACAAAGCTATAAATGTGTACTGTAATTTTAATTTTAAGATGAAAATACAGAAACAATAAAAAGGCATAGCATTTTTTATTAAAAATCTGGTTGTCTTTGATTGTCTCAGGAACAATTTGGTAGAGAATGGACTTCTTCATCCATCTAGATATATCTAGGATTCATTCAAATCTATTGTCTAGGAATTAGAAGAGGAAGGAATGCTTTACATTGCAAAAATCAAACTGCATTATTCTCTCTCTCTTAATATAGTAAAGTGACAGTTCTACATTAAATGCTTCCATTAAATTTCATTAGAATTTGATACAGAAAGGAAATTCACTCTGGTGCTGTTAAAGATTCTCAGAAAAAAGTGTTAAATTTAACTAATCTTTTATTAATTGTCTAAAACAGGATGTTTGTCTTGGCTGAGATGTAAACAAACTAACAAAATGTCCTTTTCTTCTCCCAGTCCTAGCCCAAGAGTTGTATCTTTGGGTTTTCACACCAAGAGTAAGATTTTTTTTTTAATTAAAAACAAAAACAAAAACATCTGGGCTGGGGATTTAGCTCAGTTGGTAGAATGCTTGCCTTGCATGCATAAGGCCATGGGTTCAATTCCAGCACCAAAAAAAAAAAAAAAAAAAAAAAAAAAAAAAAAAAAAAATCTGATCATTGCTGTTCTTTTTTTTTTTTTTTTTTTTTTTTTTTTTTTTTTTTGGTACCAGAGATTGAACTCAGGGGCACTCAACCACTGGGCCACATCCCAGCCCTTTTTTGTATTTTATTAGAGACAGGGTCTCACCGAGTGGCTAAGTGCCTCACCATTGCTGAGGCTGGCTTTGAACTCGTGATCCTCTTGCCTCAGCCTCCCAAGAGCTGGGATTATAGGCATGTGCCACCACGCCCGGCTGTGTTCTTAATTTAATGTACTTTATCAACATTTCATTTTAACTTCTGCTCTTTTTATCTTCTTCCCTATTAGGCTTTTTGAGTCTAGCTCATCTGTTTCTATCCTTAACATTGATGCATAAATAAAAACTAGAGAGCTCAACAAGTAAGGCAATTTTAGAATAATAGGTACACAAAGTAAAGCATCTTAGTCTAGTTCCTTCCTAGCAATTTACAAAGGGCTACTCACCTATCCCTCACCCAAGCACATAAATAACAAGCACCACTGACCTACAGAGATGCTGTCTAGAAATGTCAGTGTAGTACAGACTATTATCATTTAGATCTATTCACATAGCTTTTTCCCAGAATGACAGTAGTTCCTTTCATTTTAGTACAGCTAAAACTATTCAGCATTGGGAATTTGTCTTCAATAAGATATATTGATTACACCAACATACCCTGAGAGACACACATCCACATACACAAATCATTCCACACCTTAAAACAATTTGCACTACAGAGAAACATCAATGAGAGCACATTTGTTTCTCTTATCTGGTGCTACCACTCGATTCTGTTCAGCAAATATTGATTGGCCTTCTTGGATTTGATTAAGAACATGATTAATCAACCTATCACCTGGAAATGCTGAAAATCCAAACAGAAATTTGGTTTAACACATTCATACCATATTCCTAAAAGAGTAAGAGTGTGGGGAGATACAGAAAAACAAGCCGGGCGCGGTGGCGCACGCCTGTAATCCTAGCACTTTGGGAGGCTGAGGCAGGAGGATCGCGAGTTCAAAGCCAGCCTCAGCAATGGCGAGGCACTTAGCAACTCAGTGAGACCCTGTCTCTAAATAAAATACAAAAAAGGGCTGGGGATGTGGCCCAGTGGTCTAGTGCCGCTGAGTTCAATCCCCGGTACCAAAAAAAAAAAAAAAAAAGAAAAACAAGAGGATAAACCAAAACTAATTTTCTTGCCAATATCTTTATGATGGAATGGCTCAACATCATTACTCATGGTTATTATTCATAAAATGAATATAATAAAGAGTCCTGCAAACAGCTTTCCAATTGTTAAACAATGGTTGTTTCAAATACAAACAACAAGCTGATTACAGGCATATTACCTGAGGTCATATAAAAAGGATAAACCTTACTTTTGTTAGTAACATGTCTATCAACTCTAGCAATAGCTTCTTTGCATGTGAATATATATGCATGTGCACATACATATATGTACATATATATATATATAAATCTCTTTGCTTATATCAATCTAGAATATATTATGAACATTGAAAAGTCTGGCTCAAAATATTTTACATTTATGTATCTATGCTCTTTATTTATGCTGTAACTTCTATATTTACTAGTTATTTTCTCAGTGTTTTTTGACTGTATATACTTTTACTAGTATAATGCATAACATGACACAGTTTTATCTGGTTTCTTCTATTTACAGCTATTCATAGCTTCTGCAGATAGTTTTGCAGGGCTGAGTAACCATCAATTGTGAACAGATTTTCAATGAAGATTCCAAAGGGTTTCCTACTTGGTTAACTACATTTTTGCAGAATATCTACCCTATGTTTTAGATAACCATATGTTCAATTACCTCATTTGAACCTGCAAGTAAGATACATATGCTTTTAAAAACATCAGATATTTTGGAATGATAAGCAACATATCTGTTAACAAAATATCTGCTATTGGTAAACTTGTGTTATACCTCATGTGTCAGGAGCTGCCACACAGGAGTGAGCACGGACCCTTAGCCTTGAGCCACAGAGGTGTGAGACTGCTTTCAGCTTTGTGGGGAATGACACTCTGGGAGTGGGCATCACCCAATGAGACTGGCCTACACACCCCTGAAACCCAATCGGTTGCCTCATTTGGGTGGAACTTGAATGTCTTCCCCTCAATAAATAAGGTCGCAGGCATGTTTTCTCTCTCTTTCCAACGGACCCTTAAGGTCCAGAGCTGTCCCTGATTCCTGCAAGCAAAAGGTATTTCTGTGTGTTGCGTGTTTCTTTCACCATTTTCTTAAGTTATTGGTACAGCCAGCTCTTGTGAACCCAGCTCAGGTTGTCAGCCCGGCTAGTTGGCAATACCCAGGTATGAGAAAATGCAAGATTTTTTGGCATGAAATGATTAGATTATGATAGTTGTAACCTAATCAGTGGATTAACCCACTGATATGGATTATCTGGGTGGTAACTATGGGCAGTTATGGTATGACTGAAGGAAGTAGGTCACTGGGGGCATGCCTTTGTGGTTGATACTTTGTGTTGAGCAGAGTGCTCTCTCTCTCTTGCCTTGTTGCAACGTCCTGAGTTGTTTATCTCTGCCTTATTCTTCTGTCATGATATTCTGTCTCACCTTGAGCTCAGAGCTATGGAGTAGGCGGTCTATGCACAGAGACCTCTGAAACCAGTAGCTGATAAAAATTTCCTCCTCTGAATTGTTCTTTTGGATCTTTTGGTTACAGCAACCAAAAAGTTGACTAAAATACCTTGCCACCTTCTGAATGTAAATTCTTAACTTCCATGACCATGAAATTTGTTGTAAAACTGTGAGGAGTACCCTAGGTCCAAGGGAAAAGTAAGGTCATATCAAAGTTACCCAGAAGGAGAAATAGAGATCAAGTCATATTTCAAAATTATTAAGAAGCAGTCAAGGGGCCCTCTTGCCCAAAATAATCTCCCTCAAAACCCCAAATATGGTATCTTTCTACTTATCTTCTTATCTGGGGAAGACACATGGACTGATCTTCCCCCAGGTACATGCTCTTCCTTCTTGGTTCTGACTCTCCCCATGGGCCACGCTGATTGGAACGTGATTTGCATTTCATGTTCCCAGCACCTGCCTTCCACCATTCAAGATCTATCTTCTCTAAGAAATTCCAGCCTAATGAATGTCCCCTTCCCCACATGCATGTTCCCTTGTCCCTTTGTCCCTGTGATTTTTAACATGCACCATGAAGTTGTAATTATTTTTGGTGTTAGTCTCTCCCACCACATTGGGTATCTCTGAAGAGGAGAATTAAACAACTATTAATAATCATCTCCTTAGTTGAAAATCATTGTCACAGTGGTGGCATACTAGTGCCAACATAGTCTAAACTCCATCTAAAAATATGTTTTTTGATTTACACCTATGATGTCTCATAAATATTCAGAGTTTCATGAGGAAATACACATTTCTGGATTGTCTGGAGAAATCTAAAGCTACTGCCACTCTAGGCCTTTATTTCCACACGACAACAGCAGGCTAGGTTGAACAATGGCTTTCCACTTTGGACAGAGTCTATGTCTCCAGTTTATCTCAGTTCTCATTCAAGATTATCTTCTACCTTGCTCACTTTTCTCAGTACTATTATTTACCAGTCCAGAGTATTTATTTGTGTTGGAGGTTCCTGGCCTATTTAAAATAACCATTAAGACTATTAGGAAGATAAATGAAATAATAGAAGATGCTGATAATAGGGTGGGAGTAACATTTCAGAGTATATGGAGTGTCCTTGAAGTCCAAAGCTGATCCAAGTGCAAAATGTGAAAACCTAGGCAATAATAGGCACAAACAAAGGGGTAGAAGGCTGTTTCATCCTCAAAGGCATGTGAAGATCATAGGATACAAAATAAGAAACATCGAAGATTATTCTGCCTTCTTCACAGCTTTGCTTAAGGGTAGTATTAGTCATGACAAGTGAAGTCAAATTAGGAAAATACACATTGAAACATTCAGTGTTATAAAAGAAAATATTTGTAGAATAGTACCATGTGCTCTTTCTGGTAGGTCCTTTCTAAAAAGTATTTCCTTTCTTACAGTATTTTGGATATTCTTCACCTCAGCTCATATTTTTCTATACCTGATAATTTCTACATTCTTATCCAATTATCTCTTTCACTGAATTTTTTATGCTCTGTTTTTTCACAATCCCTAGAAATGATGGTCGTGTGTGTGTGTGTGTGTGTGTGTGTGTGTGTGTGTGTTATAGAAAAGTCATGATAAAGAGAACACAGGACTGGTAGAAAGAAAGTAATGAGGAGGTAAAAGGTGGTTAATAGAAAGTTAGAGTTCAGCTTAGAATAGCTATTTGACCTAAAATACATATTTTGAATCTTGAATACATTGTTAATTTCCAAAAGAAAAATTTCAAAGTAACAATTTTTTCAAACAGAATCGGTTGCCTTGAAATATTGAATTGCAAATATTCATGCTATTCATGTTCCTCCATGTAATACTTTAAAAGTGATATTAATCAAGGGTCTCTGTAATGATAAAAGTAACAGTCCCATATTCTAAATAATAAAGAAGACTATGATACAAAAAGTGGAAGAAAGAGAAATTTCATTCTTCAAGGGAGATGCAGTCTATGCCTCCACAAAACTTTCACCAGAAGAATTGCTTATGTCTTTTAACTAAGATTGAGTGTAATATCTGCTCTTATCAGTTTAATTCCTGCTATGTTCTCTATCCAAGGGCAATATATTACATGGCCTTTTAGAGCATGAAAACAGGATAGGAGCTTTCTCTGTCCACTCCATACATGGACCTGGTATTGCAAAACCTACTGAAGTGGTGTACACAAAAATACTTACAAAATTTTAATAGATAATTCTATTTTATTATCTTTCTTACCAGTGTATTATACCTTTTTGGAGACATGGAGACAGAATTTCTGTTCTTAATTAGCTTGTTTGTAGATGTGAAATTATTGGTTTTAAGGATGTATATTATGTAATAACTGTCACCTAACCATACATCTATAGTTTGTTATCATTACTGCTATTTGAAACAATCTTAGGTATGAGGTTCAGTGAAGTACATTTTGCTCTGTTTGTTGACTGTCCTTAACATCGCTGTTATTATTTGGATATGAGGTATCCTCCCCAAAGCTCATGTGTTTATGCAAGAGTGTTCAGAGGTGACATGATTGGGTTGTGAAAGCTGTAGCTTCATCAGTAGAATGATCCATTTGCTGGACTAATAATTTGAAAGGACTATTGTACCAGGTGGTAACTGTAGGCAGGTAGGGCATGGCTGGAGGAGGTAGCTGACTGGAGGTGTGCCCTTGGAGATTATATCTCATCCCTCTGGCTTCTCTTCTTTCTCTACTTCCATGCTGCCACCAGCTGCTGGAACAGCCTCCCTCCATCATGCCCTTCCACCATGATGTTTGGCCTCACCTGAGTCAGGCCCACAGCAGTGAAGCCAGCTGACCATGTATTATGCCCTCTGAAACTGTGAGCCCCCAAATATAAATGTTTCCTCCTCTAAGTTGTTTTGATTACAGTTATGTCAGTTGTCACAGTTTGATTGCAGCTATGGGAAGCTCACCAACAAAATCATATACCATTTGAAGATGTCCTATCTCTAAGAGGACAATGGCCTAGAAATAGAGGGTTGAATGATTGTTACCAGGGACTAGCATGGTTGGTGTGAAGCGATGGGAGATGTTGGTAGAGAAAAGATTTCAGTTAGATGGGTGGAATAAGTTCAAGAGATCAAATGTACAACATGGTAACCTTGTTAGCAATATAAGGTATTCTTGAAAGAGAGTGGATTTTAAGTGTTCTCAGCACAAATTGACAACATATGCATTACCTCACCTAGTAATTAGCTAGATTTAGTTATTACAAAATGTGTACTTCAAAATGATATGATATGCATAGTTATTACATGTAATTTTATTGGTCAGACACTTCGTTAAAATTTTTGTTCAAAAGAGATATCCCATGTGCTTGCTTTGGCAGTCCGTATACGAAAAAAAAAAAAAAAGTAAGAAAAAAAAGGAATGTCCCTTTGCTTTCAAATTTACTGAGAGGTTGTTTTAAAGCCAAAAATAAATGCTAATTTTTTGCCACGCCCCCCCCAAAATATTCAAAATAATGATAAAAATTCAAACGGAGGTAATCTAATTACAAGTCAGGAATTTAATTTCTACATGTTTTTTAGCTTTGGGGCTAATTTTGTTTAAACATGGATTAATATATTCAAAAAAATTTCCTACATGTGAAATATACAAATTGATACATAAATAATCACATACACTCCCTCCTTCTTTCTCAAAATATAATATTTTATTACTAGATGCCCACTCTATCAAATAATCAAGTATTTTTAATGTAAATATTGAAAATGAAAGCTGTAAGAGTTATTGTAAAAAAGCAATTATATTTGTGTTTGGATAATAAGCAAAATCATTGCATTTCATCATTAATCGTCTCTTCTCAATTTCTAGGCATAGCTATGTGCTGCTACTCAGTCCATGCTAGCTGTTTAATCTATTTAGCATTTATGAAGCACTTCATTCCTTCGTATCGTGAAAAACTGAATAAATATTAAAGCAAAGCAACATGGTTATAATGCAAATGGTTTCTACTAACAAACTGCAAGGATGTTTGAACAATCAAATGCACCACAGAGAGCTAGAGTGATTGCATAACAATGTGTTAAACAAATAACTTTAGTTTTAAGTGTTCAAGGATAAAATATTGGAAGAAGAAACACAAAACTGAAATGAAGACAGGTTTTGCTCAATCCCAGAACCTATTAATATTAATCTGGTTTCCAGCCCTAGTCTACCTCATCTACCTTACCTACTTATTCATTCCTACAAGGAATTAACCGATCCAAAGTAAGGGTTCAACTTTACCTTCACTTCATAGGTACTTCATAAGTATCAATACTAGTTTGTGCCAAAAGTAGAGTTAAGAATGTCCATCATTGTATATGGTAGCTCCTCTGTGGTGTTATTCATTCAACAACCAGGCGTTGGGACAATAAAAATGACTGTAAGAACAACCAGACATTGGAAGATAAAAATGACTGAAAAAGGACTAGGAGGGCTACTAATGACACACATTCACAAGATACTGCTATGTATTTTGTAACATCTGTTCTTACAAAGTGATGTCATCAAGAGAAAGTTGGAGACTCACCTTGCTCATAACAGAGATTCTGAGGAGAACTTCTTAAATGGTCATAAGTGTTCTCCAGCAGAAGAAATTATTCTAGTTGAAGGAAGATCATGTTCAACGTGCATAAGTGAAAGAACATACAATGCTCATTTGTTTTGGGAACAAAAGGAATTCTGGAAGTAGTTTGGAAAGTAAATTAAAGCATGATGATATTAGAGACAAAAACAAGGATGTATTTCAAAGTTCTAGGCAATAGTTGTTGATAATTACAATTTAGTCAAGGATTTGACATGAAGAAGGATAAGACAATTTGTACAGAAGGCAGAAGAACAAGTACTTGAATGTCAGACATACAGGAGAAATAGGAGTCAGAAGTGATTTGAGATGCCTAACATGTTACGGTGGATGAGTTATGATTTTCTTCTTAAAGAGAGAGAACATAGAGCTGGGTGCAGTCACACACACACACACACACACACACACACACACACACACACATAGATATCCTTAATAGAGATGAACAATTTTGAATGTTAGGTTAAGGTGCCTAAATATACTGAAACTCACAGATATTCAGTGGGAAGCTGGAAATGTGAGTCTTAATAAAATGTTGAGAATCCTAGTGTAACTATTCACATCAAAGCATGAGACTTCATTGGTTATAAACAGAAAACAACTACTCTTCCTTTTTTTATTTTCAGGAGAAAATAATTTTATTCTAATGAACTCAAAGAACATCAGAACAGCTGGCTTAAGGAAGCTACACATTTGCCTAGACCCAAATCTTTTACCAACGTAGTGAACTTCCATACAGTTAGAACACTCTCGTTTGCTGCCATTCACAAACATTGAAGCTATTGAGTGAGGTTTTTACATTGCAGTTTTACATTTCATACTTTCACTATCAATTACATTTTTATGCTAAAGTAACTACTGCGGCTGGTGTGGCAGTGGGCTCTGCTATGGGGCACATACTTGGCCATGCTATCACTGGGGCTTCAGCGGAGGAAGTACTGCTGAGCCCACAAAGCCTGATATCACTTACCAAGAGCCTCAGGGAACCCAGCCAGCACAGCAGCAGCAGCTTGGTGGCCCTTGCTCTTATGAGATAAAACAATTTTTGGAATGTGCCCAGAACCAGACTGATATTAATCTCTATGAGGTTTCAATGAGGTGCTGAACCAGTGCAGAATTGCTCACAGATTAGTCTAATCAAGAAGTTCAAATTGAAAAACTATTCTTTCTTTCTAAGGGTCTCTTAAAACTCTCAGAGGAAACTAAACTCTCAGAGGGAACTATTGTCCAATCCTTTAGATAAAATCTCTAGCAAATCCCTTTCTTTATCACCCTTGGATAGAAAAATAAAAACATAAAAAGGGACTTCTGGTCATTTTTTATTCCCATGAACTGTTTCTAGATAATTGTCAAGTCCTGGCTTTCCTGTAATTGTAGAGCTATTACTCTTTCCCAGATTGGGATGGATTTCTTAGATCCAGTCATCTTACTGTTACAATCTTCATTCCTGCTCTCCTCTAGAATTTAGAATTCAAGGAAGAGAAAAAAGGAGAAGTGGTGGGAGTTGATTTAACAAATGTGGAAGTCATCTACAAAGCTATATGCTTCAGGATGAAGATATCAATAACTCGTTGGATATGAGAATTAGTAGAATTAATACAAATACTATATTGATAGTGGTTAATACAAATCAGAGCCAGAGTTAGATTTAGATTGAGATTAATTCTAATTAGTTATACATGACAGTAGAATGCACTTTGATACATAAATGGAGTATAATTTCTTATTCTTCTGGTTATACAGTATATAGAATGACACTGGTCATATATGTAGATAGGGTAATAATGTCTGATTCACTCTGCTATCCTTCCTGACCACATATCCCCTCTCCTCCCTTCACTCCCCTCTACCTAATCCAAAGTAACTCTATTCTTCCCTAAAACCCCACCCCTTATTGTCAATCAGTATCCTCATATCAGAGAAAACATTCAGCCTTTGGTTTTGGGGATTGGCTTATTTGGCTTAGCATGATATTCTCCAGCTCCATCCATTTACCTGAAAAATGCCATAATTTCATTCTTCTTTAAGCCTGAGTAATATTCCATTGTGTACATATATCACATTTTCTTTACCCATTCATCTGTTGAAGGGCACCTAGGTTATTTCCATAGTTTAGCTATTATAAGTTGAGCTGCTATGAACATTGATATGACTGTATCACTGTAGTAAGCTTATTTTAAGTCCTTTGGGTCTAAACCAAGGAAAGGGATAACTGGGTCAAATGTTGGTTCCATACCAAGTTTTCTAAGGAATATCTATATTGCTTTCCAGAGTGGTTGCACCAATAATAAATTAACTTTTCTGCACAGATTTCACCATCTCCTCAAACATTTGGAAAACTAGAAGATTCAGAGTAAAATATCTAAGTCTTGAAGGAGTTCAGTGACACCAATTTTAGCAGATATTATACCAAACTACTCCTAACTATTGGCAAAGGCATGCAAGAATGCCCTGAGTTGATTATTGCCCAATATGTACATGAATCAACATATCACATGGTACCTCAAAAACATGTACGCATTCTGTGTTGTCAACAATTAATAGAATGCAGAGCTATAGCACAGTTAGGCATGCCAGGCATGTGTTGATGCCACAAAAATTACAGAACACTTTACCCTAATTCTATGTTCTACCCAATTTCATCTTAACAGGTCTTTACCCTTAAACTTTTGGTTAAAATATATATGATCAAAACAACTCAGAAAGTCATGGGTGGCCCTAGAGAGTAAACATATATGTGAAAAAAAAATGTCAATCCAAGATGAACTCCGAGTATTAAAAGGAGTGATTGACTTTTTAAACAAAAAGACTAAAATTTGAAGAAATCAAAGCAGAGATAAGTCCTTCAAAGTTGACATATTTTGAAGATTCATTTCAAAAGTATTTTTGCTATTAAAAATATTTATAAAATTTATATTTAGAAATATTTTTAAAAACATATTATATATGTTTTATTGATTTATTTTAGTTATACAGAACAGTGGGATTCATTTTGATATAATTATAAAAGCATGGAATATAATTTGCTCTAATTCAACTTTCAAATTGCCTCAGGATTGGTACTTATTTACCTTTCCAAGCCTGTGCTTAAGGATTGATGATCAAACCCATGGACTTTGTCTAACTATCTTTCAGATTGTTCAAATGAATAAAAGTAGATACAAACTTGAATTCTTGAGTGCTCTGACATTAAAGGGAAATCTAATGTATAAAACAACAATTTTCTCAAATACAGTAGAATGTGTATATAACTTTCCTGAATTTATATGCTGTGCCATGTGACAAGGATAAATCTTCCATAAAGATTGCTTATTTTTATTGTTCATTATTAAAATATGATGGCAAAAATAGTTTAAAATTCTGTATTACTCAGCTAATTATTTCTAAGCTCTTGAAGAGGAAATCAATTTCCTAACTGCTGAGTAAACTGATTTTTGCCTTATGTATTATCTCTAATATTTAAGAGAGGCTAAAAGTTAATTTTAATTTCTTAGTCATTTTTAACAGTCTTTAAACTTGAGTGAAAAAGGAGTTAAAAAAACTTTTAAAAAATTTTATTTTTAAATTTGTTCTAATTAGTTATACATGACAGCATTTTGACACATTATACACAAATGAAGCACAACTTCTCCTTCTCCTTTCTCTGTTTGAACATGGTGCAGAGTCACACCAATAGTGTAATCATACATGTATACTGGGTAATAATGTCCATCTCAGTCTACTGCCCTTCCCATCCTCACACTCCCTCTCTTCCCCTCACTCCTCTTAGTACAATTCAAAAGTTCCTTCATTCTCACCTTATGGATTAGCAACTATTTAGCAGAGAATACATTTGAACTTTGGTTTTGTGTATTTGGCTTAGTTGGGTTAGCATAATATTCTCCAGTTCCATTCATTTACCTGCAAATTTCATAATTTCATTCTTCTTTAAGGCTGAATAATATTCCATTGTGTATATGTACCACATTTTCTTGATCCATTCAACTGTTGAAGGGCACCTAGGTTGGTTCCACAGTTCAGCTCAATATGTGAATTGAGCAGCTATAAACACTGGTGTGGTTATATCACTATAGTATGCTGATTTTAAGTCCTTTGGGTAAAAACTGAGGAGTGGGATAACTGGGTCAAATGGGGGTTCCATAGCAAGTTTTCCAAGGAATCTCCATACTGCTTTCCATAGTGGTTGCATCAATTTGCATCCCCACCTGCAATATGTGAGTGTACCTTTATTTCTCACATCCTCACCAACATTTATTATTGCTTGTATTCTTGATAATTACCATTATTAATGGAGTGAAATGAAATCTTGGAACAGTTTTGATTTGCATTTCTCTAATGCCTAGAACTCTTGAATATGTTTTCATATATTTGTTGATTGATTATATTTATTCTTCTGTGACGTATCTGTTCAGTTCCTTAGCCCATTTATTAATTGAGTTTTTTTTTTAATTGGTGTTAAGTTTTTTGAGTTCTTTTATATGCTGGAGATTAGTGCTCTGAGGTGCATGTGATAAAAATTTTCTCCCATTCTGTAGGCTCTCTCTTCACATTTTTGATTGTACCCTTTTCTGAGAAGAAGCTATTTAGTTTGAATCATCACATTTATTGATTCTTGATTTTACTTCTAACGTTTTAGGAGTCTGGTTAAGGAAGTCAAATCCCAGGCTGACATAGTGAAGATTTGGGCCTACTTTTTCTTCTATTAGGTGCAGGGTCTCTGTTCTAGTGCCTAAGTCTTTGTTCCACTTTGAGTTGAGTTTTTTTGCAGGGTGAGAGACAGAGGTATAATTTCATGTTGTTACATGTGGATTTCCAATTTTCCCAGTGCCATTTGTTGACTAGGCTATCTTTTCTCCAATGTATGTTTTTGGTTTCTTCTTCTAGTATGAGATAACTGTATTTATGTGGGTTATTCTCTGTTTCTTCTATTCTGTACATTGGTCTATGTGTCTGTTTTGGTGCCAATGCCATACTGTTTTTGTTACTATGGCTCTGTAGTATATTTTAAGGTCTGGTATTGTGATAACTCCTGCTTTACTCTTTTTGCTAAGGATTGCTTTGGCTATTTTGGGTCTCTTATGTTTCCAGATGAATTTCACAATTACTTTTTCTAGATCTATGAAGAATGTCATTGGGATTTTAATAGGAATTACATTAAAACTGTATAACACTTTGGTTGTATGGCCATTTTTTTTTTTTTTTTTTTTTTTTTTTTTGTGGTACCGGGGATTGAACTCAGGGGCACTTGACCACTGGGTCACATCCCCAGCCCTTTTTTTTGTATTTTATTTAGAGACAGGGTCTCACTGAGTTGCTAAGTGCTTCACCTTTGCTGAGGCTGGCTTTGAACTTGCGATCCTCCAGCCTCAGCCTCCCAAAGTGCTGGGATTACAGGCATGAGCCACCGCGCCCAGCTTATATGGCCATTTTGATGATATTAATTCTGCCTATCCAAGAGCATGGGAGACCTTTCCATCTTCTAAGTTCTTCTTCAGTTTCTTTCTATAGTGTTCAGTAGTTTTTATTGTAGAGGTCTTTCACCTCATTTTTTAAGGTTTATTCCCAAATATTTTATTCTATTTTTTAAAGGTTATTGTAAATTGTGTAGTTTTCCCAATTTCTCTTGCAGTGGATTCATCACTGACATATAGAAATGCATTTGATTTATGGGTATTGATTTTATATCCTGCTGCTTTGCTGAAGTCACTTATTAGTTCTAGAAGTTTGGCAGAGTTTTTTTTTTTTTTTTATCTTTTAAATATAGAATAATGGTGTTGGCAAATAGTGATACTTTGAATTCTTCTTTTCCTCTTTGTATCTATTTCTTTCATCTGTCTAATTGCTCTGGCTAGAGTTTCAAGGACTATGTTGAATAGAAATGGTGTAAGAGGCCATCCCTGTCTTGCCCCAGTTTTTAGTGGGAATGCTTTCAGTTTTAGAATGATATTGGCCTTGGGCTTAGCATAGATAGCTTTTACAATGTTGAAGTATGTTCTTACTATCCCCAGTTTTTCTAGTGTTCTGAACATGAAGAGATGCTGTGTTTTGTCAAATGCTTTCTCGGCATATGCTGAGATGATCATATGATTCTTGTCTTTAAGACCATTGATGTGATGAATTACATTGATTTCTGTATTGGAACCAACCTTGCATCCCTGGGCTGAACCCCACTTGATCATGGTGTGCTATCTTTTAAATATGTTTTTGTATGTGATTTAACAGAATTTTATTGAGAATTTTTGTGTCTATGTACATCAAGGGTGTTGGTCTGAAGTTATCTTTCCTTAATGTGTCTCTGTCTGGTTTTGATATCAGGATGATACTAGCTGCATAGAATGAGTTTGGGAGGATTGCTTCCTTTTTTTATTTCATGGAATAATTTGAGGAGTATTGGTGCTAATTCCTTGAAGTTCTCGTAGAACTTAGCTGATATTCTGTCTGGTCCTGGGCTTTTCTTGGTTGGTAGGCTTTTGATGGTGTCTTCTATTTCATTGCTTGAAATTGATCCATTTAAATTGTGTATGTCCTCTTGATTCAGTTTGGGTAGTTTATATGTCTCTAGAAATTTGTCAATGTCTTTAAGATTTTCTATTTTACTGGAATATAAATTTTCAAAATAGTTTCTACTTATATTCTGTATTTCTGGAGTGTTTGTTGTTATATATTTCCTTTTTCATCATGAATTTTACTAATTTGAGTTTTCTCATTGTCTTCATTAGTGTAGCTAAGTTTTTATCAATTTTATTTATTTTTTCAAGGAACCAAGTTTTCATTTTGTCAATTTTTTGAATTATTTCTTTTGTTTCAATTTCATTTATTTCAGCTCTGATTTTAATTATTTTCTGTCTTCTACTGATTTTGGTGTTGCTTTGTTCTTCTTTTTCTAGGGCTTTGAGATGTAATGTTAGGCCATTTTTTGTTGTTGTTGACTTTTTACTCATTTAATGAATGAGCTCAATGCAATAAATTTTCCTCTTAGCACTGCCTTCATAGTGTCCTGGAGATTTTGATGTATTTTATTGGTGTTCTCACTTACCTGTAATTTTTAATTCCTCCATGATTTCTTCTGTTATTCATTCATCATTAAATAGCATGCTATTTAGTCTCCAGGTGTTGGAGTAGCTTCTATTTTTTATTTTATCATACATTTCTAGTTTCATTTCATTATGATCTGATAGAAAGAAAGAAATACTACCCTGCATTCTTTCTTTTTTTGGTATCTTATAAGAATTACTTTGTGGCATAACATGTAGTCTATTTTAGAGAAGGGTCCATGTGCTACTGAGAAGAAAGTATATTCACTTGATAATGGATGAAATACTCCATGTATATCCATTAAGTCTAAATTATTGATAGTATAGTTCTGTAGTTTCTTTGTTTAGTTTTTGTTTCAAAGATCTATCCAGTGGTGAGAGAGGTGTGTTAAAGTCACCCAGTATTATTGTGTTGTGGTCTATTTTATTCTTTAAATTGATGTATATAGATGCATATATATTTATGATTGTTATATTCTATTGATGTGTGGTTCCCTTAAGCAATATGAATTGTCCTTCTTTATCCCTTCTGATTAACTTTGGTTTGAAGTCCATTTTATGTGACATGAGGATGGAACCCCTGCTTGTTTATATAGTCCATGTGAGTTACATGTTTTTTCCCAACTTTTCACCTTCAGTCTGTGTATGTCTTTTCCTAAGACGTGAGTCTCTTGAAGACAGCATATTTCTTTGTCTTTTTTTTTTTTTAATACAATCTGCCAGTCTCTGTTTTTCATTGATGAGTTTAGGCCATCAACATTCAGGGTTAGTATTGAGATATGATTTGTATTCCTGATGAATTTGACTTATTTTTTTTTTTTTTTTGGTTTTGACTTTTCCTTTAGTGTAGTTTCTCACTTAGGGTGTTTTCTTTCTTTCTTTCTTTCCTTTTTTTTTTTTTTTTTTCCATTTCCTCCTCATGGAATATTTTGCTGAGAATGTTCTGTAGTGCAGGCTTTCTATATGTGAATCCTTTTAACTTTTGTTTATCATGGAAGGTTTTTATTTCATCTTCAAATCTGAAGCTTATTTTTACCGGATATGAAATTCTCGGTTGGCATCCATTTTCTTTCAGAGCTTGATATATGTTATTCCAGGACTTCCTGGCATTGAGGGTCTAGGTTGAGAAATCAGCTGAGATCCAAATTGGTTTTCCCCTATATGTAGTTTGAATTTTTTCTCTCACAGCTTTTAAAATTCTTTCCTTTTCTATATGTTAGTCATTCTCATTATAATGTGCCTTGGTGTGGGTTTGCTATAATTTTATACATTTGGGGTCCTGTAAGCCTCTTGTAGTTGATTTTACATTTCATTTCTAGATCTGGGAAATTTTCTGATATTGTGTAATTGAAAAGATTGTGTATTCCTCTGGCTTGTATCTCCATGCCTTCAAGTATTCTGATAAATCTTAAATTTGGTATTTTCATGTTATCCCATATTTCTTGGAAGTTTTGTTCATGGTTTCTTACCATCTTTGCTGTATGCTTGACTTTATTTTCAAGAGTATATATTTTGTCTTTAATGCCTGAGGTTCTGTCTTCTAAGTGGTCTAGTCTGTTGGTGATACTTTCCATTGAATTTTTAACTTGGTTTATTGTTTCCTTCATTCCAAAGATTTCTGCTTCATTCCTTTTTATAACCTGCCTCTTTGTTGATGTGATCTTGCACTTCCAGTATTTTCTCTCCTACACCATCCTTCATTTTGAAGATCAGTCTAACTATGTACCTTCTAAACTCCTTCTCTGACATTTCTTCCTACTGTATTGTCTATGGATTGTAATGTTGGAATATCTTGGTTTGCTTGAGGTGCTTTGTTCCCTTGTTTTTTCATGTTGTTTGCATGTCTTCTCATCTAGAGGTACAGATCTGAGGCAGTACACTTTCTGTCCTGTAGTCTTATAGTGTACCTGAAGGCTTCCAGTACCTCACCTTTAAGGGGAGATCAATATTAACAACACCCAATGCAAACAATGTATAACTTTAAACCAAATATCTCCTACTAAGAAATCTATAGTTTTGTCACAATAAACAGAAATGATGTGTTCAATTATTTTCTACAATATAAACAATAAGATTGCTAAAAGGGTTTATCATTTCAAATAATGGACTGCCTCCAGTCTCCGGATTTCCACAGGCTTCCAGACCCAGACTGGCCCACAAGACTTAGCTGCAATCTGATGGACATGGGCTTCAGATTCCCTGGGCTCTGCCTTGGTGCAGTCCCAAGATCTGAATGTCATTTCAACTTGCAGAGAGACCACCAGGAATGCACTCACTCAAAGAAGAGACCCTGCAAAGAGGCAGCCAGATGGAGGCCACTAGCCCACACAGCAGGAAGACCTCAAGTGCAATCAGACCTATAGGTACCCAACAATATATCTCCAGGCCTTGGCCAGTGTCCACAGACTAAGGTAGTTGTGCCCCAAGATGGTGGTGATAGCGGTGGCAAACCTGCAGGCCCCTTGGCCCTGGATTCCCAGGTCCAGAATGGTATCCCAAGATGGCGATGGCTGCATATAACCAAACCTGCAGGTACCCTAACATTGGACTTCCAGGCAAAAATAGGCAGTAGAAGCTGGGCTGGTGGACCATGGCAGTTAGCAATGGGCAGGCAAAAGGTGGGCAAATGGACAACTGTCAGGCATTCAGCAGCGGTCAGTGATCAATATGCCGAAAACTTCCTTTAATTGTCTATAGTTCAAAATATTACATAAAGCTCCATATATACACATAATAAATGTTTTATCTTTAATATCTGAATATCAAGAATTCCTCTCTCTGCAGTTTTTCCTGAGAGAGGATGGAATTTTTATTCCCTAATACTAACTTTGGTTGATTTCCCACCAAATTTGCTACACACAATTCTCCATCTTTTTCCCTCTTCCAAGTGTTGGAAACTATGAAAGAAATAAAATCTTTCTAGTCATTAATATTAATAGCTATAGTACATCAAGCACCTATTAAGTGCCATGTTTCAGATGTTGCAGCCATTAATTCTTTTAATCAATCCAGTTAAAATATAGTCTATTTTTCAGATGAGGAGGTCAGCACAATAGGAGTTATTAGGGATACAACCCAGTTTTTTTGTACCAGAGATTGAACCCAGGATCACATAACCACTGAACCACATCTCAAGTCCTTTTAAAAAAAATTATTTATTTATTATTTTGAGATGGGTTTTTCTGAGTTGCTTAGAGCCTCGCTAATTTAGTTAGGGCCTCAATAAGTTGCTGAGACTGGCCTTCAACTTGAGATCCTCTGCCTGAGCCACCTGAGCCACTGGGATTATAGGCCTGAGTCACCACACACAGCACAAGATAGGACTCAGTTTTGACTTCAGATCTGACAAGGTCTGAAGTTGGATGATGGACAAATGAGTCTTAGGATTTTACTTTGACAGTGACAATATGAACAACTTGTCCTCAATCCCATGGCAAAATGATGTTCAGATGTTATTATTCTAGGTCTTACATGGATATGAAATTAAAAATACAAAAGGAGATAAGAATGTTAAACTGATAGTATGGAATAGAAAAAATAAACAAACAAAAACAACCATAAAACAACTTCCACTATGCCTGCCTTTATGTACTGACCCTGCATCCTAGTGAAAAGTTTCACCACTTGCCTTCCTAGCCTTCTGATTTACAACAAATTTTCATATCAGTGACTTCTCTTTAATTGGAGTTGCAGAGTAAAGACAAAGCGGAAGTACACCCCACCCAGTCCATTGTGAACATGTAGGGTGAGTGGGCAATAAGAGGGCTATTTGTTATTGCATTATTAACAAGCTGACCCTGATTGATATAGAGCAACAGGCTTAGTCATCATGTTCCTCCATTTCTAAAATTACTCTTTGGGTGTTATCTAATCCTGTCTCATGGCTTTGAATACCATCTATATGTTGATGATGCATAAATGTATGTGTTTATCTATGACTTATCCCCATTTATTTTAATTTGACTATTCACTAGCTGGCTGAACATCTTTGCTTCAATTTAATATGCCCACCTAAACTCTAATTCCCAACTGAGACTACCTAGTACTGCTCATCACCTATATTCTCCATTTTCAGATCAGGTACCATTGTCCAGCAGGGTTTTCTGGCCACAGTGCTGGGGGGGGTCATCCTTGAAGAACCACTCCCTCCACCTTCACAATTGAATGTTCAAGTTCTGTTGTCTTAGAGTCTAGTAGAACTGACCCTGACCAATTCCCACCACTGCTACAGCTACCATTCTTTTGTCAACCTTCAGAAGTGGATTATTATAATAGATTTCAACCCTATCTTTCTGCTTTCTTTATGGATTCTCTCCACTTATTTCAGTCACAATGTTATTTTAAAAATTTAAACCAAGTAATTCCCTTGCTTAAAACTCTCACATCACATTTAATTGACAGCTGAAATCCTTGGCCCTGCCCACATCTTCAATCCCATTTCCTATATTCTTCAGTTTTGCTTCCTCCAATCCATTCTGGCTTATTTTTATTTTCCTCAAACATCAAACATGGTCTTGCCTTGGCATCTTCCCTCTACCTATGATAGACATTTCTGTAAACGTTTCTGCAAAGTTACAATTTGTGTCTCACCCAGGTTTCTGTTCAGATAAAGCCTTCCCTGGTCATCTCATTGTAGCAGATATGAAGCTGTGCCACGCAGATCCCATTTCAATGAGGAACATCCTGCTGAGCTGTTGGAAGCACAATCTACCTGTCAGCTCTTTTCACGGTTGCCTCCTTTGCAGAAATGGTCCAGATTCATTGACTAAATAAGGCAGGGATAGAAAGGGCTGGTGATTTTCAACCCTTGGGACATTCTAATGAGTAATACCTATTGGCTTGTCTAGTCTTTCTGGCCTACATCACAGTTTAACTTCTTCCATTATCCATTTCTTCTTCTTTTTCTTTCACTTCAGACATTAAAATCTAATAAAATGCTTAATCACCAAACTCTGTCTTGGTATCTGTTCAGCAGCTCACAGAACCTAGACTCCGATGACTATTCTAATCTGTATCTCCTGTCACTTTATGCTCTCTTCTATTGTTTTTTTCTTCTTTTTTTTTTTTTTTTCAAAGCAATTAAAGGAATGTTATCTTTTTTTTTTTTTTTTTTGGTTCATTTGTTATTTTGTGTGTATAAGAGGTCACCCCTGCTATTCATGTTGCATTCCAAGAACATGAAATATTGCCTGGTACACCAAGGGCGTTCCATAATACAGGGGTACTGAAGGGATGGAGGCTTACCTAGGATGGCCTGGAAACCTAACCACCACTTCTAACAGTCTCCTGTAGGAAAATATGTTCTGAATTGCTATAGATTGCTGAAATTCAATGGACTTGTAAAATTAGACATGGCAAGTATATACTGACTAAAACCCAACCATTTTAAGAATTAAAAGCATTTTTATCTATTAGAAACTTATTGTATACTGTCAAAAAACTTAGGGCTTTTTTCTTTCATTCTGTAAGTAATAAGTGCCTCAGACCTTTGGCTGTCCAGTTCATCTTTGCATCATTAGTCATGATGAATAGTCTACTTAAAAAGGCAATTATATTATGTGTGATTTGGATCTTGATGGAAAAAGATAAATTAACTATAGGCTTATGCAACATAACAGCTTAAATTACATTTAGAGAAGAGTTCCACCTTGAACAGCATCCAGATCAGTGAAATCACCATCAGTCTGGTTTCCTTATAACACACTCTCAGTAGTTAATGCTGCTTTTATGTTTCTGAACTGCCTGCCTAGGTGGGTTTGATATCCTAAGTCACCCAGTCTCTAGCCTTTAAGTCAGAATGGGTTCATTTACATCTTATTTGCATAACAACACAGCTTGCATACATTTAAGTGATTATTTAAGTGATACTGAGGCTTGGCAACAGCAGCAGTCTCATCTATTACTAATGCACCAGTGGTGCAGAATCTGGGGTGCTCCAGTTGTGTTATTAAAATCTTTCTTAACATTAAAATCTGATATACAAAATAGCAATATAAACACCTATTTTTAAAAATAAACTGTGTAGTTTTTTGTTTTTATGATTTTATTTTATTATGGCAAATAGTGTTTGATAAACCATATTCCTCTTTACATGCCATCTGCTCTCATTACTTCTTGTTTATGATTTTCTTTTCTATTATGTTAGTTTTCTTTTCCTTTACCCTTGCCTTCTCTTCTGTATCTTACCTATTTTTCTTATAACCAACTTCATTTTTTGCCCTGCAGTACCCTCCTCCCTCTTAATTTCTTCTTCTTAAATATGAATCACGAAGGGTAAAGAACAGAGAGATGAACAGGAAGAAATTGGCAGTGGTGCGGCAATACATCTTTATTCTATAATTCATATTTCATGGTATATTTACATCTTTTATTTTTCTTTACTGTGCTCTTTAAATTTTTTTTCAATACTTAAAATACTATGCTACCCTTTTTCCATTTTTTTATAGCAAAAATTCATCAAGAACAATAATTAACTATCATTTTTTTCTGCTAAAAATGTTGTTTCAAGAAGTAGAAGGATATAACCTTGCAAAAACGGTTAAAGGAATGTCTTTAATTTTGGGAGGGGTTTACCAGGAATTGAACTCAGGTGCACTCAACCACTGAGCCAAATCCTCAACACCATTTTGTATTTTATTTAGAGATAGGGTCTCACTGAGTTGCTTAGTGCCTCGATTTTGCTGAGGCTGGCTTTGATCCTCCTGTCTCAGCCTCCTGAGACCCCTGGGATTACATGCATGTATCTTGAGACAAAAGGATAATGATATCTGATAGAAATTTGGAACAACAAAAAGGAATGTATATCTCCAGAAATTATAAACACAAGTAAATCTATTTTTTATATAATATTTCTAACAGAAATTGAATGTTTAGAACAAAGAAAATAGGAATATATAAAGTTTTAAACCATGTTTAAATCAGATGTATCAAGCTTAGTAAAATGGGTGTTTACTGATGTCAGGTTGTTATAAACTAAAGGGTATAATATTTGAAGAAAGACTGTGATAGTTAAATATGTCCATTATAAAACTTAAAGTTACTACTAAAAATGAAAATAATTATACATAGGTAATAAATTAATAGTAAAAATAAAACACAATCTTAATATTTCCTAACTAATACCAAAAATGTCAAAACGAAAAAAAAAAAAAAAAAAAAAAAACAGATGGAAGAAATGGGAAGATAATAAAATACAGTGGAGTTAAATTTATCCATATCAATAATTATGGAAATGTTAATGCTCTAATTACTTACAAAGTAGAGATTATCAGTGTGTAGTAAATAATTCGCTTTGCCCAAAGACAGGTCTAGATTTTACCCCTGACTTCTAGCAAGTAGTTTATATCAGCTATGATTTTTGTTTTGGGAGAGGATTTCCACACTGACAGTTTTGGGTTGAGGGTTGTCCATGCCAGAAAGTTTTAACATACAATTTAGGATGGTAGTTGGCCACTCCAGAGAAGACACTTAAGATCTTGTTATATAAACCAACAGAAGGATTGAGTTCAAACACATGGGCAATCAGTCAATCATGCCTATGTAATGAAGAGCCAGTAAAAACTCTGGACACGGAAACTCCAGTTTTTCTGTTTGATTGCTATGATTAATACATTAATCATAATGGAAATAAACATCCTTTTTTAGTCTACGTTGCTTCATGTAATATTGGAATATTATATCTAACTATTAGTGTCACATAATCACATAAAAATTCAAACCTTTGTACAAATATTGTGAACTAAAGGAAACTGGCATTTCTCCTGGTGGTATCAGAATCACAAGTAGAGATGTACAGTTCAAAGTGTATTCAGTGAGCTACTTTTTAAATTTGAAAATCAAAAACACTATTTTTAGTACTTTTATAATGCAAGCTTCTGAAAATAAAGGAGTAAGAAAGTTTTAAACTGGTGGTCAATAGGCAAAAAGTATCATTACTCTTAATCAAATTCATACTAATTATGAGAATTATATGCTAATAAAATTGATGAATGTATATAGAAAAGTAGAGAAATATGCTGTAATATGTCCAGATGAAAAGATCATAATGGTGAATAGACCCAAGTTCATGTTACATAGGAAGAATTAACAGAAGGAAGGTGAGGATTTTATTCTGTAGGATAAAATAATGGGGATTAAAGTGATTTCCGAATATCTGAACAAATGTCATGTGGAAGTGGGAATATATTATTTGGCATCTTCACAGCTGTAGGTCCTCATGAATAGAATTATAGCAACAGCTGTTTTCTTGACTTTCAAAAATATGAAGACTTTCACCTTTTCAAAACTCCACAATACGAGGGTCAATTAAAGAATCCATTGGTGTGTGTTGGAATGGGGTGGGCAGTGGCACTACCATTATTTAAAAATTCTGAGCTGTGAATCAACAAATGTGAAAGATTCCAGCATGTGAAACTTGTTTTCAAGTCTCTTAAAGGATCTTCACAGAGCTTAGCCACCAACTGTCTTCCATCTGTGCAATACAGAAAACACAAGAATTTGGGCTTGAAGTGAAACTAAAGTGATTTATGTTGGATATGAGAGTTTTCTGACAGTGATGTTTATTAAAGCATGGAATGTGTAACCAATGAAACTGTTCATGTGTTTGAACTCAATCACTTTCTCTTTCTGGGAAGGTTTAAATTTTCTTACAAGCATGAGATGGACATAATGACTTATTCCAAACCTATGGCTCTTTTAAAAAGCAACAGTTCATTTATCCAGCTTCATCAGAAATGAATTTCTATATAAAGTAAATGTTCCAAATAAATAGTTTGTGTCATATTTTCAATGTCATATCAAGCCCTTTGACTATAAATCTTTCCAAGGTTTATTGAATGTCTAAACTATTTAAAATATATAGAATTATTTATAAATTACATTTTAAACTTCCATTAATTGAATAAGTTATAGTCAAGATTTAATTTTTTTTTAATTTTTTAAAAAAAAATATTAATTTTAGTTGTAGTTGGATACAATACCTTTATTTTATTTTTGTTTATTTTTATGTGGTGCTGAGGATCAAACCCAGGGCCTTGCATGTGCTAGGTAAGCTCTCTAATGCAGAGCCACAACCCCAGCCCTTAAATTATTTTAATGTGTTAAATATAATAATTGTTTCAAAAATTTAAATTTTGATTTACTATATATTAAGTCATCTTATTTTAAATTTAGCCTCAGAATCTTTTCTCTCATTTTCATTGGTCTCACCATAGTTACATGTAACTGCTGGTGATGCAGGTATATTTTAAAGAATCCACTTCCATTTTAAAACAATTTGCATCTGCTGTTTTTTGGCAAACATGATAATTTGCATTCTTAGAACTGTCCCTGAAATAAGAGTAATTAAGAATTGAATAAGGACCTGAGGCTATGGCAGGAGGATTGCAAATTCAAAGACTAATGTTAAAAAATAAAGCATAAGATCAAAACATGCTCAAAGAACTTTTTGTTGTTGTTGTTTAATTCTGTTTTTTACTAAGTATTGAATAGTCCTGCATAATTGCAATTTTGATGAATGTTAATATGGTAGTTATATATTGTTGTGTGACCAAATTATCCTCTACCCTAAAACTTAGCAGCTTAAAGTAATAAACATTATCTTGCAGTTGCTGTGGGTCAGGAATCTGGGAACAGCTTAATTAAACCGTACATCACTGTATCCTACAAGTCTAGGACCAACATTTGTGGTCTCATCTGAAGGTTCTCCTGAAAAAGAATCCACTTCCTAGATCATGTGATTGCCAAGACAGTTCAGTTCCTCATAACTATTGGAAGGAGGCTGCAGTTCCTCACTGACTATGACCAGAGGATAGAGTTCTATGCCATGTGATCCTTTCAATATAGCATGTGCTTCTTAAAAGCCAATAAAAGAGAGCCTGTTAGCAAGATTAAAGTCATAGTTTTCCATAATTTGGTCACAAATGTCTCAAAGTTGGTATCCAACTGCTTTTGCTATATTCTATTCATTAGATGCAAATCACTACATCTATCCTATACTCCGTGGGAATTGATTCCATAAGGACATGAATACTGGAGGAGGGGCTAATTAGGAGCAGCCTCAAAAGCTGCCTAACATAATTACTATACCTACTTAATAGCTCAGTCAGGCAGATACAAAAATAAATTCTATGCAGTAAAAGTGATTATTTTACATTGGATTACTGCATTATTAACTGTATTTATACATTGTATAAAATGTGTAAGATCTAACAACATAAATGATAAAATCAAATAAAACTTTAAACTGATAAACATCTATTTAAATTTTATTGTTCAGTAAAAATAGTAATACTTTGGAGCTGCAAGATATCACAGTATATGTGGTATGGACTGGAGCATAATATTGAAGATTAAAGCAGGGCATGGTGGTGCATGCCTGTAATCCCAGCAGCTCAGGGGGCTAAGGCAGGAGGATTACAAGTTCAAAGCCAGCTTCAGCAAAAGCAAGGCACTAAGCAACTCAGTGGGACCCTGTCTCTAAATAAAATATAAAATAGGACTGGGGATGTGGCTCAGTGGCCAAATACCCCTGAGATCAATCCCCAGTACCTCCCCCCACCAAAACAAAACAAAAATGTTGAAGATTAAGTCTTCTACAAGACCAAGGATTCAAGTAGTCTTTTCCTAGGAACTGAACTTCTGATAGAGGATGAATAGAAGAAATTTTGAAACTACAACAATGAGATGGTAAGTCGTGATGGAATGTACCACAGATTAACAGGTAGCAAAGTTCCTTTTCTGTTTTTTGAAATTTTTTTTTTTTTAGTTGTCAATGTACCTTAACTTTATTTATTTATTTTTTTTATATGGAGTGCTGAGTATCCAACCCAGTCCCTCACACATGCTAGGCAAGCACTCTACCACTGAGATATAACCCCAGCCCACATTATTCTTAACATCAATCTCCATTCCTTAGTTAAAATATAATCCAGCACCTGTCACTTGGAGTACCCAGTATCTGAAATAACAGAAAGTAAAAGTGAATTCTTTCCCAGAAGTTTTGGTCAGATGATAGGGTACACGATCCACTTCAGTTCTCAGAGCCATAATTAAACTACCATTGCAGGGTATACAAAGTCTTTACCTTGAGCAAGTTTAAGATCTCTCCTTGTATCAGGCCCACACTGACTCACACTGCAAACCTGTTGAAGAAATAGGCTAAACCAGACCATCACTTTGAATGTGACCAGTTGTCCACATTCATAAGCACATAGATAGCCTGTGTCTTAGTCAACTTTCTGTCACTTTGACAAAATACCTAAGATAACAAACTTTTAAGGAGGCAAGGTTTGTTTTGGCTCATGGATTTAGAAATTTCATCCCAGCAGAACATCCTGACAGGAAAAGCATGGAGAAGGAAGTTCCTCAGCTCTTGGCAGAGGGAAGAAAAGAGGAAGAGAAGGAATCCCAAAATCCTCTTTGAGAGCATAACCACAGGAACCTAATTTCCTTCCACTGCGCCAACGCTTGTAGGTTTCATGGCCTCCCAATAGTGCCACTGTTTTAGTCAGCTTTTTTCACTGTTGCAACTGAAAGACCCGGCCAGAACAACTATAGAGGAGGAAAGTTTATTAGAGGGCTCACGGTTTCAGAAGTCTCCATCAGTAGACAGCAGGCTCCATTCCTCTGGCAGGTGAGACAGGACATCATGGCAGAAGGATGTGGCAGAGGGAAGCTGCTCACATCGTGATCAGAAAGCAGAGAGGAGAGTCTGCACTCTTCAGATGCAAAATATATACCCCATCGCTCCTCCCCCAATGAACCACTTCTTCCAGCCACACCCACCTGCCTCCTGTTACCATTGTTAATCCCATCAGGGATTAATTCACTGATTATGTTAAAGCTATGTCCCAATCATTTCTCCTCCAAATCTTCTTCCATTGTCTCACATGTGAGCTTTTGGGGGACACTACATCTAAACCATAATAGACACAGGCTGGCAACCTGTGGACCTTTGGGGAAGGCAATTATCCAAACCATAGCACCATAGAACCCAAGATGAATTCATTTCAAGAGTATTTAAAAGATGTAAGTACAAGTTCCAGAGAAAAGAAACCATTGTACTTTAAAGGTGGCAAATATATCCAGAATAGAAAGACCTAATGCAGAGCTTTGATCTTATGTATGAAGCATTTCTTTTACACATTTCAGTGATAGTTTTAATTTCCAGAGGAAATATAACTGATTCACAAGGGAGTTTGGAGGCAATTCTAGATAGTTCACAAACCCAATTTTTTTTTTTTTTTTTTTTTTTTGTACCCTTGGTAATAAAATGGTGTAGCCAGCTAGTGGAGGAAAAGTGATCTCTGAAGAATAAAACCTTGTCTATTTCATGTTATGACGGTGATGATGATGGCAATGATCATGGGTAAGTATTGATGATAGCTACTGCCTATTACCACTGTCTCAAACTCAATTAAATGTTTTCGTGCACGGTGCATATTCAGGGAGCATAATACTGAAATATTAAAGAGCAGCTTACTTAGAAATAAGTGATGTTTTTATTTCCATTTATCTGATGGATAATATAAAGAAGAGGCCGAAATAACTCATAAAATTGGAAACATATTTAACAGTGTGAAAGTGATCTTTTGGCTGAAAGTTTGGCATTCAGTATTTCTTATTAGGTACCTCTCCTTTAGTCATAATAATATGTAGGGGATTTCTGTGATTGTATCCACCCAGCCTGATCTTTGATCCGTGTCTATGCTGCTAGTCTCCTCACATCCGTGATCAACAGTCTGATCCACTATATTCTGGCTTTGATCTTCATCACCTGAACAGAAAAATATCATCAAACACTGCAGGCCTTCCTTTATATATATATCCAGGATCCTTTTTTTCTATTTAATTACACTCTCTTGATAACATCTGGCCCTGCAGATTCTTCTCCACAATTAGTTTTGGTAAACAATAGAAGTGTCCTGGTTTCAGTTGTCCTCACAGTGACTCCTCAGCCTCTGTTTGTTCATCAGTTAGGTGGCTGGGTTGGATGCACTCCATCAATGTGGTTTGCACTCTAGTCTCCCCTTCTCATTTTATACCCTGTCTCTAGAAAATGTCATCCACCCCCTTGAGAATAAGGCTTCATCTTTATAGCTCTCATTCCAGTTTCTGTATCTCTGGCTCTAAATTTCTTCCTCAGCTCTGAATCCGTATTTTCTCTGGTCTATTGAGCACCTCTACCTGAAGGACTCAGAGGTGTTGGAGAATAGATCATGTTGAAAATTAAACTCCCTATCTCTCTAACTGCACTTTTATTTTGTTTTTCCTATGTGGCATGAAATCTTTATCCCTCCTCCAGTTGCCCTAACCATCCTTGACTCCTTTCTTACCACTTTCTCCCTGTACAGCCAGACTGCTCACCTCCCACATCTGCTCAGTGCCCTCTGGCATGTTTTCATCCAAGTGCTCATCATTTCTCCTGTGCTGTTAAAGTAGTGCTTTAGTTATGTTTGCTTCTTTCCTAATCATTCATGCTAATGTCTTCTTTTATTGTGAAGAGAAAGATATCTTTAAATGTGTGACTTCTGTGTATAATATGCTTCTTTTTTTTTTTTTTTTTGGTAGCGGGGATTTAACTCAGGGGGACTCAACCACTGGGCCACATCCCCAGCCCTTTTGTGTATTTTATTAGAGACAGGGTCTTACTGAGTTGCTAAGTGCCTCGCCATTGCTGAGGTTGGCTTTGAACTTGTGATCCCCCTGCCTCAACCTCCCAAGTGCTGGGATTACAGGCACACGCCACCGTGCCTGGCTTATAACATGCTTCTTAAAAGTCCACTGTCTGTCTATAGAACAAATCTAAAACTCTAAGATCATGTAATGTTTTTCACATCATGATTATCTTTTAAGATTCATAGTCTGGCAATTGTCTTCAAGCCCATCTTTCTCTGTCTGCATAGAACTCCTGTGTTTCCTACATATGTTTATGTGGTGTGAGACTTCCTGCTTTTCCAAATACTTTAAATCATCTTTCCTCCACCAATCTCAGCCAAACTCATCTGATCCTTAAATTCCATACAAAAATGCACCCTCTTGAGTTAAAGTTCCCCCAGCTTGAGAGTCAAGATTAATCATTATAATTCATTCCACTGTTTTCACTTGGTACACACAAAAGTGGAATAATATCAATTATATTGTATAACTAATACTTTCTAGTGGCTGCTAACTTCTATCAGACTATGAAATGCTTAAGGATAGAGATAATTTCACATCTGGGACATTGTAGTTGGGTAATAAACATTTTTAAACGAATAAATTAGTGTTTTTATAAATACAGGACTGAATTTTGCAAGTGATGAATACTTTTCCCAGTATCTCTCCTCTTCAACATTAAAGGTCAAGATATGTTACATAATCTTACTAAAATCAAGTTAGAAGTTTTATTAATTGCCCCTTTTTTGGATTCCCAGTATTCTGTAGTTTAGCCACCTGCCTCTGCAGCTGAAGTGTGGTTAATGTATATAATTGCTGGAAAAAAAACCCTACAGATTTGGACACTCATACATTCATATTCAGCATCAGGACATGTTTGTATGTGTCCCATCAATCAAGAATTGATGCTCCAACTTTCCAGTGTTGCCCTTCCATGACCTTACATAGGAGTAAATTCAAATTTGTTACCCTAGCACTGTTAGATAAATATATGCTTTTTTGGTTATTTTCCTAGGTTCTCAGCTATTGTTCTCAATGTGCCTCAAACACATTTTTATGAGGAAGACGAACTAAAATAATTCAAAATTGCAGTTACATATTCATAAGGAGGTAAACAATACCTATTTTAGTTCTGCATTTAAGAAATGAATTTTCCTCTACACAGAGGAAGAGCTTTTATTTAAGAGTTGTGGTTTTATTTTTCTGGAAATGCAGGCTTGCATATAGTCTAGCAGGTCTGCATGATGATTGACAATAATAAGGGGAGACTTTTTTTGTACTGTTTTAACTGCTTAAAGCTTTTAATTAATTGGGGAGAAAAAAGAACAAGAGAAAGGGGAGAGACTAGACTGGGATTTTTAGTCAGTACAAAGAAAATAATGATGAGGAGAAGGCACATGGTATTGAATGAAAGCACAATAAGTTTCCCTATCCATAACTTTCACATCTGGTCACTTGGAGTCTACTTCAGTGGCTTTTCTACTTTTCAGAGAATTTCCAACCTTTCATATGATATGAGCTATTTTGAAATAAATACTTCTACCATGTTGCATACAGATGCTAAAAATGAAATTCTTCAGATTCCCAAAAGGTTAAAGTCCCACAAAGTTCTAAATCAAGAGGGTCTTGTCAATGTTGGTGAACCAAATTCCAGGAACTATGTTGAAAATGTATCTCTAATTTAAAAAATAATAATTTCCAAATTTGTTTACTATAAAATATAGCTAGTTGATGCTTTTTATATGTGCATATGTAGGAATTTTTTTTGGATTAGGAAGATGAGTACATACAAATGATATCATGTTTGGTGTCAGCTGCTTACCCTGTTCATTTATTAACCAATTCATCCATTCAGCATGTATCATTGACAAATTCAAAATAGCTATTGATTGCTCATTACATAGCTGTGACATTTGATTAACCACCCCTTTCCAAGGATATTCAGGACTATTCCAGTTAACAGAATCTCTTCCTTGCCCTTGAATATCTTTCAGTTCAGTAGAAGATAAAGATGAGTAAATAAAGAAAACAAGAGTTTGGGAAGGGGTAAGATAAAGAATGAGATGCTAGAGAAGCACAAAACAAGACACCTAGCAGGAGATGTGGTGGGTCATGGGAGACTTCCTAAAACAAGAAAAGCCTGAGTTATGATCTGGAGAAAGGTATCAAACTGTTGCATGCAGAGCATGGCAACAATTGCAAGAAGCTAAGAGTGGCTACCTCAAAGCAGAGCAGCAGGAGCTTGGTGAGAGTGTGGAGGTTTTAGTGAATTTGGTCCCAGATATTTCCTTTTTCTTTTTACCTATCAGTTCATAGAAAGATAAAAGAGCAAATAACTATAATTTCTAGCAAACTTATCAAGCAGAATGCAATTAAGAAAAACTGTTTTCCAAACAACCTTTGGCAGAATGGGGCAGAATAAGAATGTTAGGCATGAGAAAATGGCAGAAACCCAAACACAGACACTGTCTCATTGTAACCAGTTAGTACAAATTTCAGTCTAAAGAGCAAGGAGGTTAGATGTCCCTCAACCACTGAACTCCCTTTTATTCCTCCTGTACAAATATCATTATCTGTTATTCATCTTCACCAGCCTATAGGTCCCAGTGGAAGCCAATTCCCATCTTGGTATAGGAAAGGGCCCAAGAAGCCTAATGGTTATATTGTCTTTCTGTGAGTGATTGGTTCAAGAACGGGCTTGTGAACTAGTTTCAGTCAATGCAACGTGAAAACAGGATATTTGTTCTTCTGTCTGAATCCTTGTAATTCTCCCATGATTTGATCAGAGTGATTTCATGTCTGATTGGCTGTAGCCAATGCCTTATGAACCTGTGGGTGTGTAGGCTGATGTATTATAGAGTGTGCTGGGTCTAGTACAAAGCCACTGTCCTATGTGGTTATTTACATTTAAATTTTACTAACTTAAAATTAAGTAAAATAAAAAATCCAGTTCCTAAATTAAAGCAGCACTTTTTTAGTGCTCAATAGCCACACGTGGCTAGCAGCTGCTGTTGAACAGTGCTGATAAAAACATTTCTATTATTGCAGAAAGTTCCATCCGGCAATGTTGGTTTAGTGAATCACAATGAAATAGCCCTGGAAACATTAGATTAAATCAACCTTAAAGCTTGCCCTACCTCTGGACTTCCACACATGTGAACCAATAAATGCCATTGTTATTTAAGCCAGTTTGAGGTCAGCTTTCATTTTCTTTTTCCTAGCTGGAAACTCCCTAGCTAATTAGATAGTTAAACTATTTAAATATTAAAAATCAAGGCATTTTGTGCACCAAATAAAATATGTGATTCATTTCAATATTAGTTCCTATCGTTGTATCTGGTCCTTTAATGTAAATTAAAATTTTTGGTCAATTATAAATAAATAAATTGCAAAGCTCTTTTTGTTTATTATTATGTTTTTCTCATAAAAGCAGCTTTTAGGCTTATTATTTTTCTGAGATAAAAGTAATTTATTTGGACCTTTTGAGATAAAGTGCAACATCCTTCAACATCCTACTGAAGCAACCAAGAAAGAATTCTTTAACAAGATAAAGGGCAGCTTCTCTTCAAAGCCTTATAGCCTCATATGGTTTAGCATCAGATGTAACTGGCAACCCTCTTGTGCACCATCCCTTCTTATTTGTCATATTTAGGTGCAAGATGGGATTCATTAAAGGGCAATGTAACAATAGGGGGCAATTATATTTTTATCATGAAGCAATCACTTTTCTCAGGAAAGCTCAGGCACCCATCTGGGGCTCCTGCCCTAGGGGGGCAGTTTTCTTTTGATAATCTCACCTATTGAACTGTCATGTTCCATTGCTCAATTAATTTAGCCCAGTAGATGGTTCAATAAAAATGTTCCCCCCATTCAGGCGATTTGATGACTCTTTCTGCTCTTTCAGACCAAACACAATGAAGTCATGGGCATGACTTCCTGCAGCTGCACACAAAAGCTTCCAGACCCTTGGCTGCCCTGGGGTGTCCTTTCTGTGGCTGTGTGCTCTAAGGCTGATGAAGAGGGAGTGCCGCTGATCTTATTTTATTCCTTTGAGAAACAACCAAGCAGCTTTTTCTATGTTCAGAACATTTAGGTTAAACAAATAGTTGCAATGCCCGGTAGAGATCTGAGCCTCATATCTGACACTAGCAAATCAAAAATAAACCCTAGCTTTTGTAACAAAGGAATCTTATCTATTTTATTCAATATCCAGAACATTGTTTAGTCCTCCATTAAAGATGATTTGAATGCCAATAATGGTAAACAGTTACTTCATTTAACTATCACCTTTTAAAACTGTCTTTTAATAATCAAATGTAATGTTTGAAGTTTTAAAAAGTTCAAAAGGACATATGGAATAGAAAGCAAATGTTCTTACTCCCCATCGCATCACCACCACTCTAACCTTGCTCTGCCCACTTAGATAACTTATTACCTTACAGGGTATGCTTCACTTCTAGAGATAGCCTCTGTATGTCCAAGCCACATGCACCCACTGGTTTGTGCATGCTGTGTCCATTTTGCATAAATGGAATGGAATCCTATTGTACCTATTGTTATGAAGTTAGCTTCGTTATACTCTTCAAAATGTTGTGACATTTGAATGTCTTGTAACACTAGACATGCAATACTATTTCATTTAAGAAAGAAAACTTCATAGTAGTCCATTCCATAGAATTCTTTATCAATTAATGATGGCAATATAGATTATTTCTACTTCCTCCCAATGATACAAACCTTGTCATAAAGAACATCTATGTGCCTGTGTATGCATGTGCAGATTTATGATTATATCTACCTCTAAGTATAATTTCTGTAGTCAGAAGTGATGACAATGATATATTTCTTAAAGATAATTTGCATTCCAATTGATATAGATGCTCATTTTCCCATATCTTAACAACTATACACATTACAAACTTCTAAATTTTTCATGACAAATCTGATGGTCAACAAAGACATTTATACTTACTTGTCTACTATTAAGTGTGGGTGTGTATTTATATATATTTTGTAATTTTCAAACCATTTTTCCAGAAATCATCTATTCATCCATTTGTTCACTTTTAGAGTTTTTTAATTATTGATTTATGAGAACTATAATGGATTTATTTATTTATGAGAGATAACTAGTCCTTGTTTTACCTCTGAAAAGTATTCCTGCTTTTTTTCTCTTTTATATATGTCATTTTTCCCTAATAAACATCTAATCTGTATTTTTAGACATCTATTTCCAACTGTTTTATATATATATGTGTGTATATACATATATATGTATATGTATTGTCATATTGTATATGACATGTTTTGAAGTATGTGTATACATTGTGGAATGACTATCTAATTAGCATATGCATTACCATACTTATAATTCTCTGTGATGACAACATTTAAAATTTACTATTATTTCCAAAAAAATACAATGTTTTAACTATAGTCATTATGTTCTATGATAAATATTTTGTATTTATACCATTTAACTAAAATTTTGTATGTTTCAATTTATATCTTTCCAGTCCCTCATAACTACCATTCTACTCTTACTTCTTTGCAATCAACTTTTAAAAATTCCATATATGAATGAGATCATATGGTATTTTTTTCTGTACTTGACTTATTTTATTTAACATAATTTCCTCCATGTTAATCCATGTTTTTGCAAGTGGCAAGATTTCAATCTTACTATTGAAAAGTATTCTATTATTTCTATGTACATTTTCTTTATTCATTCATCTGTGAATGGACAGTTATGTTAATTCCATATCTTGGTTATTGTGAAAAATGCTACAATAAACATGGGAGAACTAATGTCTATTTGACATAGCAATTTTATTTCCTTTGGATATATGCTCTGTAGTGGGACTGCAAGATCATATGGTAAGTAGCTCTACTTTTTATTTTTCTGAGGAACCTCCGTACTATTTTCCATTATGGCCTTACTAATTTACATTCCTGTCAACATTTGGCAAGAGTTTCCTTTTCTCCACATCTTTCTTAATTGTTTTCTTTTTTTTTTTTTTTCCCCCAATCAGGTTTGAGGCATTATCTCTGTGGTTTTAATTTACATCTCCAGAATCATTAGTGATAGTGAACATTTTTGCCTATTTTTGGCTCTGGATTTTTTATTTTAATCAGTAAAACTCTCACCATTTTAAATTATCTAAACCTGTAGGCTTTTATATTAAATTAGCACTTTAAATATGTATCTAGGGGCTGGGATTGTGGCTCAGCGGGAGAGTGCTCGCCTCGCACGTGTGCGGCCCAGGTTCGATCCTCAGCACCACATAAACATAAATGCATTGCATTGTGTACAACTAAAGCAAATAAATAAATATATTAAAAATGTATCTAAATTCTACTTGAAATATATTTTCATATAATGATAGATAAAAAGTAAATAAAATGCATGTTTTATTTTAAATGCATGTTGTCTTCCTAGATTTCTTCTTGCTTCATTATATGAATTATCATCTACGTCTAAATATCATACTGAATTCCCATGTGTATATATTACCATATATGAGTGTGTATATTTGTGTATGCATGTTTCTAAAATTTCACTTTAAGTACATACACTTTTTTATGTGTATTTGCTCACCAATGTATTTTCATATTGATTATTCTGTTACATTATATTTGTGTTTTATTATGTATTATGTTTATGCTATATTTATATTATATTGCAGTTGTTTTATTTCATATTCTATTTTTATAGTTCAAAAGGTATTCTTAATTTTTATTCTGAATCATAAAATCATAACAATTAAACATATTAAGGTATCTCATGTGATGTTTTGACATATGTATATTGTGCAATGTTTAGATAAGATTAAATACATCCATTTCCTAAAATATTTATCATTTCTTATGGTGAAAACATTCAAAATCCTTTCTTTGAGCTTTTTGAAATATGCAGATGTAGTATTTTGTTTCCAGGGACATAAATCATCTCTCATTATTTTACTTTTTCAATGAGTTCTTGGCTGTTATTAGATATTTTCCCTTCAAGGTGAACTTCATATTAACTTTGCAAATTCCATCCATAAAATATTTTGATATTTTGTATTTGTTTCTCTGTAGATAAAGAAGAATTTGGTGGCAATTGACATCATCAAAACACTGACTCCTATCATCCAGAACCATGTTATGACTCTCAATTTATTCCAGTCATCTTTTATGTCCTTCAATAAATTTTTATAGGTTGGCACATATTGGTCTTACAAGATTTTTCTTAAAATTTACTCCTGAATATTTATTGCAAAAGACTTGGGAATTCTTTATGTGGGTTCTGACACCAATAGAAATCATAATACATTTTCTTCTTCCCATAACAAACAAATGGAATTAATATGCTGCTAGTCTTTTATGTTGTTTTAAACATGAATTCTAGAATGTTGGTTTGTCCTTTGCTGAGATAAACTTTATCTTTTAAAATGTTTATCTTCATTTATAAATATACATTTCAATGTTTTATGTGTCCCTGAGAAATTCTCAAACAGGTCTCTAGACAACCAAGAATGAGAATATTCTAGCTTTTGTGTGTGTGCATGAAGGTATACAGCTAAGCAGAGTGTAAGTGTCTGATGGAAAAGCAAATGACAAGGTATGCACACACAGCCACATGGAGAGATCTTACAAACAGTGGTGAGTGGAGAAAGCAAGAATGGAATAAGCAATTTAGCAGTGTTACTTATGCAAATTTAAGGTATTTCCATGCAAATGATCACAAACAGACACACAGGAAAATGCATGCATAAGCATATTAGAATCTGCCTGTGGATCACAGAGAGGAGAATAATGGGACTACAGGACTAGGAAATAGTTGGATAAAGAGAGCTGCTTTTATTAAACCAAAGATGATACTGAGCCAAGAACAGAAGTGAATTAGATTAATTCAGCACTCTCTTTCCCTTTGAAATCAGGGAAGGAATACAAAGGAAAAGCAGATGTGTAAATTTGATGGGGATTTTTTAAAAAAAAAAAACTAATTTAGTGATACTATATATTTTAGATACTTTGTATTTTGTATACTACTATAGGTAATACTTAACACTGGTTTAATTAAATTATGCTCAAATTTAAGAAAGCTTTTGTACTTTTCAAGTTTTTTATGATTGAAGGGGTTTATATCCCAGTATTCATGTGGAGTAACTAAAGTACAAGAAAAAATATTATTTTTTCTTCATAATCAATTCCTGCAATGCATAATTGAGTCACATTGCTTCTTAAATCAGCAGTTCTTTTATTTATTATTATGTACACAAGACACTCAGGAATCTAAGGAGTTAGAATGCTATGAAACTTAATCCTTGATTTTCACATATATTGCATTCAATACTAGTTCTTTGTAAAAGATATCAACTCAGGAACAACATTGTGAGATCAAATGCATTTATTTAATAGAGTTTTAGGGAAGTAAAATTAGTGTAATGTATTTGGATAAAAATTGCATGTTTTCAAATGATAAATCAAGGTTACATTTGCAGAAAAAGTTATTTAAATTTTAATAGTAATATTTACAATTTTTAGAAGTTTGAATTCTAGATGATAAATTAGACACGACTTTTAGTAAGTTGGGAGAAAAGAAATGAGAGTTATAAATCAGAAATATTTGCTGAAAGTTGCCTTGTGACATAATATATGGTCTATTTTGGAGAAGGAGCCATGTGCTGCTGAGAAAAAAGTGTATTTGTTTACTGAGGGATGAAATATTCTATATTTGTCTGTTTGGTCTAAGTTATTAATTATTTTAAGGAGGCCTAAAGTTTCTTTGTTTAGCTTTTGTTTGGATGATCTATCCATTGGTGAGAGAGGTGTGTTGAAGACCCCTAGAATAACTGTGTTGTGGTCTATTTTACTCTTGAACTTGAGAAGAGTTTGATGAATGTAGGTGCTCCATTATTTGGGGCATATAGATTTATGATTGTTATATCCTGTTGATGAATGGTTCCCTTAAGTAGTAAGAAATATCCATCTTTGTCCATTTTGATTAACTTTGGCTTGAAGTCTACCTTATTTGATATAAGATAAACCCCTGCTTGCTTCTGCAGGCCATGTGAGTGATAAGACTTTTCCCAGCCTTTCACTTTCAGTCTATTGATGTCTTTTTCTACGAGGTGTGTTTCTTGGAGACAGCAAATTGTTGGGTCATTTCTTTTAATCCATTCTGATAATCTGTGTCTTTTGAATGGCGAGTTTAGGCCATTAACATTCAGGGTTATTATTGAGATGTGATTTTATTCCCGTCCATTTTTGTTTGTATTATGGACTTTAGCTTGATTTGGTTTCTCTTCTGGTTGGTATTTCCCTTAGTTTAATATCTCCCTTTGTCGATTTTCATTGCTATTTTTCTCTTCTTCTTCATGAAAAATGTTGCCCAGGATGTTCAGAAGTGCTGGCTTTCGAGTTGTGAAATCTTTTAACTTTTGTTTGTCATGGAAGGTTTTTATTTCATCTTCAAATATAAAGCTCAGTTTCATTTTACTCCAGTCAGAATGGCAGCTATCAAGAACACAAACAACAATAAATGTTGGAGAGGATGTGGGGAAAAAGGCACACTCATACATTGCTGATGGGACTGCAAAATGGTGCAACCGGTATGGAAAGCAGTATGGAGATTCCTTGGAAAACTGGGAATGGAACCACCCTATGACCCAGCCATCCCACTCCTGGGTCTATTCCCAAAGGACTTAAAAATAGCATATTACAGTGACACAGCCTCTTCAATGTTTATAGCAGCACAATTCACAATAGCTAGGTTGTGGAACCAACCTAGATGTCCTTCAGTAGATGAGTAGATAAAGAAAATATGGTATATATACAAAATGGAATTTTACTCAGCAATAGAAGAGAATAAAATAATGGCATTTGCAGGTAAATGGATGAAGTTGGAAGACATAATGCTAAGTGAAATTAGTCAATCTCAGAAATCCAAATATTGAATGTTTTCTCTGATATAAGGAGGCTAGTTCACAGTGTTTTTGGATAGGGGTACATAGGAGGATTAAAGGAACACTAGAATGGTCAAAGGGAAGGGAATGGAAGGGAGGAAGGAAGGGGGGAGGGAGAGGGGAAAAAGGAAAAAAAAAAAAAAGAAAATGTGGTTGAATGAGATGGATATCATTATCCTAAATGCATGATTGAAGACCTGAATGGTACAAATATACTTTGTATACAAACAGTTGTATGTAAAAAGATACTATATATGTGCACTATGATTTGTAATACATACTACTATTATAAATAAAAAAATTTAAAAAGAATAAAAAAAACAGAAATAAAAAAAAGTAAGTGTAAAGATGAATAGTCTAGGGCAACAGATGTGGATAGAGATGGTAAGAAATTACCTGTGTACTTTTTTAAGAGACAGTGCATTTTGCAGTATTGTATGTGGGGTATACTCAAGTGGCTCTGTTTCCTGTGGCATCAATATGATTTTTCAAAGCTGCAATCATATTCATATGAACGGTAAAAATCAACCTCTATGGATCAGAGAAATTTGAAAATGTGCTTTTTGGTAAAAATACAACATGACCTTTATGTTAAAATCTATTATTGTCTCAAAACTATCTAGGCTCTAGGTTCCTGCATTACAGCATTATAGAACTTCAGGGCTGAAAGAATCTTGGAGATCATTTTGTTAGAGTTCTTATTTTTACAAAAAAGAAAAAAAAAAACTGAAATTTAGTTTTAAGGCCAGCTATGAACAGCTAAAAGGGGAACATCGCTGTCACATATGTGTGAAACTAAGAGACATCAAGATGAGAAGGGAGGAAAGATATATTTAATTACCAAAGAACTCAATCAATGTTGTGTGCTTCAGCTGGGTTCACATATGGCATAAGATATGAAAAAGAAGGAAGGATATCTTAAAGGGGGGTTTGGCAAAAAGCTTTTGCCTAAAATCAATAAAGGATGTTTTGGGAGGGGGTAATATACTTACTTGCTGATTAGGATTTGGTAATTAAAATATATAATAAATGTGACTTCAGCCTTAATTAGGTAATAAATGTGAATCTAAATTAATGAAAGAGTAAACAAAAATATCATACATGCTTATATGTATGAGATTTAATCCCCTAATACAAAACTACATTATCATTCATCTTTCTATTTTATTTGGATATTGCATATTGCATTGCAATTGCATATTCTACCTCAAATCCTAAAAAAAAAGTATATTTTAATTATTCATACGTATTTGTAGGCTGTTTTCTGACTTTCCCAAGGTGAGCTTTCATGGGATCGTTTTAATTCTATTCATCTACTGAATCTTGATTAACACATCCAAAAATTGTTCTGTGGTAATAAAGTACATTCTAAAATGTTAAAATGATATTTGTTAAGTTTTTAATTGATTACGATGGATAGGAGAGTAAGGTAGTGGATGTTATAGTACATGTAGGATCAGAATATTTGGGTTCACTTATTATTTATATTATTTTGCAAAACCTTTAATTTTTCTAAATTTCATGTTCTAGACAGAGAATACTTGCCAGTACAGAAATCAAATTATTTAAATTACTGGAAAAAGTTAGAACAATTATAGAGCAATACCCATATTTCCAACAAGAAAAGGTGGTTGAGGACTTTAACTATTCAAAGTTTAAGATTTTCTGCATGTCATAAATTAGATGTAAAAAGACAAAGTAGTTGAAAAACAATATTTCCAAGCATATGATAAGAGAAATCATAAAGTAAGAAGGATATTTTTTTGGAACTTAAGGTGTTCAATGACATTCAAGATGAAATCAATGCAAAATAAAGATATGAGAGAACATTTTTTCACCTGTTAGTTTGGAAAAGATCAAACAGTGGATAATACCTTGTGTTGGTTTCTGATTGACAAAAGGAACACTTATGCATTTATTATGAGCATATAAATTGGTGTTATTTCTCAGGAGGAAAATTTGTCAAATACTATGAAAACTAAAAACTATACATACACCTTAACTTTGTAATTTTGCTTCTAAAATATATGAGCAAACATTTACACAAGATCCATGGAAGTATAGTTTATAATATCAAAAGACTAGAACGAAATAACTGTGTGATGACAAGATGTTGGCTGGATAAATTATGTTACAATTGCACAATGGGATATTATATGGTTACTAAAATGAATGATTTTAAACACTGGAACAATCTTCACAAGATATTATATAGTGTTCTACTGTTTTAAATGTTTTACATTCCTCATTTTGCATGTTTGTAAAAGGAATAGTCACAAATTATTTATGCACACAAGATCTGAAATGATAAAGAAACTAATAAGTTATGTTTTTTTCCTAAAATACAGATGGTCAAAGTGGGGAGACATCATTTTATAACTTTTGTGCTATTTGAATTTTATTTTATAGTTTTCATTTTTCTTATTTTTTAATTTTTACTCATGGTATTTAGACTTATCTTAATTCACATTGACAATACTCTCAGGAAAACAGTGTCTACCCAAGTTCTTTCACATTATATGGAAATGTCATCTGATTATAGGGTCTCTAGGCTGTGGCTTTGGCCAATATTTAACAAAATAATATGAGTGAATTTCTTGGAATATTCTCTACTACATAATAAGCACTTAATAAATAATAGCTGTTACTATTATTGTTTTCTTAATAGCACAATGGTTTCTATAACTCTTAAGATTTTTTCAATTACTGCATTTCCATACACATAAATTAAAAATATCCAATGTCTCAAAATAGAAGTTGAATTATAATGTTGGGAAAGTAACAGCTCCCTTGAAAAAAATACAAATATTTTTGAATCTTTATGTTTCTTTTTTCCCCCACATTCCATCAAAATTTCCTACCATCTAGGGAAGCTGAGAGGATTATGAATCCTTATGAACCAGTATGAGTGATGCAAACTTCAGTTTACAATATCTGCTTGTGAATTTCTACAGCTGTAATTTTAAAATTATACCAATGTTTATTTCTCTGAAATATAACGAACAGTCTATCCACAAGACTGCTTTTATAAACAGTGCTGCTTATAGGTAGTGGGAGAGATTATGGCCAAGAATTCCAAGGAGCAGTCCCCACATTTCTGAATATGGACTGTTCATGCACAAAGACATGATTTGGCTGTATTCCCAACACAATTGATGACAGAAGCTCACATATGCTAATCCTTTCCTATTTTTAAATGTATTTGTATATTAGTGTTTAACTTTAGCAATGAGTCTTTATATGTATGTTATTTTGATAATAAATCCATTTTTGTCATATTCATTTTTGTGGGAGTTCACTATTTTAGCCATCGTTTTGATAATTACTAACAAAAGAAAGCACTGAAAACACACAAAAAAAATTCTATAATTTTGGTAGACCTTATCTTATTCTGTTTACTTACAAATCAGTACTAAAGCTTTCTGAGTTGAATGCATTGTAGGTTTTACTGAAATGAAAAACATATATAATTAACTGTAATGCATTCATATATCACATGCAATGAAATGCATATGTAAAATAATTTTTTTTTGTAATTTAAAAACAACTCCCACTAAATCATTTTTAATAGAAAAAGAACATTGATAGCAACAATGTTCGCAGGGTTTTGTATTTAACTTTAAAAATACAAGATTTTTAGATTCTAAAAAAGAGACCCTGGCAGCTTATAAAGAATATCTAAGGTTATGACTAAGAGTGAGTGTGAGAGAAAGTAAATTATTCCTTTGAAGGTTTGGCTACTCTGACAGAATCTTCTATAGGAGGTTGACAATGTCCTCAAATCCTCAGAATTAAAGCACACATGAGCAGAATAAAAGAGTAACTGTCTACGTGGGGATTTGTTTACAAGATGTCAAAGTAAATAGCTATAGATAATGTGTGGAAATAAACCCAAGACTGCAATTAAAAAAAAAAAAAAAAGAAGAACTGAAGGGCCTTCAGAGCCCAAAGTAACAAGTTAGTGAAGGCTTTTTGAACCATTCCCTGAACATTAAGCTTAGAGCAAAAGACCTTGGTGTTAGATTTCAGTGCTAAATCATACAGGTGCAATTTCCTTCTTCTTCAGTGCATTTTCTGTTATTCAATGTACTCTTAGGAGAATAGCTTCAAATATGTCACTTGGTCACAAGATATTGTTAGAGAAAAAGGCAAAGTTAACATAGGCCGGGAACGCCATTTTAATAAAAGGGAAGTTTATTAGGGTGTCGTGTGGAAGGGGGAGAAGAGGCGGCGAACAGGAAAGAACAGGAACAGGGAAAGGCGCGAACAGAGAGTTTCAGTCTGGAGCAGGCTTAAAGAGTAAACTGGTGGTCAGAGAGACCCCTGGAGTGAATGTCTCCATAGGCTGCCGGAGGTCAGGAGGCAGTGGCCAGGGCACCTGCTGGCCAGGTTTGCTGGCAAGGCTGAGGCACCTGGGAAATGTAGTCTTTTCATAAAGTACCTGGGGAGGTGTGGCCTTCTACCTGGGAGGCACAGCCCTTACTGGATTTTTCTAAGTCTGCTTCATCAACACATCTGGATTGCTCTGGATTGTCAGATTAGTGTAAGAGTGTAAATTCCACACACTACTGCTTCAAAAAAAAAATTGCAATTACATGTATGTTTATGGGTCAACTTTTCCAATTCATGAAGATATCACAAATGCCAAGGAAAGTAATTACAGCTTCATTTTTTTGTTTTTTGACAGCACCTGAATTTTCAAGTTTTATAAGTATAAGATTACTCTAGGTAATCTTTCTTATAAATGATTATTGTTGAAGTATTGTTTCATTTTACTTGTTTTTTTTTTTTTTTTTTTGTTTTGTTTTGTTTTGTTTTGTTTTGGAGTTGGGGGACTGTGTGCTTTGTAAGGTAGGATCTCTCTGTGTTGCCCAGGTTAGCCTCAAACTCTTTGGCTCAACTCAGCCTACTAAGTAACTGGACTACAGTTATCCACCAAGGCCTTTCTTTATCTCTCTTCCTTCTTTCCTTCATTCCTTTCTTTTTAAGTGCTGAGGATTGAACCCAGGGGTAGTTTACCACTGAGCTACATCCACAGCCCTTTCTAACATTTATTTTGAGTCAGGGTGTGGCTAAGTTGCTGAGGCTGACCTCAAACTTAGTATCCTCCTTCCTCTGCCTCCCAAGTTGTTTGGATGGGATTACAGGCATACATCATCACACTGGGCCAGAGGTTGTTTTTCAAATATTAAAAAAATCATCTGAAAATTTATTACCATATCAAATCAACTATTTTCATTTTTCTGTGTACTCTTCTGGCTGTTGCATAGCAATGATGTTTAAATGTTGCACTTGTTACCCATTCAGCTTCTTCTAGAAATTTCTTTTTTTTTTTTTTTTTTTGGTACCGGGGATTGAACTCAGGGGCACTCGACCACTGGGCCACATACCCAGCCCTTTTTTGTATTTTATTAAGAGACAGGGTTTCACTGAGTTGCTAAGTGCCTTGCCATTGCTGAGGCTGGCTTTGAACTCACAATCCTCCTGCCTCAGCCTCCCAAAGTGCTGGGATTACAGGTGTGCGCCACCACGCCCGGCTTCTTCTAGAAATTTCAAGGAAATATAATCCCTGTTTTGACATTTAAAAGTACTTCCTCAGATCATCTTTATTACTTTATATTCCTATCTAGTAACTGCTTGTGAAGGCAGTTTCTATAAATTGGACAAAGAATCATTTTTTCTTTGAATAAATTGAATAAAAATACAAGTCACTTGACTATACTTTTTTCAGATTCAAAATAGAAATGAGGGAGGAAGCTAGGTATGTAGCTCAGTGATAGAGTGCTTGTCTAGCTTGTGCAAAGCCTTGGGTTCAATCCCCAGTACCAGGAAAAAAAAAAAAAAAAAAAAAAAAAAAAAAGAAGCTCCATTGGTTGGACTGTGTCTCTGTATCATGGCGTGTATACCAGTACATGGCCCTCTTCTAATCTCAGGTTTGGGTATTATAGCTCTAGCAGAATTATTTGGACTAATTTATATGAAATTTGTGGCTTCTAATCAGAGGACTATACAAGCTCCTAGGAGTAACTGAAGTGATGGACTTTGGTTTGGAGAGTCATAGAACCTGAAGGAGAACACCTGTATTTAAAGACCACGGCCTTGATGATGGGAAGAAGAAATAAAAAAAAGAAAGAAAGGAAAGAAAAGTAACTGGTATTCATCTGTGAGAGAAAATAAGTCATTGACCTGTAAATAATTATCACAGTTTTTATTCAAAACAGTTGTAATTTAGTTAGGATAAAGAGAATGCACAAGGTTTTTTGTTTGTTTGTTTTGTTTCGCTTGGTTTTCTTTATAGGCAGCAAATTTAGCAATGAATAGTATGAAGCTGCCAGTGAATCTGAACAATTGTCTTTGACAAGTTTAATTATTAATTATTATTATGCATACAATGACTTATATTTTGGGGTGCCTCTATAGTTTTAAGGAACTTGTCTAAAATATAAAACACATGAAATTCAATACCCAACACACCCATATCACACTGTCCATTTCATTGTGTGCTTTGGGTCAAGGCATGAGAGTGAAGGAAGAAGAAACACAGGTTGAGGGAGTGACTCACTGGTAGAGCACTTGCCTAGCATGCATGGTACCCTGGGTTTTATCTCCAGCACTGCTAAAGAAAAAAAAAAAAAAGAAAGAAACAACCTAATTTAATGAGTAGAACTAATGGTGTGATACAAGTAACACACGTTTCAGCTGTACACAAGAAAGTTCTCCCAGGGAGGTCCACCTACTACTCTGAGTAGCACATTGCTTTCTTTATCCTTCAATCATTACTATAATAAATGTCAAAGATAGATAACAAGTGTCTTCCTTCTGTATATCTTATCCCTGCTATTTCACTGTCAGCCCAGACCTGTGAGTGAGAGGAGATGGGACAGAGTACTTCTCAGCTAAGCAAAGCTATCTGCATGCAGTTCAGATCTGACCTAGTGCTGAAGCTCACTATAGTATGCAGGCTCATGCTACCTTTCCAGTTTTGCTATTCTGCAGTAAGAGAAAAACCTGGAAGGAACACCCTAAGTCTAGACAACTTAGCTATGCATGAACAGTAAGTAAGTCCTATGAAATATGACAACAATGCTTTCCTATAAAATAGTCAAGTGAGCTAGTTTCTGAGAACAATTGTGGTTTACTCTGAAGTGCTAAGGTACCATTTGACTTCTCTGAACAAGGGTAAAAATCAGTATCACTTTCTTTGGTGGAGTCTAACAATATTGCTCCCATTCCTAAAAGTGTGGTCAGTAAAAGGTCACCAAGGATCAGAACTTACAAGGAGGTTCACACCACCTGCCCTGGCACAAGTTCTTTTGCTAAAGGCCCATTAAGTTACCCAACAGAGAGAAGGCACCTTGCACATTCAAACTCTCCCACCAGGCATTTGTGGTAGAAGTATGGAATGCAAAAATTGCACAAGTAGAAAACCAGTGGACAGAGCATCTCTTTCATTAGTTTGAAATTGATAAAAGGTAGGACTCTTAAGTGAGCCCACTGGATCCTAGTATGTGCTCTTTAATTTGTCTCTAATTACTACCACATGTATGTATTTAATTAAAATAATAAAGGGAGGAAAGTTTATCCACATTTTGTGCTTATATTTCCAATCATATTCAAAAGAAAATGTAGATTATGACCTATTTTAAGCAATCACCATTAAATATTTAATACGCCTGACATTGAGTGATGAGGCAATAAAAATGGGCAAGGCATGCTCTTCACCCTCAATTTGTCCACAGTGTAGAAGGTGAAAGAGACATGCACTCAGCTAACTGCAGTAGCTAAATACAGTAGCACTTCTACTGAGATTTCTGCATGAGTATAGGGGAGTGTTGTGTACTGGCCTCAGGTGGGGATTGCAGGGTAGTATCAGTAGAGATTCATGAAGGGCTCAGAGGATGATTACAAATTACTACAAATGAATGAGAATTAAAGGAGGGCTTAAGAAAAGGTTGGGGAAAAATCAAAACCATACCACTATCTTGTGAGGTGTCTGTGTGGGTCCTGTGAATAGAATCCATTCCACAGAGGTAGGTGTGCTGTGAGTCGAGGGTAGAAAGGTAGGCTGGACTCTGATTAATTAATTAACTTTGTGTGGCAAGTTTTAGAAAGAGAGATCTGAGAGCTATGTGGAGAAATAAGGTCAGAAGCAAATAAGACTTAAAACTCCTTTCCCATCCAGTGAGACGATGAAGAACTCAACTGGAGTGCAGCAGCAGGAGGAAAAGGAGAGGACACGTGTTGGATAAATTTGGGAGACATTGGACATTGTGACTGATATGGGAGAAGGGGAGGAGAGAGGCAAGATCAACTTGTGTTTCTACAATGAATAACTGTGTAGATGATTTAAGCCCTTTACAGGGAATAATGAAGAAGGAGGTGTGGCAGATGAGGGGTCAGGTACAAAGTGAAGAAAATGGTATGTGGGTTTCTCATGGTTGGAGTTTGAAGTTTCCATGAATGATGTAGCTGATGCAGTCAGGCAGTAGTCTGGAATTCAGGAAGGTGGCTTTGACAGAAGAGGTAGATCTGAGAACTGCTGATGGGCAAATGACAGTGGAAGCCAGGGCAGGCCTGAGGATGGGTAGAAGGGGAGAGCTTGCTCAATCTCCCTGACCCTAGGCATCAAGAACCAGAGGCTAAATCAATGTGCATTGGGATCCCAGATGCTTCTTTTTATATGACATTGTCAACAATAAATTTGTTATGTTCCTCCACATTTAGGATCCAAAATACTCAGTTTTTAGTTTTAGCTTCTTCATCCTCAATTATTTATTCCTTAACAGTTACTGTTGGCTGTACCTTTTAAACATTTTTCTAAGTCTCTTTCCTTTCTATAACCAATAGAGTATCCAAGCCATATTCACTTATCTGAATAAGTGCCACAGGTTTAACAAATATTATAGACATTTGAAAATATACACAAAAGTAATGAGAATAGTATGGCATCTTCATGCACCAATTGCTTTTATCAAAATTTACTGTATCTGCCTCATCTGTGCTACTTATTGTTAGCTTGTTTTCCTTTTCTCTGTTGAAGAATAGTAAAGGTCATCCTAGACAATATATGACCTGTGTATTGCTGATATATATCTTTAAAACATAGACATTTTCTTATATAACCATTATTATCACATCTACAAATTAACACAGATTATCTGTTATCATTTGATGTCCATTTTATAATTAATTGCATTTGTTTAGTATGTTGTAATGTCTAAATGTCTCTTTTTTTTGTATTTTTATTTAAACAAATTCCCAAGCATGGCCCATACATTTTATTTTATATAGTTTTTGTTTTTTTGTTTTTTTTTTTTTTTTTTTACTTTTCCATCCCTGGCACAGTCTTATTTCCTTCTGTCTCCCATGCCTTTCATGTACCATAGAAAGCCAATTAGTAACCTGAAGACTTATCCTGAATTTGGATTAATCTGGCTACTTCCTCATGGTGTTCATGTGTTCCTTGGTTCTCCTTATTTCCAGTGATTGGGAATTAGCTCCAGAAGCTTGAGAGGCATCTCATAAACTTTCAGAAGAGAACTTCACTTCTCTTTTTATCATATCACTTTAGGATAATAGTATTTGGTTGTCCAGTTTTCTCCAAGGTGCTCACCCTGCTTATCATGTGGCAGATAGGGAGAGAGGCCTCTGCCTATTTCTTGGACCCAATTTATAGATATGCTAAAATCAGAGGGTAGCAGGAGCAGTGATGCACACCTGTAATCACAGAGACTTGGGAGCCTGAGGCAAGAAGATCACAAGTTCAAAGTCAGCCTCAGCAACTTATCAAAGCCCTAAGCAACTCAGGGAGCCCTGTCTCAAAATAAAACATAAAACGGGCTGGGGATGTTTAAGCACCCCTGGGTTCAATCACCAGTACCAACAAATAAAATAAAATAAAATAAATAAATCAGAGGGGCTCCGTTGATGACCACATGGTTGTTCCATTCTAAAGACCCAATTCACTTTATAATCAATATTTTCATGAATTTGTAATTAATGCTTCAAGTTATATATTAGAGATTACAAAATTGTCATGTTCTGATTTTATAGCTTTTTATGCATTTATATTTCAAATGCCATTGGGAGAAAATTGCCTTTCATCAACTAAAGAAACTAAAGCTATTTGGCTACAATAAACTAGAGCTGGCAAAGCAAAAGTAGAATAAATTCATATTTTTTTTTCAAATATCCATTTGTAAAAGCTGGTTAGTTATTTGGAGTGCTTTATGTAGGCTCTTTGTGGGTATTTATGATGGTGGGATCACCCGATTCACTTGATGGCACATACCTAAATGTGTTACTCTAGCAGGCCATTTCCATCTTAAAGTCAAAGAATAGGCTTGACTGATTTTATGTTCCTAAATTGTCCAAAATAAGTAAATGTACTGAAACTGAGGCATTCTTAGAACAGACCACAGTGCATTCATAAAGCTTACCCCCACCTCCTAAGCATCTCCTTACCTTCCCTATTACCATCCCTATCTGTATTATCCATCACTGAGTCAAAACTCCTTACATGGCCTACTTCTAAGAACTCCATACTCCTATCCAGTCTCCTGTCCCATCACTGTCTCTCTAATGATCCAGACTTTGATGATCCACTAAAAATGTCTTCCTAGTATGTTCTGTTTGTTTTCAACAATACTGGATGTTTTATCAACATAAAATTAGCTGGGTAATGACTATGTTCCTTCTCTACTCAACTTAGACATCGCCTTCTTAGAAAGTATAGCTGGACCACCTAGTGAGTGCTAAAGGAGTACTATATTATCATACTACTGTATTATGATAATTCATTATAATCCACTATTTCTACTTACCTGTGACTCCTATTGCCTCATTTAAGATGAAGTTTATTTTAGTCTGTTTTTTTATCTCCTAACAAAATACTTGAGACTTGGCAATTTATAAAGAGCATGCATTTATTTTCTCAGTTCTGGAGACTGACAAGCCCAAGACCAAGGTGTGGGAAGTTTCTGTTTTGCAAGGGTTGTTCTCTGCCTCCAAGATAATGCTATGAATGCTGTGTTCCCCAGAGGGACCAATGCTGGGTCCTCATGTGCAGAACAGATGGAAGGACAAATGGGCTGGATGATGTGGGAAGCCTCTTTCACAAAGGCCCATAATTCATCATCCTCATAATTTAGTCACCTCATAAAGGCCCTACTGTTTAATACCACCACGTTATTAATTTAGTGATAGTAGGAATGTGAATTTTGGAAGGCATTCAGACCATAGCAAAAATTGCATCCATTTTGCTCAAAATGATACTGAAATCAATCTTGGTACGTGGCACATAGTATGTATGTAATAAATTGTTTATGATGAACAAATGACACTTCGCATCTGGTGTAGAATCTAGAGCTAATGCTATGGACTTTCACCACCAAGGGAAAGGGAATTAAACACTATGGCTGCCATCTCAAGTCCTCTTAAGAACAAGGCAGGGTATAAATTTGCAAATGTAATTTTGTAGTAGATTATTACTAGATAATCTTAAAATAACACAATACAAATATGCAAAAGAAAATGAATGAAGTAAAAAAGTATGTTAACGTTTATATTTGCTCAACTCAGAAGAAAAAGGCTCAATTCATTCTTATATATCAATTTGAATGGTTTTTATATTTAGGGAAGTAAAAAGAAAAAAATTCCATAAGCTCCTAAGGATTTGTATTCAATCTATTATTGCTTTGGAAGTGGGCCAGATCATGTTGGGTTTTGAGGGAAAAAAATAGGATAATATAAAAATAATAATGTTCCTTAAAGTCAAATCTTGTTATTTTATTTCACTTTTTTGTTACTGGGGATTGAACCCAGTCAAGGGCACAATGCCACTGAGTTTCATCCTTAATTCTTTTTATTTTGAAACAGGTTCTCACTAAGTTGCTTAGGGCCTTGCTAAGTTGTTATGGCTGGCCTCAAACTTGTGATCTGCCTGTCCCAGCTTCTCAGGTTGCTGGGATTACAGGCATGCATCACCTGGCTGGACAAACATTTATACATTTTAGTTGTTTTATTAAAATTTACCAAGAGTAGGATTATATTACTTGGTTGACTTAGAGACAAATGAAGAATGTAAGGCAATAAGTAGGAAAAAATTATGAGGAATTGTACAGAAGAGATTTAGATACTGCTTTAATTTGTAATATTTAAAAGTCTGAAGCATATAATGAATTTTAATGAAACTAAATGCAACCATTAATATTCTATAAATATGTAAAGAATAATGATAATGAAATTTAAAATAATCAAAATAACTTCAGTAAGACAACCTAATCAAAAATAAATATTCTTTTCATAGTAATGTTTAAATAAGTGCAATTTAGGTGAAAGCGTAAAGAATTTAATCATTTCAATAAATATAATTAGATACAGCATATATAGGCAATTAGTGAAAATAGGAACTATAAAAATATGAATATTTCATTGCAATTAGTGTAAAAGTGTCAAATCCACAAATCACATACTTTAACCTAATTATCTTTAGATAATAATCTTTAGATTATTTATTATAATATGTACAATTTTTATGTTTAAAATTTATCTGTGAAAAATAAGTTTAAAAAGTTTTAAAAAGAGTCCATAGATGGAGGAAGAGCATATTCATTTACAAGTATTTACCAGCAATTCTGTGTACCAATCACACTGGACAGAAAGTCCAACACCAATTCTAGTCTTGGTCTGCTGTGGGTTCAGTGGAGGTGCTGTGAGTACCTGCTTTGGCTTGATTTCATGTAAGAAGTAAGAAAATAATTCAGGAGACTATAGGTGTTCTTCCAATTCTCCCAAGTGTCTGTTGGGATAGTGCCTTAAGACTGTGAGTGTTCCTCAGAAATAGACTTGAAAATGATAAAACTCTACAGAGGGAATTTTGATGCTTCACAGTGTCTTACAGAAAATAAAAATGTTGGGGTGGGGATGTGGCTCAGCAGTAGCGTACTTGCCTGGCATGTGTGAGGCACTGGGTTCGATTCTCAGCACCACGTATAAATAAATAAAATAAAGGTGTATCAACAACTTAAAAATTATTTAAAAAAAGAAAATCAAAATGTCACTCTCACAAACTTCTAACAGAAAAATATATGGTAGAAGGTGTAGAACTACAAGGGACTTAGGTTGTCTACCTTGCTCCATCATTTTATTTTATTTTGTTGTTGAGAGAAGTAACATAGAAATGAGCTCCTCTTACCCAAAGTCTCATAGCCATGGAAGGTGGCATTGGCATTTGAGTCAATTTCTCTTGACAGAGCTTAAGGCCTTTTCCTTATTCCCATCCCTACAATTGGCTAATAGTGAAGACAGTATTTTATGTGCCTCTAGTCATCTTTGCTAATGTGTTAGTCTAGAGACATAATGAAATAATTATTACAGCTATCTGGTCAAGAGTATCAATTTTCTAGACATGTTTTTCACACAGTAATCTTTATCAGACGATATGACATTTTTATGGGTAAGGTCTTAGGGACTGAATCTCAAGATTTTTTTATCAATGATAGTTTAAGTGTTAGTTAATACTAAATTTATAAAAGTAGAGAAGGAATGTCTAACATAGACTGGGAACTGCCTGTTAAACATCTGTAGCTACTCACGTGTTTTTTTTTTTTTTTTTAAACACTATAGGAAGTACAGTTTATATTTCTGTTTAGCCTATATACATGAATATCACACTTTTCAGTGGAATGTTTGGAAGAATGATTTTCAAAAGCAAAATGCAATATGTAAGCTGGGTGTGGTGGCTCACGCCTATAATCCCAGCATCTCAGGAGGCTGAAATAGAAGGATCACAAGTTCAAAGCCAGCCTCAGCCACTTAGTGAAGTCCTAAGCAACTTAGTGAAAACCTGTCTTGAGAGAAAGAAAGAAAGAAAGAAAGAAAGAGAAAGAGAGAAGGAGGGAGGGAGGGAGGGGGAGGGAGGGAGGGACTGGGGATAGGGTTCAGTGTTTAAGTGCCTCTGTGTTCAATCCCTGGTATCCAAGAAAACTAAATAAATAAATAAATAAGTATGCATAAACTGATTAGCTAAGAACAATTCTTCAATGTGTATTATGAATGTCATCTCTTTTCTTGGAGTCACTTAATTTTACTTAAAAATATTTTATTGTGTAAATGATTCATGTTTCACAACTATTTTTTATGTAAACATCTGTAGTTATAAGGTAATTTTTTTCAAATGCAAATATATAACTCAACATACAACTCAATATATATTTGCATTTGAAAAAAATTACCTTATTTTAAACATATATATGCTCAAGTGCAAATATATAGCTTAATTCTTTTGTATGGGGATATACAAAGAATTCCTTCCCTTCTTACCTTTCCATTCTTTTTTAAACATGTACTGACAACCTTCCATGTTAATAGGGTTGTGACCAAGTATTGAGGATAATAGACATGATTCCTGCCTGCATGCACATTACAAGACAGCTCAGAAGTATACAGGTCACGTAATTAGATCATTGCTGTTAGATAATTATATTGTAGACATATATAGACTACTATAAAAAATACAGAGAAATTAATTGTTGGAGCAATGGAAGGATTGGCAGTTTGCTTTTTGAAGTAAATGACATTTACAGAATGAGTGTGTATGCACTGAGGCTTGAGCAATACTCCCTTATAAGCAAATTGTATAAAATCAGGGAAGATCTCAGATTAGGCAGGAACAGGCCTTTTAATAACTCAATGAATGGCAGGAGTTGAGGAATTTGAATAAGGAAGTAGGTCCAACACAAGCTGAGAAGGGAGGGGCTGTGCAATTTGCATTGTGAAATTTCATTTCCAGACTTCTGATTCTCCTGCAGAATCTGAGTTCTGTTGTGTACTATCCATAGGTCTTATGGCCTATTGTTTCCATACACCTAAGAAATATTACATTACTGAAGGGTATCTGGGTTGGTTCCATAGTTTAGCTATTGTGAATTGTGCTGCTATAAACATTGATGTGGCTGTGTCCCTGTTTTTAAGACCTTTAGGTAAAGACCAAGGAGTGGGATAGCTGGGTCATAAGGTAGATCCATTCCAAGTTTTCCAAGGTATCTCCATACTGCTTTCCATATTGGTTGCATCATTTTGCAGTCCCACCAACAATGTATGAGTGTGCCTTTTTCTTCACATCTTCGTCAACATTCTGATGGGTGTGAGATAAAATCTTAGAGTGGTTTTGATTTGCATTTCTCTAATTGCCAGAGATGTTGAACATTTTTTCATGTATTTGTTGATTGATTGTATATATTCTTCTGAGTAGATGAGTGGATAAAGAAAATGTGGTATATACACACAATGGAGTATTACTCAGCAATAAGAGAGAATAAAATCATGGCATTCGCAGGTAAATGGATAGAGTTAGAGAATATAATGCTAAGCGAAGTTAGCCAATCCCAAAAAGCCAAATGCCAAATGTTTTCTCTGATATAAGGAGGCTGATTCACAGTGGGGTTGGGATGGGGAGTATAGGAGGATTAGAGGAACACTAGAATGGCCAATGGGGCGGGAGGGGAAGGAAGGGACAAAAGGGTCAAGGAAAAAAAAAAAAAAAGATGGTAGAATGAGATGGATATCATTACCCTAAGTGCATGTATGAAATCACAAATGGTGTGAATATACTTTGTATACAACCAGAGATATGTAAAAATGTGCTCTACAAGTATAATATGAAATGTAATACATTCTGCTGTCATTTCAAACAACTTAGAATAAAAAATAAACTTGGAAAAAAAGAATACCAAAAAAAAAAAAAAAAAAAAAGAAAGAAATGTTACATTAGCCACAGTAGTTCAACAAATCTTGTTCTTACATTCAGATCCATTCCTTTGTTGATCTTTAATAATGTTTGTCCTGCCTAGAACAACTTCATTTTCCTATCAAGTTTGGACAGACTTGCAAATCTCTGCTATAATCAAGGTTTAAGATGGAGGGACTTTGAAAAAATTGGAGGGAAGGAAGGAAGGAAGGGAGAAAGAAAGACAGACAAGAAAGAAAAAAAGAACAGGAGTTGAGGCTGTCAATCAGTGGCAGATTGCTTGCCTTGTACATGTGAGGCACTGGGTTCTATCCTTAGCACCACATAAAAATAAATAAACAAAATAAAGATATTGTGTCCAAGTTTAACTAAAACAATTAAAAAAAAAAAACAGGAAGCAAGAAGAATATTGTCATTGGCAATTAGTGACAATCTGTAAGGTTTCTAGTATGCTCACTAACTAGAACTGAGAGACCTTCATTGCTCACTGTCCTGAAAGAGTCCAAGCACTGATTGATTCAGGCAAATTTGTGTGTTCTTTCACTGAACAGATATTGAACCTCTATTGTGTAAAAAGAACTACATTTTATGAATAGAAAACAGGAGCTTGTAGATAGTTAGAAAGCTAGTAACTAGAATTTCTGTCTCCATTTCATAAATACTCCCACAGATGAGCAAGATATCTCAGGAGACTGAAATTATTAAACACAAGATATATCAACTTTGATATTTCACTGACAACCTATCATCTCCCACCAGTCTAGGTACTCTTTTAGATGATTCAATATCTTCCATGGATAGTGGTAATTAAAAAAAATTTCCTCCTTACAATGTAAGGGGCTAGAGACAATCACAGCATGGCCCATTTTTTCTACCAATTCTTTTTGCATGGGTTACTTGGCCTTTGCATTTCACCATAGCACAAGAATCTGGTATTCTTTGGAGGTGTTTAGTTTTCAGGACACCCTAATAAGTTCTTGTTTTCTTGTTAAGGGTTAGAACATTAAACCTGAGAATATTTGTATGTAGGCAGATGAAGTCTTAGGACAAGCTGACAGAAGAAAAAATAGTCTCTTGACTCCAATTGCAATGTTCCTTTAATGAGAGAATGTAACATGCCAAATTGGATAATCTTCAGGAAAGATAGTAATGACTGAGAAGATACTGTTTATGGCCTGACATTCACCTCATTAACACAACCATTCATCACCTTTACATTCCAATTAGCTCCTATCTTCCATCAATTAAGTTCTGCCATTAGGAAATAAAGTATAGAATTATATCCCTACAATAACAGAAAAATGGTAATTTGTGGTTAAAAATAAACAAGATAAAGATTTGCAAGCTGCTTTTCAACTTCCCTTTTTATTGGAATCATTCTACATAAAAGTGAAATATAACTCTAATAAATGCTTTTTAGAAAATTTTCAAATAATGAAATAATTAAAGGAAAAACTGAATTCACTGGACTAAGAATAGTATAAACTTACAATTGAGTAAAGAAATGGGTCTAGTCTATGAGAATTCCCATTAAAGCTTTGTTAGCTTACCCTGAAAGAAGAGTAATTCTCTTCATTCTTTTCAAAGAGAAGATAAAATTTAGGTGATGGATATCTAAGAAATGCCAATAAGGTAAGCAAAAAGATTTTTCTCTAATCTCAATGCCTTTACATTTAGTATAATAAAATGACATAAAATAGCTCACAGGGAGATCTCTGAAAATGATCAGATTGTCCATTCTCTAAAATTGCAAAAGCTATTATACCCACTTAAAGTATATAATCAATAGACTTCATGTCAGAATATTTCTTAACTCTCACACATCCTGCACTTTCAAACTGCGATGTCAAAGTGTTTGGGAAATGGGATACTGTCCTTGCCTGCAATTACTAATAAAATAGCTCTACTTTTGGAGCACATATTATGTGCTACCTGAAATAAAAATTGTATAAGTTGAAATATTATTTTTAGAACCTTATAAAGAAGGTATTGCTATTATCACAATTTGATGGACTTGGAAACTGATCCACAGGAATGTTAAATAATTTGTCTAAAGTCACACTGTTTGTGAATAACAGGAGCTGTTATAAATTCATTTACTCATTTTAATATTCAATGAGTGAGCATGTAGGCTAAGCCAGGCAATCTGGTACATACAAGAACTCAGTGGTTAAAAATATTACAAAGTTCGTGCTGTCGTGACATACTGTAATGGTAGAGACTGATAATAAATATGTTAAAAAACCAATGCAGTCAAATAAAGAAAGAACATATGTTAATTTCAGTTCATTAAAAGGTATCCCAAAGAATATATAATGTTAAAAACAGAAGAGAATACTGAATGGTTTCCTGAGACCGAAATGATTTTCAAGTGATTGAGAGACAGGAAGAAGGCACATTTTGAGCTTAGTGCACAAGGAAGGGATATGAGAAAAGAGTTTTAAGTCAACCAATATGTTTCTACACAATCAACTAAATTACATAGTCTTGGATTATTGCTGAAACCAACACAATGCTGCAACATTATGCAAACCTGTGGGCTTGGAGCAGTACAGGAACTCCTGACTTCTTTCTCACTAGAGGGAGAAGCCAGCTACCATGACACATGTGTTTTCCCTAATAAACATTATGGATTTTATCACAAAATCTTGATCAAGGAAGATCATGATGAAAGGGAATACAGGAGGGCGCTGGTGCCAAAACATCTGTCTGACCAGTCTTGTAGCCCTAGCCATTATCTCTCACATAAATTTTGATGAGTGCCTCTTCAGTTAACTTCCATCTTCCTCTCTGGTCCTCCTTAATCCATTCCCCCACACTGTGTAACCTAGTGCTACTTTTTAAACAGAAATTTGATCATGCATTGTTTGGTCTGAAATGCTTCACAGTTCTCTTGATGTCTGTAATATCAAGTCCAGACCAACTTCCTGGAAGACTACATCCTTCTCAATTTTCCATCTTCCATTTTCAATACTTTCTACTTCCAGCTGAATACTTCCCCTCCATCCATCTGCTAGCACACATAAACCCTACCCTCTATCCTTGCTGGGTAGACCTACAGCATTGGCACAGCCTGAAATCTTGTTAGAAATGCAGAATCTGGGGCCCAATCCCAATAATCATGTTAGGAATATGACTTTTAGAAAATTGACACTTTTATGATTTTACAATTTTTTTTTGTTCAGGTTTACAGACTAGCTCTCTGTTTACTAAGGTCATTTTTGTACTTTTCAGACATCTTATATAATTTCAGGTCTAAAACTCTCTCACATACATTGTTAGATTTACTTCTAATCATTGTGATATATTTGTTTCTTGTGAAAACAGAACTTCTTTAATCACACTTTATCATTAGCTGTTGTTACTATGCAGGATTATGACTGATATTTTTAATATTGTCAAACCAGAGTCTTCATTTTATATAGGTCCTTGGTGAAAGTTTAGCTACTCTGACGTTTGAGAAAGCCCAGTAGGGTTTTAAAAGCTGCCCAGGCAATTCTAATGGTCAACCAAGTTTGAAAAGCACTGCTCTAACTGTATTTGACTTTTATTTAATTGAACTCCTCTTGACTTCTCTTATATGAGGCGCTCTACTTCTGATGTTTCCTCTGTCTGAACCCACTCTGCTGTCTGGCTCCCTGCAGACTCCTTCACGTGGCTGACTCCATCCATCCTCCAGCTCGGGGCTTCCACTGGGATACCATTCTTGACCTTGTGGATTATTTCAGGCTTACTATTGCTTGTTTCCCCCTAGTCTGCCTTTCCTTTTATTTTAGTTGGCATCAGAAATGATTGAAATTATTATTTCTTGTTTTTGCTATGAACTCTTTAAGTATAAATTGAATAGAAAAATAAATAAAATATTACACCGACTCATGATTTAAAAAAAAAATTAAAAGCTTACTGCACTGCCTTCAATCATTTTGTTTATTAAAGCAAGATACAGCAGAAACATCTTTCCCTCACCCCATTCTTTTCTCCCCATCTCCCAAAGGTTAACTACTACCCAGATATTGTATCATTAAGAATGTTACTTTTCCTGCAAGGGAAAGTATAATGAAAGGGAATACAGAGGATTGACATAATGTTTACAGTTTTTGTCATTATCAACTTGCTTTTTTAATTTTTAGTCAATTTAATTTTAGTGAGATTTATCCGTGTCAATACACACAAGTTTGTTTTGTTAAAGCTGTTCTGTAGGAATTAATTGTGTGATTGTACCACAGGTTGTTTATCCATTTTTCTACTAAGGGCATTCTCACTATTTGTCATTACATGTGATTCTACAATGAGACTCTTTGAATATTTTTTATGTGGGTCTATGGGCACACACATCAGAATTTTTCCAGAGAAAACAAAAAAACAGTTTCTGCTCTGTAGGCTTATTGCATTTTCAACTGTTGTTCTTCAAAAAGCTTCTAGGTATCAAAATGCTCATAAGCACCATATAAAAGTATTAAATCATGTTTTGCTGGTGTTTCAGTTGCTGGATTTTATATTTATGCATATTTATGGATCTCAAATTATATGTCCCAATTGGGCTGACTTACATTAGCTTATTACCCATGAAATTGAACATATATAATATGCCATGTGTATGTTCAGTTTTCTTCTTTGTGATTTGCCTGATCATGTGCTTCACTTATTTTCTTTGAGCTACTCTTTTTCTTATCAACTTGAGTTTCTTAATGTTTCTAATAACTAAATGTTTGTCATTGGAGGTGTAATAATTTCTTCCTGTATGTGACTGATACTTTAAACATACTTTTGTTTATTTTGTCATAGAGAAATTACAATTTTGATGTAACAAATTTATAGATCTTTCCTTTGTAGATTCTAATTTTGGTTCCTATTAAAAATATTTTTGCAGAGCTGGGGATGTAGCTCAGTGGGAGAGCACTTGCCTAGCTTGCCTGAGGCTCAGGGTTCAATCCCTAGTAACTCCACCAAAAAAAAAAAAAAAAAAAAAAAAAGTGTTTCTCAGTAATGTGAAATAAAAATATGTATTTTCTTATTAGTACTTTTCACATTTAGGTCTTGACTCCAGTTGGAAATATTTGTGCATATTTTATGAGATAAAAATTTTTCACTATCAATAATGGGTCCATTTAAATAATTACATTTGTTGAATTATTCATCCTTTCCTTTATTACATAATATTGTCTGTAGCCTTTGCCAAGTTTTCTGTGCAAATGTGCATATGTTTTCAGGAGTTGTTTTTTTTTATTTCACTGGGTTACTTTCTATTCCTAGATTAACACACCTCTATGTCAAGTAATATATGATACACACTTATATACCTATAGGATTTATCTTAATTTTTCCTTCAAATTTATCTTTTATATGCCAACTCATCTTCAAATTTATCTTCCAAGTTTGAATATTTTATGTTATTTCATGTGAATTTCAGATTCATTTTCATAATGAACCCTGTTAGGAATTTTTCTTTTAGAGAATCAACAACTTTCTCATAGATATGTTTTGTACAATATCATATAATGGCTTTCTATTAGTTTAGGTCATTTCTGCACCTTTCAAATCTATTTTATGTGATCTTATTTATTGAACATATTTTGTTTAAACTATTTCTAGGAATTATAAAATAATTGTCACTTTAAAAATAAAATTGCGGGGCTGGGATTGTGGCTCAGTGGTAGAGCACTCGCCTTGCACATTGTGGCCCGGGTTCGATCCTCAGCACCACATAAACATAAATGCATTGCATTGTGTACAACTAAAGCAAATAAATAAATATTTAAAAAAATAAATAAAATTGCTTTTTGTTGCATTTTTGGGTAATGTGATGCTTCTCTAGAGAAATACTGCTGAAATTTTTCTGTTCATATAACCAAGTATCTGACTAGACTTTTTGTCTTTAATTATTGTCACTATGTTAAAATGATTATCTGTAAATAATGAAAATTTTATTTTTTTCTTTCATTTCTTATGAATTTTTAATCTTTGTGCTAACAAGGACCTACAATACAATTTAGAATATGTGGGATGATAGCAGGCACCTTTTTATATTGCTGACTTTAGAGATTGCCTCTAGATTTTATGACGAAATAAGAAATTTATGTAGTGTTTTAGTAGATCTCCTTAATACAGTAAAAAACCTCCACCTGTATCTAATTTTCTTAGATGTTTATAATTACAAGTGGAGATCAAATTTTATCCAATGTTTCTATTTCCATTGATTGGAATAATCATATTATTTCCCCCTCAATCAGTCAATATGATTAGTTCCAGGTACAGGTTTTCTTCTCAAATTCAACACTTAATAATAATAATAAAATATTTTAAATATTTGAAAAATGTTCAAATTGTAATAACCTACCATCTTTGCATCACATTTTTTATTTATAGAGAACTGTTTTATAGACATCTCTTAAGACTGACTTTCCATTCTTCCCCTCTACCTCTTCCCCACTCCTGAATTTGTTGTGTATTGTGTACCAGTGTAGATATTTTTTAATTTCATGTATATAGGTCCATAATCAATATATCACTTACATAACATATGTACTTTTTGTTCTTTCCTACATGCCTTTCCCTCCTCATATCATATTTTTTGAGATTTATCCCTGTTTATACATCTCTTATTTTCTTACTTCTATTGTTTGGTATTATTCCAATATGTGCTTAAGCCAGTCTTTATTCCTTTACTGATAAATAGATTATTTCTATTTTACTTATTTCCATTATTTCTATTTTCTCCTACTACAAGTAGTACTGCAATGAATAAGTATCCTACCATAAGCCTCTTTATTCACATGTATAAGGGTCTTTACAAGAGTGTATTCCTGATAGAGAATCTATGTGTCATAGAATATAGGTGTCTTCAACTTTAGCATCTACTGACTTTATGTTGTTTAAAGTGTCTATACACTTTTCTATGCTACCTCCATTTGATAAAAGAGTTCCATTTCATCAGTTGATGTTGGTGCCTCTTGTTAGCTTTAAGTTGTGCCAATCAAATAGCTGTGAAATATTATCTCTTCTAATTTGTATTTTTCTGTTCTTGTGTGTAATATTATGATACAAAACTTTTGTGTTTTGCCTATGGTTCCTTGCTCATACCTCTCTCCTCCAGATAGGCCATAGTCATTCTGTCTTGGAGTGGCCATAAAGAAAGTCTTTGATATAGCCTTGTCCTACAGTATGTCCAGAGGTCTCCTCCCTATATGGGTGAATGCAGAAGAATTAAATGGACAGACCCTGCTGTATTTCCCCACCCAGTCTATTAGCAATCATATGTATGCAATGACATTTTTATAAAAATCAGAAAGGACAGGATTTTTATGGGCAGCTAAATATGGTGGCTTACAAGGAGAGAGTAAGAACTCATCCAATTCTGTTAGGCTAAGCACCCCAACTCTCTAGGGTCAGAAGTTTCAACACACAACATCCTTCCAGACCTCACCTCATACATCTCTCCATCTGTCTGCTTATTTGTATGCACATTTTCAAATGTCCTTTGTAACAACAAGCCAAAGTTACTATAGTGTTAAGTTCTGTTAGCTATTTTAGCAAATTTATTAAACCTGATGAGATAGTCATGGGAATCCCAGTTTGTGGCTGACTGGTCAGATGTTCTAGAAGCCATGACTTGTGACTGGGTCTGTAGTGGGGATAGTCTTATGGGATGGAGCCCTCAGCTTGTGAGATCTTGTTGACAGTGTAAGAACTAAATTAAGTTAGAGGGCAGCCAGCTTGTGTCCACTACTGCAGAATTATTTGCTTGCTTGCTGGTAGAGAAGCATCCCTACACCTTTTGAGGAAACAAGGCCTCCTGTGTTTACTGTGATGAGAAAGCAGAGGAAAAGCATTAGTTTCCCCAGACTGTGTGACACTGGTAATGAGATTTTTGTACTACAATTCAATGGGAGGAATAACTTTTGATTTTAAATGGTAAGAAGAGAGTTTGGCTTTCTCTCTACCCAATTAGAGACAGATGTGTTTTTTAAAATGTCCCCTTATGAGTGTTTGTCCAGTTTCTAATTTACACTTATTCTGAGGGTGTTGACTTTTAGAGATATGGCTTTAAGCCAGGTCCCCTCTGGGCTCACTGCCTTGCTTTTCTCCAGTCTGCATACCCATTGAGTTCAAGGACATTAATCCCAAAGTCAGCAGGGTCCAGCAGAAGCACCCACATAAGAGCCAATTTAAGAGAACTGTTACTTTTTCAGTTTCCACTTTCACCCTGATTTGGATCTCTAAGTATTTAATTTATGATAATTTCCATTAAATACAGAACTTGGAATGTTAAAAAAAAAATATCCAGCATTAAAAGTGTCTTCAGTGGGCAGATTGACTACACTACCAGAAACAGGACTAACTATTCTTTGCCTTTCTTGCTACACTATAATCCCTGCTGGGAAAGTCTCTCTTTCTGCGCTGTTCATTATTACTTCTATCACCCAACACTGCTCATAGTCTAGAACAAAGGATGAACAAACATTTGTTTAAAAAAATAAATTAACAGATTTGGTAATGTAGCATGCAGATAATTGAAATCTCATGTTATTGGAAACAAGACATTTGACAAACTTTATCTGAAACAAAAACAGTTTCCAGTAGAAAATTGATAGGCTTTATATCAATAATTTCTATTGCTTCATGATTAATTAATTTGGCTTGCATGGGGACCTGAGATTGACTTGAAATAAGCAAGCATTTTTAAAGTAGGTCAGGAGTTAAGCATTATTTTTATTTCCTATATTTTTAATCTCGGCTATTTACTGATGTCTGAGTCCCGTTTCCTTAATTTTTAAAATTTAAATCTCACGATGTTGCAATATCGTGAAAGCCCTTTCCTTGTGGAGAATAAACACCAAAGTAACAGATGAATTTTACAAATACACACACATACACATATATATATATAAGAACACTGTGATAGTATTTCAAAAGAAGTAGTTCCTGATCAGAATTTCACAACTTGCATTAAACTCATTTCTACCATAAATATCACAAGAAAATGAGATTCTAAATGTTGTTTTCCCCTTAGTAAATCATGAGCGATTACCATCATTTCTTTTGTGGAAACACCATATTATTTTCATTGATTTTTCATTGAAAGTTATTTTCAAGTAATTTTCAAAGTACAGATGTGAGAGTTTACCATTTTGTAATTCTGATAGAATTTCTATGTAAGCCAAATTAACTCAATGGGAAATAATAGTTTCTGAATGTAAGTGATTTGTCTTTTCTTCTGAATAAGAATGACAAGAAATTGATACTTAATTTATGGCAAGAAAAATCATGGAACATACACTTGCTAACATTATTCTCAAGGAAATAGATAAATTGGTAGAAACACCAATTACTGAATAGAGAAAAGACTTACTTAAAATTCTACTATATTTGAATTGACTGTATGATATGAAAAGATTCCTGGGAGAAATTTTTTCCTACTCAGTGCAGAGACAGAGATCCTGGGATAAGAAAATTTAAAATAAAGTAAAATGTAAGAAAATAATAAGCGGGGATACCAAAGAGAAATAAAAATACACACACTGGCAATTAAGAAGCCCACAGATCAGGGTTTTAGCCTAAGTGTGGATATTATCTGAAAGGGCATTCTAGAGATAGGCATTTCATATTATACTCAATAGGTTGAGAAAGTTTTTGTGGTAAAGGTTATCATGGGAAGGAGAGCTATTCACAGAAAGAAATGACTTTGGTGGAAAGGAAGAAAAGAGTAAAAGAAAGGATTTTGACTATATTGTGATAATCATGCATTTAAATGGCTTGAAGGGTAGGAAGCCAGTAATGCTGCAGTGAAGACCAAGTAGAAAGCAAGGCTGAGGTCATAGTGTAGAGACAAAGAAGGGACACCTTTGGCTTTTTAAATTGGGAACTAATAAAACATCTGATAACTTTTAAACTACTTAATTTAGCTATTGTCAGGAGTATAAATTAAGTGGAGCACAGTAAGCCAGGGAAAGCATAAGGTTCTCTTTGAGGACACCAGCACAGGAGGCTTACAGAGTAGGAAAGAGACAGGATGGAAGTTGTCAACAGACTGACTTTCAAGGTGAGAGAGGAGGAGGTGCCAAGATAGTCACAATCGTTTCCAAAGAGAAGTGTGGTAACAGACAAATGGAACTGGGGCAGTCAAGAAGGGCAGCTGTCATGGACAAGGAGCTCTGGGTGTTGTTTTTTGATGAGAGTACAGATAAATTGAAATGCCAGGAAGTGTAGAGATTGTTACCAGGGTCAAGTGTTACTCATCTGAGTCTTCCCCGATTTACTAGCTCCATTTTGCATAGGGAAGACATAACACTCCAGGAAAACAGTTCTGAGTACCTTTAGCCCTGAGGCACAGGATCTCCACCAAGTCTAAGCCAGCAGGAGCCCTGCTGATGGACCAAGTCAGATCGAATCAGCTCAGAGGAAAAAGAGAGACCCAACATAGAGCACACTGTAAGACAAGGGGATATGCCCATCCTGCTCAGCGTCTCAGTCCCAATTTTCATGCTATCCCAAGATGTTGCAATAATTTTGAGAAAGCTATCCCTGCCTATACTTGCATTAAAATGGATGCATAAAAAACAAATGTTTAACAGAAGAATTCTAAAACATTTTAAACTGATTGCTTACAGGCTTGTTCTTCCCAACCAAAACACCTTGTTTTAAATAGGGATGGTGATGGTGTTATCACTTTTCAGAGGATAATGTGTGTTATTACAGTTATAATGTTATAAAAAGCAATTAGAAATAGTGAAAAACTCTAGACTATCTAGGAAACCCTTTCCTTGTGGAGAATATATGCATGCACATATACATACGTGTATGTTTTCCTCACAGTCCGACCAGGTTAGGTTGAATTATTGACTTTAACAGTGAATTACAAAGTGGAAGTGAATATGTTGAATCTTCATTATATTAACTGCAGGTGGTAAAAATACACTCTTCATGGATTGCTGCTTTCTCCTAAGATAATTGAAAATGTAAAAACATACCCTAATAATTTAATTTATTAACTTAAAGCATACCCACTGTTGGTTCACTCAGAGAAAATCAAGGATATAGAAAAAGATTTTTTCTTCCTAAACAACCATGTTTTCAGCATTCACTGAGAAGTTCTCGGCATTCACTAAGAAAGTCTTCCTGTCATGAGTACTTCATCTTTCCCAAAGTTAAAATATATTTTATTCTGTAGATAATTAAAACTTAGTTTTCACTTTATTTGCCCATTTTTTCTTTTCACCATTCTTTCTCTTTCATATATTTTATATGTGCATATAAAATACATATCAGTTGTGTCCCTTTTTTCTCAGCTCTGCTAAAATTTTTATTATATTGTAGCCCTTCCATCAGTCAAAGGCAAATAGAAGCCAGATGCAATATTGTATGTCTGTAATCCCACTGACTTGTGAGGCTGAGGCAGGAGGGATGCAAATTCAAAGCTAGCCTCATCAACTTAGTGAATTCCTGTCTCAAAAATAAAAAGGATGGGGTAACTCTTTGATAAAGTATACTTCTTGAGTTCAATACTCAGTACAAAAAAAAAAGTGATTAGAATTATGGAGGGAATTAGTATTTCAAAAGCACCATGCCTATAGCTTGAGACACTATCATTCAAGTGGTCAGTGACACCTGGTAATGTTATTGGGCAAGTATATTTTCCACCATAGAAGATGTGAAACACCTAAATAGGCAAGGTTTCTGTGAGATTGCATTTAAAGGTTTAACATAGAGCATATCAAGATGAGTGTGTCCTTTTCAATAGCAATTCTGTAATTTTATTAAGAATATGCTCAGGACTTTATTGTGATTATTGCCTCAGATAGAAGTGACTTCCCTTTCTTCCACCTTCAAAATCATGGCACACCAGTTGAAGATAATACACTCAGGTTATACATACACACAGAAATTATTTCAGAAATAGCAACAGATTCTCTGCAGAACACATTGGAAGAATCAACTCTAATTGGCAATAGAATTGATAAAGACTATAGTTAAACTTTAAGAATCATTGAGTAAGAGGTGGGCAGGGATGGTGTAGGAGTTTCTTCTCCCAGAAGGGTGTGAGAAAGAACTAGCCATGTTGTCATGGATCAAAAAGGTGATCAGCACCATGAAAGCACCAGGGTTCATTGGTTCCAATAGTCAAGCAGTGTTAGTCAACAGGACCACTTACATCTCAGGACAGAAAGGCCTGGACACTTTGAGTGGACAGGGTGTTCCAGGAGGAGTGGCAACAGAAGCTAAACAAACTCATTTTGCTGAATCACATAAAGGAATGACTTCAATTACATCAATGAAATCTGCAAACAGTATTTCAAGAGTAATTTACCTACTAGGTCTGCTTAGTAAGTTGCTTGCTTTACCCACAAGAGCCTGTGTTGAAATTGAAGCAGTTGTCCAAGGAGCTCACACGACAGTGTGAGTATAAGTGGACACAGTGTTGTTCTCATCATGTCTTTAATATCTCGAGTTTTACAACCAATGCTGGAAAGTATATTTGTCACGAGAATATCTGAAGTTGTCATGGAAATACCATATCACAGGGTAATTTGACATGAGTTGAATATTAGATAATGAATTTAGTAACTCATGCTATCAATTACACTTAGGCACACTCACATTGCTGAATGTGGGATAAGAGACAGTCATAGTAACTCAAATAAATAAAATGATAGGAAAGGGTCTAGAGGTGTAGCTCAGTGGTAAGGTACTTGTCTAACATGCATAAGGCCCTGGGTTCAATTCCTAGCACTGCAAAAAAAAAAAAAAAAAAAAAAAAAAAAAAAAAAAGTGCAGGAAAGATGGAAAGATTAGTTACTTGTTCCTGAAAAATAGTAGAGAGAAAACCCAAGTCAATTAAGTCCTATTAATTTAATGATGTGAAATATTTGGTATTTTTCCATGTTAGATATGTGATTCTGCTTGTATAAAAGTAAAATAAATACTCAAAATTGAATGATAGAGATAAAGGAGAAGAAAGTGGACTAAATTTTTATAGATAATATTTTTAAAATAAAAATAAAACAAACATGCAGGTTTCCAGTAAATAAATAAAATAAACCTTGAATAAAGGGCATAAATAAAGCAAGGGAATAAGAACTCTAATGTATAGCTATGCACTGTTCCACATTGATTGTTGGTGGCCAAAGATGTCCCCAAATAAGAGCATTATATAGAACACATGATAGTCAAAGAAAAGGAATCTAGGTCAAAATGAAGGAAAAGAACCTTGTTACATCAAGGCTCCTCTGAAAGACCTTGCAGTTGACATCAGAATATCTGTGTCATGGTCATTCTGGGAAGATCTGTCTATGATAGTTGAATATCTTCTGTTATGATCTCCTTACTGCATGGGTGAGTCATGAAGAATTAATTCCTTACTTTTTCTAATAAAATCTCAAATTTAAAAATAAAAAAAAGAAAGAAAGAAAGAAAGGAAAATCCATGCCATGTCATACATAACTGAACTGGGTGTCCCCATTAGTTTACTGCAGTCAAGATTTTTATGTTGCGATAGATAATACTGGGAACATTCAAATCCCACACAGAACATTCTGTGTGCTTTAACATGCTTTAACAAGGCAAAACTCCTTCTAAAAACAGCAAACTTATTTCAAGTATAGATTACAGGAAAGTCTAGGACTATGACACTCAAATATTAATTTATAAAATTAGAGACTGACATGTCTTGTTTTAAAAAGAACAACACTCAAAATTACTTAAATTCTATTTAAAAACTAAAATTATATAAATAGCTCAAGGATTAAAAATAAAGCCTGAATATATATTTTTATTTCCTTTAATCAGTATTGACATTTTGCCGCTGACTCATTTTGTGCTTCTTATCTTCAAATATTTTCTTGTGTTTTTTCTCTTCATTAGATACCTTTCCTAGTTTCTTTTGAAAAAAATAGGGATTCATTTTGACATAATCAGACATGCATAGAATGTAATTTGCTTCATTTCAGTCCCCATACTTTCTCTTTCCTTCCTGTCTCCCTCTTCCTGTTCCCCTTCCTCTACTTATTTTTTTTTAATTGGTGCTTTAGAGGTAAACATAAATGTGGAATTCACTGTGGTATATTCATATATGTGCACAGCATAATTTGTTCAGTTTTATTTTGCTGTTCCTTTCTTTACTCATCTGTCCCAACATATATTAATTTTCTATGTCTAATGAATGCTTGTATACACTTATAAGTTTCTTCTTGCCAGCTCATTCAATAGGTCATTCAGAATCTAAAATCTTTTTTTTTATTATTATTTTTGGGTGTTAATATCAAGTCTATATAGATCTATTAAGTATGAACTCATACTCCACATCCTCCCTCAGGAAAAAAAATAATCACATTTTCCACCAACCATCTCCAAGATAAAACTTACAAGGCATTGATTCATCCTTTCAACAAATGTTTATTGAACTTCTATTATGTTCTTGAACTTCTCAAAAATAAAAATTATACAAAGATGACTGAAATAACACACACTGATTTTAAGGAGATTATAACAGAAGATAAAACATGCAAATTTTGTTTAGCATAAACTTTGAGCCATGTGTTTTATGAAGCTTGGTATTATGGGACATTTTTGCTTAATCTAGATAATGTTAGCAAACTTGAGTAAGATGAGTGGTGAAGTGAACATGGGCATCAAGTGTTGACCAGATCTCTGAAGACCTGAATGGGTTTTGTTAAATGATAAAATAAATGAGAAATTCTGATGTATTTTAGACGAGGAAATTCAAGTTGCAAGAGAGAAATTTCCCAGTACACCTTACTGGGGAAATCAGAGAGAATGCTTTCCTTGTTACAACAGGAAAGGGGCAAACATGATGGTTCCAAAAGCAATGATTGTCAGTTGGCCTGGGAAAGAGCTAATACTTCATAGAGAGCTCTTTTGGGTTCTTTCCTTTCAGATTGAACTAAGTAAATCTATCAAGGGCAAAAAGTTTTCTAAAAAATTATCACTTCTGTGAACTGAGTAAGAGGCACAGTCTTGAGGGGATCAAAGGTAATTTGCTTAATCTCTCTCTACATGATGTCATCTCCTCTCCGGAAGTCATTTAAAAAATAATAATAATAATGACTTTTCTCACCAGATTATTTTGTCAAATTCAGCCCATTTCCAATGAAAAGTTGAAACAGCATATTTTGATCTATTAGGAGAAAACAAAAAACAAACAAACAAACAAAAAAAAACATAAAATAGACATTTCCCCAGACATCTGCCAATCCAGCAGCTCTTGTATTAGCTGTAGATGTTTCTGTGCAGTGAAAACAATCTTTTGGGGATCCAATAAAACTAGGAAATAAAATGTAAATGGGGAAAACTGCCCTTATTTGAAAACCATAAAGCTTTGTTTTATTGTTGAAAAAATATAGACTAAAGTATCTGAAATTCTACAATCTTCCTGGCTAGATTTAGATCAGAAAAAAAGCTCCAATTAAAAATTAAATTACTGCTGGGCACGGTGGCGCACTCCTGTAATCCCAGCACTTTGGGAGGCTGAGGCAGGAGGATCGCGAGTTCAAAGCCAGCCTCAGCAATGGCGAGGCACTTAGTAATTCAATGAGACCCTGTCTCTAAATAAAATACAAAAAAAAAAAAAAAAAAAGGGCTGGGGATGTGACCCAGTGGTCAAGTGCCCCTGAGTTCAATCCCCAGTACCAAAAACCAAAAAAAAAAAAAAAAAAAAAAAAAAAATTAAATTACTATAACTGATTGAGAAAAGATAAAAGATATAAACAACATGATTATTATTAAATAGTTTAAAATTTCAACTTATCTAGTACTGCAAAGAATACCTGCTCATTTTAGAATATATTAACTTTATTTATCTCTTTGTTTTATAAATATATGTATAATTAATATCATGTTTTTATTCAACAGTTTTGATAATTTATGGAGAAATACTTTGATTTTCAGCAAATATATATAACATGTCTTATCTTTTGAAATTAAACTAGTTTTGGGGAGAAGTTTTATCTCAGAAGAGGACTCATTGTGCACCCAATGTTTTCAGTTCATTTCCAGAGCTATGATACTGCTATTATAATGCATTATTTAAAAACATGTTAAGTATTTTACATAGAATGGAGCAACTTTATGCCAAAATGTTCATGTAAAAAATGTAGTTTCTTAGGTTAGAAGTAGATTTACCAAGCCTCATCAGTATAATGCATACTAAACTTAAAAATAAAAGTTGTATAATTTTGTCTGTGATCTCAGTTGATCTTTTTATAAAGGATTATATGAACAATTATAAACATAATGCAAAAGAGAACTTCTAATAATTTTATAATTATTTGTAAATTATTTTTAAGTGAAGTAAAAGTAAAAGGAAAATAGGAAAATTTAAATATATATGTGTTTATACACATATATATGTGTCAATATATATAAATGTATATATATATACACACATATATATATATACACATACATACATAGATGTGTGTGGGCATGTTTATGAATGAATTTGTGTGTAAGGCTAAAATAAAGAATTGAGAGACAGAATTTTTTTGTGTGGGAATTAAAGAACACATGTTCACACATAAAAATAATACTAGTGAATCATGGATTCTTTGAATCATTTTGTTTCAAATGCAAATATGTTTTAAATGCAATTTTATAGTGAGGTTAAATCACGTTATCTTGGGTCCTACAAATACATTGATTCACTCAACAATATACATTATGTTAGCTGGACATTCTGAAGTAGGGTATGTGGTTTTTTTTTTAATATTTTTTTTATTTATAGTAGTAGTATGTATTACAATTCATACTGCACATATAGAGCATCTTTTTAAAAACAGTTTGTATACAAAGTGTACTCGTAGCATTCAAGTCTTCATCCATGCATTTAGAATAATGATATCCATCTTATTCAACCACTTTTTCTCTTTTTGCCCCTCCATCCCCCCTTGCTCCCTCCCTTCCCCTTGACCATTATAGTGTTCCTCTAATCCTCCTATGTACCCTGACCCAACAAGTATGTGGTTTTTATAAAGTAAAATACTATTTTATTTTTATTGCCATATTTTTTTCTGACCATTGCTGTTATAAGCACAGTAACTTCTCTCTGTGTTCGGTGTGTATAACATATCCTATTTTTCTCATGTTGTAAACCAACTCAGGAACAGATTCCCTATGAAAAACCATGACCTCCCAACCCTCACAGTTCTCTACTTATCCTTGCTACACAAAATACTAGGCTTCATGGTTTGTCTTTCGTTCTGGGATTAAGATGTCTTTAGACATTTAGAAAATGACAATGAGGATGGGGGAAATTTGAAGGAAAATGGAGGGCTGTGGGAAGGGAAGAATGAATCAGTAGGGCACACTCTCATTGTACCCACCTGTGCATGAGAGTGACCTGTGGAGGAGATTGGGGCAAGGATTCCAAGGGCAGTTTGACAGCAGCATCCACCATTGGTAGGAGTCACAGTCCTAGGCAACAGGAGGATCTGTGTATGGTTAGCACTAGACCCCTCAGTAAAAGGCACTTGTCCAACCATTCCCAAAGTCTGCCTGTGGCATCTGTGCAAATGGAACTTTCTAGCCTAGGCTCTAGGACAAGAACTACTAGCTCTTGGGAGTAAATTAAATTTTGTGAGTAAATTAATACAATAAAAGTATACATATGGGCATTGTAAAAAAGAAAAAATAGGAGTAATTCTTTGGCATTTAGAGTCTCTGGTTTTGAAAATTGTCACAATATTGCAAAGCAAATAGCACAGACTTAGAAATAAAATTTTAATTTAAAAGTTGTCACATTTAATAGAAAAAATACTAAATTCATATGAATCTTCAAAAGATTAATTTTAAAATTATTTTTTGTAATTGAAGATACACTTATGAAATGCATAACCACACATTTTGAATTATACAGAAACAGTGAAGACACTTTTGAGTTTCTTCAACAACTTTCACAGATGTCAGAGGAAACATTATCATGTCATCATATTAATTTATATCCAAAATGTTAATTTAGACTTACATGCAACCAGTGTGTATGAAGAGTTAATCTTTTTAGAAAAAATGTTCGTGAGACTAATTAGCTCTAGATACACTAAAAGGTTTTATAACCTATAAATTGCAGTTGACAGTTGTAGTAAAAACTCCAGTATAGAGGTCCTTCCAGAATTAAAACTGCAAAATTATTTGTGATCTTGCATTTGCCAAGAGAGACTGGTATTGATTTAAATTATATTGACACCAAATATAGTTGCTAAAGAAAAAACTGTGGTGACCAACAAATAAATTTGCAGTAAAGGAAACCAGAACAATTTTAAGGTCAATCATTAATTATTATTATATTATATAACATGTTGACACAAAAAATATTATTTTTTACAATTTATTACTTCATGTTGCTGTTCACATATCACTGTTACATTTTGTCAGATGTAAGATGTATTTTATTCAGACAAGATATTTTAAAGGAAAAAAACTTCATATTTCGGTGTTTTTAACTGAATTTTCCCCACACCTCAGCTTTTTGACTGAGGGACCCAGATTTTTATTTTGTAGTAGGCCTTGCAAATACCTGGGATTGTCCTCACGGGGAAGGGACAAATGTAAGCATAAACTGAATTATCCCAGGGGCACATGCTCTGGGAAGAGGGTACTACTCCTGGCTGCCTCACGGGGACAGGAGAGGAACACATACAATATGCTAGCTCTTAGGTTCTGGGTGAACAAAAACAGTCATGTTCCCTGAGCTCAAGGATCTTACAGTCTGGAGGAACAGCCAGACAATACACAAGGAAGCAAAGAAATAGATAACTGAAATTGAGATTGGAGCTGCACAGAATATCTATTTATAACACAGAATAAAGGGTGATATCCAACTTAGGAAGTAAGACACCTTTCCGAGTAGGGCTCTCATCTGAAGACCACTGCTGGCAGAGGCAGGAAACAGTATAAGTAAGAATCCTGAGGCTTGAAATGTATGGTATGGTCAAATTTCAAAGGAACCTTTGAGCTTATTGGGAGGTGCGAGTTGCTGGTCTAAATTAGTTTGAGGAATACAAAGGGCCAGGACATTTAGAACCTTAGAGGCCATGAGATATGTTTGAATCTTCTATGTGCAGCAGAAAATGATGGAAATGTTGTAAGCAGGGTAGTGATATAGCATCCTACCTTTCAGTACCCGTTGTTGGATTATAGAGGACTAGATTATAGTGGATGAAGACAAGGCCCAGTCAGAAGGTCATTCCTACAAACCCAATGAGAGAGAGTCCAGATAAAGCAGGCAGCAGTGGAATTAAGAGGAAAGTTAGGAATTTTGAGGTGTGTTTCAGATATTAAAACGCCTTTTGGTATTTCAGTGAGAAGAATCAAGGAAGAATCCTAAATCTTCAGATTAAACAAATTGGAAATCATATCATTTAATGAAAAAGGGAGTTAAATGGTGACTAAGGAACTTAGGTTTCCATGAACCACAGTAAAAAACATGCATGTAAGGAAATTCAGTGTTGTCTTTAATGTCCTATTGTACTCATTGTGTTTATATGTTATTAATATGTACAAACTCTCCAAACCTAAATAATTGCTTACTAAAATTATTTTTCTTTGAAATATATTTCCATGTTTTTAGCATTAATAAGTCTGACATTTCTTTATTCTATTTCAGTTTCCCATTTATGTTGATGATTAGATACATTAAAGTCACCTCTCATAATCTAAGTGAGACCACTGATAAGGAAAAACAGCTACCATAACACTCATGAATCATTCCAATAAAATTCAGAAAAATGATATGTAAGCCAATTAAGCTGACACTTCAAACTGGTCAAGACCTAATACATAGTCATTTTGAATCTGTAAAGGAGTAAGTTAATTCATTTATTTGTTTCTTCTCTGTATCAATTATTATAATTCCTTTTTCATAAAGCTTTCCTCTTACGAAAGGCATATTCTCTATGACTAGTTTTCTGATGTGTATAGTAATACTTTTTAAAATCATACAGTGTTGCTTTACCCATAATGTTTGAGAATTCTTTAAAAGGAAAAAAATCATGTTATTATCTTAAATACAATCTAATCAAGACTTTTCAGTTTTTCATTCTTCTTTCTCTTTGGTAAAAAGATTTTATTCAGCCTTCTTTAGTTAAATGCATATCTGTGTTTTGTACAATACTACAAAATGTATTTGGAATGAAAGAAGAGAGACATCTTTAAATATAGTGGGTGGGTTTTATTTTTACCATATTTTCTCACTTGCTGAGTGAGAAAGTGCTAATGACATAGCTATACCTCTAGCACATTTCACAAAACTGCAAATCTCATACTCAAAAACTTACAACTGAAAATGTATAAAACAATGGAAAATTTTCATATTTTCTTAACCAGGAAGAGGACATTATGTTGCAAAAACAAATTTGTATTCTAATAAATTTTATTCTAGTAATGGAGAAATTAATAGCTCTTTTCTCATATCTTCATAATTGTTATTAATCAGTAAAGAGGACAATACAATTATAAAGAACCTGTTTGTATTATTAGTGGAATTCCTATAGTTGAGCTTTAAAACTCAAAGCCCAATGAGACACATTTCTACAATGACAAATCACACGCTGTCATATTGAAAATGTGAAGATTGAGAGAAGTTCCATGGCCTGCATCTCACAGAGATTTCTGATTCTCAAAGTCCATTCTCACACCTCAAGAAAGTCTCACGTCCTATGGTGGGATAAAAGTGGTTTTCATTCTATACTAGTGTGATTCAGTCTGTAAGTCCCTTAGGCAGCTGGTGATATTGACCTGTCAAATAAAAATGCATTTATAAAGACAGATGTGCTTTGAAAGCCATACTTTAGGGGGTAAGAAAGTGATGGCATAGAAATCTATGGGAGGGGTGAATGTGGGAGGGTAAGCAGGTGAGGCAGAGTGGGGATGGATAAGGAGGGAAGGGAGGGAGATGAGGTGGGAATAAGGTCAAGTGGGGAAGGGAAAAGATGTGAGGAGAGGCAGAGGTGAGACTTGAGGGATGGGAGATGGTAGAGAGAGGAGAAAGGTAGTGAGGTGAGTAAGGCTTGGGAGGAGAAGAAGGAGGATGGAAGAAAAGACAAGTTGCACATGTGATCATTAGATTCTTCAGTACAATAAAATAATAACAAGAATGGCAAGACACCAAGTTCCAATGATACATCTCCATTAATATGTTTCTATAGTTTGTATTAGATGCAGAAAGATCAAGGAAAGTTTTTGTTTTAAATGCAAGAAAAATCCTTATCCCTTACTCTGGGTATTGTTATACATGAACATAAAAAAAAAGTTTAATAAATTAATAAATTAATGAAGTGGAAAAATTGGAGTGATTGTGTTCATTTGGGTTTCAATTTTAATACCAATCCAAACAACAGATATTAAGCCACGTCTCCATATGTGATTCTCTAATTTATGTCAAAAAATAATGGCCAAAATCTCATTTCATTCTATGTCACTTACTAATTATATGTAATCAATATTATAGTATGTAATTATTTATAATCAGTAGGCAATGTATACGTATGTATTTTTATATAGGAAAGTTTATGCTTTATTCAAATGCTATGCAATCTATCAAACATCTTTTTTAGGATTCAGAAACCTCTGAAGAATACTAAACATATTCTTTATAATATTGAATGTAGAGATTTTAAAAACCAATAAAGAATTCTCTCTTTGGGGCAGTTACATTTCTTCCTACTGCTATTCACAAATGTTTAAACACCTTCCACATTCTTCAGAAAGATGGAACACCAAATAGAGATTCAGCTTCCATGTGTGGGTATGACTGCATAAGTTGAATCATCACTGCCTATGATCACTTTTATATCTGGGGTCACTTATTTATATAATGCATCCTAAAGCAAACACTCATATGAAGAAACGTGTACTTAATTTTTGTCACATCCGGATGCAAAGAGTGGAGCAAAGCTTGGACGAAAAGGGTTTGTTGCCCCAAGAGAGGCCTTCTGTCAACAAATCAAGTTGGTAGTAGCAAGGACTTAGGACTGAGGCTTAGGCCCATTGGGGAATAAGGGACGCTAGCAGGAAGAGTCACTGGAGGGCTGAAGAGAATCAATTCCAGATGGTAAATGGTAAATGTAGGCATTAAGGACATTTCTAAGAAGCAGCATCTGGCCACATAAAGGGTAAAACTTATAAGCAAAAATGTAGCCACAGAGGCTAACAGTTAAGATAGAAATTGGGTATCTGAAGAGAGTAAGAAAGCCAAAGAAAGTGATAATGAGACACACACATGAACACACACATGGTAGAGATTTAGTCCTTATCAATTCTTCCCAGATGGGTGATGTGGGCAAGCCATGATGTTCTCACCCTCAGATTCATCATCTATTAAATGGGGATGAAAACCCACAGTGTTATTGGAAGAATTAAATGTAACAATATTTGTGAAGTTCCTTTGCAAGCTAATAAATTATGCACATCTGACTCTCATTTTTAGGTAAATTTCTTCATGAAGGTTAATGAATTTATAGCTAATTAATTAATAACTAACACTGTTATCCTTCTGAGAGAGGGACATCTTGTTAACTTTTCATACACTAAGTTTTTTTTTTTTGAGGTAGGCATGGATTTCTATGATGTAAGTAACAGTGCAGAGAAATCCTGTATACTCTTTACTCAGTTTCTCCCAAAGAGAAGAGCTTTCAAAACTATAATACAATATGAATATTTTGACAATGATATATGCAAGAAACAGAAGAGTTCCTTACTCACAAAACCAATCCCTGCCTTTCCTAACTTCTGGTGACCATTAATCTGTTTTACATTTCTATAATTTGTCATTCCATTATTAAATGGAATCTTGAGATGGGTATTTACCCTTAGCATGATTCTTCGGTGATTTATCGCCTTTGTTGTAAGTACCAATAGCTTGCTCCTTTATTGCAGAGTAAGAGTCCTTGGTATGGACATTGTTGATCATTCATATATTGACATACACCTAGGTGGTTTCCAGTTTGGGGTCCTTATCAATACCTTTATCGGTACCTTATTTACTTTACCAATTGGTAAGGTTTTTATGTGAACAAAATTTTCATTTTCATGGAATTTTTCCTAAGAATGCAATGGCTGGATCATAAGACAGTTGTATCTTCAGTTAACAAGAACAATAAAACTGTCAAATTGTTTTCCAGAGTCACTGTACCATTTTATATTCCCACCAGTAATGCATGAGTGATCTAGTTTCCCTGAGTCCTTACCAGCCTTTGCCATCATCACTATTTTTTATTTTAGTCATTGTGATAGCTTAGATGTTATACCTCATTGGGATTTTACTTTGTATTTCCTAATGGCTAATGATTTTGAATATATTTTCCTGTATTTACTTGCCATTTGTATGTCTTTTCTAATAAAACAAATATTCATGTCTTTTGCCTACTTATGAATTGGATTTTTTACTGATTTTTAAATTCATTACACACACACACACACACACACACATATATATAAATCTTTGTTAGCTTTATGGTTTTCAAATATTTTCTACCAGTCTGTAGCTCACCTTTTCATTGTAGTCACATGGATTTTTTCACTTTGTAATTTATGAACTTTGTAATTTTGAAGAAGTGCAATTTATCATTAATTGGAGCATGCTTTTGGTGCCCGGTCTATGAATTCTGCTTAGCTGTAGATCCAAACATTATTACCCTTTTAAAAAAAATGTTTTTTCATTTTATGTTTTAGAGTAAGGTTATATTTTACTTTGATTTAATTTTTATATGAAATTGAAAGCAGGAAAAAGGAGAGAAAATAAATAAAACAAGGAATTGTTTCTTAACAAAAACCAATTAAATTGATAAACTTCTGGCAAGTCTGAAAAAAAAAAAAAGTGTTACCAGAGAGAAGACACAAATTATGAGCATAATGAATTAAACAGGGTATATGTCAATGGGTCCCATACCCATTAAAAGGATAATCAGTGAATATAAGAAGCAACTTTATGTTCACAAATTTGACAACTTAGAAGAAATGTACTGATTCTCAAATAAACCCCAAAGAGTACTAAAACTTAATCAAGATGAAATAGGCAACATGAATAATCCAATAATCATTAAAGAAATGGACATTTGCCAATAAATGGATGGATCTGGAAACTATCATGCCATTCCCCCAAAATCAAAGGTGAAATGTTTGTTCTGATATGTGGAAGCTAACCCACAATGGTGGTGGAGGATTAGGAAAAGGAAAATGAAGAGAAGGGAGGGGGACAGGAAAAGGAATGACAGTGAAATGAATCTGACATAGTTTTCCTATGCACATACATGAATCTCACCATTATGTGTATCCACAAGACTGGGATCCTTAGAATAATATATATTCATTCCATGCTTGTATCATTGTATCAAAATGGATTCTAAAAGAACCAATAAAAAAAGAAATTTATTATTAAAAGTTTCTCAAAAAAGAAATCTCCTGGACCAGTGGAGAATTCTACCAAATATATATTTAAAGATTAATCCCCCTTTTGCATAATCCCTTCCAGAAATTTGAAGAGAAAGGGACATTTCTCTATCCATTTTAAGGGGATATTATTACACTGATATTAAAATTAGAGAAACACCTATTAAAAAAGGAAAAGTAGAAACCAGTATCTGTCTTTAACTTAGGTATAAATATGTTCCTCTTTTTTTCTTTCTTTCTTTCTTTTTTCTTTTTTTTTTTTTTTTTTTTTTGTGGTACCTGAAAGGCAAAAATCACACAGGTGACAACCGTGCAGCCAAGGGACTTATTCACCAGCCTTTATGGCTGTTTGGAGGTCGAAGAGGTGCTGGGAGAGAGGAGTCTAAGGGAGAGTGGAGTGTGCGAGCTCTGGTAGGAGAGAGGAGTCAGGGAGAGGGGAGTGTGCGAGCTCTGAATGGAAGGTGAGTGCTTGGTCGCACCAGCTGTGGTCTCTGGAGTTGTCAGCTAAGGCAGCTGCCGTCGGGTTGGAGGACGGAGCTGTAGGCTGGGGCAGCTGCTGTCGGGCTGGAGGCAGTGGGTCTAAGGCTGGTGTAGTGGCTGCCTCCTCTCAGCAGGGATGAGCTGTTGTGTGTCTGTGTGTCAGCTCCAAATGGAAGAGGGCTTAAGTAGGGATTTCTGGTTGGGGGTGTACCAGAGTGACTTTTAATGCTATTGGCTCTTTGCCCGTGGAACAGGGCGACCTTTAAGTCCATTGGCTCCTGCCAGGGGAAGAAACAAGGTTCCTTTGCTCAGGACACAAATATTTCCCCGGGGCGGGGGTAGCCCATCTATCAGTACTGGGGATTGAACTCAGGGGCACTTGACCACTGGGCCTCATCCCCAGCCCTTTTTAATATTTTATTTAGAGACAGGGTCTCACTGAGTTGCTAAGTGCCTCGCCATTGCTGAGGCTGGCTTTGAACTCACGATACTCCTGCCTCAGACTCCAAAGTGCTGGGATTACAGGCGTAGGCCACTATGCCTAGCTTGAATATGTTCCTCTTTTTCCAATTATTTGAAGAGAAACTTAGATGATATCTTTTTATTTTCTGACATAAGCATTTAGCACTACAAATTTCCCTCTCAGTACACTTTCACATCCTTCCACATATTCTGATATGATAGATGTGACCTTACTCATACCTCTGCTATTGAAGGTTTATGATGGAAACTCAACTCTCACAATTTTGACACCAGAGAAAAGGGATGGTTTGACAATTAGCTCTGCCTCCCATTACCTTATTTGGTCTCTTCATGTTGGGTGGGGGTTAAGGCCAACTTCCTTTGGGCTCCATTAAGATAAGGGCAGGAAGCAGAATGTTGAACACTTTATATCCTCACGCCACCTCTTTCTGCCTTAGTGATGCCCAGTAGGGGTGGATGTTCAACTCTCCTCTGACCATGCTCACACCTGTTTGGATTAGACAAAAGAGTGTCCATAAGCATTATTTCAGGTCACCTTGTTGTGTTTTGTTACTGCCAGGTTCCTGTGGGAGTGCAGCTCCACAGTAGTTGTCCCTGTCCTATAGGAGGGGATAATGGAGCACTTACTAGCCTCAAGTTGTATACCTCCTCAAGTCTCAGTGATGACAGAGAGGGTGGAGGCTGATCCCACTGGGTCTCACATTCTACGGGGGGAGGCATAAAGCTGAGTGGTGAGTCACTTTACTTTGAGTTTCATTGCTGCTCATTGGTTGTGGATACTCAGATTGCTGTGGGATCCCACTAAACTACTCTGGGGAAAACTGGAGCACTGCCTGCTCCTGCTGGATGGGGAATGAAAGACTTATTGCCATCTGTGTTCCAATAAAACCAGTGAATGGAGGATTAGCCTGACACTACCTGCTTTCATGGAATAAGGTGGAAGTGGAAGGTTAGATCACTGAAGCCATGGAGGAAGTGTGCATGGGCATGTGTGCGCACATGAACAATTTTAGGTTAGTTTTTAGCTAGAGTATGACGTGGGTTGCCAGAGGTCACTCTTTTCCCAGTCTTTTGCTATTAAGGACAGACTTTTCTTGGAACTTTGTCTTTGTTTGTTGGCAGTTCCAGGCTGTGGGCTTCCTCATTGTCCTGTTCAGGATATTTGAAAAACAAAAAGGAAACCCAGAGGACTTATTGCTTTGTCAATCTTCAAGTCTCAAGGTCATAGCCTCTCTACTTTTCAGCATCTTGCTATGCTTGTTTTTCTGCTATTTCTAAGGAATTTTAGCTATAAGAATGCATGCTTGGGGGAATTGCTTTATTCCATCTGGGTGGGATCAATTGATTTAAGACACAACTTGTCAGCTTGTCTTTGTATGGAGCAGTTCATATATTCTCAGTGGACTAAGTGACATATGTATTCAGAGCAAATGAGATAATTTTTAGCTTTAATCCTCTCACTTATTTCTGATTTCCACTGGATTTTAAATGGTCAAATTTGGGCTGCTGGTTATAATTCACTCTAAGGGTTACATTCACTCCTTTTGGTTCTTCAATATTAAGTAGCTTTTGGCACACATTTTTGCAGTGCCCACGGCTTTCCTTTTAGGTGACACCAGGATATTTCTTTTAAACCCTTTTATAAATATGTGGTCAATAATAGATTTATAGAACTGACTTGTCAACATCTTGACTGTGCAAATTGCTCCCTTTGTTGGATGCATCTTAGGTTAATAAGTTTGAATGTTAAAATGGGGTTATAAAGCTAAAATGTATTAATGTGGTTCTTATTGTTTATTTAAAACTCTTGCCAACTACTTACAATTTTACTATATACCAAGGAATGGGATAGTGGGGTCAAATAGTGGTTTAATGGTTCCATCCCTTGTTCTTTGAGCCACCTTTTTTTTTTAACTTTAGCTGAGGAAAGGGGATTTGACTAGTTGTATAAAAATCATATTCTTTCTCCTAGCTCAGTGACTCTCACTTTGTCTGCACACTAAAATCAATTGAAAACAATTAAGAAACACTCATGCATGGCTGTGCTTCCAGAGATTCTGCTGTGACAATAAAGCCTGGCCATGGGTGTTTATAATAGCTTTTCACCTGATTCTAGGAGCATCAGGAAATCCCTTGAATGTTACAGGTGTTATAGTATCTGTAATTGTCTTCATAAAATGGAATATATTAGGTTAAAATTAGGATTTTATTAAGTACAAATGTGCCTGATATTAATAAATTTGACTGAATTAGCTATGTCATTGAAAAGCATTGTATTTTAACTAAAGAGAAAATAATTTCAAATTCAATAAAACAAACCAAATTTTAGCTCTTAACACATAACTGGGGGCTTTTATTACTTGTATACAAGATAACTCTCTATTGTAATTAAACAGTTTCTTTCCTTTTGTTTTCATTTCTTCCTTTCCTTTCCTGGAATGTTTAGTTAGAAATTCCCACACTGTTTATTCTCTAGGAAGCATCACTGAATGTGATATATTCTCTCTTTCCAAGAGTATATTAAGAGTCACAATAAGTGAAATGTGATGTAACTGGGCCCAGTACTCACTACATCTAGTTAGAAGCAAGCACTTTGGAAATGATGACAGGTCAGCAATTTGGAATCAAGCAAACATGATGTCTACAAGTTGCAAACCTTCCTCTTAATACCTATTTAACTACACAAATCCTTTTGCTTCACAAGGGTTTAATTTCTTAATTTAGTAAATTGATGTAGTCACCCTTCAGAGGTGCTGTTCATATTAACTAATTAAGATGGCATATTTTCTGGACCAGGTAAATCAATATATATGGTGGAACTGTCACTATATCTGTTTATGTAGTGGTACTATCATTATATGTTTTTCTGAGTATTGACATCTGTAATGATTATTTACCAGAAGTGTTCAAAGAATAGTCCAGATTAATCAAATTATCAGTAGACAGCCAATAATCTGCCATATCCAAGGCTATGTATTGTTTTCAGCATATTGACAAGCAATATTGTGTATTAGCTCACTATGATCACTAGTTTATAATATAATTAAAGAAGTAGCAAATAACTAGAGGTGGAATGTGCTATATGTAATTAATAAAGTGAATTACATAGAAGATATACTATATTTTTATTGCTACTGCAACAAATTGTCACACTTTAAGTGGCTTAAAATAATGTCAATTTATTATCTTACAGTTCTGGGAATCAGAAGTCCAAAATATGATTTATTGTGCTAAAAATTAAGATGCCCATAGGGTTGTATTCCTTTCTAGAGGCTTTAGAGGAGAATCCATCTTCCTGCCTTTTCTGGTGGCCACCTACATATTTTGGTTCCTGGACTCCTTCTTCCCTCTTCAGAGTCAGAAACATCAGGAAGAGTCCTCCAAATGCTGCCTTCTCCCTTTTTCTCCTCTTCCTCCCTCTGGAATCCTCCCCTTGGCAAAATACTCTGATTGCTTGGACTGCACATTAGGCTCTGTTCCAAGGTGATTAATGAGTAGTTTTATATCTCTGAGAAAGGAACACATACATATTTTAAAAATCTTCCAAAATACTAAATGCTAGTTAAGTCAAATGATTTCAATTTGGTTTTTGTTCACACTATTATCCATTTATAAGGTGTTTTAACTATTATTGAATAAACACTAGTCTTTTTCCTACATGTTTTCTTTGTGCATTGTAGCTGTACATAATGCTGGGAATTGTTGTTGCATATACATACATGCACACAATATAGCAATATAATTTGGCCAATATCACTCCCCAACACTTACCTCACTCCCCCCACCCCTTAGTCCCTTTCCTCTACTGATCTATTTTGATTTTCATAAGATCCACTTAGACTTCTCTTTTCCCTTTTTTCTCTCTAGAGAGAAAACACATCCTTTGACCTTCTGAGTTTCTTATTTCACTTAATGTGAGACCCAGTTTTTATTTGAATGAAGTATTAGTTAAACCAATATATGATAAAAACAATCACATAAACTTAGGAAAAAAAAGAGCCCTTAATCACTAAAACCTTAAAGATATTTGACTGAGTTCATTTTTGGTTTCCTCTTTTACTTCTCCTTTTGATAGCCCTACCAAAGAGTTTTCAGGTCTGATATGTAAGTAGTTTGTTTCATAGAATGTGGAAATAGCACTTAGAAATATCTTACTGGAAAAACCTCTTTTTCACTCATTTACTAGATATCTTTGATGATGAACTATTTTAATATGCTAATTTATATGCTAATTGAATGAGTTTTAAGTATGTAGTTATGTAGTATTTGCCATTTTAGCAAATATACAAAGTAAAATAATATTTATTAAATAGTGTTTACTTCCTACATACAACCTATGATACTCTATAGTTTCACTGAAACCAAGCACTCTCCTTCAGCATATTTTAAAGTATACTGAAGTAAGAAGGAATGGCGGACCAAAAATGCCTTTTTTTTTAATTTTTATTTTATTTTATTTTTTTATTTTTTTAATGATTTTTAATGTGTACAACTCATAGTGCATGAATTTAGCATCTTTTTAAAAATATATACTTTTTTAGTTATACGTGGACACAATATCTTTATTTGTTTCTTAATTTTTATGTGGTACTGAGGATTGAACCCAGTGCCTCACATGTGTGAGGCAAGCACTCTGCCACTGAGCCACAACCCCCGCCCCCAAAATACCTTTTTTGATGCAATGAGCACTCCTTGTTTCAGAACACTCTTTAATTTTGTATGAGATATTAAGAGTGCTTCTTGATGGAAAATTTTGCTGGAGTTTTATTGTCTCTAACCCAAAATAAGGCTGAAGTTGAATAATGTTTTGAGTTAATGAGAAAATGATGCAAACAAACAGCATGGCATGAGATTTGTGTGTGTACAATCAGAGACTGAGATGCTGGTGAAGAGCATGTAATTATTATAGAGGATAAAGAGATTAGAGATAAATAAGAATTCTTCTTCTGTTTTAATGAGTTCCCTTCTCCATCCAATCCACATTTCCTTAAATGTTATTATTTGAATCTGGAATATCCCCTGAAAGTTCATGTGTTGAAGGCTTGATCCTAAATGCAGCAATGTTCAGAGGTGGGAATTTTGGAAAGTGATTGGATCGTAAGGGTTCTGGCTTTATCAGTGGATTAATCCATCAATAGCTGAATAGACTACTAAAAATTAGAAATTATAGGCACCTGGATCAAAGTTGGAGGAAATAGGTCACTGGGGGGGATGTGACCTTATGGACTATATTTTGTCCCTGACCTTTTTGTGAGATCTCTCTTTCTTTCTCTCTCTCTCTCTCTCTCTCTCTCTCTCTCTCTCTCTCTCTCCCTGCCAGCTACCATAAGCAGAACATCTTTTCTCTGCCATGTTCTTCTGCCATGATGTTCTGCCACACCTCAGATTTAAAGCAATAGAGTTGGTCAAACATGGATGGAAACATACTGAAACTGTGAGTCAAAACACATGCTTCCTCCTCTAAGTTGTGCTTGTCAGGTGTTTTGGTCACAGTGACTAAGAGCTAACATAGTCTGCATTCCTTAAATTTTATATAAGTTTAATAACTGGCCTCATGTAATTCATCAGTGGCTTGGGGAAAACAGGTCACAGAGTTGTGAAAGAATTGTTATAGTAGCTCCAAAGAAATGTGCTGCTAAAAATAGAAGGTTAAGACAAATTTATTTCAAACTGACTAAACAGGTGGAGGCACCTGCATGTTCAACAGGCATTCTCACTAAGCCTCTGAACATTTCAAAACCATCCTTTCACATTCAATAATAGCCTCAGTGCTCTTACACAGGCCCATTCTGAGCCGTTTCTCCTTTAGGAAATGCTGACTGCAAGGCTCTAACTTTTAGAGTTCTGTTTGGATGCAGTTAGTTCTGGTTGATGTGCTGTGAGATGCCATGCAATGAGTCAGCTGCACACAGTACTGTTCATTCCAGCTGATTGGTCTTCACCAACCTTTGTCACAACCCTGAATGCTCGATTTTTACCAAAATAGGCCCAGTGCACTGAATGTTGTCGGATCTCAGCTTTATAGAGCTGCTGTCCTCAGCCCTGGAAAAGAAAATATTTTGCCAATGTAGTTAATATCTGGAAATCTGTCATAGTGATATTCCTTTCTACAGATATAGCTTGGCTGGGCACAGCAATCAGGAAAATATTACTGGTTTAATCAAAGTAAAAATACCTTGTATTTATCTTAAGAGTTACAGAGGGTTTTACAGATACACAATATAACTCCAAAGTGAAAGCTTAATTGTATATGATTCCAGTCTAAGTTTACTTTACATTGTACACTTTATCTTCCCTAATGTTTTCCCAGTTTCTGCCCTTAACTCTATTTTATTGTTTAACTGAAGAAAAGCTTTGTTCAAGTTGTAGTTTGGGGCAATTATTCATGCTATCACTGTTAAGAAATGTGGCTCACCATGTTATCAATAGTGATATAACTTACTACAGTGTGACTAGTTCAAATAAAAATGTTATATAATTTGCTTTGTAGTTATTATAAAACTTTATAACCACATTTTATCATGGACCTTTTAGAATAGATGCAGGTACATAATAGTGGCCTCAACCATGAAAATATAAACATTCTCAACAGATTTATTGTCTATGTACATAAATCCATGTTACATAGAATAGGGGTATGAAAAGAGTATCAGTATGATTCCCCTCTCACTCCTGGGAATACACACCACTATAGTGACTTCTCATCCAAGATCCTGTATACTCAGGAAGTCTTCTTTTTAATTTTCAGTGGAGCTAATGATTAAAGAAAATAGAAAAACTATGGGAACTATACATTTGCCCATTATTTACTTTTATAGAAAAGTTAAAATATCAAGAAAAAACAAGCATTTCTATATTGATATTAAGTGAGAGGAACCATTCTGAGTGTTTTACATGCATTGAGGCTTTTCATTCCCATGGAGCCTTTATGTGTGAATGCCATTTTTTAACACTTCTTCAGTTGGTTTGTCGTTGACTGTATTTGTGATTATCAGGCTCTCCCACTGGCTTTTATTTATATGGAAAAATAATAGGAACAGAACTGTTGCTTATTATGAATACTTTTCCTGTATAGATCTCCCCACCAAAACAAAACAAAACAAAAACAAAAAACATCTTGAAGATCATGAAGCAGAGAGTAAATAAGATGTTTTAGGTGCAGAAAAAAAAGCTTGTATATTGTTGGTTAATATAAAGTGATCAGGTTTATTTATTTAGGGGGGTTATTTTATTATTTGACTACTGATATTCATTTTAGCTGAAAAGACAACAAATATGAGGAGGGAAAAATGAGATTGTGACTCTATTCACTACAGAGTGAAAGAGAGCTTCAGTCCTGGGCACAGGGGATAGAGACTACAACATTATTCTAAGAACCAGTCTGAAAATTATATAAAATTGCAATTAGTTGATACTGTAAATGGCAGATAACAGCAGAATTGAGTCTCATCTCCTCTTTTTCTAAAGCTGGCCTTTGAATTGTTCCCGAAAAGAAATTTAATTTAAGCTCAGCTGCCCCATCCTGTGTCAAAACTGACTTTCATGAGCAAAGTTACCAGTTCTGAGTTTCACACAGTAAACTTCTAGGTCTGAATTACCAAAGGGCTGACTGCATCTAAGGCAGCAATTTTCTTTGAACCATTTCCTGTGGTAATTTAACATTTACCTCCTTGACCCTCCTCTTTTGCAGTGTCAGGGAGACATAATTTTATTAGCCATTCCTTAGCTCATATCCCATAAGATCCCTGCTTACTTTATTTGTCTTCTGTTGTCCCACTTCAAATTTGAACAGTGTTCTTTCTTTATATATATAAAAAAAGCTTGTTTCCACATGGAATTTCATTATTGCCTTCCAGAATAAGAAAAAAACCTTAGCTGATATATGTGCTAAGATTTTTTACACTGCCAAGCATTACCCAGATAATATCAGTGATAACAATTTCATAAAGTATATTTTGGAGCAACCTTCAGTTTGAAATATAGATCATTATCTTGCACAGACAAAAATTACAAAAAAGTCTTTGTTTAATCCTTTCAATTATATTCAAAGTTGAGACAATTCTTCTTACACATAAGAAATGTATTTTCCTTGTAAAGTGCCAGAATATATTCAAAAGAGGAGATAAAACAACAATGTGCGCGCGCATGTGCATGTGTGCGCACACACACACACACACACACACGCACACACACACACACACACACTTATGAAAACTTTTTATTTAAACAGAAACCTGGAAGGAGAGATAGAGAAAGTAGAAGAGGACAGGTTGGATGGAGGAAGGAAGGAAGGAAGGAAGATTATTTATCTCAAAAGAGTGGGTCTATTTGTCCTTCAGATTTTGCTGGAGGATTGGTTCCAAGACCAACTCCTGCAAATACCAAAATCTGTGGTTGCTCAAGTTCCTTATATAGACTAGCATAGTATTTACCTATAACCTATACCTATCTTTCTATATACTTTAAATAACCTCTAGGTTTTGTATGATATATATGATACTTAATACAAGGTAAATGCTATGTAAATAGTTGTTATATTGATTTAGGGGAAATTATGAGGAAAATATCTGTACATGTTCAGTACAGATGGAGGCTTTTTTTTTTTTAAAGTGGATATGCAGTGGGATGAATCAGAAGACGCAGAATCTGCAGATGCTAAGGGTTGACAGTATGTATTCTGACTAGTCAATGACTACATGCATATTTCATTAATAGAATGCTCCCTACACATGAGACATATTACAAACCTGTCCTAAAATGGAACATTTTCCAAAGGTAGTTATTTAATTTGTTAATGGATGTTTGCATATTTAATAGCTTGTATTTTACTTCTTCTGGCCTAAGATAGCATGAAGAGAAATATTAGTCTTTCTTGCTTTAACTGAACTCACTGTGGGCTTACTGCAGATATTCATGCCATAAGGGAAAATATGAGACAACCCTCCTCACCACACACACAATAAATAATATATAATTAAATTATTTGAATGAATTTGACTCATGTCACATTAGACCTATAGCGGACTCTACTAAAATTACTAATTGTTGATCTCTAACAAACTTTTTAAATTAATCATTTAATATATTCAGGTAGTTGTGAAGCATCTGGGAAAATGAAAGCAACTAACTTGAAAGAGTCATAATATCAATTTCTTTGACAGTACAGATTGTTCCCTATGGCAGGAAGCCAGGAACAGATGATGAAAGTACTTTGTAAATGCATATGTTCACCCACACATATGTGATTAACTATATTTGTAAATGATACATGTACTGACACACACACTTGTAATGTTTGTTGCTGAAAAATGGGTATTTAATTTTCTTAATACTCTGTGTTAATATCCTAATAATCTATCAAGACACATTTGAGGAAAATAATATGAATTTAAACCACTTATTAGGAGAATAAATATTTTTAAAATTTTAATGATAGTCTTATTGTTGAACAGACAATCATGCAAGCAGAATCTTGTTATAACATCATTAAACTAAAGGATACATTATCTTGGCAAATACATTCTACTCTAGCTACAGAATATGCTAAACCAATATTTTTCCCACAATTATTTTTCCTGGTGCTTATGGTAAAAAGATCCCAGAAATCCTAATTCTAAGGCCAGGGATGTAGCTCAATGGGAGAGGTTTATGCATCATGCTCAAGGCTCTGGGTTTAGTGCCTAGGGCCGAAAAAAAATCCTAGTCCTCAGATCTGTGCTCTGGCCCTAATTCCCAATATAATACACATTTGGTTGCTTCACCTTGATAATATTCATCTTTTGGATATCAGTTAGTCTATAAATTATTAGGGTCCAGTGACTGGTGATTGGATGAGGAGTTTTCTAATGTGGAAATACTTGGAAAAGTGTTTAGCTATAAAACACAAGACTTATTTCTATCAACCTCAACTGTGATAAACCAAAGGTTCCAAAGTAAAAATCACACTGCTACAAAAATTAATCACTTCATTGCATATATGACCAAGAAAAATAAAACTTATAAACTGTGTATCATATGAATAGTTTTCTTTCCTACATATTTCTAAAGGAAGCACCACAGATAAGTAGAGAAGAATGAGATAGTAAGATAGATACTTTTCCTTATTTGTGCTCACATGAGCCTTTAGAGATTTCATAGTATTTTTTGAATTTTTTATTTGTTTTAATTAGTTACACTTGACAGTAGAATACATTTATTCACTGTGATATATCATACATAGATGGGATATCATTTCTCATTTTTCAAAGTGTACATGTTGCAGAATCATATTTTGTTGCAGAATCATATTGGTCATGTAGTCACATATATACATACAGTAATAATGTCTGTTTCATTCCACTATCTTTCCCATCCCCACATCACTTTCCTCCCCTCCCTTCACTTCCCTCTACCTAATCTAACGCTATTTTCCCCTAGTACCCCCCCCACCCCGCCTTATTGTGAATTAGCATCCACATATTGGAGAAAATGTTTGGCCTTTGGTTTTATGGGATTGGCTTATTTCCCTTAACATGATATTCTCCAACTCCAACCATTTACTGGTAAATGCCCTAATTTCACCCTTCTTTAAAGCTGAGCAATATTCCATTGAGTATATACACAATATTTTCTTTATCCATTCATCTAGTGAGGGACACCTAGGTTGGTTCCATAGTTTAGCTATTGTGAATTGAGCTGTTATAAACATTGACATGGCGGTGTCATGTGTGCTGATTTTAAGTCCTTTGGGTATAAACTAAGGAGTGGGATAGCAGGGTCAAATGGTGGTTCCATTCCCAGTTTTCTGAGGAATCTCCATATTTCTTTCCATAGTGGTTGCACCAATTTGCAGTGCCACCAGCAATTATGAGTTTACCTTTTCACCCACATCCTCGCCAACATTTATTGTTGCCTGTATTTTTGAATATTGCCATTCTGACAGGAGTGAGATAAAATCTTAAGAGTAGTTTTGATTTGCATTTTTCTAATTGCTAGAGATGTTGAATACTTTTTCATATATTTATTGATCAATTGTATTTCTTTTCTGTGAAGTGTCTGTTCAATTCTTTAGCCTGTTTATTGATTGGGTTATTTGCATTTTTGGTGTTAAGTTTTTTTGAGTTCTTTATATATCCTAGAGATTAATGCTTTATCAGAGGTGGATGTGGAAAAGATTTTCTCCCAATCTGTAGGCTCTCTCCTCACATTATTAATTGTTTCCTTTGCTGACAAGAAGCTTTTTAATTTGAATCCATCCCATTTATTGATTCTTGATTTAACTTCTTGCGCTTTAGGAGTCTTGTTAAGGAAGTCAGATCCTAGGCCAACATGGTGCAGATTTGGGCCTATTTTTTCTTCTATTAGGTGCAGGGTCTCTGTTCTAGTGCCTAAGTCTTTGATCCACTTTGAGTTGATTTTTGTGTAGGGTGAGAGATAGGGGTTTAATTTTATGTGCTAAAACTGGATTTCCAGTTTTTCCAGCACCATTTGTTGAATAGGCTATCTTTTCTCCAGTGAATGTTTTTGGCACCCTTGTCTAGTATGAGATAAGTGTATTTGTGTGGGTTTGTCTCTGTGTCCTCTATTAATAGATATATAGTTTCAATTAAAATGTTTTAGATTAAAGTAAACAAACTCTGTGAACATATTACAGGTAAAAGATGATAAAAACATGTTATACAAATATAGATTTGAAAATATGCAAGTTTGAAATACAAATGTGTAACAACACAATCTCAAAAAAATTGGAAAAGGAGAAAAACAACATCAACAACACTGCTTTTAAATCCTATACTTGGCTTTGTATTGCAAATATGAAAGTCTCATGGCTTCCTCACACGGATCCAAAGACTGCAGGACTGAGGAGAGAAGTCTGAACTCAGATTAGACACTAACTTCACAGCAAGCACAGCTCACTTCCTCTCCATTGACCATTTCACAATTTTGTCTCTGTGTTGTCTTTTAACCAACAATATTTTAAAGAGATTAATTTTACAAAATATGTAAAATAAATTGATACTAGAAATTTAAGAGTAGTTTTGTATCACCCCTTTCTATTTAAGCTTATAGCATTTTCTCTTGAATGTTTCAACTACTTTATTTTCTAGAAAATGTTTAAGAATAGACAAGAATAGATGAATGAATTCTTCTACTTTTGTAAGGAGTCTTCTTATGTTGTTATGGGCCAGACTATATGGACAATGACCAAAGAGACTCCATTTTACTATGAGATTCTATGTCCTGTAAGAAATTATTTTCCCATGAGAAAACTCCGCCTCTGCCATCCTGATCCTGCTTAGCACACCCTGCTTAGAAAGGCAAATGTTTCTGTTCTTCTTTTAGGATATAAAATTGTTCTGGTTTTTGGTTCCCATTTTTCTTGAACAATGTACCCTGTCAGAGAGTGATTGTTTAGACATTAGTAACCCTTCTTTAACTTGTACTCAACGAGGGTCATTTTGACCCACTTCCCCTTCTGCTTATTATTTTAGATCTCATGGTGTTTATTTATGATCTTGAATCATTGCAATAGCCACTTATGATTCATGTACTGACATGCTTTACTTACTATATAGAAGGCATACTCAAACCCCTGGAAAGGGTCGAAGGGTATAGACTTGCAGCCTGCCCCTTGGCCTGCCAGCTGGTGAATCCACACCCCCAGCTGGTGAATAAAGATAATTCGTCTTCTGCTTTGAGATCGACTCGGTGATTTATTGCAATCTTGCCATAACAAAGCTAAGAAACCATTCTTACAATATTTTTCTCTCATTTGACACTTTAGTTACTTGAATTAACTATCTGGATATTAAAACTAGGCAACCTAGAGTATGAGATGCTCTATACTAAGGTGAAGATCAGTTAAAAGAAGTAAGAACACATTTTACCATCTGTTTCTCCTCTGTGTCTATGATTATATGGTGGACGAGTGAAGGTGACTAGGAGAAGGACAGTAGAATTGATGTAGATGTAGAGAGTCTGCATGCCCCGTGTAGTTAAACCCCAAAGACAGGGAGATCCAGTATAGAGGTTAAGTGCATGCTTCTAAGAGTCTGGCATCTGAATTTGATTCTAAGTCTGCACCACTCTGTTTTTTCAAGTTCTTTTACTTATCTAGAAAATGGAAATAACATATCTTGTAATGAATATGCAATAACATAATGTGTATAAAAAAATCTTAGTAGAGCACTTACTACGGTAGGTATGTTTACTATTATTGACCTGAAAAGACCTCATTTTGTAAGAGGAAGGTAGAGAAGATGAGGGAGTATTTGGATTCTGACCAACATACCTGGCCACATCTCCTTTTAGATGCCACAGAGTAGCCATTCTTTGGCAGTTGATAATACTGTCACATCATTAGAAAGAATTTGCAAAATTCATTCAGTATCAAATGAAATGAAGGCCTGGGCCATTTAGTTATATGTCTTCCCCGCTCACAGGAGGAGCTGAGAATTAATTTTCTTATGTATGTTTGTCACTTACCCTTTCTAAATTGCTCTCTGTGTTTTCTTCCTGTTTTGAGTCTCCTAGTACCTTTTGGTGAAACATCCACTTCCATCTTGTCATTTTTATTATAGAAATCTGAAGCTGAAAATATTCTCAAAATTACCATTATCTTATTGTTCCTTTAAAACCTAAACAAAACAAGAAATCTATATTATCCAGTAGAAGAACTTTCTCCACTGATACTTCAGGGACTTCACTAGAATAAAGAACTTGCTCTTCTCATGAGGCAAGTCCATTTTATATTTTTAGCTGTTGCCATTTACTATAAGTGTCATGGTGGGAAAGATTGGCAATAACCTTAGGTGAAATAATTAGTCAGATTTGCAGAGAGAGTGGAACATATAAATATGGCAGTGACTGAGACTATGATCCTGGGGACAAATGTTAAGTGAATTGTTGGTTCTCCAGAAATGTGAGGTCAAGGACATTCCATTATGTTCAAGTAGTCCTGAAAGTCCACAGTAAAAGAAAAGTAGAGAGCAAATTGTTGTATTTTAGGAGCTAAAAACAGGGAATGCTAATTTCAACATAATTTTTATGTTTTTGTGATATTTTAATATTATTAAACAAAAGTATCACATACTTTAATATTACAAAAACTTACTGAAAAAGATACTCTAAGACATTTATTGTAAGAAAGAAAAGTGGCATTTAATAAGAGCCATGCTTAAAGAATTTCTGGGATAAATGAAAGTTGTTTAGAAAGATTTATATACAAAATATTCTCTAGTTTTTCACAAACTTTGAGAGACAAATTACTTTTTAAATTAAGTATTTTTTTTGAAATTTGAATGTCTGTTTTTCAAATCTTTTTTTATTAATTTATTATTTTTTTAACTATTTTTTTATTCAATGTTGTTGTATATATAACAATAGCATGCTTTACAATTCATAATACATATAAAGAGCACCTTTTTACATATCACTGTTAGTATACAAAGTATATTCATAACATTCATGTCTTCAAACATGCATTTAGGGCAATGATCTCCCTCTCATTCTACCTTTCCTCCCTTGCCATCTCTCCCCATTGACCTTTCTAGTATTCCTCTAATCTTCCTATGCTCCCCAACCCAACTCCACTGTGAGTTAGCCTCCTTATATTAGAGAAAACATTCTGCATTTGGATTTCTGATATTGGCTATCTTCACTTAGCATTATATTCTCCAACTTCATCCATTTACCTGTGAATGCCATTATTTTATTCTTTTTTTATTGGTGAGTAATATTCCATTGTGTATATATACCACATTTTCTTTATCCACTCGTCTACTGAGGGGAATCTAGGTTGGTTCCACAATCTAGCTATTGTGAATTGTGCTGCTATAAACATTGATGTGGCTGTGTCCCTGTAGTATGCTGTTTTTAAATCCTTTGGGAATAGACCCAGTAGAGGGATGGCTGGGTCATACACTGGTTCCATTCCCAGTTTTCCAAGGAATTTCCATACTGCTTTCCATAATGGCTGCACCATTTTGCAGTCCCACTAGCAATGTGTGAGTGTGCCTATTTCCCCACATCCTCTCCAATATTTATTGTTGTTTGTGTTCTTAATGGCTGCCATTCTGACTGGAGTGAAATGAAATCTTTGAGTAGTTTTAATTTGCATTTCTCTAATTGCCAGATATGTTGAACATTTTTTCATGTATTTGTTGATTAATTGTTTATCTTCTTCTGAGAAGTGTCTGTTCAATTCCTTGGTCCATTTAGTGATTGGGCTATTTGGGTTCTTTTGGTGTTAAGATTTTTAAGTTCTTTATATATTCTAGAGATCAGTGCTCTATCTAACATGCACATAGTCACTATTTGTTCCCAATTAGTAGGTTCTCTATTCACCTCACTGTTTCTTTTTCTGAGAAGCTTTTTAGTTTGAAACCATCCCATTCATTAATTCTAGATTTTAATTCTTGTGCAATAGAAGTCTAATTAGTTATATGTGACAGTAGAATGCACTTATACACTGAGATATACACAGATGGGATATAATTTCTCATTTTTCAAAGTGTACATGTTGCAGAGTCATATTGGTCATGTAGTCACATATATACATAAAGTAATAATGTTTTTTTTTTCATTTCACTATCTTTCCCATCCCCACATCCTCTCCCTCTCCTCTCTTCACTTCCCTCTACCTAATCTAATGCTATTTTCCCCTGGTGGCCCCCTCCGCCCCCGCCTTATTGTGTATTGGCATCCACATATTAGAGAAAATGTTCAGCCTTTGGTTTTGTGGAGTTAGCTTATTTTGCTTAGCATGATATTCTCCAACTCCAACCATTTACTGGCGAATGCCCTAATTTCACCCTTCTTTAAAGCTGAGTAATATCCCATTGAGTATATATACCATTTTTTTTTATCCATTCATCTATTGAGGGACACATAGGTTGGTTCCATAGTCTAGCTATTGTGAATTGAGCTGCTTAAAACATTGATGTGGCTGTGTCACTATAGTGTGCTGATTTTAAGATCTTTGGGTATAAACCAAGGAGTGAGATAGCTGGGTCAAATGGTGGTTCCATTCCCAGTTTTCTGAGGAATCTCCATATTGCTTTCCATAGTGGTTGCACCAGTTTGCAGTGCCACCAGCAGTGTATGAGTGTACTTTTTCCCCCACACCCTCACCAACATTTATTGTTGCCTGTATTCTTGATGATTTCCATTCTGACAGGAGTGAGATGAAATCTTAGAGTAGTTTTGATTTGCATTTTTCTAATTGCTAGAGATGTTGAAAACTTTTCCATATATTTGTTGATCAATTGTATTTCTTCTGTGATTTTGTAATCTACCTTTTCTTATGTAATCTCTTGAAAATTTGCACTTTATATATTTTGGTTAAAATGTTTTTTTCTTTCTTTCTTTCTTTCTTTCTTTCTGTTAAAGGTTAAAATTTGCAAAGAGATACGTGGTGGAACTACAATGTATACCATTTTATACACAGTTCATTTTCTACACTAAGTTCTTTATTCTTTTCTTATTTAGCTCTGAAATTTAACTTAAAACCTAAGAAAGTGTTTCCTGGGTGGTGGTAGGGGAGGGGAAATAAAAAAACTCTCCAGTTGTTAACTAATCAAAATCTATTAATTTTAAAATTCATGTTCTGAGCTAAAAAGAGTATGAGGATTAAATTCAAGTTGGCAGTTCTAATGGTGAAGTGGAATCTCCAGCCTGAGATTTCCATCTATACCTTTGCTGTTGGAGATAACAACAAGGGAAAGAATGCTGCAAAGAGTGCCCCCAACCTTGGATTAGAAAAGGCCAACATTTGATAGAACTTTTCGAAGGACTGAACAAGCAGGCAGCCATCTCTGCCCAAAGTCACAGATTTCAAATCCTTAAAGCACTCTGAAATAGCTTTATGATCACTAAAGAATCTAATTTTCCCTTGTCATTATTAATCCATTGTTGTAGGTCAAAAAATATATTTTAATACCCCTATATAGGCATGTATCAGAGAGAAGGCTGTGGGGTGTTACCTATTTCATTGTGTCCCATTTCTGGTCTCTTATGTGATCTGCACAACTAGATTTAACTAACATGGAACGATTCATTTATTATTTTAGGATCTCAAGGAGAAAATCAAACTGATAAAATGATAATATATTTAATCTGAGCCAAGAATCCAGTTCCTCTCCTGTAAACAAGAGAATATCAAATAAGGATACCACCTGAAGCATGTTCTGGAAGAGCCACAAAATAGATGGTAAAGTATTTGAAAAGATAGAAGACATTTTTTTTTTTTTTTTTAACAAATGCAATGGAAGTTTCAATGGTATTGGATTCTGAAAAGTTTAATAGTGTTTGTGATTCTAGAAATTCAAGTGTCTTTAAATATTAACATTGAAGTGGAATATAAACAAATGATGAATTATTCTAACACTGTATTACCAGTATAGCATACACTCTGTTATGATAAGGACTGAATATGTTTTACCTTAATTGATTATATACTAGGTGCTCTATTAATACTCTTGAAATAAATGAAATCTCTGCAACCTTTTCCTTCTAATAAATCACAAAAAGAACATTGCAAATTAAATTATTTAATTCTAAATTGGAGAGTGTTTGATGTTAAAAGAAATTAGAGAGAGATTAATAGGCAAGGAAAAATAAGATTCTATTGTGAAAATTTGAGGAAGTAGCTTTTTCCCAAGTGAAAAAGCATCTATGAATTTAATAAAAATGCTATGTTAATATGGCATTTGATATATTCCAAGTCCAGTTCTAAGTTTTATAAAAAATATTCTTTTAATACTCACAAAAACTCTATATGGTATCTATTATTATTCCCTTTTATGGATAAAGGGATTGGAAAAGAAAAGTTATTGGTTAAATAACTTGCTCAATTTCATTATAGTTAGTAACTTGCAAAGGTGGGAGTTAAACTCAGGCAGTCTGACTTTAGAGTTTGTGTTCTTAGGTACTTTGTTTATTGCTTCAGAAGAAAAAACAAAGAGATCCTGGAGATTAATGTTCTATCTGAGGTATAGGTGGCAGGCTCTCTCTTCATGTTCTTGTTTCCTTCATTGTGAAGAAGCTATTTAGTTTGATACCATCTCATTTATTGATTCTTTTTGTTTGTTTGTTTGTTTGTTTGTTTGTTTGTTTGTTTTGGTACCAGGGCTTGAACTCAGGGGCACTCAACCACTGGGCCACATTCCCAGCCCTTTTTTGTATTTTATTAGAGACAGGGTCTCACTGAGTTGCTAAGTGCCTCACCATTGCTGAGGCTGGCTTTTGAACTCATGATCCTCCTGCCTCAGCCTCCCAAGAGCTGGGATTACAGGCGTGTGCCACCATGCCTGGCCATTTACTGATTCTTGATTTTACTTCTTGCACCTTAAGAGTCTTGTTGAGGAAGTATGTTCCTAAGCCCACATGATGGAGTATGGGGCTTACATTTTCTTCTTCTAGGTTTAAGGTTTCTGGCCTAATGCCTAGGACTTTGATTCACTTTGATTTGAGTTTTGTGTAGGGTGAAATTCATTTGTAAAAGCAAGAGACCCAGAATAGTGAAAGCAAATCCTTAGTAAACAGGAAGCATCCGAATACCAGGCTTTATATTATACCACAGAGTTACAATAACAAAACCAGCGTGGTTTTGGCACCAAAACAGACATGGAGACCAATGGAACAGAAGACACAAATATAAACCCACACAAATACAGTTATCTTATACTAGGCAAAGGCACCATTAAAGTGTATTGGAGAAAAGATAGCCTCTTCAACAAATGGTGCTGGGAAAACTGGAAATCCATATGTAGCAAAATGAAATTTAGCTCCTGTCTCTCTTACTTTTGATACATTTGTTTGTACTTCACAGTTTGTTAAAATTGGTTGTAAAGAGGTTCACATTGGAGGGTATAGATGAGTTCCCCCAGAATCATTTTGAAATCTTGAGTTAAAAATCCATTTTGGGTATTTTTATGTAACTAGTTTACTGAGTTGGACATAGAATCTCAACAGGGGATGACTATATTGTATTACAGTTCTTCTCTGTTAGATTTAGTAATCATTATCTCAGGCAGATTCCAACATTTTTAGCTAACTTATTTATTAATGAAGTCTCCTCTTCAAGTATTAAGTGTCCAATCAGACCTGAAGTTTTAATTTATAATTTCAGTCTCTTACAATCAAGGATTCTCTGACAGCTCGGCCTAACCTATGCTAGAAAACCTGCCATGAGGAGTGGGGACTGGTTAGCCCCTTTATTCTCCCTGCTCTCCTACACTTGTTCTGGTGCTTTTAGATCCTCCCATATTTGCAAAGGTGGAAGGAAGTTGATGAGCAGAAGAGGAGCTAAAGGGATAGAAACGTTTTATTTGACTAGTACTATTTTAATCTAAAACTAGTAGCCCTCTAGAAATCCAGTGTCTAAATATCAGTACTCTTTCTTGAGAGTTCTCATATCTCCCACATTCCTTCTTTTCTGCTGCCTTCTTTCTACAAATGCTCTATACAGCTTACTGCTCTTGGGACCATTCCACTCTGGTTTAAGCTTAGCTACACTACTCAATATCTACATAATCTAAGGGTAATGGATCTTTTTTGACTAGGCACTGGAAATAAAAACCATCCCTTATGGAACCTTCTATGTTCCTCTTCCCAGGGAATACCATTCACCCTTTATCTGTTTCTTTTTCAGTGAGAGTTGGCAAGAATTTCTCTACCTCCAAGATCTTTGGATGATTCCTTTGGCATTGATTTACCTGGCTGAATTTGTAGAAGAGTGCATCTCTTCTCCAATAAATAGAAGAGGAAAAGTAAAGCACTCCAAAACTTTCCTGAAAAAAAAATCCTCATTCATCTGTCTTTATTCATTTATTAGACTCCTTACAGGTTGGCTGCAGATGGTGATAGGAAGAGGGTTATAGAACCACTTTAGGCCACCAACCAACAAGTTCTGCATAGTTGTTCTAGCACTGCTCTAGAATTTGTGGGCAACTAGTACCCACTGATCTCTGCTTTAGAACTTCAGCCAGACATCTCAGACAGTGGGAAAGTCTCAATTACTGCCCTATTGCCATTGTACATAGGCAGCTGAACTGCTTATAGCCTTCCTGTCACCAAGGCTCTGACACCTTTAAGTTTAAGAACTGTTAGGTGAACAGGTTTGTTAGGTGAACAGGAACCTGGACAAATTTGCACTCAGTGTTCATGCATTGCATTTAATCTTGATAGCTTTCTTTTATTCAATCTATAAGCATTTATTATCTCCATATATTTGGCAAATACCAGGACTTATTCTGGAGAATTTGATGAAGTTGAGAGATAATCCTTGCTCTTAAAGAGGGGATATTTTAGAGATTCTTTGCTTTAGTTTATTGTTTATAAAATTAATGCACAGCATTAAGAAGAGAGTAAAATAAAAATGTGGTCATTGGTATTAAAATATATAATTTGAAGCAGTTTATAATTGTGTTTTTGATAGTGAGTGTCATATGTGTGCCCTGGAAGTACATGAATCCTCACAAGGAACATGCAAAAAGCAGCATTTTAAAGGAATCCCATTTCAGATCCTTAATGCTTCTATGCACATAGAATCAATCTGAGAAGGAGCATGTAGTTGAGTTTTGCTCTGTTTCCTAACTTCTCTTCATAATTTCTCTTATCCAACTGGGTTATTATTTCTTTCCCCCCCCCCATTTTTTTCCACCATCTTCCATTATGCCAGGCTGTAAAGATGCAAGCGCAGCAAAATATAGTAATGATGTTCAAAATATCATTATTGATTTCGAAAAGTGGATGAATCTGATGGATAATAAATGGTAAATATTTTTCAATTCAGTATTTTTCAACTATTTAAATTCAACAAAAGTTAAAGTAATGCTTGGCTAATTATCAGTAAAGTCCTTAAGTAGTTTTTGATGATCACTGTGTGATCATTTAATACTTTACTATGTTGCTTCAAATATATGATTAAGAAGGAGTTTAAACAATTGTGCAATATTGATGCAACTAATTCCTAATTGTGTAAGTAATGTTTCTCAGATTTTCCAACTATAAAAAAATAGAAAAAAATAATGTTGATATGTTATTTCAATCCAATAAATAATAAAATTTATCTGTAGAAATATGAACTATAAAAAACAAATCCAACTCATTAATAAATTCATTGTTATCAAAAAGGTTTTTTCAGTTTTTAATAAAAAATAAATTTAGTATCTCTAGCATATCATATTATCTTTGTGTGTTTATTATATGCATTTATATTTTTAGATAATATATATCTGTATAGGTCTAAAATGTTGTATTTATAAGGTTATCCATTGCAGCATTGTCTATAATTATGTACAAAGTAGAATAAGAATAAGGTGAAGCTATAAAAAGTAAGAAAGTTGCCAACTTAATGACTTCGAAAGAGTGATACCAAGGATATATTGCTGCATCAGGCTGAAAAATACTCCCCCGCACCCTGAACCTGGGTACCCACACCATATTCCTCAGAACCTCCTAGTGCTCCCTTCTGTGTGTGACAAAAGGGACTGCAAATGTGATTAAATTAAATATCTTGATATGGGGAGATTATGCTGGATTAGCCAGGCAGGCTCTAAGTGTACTTTCAATTTGTCCTTCTGAAAAGAAATTTGTGACAAAAAAAGAATGCACAATGAAGATGGAAACAGGTATGAGAATGATTTGGATATTAACCAAGTTTTATCAAAATGGCCTCAAGAAATTGAAAAAGGCAAGAAATAGATTTTTCACTAAAATTAAAATTTAAAAAATAGATTTTTTCTTTCCCAGAAAGAACTAGTCTGAAAAAGATGATTTTAATTTTGTAAGACTAATTTTCAACTTCTGACTTCCATAAGTATAAAGTAGGAAATTTATAATGTGTTAAGCCACTAAATTTTGATAATTTGTTACAACAATGGAAAATTAATACCACTGTTAAAAGAAAATGAAGTAAATAAGATTTTTCTTCTTAAAACATGTCCAGAATTCATCCATCCCCTCTAGCAAATGAACTGTAAACTGCTTAACATGATATAAACAATCTCCATTACTTTGTACTTCCTATCACTCTCTAATCTTATCTCTTCATTCCATGCTCCACAGTTTTTGACCTGGTGATAGTTTCCTGCTCATATTTGCCGTCATGTAGGACTCTTCCTTTCACTCTTGGTTTTGATTGTCTCCTGTGCCTGTATTTCCCGCTCCTGCTCCCATCTCTGTGCTTTCTACTTGGTTGTTTTTACTTATCCTTTGAAATTGAGCCCAGATGTCCTGTTCTTTAAGATGCTTCAATCACCAGCCCTCATTCTATTCTCAAACCATCATACTGTGGAACTAACCTAGATGCCCCTCAGTAGATGAATGGATAAAGAAAATGTGGTGTATATATACAATGCAATATTACTCAGCAATAAAAGAGAATAAAATCATGGTATTTGCAGGTAAATGGACGAAGTTGGAGAATTTAATGCTAAGTGAAGTTAGACAATCCCCCAAAAACCCAAATGCCTAATGTTTTCTCTGATATGAAAAGGCTAATTCATAGTGGGGTTGGGATGGGGAGCATGGGAGGATTAGAGAAACTCTAGATAGGGCAAAGGGGTGGGAGGGGAAGGGAGGGGGTATGGGGGTAAAAAAGATGGTGGAATGAAATGGATGTCATTACCCTAAGTACATGTATGAAGACATGAATGGTGTGACTATACTTTATATACAACCAGAGCTGTGAAAAATTGTGCTCTGTATGTGTAATATAAATTGTAATGTTGCCATATAAAACAAATTAGAATAAAATAATAATAATAATTTAAAAGACATCAAAACAAATTAGAATAAAATAATAATAATAATAATTTTAAAAAACATCAAGGTGGCTGTGATTATTTACCTTCAATCCCCTAGTCTCTGAACAGCACATGGGACAGAAATTCAAGAAATCACTGTTGAATTAGTATACAAGTGAAAAACCCAGAGGCTTTATGCAATTTACCAAAAGACACATAGTTAAATATTTCCTATGGAAATAGGTCTCTCCATATTATTTTGTCTTTAGAGGCTGCCACTGCTGCAAAAAGAGGATAAAGGATGATAAATCAACATAAATATAATGATGAAATAAAAATGGCATACCCCCAAAGCTATGTTGCCATATAAGTACTTTGAAATATGAAGAAAGAGAGAAGGCATTTTACCCATACAGAAGTGAATTCTTAGTGCTAAATTATAAAAGAAAACTCATCCTGTCTATATCCTTTGTTACATTCTGTTGGAAGGTATAACAGGTGTATAATCACCAAGGGATCATTTTCTTAATAGAAAAGAAAAAAAAAGCCATAATCTGTGAACAAAGATAAGTAATTTGCATTTTATTTCTACCTCTTTTTTAATGTTCTTATTTATCATGGAAAAGATGTAGAAAACCCAAGCTGAACAGGGCAGGAAAATAAATTAAGTGAACACAGGCATATTCATATGCCAAATGGAAAGAAAGCAGCTCTTGCCTGGCACAGAATGAGATTAGCAGGAAACATTATAGGCAAAATGCTCTGAAAGGGGTTCTGAAGCCAGCAAGAAAGCAATGGATATCTCTGATCGTTTTCAAGTTTACTGAGGAAACCCTGACAGGTTGAAGCGTCCACTTGGCCAGTCACCCTTTCCCTCTCTAGGTACAAAGGCAAATGAGGCAGAATGGCAAACAAATACCTGAATTATGTAGTGATTCAAAGTATTTTAAACTTATCATAAACATATTTCCTTGAGACTCACAATTATTATACCCCAAATGGGCTGCTATGAAATCCTAGGCTGCATTTTTAGGCACTGTAGTTTGGATTGTCACCAGGAAAAGCATTATGGAAGAAGAATCACAAGATTTGGGCTTAAAGGATAATTTCTACCTCTACTGGAGGCAGAAGTATAACTTTACAAAGTGAAGGAAACCTCTCCTATCTCCCTCATTTCATCAGGACGAAGCAGTGTGATGATCTCAGGGAACAACAATAGCCTTTTCTGAAATTCATAACTGGTTCATGATCATAGAATTAGAAAAAAAAAAATGCCAGAAATGTTTTGAGGATGCTGCTCCTGAAAGACATTTGTTTGCTTGTTTTAAAGTTTTCTTCAGCCCAGAATTCATTTATTTGTTTTTATTTTTAAATTATATCAGGCCCTGAACAAGATTAAAGATGGTGTAGGCCCACTCCTTGGGCAGTTTTAACGTATAACTAAATGAGAAGAAGAGACTAGAATTTCTCAAATCATTTTTTTCTGCTCTCATTTCTGTCAAAAAAAATTTTTTTTAATGAAAACCACCCAGAAAATGAAGTTTGAAATAGATGAAGAAATTCTTACGTCAACTAATTCTTCTCAGGCTCTCTCCTGAAGTTGGTGAATTAGTCCCACATGATAATAATGATGCCAAGGTATAAATAATAGCAAAATCACTTATTATTATAATTAGATTCAATCACAACTATGATTATGATTTGGAATGAAGAAAAAAGCTAAAAATACTAAAAACTGAAGCTGTCACTAGGATTTAAGCTGGAAGTAAGAGGGCATTGAGAAGAAGAGACAGCAGGCTGGTATCTCCAGATGTCTTATTAAGTCAGAAGTTATATGCTATGCAGCCTCAAAGGATAAAATTGGTGTCTAGGTGTTCAAGCTTTAAGCAAGAGAGAAATTCTGAATAAACCAGAGATTTTCAAAATTGAGATGCGTTGAGCTGGGAGATTGTATGCTGTGTGCAATGATGATTTTTTATTTCAGATTTTATTATTGCCTGCTAACAATGTGACAAGGACCTGATATATTATACATTTGTTGGGTTAAATTATTCATTATCTCTTACTTTGGAAGTGAAGTAAACTTTTGATATAGATAACATGAGCTAATGGTCCCTGAGAGCCCTGTGTGTGTGCAAGCACATGTGCGTATTAAATGAAATAAAGTAAAAGTATTTTGAAAACTATGAGGTCACAAGTTTGTTAAATTCTGTTAATGTTGTCCCAAATTATACACATTTTAAAATTCTGTTGCAACTAGAAAAATTATAACTTACTGTTAGTTGTAAAGAAAATAAACAATTGGTTTGTTACTAATATGGGAAACCTTGCTGATTGGTTCAAATAAACACAAGCCAGGACATGTCCATTCACTTGTGGTGAATTTATTAGTTGCATTTTTTTTCTACTGCTACTGTAACAAATCGTGACTAACTGAGTGACTTAAAATAACAAAAATATATTACCTTCTGGTTCTGCATGTCATAATTCTAAAATCTAAATTCTAAAATATAAGGCTAAAAATAAAGAGATCAGTAGGTCTGTGTTCCTTTTAGAGGTTCTAGGAATAATGATTCCTTGATATTTTCAGCTTCTAGGGGCTGCCTTCCCTCTTTGGTTGATAGTCTCAAGCTCCCCTTCCATCTTCAAGTCAACAACTATGCTACTCCAACCTCTGTTTCCTTCATTACATTTACTTCTTTGACTCTAAATATCCTATTTCCCTCTTTTACTCAGTTGGATCCTAGTGATTATATTGGGCCCATATGGATGATCCAGGTAATTTAACATAAAATTCTTAATTTAATCACATCTGCTAAGTCGTTTTTGCTATGTAAGGTTGTCATGTATTCACAGGTTCCCATATGTAGGACATAAACATCTTTGGAGGAGAATTATTCTGCCCACAACATTGTTCTTTAGGTATTGCGATGCTTTGTGTGTATCCTAAGATTAAACACAGTTAAGAGCAGTGGTTTGAATCATGGGGCCCCAAATCGGTCCCCCCAGGTGTTGCCAGAGGACACAGGGTATCAAGGGGCAGGTGCTTTTGACTTAATCAGGACAGGTATGTTTGTTGTCTGTGGTATCTATCCACCTTCTGGATATGATTTCATTCTTCTCTAGAGTTCCATTACTCAAATGTGGAATTGCTTAAATAAGTAGCAATTTGCTATCATTTGAAGCTTGGGTTATTATAATGTCATACCACAGGATATCTTCTATTATCAACACTCAAACTTATATTTGTCCCAGTGTATTAAAGTTCCAAATCAATAACCAACTATCTTCTCTTACAACAATGAAGTTTACAAATATACCAAATAAATAAACCAAAACAAGTTGAATATTTTAGCAAATTGAATTTTTAAGTTTACTATTCAAAACTTTTTGAAAATCATGGAATATCTTCTTTCTTGAATTCATTTATCTTCTGTAAAACAACTAGTGCTTTCTTTAACTTTCTTATTAATTGCTTTTAAAATAAAAATTAAATACCAGACAACTGTTAGAGATGATAATGGAAATGTCCAGAGAAATCAAATTAAACAATTTATTGCCAGCCTTTGTATAAAAGACATTGTACATACTATTACATAGTATACAATTGTGGATGAACTAAGGTTTTTGACCTCAAGACTTTATTCAAGTAAGACAAATTAAAGGCTACACCTAAAGTTAATCCATATTAACAATTCAAGATATGGTTAATAGGTGCCCCAGGCAAGGAATAATTTTTAAAAATAGGTTCTGAAATGGCAATCTTTTAATCATGATGGTTGACAAATTGGATGCAGACATTCCCTTTCTCTCAGATTGGTGTGAAGATCGATCACTACACCATGTAACAAATATTTAACATAATGCCTGGTTCAAGATATTTAAGAAATTGCTACTGAATCTAGAGATCATAGACTGTACGGGAGTATTCATTAGCTATTCATCCCTATTGGTAAATCAGGAAGAAAGTACTTATTTTTTACTAAAAGTTTGTAGCAGATGACATTTAAATTTCTATCCATCTCAAAAGTTCTGGGATAATATTGACTATAGAAAAAATCTTTTGGCAAGAAAGTTAAAACTCTAAGTACAATGGGCCATATTGACTTATACTTTGTGATTCTATCAAAAAGGCAATATTAGAATAAATTTATAGTTGTCTCAGTCATGCATTTTTAAAAGTTGAGTGCACACACATGCAATTAATTGGTTAATGAATTATTTGCAGGATATAGACTGAACACAATCCTTACCAAAATCCCAGTTTGGTTTTTGGCAGAAATTGGAAAGCTAATCCTGAAATTAATATGGAATACAGGGAACTAGAATAGCCAAAACAATCTGGAAAAAAATGCCGAATTGTGAATAAACACACTTTTTTTTTTTTTATTTTAAAACTTTCTACAAATGCAATAGCCAAGACAGTGTTCTAGGGGCATTAAAATTGACCTATCAATTGAATCAGGAGTTTGGAAATAAACTCTAATTTTGTGGGATATTACTTTTTTTTTTTTGGTGGTGGTGGTAGTGGTGGTACTAGGGATTAAACCCAGGGGCACTCTATCATTGAGCTATACACCCAGACCTTTTCATTTTTTATTTTGAGACGGACTCCCACTAAGTTGTACAGACTGACACTAAATTTGCCTGAGCTTGCTGAGTCATTTGGATTATAAGAGTGTGCTACCACACCTGACTGGACTATCAATTTTTAACAAAAATTCCAGGAGCATTTAATGAGGAAAGAATAGTGTTTTCAAACAATGATGCCAGGACCTTAAGATAGCCGCATGCAAAAGAATAAAAATGCACCCATGCCAGACGCACATACAAAAATCAACTCAAAATGGATCTGGTCCTACATTTAAAAGGTAAAACAATAAGACTCCAGGAGAAAATATTGGAGAAAATTTTATGACCTTGGATAGGCAATTTCTTATATATATGTATTATACCAAACACAAGTGCAAAAAAAAAAAAAAAATGAGTAAATTGAATTTCAACAAAATGAAAAACATTTGTTCTCTGAAGGACACATCAAGGGAAAAATTCACAAAAGGGGCAGAAAAACTTGCAAATCATAATCCAACAATAAAAATGACACACAGTTGAATTTAACAATGGGCCAATTATTTCAATAAGAATTTCTCCAAAGATGGTAGGCAAGTGGTCAAAAAACACTTTACAAAATGCTAAAAATCAGTAGCTATTAAGAAAATGCAAATAACCCCCAAGATATTACTCCACACAATCTAAAATGGCTAAAATTAAAATTGAAACAGACAATAATAAATGTTGATGAAGATGTGGAGAAATTGGAGCCTTTCTGCATTGCTGATGGGATAGTAAAATGGTGTAGCTGCTTTGGAAACAATTTGGTAGTTTTCTCAAAATTATTGTTATCCTACAGCCCTGTAGTTCCATTCCTAGGTATATAAAGGAGAACTGAGAACATATATTCACACAAAAACTACGGTTTTAAGAAACATTATTTATAATAGTCAATAAGAGAAAACAACTGAAATGCCCATTAAGCAATGAATGGATAAATAAGTGAACATGTTATACACAAACAATGGAATATTATTCACCAAAAAAAGAAATATAGTCCTTGAAAAACTTATACTAACTAATAGAAACTGGAAGCAATAGGCTGTATGTTCTGTGATTCATTTATATGAAATGCCTGGAACAGACAAGTCATTAGAGACAAAAAATAAATTAGTGGTTTTCAGGGGCTAGGAGGGAGAGAAAAATGGGGAATGGTTATTAATGATTATTTGAAGTGATGGAAATGTCCTAAAATTATTTGTGATGATTGTAGGACTTTGTAGATATACTGAAACAACTTAATTGCATACTTTAGGAATGTTAATTTTATGACACATTACCTCAATAGAACTTTTATGAAAAATAAGAAAATAGTATATATAATACAATATCATTTCAGACAGAAATATGTAAAACTACTCACTGTTTATGCATGTGCACACAAAGATATACAGAAAGAGAAAGGAAACAGAGTGGAGCACTGAAGTTGCTGAAGTGTTGGAACACTGCACTTGAAGGAAGTACCATCAAATACACATCTCCTCAATTCCAAATACCAATCCTGTCCTTACCAGCTGCTTTTTAGATACTGTATTGCACTCCTTGAAATTCAGTACTTACTGAACATTGGGATATTTGTAAAAGGTGCAGAATGAGAGTATTACCAACAGTTTCAAATAAGAGCATCTGATTCCTTGAACACCATGGCCTCTGCCAAATTCAAAATCCATCCCAAACTACACAGAGATAAGAGCAGGAAAATAAAAATAGCTGGCAATTCTCCAAGAGTTCTAATAGGGTGTTCATAAGTAATACAGCTGTTCAAGTTCCTCACAGTACAGCTGCTATAGGAATTTGAACAATTAGAAGTTTGGCAAATAGGTCCACATGAATAACGGAGATCTGTGGGTTCAAATTCCTCTGAAGAGGCTCAGTTGCTCAAAGCCACAGGATACTGGAATGAAGGTCCATGTGGAAATCCCCATGGAGTGAAGTGGGGGGAGGGCAAAGAAGGAAGAGAGGGGTTGGTTGAGAATCCACTATGTCAACAATAGGAACCATGCCTAGAGTTCATGTATACCCCATGATTTCTCAGAGCTCTGAGGAGGCAAGTTCTAGAGAGACTGATATTCTCGCCCAGTGTCACTTAGCTGGTGAAGACACAGCAGAGATTTTCAACTCCAATAATATGTTCCCGAGTAACATGCATGTGTGCGTGTGTGTTCACACTGCCATAAATTACCCTTATATTTCAGCAACTGTTAGAACGTTAAATTTTTCATATTTAAAAAATTTTTTAAATATTTGTTTTAATGAGTTATACATGAAAGTGGGATATTCATGCACTTTGATATATCTTACATAAATGAGAAATAATTTCTCTTTTAACTGTATTAAGGGAAAAGGTAACCAGATAAACACAAAGGCAGAAGTGGAATATTTTTGTTCTTTTAATTATAATTGCATAAATCCAAATGGGAAAGAGATGAGGACTTGAAGGGAGTAGGAAACCCAAAAGATGGGATGGACATTGCAGTCAAAACCATGTTAATGAATTGGCAGGATATTTGAAAAGCAAATACATACATAGGATATCAAAAGGTCTTGAGTATAATAGATAAACTAGAGGAATGGAAGGTTATTATTTAATTTCCCTCTAACTAAAATCCATTCTCAGATTTTTTGTTTGTTTCTTTTTATTTTCTGGGAAAGATGGGAAAATGTAGGGCTGGGGACATGAGTAAGGTTGTATATATAATCTCTTGCATGGTATTTGGCAAAGATTGGTCACTGTATTTGTAAATAAGTATGCAATTACTTCTGAAATTACCAGAGAAATTACTCTTAATACAAAGAATCCTTGTTTTCATATCAAGAGATCTAAGACCAGACATGCATATTTAATAAAGGATAATTTGGGCCAGATGCCATTGTGCATAGAATTTGAATGTTAATTTTGAAAACACACAAGACATATTGCATTAGAGTTAGATTAACCTAATTTCCACAAATGTTAGCATGAATATCCAGTAAGTATTAGGACTAGTGTCTTAAATATTCACCATATGCCTTCCCATTACAGAGCTCTGTGTGTATGTAAGTCTATATGTCAATTGTGCTCATATGGCTAATGAAAACAGATTGTTGTCAATTACCCTGATTTGACCAGTACATATTGCATATGTGTATTGAAATATTACACTGTACTTCATAAATATGTACAATCATTGCATGTAGATCAAAAAATTTTGTAAAAGTTTAAGGACATGGAAATGTTAAGTAAACTGATTTGATTGTTACAAACTGTATATATGTATCAAATTATTATATACTGTCCCATACATATGTACAACTAAAACAATAATTAAGAATAAAATATGCATTTAAAAAGGGGGAAAAGCACATAGTTTCTGACATACTCCTGGTATATTTTGTTGATTTTCCCCCCCTTTGGAGGGTGGTCCATGGTAATAACTAAAATAATTTATTCGAGCATATGGCACAAATGAGATAAGCATTAACATTTTCAGCTTGGAAAAGAGTAGAAAGGAGTTAAAGAATAGCTAATACAGAGCTGAGTTTGAAAACTCCTTCCCTGGACTCACAGACATCTTCCTCTCTGCTCCACACAGGCTGCTTGTAGCACTTGCTCTGGGGGCAGCCAGGCTCTCAGATGGGAAAACTTCACGCATACGTAGGTGGAGCTCAAAAAGTGGTATCAGTTCAGGTTTTGGAGATGGAGCAACAATTCACATCGATTCTTTCCGTGGAGATCACATTTTGCAAAAAATTAAGATGTTTTGGGCTGTTTGTTTTGTTTTCCCATATTTTCCAATAGGGAAACTTGATTTGTGTGTCATATTCTGTTTGGTTTAATTCACTGAATTAATTTGGATAGCCTGACTTATGCAGCAATAACATCATAATCCTGAAATCTCAGTGACCTATAATAGCAGATAGTTCTTTTTTTCTGTTTACAGGATTGGAGCAAGTTTCAATGTAAACTACTGGGAGAAATCCTTCTTTTTACACAAACTCTCACTGAACTGCTCAGTGATCAGAGTCAGAAATTCTGATATCTTATGGCTTGTCCATGGCCTCATTGGTTTCATGGACAAAGAAGAAAAGCCAGGGAGTCATACACTGGCTCTTCACTGCTTCATTCTTGAAGTGGCACTTGGTCTTTTATGCATGACCTGTTGACCAGCATTAAGGTTCCAAAACCCTGCCTAACTACAAGGATGCACGTGCTAAACAGGGGTTTGCATATAGCCAATGAGGAGTGGCTGTCTCTGCCATAATCACTGAATCTATTCAATAAACAGGAAGAGCTCTATGTTTGTTTTTTAAAATAAAGAGGTTTTTCCCACGTTTATAACTGGTGCATTATAGTTGTACATATTGATGGGATTTGTAGTTACCTACTTAGACATGGACACAATATACCAATATAATTTGGCCAATACAGCTTTCTAGCACTTCCCCCCTCCCTCTTCACCTCTCACCCCTTGGTTCCTTTGCTCTATTACCTCTCTTTGATTTCCATGAAATCTGCCCCCACCTTTCTTTTCTTTTTTCTCTCTAGCTTCTGCATTTGAGACAAAAAATATGACCATGGACTTTCTGAGTTTGACTTATTTCACTTAACATAATGGTCTCTAGTTTCATCCAGTTTCCTGCACATAATATAATTTCATTTCTCTTTATGGCTAAATAAAACTTTATTTAGTATATATGCCATACTTTCTTTATCCATTCATCTGTGGTGTACACTTAGGCTGGTTCTATAATTTGGCTATTGTACATTATGTTGCTATAAACATGCCTATGCATGTATCATTGTAGTAAGATGACTTTAACTCTTCAGGGTAAATACCTATGAGTGGTATAGCTGGGTCATATGGTGATTCCTTGCCTAGCCTTTTGAGGAACCTCCATACACTGACTTCCATAATGGTTGTACTAATTTAGAATCCTTCCAATAGTATAAAAGTGTTCCTTAAAATAAAGACTTTTTATGAGGCTTTTTTTTTTTTTCTGGGAAGCATAACTTTGGGAATTGAGTATTATATGAAATCATTTTTAGAAATTCTGTTTGAGAAGAACCATAAGAAATCTAGTCATCCTTCAATGGATTTCTACACTAGAAAAGCAAATATTATTCTCTATTAAGTACCATCAAGTGTTTTTTTCCCCAATGAATTTAACACTCCTGTTGATTTGAATATGTGGTAGCTATCGCCAAACAAAACCTCACAAATTTTGTTTCTAAAATGCCTTCCCTATAATTATCCTAAGTTTTAACTGACTTATGCTCATTGGTTTCAAGCATATCAACAAAAAGTTCTGTATCCTTTTCTATATAACTATTCACCTATAAATGTGTATATATATATGTATATGTACATATATATGTATAGATATTACATATATGTATAAGTACCATACATACTTATGCATACTACAGATATACTGCATATACATAAATATTATATACATAACTATTATATATGCATTACTACTATATATGCATAATTTCTATACATATTACATTATTTAAATATAATCATAGCTGGTTTTGTTTTACCACTGTGTAAATGAAACAAAGTTAAATACAAATGTAGGATGATTAAGCTTGTTTAAGTTTCCTTGGTAATACACAATAGACTTGAGGAACAAAGCAACATGACCCATGACCTGGTGTTGGAGTTCCTCATCTGATGGTTGATATTTTAGAAAAGAGATTCCCCATTGCCTTCTGAGTGATATCACATCACCCCAAGAGGAAATCAGATTTTGTGGGATGATATTTTTCAGGTGTCAGATAAGAAGTGATAATGAATCACTGTCTTTTAAAATGCTGCATCATTAGCTGCAGCCATAAGAAATTTCCTAATCTGCTGTAACAAAATGGTCCAACTAGTTCTCTTGCTGAGTTACAGTACTTCTATCTATGATCTTGCCAATTGTTCCAGTGTAATTCTTTTTTCATCCAAGAAAACTTTACCCAAAGGAGAGGAGAAACAAATAGAACAGTTAGAATTAAGTGACAATTAGGTAGTAAATTAATGCCTCATCCAAGCTGTTAATCATTCATCTCCCTTTCAGTGTAATCAAGACTATTTAGCATTGCTTCTCTTTAATGTAATTACTCAAATAGCAGGTGTAGAAAGTATTGAGTATTGACTACTCTTATCAACATTCAACTCAGAGTTTTCAACAGGAAACCCTGGATACAAAACAAAGGCTTTTCAGTTTTATTGGATAGGCAATACAATATTTACTAAAAATTGTCCAGTGACACACAAAATTAGCACCCTCAAACACAGTGCTACCCCAATTAAATACTGTAAATAAACATAATGATTTAGGTAGGAACTTGATAATATTATACTGGCAGAATAGGTACTTCAACGTCATGAAAAGCATCCATGAAAACATATAAGTAACATATTTGCTTGTGAATACCAACTATTTTCTCCTTAATATCAGAAACAAGACAAGTATGTCAATTGTCAGTGCTTAGGTTCAAGATTAAATGAGAAGTCTTACACAGTGCAGTAAGGCTTAGGAAATAAAACAATCATAAATACTAAAAAAATAGAAAAAACTATTCTTAGATGACAATTTCACATATAGAAAATTCTATGAATTATAGAAAAGAGAAGCTAAGGGAACTAATTATGTTTAACAAGGTCATAGGATTTGAAGTCAACATCAAGTGTATTTTCACTTACTGGCAGTGCAAAATATGAAACATAAATAGTAAATATTACTTACTATAAAGTCTTTCAATATGAAATAAGGATGTCTTAAATATAACATGTTTATAATCTCCACAATGAAAACAATAAGTCATTAGTGAGAGAAATTAAAGAAAAAATAAGTGGAAAGATGTACCATATTCCTGATTCTAAACACTCATTTTTGCAAAGCCAATCATATGAAAACAGTTAACACTAGAACTTTAGCTAAAAGAGAAAAGGTAATAGTATAGAAAGTATAGTATAGTAAATAAGATAAAATCCTTGTGACCTTGGGGAAAGTGTATGGCTCTTCTACAGAATACACAAAAGAATGGAACCACAAATGAATGCTAAATTAAATCAAAATTCAAAATTTCTCATCTTCTATAGACACTGTTAAAAAATAAATAATAAGGTAAGTAACACATAGGAAAAACACATTCAACAAAGTCTTATATTTTAAATAAACATTAATAAAATATAAATTAAAAATCAGCAAATACACAGCACAAAAATAAAGTAAATAAATAAACCACGAGGACATAAAAAGATGCTCAATATTATTAGTTATCAGGGACAAGCAAATTAAAAATCTTGAGGAAATTCTAGGGCACACCCATTTGGATATTTTTAATAGACAATATAAAGCATTAGCCTGAATATGAAGTAAGTGGGACTATCTTATTTTGCCAGTGGGAATGCAGATGGATGCAGGGTTTTGTAAAGTCTTCTAGTAAAAACAAACAAACAATCAAACAGAAAACAATTTAAAGCTAACCCAGATTTCCAAATTTATTTGGCATCTATGTCCAAGATTGTAGTAAAAACTGATAATTTTTTGTGTTGTCATTATTCATGTTTTAAGATATTGGGCAGGCTTTTATATAGACTAAAGTTCTACTTAGTTCTTCCTGACAATAAGCTGCATATTCTACTATCTACTTGTTGAATATATTTCCTGTCCCCATAGCAAATTTTATCAATTGATTTCAAATGAACAATGAATACTATGGCATGAAATCTGTAGACTAGAAATCAATTTGGTTCCCAATTCTGGTTATACTACTATCTTTGTGTCCTTGAAAAAGTAATGCACATAATATGACCTTCTATGCTTTACATTGTAGACTAATACTAAATAAAATTAGAAAATTCTAAAATAACATTTACCTACTTCTTTGCATCTTGTTTAGTAGTAGACACATAATATTTATTGTCTTACTAAATACTTTTCAATGCTTTACTGAAGATGAGAAAGAAAGATTTGACTTAAGAAAAATAGAACAAAATTAGCCCCCAAAAGGTTATCAATTTATATAATTGAATAGATTATATTAATTTGCTAGTTCACAATGATACACAATTACCAAAAAATCCAATATCTTCTGAGAATCAAGAGAAGGAAAGAATATGGAAGGAAGTTAATTCATGTCTGTGTGTATCCCCATTGCTAGAAAAACTAGGGATTGTAGAAACATCCCTCAACATTGTAAGATATATATATATATATATATATATATATATATATATATATGCTAAACCCAAGGCCAACATTAATTTAAATGGTGAAAAAGTGAATGCATTCCCTTTAAGAACTGGAACAAGACAAGGATACCCTCTTTTACCACTTTTATTCCTTGAAACTCTAGCCAGAGCAATTAGACAGAAAAAAGAAATTAAAAGGATTCAACTAGGAAAAGCAGTCGCCAAACTATCACTATTCACAGAGGACATAATTCTATACTTAGAAGAGCCAAAAAAATTCACCAGAAAACTTCTGGAACAGAGTGAAGATCCTCAAGGCAGGGCACCAGTGGTGAATGAAGGCCCTTGTTAAATCAGGGCTGAAGTCTCACAGACCACCACTCTCCCTCATTGACATATGGGTATTGGTTTTAGAATTAAAAAAAAAAAAAAAAAAGTTTATTCTTAAATAAAAAGATACCTGACATTATGGTCGGAAAATATAGCCAATGTTTTTTTAGTTAGCTTGTGATGTTAATAATTCACCATAACACTGGTAATTTTCAGAGCTAAGAATTCTTACTTTACCCCACAGTCAATTAATAAAACTGTATTCTATAAATAGATTTTTAAAAATCATTAATAAAACTACAAAATGCATCAATGAATAACATAGCTACAAAGAAATCGAACAATTCCTAAGGTCCTTGTTTTGTATTTTATAGATCATAAACTCAGCTCTTTCTCCTGAGATGGAGTGAAAATTAGTGTCATAAAGTACATAACCACTCTGAATTTTATTTATAGAAGAAAACTACTCTGAACTTTTCATTATTTTTGAGCAAAATAAAAAATAAAAATCTCTGAAATTTAGCCTTAAAATTATTTCTGCTATTTTTTTTTTACATCCTACTATATACGAAGCATTGAATGCATTGCATGGATGGCTATTTGTACAAAATAAACCACTTAATTAACATAGTACAATCAAGTACCTCCATGGGAAAAAAAAGAAGTCATTTCTAAGATGATATATTTAACAATGACCATATAAGCAAGTAAAGTTTCTTTAGTTAATAAATTCTCTCTGGAATGTGTCTACATGTTTTTTTTCTATGAAGAATTTACAGTATTTTTTCCATTTAAATTGAAAGGACAACTTCAATAGGAATTATGCATGTGCTAGTAAGAATTTTATTTGCAAATAAAATATTAATTTTGACAGTAAATTAAAGAAATATAAAATAATTAGCTCTGTGTGAGAGAGATGAGGATCTAAATTGATAAGCAATTGAAAGGACATTGAAAGGAATGCCACTTCTTCAATAAAAGGTACAGGAAAAAATGAATGTATATATGAGGAAAAAATAAACCTTAACCCATACCTCATGCCAAATACAAAAGAGCTCTATAAAGAACTGTTCTCTCCAATGTATATCTTACAATCCATATAGGAGAACCTATACAATCCATATAGGAGGTGAGGATGTAACCCTCCAGGCATAAAGAGAATGGATCAGATCATTTATGGAAATAATTAATACATACCCCATCAGGAATAACTGTAATTAAAACCATTGCAGTCTTATATTTCCTATCACTTAACCCAGCAGGCAGCTTTCCTTCAGATAAAAAGTATCCAGATAAGTGGAAATGTTCCCTAAAGCTAAAATAGTGAACCCCTTCTATTCATGCCTGGGGAAAAACATCTTTTTTTTTTTTTAATTGATGAATAAACAACAAACTAGAGAAGTATGATAGAAAATTGAGGCTTACCTAACCCATCATTGTGGTTAGCATTTTATTTTCATGTGTGAAACTGAAAATTTAATTAAAAAACCACAAGGTAAAAACTTCACCTTTGGTTATAGATACATTTCAAACTTATAATTTATTTTCTTCAATATTAAACACTTAAAATTACCTTCCATGTGGTTCAGTGTTTGGGTGTCTGGTCTACATGGCTTTTCCCATTACTGTTCCTTTTCTCCCTGACTGTGCAGACCTAGGATGGGAGGGCTCATTCATCCCCTTCTCATTTCTTTCCATTATGTTTGCCCATCCTAGGGACTCTCATGTGGCCTTATTCAAATATAAGTAGGTCTTGCATGTAAATATCTTTATTAAGATAGTATTTTAGTCACAAATGACAGTTTTAAATTAAATGTACAATACTCCTGTATTGTGAATTTGATTCAGCCATCAATATTCTATTAAAATAACCTATTAAGAAAGAAAATGCTTGAATAACTGAATCCATATTTACATGTCCAATTAATTCTCAACAAAGAAATACAATGGGGAAAGAAATGTCACTTCTTCAATAAAAGGTACTGGAAAAAAATGAATGTATATATGGGGGGAAAATATACCTTAACCCATACCTCATGCCAAATACAAAAAATAGCTCTATAAAATTTCATTGCCTAAGGAAAAAAAAATTCATTACCTAGGTGATTCGACACAAAGTAAGGGTCATAAAAGACAAGAATTGCACTTAATCAGAATTTAAAAGTCCTATGCTCATCAAAAGATGTTGTTAAAATTAATAAATGAGCTACACATTGAGATAAAGTTTTAAAACTCAATTACAAACATCTATATCTTTCAATGCATACATATTATATACACAAATACATATATATATAAGAATAATGCTATAGAATAGTACAATATGTAGTAATAAAGGTATAATGATAATTACTATACATTTAAAAAGCACAAACAACACAAAATTAGACAAAATACTTGAATAGATGAAAAGAAGCCATATATGTACAAACTAGAGGGCCATGAAATTAACAGAGTGACAATCCCCAATGTTATGGAGCAACTGGTCCTCTCACACAATTTTGGTGGAAGTGTAAATGATACAACCATTTTGAAAGATAGTTTTCACAATTACTTATAATTAACCCATCTAGAGACACGAGACACAAGGAAATATATGTTTGCAAAATTATTTATACAATAAAATCATTTAAGATGCATCTCTGCCTTCCGGAAACATTAATTCTACATATGTATATTCCTGCATTAAGTCTACAAATATTTACTAAGAAGCTCCTATGGTCATATGACTGTGCTGGCAAAAACAAAAGACATGAGTCACATTCTTACAGATTATGAGACTCACAATCTAAGAAAGAGGAAGAGGTTGAACATATGAAAATCTTAACAGTATAATGTAGCACATGATCCAGTATCAACTGATCAAGTAACATAAAATATCAAAGTATTAAAATGATTAGGTAAGATATTTCCAAGTGTACCACTGACCTGCTAGGCTTATTTTCCTTCCCTCACTTCTCCATGCAAATACATTTAGCAATTGTTTTTTAGATCATCTCATTTTTATTTCAAACAACAGAATACTTAGGTAGGAAGGATGCAGACTATCATTGGACCTGCCCTTCTTCTGCAAAGAGGAATGAAGCTTCATCAAATAACACAATTAAAAATAAATTTAGTATCCCATAACATTGTTGGGAAAGCATAGGACAAAGAGTGACAGATTTCTATTTTCCTAATTTTTACCTATATGAACATGTAAGAGAATGAGAAATAAGGTTAGGAGTGGAGGAGCTGATAATGACTTTGTTTTGAAATAGGTTAGGTCACCTCAAGAGCAGGAAGACCAACTCATGGCATGTTTTTCAAGTGCTCCTGTGTTGGACACTGTGCTAAGCACTTCACATAGCACTGTCTCACCTAACCCTCTCAACAACTTTGTGTGGTGAATATTATTATTTCCCATGAGGAAACGGAGGCTCAGGAAGTTAAGAAACTTGCTCACATTCACAGAGATGTTAATTGTTTGAGTCAGGATTTCAACTCATTTCTTTCTGGCCCCAGGCCATCATTATTCTTATCATAAATTTCCCTTTAAAAAGCTGAATGCTCCATCTACCAATTTAAAGTGGTTGGCATCCTCTAATGCAATATTCTGAAACTTTTGCTAATTAAAATAATTTAAGGACAGGGAGGAAGACAAAAGGAGGCATAACATCATAATATCACAATCAATATTTGGAAAAATGTGCATAGAATTTCTTAAGGGTGACACACACAAAAAAAATAAGCATTATCATTTGCCACTCAGCATTTTATTACGCCAAGAGAAAGTAATTAGTATGCCATTCATTCTCTGATTCAGAAATTTGAGATCTTTATTAATTAGAAAACTGAACCGGAAGCCTTTCATTGTGTGGCTGCCTTTGAATATACCAAATAACCCACTTGTTTACCTGTGTTTGCACTGATTCAGAAATTACACTTTCAGAGGGGCAGGGGAAGAATGAAAAGAAAAAATAAAGCTACATAGAAAGAAAGAGGAGGCCTGAGGCAAAACTAAACACTGAAATGTGCAAACCAAATTAATATACTTTAAATAGGGCTGAACACAGGAGTCATGCTAGAGTCAAAACTGGATTGAATTGTCTTAAAATCATTTTCAAATAACAGAAAATAGATACATGCATATATCTTTGTACATTGAAAAATCAAGTTCATGTATTCCACATGTTCTCAGTATTGGAAAACCAAACAATTGAGTTCTGATAGGTTTCCATCTCAGTCCATGTAAGCTGGGGATAAAAGCTAACCTCTGAAAATGAGAGTAAGAGTTGTACCCACTAATATAATGCAGCTGTAGAACTGCGAAGACATCTCACCAGCACCTAGGGAGACAGAGATGGAAAAGGACAGCGCACAAATCTGTTGCAAGATGCTCTCTAGGGAGAAATTTTCCTTGTACTTCCAGGGAAGTACTGTTTGAGATGCTGGAAAACATGACTACAGACTGAGGGAGTTTCTGACAGAGTTCAGAAGAGTAATCTCTGAAAAGACCGCCCCCCCAAAAAAAAAAAAAAAAAAAAAAAAAAAACTTAGGAAGACAGCTTTTCATCTTAATGAGATGCTAGACTCATGTTAATAAGATGTTGTACTGTGTTCTGATATCTCATTTCATGCCCTGAATATCCCTTTGAAGCAAGTATTATTATTATCTACACTTCATAGATGAGGAAAGTTAAAGCAAAGTATAGCCATGCCCCCTCACTAGTAATTAGCAGAGCATGGGCATCTTGTCCATCCACCTTGACATGTGTTCTTTTCAAAATGATGTCTGGTTAATGCCTAACAGCCAATAAACTTCATCTGGTTGTGGGTGTCACCAGAGCAGGCACCATGCCTGCTGCTTCACAGTTATCTCCTCAGGGCTTTGCAGGAGGCCTGACATAGAATAGGAACTCAAGATGTTTTCATCAGTGCTGACTTTCATTACAACTTATATATCCTAACAAGGCAAAAAATCCAATTGAAAATGACACATGCCTCCGGAAAATCTCTTCCTTAGGCACAGTGTACCACCACATCACAATTAGCAATTAATATCAAAAGTTTACCCTAAAAGGAAAATAAAACCATTTAAGAAAACAAGTCTAGAAAGAAGCAACTAAGTCCTAGTGGGAGTACTTTTGTTGGTGAACTCTGAGTAACTTTATATTTTTCATTGGCTTTGGCTCAACAGGGTAAAACACAATGAGTAGAGATGGATAATTCAGAGGTTCTCTACAGAACAGTGAAGCAACAAGTGGTCCAACTGTCTCTGACATAGACTTATGGTTTATAGACATAGACTTTATGTAGACAGATACACCTGTTGCAGTGTTGGATCCTAGAAGCTTGGTTTACTATCATTTCAACTTAAATGTCAACTCCTGAAAAAGAAATCAAAATACAATTAAGTATCTTTATGTACACCTGCAGTAGCAAACAAAATCCAAATTCTCTGGGTCTATCATTAGGTTTCTGGAATAATTTGCATTGAATAATATTATCTGGGTTCAGTTAAGGTTTATTCTTCCTAGAATTTGAAATGGTGCCAGTTCCAAATCTTGTTAAAAGGATTTATATGTCTCTCAAAAGATCTCTTCCGTATGTACTGATTCTTAGCTGGCTTGGAACCATTAATTGTTTTGTTTCATAGCCCTGGAATGAAGACTAGTATCACTTTGCCTCCAACTGGAAGAGTGCCAGTCATTTAAATTGCTTTCTGTATTCAATAAAGCCAAAGCAAATCTAGCACCAGGCCAAATGATCAGGATATCAGGGCAGAGTAAAATCATAAATCTCCACCTCCATGCCTTTAGAAAGATAGTTTTAGCCTAGACTCTTCCTAGGTAATACCACTAAAACTATAACTAACTTATCAAAACAACTCAATAACTTTGTATAAACAACTCAAAATTACTACATATAAAATGACAAAATGTGGGAATATGTTTTCTTTAGTTCCTTTATGTTTTGTCATTCCCAAGGACTTTTTGTTCTATTCTGCAAGGAATTTATTGCAAGATGCCTAAAGAAATCATGCATATTAAAATGCAACATAGCATCTTTTGTATCACCAGTGTTACTAAAACAATTCATGTAATATGTAAATATGATTCCATATTTTGTATATATGCATAAACATAAACATATTTATGCATAAACACATATACATATTATACATAAGTTTTATATATATATATATAACTCAACAACTTTGCATAAATAACTCACAATTACTAAATGAAAATAATAAAATATGGGAAATACATTTTCTTTAGTTCATTTAGTTTTATTATTTCTAAAGATAAATATTTATACAGCATATGTAGCTCATATATGTTGTATATGCTACTTAAATTCTAAAAAATCAATAATAAAATAGAGAATGACAAGAAGTGAATATCAACCTAAATTTGACCAACAAGAACTAACTACTCTTAATATATTGGGCATAATCCTTCCAGATATCTTTCCTGCATATGTATTTACATATACAAACACATACAAAAATCTGGATATAAATACCATCCTATATTCCATACAACAGTGTGATATATTCACTAAATATGTAGCATGCTCCTTAGAATCTAGCTATATATCATCTTTACAGTAGCTATACAGTATTTTATTAAATGGCTTTATTAATTGACTTTTCTATTGATGAATATTTATTTCTGATTTTTAGACTTATAACCAATATTATAAAATATTGTCTTATATATATATACCTTTGTGCCTTCATCTAATTATGTACCAGAAATGAATTCCTGGAAGTATAGTCATCAAATAAAAATGTATAATATTTTCATTCCAGAAAGTAATTAAGAAGTGAGAAAATCCAAATGGCATTTTTTTCCTAAATCCTTAATATGCTAGGGATTATAATTTTATCACTGGTCCGTACTTATCAATATTGAAATGACTTTTTTCATGTAATCATCCTTGTAGTTGACAACAGAAAGGAGAGTCGAGAATTTCACTCCCATTGCCAGTTTACCCAGGAATCCTGCTTTTGGGTCTTAAGGCCAAGGGCCATCACTAAGCTATCCAATCTGCAAGTTGTCTAGTTTGTGAATGTAAATTTCTTTGGGCAGGGAATCTTTTTAACAAATTTAATTGTGAATTAACATAAACCATGTTGGCTGTGACTGCACTAATGAAAACAGTCATAACTTGCAAATGTGACAACTGTATGAAGGTCACATCACCAAAGAGGTTTGAAAGGGATTAGGAAAAAGAAAAATAAAAAGCTGACTGAATGACCGGAAACTGAGGCCATGAGAACTGCTGGAATGCAGCATCAACCTGAGACGGACTGTATCATTTCCAGAAGAAACAAAATCACAGGAAAGAAAAACACTTCTGAGAGTGTAATAGTGGGAGGAATAAAGGTCAGCCAAAGGCACAGGAAATCACTGTAAACATTAGTTTAAGAAAACTCTACTTCCTGTCTCCTGGTTCCATTCCCAGGTTAGTGAAGCCTTGCTCTACAGTTCAGTCCTTATTTTTGGACTTTGCTGATCACCATAATAGTAAATAAAGATTATCACTGTTCTTCTCAGAAGGTTAAAGATCAGTGTCCACAGTGCAGTGGTTATTTTCTGATTAGGATAGATTCCCTTCCACCATTCTGGAGAGCTGAAATAGTGGTGGGCTCACTCACTGCTACTTGAGAGGCCTGCCCTTTTTTCTTCCTGTTACAGGAGATATTTGCTTTTCCCAGAGTGTCAGTAGGATCAGATAGTCTGAGGCCTGTGCAATGTAGTTATTTCTCTTAAGAACCAAATTCCTTGAACTTTAAACACCACCCCTCTCTGAATACTTTCCACTGTGCAACAGGGTACATGAGCGCGGCATTGCTTTGCTTGAGAACTCTTTCCTATCCTCAGCAAAACTTCAGTGGGAAGCCAGCACCAGTTCTAATCAAGGCATTTCAATAAGATCTCTCTTTTTTCCTTTTTTAAAGTTGGTTTGTATACGAATACTCAAGGCTTTCCTGTAAAGTTTTTACTTTGAAAAAGAATAAGTCATTTGTCCTGCTTTTGTTTTAGAGTTCTGGCAATTTCTAAAGGAGGAAAATATTTTCTACCTCTTATTAGGACTCTCCCTTTGAATTCTAGATTATGGTTTGAGACCCAGTCATTGTCCTAGGTACAGCTTTATTTATTTATTTATTTATTTTTACTTCCTTTCCTCAACTATATTTTGGAATGAGCCAGCAGGATTTAGAGGTTTCCTAGGCCTTTATACAACAGTTATCTTTTGTTATGTAGCATCATTTCAGCACTTTGAACAAGAATAATGAGTGTGAAGCACTCACAACATAACCTCTAATGGAAAATAAATTCCCCACCTTGGAAGAGAGCCCTGGAGTTTTTCTGTGTACTAGCTGAATGAAAGGCTTAGAGGATGCCACTCCTTTTAGTTTATGAGAACACACTATCATTAGGTAGTATAAGGCTTTGCCTAGGGATTAGGGCAGAGAGAGGGTTCAAATAGCAATAAGACAATATGACAATTTAATATAGGAAGATGCAACTAACAAATATTCTATAACTTTCTGTATATCAAAACCACAACTAAGTGTTGCTTTTGTTGTTATTTAGTGATACCAAGAATCTTGTAAGAGGATGATATAAGAATATTCATGCATAAATCACACCACCAGTAAATTGGTGAAATGGTAATTTTTAGTAGAGCTAAATAAATGTACTGACATATATCTGTCCAAACTCAGGATCTTACAGACCAAGCTCCATTATATGTGATACACAAACTACCCAGTGAAAAGCCTGAGCTATTCCAAAAGGAAAAGGGAATCTCTCAGAAAAGTCTAAGACTTTATTTTCATTAGATATAGGAAGGAATATTTGATCTCTTCTGTTAATATGACTTTATTTTGAAAACATAAGCTGTTGATACACCATGAATTGTATAACATACAATGTAAACAAATAAATAAATAAACTGACCAGATTGTTGAGATTCCTAAATGACAGACTAAGGTAATTTTATAGTTGTTTCAAAGTCACTTAGAATTAAAAAAAGCCAAATGCCCACAAATACATTGTAAATATGAAATTTCAAGAACAGATATCTTATTTGTCATTTTTAAAGAGATTGGGGATCACTATGTTTTCCAGGCTGGTCTCAAACTCCTGAACTCAAATCATCCTCCTACCTCATCTTTCTTCATCTTCTTAGTAGCCTGGGTTAGGGATGTGTGTCACTGTCCCCAGCTAAGAATAGATATTTTAAATTGTGAAACTAAGATCAGTTGAGAGAAGCTCAGAGTTGCTAAATAAATGATTAGTCAAATAATTCTTAAGTGATTAATACACATTCACTAAGATGGATTTAAAAATGAAGTCCTATAAACTGCCGAAACTTAGTGTTGACAAAGGTTTTAAGTGACTGGAGTTCTTTGGGAATGCAATTTGGCAATTGAAAAATATTTTGATAATATATATCTAAACATAACTTAAGCAATGAAATAGCAATTTTAATAGTAGGAATGTTAAAGAAAATAAAGATGCATAAATGTTGGCACCTACTGACATGTACAAATTTTTTCTTAGCAGCATTGTTCATAATAGTACTGCACTGGAAACAATCAAAAGGTGAATCAATAATACAAAAAAAACCACAATAATTAATGTATAAGTATATAATACAATGCTATAGAGAGATGAGCAGTATCAAACTAATACCATATGGTAAAGGATGGATGAGTATCACTGAAATAATCTGAAGGAATGAAGCCATTCAAATTAGATGGCATTATTGTATTATTCCATTTATATAGCTAAATAGAAAAAAACTAATATGCAGTAATAGAAATGAAATTACTGGTTATTTTTTGAGTGATAATGATCACACAAATTATAAAATATGTGAAATATAAAATGTGATAATATAAATTATTGTCCTTGAATATCTGTAGTTTATGATATTTTGGCATGTGTTACATGCCAACAGATGCTTTTTTTCAAATGAGAATATTCCAGAGATACAGAAGAACTACCTTGTGGGGAGGCACAAGAGGGATAAACAATGGGTAAAAACATATCTTTTTTTTTTATTTCTCTCTTTCCATTGTCAAAGAGTGTGAATGATAAATTTCAAGGGAAAAAAAGACTACAGATGACTTTATTTTCATCATAATTCTATGGTTCTGGAAGTGTCTCTGAACTCAACAGGCAAGAGTTCTGTGCCAGAGACCAGTGAGGACGATGGGCCAATGTGCTACTCACAGAGTAAGTGAGGTGCAAGCCATGCAAAGACAGGGTTGTCTAGGCACAGAAAGCAGCAGTTCCCACATTTGATTCAGTAACTTAATATTTTGCTTTACTTTATATTTCTATCTAATTTACCTTGTGTCTAATGCAGCCAGCCATTCTGGTCACAAGCCTTTCCATATTTTGTATATTTCTATGGTCATTCAAGTAAGGAGAGGGAAATAAGGCAGAGTATAATGCTATTGAATAGTTTTCCAGCTAATTGCCTAGTTACCCATGGAGAGCAGCACTGATAGACATGTCAGCTCTATGTTACCTAAGCACTTTTCCCACTGTGTCTGATTTGAACTAATCCACACTTATTTTCTGGTAAATCTTATTAATGGAATAGACCCTATTTCATTTATTTAGCCAAATTCTTTCCACTTTCCTGCCAACAACTTATCTTTTCTAAGCTTTGCATTCATGCTACTGAAAGAAGATTGTGGTCAGTTAGTCTTAAAAGGCTAGTTCACAGATATTTAGAAATGGAAAATTAATAACATCCAGAAAGTATAAGAAGATTACCCTAAGGATAACTATTTTAAATTTAGGGGACTGTTATTTACAGTGAAATCACATAATTCTTATTCTTATGGTGCAAAATGTCATTTAAGGTATTCAACAACTATGATTTTTAAGGGTATTTTTACTTGGTAACATTTACTTGGAAAAACTAAAAGTTGGATAAAAGGTAATTGGTTCCCAAAATGGAACTTAAAAAATTTCCCTATGGGGAGTTAGCTCAGAGGTAGAGTGCATACTTGGCAGGCAGGAGAACTGAGTTTGAGCCCCAGTGTGAGTACACGTGAGTGTGTGTGCGCACACGCTTGCACACACACACACACACACACACACACACACACACAATTCCCGTGGTTAAAGGCAAAATATAGGACCTTCACAATCTCAATATATACTTCCCACCTTTTACTCAATAAGCACTTTCTCACCTCTTATCCAAGTTATTAAAAAGTTTGGAATACCTTCTTTAATGAAGATGTTTATTAATAGAACTTTGTATTTCTTTCCATTCAAAAGTGGGTATAAGCTAAGCTCTCTTGAAAAACATACTGTGCTTGCTGTAATGTTTCTTTGAGGATACACTGAAGTTGAGATTATTGTAAAATTTTATATTCTACTAAAGACTCATGGCACTCTGATTGAACAGAAATATTCTAAATAGGTATAAATGATGTAATTTGTCTAACTAACATCTTTCAAGTTATATTGTGAGTAAATTCCTGAATGATATAATCAGGGTCTTAGACAATAACTAAACAAGGGGACTCCCCAAAATGTAGTAATAGAGTAAAATCTTATAAGCGATTTTATATTTTCTCATAACTTTAAATTGATTAAATAATACATCATAGATATTACATTAGGATACATATTTAAAATCAAAACATATATATCCACACACATTCTACTTGTACCAAATGTTCATAAAATGAATTGCACATTCATTCAAAATATCTGGGCACTAACAACATATCTACTATACTGTAGATCTGTGGATGTATATATATTTAGTCTATATCAATATTTTAGAAGTTTATACAACATATGCTCTGGAAAATGTGCTGTTTTAAAAGGAAATTCATTGCTCTTAACCAGTTCTACAATTCACATACCTTTTAGATAAATTATTGCTAGAGTTTCCATAACCTAAGAAATCATAAATTAAGAGTGTATTGATTAAATATCATAAAACCTAAACGTGAATATACTCGAAAAGAGTAGAAACAACACCTCTCCTCACCCATTTCAAGTCAATAAAGCTCAGGGCAAAAAACTCACAAGGGCCTTGAATAATTAAAAATTTGCTTAATTCAGTTGAAAAAACATTTTCTTTTCCCCTTTTGAAATAGTCTAAACTATTCACTTTTCAAATTATTGATACTGAACTTTAAAGCTAAACAAACAAATTATGCAATTTTAATGAAACAGACTGGAAAATAAGTGTAATTTTTAAATTCAGGATTTCATTCAGATAAAAGGAAATAACAAGATGACCTTTATCTAATATACAATGGTAATAATAAAAAGAGAAAACAGAGTCTTCCTCCCATTTACATGTCAAGGGAAATTAATGAATTTCTGCATGGAATGTAAGTTGATACCATCTTTCTGCAAGGTTTATAACCAACATATATTAATGTACCTTCTCAGAACCTGAACAGCAGGTTGTTTGGGTTGTGAAATATTTTCTTTAATTTATAATATAGACTTAATAGTCTGTATATTTTTCATGAATTATAAGAACAACAAAAAAGGCTATTAATGTACATATTTAACAGTAGGAAATTGTTTATTTTATTTAATAATCACTATGAAGCCACTAAAAATAATGGGGTAGAATTCTGGAAACTATAGAAAGATTTAATATATAATTCAAAGAAAAAAAAAGAAAGAAAAGTATGTAAATATAATAATACTACTTTATGAAAATTAAAACACTGTTAATTTATTTGATAATTTTAAAATAATTATTGAGTGATAGACTACTATGTGTTTATATGATTTAATTATTTGCCAACTGAGAAGACATTTAGTAACTGATCAAAAATGATTACCTTCATATCATAATAATGGATTTTATTTTCAATTTTAATTTTATTTAATGATTTTTAAAATATAACTTGCATAATGAAAAGTAAAGCTATATTTCAAAAGAAATTAACCAAGGATCATAGGTTTTCTACTCATATAGAAGACATGTATTTCTAAAATATTGTACTTTCAAAGTGCAAATTCATAATTATTATACCAAAACAAAAGCATTTCTATAGACATGGAAACAAAAATATTCTCTACTGTAGTTCATTATTTTCAGTTTTAGATACTAACCCTTTTTTGCATTCAAAATGTTTTATACATGTTCTCATTAATCATCTTACTATTCTTTTTTGGTAAGTAGCTGGTAAAAGCTATTTAAAATCACTCACTGTGGCGTAGGATAATTAGAACATGCATGAACATGGACTACAGATTTGTATGGGGAAATACAAATAGTACAAACATCAGTGACAAGCAGTGCAGGAGCCCTGTTTGGGGATTGACTTGAATTGCGGTTGACTATGAGCCGTGGAGATTTGGGCTTTGTTGCCTCCCGTAGTCTCACGGGACTTGTTGCGGGATCTCCAGTGACTTGGCCGAAATTGCTGATCGGGTCAGCGCCATTTTTAGTGGTGGTGTGTTTGGCGTGTGTTAGTTGTTGTTAGAACCAGAGAGAAAAGTTATCAGAATAAAAAGCTGTTTGTCTCCAGTTTGCCTCTGAAGTTCTTCCCGCGGCTCCGTTGCTCCAAGCGCTTCAGGCGGCAACAGGTGGCGCCCCGTACAGGGACTTCGGAGCGGACAGGTAAGAACTGAAGGTCTCTAAAGATGGGTTCGAATATAACTGAATCCCAATTGATAGAGGCTATGCAAAGACTCCTTGATATACCTGACTCTGTTCTCAGTGAGGAGTATATAGACAAAAGTGAAAGTGATCAAAAAAGTGTAGATTCCACTGGGCCAACTGAGACCAGTAAAGAGAGTATTAGAAGAGACCCCAAAATGACAAAAATCCAAGCTATTAAAGCTATTCGGGAGCTATTGGCGAAAGCTGAAGGATACTTGCTCTCACTGGAACCTGGGCCTCAGGATATTGCTGTCAGTGAAATTAGCAGTGGTGAGGAATCTAGTAAAAGTGATCCTGAGAAAATGAGGAAAAAGAAACTAAAAAAGACCGAGAAAAAGGACGGTCAGGTAGAGGAGTCACTTGTGTCCTCTACTCCCCCATGGGTGGAATCCATTACAGAAAATATGAAGGGTATTACTAGGCATTTGCATACCCAAGAAACAGAAATAAAAAGTCTTTCTGATCGCTTATGCGCTCTCGAGGACAACTCACAGATACATTGGGAACCGCCAGCATTTGAAAAGAAAAATGGACAGAGGGTCCATCAGTCAGTAGATTTCAAAACAATAAAAAATCTCAAAGAGGCAGTAATGACTTATGGGCCCCAAGCTCCTTTCACGTTGAGTATGCTGGAGTCCCTTAACACCTTTAGCTTAACCCCCTCAGACTGGAAAAGTCTATGTAAAGCAACATTAAGCGGGGAGCAATTCTTGGTTTGGCGATCGCAATTCCAAGAACTTTGTATAGAAACGGCTAAAAGAAACGCGGCTGCAGGGTTTGAAAACTATAATATAGACATGCTCACAGGAGAAGGGCAATTCGCAGACTTACAGGCTCAAACAGATTATGACCCAGATGTATATGCTCAGATAAATGCAGCTGCCTTAGAGGCATGGAAAACTGTACAAGGACCTGGGGATCTACAAGGTAGCTTGTCAAAAGTGATTCAAGGACCTAATGAGCCGTATGCCGACTTTGCTGATCGACTTTTGAGAACTGCAGGTAGTGTGTTTGCAGATGTTGACCAAGCTATGCCATTAGCTATTCAATTAGCTTATGAAAATGCAAATAAATGGTGCCAAGCAGCCATCAGGCCATGGAGAACTAAAAAGGATCTTTCTGTATATATACAACTATGTAAAGATATAAATGATGCCTTTGTCACAGGAAATGTGATTGCAGCCTCAATGAGAGGTGCTTCCTCTCGAAATTTCACAAAGGCTAAACGTAGACATTATAATCAATCAGGATATTCCAGGCAAAATTATCATAATCAATCAGGCAATTCTAGGCAAAATCCCAAAAGAGAAATAAGACCAAGCTCATACCGTGCCCCAGGCCGCTGCCCCAGGTGTAAAAAGGGAAATCATTGGGCCAATAAATGCCATTCAAAATTTGACATCCATGGAAATCCTTTGTTCAGGAATTCAAAAAACGGGGCACGGGGCCCAATACCCCGGGGCCCACAAATGTACGGGGCATTGCAGAAGGAGTATCCTCAAGCATCCACTCAGATGCTTCCCCGACACAATCCCTACTACCCATCCACTCCCTCACCAGAGGAACAAGAGGAAATGCAGGATTAGACCTCTGTTCCACCGCCCGAATAGTGTTAACACCTGAAATGGGGGTTCAACTGATTCCCACAGGAGTCAGGGGACCTCTTCCCTCAGGGACTGTAGGACTTATTATCGGGCATAGTCCTAAAAGCATATTAGGTTTGCAAGTGACCCCAGGTGTAATAAACTCAGACTACAAAGGGGAAATAAAAATAATGCTTAGCTCACCCCAAAGTATAACTTCTGTTAATCAAGGAGATAGAATTGCTCAGTTGCTTCTCCTTCCCAATTTACATAATTCATTTAAAATGGGTATGCCTCAAGAAGGGAACAATAGAGGATTTTGTTCCACTGACTCAAGTCCCATGGCTTGCTGGGTTCGAGACTGTTCAAGGAGGCCTATGTGTAAAATAAAAATCCAAGGAATAGAAATGGAGGGATTAATAGATACTGGAGCTGACTCTTCCATTATTAATTTACGCCAATGGCCCAAGCACTGGCCTCTGCAAAAAGCTTCAACCAGTTTAAGAGGCTTGGGATATAATAACCTCCCAGATAAAAGTGCGGTGATTTTAAAATGGGAGGATGATGAAGGCCATAAAGGAACATTTCAGCCTTATGTTTTACCTAATCTACCGGTTACTTTATGGGGAAGAGATATTTTGCAACAAATGGGAGTACACCTTGCAACCAAGCCTGCAGATGTTAAATGTGAAAACCTGCAGGGTAATCTTAACCATAAAAAAACTCATTATCAAAAAGTACAGAGTAATCTTAACCCTAAAAGTAATCATTGTCATAAAGGAAAAAGATATTTTTTTGGGGGGCCACTGAGAAAATAATTTTGAAAATACCATGGCTTTCTGATAAGCCAGTGTGGGTCCCTCAGTGGCCCCTATCTAAAGAGAAATTACAAGTGGCCCACCTACTAGTTCAGGAACAATTAGAAGCAGGTCATATAGAACCTTCCACCTCTCCCTGGAATTCCCCCATATTTGTGATCAAGAAAAAGTCAGGAAAATGGCGATTGTTACATGATCTTAGACAAATCAATAAAACCATGCAAGTTATGGGGCCTACTCAACCTGGACTTCCTAGTCCCGTAGCTATTCCAAAAAATTTCCATCTTATTACTCTTGATATAAAGGATTGCTTCTTTTCTATTCCCCTACATCCTCTGGATGCCCCCAGGTTTGCTTTTTCCGTTCCTTCTATGAACAATAATGGCCCGGATCAGAGATATCAATGGAAGGTTTTACCACAGGGAATGGCTAATAGCCCCACCATATGCCAAATATATGTGGACAAGGCTATCCAACCCATTAAAAATAAATATCCAAACCTCATGTGTCTACATTACATGGATGATATTTTATTGGCCCACCCTAATCAAAAAATCTTATTTAATATATTCAGTGATGTGGTAGAAAATTTAAAAAAATATGGATTATATATAGCAGAAGAAAAAGTTCAAACCATATCTCCCATATTATATTTAGGATTTAAAATCATGGATACTTTTGTTAGACCCCAAAAAATTTTAATAAATAAAGAACATTTAACCACCCTCAATGATTTCCAAAAACTACTGGGAGACATTAATTGGTTTCGCCCTACACTAAATCTCACTACTGGCCAACTAAAACCTTTATTTGACATCCTTCGCGGAGACCCTGATCCATCTTCACCGCGAACATTGACTCCTGATGCTAGGAAAGCTTTAAAGTTAGTAGAAAAAGCCATTGAAAGAGCTCATTGTGATAGATTTGATTTAACTCAACCACTGATGTTGATTATTATTTCTTCACAATATACACCCACAGGAGTATTTTGGCAACAAGGGCCTTTATTATGGATACATTTGTCCGTCTCTCCTAAAAGTATAATTGAATCTTATACCTCCATGCTGGCTAAACTTATTCTTCAAGGACTTAAGACTTCTACTAAAATATTTGGCATTCACCCTGCTACTATTATTACTCCCTATTCATCATCACAGATTGAATACTTATGCTTCAATGATAATGATTGGGCTATAGCTAAATGCTCTACTTCTGCAAATTTTGATAATCATCTTCCTAAGTCCCCTATATTATCTTTATGTATTAATCATCCTATTATATTTCCACAGGTAATAAAAAATCAACCTATTCCTAAGGCATTTAATGTATTTACAGATGGGTCCTCAAATGGTACTGCTACAGTAGTCACTAAAAAAGAAAATATGACTTACATAACTGCACACAAATCAGCTCAACTAGTGGAACTGGAAGCTGTGGTAAGAGCTCTGGAAATTTTTAGGGACCAGCCCGTAAACATTTTTTCAGATAGCCACTATATTGTACAAGCCGTCCCAAAATTAGAGTTAGCAGGACCAATAGCACCTCATACTCCAGCCTTTAAATTGTTTTATCAAATACAAAAACTTTTGTGGGCAAGAAAAGAACCTCTATTCGTAGGCCATATTAGAGCACATACTAATTTGCCTGGTCCCCTCCATGAAGGTAATCAAAAGGCTGATGAACTTACAAAAACAATATTTATACTTTCAGTGCTACAACAAGCTACTTTATTCCACTCCCAGTTTCATGTCAACAGCACCACCTTGCAACGTAGGTTTAAAATCACAAAGGAGCAAGCCAGAACAATTGTAAAAGATTGTAAATCTTGTATGACACATTTGCCCAATCCTCATTTCGGAGTTAACCCTAGAGGATTAATGCCCAATCATTTGTGGCAGATGGATGTTACTCATGAGCCAAGTTTTGGAAAATTGCGATTTATTCATGTGACCATAGATACATGCTCAGGCATGATTTTTGCTTCCTTACATTCTGGAGAAAAAGTTAAAGATGTTACATCTCATTGTTTGCAAGCTTTTGCTGCATTGGGCATCCCCAAAATGCTTAAAACAGATAATGGCCCCGCATATACGTCCTCATCTTTCAAACAGTTTTGCGCAAAATTCAATATATCCCATAAAACAGGCATCCCATACAATCCTCAGGGTCAGGGCATTATTGAAAGAGCAAACCGAACACTGAAAATTATGTTATTAAAACAAAAAGAAGGAAATTGGAAAAGTCCTAAGGACAGATTGGCAGTTGCCCTGTTTACCTTAAATTTTTTAACTTTAGACTCTAATGGTTATTCTGCTGGAGACAGACATTGGAATCCACACCAACAACATAAACCTTTGGTTTACTGGAAGGATGTTCTTTCAGGTACATGGAAGGGTCCAGATCCAGTATTAATTTGGGGAAGAGGATCTGTTTGTGTTTTTCCAAAAGACGAATCCTCTCCAATATGGATACCATCTAGATTAATAAAACAGGTACCACATCAAAATGATCAAGATGAAGTTATTGAAGAATCAAGATTAATAAAAAAGGTACAAAATCAAGAGGACCAAGATGAAGGTATAGAATGATTCCCTCAAAAGAGTCCTTCAAAATATTTCACAACTTAAGTGTCATTCCTCCCGGCCGGGGACGAGGAGATCTCTCTTTAGTGTGCACACAATTGTATTTTTTTTTTCCTTTTTATACATGTCTTTATGTCTGTACATTTGTCTACATTTCATGTTAATGTGACGTCACAAATATATGTTTGTATGTTTGTTTGTCTGTCCAGTGTGACATCACAAAGAACAAAGCGCTTATGAAAAAGAAAATATATATATATATATATATGGATCCAAATAACTTTAATTCATTTTAGGTTAAGAGTATTCAATTTAGGTAAATAATTTTATAAATGAAGGTACTTTCAATTTTGATTTATAGGTGTCCCTGGGACTTCTCTTTAGCAAACAATATGACTAGTGCTATATAACCTGATATTTTGGTGTTTTGACTTAAGAGTGTTTATTTGTTATTAACTTCATTTGTTTAATAGCTCATTAATTTCAATTATCTCAAAAGGTAAAAGATTGCTCTGTATACAGAGACTCAAGGGTTCCAGTTAACAAATTATTTCTCTAAAGTGCCTTTACCTTTTCTTTAATCTATCTTTAATGCAGTAATTACCCTCAGTCTTTCTTTGTTTTGTTCTAAATATGATATTTTTTCCAACTTATGTTTGTAGAAGCTCAACCAGTGATGTGTGTGAACAAAAATCAACTTTAATTTTCTAATCTAATTATTCTATTTTGTAGTTTGACAACTCGCCTCTTGACTCAGTGCTGCAATAGCACTGCCTTTCCTTTAATAATTGGTGCTTGAGTTTCTAGGTAGCGGGCCCTGAAGATTTGCCGGTGGCATTGTCTAAACATAAAAAAAGACGTCTGCTGCTACAGCTGCAGGGATCGCGGCCGCCGCAAGCATCCCTGCTGCTCAAACATCAAACAACCTCACCAACAGTGTGGCCTCTGCTCTACATGCATGGGGCCTCCTACATCAACATGTTATAACAAATGGACATTTTGATCTCTCATTGTTTGGGACTTTACGGGACAATGCCTTGCGGGTATTTGTCTAGAGAATTCAGTGTGTTACTTGATGGAACTTAGGGCAGCTGATTTGTTTAAACAATTTGATATGCTATGCAATTTGGCTCATCACCAAAAGGCTTGTCACCTTAAAGCCGCAACATCTCCTCACAATTGGACGGCTGTTAGTCATCATATATAGTCGATCCTAAAGGGCTCCATTGGATGGCTGGTTAGCCAATGACGGGTAAGATCCCCAGAGGGGGACAACCTAAGACAGGCACAGTCGCACGGGACAGTCTCATGTGGCCGACATATCAACCTAAGACAGGAGTCAAGGGCACAGCCTTGATTATCCGATGACGGGTAAGAATGTTGGTTGCACATAGACGTCCTAGAGCATTACCTCTTTTAAAACAAAAAGGGGGAAATGCAGGAGCCCTGTTTGGGGATTGACTTGAATTGCGGTTGACTATGAGCCGTGGAGATTTGGGCTTTGTTGCCTCCCGTAGTCTCACGGGACTTGTTGCGGGATCTCGAGTGACTTGGCCGAAATTGCTGATCGTGTCAGCGCCATTTTTAGTGGTGGTGTGTTTGGCGTGTGTTAGTTGTTGTTAGAACCAGAGAGAAAAGTTATCAGAATAAAAAGCTGTTTGTCTCCAGTTTGCCTCTGAAGTTCTTCCCGCGGCTCTGTTGCTCCAAGCGCTTCAGGCGGCAACAAAGCAGAAAATACAAGAAGTTCCATTACTTTTTCAAAAATATGGGTTCCTGAAATGAATATTTATTAGTGGTTGCTTAAAAATATTCATTAGTGGTTGCTTAAAAAAAAAAGCAGATGGGGAGTTGCATTTCTTATAAAAAGATAATGCTTCTAAGGACTACAATACAATTCTGGCTCACTATGAACTGGAAAAATAATCAAACACATACCCCTAATGTTCAGATCATCCAAATAACAATAAATGACACTAAAAGCTTCAAATTAAAAAAGGAAAAGGGAGAGATGTAACTGCAACACACTGAAAAATTCTTGAATGTGATTTATGTTAACAGTCACTATTTTCCAAGGCAGCTTCACGCACTAGAATAAAACAAAACTGAATACATATGTGTCTCAAACTCTTGGTCTCTGTCTCACTGTCTCCTCTAGCTCCTCAATTTTCTTCTATATAAGAGTAAAAATGTAAAGGTTGTACAGACCTTTGATTCCATATGTTAAGTAATTAAATTTGCCAAAATTGAAAAGTTTTCAAAATATTTTCCCTCAGAGTCTATGTATTTACACTGTATTTTTAAAGTAGAATGAATTATCCTTATAAACTCTTCCCCAAAATAGAAGAAAGAACACTTTTCAACTCATTCTATTAACTTCTGTTAACCTGATGCAAAAGCCAAAGATACGACAAATAAATTCATATCAATATCTCTTATGAATATGGATACATAAATCCTCAACAAATTCTTCCAAATTTAATCCCAAAACATATAAAGAAGGCTCATATTATGGGATCAAATGTGATTTTTTAAGGAAATTTGAAGTTAGTTTACTATCTTAAAATCAATCAAGGCAATACACCATTACTATGGTTTTAAGGTACTATTTCCAAAATTCATGTTGAAACCTAATCTCCGTTTTGTTGATAGTCACATACGGGACCTTTGGGGACATGATCAGTACCTTATAAAAGAACTAGATGGAAAGATATTAAGTCCTTTCTGTTATTCTATTCTTCCATCATGTAGGGAAGCAGCATGAAAGTATTTATTACATTCCTACCTTGATCTTAGACTTCCCAATCTCCAGAAGTGTAAGAAATAAATGTCGATAGTTTTATAAGGTACCCAGTTTAAAGTATTTTGTTATAACAGCACAAACCAACCAAGACACCCATATTCATAGAATAGAAAACAAAAACCTTATAATTACCTCAATAGATGGAGAAATATCATTTGACAAAATTCAACACCACTTCATGAAAAAAATATTCTATAGAAATACAATGAAACTTCTTTAGCTTGATAAATAACATCTACAAACAATTCCAACTTCTGTTATAATTGATAAAGACTGAATTATTGCCTTTAAGACTAGGATTAAGACAAAAATGTCTACTATTGCTACTGCAATTCATCATTACTGAAGGTAATATCCAGGGCAATTGGTCAAGAGAGAGAAACAGAAGCATCCAGATTGGAAAGGAAGAAGTCCATTTTCCTTTGACATGACCTTGTATATAGAAAATCATAAGGAAATCCATAAAAAAAAAAAAACACTAAAACTAGTGAAAAAGTTCATCAAGTTTGCAGGACAGATCAAAACACAAAAGCAAACATATATCTGGATGATACTAATCATCTATCCAAAAATTTATTTTGAGACAAAAGATATCAATTTTCAATTATATTAAAAAAAGAATAGCATCCTTACAAATTTAGCAGAATTTAACAAATGAAGCACAAGTTGTATAATAAAAACTATAAAAACCATTGAAAGAAATTTAAGACCTAAACAAATTGAAAGACATTCTGTGTTCATAGATTAGAATACTTAATACGAAGAAAGTAATCAACTCAATTTTTTGAAGAAATTTACAAACTAATCCTAAAATTCATATGGAAATGAAAGGAATCCAAAACAGCTAAGACAATTTTCAAAGAGAAAAAAATAAGAGTACTCACACTTTTTAAATTTCAAAATATAGAAATTGTTTATAAAGAATTTCTTTACTAAAAACCCCCATTAATTAAGATATTGTGCTACTGGCACATGATAAACATATAGATCAATGGGATAGAATTGATAATTCAGAAGTATATCTTGCACTTATAATTAATTGATATTTTTATGAAGGAAGGAAGATAATTCAATGGGAAAGAGTCATCTGCAATACATAATCTGAAGTACGACAGATTCTGGACACCTGAGGAATTTTCAAGAAGCAGGTTTGTTGACTGCAGTCAATCCAGAGATGATTATCTCTTATTCTCTGAACAAAGATTTTTGGAAATTCTTTAAACTTCCAAGTGGTAGAAGGGGCTTGGAGGTTTTACTTAACAATGCTTTTTGTTCCATCCTCTAGACCAGACAGGGGTTTCATAAGTTTTTAATCAAGAAAACAGAGATAATATCTTTTTGCACAACCAGCTCACAGATTCTAATTTTTTGTTGTTGTTGTACCAGGGATTGAATTCAGGGGCACTCAACAACTGAGTTATATCTCCAGCCCTATTTTATATTTTTATTTAGACACAGGGTCTCAATAAGTTGCCTAGCACCTTGCCGTTGCTAAGGCTGTCTTTGAACTCGTGATCCTACTGTCTCAGCCTCGGAACTGCTGGAATTACACTGCACCCTCTACAGACTCTAATTTTATCATACCTTTTGTGTGGAAACCTGGCATTTACAAGAAAGGAAACCTCAAACCACAATGCCTTCTGAAGACATCTTGCTGATCTGTCAAGAGGAGAAGGGTCTTTTGGGTGAGGGTACTTGGTCTGCTTCAAATCCTGTGATAAATTGATATCCACAAAAAATTAATTGGATCCCTATTTCAAATCAGCTATCAAAAATAAATTCAAAAAGGATCAAAAGAGTAAGGGATATAGCTCAGTGGTAGAGCAGCTAGCACACAGGATCCTGGGTTCCATCCCTAGTGCCCCTCTCTCTCTCTCTCTCTCTCTCTCTCTCTCTCTCTCTCTCTTCTCTCTCTCTCTCTCTCTCTCTCTCTCTCTCTCTCTCTCTCTCACACACACACACACACACACACCAAAAAAGCAAAATGATCAAAGACTACAAATAAAACCTCTTACAATAAAAGAAAGTGATAAACCTTCATTGGCAAAAGATTCTTAGATATAACACTAAAAACACCATCAATAAAAGAAAAAATGTAAATAAGATATCATCAAAGTTTTAAAAGTTGTGCCTCCAGGAAAACCATCAAGAAAAAAGACAACACAGGGAAGAAGTAAATACATACTTTCTTCATATAGCTAATGTCTAACATATCTGATAAAGAACTTTTATCTAGAGTGTGTAAGGCAAGTCTTACAACTCAACAATAAAAAGACCCCAATTTAAAAAGCAAAAGATTTCTAAAAACATATCTCCAATGAAGATATACAGATGACTAATAAACATAAAAATATCTTAACCAATATCATTAGTTATTAGGGAAAACCCAGTAAAATATGACATTACACTCATTAGAATGGATGAAAGAAAGACGACACATAATATGAACTCTTGGAGAGGAAGTGGGGAAATATGAATCCTCTTACCTTGCTGGCAGAATTGTCAAATAAAATAGCCACTTTGTGAAGCTGCTGAACAGCCCCTCCTTAAAAGGTCACTCTGAAATTTCAGTCTGAGGTATACACTGAAGACAACTAAAATATATGTCAAAGCTGAAAGCATTGCTTCTAAGCTCATGAATAAGACAAAGGTGTCAACTCTCAGTACTCATAGTCAATAAAATACTAGAGATTTTAGCCAGAGCAATTAGGCAAGAGAAAGAACATAAATGCATACAAGGAGGAAAGAATGAAATCAAATTATCCTTGTCTGCAGACAATAAGATTCTACATGTAGAAATACCTAAAAACTAACGATTCAGTAAAGAGATAGAGTATCCTGCTGAGAAAGAAATGATAAATGATGAAACCTATTCTGTTCAAGACATACATACACACACACACACACACACACACACACACACAGATGATTAAACTTAACTAAGGAAGTGAAAAACCTCTATAAGGAAAGTTACAAAACATTGAAGAAAGTAATTGGAAAAGACATTTAAAAGTGGAAAGATGTCCCGTGTTCATGAATTGGAAAAGTTAATATATTGAAAATCTTTATACTACCCAAAGTGATCATATTCAATGAAATATGCGTCAAAATAGCAATGACTTCCTTGACCAAACTAGAAAAGCCAATCCTAAAAGTTATACAGAAACACAGAAATCTCTGAATAGCTGAGGAAATCTAAACGAAAGCAAAGCTGGAGACATTGCAATACCTGATTTCAACACACACTGTAAAGCCAGAATAATAAAAACAGTATGATATTGGCATAACAATAAGCTCATAGTCTGATGAAACAACAGAGAAGTCAGAAATAATGAACACATTTTCAGTCAACTGTTTTTTTAAAAAAATGGTTCTTTTTAGTTAATACATGACAGTAAAATTCATTTTGATATAATTATACAAAGCATGGAATATATCTTATTCTAATTAGGACCCCCCCCTAGTTCTCTTGGATGAACACAATGGTGGGATTCACTATGTTCAAAAACATGCATCTTTAACAGAGTGTTCTGGGAAACCTGGACATTCACAAGTAGAAGATTAAAACTAGACCCCATATGTCTCATCCTGTAAAAAATCCAACTCAAAATGGATCAAACACTAATGTAAACCCTGAAGCTCTGAAACTGCTAGAGGAAGACATGGGAGTAACACTTAAAGATATGGGTACTAGCAAAGATTTTTAGGATAGGACCTCCAAAATACAGACAAAAGCAAAAATTGACAGGTGGGATGAAATCAAACTAAAAACCTCTGCACCATGAACGTGACGTGACAATCAGGAAAGCAGAGACAACCTGCAGAATGGGAGAAAATATTTACAAACTGAAACAAGAAGACTAATACCCAGAATATTCATCTGACAGAAGACTAATACCCCAAAATATATATATATTTAAACTCCAAAACTTAACAATAAAAAAAAAAAAACAGGTAGTTTGATTTAGAAGTAGGCTAATGATCTGAATACATATTTTTCAAAAGAAGAAATACAAATGACCAACAAATACATGAAAAAATGCTTAATATCATTAGTCATTGTGAAAATGAAAATTGAAGCTTAGATGATATAACCTTCTCACTTCAGTTAGAATGACTATTATAAAAAATCACGCCGGGCGCGGTGGCGCACGCCTATAATCCCAGCACTTTGGGAGGCTGAGGCAGGAGGATCGCGAGTTCAAAGCCAGCCTCAGCAATGGCGAGGCACTTAGCAACTCAGTGAGACCCTGTCTCTAAATAAAATACAAAAAAGGGCTGGGGATGTGACCCAGTGGTCGAGTGCCCCTGAGTTCAATCCCCGGTACCACCAAAAAAAAAAAAAAAAAAAAAAAAAAAAAAAAAAAAAAAAATCACAAATGCAGGCTAGGGTATGGAGTAGGAACCCTTGTACACTGCTGTCGTGAGTGTCAATTACTAGAGTTATTATGGAGAACAGTGTGGAGGTTACTCAAAAAGCTAAACAGAACTACAGTGTGATCTAGCTATGATATTTTTGGATATCTATCTGAAGGTAATGAAATCACCATAGGAAAAAAAAATACCTGCATATCCATATTTATTGTGACACTATTCACAATTGCTAAAGTATGGAATCCGTTTAGATACTCATCAATAGAAGAATGGATAAGGAAAATATGGCATATAGTATTATAGTATGGAGTATTATTATTCAGCCATAAAGAAGAATAAAGTCGTGTCATTTTCAGGAAAGCAAAAGGAACTGGAAAACATTTTGTTAGTTGAAATATGCCAGACACAAAAAGACAAGTATCACATGTCTTCTCTCATACATGGAAACAAACAAAAAATGAAAGGAAAGAAGAAGAAGGAGGAGAAAGAAGATGACAAGGGGGAGAAAGAAAATCATTAATTTGTACAGTTAATATGTATTAATAATTATAATAAAAAAGAAAATATCTGTCTACACAAAAATTTATATGTGGATATTCATAGCAGCATTATTCATAATACTCAAAAAGTGAAAATACTCAAATGTTTATCTTTTGATGAATGGACAAACAAAATGTGGCATTTTCATACAATAGAAATTTTTTGACAATAAAACAGAATGAAGTAGTGGTATAGGCTACAACACAGATCAAACTATAAATATTGTGCTAAGTGAAAAAGACCAGTTAGAAAGTACAACATATTTTATGATTCTAGGGTATATAAAGTGTTCATAGCTTGTAAATCCTTACAGACCGAAAGTAGGTTAGTATTTCCCATCACTAGTATTAGTGGTGGTGGTCTTGCCTGTGAGTGATACCCTAGGGAGGAAAGACTGGGGAGTGATCACTAATGGGTACAGTGCATCTTTGGAGGATGATGAAAGTTTTCTAAAATTGGCAGTGGTGATCGTGGTACATCTCTGGCAGTAGGAAATGCCACTGAACTGTACACTTTAAAAGGGGCAAATGTTATAATAGTTGAATTTTATCTCAATAAAAAATAGGATGTCCTAGTCTTTTATTTAAACTGTCCTTATTTTTTCATATATTTTCATGGTTAATTTGAGGGGGGTATCAGGTACTGGTGTCTTTATGCAGACAACATTGAAAAAAAGTTTTTTCAAGAAAGAAAAGATCAAGATCTTACAATTCTAAGTTTCCCACCTATGATATAAAATTCAAATTCTAAGAATGTCATTAAAGGTATTTCCAATATAACTAGTCTATCCTTTTTTAAAATCTGGCTTCTTTTGACCCCGATGTGCTTTATGGAAATCAAAGTACTATGCTTTCCTCAAGCTCATCCACTCTGTTTCCCTTTGAATGCATGCACTTGCTTTGTTTTCTCAGGGACAGAGTAGTGCCGTCTTTCTCCATTATCTCTATTGTTCAAATTCTCTCCACTTTTCAAGACTAGTCCAAGTATCGCCTTCTCTGTGCAGCTTTCTTCCTTTCACCAAATACAAACAGTTTTCTCAATTTTGTGTTACTATAGATAGCATCTCTCACTACACTCATTACTTCATCCTGATGAGATTTTTGGTAAGCTTCAAATGAAATGAAAATATTTCTCATGAATATTTAAGAAGAAACCTAAGCAAAATTTAATTTTCTCACATTGATATAATATTTAAAAGAATAGAACTGACTTCTCTTCAGTCTCCAATTGCATTATGTTCTCACAATTCCCAACTTCTCTGGGGAGAAATGGAGGTCATTTTTATAGCCACATTGATTCAACAATCATCTTTTTCCTCTGTGAAAGCCAACACAGAGTTTGAGTGTAATTGTTCAGGGATGGTGTGACTGTTGCATTGGGTCAGTCATCATTCTGAAAAATGAACTGGACAAACTTCAAATGGCAATGACTTGGATTCCTTTGGGGTTTGAATTGACCATTAAGCCAACAATAAATTGTGGTGTATGTAGTGATTTCCTGTTGGCAAGTAGTATGTACTTTACAAAATTGTCTCCACTTAGATGGAAAAGATCATTACTACCATTCAAAGTTTAGAAACTCTAACACAGAGCCATTAAATGTACTGAGCAAGGTCAGAGAGTATATGATCAGTGAAAATGAGAATATCCCAAAGGTTTCAAGCCTTAGTCTATCTGCCAGAAGATATAATTCCTTGGTAAATGTTTACTGCTTCTCCTTGGTGTTCTGAAAGCCACAATCAAGCTCTTTCTAAATGATGTTCATGTTCCTAAAGTCAACACCTTGAAATTAATCTATAATACACCCATATAATATTTTTATAGCTACTTTCCAGCAACCTGAAGTTATTGAAGCACTTGGAAGGACTCAAAAAGCAGCATGAATCTAAACACTCGAGTTCAAATGCTGCTTAGAGTAGACTTCTCAAATGATCATACAGAAAATTCTAACCATTTGATAATCTGAATGTAATAAGCCACAGAAAAGTGATAGCAAAATTAGGAGGGGAAAAATAAGCTATCATTATCAGGTTCTGCCTGTTTTGCCTCCAAAATATATACTTGATAAATTTCTTCATTCTCACTGCTACTTACCTGACTAATACAATACTTTCCTGAGTTCTTCCATTGTTATTTTCCTAAATTCTATTCCTCACTGGACAGCTAGAATTATTTTTGAAGTATAAAAGTGCTGTTACTTCTATGTCTACAATACTTTGATGCTTTTAAATTTCATTTTGATAATATTCATCTTGTTAGGCCTGCCTCTAAAGACTGTGTCTTATGTGCTACACCTAACTCTTTGACCTTTCATTTCCCTGCACTTACCCTTGATCATGCAGCTTCCGCTATCTCTCAGACTTGTCAGACTTACTTCCTCTTCACCACCACTTGACTGATTGTTTTCTGGTCCTTTTTATAAGTTTCCATAAACCTCAAACACAGTTTAATATATTCATTATAATGTCAGAACTATCAGACAATCCAACTAAATGTGACTGGTACCATAAGGTTCATTATCTCCTGTAATGACATGAATTACAGAGCGTGTGTAGGTCTGATTTATGGCTTCATGATGTCAGGAAACTGAATCAGCTTCTCTGAAGTCTCTTATTATATGAGAGCTGCCATTGCCCCAAACCTCATATGTGCATTCAACCATATTCACAGACATATACAAGAATTAATCACTGACGGATGGGTAACAAATAGTGCCAGGCACCTGTGAATATCAAAATGTCTGTTGATGTGTCCATCTTTCCTACTTTTTTTTAAACTCTAAAAATATCCATGATTACCCTAAATACATGTATAAAGACACAATTGTTGTAAAAATACTTTGTATTAAACCAGCAACTTGGGAAAATAAATAAATTAATTAATTAAAATTAAAATTAAAAAGAAAAACCAGCAACTTGAAAAATTGTGTTCTTTATATGTAATATGAAATGAAATGTACTCTACAAACATGTATAACAAATTAGAATAATAAAAAAAATTTTAAAAATGATATATTTCTAATGAATGCCACTTCATATGTACCCAATAAATATTATTCAAACTGATCTAGGAAAAAATTACAAATACAGGTCATTTGCATTTGTTTCCTAAGACTATCCTAACAAAGCATCAACAACTGGGTATCTTTAAACAATAGAAATATCTTTCACATTTCTTAAGGCTAAAAATCTGAAATTGATGTTAACAAGGACATATTCTTTCTGAAGTCTCCAGAATGGTGTCCTTCCCTGTATCTTCTGTTTACTGTTGGTTACCAGCAATCCTTAGCATTAGCTGGCTTGCAGATGTAGCCCTCCAATCTGTGTATTCATCATCACAGGGCCAGCTCCTCTTATGCCTTTGTTCTTATGGCTAATTCTCCTTTTCATGAGGAACTTAGTCATATTGGATTTAAGCTCACCCAAATCTAGTATGATCTTTTCCTAAATAAGCTAAATACTCTAAAAGTCTATTTTCTAATAAGGGCACAATCACAGATTCTAGGTGGACATGAAATTGGGCATACTGCTCAACCTAGTATACCATTCATGGACCTGGATAAGGCATTGGAAGTCTGCTTAACACACAGTTAATTTGTGCATCTGCATACTCTTGCATCTTCAAATGAAATGGGGAACTTCATGTTATATGCCAGGCCATTTTCTTGATTTGATATGAAATTTCTGGGTGAGTTCAAACAATTTTGCCTTTGTTTGAAGTCACAATTTGCATATTATATATAAATAATCATCAGAACAAGACTATAGGAGCAAAAGACTTGCAAGGAGATTGAGAATTCAGAAGTTATGTGATTAAGTGTTCTTTCCTCAAAAACAGCCCGATGACAGTCTATTTACATTATAAGTACTGAGCAACAATATAATAAATTCGATAATGTCAAATGTTAAGACAGTATATATGTTTTCCAATTCAAATCACTAGAAAAATTCACTTATGATTGATATCAAAGTGATTTAATTAAATCTCTTTAGTATTAAAATAAGTAGATGGAAAATATTTACATTAAAAAAATCAAGTGGGGGGTATCCTGGGGAGATGGCCAACAGGAGGGAGGTGCTCTCTGGACACAGTTACTAAAAGACGCTTAGTGGGAAGTCTGAGCGCGTTACTAGCAATTTCTTGCAACTGAAAGGGAGCCGAGACATCCATGCACCTCTGGACAGTGAAATACAACGTTCTCCAGACCACGGGGGGCAGGGGCAGAGTTGGAGCGGTCCACAGTCCGAAGCAGCGCTATCTGCACTGCAGGCGCAGGTGCCCGATATCATCTATGCAAGGGGATGATCCACACAGCAGCTTGGAAACCAATTGGCGAGGAGTGATAGAAAGGAGCCTAGAGGCACGGGCGGTGTCCACATAGAGCTCTATCGCACAGCTTGCCAAGCGGATCCTGCACGCTCTGGAGTGACACAAGGGTCTGTGGAGCTGCTGTTGAGCGGGAGAGAGCACCACCATCTTTGAGGAATACAGTGGCTGACCCAGACAAAGGGAAAAAGACAGAAAGGAAGGACAGCTGCAGACATTCAGGAAGCCACCAACGCTCAGAAAAGAGCGCACACCTGGGTGAGGCTCGGATAACCAAGCAGGGGAGGGGGTGTCTGAGGCCAGCGCAGTGGCCCCAAGAAGCTATAACTGTGGGTGGGCGTGGGGAAAGGGTGCCTTCTGGAGGGTCCCCTTCCCGGTGCCATTCATCTGCTGACACACAACCCCCCTGAGCCACTCTAACACTGGGCCATTCTGCCACGGGCCAAAGGTGCAGCCTTGATTCCACTGACAGGATCGCTGTCTAGACATGATCCAATGCAGTTGGCTTAAACTGGAAAGGAAAAAAGAGGGGGCTTCCCAGGGCCTGTTTTATTTGAGACTTGGGGTTCGACTTTTTTTTTTGTTGGTTTGCTTGTTTTGTTGGTTTTCTGTTTTTTTTTTTTTTTGTTTGTTTGTTTGTTTTTCTTTTTTAGCTTTGTTTTGTTTTGCTTTGTTTTTTGCATTGATTGTCAGTGTGTTTGTTTGCTTCTGCTCCTCTTTTCTTTCCTTCTTTTCTTCCTTCTCACTTTTGCATCTTTTTTTCTTCCTTCATCTTTCCTATTTACACCCTGCCAGTGCATACTACACAGAGGCAAAAACAAGTAAATTGGAAACAATATCTGGGTTAACCAAATCTGTACATTGTGATCAAAATTGGATTTTCTGAATAGAAAGTGTTAGATTTTAAAGTGTAAAGTAATTATAGGGGATCTGATAGCATTGTACTACAGGAACAACATAAGGCTTTAAGGTAAAATCAAAATAGTCAAGGTCCCACAGTGCAGGAAGAAAAGACACACAAGCCACATGAAAAAACAAGGGAAGAAAGTGACACAAACAAATCAAGATACCTCATCAGTAGATTTCATGGCAAGCACAGTTGGTCAAATGCCAGAGATGGAATTTAGAAATTACATATTCCAAATGTTTATGGAACTTAAGAATGAACTAAAAAATGAGATGAGGGAGCAAATACAGGTGGAAAAAGATCATTTTGACAAAGAACTCCAAAAACAAATACAGGAAGTAAAAGATTACTTCAATAGGGAAATAGAGGCTCTAAAGAGAAACCAAACAGAAATTCCAGAAATGAAAGAAGCAATAAACCAAAATAAAAGTTCAATTGAAAGCATCTCCAACAGAGGAGACCACTTGGAAGAAAGAACCTCAGACAATGAAGACAAAATATATGTCATAGAGAAGAATTTAGATTTTACAGCAAAACTTGTTGGAAATCGAAAACATAACATCCAAGAATTATGGGACAACATAAAAAGACCAAACTTAAGAGTGATTGGCGTAGAGGAAGAGGCAGAGTTTCAAGCCAAAGGAATGAGTAATTTATTTAATGAAATAATTACAGAAAATTTTCCAAACTTGAGGAATGAATGGGAAAACCAAGTTCAAGAGGCTTACCAAATGCCAAACGTACAAAATCACAACAGATCCACACCAAGGCACATTATAATGAAAATGCCTAATATACTGAGCAAGGAGAGAATATTAAAAGACACAAGAGAAAGGAAGCAGATTACATATAGGAGGAAACCAATCAGACTATGTTCAGATTTTTCAACCCAAACCTTAAAAGCAAGAAGATCCTAGAATAGCATATTTCAAGCTCTGAAAGAAAAGGGATGTCAACAAAGAATCTTATATCCAGCAAGATTGAGCTTTAGAACCAAAGATGAAATAAAAAGCTTCCACGACAAGCAAAAGTTAAAAGATTTCACAACTTGAAAGCCAGCACTTCTGAACATTCTGGGCAAAATTTTTCATGAAGAAGAAGAGAAAAATAACAATGAAAATCAACAAAGGGAGATATTAAACTAAGGGAAATACCAACCAGAAAAGAAACCAAATCAAGCTAAAGACCATAATACAAATAAAAATTGATAGGAATAAAAATCACATCTCAATAATAACCCTGAATGTTAATGGCCTAAACTCGCCATTCAAAAGACACAGATTATCAGAATGGATTAAAAGAAATGACCCAACAATTTGCTGTCTCCAAGAAACACACCTTGTAGAAAAAAACATGAATACACTGAAGGTGAAAGGCTGGGAAAAGTCTTATCACTCACATGGCCTGCGGAAGCAAGCAGGGGTTTTCATTCTCATATCAAATAAGGTGGACTTCAAGCCAAAGCTAATCAAAAGGGACAAAGATGGATATTTCTTACTACTTAAGGGAACCATTCATCAACAGGATATAACAATCATAAATCTATATGCCCCAAATAATGGAGCACCTACATTCATCAAAAAAACTCTACTCAAGTTCAAGAGTAAAATAGACCACAACACAGTTATTCTAGGGGACTTCAACACACCTCTCTCACCAATGGATAGATCATCCAAACAAAAGATAAACAAAGAAACTTTAAGCCTCCTTAAAACAATTAATAATTTAGACCTAACAGACATATATAGAATATTTCATCCCTCAGTAAACGAATACACTTTTTTCTCAGCAGCACATGGCTCCTTCTCCAAAACAGACCATATATTATGTCATAAGGAAACTCTCAGCAAATATAAAAAAATAGAGATACTACCCTGCATTCTATCAGACCATAAAGGAAAGAAATTGGAAATCAATGACAAAACAAGGATTAAGAAAAACTACTCCAACAACTGGAAGCCAAACAACATGCTACTGAATGATCAAGGAGGAGATTTAAAAATTCCTAGAGGTAAATGAGAACACAGATACATCATATAGAAATCTCTAGTATACTATGAAGGCAGTAGTAAGAGGAAAATTCATTGCACTGAGTTCATTCCTTAAGAGGAAAAAAAAAAAAACAACAAATAAGTGACTTAACATCACACCTCAAAGCACTAGAAAAAGAAGAACAGACCAACATCAAGAGCAGTAGAAGACAGGAAATAATTAAAATCAGAGCATAAATTAATGAAATTGAGACTAAGGGAAATGATGAAAACTACCCCATTTACAATAGCATCAAAAAAAAAAAAAAATTAAAATACCTGGGAATCAACTTAACAAAAGAGGTGAAAGACCTCTATAACGAAAATTATAGAACACTAAAGAAAGAAATTATAGAAGAACTCAGAAGATGGAAAGACCTACCTTGCTCTTGGATAGGTAGAATTAATATTGTCAAAATGTCCATACTACCAAAAGCATTATACAGATATAATGCAATTCCAATCAAAATCCCAATGTCATTCTTCAAAGAAACAGAAAAAGCAGTCATGAAATTCATCTGGAAAAATAAGAGACCCAGAATAGCCAAAGCAATCCTGAGCAAGAAAAGTGAAGCAGGGGGCATCACCATACCAGACTTTAAATTATACTATAGAGCAATAGTAACAAAAACAGCATGGTATTGGCACCAAAACAGACTGGTGGACCAATGGTACAGAATTGAGGACACAGTAACTAATACATATAATTTCAGCTATCTTATATTAGACAAAGGCTCCAAAAATGTATAGTGGAGAAAGAATAGCCTCTTCAACAAATGGTGCTGGGAAAACTGGAAATCCATATGCAACAAATTGAAATTAAACCCTTATCTCTCACCATGCACAAAACTCAATTCAAAGTGGATCAAGGACCTAGGAATTAGACCAGAGACAATAGGCATAATAGAAGAAAAAGTAAGCTCCAATTTCCAACATGTCGGATGAGGCCCCAATTTCCTTAATAAGAATCCTGTAGTGCAATAATTACTACCAAGAATTAATGAATGGGATAGATTTAAACTAAAAAGCTTCTTCTCAGCAAAAGAAACAATCAGTGAGGTGAATAGAGAGCCAACTAATTGGGAACAAATATTTAATACATGCACATCAGATAGAGCACTAATTTCTAGAATATATAAAGAACTCAAAAAACTTTACACCAAAAAATCAAATAACCCAATCAATAAATGGGCTAAGGAATTGAGAAGATACCTCTCAGAAGAAGACACACGATTAATCAACAAATACATGAAAAAATGTTCAACATCGCTGGCAATTAGAGAAATGCAAATCAAAACTACTCTAAGATTTCATTTCACTCCAGTCAGAATGTCAGCTATCAAGAACACAAGCAACAACAAATGTTGGAGAGGATGTGGGGAAAAAGGCACACTCCTACATTGCTGGTGGGACTGCAAAATGGTGCAATTGTTATGGAAAGCAGTATGGAGATTTCTTGGAAAACTGGGAATGGAACCACCCTATGACCCAGCCATCCCATTCCTGGGTCTATTCCCAAAAGACTTAAAAACAGCATATTACAGTGACACAGCTACCTCAATGTTTGTAGCTGTGCAATTCACAATAGCTAGGTTGTGGAACCAACCTAGATGTCCCTCAGTAAATGAGTGGATTAAGGAAATGTGGTATATACGCACAATGGAATTTTACTCAGCAATAAAAGAAAATAAAATAATGGCATTTGCAGGCAAATGGATGAAGTTGGAAGACATAATGCTAAGTGAAGTTAGTCAGTCTCAAAAATCCAAGTACCAAATGTTTTCTCTGATATAAGGAGGCTAGTTCACAGTATTGTTGGATGGGGTACATAGGAGATTTAGAGGAACACTAGAATGGTCAAAGGGAAGGGAGGGTAAGGGAGGGAGCAAGGGGGAGGGAGGGGGAGAAAAGAAAAAAAAGGTGGTTGAATGAGAGGGATATCATTTTCCTAAATGCATGATTGAAGACCTAAATTGTATGAATATACTTTGTATACAAACATACAAACGGTTGTATGTAAAAAGATGCTATATACAGCACTATGAATTGTAAATATTAAAAATTATAAAAATACATTAAAAAAAAAAAAAAAGAAAAACCCCCTATGGCTTACCCTTTCAGTCGCTGAATGGAGAGTTACCAGAATGCTACTACAAAGGGGATATGATGCAAAGTTTTTGCACTAATCTTGTTGGAAATTTCTACATACTTACCATGTTATTTAGATAGGAAATCCCCTTTATGTGTGATGAACTTATGTTTATCTGATCTCTTATTCTTTTAAAGTTCCCAGAAAATTATTGTCTAAGAACTTTTTTCATAAAAATATAATTCTTAATTTTATCTGTAAAAAAAAAAATCAAGTGGGCTCTGATTAAAAAATGTATCTTTAGCACCTTTTTGGTGAAATAAAAGTAAAAAATACCCAAAGTTTTAGGCGTTTTGATTTTTTTTTCAAATTGTGCTTTATGACCCAGTAGAACTTTATAATTGTGCTTTATTTATTAGAAAGCAAGTATATTATATCCCTTAAATGTTTAATAAGGTAAGCTCCACAGTGAATACATCCAATTTCATGAAAAGATAAAAATTTATGAAGTACCTCAGAAGCCATCCTGCAATAAAAACGAGTGAAACTCTCAGGTTGTAACAAAAAATGATCCATGCAATCACAACAAAATAATAAAATATATTTCATACAGCTGCTGGCAAAGTAAGGAGATAAAGAGAAATACAATGAATCAAACAATTAAATAATATCATTTTTTTGATCATCAGTATTTTCTCTACCTTAGAGAAATAACAATAAAATATCATTAGTTCTGGTTAAAAAGTTGAAAAGAGATAGGGTTAATTTTTAAAGTTAAACCTCCTCATATTAAATCAACCACATAAAAGAAGTGAAGCTATTCAGTTTGAAGGAGGAAATATAAATTTACAATTCTTATTTTAAAATTAATTTATTTTAAAAAAGGGTTCATAATGAACGGTTTTCCATAAAACATACTTGTTAATCTTTGCAACTCAAAAGGCTTGGTCCTTTCTCCATAATATCATCTCTGGCTTTCAGTTGGTGAGTCCTTCTCTATAAAAATTCAGATTGCTGGTTGAGTTGCAAGCATCGAAGGCCTAATTGGTTTGCTCCTAATTTACTATAAAAATAGGCCTGAAATTATTCTTGAAAATAGCATTAATATGAAAAATAAACTTGACATAGAAGAAACTGGCAGTAAACAATCTATGGTCTCCTCCAACATAATATAAGGCAATGATCTTTCTTATAAAAGCTTAAGGTTTTCTTTAACACACTAAATTACCTACAAGCCATGGATTAGACTTTCTCGTTCAGTTTGGTTGAATTCCATACAACTTTCTCATTGGTGTGTTAATGTGGGAGGAAGCCTCAAAGGCATAATCTACCCCAGTGAATAGCAGACCTCTAACTGAGTCAGAGACAGCTGATTGAGGATTTTAAATAATACCCAGGGCTCAATGTACTCCTTTACACATGTATACCATGCATTATCATTTCTATTCTGAGAAAGTTACTTTGCATAATCATGTCCTAGTTTCAATTCAAAACTATTTGATTTTTTAAAACTTCAAGATTGGCCATTAAGTGGGCAGATAGTCACTTTTAGAAATTAGGCACATATTTTTCTTTTGTGATAAAAAATAAAATATCATATTATTTATTCCAGGAAATAAATTTGGAAAGGGGCAGCAAAAGAAAATTTAAAAATAAATATACTCATATATAGAGAGGGAAAGTATATTTGTAAAACAATGTCCCTGAGCATAAAAATTTTGTGAATTTTCAACAGAGTAAAAACCTGAAAATGATTATTCGGAATACTCTAGCATAATTACTGTTTTTCAATGACACAATTATCAGATAACATATAGAAATATTTGCCTCTAGAAACAATATGAAAATTAAAACTAAAAATGGTTTAAAATGTCTCTTTTTACTCAAAATTTCTCCCTCAAATGATATACTATAAACAATGATAAATGAATTCTAAAAATTAAAAATATTAAACATGTTTGTAGGCTTGTCAGGCTCTTAACTTTGTGATTGGTTTATTAACTAAATGTACCTTGTGCAGCTCTTGGTTCTAGGAATCCTCTTTGACAGTCAACACAGCCTGTGAGATCTAGGGTTTACATCTTTGCCTACTGTAAATAACCCTATTACTCTGCACAATGGGGACAAATTTTGTATATTTTCAAGTGTCCCTGCTCTTGCCCTGTTCCTTCCCCAATTCTGGTTTTGATAATAGCAAATTGCTTCATTTTTTAGATATAGTTACCAGATTAATCTTGATCCCCCTCTAAATTTTAGTCTTTAAACTCTCTGAAACCAAATACTGATACCTCCACTTACAAACTCAATAATATTGGGCAAAAAATATAACCTCTCTGTACCTCGATTTCCCTTTCTATAAAATGAGGATAACAACAATTTAACTTATGTGTTATTATCAGAAAGTAATACTGTAGCAGAAAAAAAAATACTTAGAATAGTGATTGATACACACACAAAAAACAACCATTATTATCATTACAGATCCCATCCCATTCCATAAACACTAACATACACTCACACACACATACATATGTTCTATGTGTTTATTTGTATTTGTGATATACTGATCAAGACATAATTATAATAGTTTATAAATGCATAAGTCTTCCTAAACCTAATTTAGAGAAAATTATTGAATTAAAAGTGGGTAAGTTTGAGCCTGATGTGATGGTGCATGCCTGTAATCCCAGCGGCTCAGGAGGCTGAGGCAGGAGCATCACAAGTTCAAAGTCAGCCTCAGCAAAAGCGAGGCACTAATATAACTCAGTGAGACTCTGTCTCTAAATAAAATACAAAAATAGGGCTGGGGATGTGGCTCAGTGGCCATGTGCCCCTGAGTTCAATACGCGGTACCCTGCCCCACAAATGAGTAAGTTTAGGGAAAAAATTTATAATCAAATATTTTAAAATGTCATTGGCTTATGAAAATGGAGAACAGTAAAAATGTATTTTAATTTACCTTGACTTTTTTCTTTATCTTCCTCTGATTGATGAATTATTGGGCCCGTATTTAAATTAAAATTCATTTCAGCTGTCTTGATTTCCAATCCTTTTCCTGAGTCTTTCCTGTCATATGAAAATTACTTTCAAGTGGCTAGGGTATATATAACCATATATTAACATGGTCATGCTATAGACAAGTAAATTTACATATGAAATTGATGGAATAATGAATAGTAGGAATAAAGTCTCCAAAAGCCTTTTTAAAAATGCATTACAGAAGTTTTACTGATATTTTCTTGTAAATAACTTTCCAAAAGGGAATTTGGCACCTGAAATTAACAGATTCATTACGTTAACATCTTATCTATCCTTATACATAAGAGGCCCACTCTTGTTCAGTCTTCGAACACATCCTTCCTATGTGTGAACCAATCTTCTCAGCTTACTCCTGCAATTTTTTCTAATCTTTTGTGAATTTCACCTTTTCAATATGACCTTCCTTGATCACACCATTTAAGATGTTGATTCTACCTATATACTCCCTGTCACTCTCATATGCTTTGTGTTAACATTTATTATTAATATACAATGTATTCCATTTACATATTATTGAGTATCTTTCCATTTTTTTTAATCTTCCTACATTAAAAGTTACAGACTTTATTTCTTTAATTACTCCTCTACCTATAGTGACTAAAGCAATACCTGACATAGGGTACTTAATAAATATGAGTTACATGAATAGATAGTCCCCTGATAACTCTAAAAGCACATATGAAATCTTGGATTTTTTTGGGGTGACTTAAGCCGTCTTTTGTGTACTTTTCTATGTAAAAGTAACAACAACAACAACAAAGCAGTGGTTTTGAATTATATAGTCCCTAAATTTATCATTTTACTGCAGTCTTTTACAGAAGGAATTGTAATTGTAATTGAGTTGTATAATTCTTAAATAGTTTTTAGGGTAACTAATACAAATTTTTAAATTGGGTGATAGAAACACAGGGAGAAAATAAGTTGAATAAGAACAATAGTGATAGGGCATGAAATTGACCTTTGGCTTCTAATTCCAAAGCCAATCTCAAGTAATTATAATATTCTCTTTATATCTATCATGTGACTGATACAGAATTTGGGCCCCAGTTTGGGTTCACATTTCATGATCTTCAATCATACTGTGCTACTAAGTTTTTAAGATTTTTATATTTTTAAATTTATCATAGCATTTAATTTAAATTTAAATTTATCATAGCATTCCTTTCTGGAGCCCTACAAAAGTTCAGGAGTCACAAAGACCACCCTTACCACTAATACCAACTACAAGTTTGGAAACTAGCTGAAAGTTTAGAGTCCCCAAGACTACCTACCCTTGCACCACTTAGAGATTCCAAGATCCCCAGACCACCTTCAGGTTTGATAACTCCCTGAATTCTTGTAATGCAATACGCATTGCACAGTTCATGCCCATCACTGATATTACTCAAAATTTGAAATAGAGAATTGTGTTTTCATGCATAAGAACAGCTAGTAGTAAATAGAAGTTACTTATACAAAAAATATTTCAAGATTTTATACTGCTGTTTTCCTTTTTTTTATTTTTTGGAAGGAGAGGCTGGAGAGGGGAGTTCTTTTACTTCCCTGTCTTGTACAACCAGTTTTATATAATTATTTTTTTAGATAGTGCTGCTTTATTGTTTTATTGTGCTCACTACTGTCCTAGTGTTTTCTGAGAATTATCCAATGTAATCATTCCACAGTGCTAAAATGTAGGTTTAATTCTAAGGTTCAGATTTTTTTTTTTTTTTTTTTTTTTTTTGGTGCTGAGGATTGAACCCATTGCCTTGTGCATACAAGGCAAGTATTCTTACCAACTGAGGTATATTCCAGCCCTGTAGGTTTAATTCTAAATGGAAAAACTGAGACACTTGCTTCAAAATCCTATGCCCAGTGTACAGCAGATCTGAGGTGTAAAGACTAGTCTCTCCAGCTTAAGAACCCATTTTTTTTTCTTTTCTTTCTTTCTTTGTTTTTGAAAATTCACAAAGTTTTATTTTATCAGCCAAGTACTAGGCAATTATCCCAGGCATATGAAAGCATAACTGATGGCATGAATGGCATTTGATTATTTATCAATCAATACAGTTAGCGAATGGATTTGATAAACTGGTTCAGCTGAAAACTTGACTTTAAACTGGCACACTGACATAAGGTCACTTCCCATGTATTCCATTGTGTGTGGTAATTCTCTGACACTCATTCCATCTGATAGTCTACACTTTGGTAAAAGAAAGATTAGCTGAGGGATCGAGAATACATAGTGAATGAAGAAAGGCTAAGAAACAAACCAGTCCTGCAAAGGAAATGGGAGATTCAGATTCTCTATTTTTATAGGAAAAGGATGTTCTACTTCTCCGTACTTCACAGCAGGAGCTAAGTGAAAATTTTTTCATGGTTATTTTTTTGGGAGGTAAATTTTCATGACTGTTTTATTTTTTCCATATTTTAATTGGTGGATTATATTTATGCATATGGTGGGATTTGTTTTTACTTATTTGTACATGTATACAGTATAACAACATAATTTGGTTAATATCATTCTGCAGTATTTCACCTTTTCACTCCTCCACTGTCTTCCTGTTCTCTTACCTCTACTTTACTGGTCTTCCCTTCTATAATCATGAGACCTTTCTCCCTTCCCCACCACCACATACATCTTCCTTTTCCTGTTTCCTTTTTGGCTGCCTCAAATGAGAGAAAACATATGAACCTTTCACAATTTGACTTATTGTGCTTACCATGCTCTTCTCAGTTTCCATTCATTTTCCTGAAAATGGCACTTTTATTCTTCTTTATGGTTGAATAAAGCTCCATTTTGTATATATACATCCATTGACAGACACCTAGGCTGGTTTCATAGTTTGGCTGCTATAAACATGGGTATGCAGGTATCATTATAGTATGCTGACCTTAATTCTTTAGGATAAATATTGAGAAGTGATATAACTGAATCATATGGGGGTTTCATATTTTTTTTAACAACAGTATAGAAGTGTTCCTTTCTCTTCACATACTTTTTCAGCATTTTATTATTGTATTCTTGATGGCTGCCATTGTAACTAAAGTGAGGTGAAATGTGTAGCTTTTTTTTTTCCTGATTCCTCAAGTCATTTATTAGGTTTAATACTAAAAGGATAAAAATATACCTGTGAGAACAAAATCATAAAATCCATAGAAGAAAACACGAATAAATTCCTTTATGATTTGGAACTGGCTAATTTTTTTCTAATTATGACTCAATTCTGCATCAAAGATGAAAAGTTTTGATAAAATTTACTGCAGAAAATTCTAAGGGTCCTTTTTTATTATTATTAGATCTTTTTTTTTAAAAATATACTAAGTTGTTATATATGATAGCAGAATTACACATATAAAGCACAACTTTACAAATCTCTGGTTGTATAAAAAGTATATTCACACCATTTGTTTCTTCATATATGTACTTAGAGTAATGATGTCCATCTCATTCCACCATCTTTTTTACCCCATGCCCCCTCTCTTACCCTCCCTCCCCATTGACCTTTCTAGAGTTTGTCTAATCCTCCTTTGCTCCCTGTCCCAACCCCACTATGAATCAGCCTCCTTATATCAGAGAAAACGTTTGACATTTGGTTTATTTGGGGTTGGCTAACTTCACTTAGCATTATATTCTCCAACTTCATCCATTTACCTGCGAATGTCATTATTTTATTCTCTTTTATTGCTGAGTAATACTCCATTGTGTATATATATATATATATATATATATATATATATATATATATATCACATTTTCTTTATCCATTCATCTACTGAAGGGCATCTAGGTTGGTTCCACAGTTTAGCTATTGTGAATTGTGCTGCTATAAACATTGATGTGGCTGTGTCCCTGTAGTATGCTGTTTTTAAGTCCTTTGGGTATAAAAAGAGGAGTGGGATAGCTGGGTCAAATGGAGGTTCCATTCCAAGTTTTCTAAGGAATCTACATACTGCTCTCCAGATTGGTGGCACCAATTTGCAGTCCCACCAGCAATGTATGAGTGTGCCTTTTTCCCCACATCCTCTCCAACATTTATTGTTGTTTTTATTCTTGATACCTGCCATTCTGACCATTCTGACTGGAGTGAGATGAAATCTTAGAGTTGTTTTGATTTGCATTTCTTAATTGCTAGAGATATTGAATGTTTTTTCGTATATTTGTTGATTGATTGTATATTATCTTCTGAGAAGTGTCTACTCAGGTCCTTGGCCCATTTATTAATTGGGTTGTTTGTTTTTTTGGTGTTAAGATTTTTGAGTTCTTTATATGCCCTAGAGATTAGTGCTCTATCTGATGTGTGAGAGGTAAAAATTTGCTCCCAAGATGTAGGCTCTCTATTCACCTCACTGATTGTTTCTTTTGCTGAGAAGAAGATTTTGAGTTTGAATTCATCCCATTCATTGATTCTTGGTTTTAATTCTTACATTATAGGAGTCTTATTAAGGAAGTAGGGGCCTAATCTAATAATCATCAGAAGATTTGGGCCTACTTTTTCTTCTATTAGATGCAGGGTCTCTGGTTTAAATTCCCAGGTCCTTGATCTACTCTGATTTGAGTTTTGTGCATGGTGAGAGATAGGGATTTAATTTCATTTTGTTGCATATGAATTTCCAGTTTTCCCAGCACCATTTGTTGAAGAGGCTATCTTTTCTCCAATGTATGTTTTTGGTGCCTTTGTCTAATATAAAATAACTGTAATTATGTAGGTTATTCTCTGTGTCCTCTATTCTGTACCATTGGTCTACCAGTCTATTTTGGTGCCATTACCATGATGTTTTTTGTTCCTATTGCTCTGTAGTATAGTTTAAGATCTGGTATAGTGATGTCAACTTCTTCACTCTTCTTGCTAAGGATTGCTTTAGCTACTCTGGGTCTCTTATTTTTCCAGATGAGTTTCCTGACTGCGTTTTCTATTTCCATGAGAAATGCCATTGGGATTTTGATTGGAATTGCATTAAATCTGTATAATGCTTTTGGTAATACAGTCATTTTGATATTAATATAGTCATATTAATATAAAAATAGTCATATTAATTCTGCCTATCCAAGAACAAGGTAGATCTTTCCATCTTCTAACATCTTCCTTAATTTCTTTCTTTAGTGTACTGTAGTTTTTATTTTAGAGGTCTTTCACCTTCTTGTTAGGTCGATTCCCAGGTATTTTTGTTTTTTTGAGGCTATTGTAAATGGGGTAGTTTTTCTCATTTTCCTTTCAGAGGATTTGTCACAGAAATACAGAAATGCCTTTGATCTATGGGTGTTGATTTTGTATCCTGCTACTTAGCTGAATTCATTTACTAGTTCTGGAAGTTCTCTATTCTGCTTATGTTTCTTACCATTTTCACTGTGTGGTCTACATTTCTTTCAATATTATATATTTTGTCTTCATTGTCTGAGGTCCTGTCTTCCAAGTGGTCTAATCTCTTGTTGATGCTTTCCATTAAACTTTTAATTTTGTTTATTGTTTCTTTCATTTCCAGGATTTCTGTTGGTTTATTTTTTTAGAACCTCTATCTCCCTAATGAAGTAATCTTTTGCTTCCTATATTTGTTTATGTAATTCTTTGTCAAAATGAACTTTTACTGCCTGTATTTGCTCTCTTATATCATCCTTTACTTCGCAGAACATTTTAATTATGTACATCCTGAACTCCTTCTCTGTCATTTCTTCTGCTGTGCTGGCCATGGATTCTAATAATGTGGTATCTTGATTTGTTTAGGGTACTTTCTTCCCTTGTCTTTTCATATTGCTTGTGTGTCTTCTCTTCTAGCACTGTGGATCTGAGGCATTATTGTTTTTACTCTATAGGCTTATAGTGCCCTTGTAGGACAATGTTAACAGATCCCAATATGAACAATATACACCCTAAAGTCAGATATTTTCTATTAAGACATTTACAGTTTGGTCACAATGTACAGAAATGGTGAATTTAATTTTCATCTACAATATACTCAGTAGGTTTGTAAAAGCGTTTATAATATCTGATGTTGGACAAAGGTATGATATGCTGAGGAAATAGGAGGTGAGAATATTGAATTATTATTTCTTAGGAAGTGTGAAAGAGAAATGTAAAGAGGTAGATTAATAGCAGGAGAAGAGAGAGGGAGTAATTTGGGGTATACAAGTAAATGAAAAGTCAATGAAGTACATAAAAGAAACACATGTAACAAAATAGGGGGGTGAGAGGAATAAAGGAATGTTAAATAGAACAAAGGGGAGGGAGGAAGGGGAGGGACAAGGGGATAGCAATAATGGCAGAATGAGTTGGACATCAATACACTAAGTGCATGTATAAAAACTCAAATGGTGTGAAAATACATTGTGTAAAACCAGTGACTTGGAAAACTGTGCTCTTTATATGTAATATGAAAGGAATTGCACTCTGCAAATATGTATAACAAATTAAATTAAATTTAAAAAAAAAGATAGGAATACTGCCCATATTGATCTGGGCAGTATCCCTATGAAACATAAACAAACAAAAAAATTAATAAATAATGTCAAAATAGTAGAAATTGGTGGAAAGAAAATTAAAAATAGAAATAAAGAAGGAAAGAAAGAAAGAAAGAAAAAGAAAAAATAATATACAACTCAACTTTGATATACTATTCAGATGTCCCAGTCTTCAAAATTCTGATTCATGCAAAGTACTTGGTTTCACATACATTGGGGATGCGATAGGAGGAGAATAGACAGGGAGAAGAAATAAAGAAAAAAAAATTATTGAAGGAAGAAACAGGGTTGTTTTGGTTGGAGATCAGTATCTTTCCTGCTTCCCTTTGCATCCAATAGGTGGGGTTCTCTGTTATTAGCTGGTATCTCTGCCCTCTGGATGGTGAAGGTAACCATGGAGTCACTGTGCCAGTGTAGCAGTTGCTGGGGAGAGGGAGAAGTTAGAAAATGTGTACCTGGTCAGCCGGTGTGTTCCAAGCTTGGAGTTGCCCCAACTAGGAAATGTTACTGAAGGTGATCCAAGATAGAAGTGCCTGCTTTCCATGATATGAAGTTAGGTCAGGTGGGGGGAGCAGGGTGATGATGTTGGACGCTAGGTTCAGAGACAAGCTCTGTGGAATTTGGTATGTGGCTGTTGGCTGACTTTAGAGCCTGTGTAAAGTTTACAGGTGCAGGCAGGCTACTAAGCGGACTATCTCTGCTGCTGCAGAGTCCCAAGATGGTGGCGATCAGGGAAGCCCAAGGTTGATAGATGGGGATCCACACAGGAGTGGTGGCTGGAGTTCCTGCTTATGGGAAGCTGCCAGGTATTCTGCATGGGAATGGCGTGATTTCTCCTCTAGTGGGTGGCTGAACGTTCTGTGTGGGAGCTGCTGTAGATGGTCCTGCACAGCAGCAGTCCTGCATGAGTGAGTAGTTGGGAGACCTACTCTGATGCTGTGGCCTGGAGCCCTAGACAGGCATGATGACTGTGATTCCTGCACAGGAGCAGAAACATCACTTGCAGAGAAGCAGTATTCTCACTACTTGAGTCTCAGGTCATGGAAGGACTCAGAAAGCTGCCTCCCTTTGGTCTGCCGTCTTGGATCTCCTAAAATGTGTAGTTTTGATTTGCATTTCCCTTACTGCTAACACTATTGAAGATTTTTAAAATATGTTTGCTGGGAAGTGTCTGTTCATTTGTCCATTTGTTAATTGGATTAATATGATTTGTTTTGGTTTGGTTTGACTTTTCAAGTTCATTATATTTTAGATATTAATCCTCTGACAGAAAATTCCATCAAGAGATTTTCTCCCATTCTGTAGAAATATGCCATCCATTTACTAACTCGTGGCATTATTTCCTGAGCCTTAGAGATTCTACTGAGAAAGTTGTTGCCTGTACCTGGAGTTGCATAGCTTCTGATCTACCTGTCTTTGATCCATTTTTGAGTTGAGTTTTGTGCAGAGTGAGAGGTAAGTTTCTAGTCTCATTTTTCAACATATGATAACCAGTTTTCCCAGCACCATTTGTAAAAAAGATTACCTTTTCTCCAATGTATGTTTTTAGCACATTTTTCAAGGATACGATGACCATACTGGAGTTTGTTTGTATGTTTCTGTGTTTTCTATTCTGTACCATTGGTCTATGCATCAGTTTTTATGTCAGTACCATGCAGTTTCTGTTACTGCAGCTGTGTGATATAATTCGAAATCAGGTATTGTGATGCTTCCAGCATTGCTCTTTTAGACTTAGAACATCTTTGGCTATTCTGGGTCTCTTATTCTTCCAAATGAATTTTAGAACTATTTTTTTTTTTTTCTAGTTCTGTGAAGAATGTCATTGATATTTTGACGGAGATTGCATTGAACTTGTATATTGCTTTTTGGCAGTATGGTCATTTTTACAGTGTTAGCTCCTCCAATAAGAACATGGGACGTCTTAACATCTTTTCTTTGTCTTCTTCAATTTCTTTCTTCAGTGTACCATAATTTTCATTTTAGAATTCTTTTCCCTCCTTGGTTAAATTTATTCCTAGGTGTTTTCTTTTTCTTTTGTTTTTGTTTTGAAGGTATTGTGAATGAGATTGCTTTCTAGATTTCTTTCTCAGCATATTCATTATTATTGTATATAAAATTATTGATTTTTTGTATATTAATTTTGTAACCTGGTACCTTAGTCAATTTATTAGCTACCTTAGTCAATTCATTAGCTGTAGCAATCTTCTGACGGACTTTTGGGTCTTCTAATTATAGGATCATATCATCTGCAATGAGTGATAATTTATTTCTTACATTTACTTTTTAATCCCTTTTATTTCCTTCCCTTGCTTAATTGCTCTAGCTAGAATTTCTAGCACTATATTGAGTAGAAATGGTGAGAATGGGCATCCTTTTCTTCTGGATTTTAAAGAAAATGCTATCATTTTTTTCCCCATTCATTATAATGTTGGCTTTAGTTTTGTTATATATGGTCTTTATGATATTGAAGTAGGTTTCTTCTATTATTAGTTTTGTCAGTAGTTTTTATTTTCTTAATTTTATTTATGTGATGAGTTACATTTGTTTATTTGTGTATGTCAAACCATCCTTGAATTCCTAGGATAAAACAATCTTTGTAATAATGTACCATATTTTTAATATGTTGTTGAATAAGAGTTGCTGATATTTTAGCATCTAAGTTCATCAGGTTATTGGTCTGTAGTTTTCTTTCCTTGACATGTCCTTATCTGGTTTTGATATGAGGATGATAATGTCTTTATAGAGGTGCTGGAGTAACGGGAAAGGTAAATTGAGGGAGTACATGGTGAAGAAATAGTTAAAATAACAGGTACTATACAGGTTAAAGGAATCATTTCTTAGCTGACTTTGATTATGTATCCTTTGTCAACTGACTTTATTAATTTTATTTAAAATCAGATCCATGGAAAGGTATTTTGTGGAGAATACAAATATCATAAGAACAAAAGTCCAGACTTTGGGCAGTGACCAAGTAAAGATATCTCTACACAGATTTTCTAATTTCTATCAACCAAGTGCTTGAAGGAAATCAGAAGCACAATTCTGTTAACTCAATTTTTGATTTTTAAATCAGTACTCTGAGCATGTAAGAGTACAGCTTCTTAGAAATTAGCCAATGTATTTTGACATTAACTGTTATGAAATTCTCCTGTCAGGTTTTAAATCTTCTTTTCACAGATTTGTAAAGTTAAAGATTTAATTTGATTAAAAGAAGCCTCCCTGAATGTGAAGGAATAAGTGAAGATTTTGCTGCTGTAACAAAGTAAGCCAAAGTTAATGTGAGAAATATGGACTCAGTAACACCCCTAACTAGAGAATTTGTATCAAAATGCTTATTAAATGCATGTTTGGGAGTATTTTTCGGTTTCTGGGAATGAAGTAGCATTCTAGTGAATAACAGCCCAAATTAAGGTGGAAAATTTGAAAAGACAAGAGTTCTTTGATGTCAAGGTTTTCCTTTTTGATAATTTTAAATTCAACAATGGCTAACTTTTTCTTTTTCCAAACTACTATTTATTTTTTCAAAACATTTAGAAAGCTAGTTGTGGGATTAATTAGATGGATATCTCTGTTTGTTCATGCAAATTTCTCTCTTTATTATGTTAAAAACATAGTATTTAGTTTTAATGCATCAGAATTAAAAATAAGTGTTAAGTAGGGATTTTAATAAGTTCTTAAGTAGATTAGACAATGAATATTTCTTATACTAATAATACAATGATAGATATGGGATACCAAAATTAGGTTTTTGAAAAAGAACAATTTCAGGCTGAACACAGCAGTTACAGGATAAAAAGATTAGCAAGCAGAGGTTGAGAACCAGGTACAAAACATATTAAGAAAACTGCCCCAAATACAGAAGAATCAGTTCCAAAGCCCAACAGTGTGGGAAATGCCATTACACAAACAGAGGCTCCATATTTCAAGACAAAGAAGAAACACCAGTTACAAAAATCCGGGCAAAGCAGAAAGTTAAAGAAGTAGAAGTGAGGAAGGGAAGAAGACAAGGTCATCCAGGGGCAGAAAGGTAGTATTGCAAAAGGTTTCTGGCTCAATTAGCTAGAGTTTTCTTTAGGTAAATAATAAGCTTAGTTCCTGAATTCCAAGAAATTGTTACACAGAGCAGTTAGGTAAATCATCTACTGCTCTCATCCTCTATTTAATCCCCAGGTCATACTTAGCAAGATGCCTACCCTGTAAGTAGTACACTTGTTGAATAAGCAACAAGCCATGGATTTCTTGATGCTGGTGTCTGTTTTTATATACAGCTGTATCATTCACAGCTTCCAGCACTGTGCTTGTCACAGCTCAGTGGATATTTACTGAAGGGATGACGGTGATGGCAGTCTTCAAATATTGTCATGAAAGATTAATTCTGCAAGGTTTTCAGAGTGTCAGTCTGTCCCTAGTCTACTGTGAAATTATTTACAAGATTTTGCACTCTGCCTACTCTGATAGTTTTCAATTCGTAGTTTCTTATTTTAAAGGTGATGGTCAAATATACATTTATTTCTCATTGACCCTTTACTACTTAAGCTTGTTAGTCATATTGTTTACCACATAATAAAATTAAAATTTAGAATAGCTATTTCTTCCCAGAAAACATTATCCTCTAATCCTTCTATAATTACTAATATTTAGAATTTTAGGATTCTATAGTTACATTGCTTGCAAATTATATATTTGATTGGAAAGTAATGTCATGCAGAAAATTAGACCCAGACCCATATTCACTATTCTAGCCCTATGGCCACATTTAGTAGTGCTAAAAAGCAGTGGCTGAGAATCACGTGACAATGTCTCATTTAAGCAGTTAGCTTCACATGCTAGCCCTCATCCTAGGCATCTATGTAACAAATATGCACTCTTTGTCATAGATGGCTTAAAATATAGTGTTGATGACAACAGTAAAACCCATTCTCACTAAAGGAAAAAAAATTAAGTAGACTTCCTTATTGATGTTATAGCAATCACTTCATTTGAATAAATAAAGCATTTAACACATCAAGTGTGTTAAAAAAACACTTCATGTTTCCACTAAAAGCATCAACTTATTAATAGATCATAGTATATTATGAAATACAAGAGGACTCTAAAGACTGACAAATGATAAATGGAAACATTCTCTTCTAAATAAGTAAATACTGCTACAAATGTTTGCAGTAAACTAAAAGCATCCTCTCTTTTTACATTAAGAAATGAAAACAATTGGAGGTTATTTGAGAGAACTTTTTCTAGGCATTATTTGATGTCATTGCTTTTTTTATGTTCTCTAAAACAGTCTATTTTTCCAGCTAAAGAATCACCTACATGTCTTTCTCTTTTAACACTCTAATATTGTCCTAATTTCATATTCAGCCCACATGCATGATCATATCCTGCCAAAAGTCTTTAATTAAGATGCTCAACATTATTCCACTTTCATTATCCTTTAATTCTGAATATCATTCAGTTCTTCCCCCTGTCAGGACCTATGAGAAGATCTGACAGTGAGACAGTGAAAGCGAGTGGTCTGTGTGTACATCGGCTTGTCCATTCAGCAGCATCCTTTGCCAACCTATGAAGCATGCTTTGGTGAGCATTGGACAATTGCTTGTCAAACATTACTAACACTGTGCAATGAAGCACAGCTGAGCCACTTTGTAATAAGAAAACAAATGATTCACTGGCAAATAAGTCCAGAAAATCAAATAAAACAAACCTGGCAGTATAGTATAAGTAGCTGAGGTAGAAAAGACAGCACAACATGTGATACTAATTGATTTTAATTAGCAGGTAGAGTGAACTGAAAAGAAACAAAGGGAGAGACTTCCTTTCAACCCTCATGACAAATATGTTTTATAAAGCAAGGTACTGGTACAGAGATTGGTGAACACTGGCCCAATTTTATGAGACTTATTTCTAGGGTATAAAACTTAGTTTTCTTTCTTTTTCCTCTTCTTTTTTACTTTTCTTGCCTCCCCACCCCCATCTCTCTGCCTCCCCATCTCTTTAACTCTCTCCTCATTTTCTTTTTAAAACACCATATAGTTAACTTGAGGATGGAGTGATGGGCTCAGGCATGGGGACTTGGAAGAGACGGATTGTCCAATGCATTTGCGTATGTGTTGAGTTTGAGTTATACACTCCACCTAAATCCATCCTGACCTGATATTTTGGAATGTGATGGCATTTGGAGATAAGGTCTTCAAAGAGGTGATTGACTTGAAGTGAATTCATGAAGTGGGCCCTACTCCAATATGATTAGTGTGCTTATAAAAGGTAAAATTTGGAAATGAACTGATACAAAGGAAAGATGATGAGAAGACAGGGAGAAAAGACAGCCATAAACAAGTCAAAGATAAAGGCCTGAAATAGGTCTTTTCTTCCTGCCCTCAAGAAGAAAAGCCTATTGATACCTTAATCTTAGACTTTCAGTATTTATGTTGTTTAAGTCACCCAGTCTGTGGTACCTTATTATAGTAGCCCTATAGTAGCAAATTAATAAATGGATGGTTGATTTATAAGGGGGTTTGTCCCTATAAGCCCATTATAAGTTAAAAATACCTAAGTCAAAAGGAATGGAATATGATGTTCAGGATTTAACATGATGTAATATGATATACCATGATGTAATATGATATTCACCTACTGTACATCATAATTGAGCAACACAGTGCCCTATAGAGCACAGGCTGACTGGGAGCTGTGGTTTGCTGCTACTACTGCCCAGCATCACAAGAAAGGACTGTACCACATATCATTAGCTCAGGAAAAGATCAAAATCTGAAATTTGAAGTTATAGTTACTACTGAATAATACTGTTTTCACACCATCATAAAGTTGAATGACTGTAAGTTAAACCATCATGAATCATGGGCCATCTTTTCTGGGTTTCCACAGGACTGTCTTTAGCCCTTATCAGTGAGGTTTTAGACAGTCTCTACTTGGTGGTCAAAGCCTGTGTTTCTGGTGCAGAAAGCAGTTTTCCAGTGCCTACATGAAGCTGTTGAAGGCAATTTTGCAAATAAGGGATATGACTGGCCTTCTGAATAATAGTTTATACACTGATTTTTGTTTAATATCCCTTTGGAAAAAATCTGGCTACCTAAACTTGCTGAAAGTAAAAAGGAGCAGATCCACATAGATGACAAAAATTGAAATAAATCTTCTGACTCTAGAGAAAGAGCCAAATCAGGTCTGGTCATGTGGGAGATTAAAGATAGCTGCTTATTCTTGACCACCCCTATCATTGCGATGAAGTGATATTGTTTCTCTACCACCTGAAACTGACTATGTTAATAGAACATGATGGAAGTGATGCTATATCAGTTCCAGCCTAATCTCAACTGGTAGCTTCTATTTCATCCTTCTTAGGAGACAGTTACTATGTAATGAAATCCAGCTACTCTGATACCACTATACAGCAAGAATCCCACCCTACCTACTCAAACTGAGAGAATGGTCATGTGAAGTACTAAGTCACCAGATGTGAGAGAAGACTCTCCAGTCTTGGCGCAGTCATCATCTGAGGACAGGGGAGTAAGGACCTCAGCCTGGAGCACAAACTAAGATGATAGACTTAGGGCCTTATCTCAATCAGTTTGGGTTGCTATAACAAAACTGATAGGGTTGGTGCTTTATCAACAAACATTTATTTCTCACAGTTCTGGAGGCAGGGAAGTTCAAGTTCAAAGTGCAGACAGAGTTGATATCAGGAGCACCTGCTTCTTCCTTAATGGAGAGCTATCTCCTCATTGCATCCTCATGTAGCAAAGGAGAGAGAAAGAAGAAGAGAGATAGAAGGGGGGCAGGGAAGAGAGAGGGAGGAGAGAGGTACATATGGTTTTTCTTATTGGGTTATTAATTCTACTCCCCAAACCTAATCCTTCCCACATACCTCACCTCCAAATACCATCATATTCAGAATTAGGTTTTGACATATAGATTGGGGAGGGGTGGCACAAATATATGCAGTACATAACAGGTTCTGAGTAAGTAACTTTAGCCTGCCCACTGCTGTTTGAATACCTAGCCATGAGTAGAGGTGAGTCCACTGGCCCTACTAGGCAGCTTAAAGATTAACTAGCTCAGCAGGGCACAGTGGTGCAGGCCTGTAATCCCAGTGGCTGAGACAGGAGGATCAGAGTTCAAAGCCAGCCTCAGCAATTTAGCAAGGTTTTCAGCAACTTAGCAAGACCCTGTCTCTAAATAAAATACAAAAAAAAAGGGATGGGGATGTTGTTCAATGATTAAGTGTCCCTGGGTTCAATCCAAGATACCCAAAAAACAAACAAACAAACAAAAAAAACCCCACAAAAACCCAAAGATCAACTAGCTCAACTTTCTTATTTTACACTGTGGAAACAAAGTCACAGAGACTTTAAATGACTAACGTCATAGGACCAATATTTACTTGGGCAAGATTTCAAACTGCCTGGTACAAAAAGCAGTTTACTCACACTGCAATACATTTTTTATTTTAATTATACTTTTACATTAATTATGAGATTATATATATACATATATATACATATATTTACCATGTCAAATATGATGTTTTGAAGTATAGATACTTTGTGGAAAAACTAAAGATATCTAACTAAAATATGCATTACCTCAAAATTATTAGGTGAGAATATTTTATCTCTACTTGTAGCAGTTTTTATGAACTGAACATATTTACTATCATTAACAATATACAATATGCTTACCAGTATTGCAAAAATCCAATATCAATTCAGTGAAAAGACTAAATTACTAAGATGATTCTTTCAGTAATTCTCATATTTTAAAAAGTTTTTAAAAGTCAACACTAGATCCACCAAGATCTTCACCTTTGTGCACGCAACCTTATTGGCTATACTCACATTTCAAAATCTACTTATTACTTGTTTAACTTCTTATGTGGGTTTATTTCAAAGATAAGCATGCTAATTGTTCTAATAATGTAGAAATTGTGTCTTTGCACACTATATAAATTTGATAAAGTAGGGTACAAAGCACATAGTATTCCTAGAAAGACTGATTTAATGAAAATTAGTAAGTTGTTAATATAATAAAACCCAGCGTATCAGGTGGTATTGAAAGGAGAACTGCTTGTTTGTTTAAAGCTGATCTCCAGAGGCAGCCAGCCATGTGCAACCAGAGATGATGTGTTCCACTGTGTGACACCAGCTCGAGCTCTGTCTGTGTATACGGTATTGCAATGTGAGGCAGTGGGGACCTCTGTACAGACTAAAATTACTTCCACATTACAGTGAACACAAAGGAAGAAAACCTTATTAAACACAGATTAAGTTCATTATTATATAAATCCCTCCTTGGAAAATGAAGTTAATCCTATGTACCAAAATATTAAACATAACACTGATATTACAATACAGAGAGATAATACCTTCCTTATTATCTTGGCTCACCTCTGTCATATTAATGAGGCAAGCATGTAATAGCTGTGGGTAGTGCCTGTAAATAAGAGGGGCTGCCGGCTTTATCTGGAGTCAGATTCCACTGTGTAGTTAGCTACACCATCTTTCCCGCAAAATCTTTTCAGACTGATCTTCACTAAAAAGGCCTGCAGTGCAAGCTAATCTGGGGTTTCATGTTGCAGAGGTCTTGGATGGCAAACATTATGTTTGTGTTCTTCAGTAATTATATTTGACTGAAAACACATTTGCAACTGGCTCTGCACTCAGAGTGGGAAGTCCCCAGGGCCAGAGTCAACACCTCAGTGAGGCCATTCAGTTCTCACAGGGTTGGAAAGCAGCTTGGATTTATGCACATTTGTCTGTTTACAATTCAATGCTTTTTTTTTTTTTTATGGATACAACAGAATATTTTCTATCTTTAGTGATATTATGTGTTTGGGCTTTTATTAAATGCCTTTTTTTTTCTATTAGAGAGTTTCGTATGAATGTTTTATATCAAAAGCTGTCCACTAAAATTTAGGACAAATTCGAACCTGGGTCAATTCCCAGAGAAAATTTAAAATTGGAACAATATAATTCTAATACTATTTAGCCATCGCCTCTATCATTTATACAGGAAAAAGAACAGCTTTTATTGATATTTTATATAACTGGAAAAGATGAACAAGAAATTAAAAACAATCAGGAGACAGAAAGAGGGGAAAAAAGGAAGAAAATAAGGCAGAGAATTGATGAATAAGGGCTACAAAACCAAGGTGATCTTAGAATTTAACTATGCTCATTTTCTCCTTCTCAGCTGCATCATTAATGCCAAACATTTTCTCTCTACCTGATTTTCCCCATAAAATACAATTGGTAGAAGAACATAATAGGAGGACCTGGACAGATGAAGCCACTTTTTCCCTTACCTAAATTCAGCCTCAGTGTTCTAACAGCTGGGCTTATATACATCAATTAAACTAAAAATGACTTCTTAAACACTTATTTATTTATTTTTAGACCTGGTATAGAAAGCAGTTTGCTAGAAAACAGTTATTGATATTGAACTCAACAAATGTTGAAGCAGGAAGAAAAAGATTTCAAAATGACTTTATTAATGTTACCTCTTCATCCATAAATTGATACAGATGCAAAAGTAAAGTCTCATTACCATGATTTGTTAGCTTTTTATTGCTGTGGCCAAAATGCCTGACAAGCACAAGTTAGAGAAAGAAATTCTGTGAGGGTGGGCTCACAGCTTCAGAAGTTCAGCCTGTGGGTCTGCCAATTCCATTGCTTAGGGCTCCAGGTGAGGCAGAAATGGCAGAGAGCACAGTGGAGGAAAACTACTCAGCTCATGGGAGTCAGGAAGCAGAAAGAGAAAAAGGGTCCAGGGAAAGAAACAATTTCCAAGGCTATGCCCCCAGTGACCTACTTCCTCCAGCCATGCTCTACCTGCCTATAATTACTAATCAGAAGTCTATTCAAATTGATCCATCTAATGGATAAATCCACTAATGATTTTAGATTACATGATGTCCTCTACCTTTGGTATTTGTTTAGAGGGAAGCTGTCTTGGGTAACAATTTCAAATATCTCATCGACAGACCTAGCTGTCTTCCAGGTAACAAGCAAAGAATGCAGGTCCTTTATTTTCCTTTATGGACTACTTACTGCATAGTATTATCATGTATTTTCCTATCTGTGGTTTACAAAAATTTTATATAAATGAGATCAAGAAAAATGGGCAATAGAAAGACATTGGGTATGTATATTCAGTAATAATGCACACACAAAAAAAATGGCCTTTCCTACCTACCTACCTTCCTCTTTTTAGCTGTTCTCAGCATATAAATATTTTTAATTAACCTTCAAGGACTATCATAAAGTTTGAATTATAAAAGTCAGAATAATTTCTCCTTTTGAATTATTACAAACCATGTACCAAAAACAATTTAAAAGAAATAAAATTTCAGAAGAAAATCAAATCCAGAACACAGCAATCAATAAATTTATGTGTATAAAAACAGACAACTCCTTTCTGAGAAATGTATTGCAACATATGTGACAAATTATCACTGTGTATTTTGTTAAATTTAAAAATTACTAAGAAGTTGAGTCAGCCAATATAAAACTATACAAAGATATGGAAAACTAGTTTGCCAGAAGAAAAAATCATGTAGAAAATAAAATATGTGAATACACCTACTTTTATTTATTCAAAAAGGACATAAATCAAAATGGCCTGTTGTTTTCACATATCATATAGATAAAAATCTAAAAGTTGATAATGTCCTATAAAAGTGATATGCTCTGGTGTTTCAGAGCAGAGCTGGTCAGTCCTGGAATTAGACTGAGTAAGCTTATACTCTGGCTCTACATGACTGAGGCTAAGTGATATAGCCTGTCTACCATGCCTTATTTCCTTATCTATAAAATATAGGTAGTGCTGGGGTGTGTTGGTGCATGCCTGGAATCCCAGGTCCTAGGGAGACTGAGGCAGGAAATTCACAATTTGGAGGCTAGTCTCAGAAACTTAGTGAGGCCATAAGCAACTTAGTGAGACCCTGTCTCAAAATAAAAAATATGAAGGACTGGGGTAGCACTTAGGGTCAGTGTGAGGATTAAATGAGATAATACATGTTAAATACAGCATATAGTAAGTACCTAGCACAAAGCACTCTGGAAGATTAGCTATTACTGTATACTTCAGGGGGGAAATTGTTGCAACATAGATATAAAACAATTTAACAATATTCATCAAAACTGTAAATACTAACACATCTACCTCACAAAAATTATATAATATACACACATATATATATATATATATACACACACACACACACATATGTATGGATCCACACTGCAGCTTTCTTACTGCACAATGTAAATCAAGTATTATAACATCAAAAGGGATAAAGTTTTATTAAATAAGTTAAGAAATGTTAATATAAGGGAATATTATGTTAAGGACAAAGCTTTCAAAAAAATGTCATGCAAGTGTCACATGGAAGAAACAGTGTAGCACAGGACACGTTCTTGGTCTCTGGGTAAATGAAAGGACATTTATACTTGGTGGTACATTCCTATTTTTATCCATAAAAATAAACAGAAAACCAACTCTCGTTACCTCTGTAGACAAAGATTAAGGAGGTGAGAGATATATTTTTCAACCTTTTATCTCTTTCTTAATGTTTTAATTTTTAACATTATGAATAGTTTTGCACTCTAATTGTCAAGTAACTGGAGATTATCTGATAGATGAGAGTACAGACTACTTCTTTTATTATTCAGAGTTTTCTATATTAAAACTGTATTTTGAAGCCGACCTAAAGAATTTAAATCACAAATTTTTTAAATATGTTCTATAAGAGTATCACATTTACTATTTTCTCTTGGAAACAGAATCCAGTCTTTTCAGTTTAAATTTTCGTATACTAAAAATATATTATGTGATGTCATATAAAAAGCAGTATATGAAATTTCATGTGCACTCTGATTACAACTAAAATAAATATCCATTTTAAGAAATAACAGAGGAATATATGTAAAGAAAAATGTTACATTTGCATAATATTGTTTTCCTTAAAATGTTCCTGTGAAAATATGAAAAATGGTGGTTAAGAGCTCATGTGATTTTATTAGTATATCTAAATTTAAACCAATTCCCAATTAGAAATCAATGAGAAGAATGAAGCTGCTTTGATAATCACAAAAATTGGAATCAGACATTATTTGATGATAGATAGGATCTTATGCTTAGAATTTATTAAATTTAAAACCAAACATTTGTGGTTTAAAAGAAACTTTGAATTGCCTTCATGGAATTCTTGTATTTCATGAAACAAACTTCGAAAATACTTAGCTTACACTCCTCAGCTAGACTTTTAGGCAATTGTTGGGACGTCTGAATGTTCAGTTTTCCCACTGGCCCAGGAACTCCATGAAGAAGGCCACACAGCGCCATCCAAAGCTCTTTAAAGCCATAATCATGTTTGCCTCTTCACTTTCTGGAAGTGATGTGACCAAGAGTAGTTGTTTAATGTCTCCTAATCTTTCAGCCTCAAATGCAAATGGAATGACAGATATTAAACATTTCTAACAGTGACTTTTAAAGAATTAAATAATATAGCAGCAGCAAAGCAATTAGCCCAAAATAAAGTGTATACTCACACAATATCAAAATGTTTTACTTTTAAATATGCTGACATTGTACTGAAGTCATATTCAATGTATTAAACATAATAGGCATTTAATTTATATTTGCCACATGATAGAATTAGGGGATTCTGAAGAACTTGTATCTCTATTCAGGAAACATAAAGAATTATCTGAAATCAAAACCAAACAATAAACGAATTTTTCAGAAAAATCTTATTTTAATAATTGCTCACCAAAATGCTAAAATGGTTGAAATTAGAATGAGGAAGAGAAGATAAACCTTCTGCAAACTTGAAGAGAAATCCAGAAACACTAAATCAGTGTAATAACTGGCAATGAATTTGTTCTTAATACCCAAACTTTATCATGTGTGTCATGAAATGAAAAGTGTATTTTGTTCTTCTTCTTAAAAGAAATTGGCCCAGGATCTGGTACTGCTGTTGACATTAGATTCCTCAGACTCTGACAAAAACAATGCTAACTGGGGAGGTAAAGAACCTGTAGGCAATAGGAGTGTCAGTGGTGAGGGCCCCTAGGACCTTCACAGTGATCCTAAATTCCAGGCTTACTAAAGCTAAAGTCAAGGAGTATATTGGACCAGAAGCTCTAGACACATGATGTCATCCATGCCAGGCATACCTCCCTGGGATTCTTTGATAAAAACCCTATATCAATATCTCCCTCTCATATAGTAAAAAGTGTTCTTTTTAAAAATCATTAGATAAACTGCTTTTTGTTAGACAAAGTTGTGGCATCAGAGAGTTCCCGGTTTTTTTTTTTTTTTTCTTTTGGAAGAATTTTTTTAAACTGGGGTTAATATATTATGCTATATTAAGACTAGGTTGTTGAGAATTTAAGAATATGTGCTTGGTATTGCCAAGACCCAAGCAGTAGGTACACAATGTCCAAATTTTTGGAATTTTAAACGTGGCCCTTTGCTTTCAGGAGATTACAGTAGAGCAAGCCTGACATGTAAATGATAAGTGCAGTGATCTGTCCTGTCAGAAGGGGCCCAAGGGACATTGATGTCTACCAAGTAGAGAACAGCTAAATATATCTGTCTCTTAACTGCACTCAGTTCAGGTTTCCCCAATTATAAAATGATGTTAGATTGCATCAATACTATAATCTTTGGTTACTCTAATATCAAATAATTTATGGCTAATTATTCCCTACTTTACATAAAATTAGCCCAAATCCTAGATTGTTCTTTATGTAACATTAGATGTGCCCCTTTGAGGACCAGTTTTTCAACAGGATAAATCAGAAACCTGGTATTACCTTCTTTAAAGTTAGTACTCCATGTATGGTTATATGGCTTCCTTTATTATAGCAGGCTCCTGTAGGCAAGATAACAAGCATGTTCTCATCCTGAAGCTAGTCAGGTCATTTGGCTTATACCATACATCGACCTTTTGTTGTTAGACAACTGGCTTACAGATGTATGCTGCTGGTGTTGTAAAAATGACCTTGTAAGACAGGGTACATGGGGTCATATCACTCTAATTATTATTGGCAAAAACATTCTAAGCCACTACTCTACCTCTAGGCACATGGAAAGTTCTCTTTAGATTGCATTTATGTTTGTTCTCCCGTTGTATATGAAAATGGTGCAAGAGAAAAACCTTTTGTGCACATAATTCTCATGACTTCATCTACTCTAGGAATTATCCGTCAGAAATTATATTAAATCAAGAAATTCCATGTGTCTCCTATGAACACTAAAAGCAGTTTTACAAACTACACAGAATATTCATAGTTTAGGAAAAAATCTCTTTCTTTAATTTTCTGTCCTGAATTGTTTATTTATTCTATACATATTTGATGCTAAAAACATACATGATGTGTGTCTGGGGATAGATCAGTGAGTAAAAGGTGTGTGAGCTCTCTTAGAGCTTTCAGACTAGTCCAATATTCCTGCTTCCCATCATCAGTCTTCTACCTCTGTATAATAAGGTCTATGTTCTCTATTTCAATCTTTAAGACATGCCTGCCTTCTCAAAGTTCTCATTAATCATTATGTTCAATTACTGCCTTATCCTGAAGGAAAATGGCCCCTCCCTATGGAGACTGCAGAAGAAGTTATTTGATACTATTGTCAGAAAGATAATATATAAACTTTGTTTCAAGCAATATCATTGATTTAGTAAGGCTACTCTGTTCTCAAGCTACAAGCAAAAGGAAAGACTAGCAAAAAATAATAGAAAAAATAATCTGAATTTTCAGGAATTTCAGGAAATCTTCAAATACTAAAAGCTAAGCAGGACTTCACTGCTGCCAAGGGAAACCTACCATTTATTCAGAAAGAGAAGCGCTCTCAATACCACTTGTCAGTGATTTGTGACAGGGACTCACGTGCACAGCCATTATCTAAGAGCTGCTTAGGCCAGAAAAGAAATTTCATAATGCAGTACCAAAGAAACATTATCTTTCAAGAAAATCATGTAGAATTTGAAAGATGATACTATAAATATTTAATATTAGAAGTTATAATTTCTTTGTGTGCCAGGTGTTGAACCCAGAAGCTCATCCATGCTAAAAGAACACTTTACTACTTATCTACACCCCCAGCCCCAAAGTTGTCATTCTTAAAATATATATATATATATATATATATATATATATATTTAAGAAACTCAAATGATTAACTAGTCTTATCATAATTTTGATCTTTTTTCATGACAAATATTGCAGACATAGACAATTTCTTTTTGCTTCTTTCTTTCTTTCTCTTTAATAGTTGGTCATGATTGTATTTTTATGAGTATTAAAGGCACGTAATGGTCCATGTAAATTTTTTTTTTTTTGGTACCCGGGATTGAACTCAGGGGCACTCGACCACTGGGCCTCATCCCCAGCCCTTTTATTAGAGACAGGGTCTCACTGAATTGCTAAGTGCCTCGCCATTGCTGAGGCTGGCTTTGAACTCACCATCCTCCTGCCTCAGCCTCCCAAGTGCTGGGATTACAGGTGTGCGCCACCACACCCGGCTTCCATGTAAATTCTTAAGCTTACTCTTATACTATTTTGTTTCTGTTGTTAAAATCAGTATTTTTTTTTTCAAAAAAGTCAAGAAATTTCATAATGCAAACACATTAACATAATTTTTAAAGTTTTGCATAAGTCTTCACGATTTTTCTCATATGTTCAAATATTTAAGCATAGATAATAGTGCCATATCTACTCTCTTATAGTATTATTTTCCCTAACATTTTGTCAAAAGCAATTCAGTAACTTCATGGTCTTCCAAAGAATCATTTGGAATCTATGCATTTTTGTGTTGTTTGTTTATGCATGTTCATATGTATATCCTGCTTATAGATTGTTTGCTATCTATACCTATCTTCTAACATATAGCTGAGATTTTTGTCTTTTGGTGAGCAATTATCTTTAGATGAATTTTGAGCACACCAGTATTAGACCAAAACGTGTGTGTGTGTGTTACTGTTTGATTACCTTATAAATGGTTAAAAATTTATCTTTTTTATATTCTCTCCTTTTTATTTCATACAAAGTCATGACTGAAAATATGGATCTTTAGATAAAGTTTTAAAAAATGCAGAATAGTGAAATATTTGGTAGATTTTTTAAAAGTCTACCTCATAAAAAGAAATATCCACTCTGTTGATAAATCCAGAAAGTATTATTAAACTTATTGAACGCAATCTCAGTTTATTAAGAAAGAACAGCGTTAGAACACTTGGAAAGCATCTATATGGTGAGCTCATATATCAGAAGACAGAACTGTCATTCTAAAGATTAAGCAGGAAAGTATAATTTTAAAACAAAAATATAGGAAACCATCAAATATTCTTTCCTACTCATATTCTGCATAAGTGCCCTATGCTGACTGTGCCACTGGAGTGCCCACTCCTTACATTCTAATGAATAAAAGGAGATGAAACACCTGTGAATGAATAAATCTTAGCTAGCATAACAAAATATAATAGTTAATATCATTTATTTCTAAAAGTGCCATGTAAATTTACTAGAATCAATCTCAATATTAATCTAATTAAATTAATACATTTTTAGATCTTCAAAATATAAGATCTAAATATATTCCTTTGCATTCTAAAATACTTTTGAAAATGGAATACTCAAGTCCATAGGTACAGGGAAAAAAACCATTTTGTTTAGTTTTTCTTTCCTATTTGGCATTTCCAGATTATTTCTCCAAAGCCTTATAATTTGCTGGCAACTCCCTAGCTCCTAAAAATGTTAACACAGAGGATGTTATAGGCATTGACTACTGTGTATCATTTCAAAAGAAGTACATCTAGAAAAATTTTTACATGTGGTCACACATTCACTTTCCAATACCAGTACATATCGTAGTTTGTATTACAGCTCTATGGGCAAGTGTCCTTTCCTATTGTCAAATTCATGGGCATATGATTCTTATCAGAATTTCTTAGATTTGTGAAAACTTTCTTCCATTGGGTTTAATAGAAAAAAATCTTTGTTAATATTTTCAAATTTTGGCATTAGTGGTAAATAGTTTTGAAAAAAAATGGATTTGAGTATTTTTTTAATACCCCGAAATAGGTAAGTTTTGAACTTCTACTGTATTTCAGGTCTGTGCTACATACTTAGAATGCAAAGAAAACTAAGCTATGTCTCTGGCCATTAATACATTGAGGGCAAGGGAAATATGATACAAATAATAACAAGGTCATGTCTGTAGTGCCACAATGCAAATCCACTGAATGAAGAAAGCATCAATTCTTCTTGTGAGGACAACATCACATTATATTCTCTCTAAATGGGTTATTTTTATGAAAAGAAATAAACAAATTCATGAACCACTGGTTGCATTAATGAAGAGAATAAAGAAAGACCCAAAATATGAAATCAGGAATAAAAAATGATTAACTATCTATAGACATATGTAAAAATGAGGGAGTGCTTTTAGCTGTTTGCTGCTAAATTTGAAAACACACACACACACACACACACACACACACACACACACACAGCATGAGGCCCAGTGGATGATTTCTTTAGGAAAACATTAGAGTTCCACTTCAGTGATTTAACTATTCAATAACTATAAATAAATATCTTAAAGATTGCAAAGCAGGCAACTCGTTTCACAAATGAAAATGTCTAAATCTTCTGGGACAAAGGATTCAGGTGCTATGTTTTGTTTCTGATCATGCAGCATGAATCAAGTTTTTATATTTATTGTTTCAAAATCATTCTACCATTTGGTACCCAAATCTGGTAAAAATCACATAAAACTCATATCTATCTCATTAATTTAAATTTGAAATAAAATATGAACCAAAATATACTAGCAATAAACATATAATGTTTGATATATATATATTTCATCAAAAGAATATTTCAAAGTACTAACACCAAATTATTACTTTAATATATACTAAAAAGATATTGGATAAAATACAATAGTGATTCCTGATTAAAGAAACAAATAAAAACCCTTTTAAAAAGTAGGAAAAAATGTACATTTGCCACTTTTGCCCATAAAAATAGCAGAGTTTGAATCCTCCTTAATCTCTGGACTTTAACTTAAGGTGAGAAGATGAACTGGAATCTGTAGGTAAGCAAAAAGTGAGGGTGGAAATAACTACAAATGAGATAAACATTTTCTCTTTAATTTGTAAATGAAAAGATGCAAGGGTGTGCTTGATTTAATAGAAGAGAGGATCCTTAAGGTTAAGTGACAGAAGAAGCAAAGGAATAAGCACTAGGGTAGGTTTTTACTGGAATGTAGGGTTGGGATTTATAACAATGTGCTAATGGAGCTCTTAGAAATCCAAGCCCCTACTCCATCCCAACAAGGCACAGACAGACAGACTACTCCTACTTTTACAACATAGCAGATGTTTATTTCTTATGAAAATTGGAGCAAAGATACTCTGAACTCTAGACAAAGTTAAGGGTGTTGAGATACTAATTCCAAAAAAGGGAACTAAGTGAAACAGCATAATTTTGGTAATCCCATATCTAAGGAAAATATCTAGACAATTTGTTTTCCATAAGAACTAAATGGCCTCAGAGAGAATATGTACAGATACTGACCTTTGGAGTCTCCCAAGAAAAAAAGGCTGCTCACCACTCATATGTCAAACCAATAAACCCTTACTTTGACAGGAGTCCATCCTTCACCAACAGAGTTTCCGATCATCTTTTAGTACTTCTTGTTACATAAGGACTTACAGACAAAGGTTGTTGAGCATTACAAAGTTTGAAATTCTGAGAAAGCGAAAAAAAATGAGACAGAAATGGAAACAGAGACCTGGTCATATGAGGAACAGAAAAAGCCCTTAATATAACTACTAGCATCATATGATAATTATTATAATTTGAATGTGTCTCCCAGAAAGCATGTGTTGGAAGCTTAATTCCCAGTGTAACAGTGTGGGGAGGTTGGGCCTCATGACAGGTAATTAGGCCAGGAGAGGGGGGGGGGGGGGGGGGGGTGGCTGCCATTTATAAGGTTAGTGCTATTATCCATGCAGTGGGTTTCTTGTGAAAAGACAAGCTCGGTTCCCTTTTATTTTCCTTCCTGTCCTCCCTTTATTGTTTCATCATGAAATGATACAGCAAGAAGGCCCTCACCTGGTGCCAGAGTCTTGATAATTGTTTTCCCAGCCTCCAGAACTCTAATTGGTATTAAATTAGAACACATAATTGAAAGTAAAACAGAATTGAAGGTTCTCATTAAAATATAGAGTTCATTGCAGATTTTCCAGTCTATGGTGTTCTGTTATAGGAGCACTACAAAATGGACTAATACAATTATTTCTTATGTAAAAACATTGTGATGCAACCAGTATAGGATAAATCTTTAATATCAAAAAATAAGAATAAAATGCTTTGAAACAGAAAATTTAAACAATATAGTAGGTCTTTTTGAAGTTAGAAAATATGTCAGCTGATACATTGACAGTTTAGTAGATTAATTTAGGAAGCTTAAAGCATAAAATATTAACAAATATGTGTTAGGAAACTACAGGAAAAATTCAGTAAGGTCAATGTACAACAATTAACATTTCTAAATAGAATAGAGAAAATTGAGAGAAAAATTTCAAAATATAGGAAAAATTCCTCAAACTTAAATACCCTAGTTTTCTGCCAAAAATGACCAATAATCTTCCGCACATAAGGTAAATAAAGAACTACCCCCAGACATACTGATATTCCTAGATATAAGACAGGATCCTTAGGCTATTCAGAGAAAAATATAAATCTATATAAAATAAAGCTTAAAGATGTTAATATAAACTACAGAACCAACCTAGATGCCCTTCAACAGATGAATGGATAAAGAAAATGTGGTACATATAAACAATGGAATATTGCTCAGAAGAATGAAATTATGGCATTTGCAAGTAAATAGATGGTGCTAGAGAATATCATGCTAAGTAAAATAAGCCAAATCCAAAAAAAAGCCAAAGGCCAAATGTTTTCTCTGATAAATGATGTTGATCCATAATGGGGTGGGGGTTGGGGGAAAATGAAGGAAATTTGGATTGCACAGAGGGGAGTGAAGGAAGGGAAGGGCTATGGGGATGGGAAGGACGGTGGAATGAGACAGACATTATTACCCTACATACATGTATAATTACACTACTGTGTGACTCTGCACCATGTACAGCCAGAGGAAGGAGAAGTTGTGCTCCATTCGTGTACAATGTGTCACCAAATGCATTGTACTGTCATGTATAACTAATCAGAACAAATTTTTTAAAAAGATGTTAATATAAGACATTTCAACAGAAACACTAAAAGACAACAGGGAAAAAAAAAGCTAAAATGTCCTTAAAATTATAAAAAGCAATTATTTTAAATTTAGAATACTTTAGAAAAATTATTGTCAGACTAGTAGTCACAGCAGTATATAAGAATAAAAATGAGAATATTTGTCAGTTTACAGTATGTCTACAATATACCAAATATTTTGACTTAATAAAAATATAATTATGATAACCATATTGAAAGGATGTGGAAAAAGTAGTACTATAGGATGTCAAAATATAATCTTTAGAATTCACAAGTTAAAAACAGCAAGATAAGCACATTATTTAGTAAGCTAGGGATAATACCATAAAATAGCTAAACAATTGAAATATGTTTAATTGATGGAATGGAGCTAGGGCTAAAGCAAAATAGAGCAATGAATTTCTATATTTTAATGAGAACCTTCAATTCTATTTGACTTTCAATTATGTGTTCTCATTTAATGCAAATTCATTTACAGGTGTATGCACACCCACCATACAATGTCAAATGAAGAAAATGGAATTGGAATGATAAAGCTAGAAAATAAGAAAAGGCTTGCTTTCCCATAGAAAATCACAGGTGTTAATTCATTCCAAATAAGAAGAGGATTGGGTAATGGAAGGTAATCCCAGTGGAAATTGTTTTACGACAGACACTTAAAAAAAAAAAAAAAGCAGATAAGACTAGCTGAGGTATACTTATAAGTTACTAGGTTTTAAGTACTATAACTTATGCCATAGGAAGGGGAAAAACATTTTTTTTATTGTTATTTAATATGGTTCTCAAAACACCAAAGAATAAACATAAAATCAAGATTCAGGGACTAAATAATCAAAGAAGTCTCTAAATTTATGATGGAGAACTTTGTGAATCCTCACTCCACAGCTTCATCTTCAGCTTGGCTCAGGTATAATAATATGCCATGTGAAAGAAAGTCAAACAAAGATAGAGCTACAATCTTCAAAGCTTCTTTTTTTTTCAAATTTATTTTTTATTCTAAGTTGTTAGAAATGATAGCAGAATGTATTACATTTCATATTATACTTGTAGAGCACATTTTTACATATCTCTGGTTGTATACAAAGTATATTCATACCATTTGTGACTTCATACATGCACTTAGGGTAATGATATCCATCTCATTCTACCATCTTTTTTTTTTTTTTTCTTGACCCTTATTCTCTGCTCTACAATCAGCCTCCAGAAGTTTATCAAAATTACAATTAATATTTTCCTACCAATGTATGGCTCCAGAAACAGCTTCTACAATAACTCTGGATGCAAAGTGTTCCTCCAGAATCTTGAAGAGATTGCCTTGAAACCTCAACTCTTTAATAAGTTCAAGAAAACCTGAACTTTTGTGAAAACCCTTTGACAAATTTTATAAATGATATAACTTATTGTCTGTTTACATACTGTAAATAAACCACTCTATCAATATTTTTAATGTATTAAACAGCTGGGTATATAGCAGGCACTCTGGTAGGTGACTTATATACATTAGGAATAATTATTATTATGTTTTGAGTACTGCTCTTTGGCAAACACTCTGATAACCACTTTTATGTGATTATTTAGTTTATTAGTGGCATTCCATATTTTCTCTGGAACATTTTTTTGTTCCACTTAATGTCCTACTCTAAAAGAAGAAGTCTGGATACTTCATGGCATTGTGAAGCCACTGTGTTAGACCTGAGTTATTATTCCATTTAAGTAAGCAAACTAAAACGCCCTATTTGCTTAAATAACAATTTAAAATACAAGAACAAAAACATGCATTTGAATACACTCCCTAACTGATACAGTGACGATTACATCTTTTCAGTCTGTTAACGTTGAATATTTCCCCCCCTCTTCATCCTGGATGGTTGTAGTTTTCCACAAGGTACCATTTTATTTATTCCATTTGATTCTCAGAGTCATGTTTTGATGTGAGGCCTCTCTTTACCTTGGCTTATGAACTAACAACTTGTCTCATGAAAGACTACTGAAGAAAGAAAGACAAAAGGAGCAACAGCAAAAAAATTCACTCAAACCTTTAAATTCTTACCAGAACAGATGGATTATAAAAAAAGTATTTTTAAAATAAGAAAAAGTTTAGTGTCACCTGCTATTAGTTTGTACCAATAAATTACATTTAATTTTATAAGATAAAATAATAGCATGGTAGTCATGATAGAAAATATTTTTATCCTTTGGAGATACATACTGAATTATATATAAAAGAAATGTCAAGGTGCCTTGTATATATTTTAAAATACTTCAGCCCAAATGAGGGAGGTAATAACTTTTAAACATACATGGGAAAACTGACTATTGAAGATAGGTGTTTTAGTCAGCTTTTTCGCCCCTGTGACTGAAAACCCAACCAGCACAATTGTAGAGGAGGAAAAGTTTATTTTAGGGCTTGTGGTTTCAGAGGTTTTAGTCTATAGAAGAGTGGCTCCATTCCTGGGGCTCTAGGTGAAGCAGAACATTATGGTGGAAGAGTATGACAGAGGGAAGCAGCTTAGATGATGATCACAAAGCAGAGAGAAATCTCTACTTGCCCAATATAAAATATATACCTCAAAGCCACACCCCCAATTAACCACTTCCTCCAGCTACACTCCACCTGCCTCCAGCTACCACTCAGTTAATCCCATCAGCAATTGATTCACTGATTATATTAAGGCTATAATCCAATTGTTTCTCCTCCAAACCTTCTTGCATTGTCTCACACATAAGCTTTTGGGGGATACCTCACATACAAACCATAACAGTGGGTGAAACATATGTGGGTACTTGTTTCACTATTTAACTATTTTTGTGTATTTGAAATTATTCATAATGAAGTACTTTTAAAATACCACTGAAAATATGCCCCAGATACCAAAGGCATAAAACAGGAATGTATCAAATGCTACTAATAAAAAAGACAAGGTAAGTCAAATATTTTTGGAGGCTTGAGTTAGTAGGAAAACATTAAAGGTAATTTTGATAAATTTGGGGAGGCTGATTGTGGAGCAGAATGAAAGAAGTTCTGAGGAACATTAGCGTTAGAGTCGCCAACACTTCTGTAGGCTTAACCTCTAGAAACATCACTGAATTCTCTTATATATTTAGATTATATTTTATGGCTATGGCAAGTTGAGAGAATGATGAATTAATATGAGGTGCACCAATAGCCTTTCTTTAAAAAAAAAAAAAAAAAAAAAGACTTACTTTCCCAGAGTCTTATCTAGGTTGAGAAAGACATTAATCTCAAGGCAGGCTTCTTGTGCCTTTCTGTATCACTTAAGGAAAAACAAAACAAAACAACAGCAACAATAAAACTTAGTCAACAGAGATTAGGGCTTCCTGGAAATAGATTAAAAATATTGCAACCTGGAAAGAATGTAAGGCAAAGGGAATCTAAAATTATAGAACACTGGAGAAACACTCATGCTGGAGACAGCTCCAAGCACAAGGTCCACCTAAGACAGATTCAACCAGAAGATTATAAAACACTCAACTGCCAACCTTCCCCCAAGTCTTATTTTACCATCAGGCTCTAAGAGTTTCAGTGGGTCATAGTTGAAAGCTTCCAGGCACAAGCTTTGAGTGTACTATGCTTTTTGTTTGTTTGTTTTAAATTTTTAGTTGTAAATGGACACAATACCTTTATTTTATTTATTTATGTAGTGCTGAGGATTGTACCCAGTGCCCCACCCATGGGAGGCAAACACTCTACCACTGAGCTCCAGCCCCAGCTCTGAACTCTTTTGTAAACACCAAGGTTATCACTTTCATGCAATTATTTAATCTACTAATGGAAGTTCGTATTTTCTGAGAACCTCCCTGCCCCATTTAAGGTCTATTAGAAGAGGCTGGATACTTCACTGAATTGTGAAGATTCTGTGTTATACCCTAACTGCCTACTCCTGGATTGATTTTTCCATTGACCAAGCATACTAAGACTGTGCTAGCTTGTGGGGCACAGTGTTGCACACCTATAATCCCAGCAGCCCAGGACCCAAGGCTGAGGCAGAAGGATAGAGGGTTCAAAGCCAGCCTCAGTGAAAGCGAGGCACTAAGCAACTCAGTGAGATCCTATCTCTGAATAAAATCTAAAATAGGGTTGGGGATGTAGCTCAAGTGGTCCAGTGCCCCTGAGTTCAATCCCCAGGAAACAAAAAAGACTTTGCTAACTTATGGCAAAGTGTTACCAGTTCTTGCCTACCATTTTTTGTTGTCAGTCATTACACATATCTGTATATATAGTCACTGTTAATTCCTGGTTTAAGTAGTTATCTTTTAGGTCAATTAAGAATGAGACATCAGCCCCATGCAGTGGCGCACGCCTATAATCCCAGCACTTGGGAGGCTGAGGCAGGAGGATCCAGAGTTCAAAGTCAGCCTCAGCAATGGAGAGACACTTAGCAACTCAGTGAGACCCTGTCTCTAAATAAAGTACCAAAAAGTGTTGGGGATGTGGTCCAGTGGTCGAGTGCCCCTGAGTTCAATCCCCGGTACCACAAAAAAAAAAAAAAAAAAAAAACACATCTTTTAAAATTTTCATTTTTTTCCTTCTCAGATGCTTTTCTTTATTACAGATCTAATTTTCTAGCCTATACCGTTAAAAGAATTATTCAGTATTTCTTGCAGAGCAAGGCTTTAAAAATTGCACTTTACTCTTTTTTTGTGTGGGGTGGGGTTACATGGTTTCTGGTGAAAAGTCTGCTGTAATTATTATCCTTGTTTTTCAATATGCATGATGTTCCCCACTCCCTCTCTGCCTTCTTTCAAGATAGTCTCCTTGTCTTAAAATTTTTGCTGTTTGAAAATTATGTATTTAAGTAGAATTTTGTTGTTTTTGTCTTGGTTTTATTGTTTTCTAAATCACATTTGGTTTTTCTAAACTTCTTGGACCTCTGGTTTGCTATCTGTCATAACTGTCGGAAAGTCGTGGGCCATTATCACTGAAATACTCCTTCTTTACTATTTTCTGTTTTTTTGCTCATCTGTGTTGAGCCTACTGGTAAGCCCATCAGGAGCTCATATAGTGGTTTTTGTTCTTATGGTATTTTAGCTTCCAACATTTTTCTTTTGATTCTTTTTTAAAGTATTCATCTCTCTAATTGCAGTGCTCATGTATTTTTACATCATGCCTTCTTTTTCCATTGGTGCCTTTACCATGTTACTCACATTTATTATTTATTTGTTTATTCTTACCAGGGATTGAATTCAGGAGCACTTGACCACTGAGCGACATCCCCAGTCCTGTTTATATTTTATTAAGAGACAGGGTCTCACTGTTGCTTAGGGCCTCACTAAATTTCTGAGGCTGGCTTTGAACTTGTGATTCTTCTTCCTCGCCTCCTGGGCCACTGGGATTATAGGCATGTACCACCAAGCCTGGCACTCCTAGTTTTTTTAAAAATTTACTGTCTGATAATGGTAATGTCTAAGTCATATCTTAGACTGGTTAGGATGTTTGCTTGGTCTTCAGCCTATTTTTTTCCCTTGACTTTCGGCATACCAATTTTTTTTTTAATTGAAAACAGGACATGCTGTATCAGATAATAGAAACTGAGTTAGGTAGGACATGTCAATCTTGTTACCAGTTTAGCTATGTTTGATATTTGCTATAGTTGTAGGTGCCAGAGGCTTTAAATTACTTAAAGTCTTCGTCTTTTTCTCCCTCTGACTTATTTTACCTATGGACTTTAAGATAGAACATGTGTTTATAAACTTTTTCAGCTATCATCCACAAGTATTATCTGGTACCCTGTTAGTGTTCTGATTATCAGTATCAGATATGAGAGAGGCATTTTTACCATTGACCTTATGAATAGTGAAATACTAACAAAGGCATACTATGAAGAACTCTATTGTCATGATTTTGATAGTTTAGATGAAATGGATCAGCAGCTTGAAATAAACAGGAAAAACAGAGAACTTGAAAAATTGTACATCTGTTAAGTATATAAAAATTGGGTAAATGATTACCCAGTAGTCTTCTAGAAAAAGAAAACACCAAGTCCAAATAATTTCAGTAGTGAATTATACCAATTTTGTAAGAAAGAAATTTATATATATATATATATGTATATATATAATATGTATAATATACATATATATATGTATACACACACACACACACACACACGGGTTAGTATACACACATATACTGCCTTGTCCTGTCAGATGTTGGACCTAGATGTAACAACACCCTGGAAGCAGTGAGCACTCTTAACTCTCTGATCTTGTTTTTCAATTGAAATCTTTAATAAAAAGAAAAGAATTATTGAAAAAAATTCTGATTATAAAACTAGGAATAATCATATAAAAGATGAGCCTGGAGCATCTTATGGTGTTGAAAAGCTAGGAGATATTCAATATATGTAATGAATTAATTTCCAATTGCCAAAATGGAATGATTCTGAGCAACAAAAGCAGCCAAACAAATAAAGAAGTACAAAATATATATTCATGAGTCAATGCTGACAAAAATGATTGAATTAATAAATGTATGAGGGGAAAGAGACAAAACCTCCTCTAGATCAATTCTGATTAGATTTTATACATTCTCTGCTTGGATGGGGATGAAGCGTGACTCCTTAAGGTAGGATGCACGTAGTTCCTTTCTTCCAAACAATACAGCATGGAAATGAAAGGGAAGTCTCATTTTACACTGGGGAAAAGTGACAAGCATTACATCAGCCAAGAGATCAACATGAGCCTCGCCAGTGGTAAGTCATGTTGATGGCCTATAACTTCTTTGTAATATGATGAGAATGATGCTTTACTTCTATACTCTCCTTTCCCAAACTTACAAACCCAGTCCAATCATGAGAGAAACATCAAGCAAACCATAGCTGAAGGGCAGTCTACAAAAGGCATGACTGGCACTCCTCACATTGTCAAGATCATCAAAATCAAGGAACATCTGAAAGACTTGCAGTTGAGAGGAGCCTCAATTTCACGTGGCATCCTGACTGGGATCCTTAAACAGAAGGATGACAGGCAAAAGTTAAGAAAACCTGAAGTATGGACTTTAGTTAGCAATGTATCAGTAATTGTTCTTTTGGAAGACATGTAAGATATTAATAATCAGGAACACTGTTTACAGGGACTGTGAGAACGCTGTGCTCTCTTTGCAACTTTTCTGTGTATCTCAAACTGTTCCTATATTCAAAAGTTTATTAAAAAACACCAAGTATACAAAGTATACTTTAATGATATATTTAAATTATGCATTGTTTTTGAAAAGTGAAGGAAATTTGTGTCTAAATCTACTAATTCTGACATCTGGGAATATATTTAAATGTAGAAACATCTTAATTGACTTTTCATGTGAATAGTTATTTTCTAATTTATTCTCATTTAATGGTCTTACATCTGTATAAATTAGGTTTAGCAAATAGAATGAGTTTTTTTAATCATCAATTTAAACTAGACAGTATTGACCAGATTTCCTTAAAACATTGAATTTAAAATCTTCAGCATGAATTAGAATGCAAGTAATTGTTTCATCACTTGTGTATTTTAAGATATAAAATACAATGTCATCTCTTGTTGATATTAAAGGGCAGTATTTCTGTGTATCTCAAATAGGAGTGCTTTCCCTCAACCTAGTTAAAGGCCCTGTGTAAGAGAGAACTGACAGAAATAAATCCACTTTAAGCATTGATGATTGTGACAAAAAAAATTGATTCAAATAAGCCTTTCTGGGAAAACATAACTAGAAAAAGTCTATATTATTTGCTTCACCTAGGAATCTATTGAGCCATATAATTAAATGCACAAAATTTCTTCAAGACTTAAACTTGAAATTTTGAAATTAAAGTGATAAATTATTATTGATTATTCTGATTTGGGGGAAATATTACATTTATGGAAGAATATGTCATTTTTAAAAAGTTAAAACTTAACTGCAATCGTTCTGCTTTAAATTTTACTTTTGGAAGATAAAGGAAAGTGTTCATTATAAGCAAATGTAGACTTCTGAAAAAAATTTCCAGAAATGTTTCTCCATACTTTCAGTGAAGCATAAGGACAACAGCAAATTATTGTATGGTATTTTGAATAGATTAGCTCATGAAAGCTTTCACAGTATTACAGAGGCTGTCAGCATCAGAGCTGAGATGGGAACCCAGGTAGTTCGACTCCAGAGTCTGTGCTCCCAACCATTCTGCTCTTCCTCCACCAGGACACTAGGCAATTAAAAGCCTTATAGTTTGAGTGATGATAAACACAAGAAGGAGAGAAATACAAAGATTGTTTTTAGGGCTGCTTCTGGATGTGCCCTAGGACTGATATTCATAACTGAGGCAGTCACATTGGAAGTCCATTGGAAGTCCATTGGAAGCCTATTTTCAGTGGAAGATTTCTGAGGAAATTTATGTTGAAATATTGCTTGAAATGGTTCCTAGGATTTGAGGGAGATTAAGGGATATTCAATCAAGGTTAAAAATCAGACATTTCAGAGCCAGACAGAAAAATGAAAAAATAAAACTAATGATTATGAATAATCAGAGTGAGTGGTCAGCATGAATGCATAAAATATGCATGAAGAGTGCACCTGCCATCATCCCTTGTGTGTTAGTCAGCTTTTCATCACTGTGACCAAAATACCTGACAAGACCAACTTAGAAGATTTATGTTGACTCATAGTTTCAGAGGATTTGATCCATGTTTGCTGGCTCCAAGACAGAAATACCCAGGCAGAAAGGGCATGTTGGAGGAAAACTCTTCAGTTCATGGTAGCTGGGAAACAGAGGAGGGTGACAGGAAGGGGTCTTGGTCAGATATAGTCCCCAAGGTCAATGCCTTTTATGTTTTATGTTTAATGGTAACTTTTCTGCTAGTTCAGTCTCATGAGATGATAGAGTTGTCTTCTCCCCCTTGCCTTGATAATGGAAAAAAATGGAAGTTGGAGGATTTTTTCCAAAGTGAGTGAAATAATTTTTCACAGTTAATTTGAGGCAAGGTTGAGGCTTTTATTTTTAATAAGCAATTGAATAAGAAGCACACACACAAAAAAATCCCTCTAAACCTCACAAACACAAAGTGACATTACAAACTACCATATTTTTTTTGGGCGAGTGTGGGTACCCAGGATTGAACTCAGGGGCACACAATCACTCAGCCACATCCCCAGCCATATTTTGTATTTTATTTAGAGACAGAGTCTCCCTAAGTTGCTTAGTGCCTCACCGTTGCTGTGGCTGGGTTTCAACTCTCAATCCTCCTGTCCAGCTTCCCCAGCTGCTGGGATTACAGGTGTGCACCACTGCTCTAAGCTATGAACTACCATTTCTTAATTACATTCAGATGGTTTTTAATACACCATACCCTGCTCCTGATTCTTATTAAACTTTACCTGGAATGAATGCTGGAGAAAGGATGCCACCTTCTCCTAATCAATTCTCTGGGTTTCTGATGGGTAGGCCCTAATGACACCCTATATACAACTTTCTCCTAACTACTACCATTTGTCCCTGCCCCTGTCCACTCTATTCCAGATTGCTCTCTAGGGCTGAGGATATAATGTAAGCTACCTGGTACCGAAAACCGGGAGGAAAAACTCTCGGAGGCAGAGTTAAGCTTTTACTACTTTTACTTCTACTTTCTTAGAGCTTAGAGAGGGAAAGAAAGATTTTTAGAGAGAAAGATTAAAGCGAGCTTTTCTTCTTGTCTTCTTAGCTTAGAGTCTTAGAGAGAAAGAAAGATAGAGCTTCCTTAGAGTCTTAGAGAGAAAGAAAGATAGAGCTTAGCTTAGAGAAAGATTAGAGCTTCTTTCTTCTCTCTTCTTTCTTCCTTCTTCTTTCTTCTGTCTTCTGTCTTCCTCAGGAGCCTCGGCCTAACTCTGACCAGTCATTACTTCTTCTATCTGGTTTCTCTTCTGTAACCGCTCTGCCTACGTTCTGGCCACTCTGATTCTTCTGACCGACCGAGTGACTGCCCGGCTGACTGAATTCTCCGTTCTCCTAACTCGGACCGCTTTCACCCGGTTATATACCTTCAGCTTTTCGGGTGCCTACAGGTGCGTCACATACATATCAGGTGGAACCTATGGCTTCCAGCTAGCTGCAACAGCCCTTCCTAATTAGGGCTCCTTCATATTCCTTCCCTTTAGTTTAAAAAGGTGCTTTAATTCTATTTTCACTATTTTCTCTATTTTCTTTTATTTTCTTGTCCCTACCTAGCTTTTCACCTTTTGTTTTTAAAAGGGTGGATATTTGAGCCCTTTTTGAGAAGGTGCTGCGGCTTTAAGGAAGCCTACTGCTGAGGAGCAGCTAACGCACCTAGTTAAGCACAATTGCATAAGCGGCTTTGACTTTTTTTTTTTCTCTTCTTTATTTTTCTTTATGGCTTTCTTGCCAAAGCTCAATGGCTTTTTTTTTTTTTCTGCATGGTTTTTACCATGCTATTTAATTCTCTATTTTCTTTTAAGCTCATGGCTTTTTTTCTTTATGGCTTTTTGCTAAAGCTCAAGGCTTTTTCTCTGTATAGCTTCTTCTGACCGACCGAGTGACTGCCCGGCTGACTGAATTCTCCGTTCTCCTAACTCGGACCGCTTTCACCCGGTTATATACCTTCAGCTTTTCGGGTGCCTACAGGTGCGTCACATACATATCAGGTAGAACCTATGGCTTCCAGCTAGCTGCAACAGCCCTTCCTAATTAGGGCTCCTTCAATATAAGACTTATTGCTGCATGTAGTTCCAGAAACTATCATTCCTTAATTTGATTTCAGTTGCCAGAGACCTTGCTCATTCTTTCTTCATCCTTCTCTATGATATTCCCAGGAGCTGGTCCTCAAGAACGTTTAAAGCCAGCTCCATTTCAGCCTGCTCTGCTATGATTTTCTCAGGCACCTTTATAAGCCATTCCTTGTACTTTTTAATCTATGATTTTAAGGTAGTGTTTTAGTTTCATAGGGTTCTTATAACAAAGTATCACACCATAGTTGGCTTAAACTAACAGAAATATACTTCCTCACCGTGATGGAGTTAAAAATTCCAAAAGCAATGTGTTGGCAAGGACATGTACTCTCTGAAGATCTTGGAGAACATTATTCATGGCTTACAATATTTGGAGTTTTGTAGCATGTAACTGAATCATCCCAAAGTCTGCCTCTGACTCACATGCCCTTCTTCCTTCTCTGTGTGTTTTTGTGTTCAAATTTCCCTCTTTTTAAAAAGACATTAGTCATTGGATTAGGTTTACCTTAATCCAGCATGACATCATCTTAACTTGGTTACTTATGCAAAAAACATATTTCTATATAAGGACACATTCTGAGGCTCGATAGACACGAATTTTGAGATGATATTATTAAGCTCAGTATAGGTAGTATCTGCAACTTGCACAATTAGCTTGTATCCTTGACTGTATCCTTGATTACAGGCTGGGGTTGTGGCTCGGTGGTAAAATTTTTGCACCTCACATGTGAGGCACCGGGTTTGGTCCTTAGTACACATAGAAAAATAAGTAAGTAAAATAAAATTATTAAGAAAAAAAAAGAAGATTGATAGACTGATTTCTGTCTACCAACCAACTGTATTATATCAGACCTCCAAAAGTAGCTATCTTCAGGCATATAACACTTTTGGTAGACTTTTCTAAATAGAGGTCTGTTTATCATATGCATCACCTCAGGTTTACACTATCCTAGATATCTGAAATTCGTGCAAATAACACGTTTTATACATAAATAATGTATGCTAATCAGCTATATCATTTTATATTTTAAAGGTATAGAACATTCCATGGATTATCTGTGAACATAACTTTAATATAAAATACATTTTTTTCCTACAGAGATAAAACTCCAGAAAGCTGATGTTAACAAAAAATCTGCTTCAGATGGTTAGACTAAAGAAATTTGACATTTTGTGTTATAACTAGAACTGAAAACTTTTAAAAGTTGGAATGATGAACCTATTATTCCATGGAAGGTAATATTATATTATTTTGTAGTTGAAAAATTATTACTTCCCCAAAAGAAGAAATATAAAATTTCCATAAAGAAGTGAAAAGTTCTGCACCTCAAAGTTATTTTAAGTAATAAAATATGGCAGTTCATGATTCAAATAAATTTACGTATGTAAATTGCTGCCATACAATATATAGAAATAGAAAATGGTGTCACAGTAGATACCTAGGGAACAAAAAGAAAGTAGTCGATAGTCTAGTCAACTTCTGTAGTATTCTCAATATATTTGAATCATTCTGGCTTTCTGCCTTCTTGCATTAAAACGTGGATTTGTTTTGGTCATTAATTTATTTCTCAACTAATACTACATGAGAATAATCTTATTTTCTAAGTCTGGGAGTATTTTGAAAGACAAAGTCCCTACCATCAAAGAGAAAGTGCTAGTATGGGTGACACCTGGAGTGGATACTATGGTAGGGGTTGAGGTAAGGGCAATATGGACAAAACAGCAGCACACATAGAACATGGATGTCTGTTTCAGTCAAGTTTTTCACTGCTGTGACTAAAAGGACCCAACCACAACAATTATAGGGGAAGAAAAGTTTATTAGAGGGCTCATGGTTTTAGAAGTCTTAGTCCATAGGAGGCTGGCTCCATTCCACAGAGTTCAAGGTGAGGTAAGACATCATGGCCCAAGAGTGTGGCAGAGGGAACCAGGTCATATGAAGATCAGGATGCATAGAGAGAGGGCGGGGGACAGATATTTCTACTTCCCAGATACCAATACATACCCCAAAGCCATGCCCCCAATTCCTACCTCCTCTAGCCACATTCTACCACTTCAGTTACCACTCAATTAATCTCTATCAAGGGACTAATTCACTGATTAGGTTAAGGCTCTCACAATGCAATCATTTCTCCTCTGAATCTTCTTGAATTGTCTCACACATGAGCTTTTGGGGGGCACCTCACATCCAAACCATAACAGATGTAGATGAAATACCAAGATGTGATAAATTCTAGACAGAAGAGTAAACGGAGCAATGTTTACGAAGTCCCAGAAACAGAAGAACATGGTGCTTGCCAGTGAATGGTGCAGAAAGCAATGGAAAGTGAGAAAAGATGAATCTGAAAAAGAAAATAATGAGTTATCTGATGTGGACTTATAAAACAGATTAAATTTTAGTTTATTCTCAGGGAAATTTTCAGTACAATTCTGGGGAGTTTTTTTTTTTTTTTTTTTAAGGAAAATGGATATTGACTTGCATAATTCAGGCATTCTGATAGCATAGATTTGTTCAGAAAAATATTATACCAGATATGACAAATATCCTGTGTATCATGTATACATGTATATGTGTATATGTGTGTATGTATGTGGGGGGTATATATATCCCATATATTTCTAAATGAAACCCCTGTAAGGGTCCTAGAACAAAAAGATAAATAAGTTAAATAATAAATGTGTTTTTCTTCACTCACACAACAGAGTAATAAACTTTGATACATAGTCCCCTCTTGATTATTTTTTCAGTTATTAAGTAGAGCCTTATGTCTTTTGGCATTTCTTGTATGTGAATGTTCTATGATATGCTATAAAAGACTGAATGGCTGAGCAGAAAGTTCATCTCTGCAGGCCAGTTGGAACACCATGCAAAGTCTTTGCTTTTCTTTTCCTGTCTGACTTCATTCCATGTGCATCCTCACATTCTACAGTCAGAGCCAGTCTTCTGATGATGAGGCACACTGTGTGCTGGGAAACAACCTGAGTACCAGAGGCAAAACAATAAATGGGACTTACTTCACATCTTCTAAACAAATTAAGTAAAATATAAACTAGTTCATTTTTGCTAATTTTTAAAAAGAGGATTTAAGGGGAACAAGTTTAAAATGTCATGTGACTGGTTCAATGTCTGAGGATATTCTGGGGACTTCAATTTTCCAGGTTGCCTCTGTTCTCACACAAATGAGCAATGGCTGCACCAACATACAATCAAAAATGAATTCTTCCATTATTCAGGTCTGTACAGATTCATTTCCACTGTGTCTGAAAGAGAGTCACATTTGGACTATATCACTTGTCAAGAAGGATTTTTCGTATTTCCTAGAAAGCTCAGCTAAGTGACTGACACATAGATGGATCTTAACAAAAGTCTGTCTACCAAGAAAACAAAGTAAACTGTGGCATTTTTACCATTTTTGAGATTATACCCAAATAGCTCTTAAAAATGGATTGCTCAAAAGTAATATAGGAAATAAACCAATTCTTTGGTTTGCATGAAAAAAATATTCTAGATGGTATTTTCTATAAACAAAGTTCTTATTTTGGTGTTGAGATTATAGGTAAATATTGAGATAGCATCATCAAAATTGCATCCTGGTTGTAGCCTATATCTGTTTGATAATTCATCTTGCCAGCATTCTGATGAAGAGTTAAATAGACAAATTAGATAATCCTGATAGTTGTAGCCAAAGTACATCAGTATCTGTGCCTGACTGAAAGCACACTAACAAACTAGATCACAAACCAAAAGGCTTTGGTTCCTATACTTTCCACAAATCTACTCTTTTTTTTTTTTTTTTTTTTTTTGGTGGTGGTACCAGGGATTGAACTCAGGGGCACTCGACCACTGGGCCACATCCCCAGCCCTTTTTTGTATTTTATTTAGAGACAGGGTCTCACTGAGTTGCTAAGTGCCTCACCATTGCTGAGGCTGGCTTTGAACTTGCGATCCTCCTGCCTCAGCCTCCCAAAGTGCTGGGATTACAGGCGTGCGCCACCACGCCCGGCCACAAATCTACTGTTAATCTTGTTAGCAGTTTAATAATTTTCCTCTGCCAAAATGGCTTAGATAATTACCCATAATTCTGCTGTCAGTTCCATTTCTACAAATGTGAGTCTTATTTGCCATTTGATTATCTTCTCTTTGATGGAAAGTATTTAAATTCCTTTGGCAAGGGCATAACATTGTTAGCAAAGATGACAATATTGAAAAATAATTATTGCAACTGAAAACATATTGAGAATATGTGTCAAAAATGGATTGAAAAAGAAACAATAACATTTTAGCACAATCTGATCATGCAGCTCTTTCCATGAATCTTAGAAAGTAATGGCTGTTTCCAAGAGTAAATACATAGTCAGGCAACAGGAGCGAGGGGGAACGCAATGATATATAGTTAGATGTAAACAGGGTGACAAACACCATAAAGGAGATTGCTACCTAAAACTACCCTCATTTCAACACTTCCCTAGGGATATACTAATTGCTTCCTCAGTGCTATGGAGACTTCCCTCATAGTCAAAAAGAAAGTGAAAATGTCTTTCAAAGTTCGCTGGTTAGTGAATAATAACACTACTCCCAAGTGCACCAGTGAAGAAAACACAAGTAAGGGGCCTGCAGGTGATGGACTGTTGGGACAGTCCAACAGAAACAATGCAAGCCACATGTGTAATTTGACATTTTCTAGCAGACATATTAAAGATGTAAAAAAAGTGAAATTAATAATTAATTAATTAATTAATTTTCCGTGGTACTGGGGATTCAAACCAGGGTTGCTTTACCACTAAGCTACATCCCCAGCACTTTCAATTTTTTATTATGAAAGAAGGCCTTGCTAAATTGCTGAGGCTCACTGCCAACATGGAATTTGCCTGCCTCAGCCAACTGAAGTCACTGAGATTTACAGGTGTATGCCACTGTGCCTGGCAGTAAAATTAATTTTAAAATTAAAAAAATCTAAAATATTCAAGATTATTATATCAACATGTAATTAACATAAAAATTATTGGTAAGATATTATCCATTCTTTTTTTTTCCCCATACAGTGTTTGAAGTTCTGTTTCTGTTACACTTGGTCCTGCATCCCTACTCAAATTAACCACATTTCAAGTATTTGTCATTCTCATGGGTCCATATTAGAAAGTGCAAATATGACTTGCATTTGTGCTAGTTGCTTTTGGCTTGTTGATCTTGTGTAAATTGTTTAAAGTTACACCTCATTTCTAATGGTTATGCATATTTTCTAAAGAAGTAAAATGGAAATGATTTCTGAATGAGGAGCTGAGAGAGTAGCTTTGTGGTTGAACACTTAACACATCAGAGATACCCAGTACCAGTGCTACTACTGATAACAACAACAATTTTAGTGGACAATTTATTTTCAAATAAATTTTCCTTTATGCTAATGACTAATATCAGAAGGGAAAAAGATGAAAAAGTGAATGATATAAAATATCTAAGAAATACAGTAAATTTTTGAAGTGTGAATCATACAAACATTTAAAATGCAAACAACATAAAATGATTTTTGTAATATTTTTAACTAACCAATAAAAGTATATGGTTCATTTAGTATAAATAAATAATAAATTTTTACTGTTAATAAATATTAAAATATAAGACAAAACTAAGGAAATTTAAAGTTCCTTAATATTCTTGAAACTTCTGCATGTTTGGACATACATTATTATGACTGAATTGTATTTACTATTAGGAGATACTTCATCTAGTCCCACTGTACAAAGTATCAATATATTACTCAAAGGAAAGCACAACCTTATACACCACAGAAAAAGATGTTATTCCATAATACTCTATTGTAAAGATGGCTTTTGTTTGTCATAGCTTATTTTCATTCACTTAGTGAGGGTCAGTCATTTAATTTTCAGTGTCAATAGATACCTATGTGTAGAAAAGAAATATACACAACAAATACATACTTAGTGTAATATCTTTTTTAAAAAAATTTTGTAGTTGTAGATGGACAGAATATCTTTATTTTATTTTTCAATTTTATGTGGAGCTGAGGATTGAACCCAGTGCTTCACACATGCTAGGCAAGTGCTTTGCGAGCCCTTAATGTAATATCTTAATCCTTTTTAGTTTAGTTGTCTCAGAAAGTATTTGCTTTGGGGTCAATGTCATAGACAACAGACATCTGTACCTGAATTCACAGATTAGAAGTCTGGAATTATATCTATGTAGAGAGTCTCTAGATTTTACCACTTATAAACTTTATTGACCTGACACATAATTCCTGAATTTAGATTTCCATTTTTATTAATGTAACAGAATACAGAATAGCAAATGAATAGAAATTTTTTTTTTGTAAAGCATAACTTGGAAAAATTTTGAGATCTCCTTAATTAAAAAACATTAATAAAGAAGACAAGGGTTGGGACTGGGGCTGGGGCTCAGTGATAGTGCACTTGCCTGGCATGTGTGAGGCACTGGGTTTGATTCTTAGTACCGCATATAAATAAATAAAATAAACATCTATCAACAACTAAAAAAAAGAAGAAGAAGAAGACATAGGTCAATATTTGGAGAAAACTTGGTAACAAACTTCAGAAAATAATTCTTTGACAAAGAAGGCAAAATATACCATTATAGATTAAATTTTTGATTAACATCATTATAAACTTCTTAAATGTCACAATAATGTATAACCAAAGTACTTCTGTATATGTGTGTGCAAAGAAATCTCTTAAAGTTAATATAGTTATGAATTGATGCCCAATTTTTGGACAATAGAAAAAAATACTTTATCCTCTTAAATTAATAAATGATTCTATTGATATTTATGAATATTTAACTGTATTAACTCATTACTATTTAGTAGTATCTTTGTTTTCATGCACATATGCACATCTGACACATTTATAATTTAATTAGTGCTAAGTCCCCTGTCCCAAGGATTAATATGTGACAACTCAAAAATGAGATCCTCTGGAGAATATTTTGCTCTACATGATAGTGTCTAAAAAGTATGAACATGAGTGTGAGGGAGCACCCCTCATCACAGTGCTATTATCAGGGCCAAAAAACAAACTCACCTCTAATTTTATGAATTCCATAGAACTAAAGTTTCTTTGGGCTTATCTTCAAAATAGCAAAAGGAATAGTCATTGATACTGTAAACATGTCTTCTAAACTAAATTGCTCTAGGTGGATATGAGAGAAAATTGTCTCACTTAGAAAACTCAACAACACTGTCTTCAGAGGTAGGTTCTAGAGTCTTCTTCCTGTAAAGGAGAAAACCTGACCTGTTAGAGGAAATTAGTGAAGGAATGCTGACAATAAGATAAACCATTTCAGGAAATATAAATGGAATTTCAGGAAATGCATGGAATTTCCTACTTCCCTTTTTATCAGTGCCCAAGAGAAGAACAGGGATATGTGAGCAAAGTATTTTACATTTTTTAAGTACTTGTGGGAAGAAAGTAAATGTTTAAGTGCTGCAATACATTTAATGATTACTATAATTATATTTACTCATGTATCTCAGCTGTAGAAATACTGAAATAAAATGAAAACTAGTTAGAAGTTAAATGTTTACCATTGAAGTTATTAGAGTGAAATTTCCCCCCTTCCATTTACCAATAACAGTAAGAGTTCCTGGCCATAGAAGAGTTTGGAATATACTTGCTTTGATCATCACACTTTATTTTCCTTGGTTCTTATTGATGAATTTTACTAATATTTACAAACACTGATTTCCTATAGATACACTGGAATCAAATACAATCACCTAAAAATCTACAGTTATTTAGGAAACTGTCACAAAATACAGCTAGATTTACTTGCTCATCTGAGAGGTCAAAGATGTTTCTCAAGAAAAACAATATAATTTATTGCAAGAGGGCAAGAAAAATATTATTTTCTCATGTGTATTGACCAACCTCAATTGTACCCTAGTACTTCATAAGTTGAAGATTCTGTCAGTGTTTGTTGCATTAAAAAGGGTGCAAATCAAAGGCAAATCAAAGACTAGAATGATGAACTTTTCTTCTCAGTATCCACTCAACTGCCGTATCTTTAGTTACATTGAAAAGCACGGAGCATTGTAAATAAGATATAGTATCTACCCTCAAGGAGATTGATTTTTTTAATACATCAGAATAATGTTTAAAAACTCTAAGAAACAATAAAAATTTAAAAAGACAAATATGCCAAGCAATAATAACTTTCAGTCAACCTTTAGTCTTAATTTGATCAAAGCAATTCAGCCATAACAAAAGAATGAAAACCCATCATTCACAACAGATAGATGGAACATATTCATCATTATGTTAAGTGAAAAAAAAAACTAGGGACAGAAAATTTGTGTTTTGGTTAGATTTTGCATCACTGGGACCAAAATACCTGACAAGAACAACTGAGAGAAGGAAAAGTTTATTTGGGGCTCATGGTTTCAGTCCATAGATGGCCAATACATTGTTATGGGCCCAAGATGAAGCAGCATAGCATGGAGGAAGACCCCAGCAGAAGAAAACTGTTCAGTTCATGGTAGGGTAAGAAAGCAGAGAGGAAGAGAGAGTAAAGGAACCACAGGGAAGATACATCCTTCCAAGACACATCCCTAGTGACCAATCTTCTCCAGCCATGTCCCACCTACCTACAGCTACCACACAGTTAATTCAAACTAGGATGGATAGATAATGTTACAACTCCCATAATATAATCATTTTACTTCTGAATATTCTTTTAATGGTAGATTTTGGGCATAATTCATATACAAAATTATAATAATCTTCACTGGCCCCCAAAGCACATGTCCTTGTCACACAGTGTTGCTGCCTGAAGTGATCCACTTGGAGCAATGAACGCCGCAGGAGAAAATTCGGAGGCAGGATGAAAATGGAAAAGGTCTTTTATTCTTCTTCTCTCTCCAGCTTCAGCAACCTCTGGAACTCTAACCGCTCTGACTCCTTTCAACCAGCAACCTTCTTCTTCTTTCCAACACACTCTAACGAACCTCACCCAGTTATACACATATAGCTTTAACAAGGACAAGTGCTTACAGCTCGAGCTTACAGGTACATCACACAGTGTTCACGGGCATACAAAGATTCTTTGAATAATGTATTAATATCAGTTGGAAACTAGAACATCTTTTATGGCTCTCAGCTAACTGCAATCTTTAGCTATCTCCTTGATTATAGGCTCCTTCAACACAGAAAAAAAAAATGCATTTAGTTCTTCTCCAAGAGTCCCATAGTTTAACAGTTTTCGAGGTTACAGCTCTAATAGTCTAATCATTTGCCTCTGAATAATCTTGCATTTCTTTCATTGCTTTGCTTTTTATTTTTTATTTTGGAGGGGGGTACTAGGGATGGAACCCAGGGAAGATTTGGAGGGACACTGCATATTCAAACTATGACAGTGGTCTCATAGACATTGAGGGTAGAATGGTGGTTACCAGATGCTGGCAGTAGTGGTGAGAAGGGTCAGGGAAAGTTGGTCAATGGTCACTAAGCTAAGGTTAGATAGGAGCAAGAAGTTCAAGTGTGGTATTCAACAATAATATGACTATAGATAATGTGCTATATATATCTCAAAAAGCTAGAAGAAAACATAAAGAAATAAAAATGAAGGAGATAGTTACTCCTAACCTGATTTAAATATTACACAACATGTATCTATGTCAAAATATCAAATCTTACCCTACAAATATGTAAAATGTTTATGTTTTTATGTATCAGTTATACAAATATAAAAAAAACTTTAAATAAGGGTTTAAAATAGATAGCTCATATATTAACAAATTTGGACAATGAAATGACAAAAGATGCTGAAGTTTATAGCAATAAATTAACCATATTTATTTCATATGTTCTGAAGCTTGGAGTATTTAAGAAATTGAAAAAGCAGAAAGTAGTTGAGTTTAATCTGTTTGTTTGTTTGATACCAGGGATTGAACTCAGGGTTTTTAACCACTGTGCCACATGTCCATCCCTTTTTTATATTTTATTTAGTGATAGGGTCTCACTAAGTTGCTTAGAGCCTCACTAAGTTGTTGAAGAAGCCAGCTTTGAACTCAAGATCCTCCTTCCTCATCCTCCCAAGCTGCTGGGATTACAGGTATGGCCACTGTACCTAGTGAGTAGTTCAATTTAAAACCTTTAAAAATTAGCTCAGGGGCTGGAATTGTGCCTAGCGCATGTAAAACCCTGGGTTGGATCCTCATCACCACATAAAGATAAGTAAACAAAATTAAGGTATTGTATCAATGTACGATTAAAAAATATATATTAAAAAATCAGGTCAAAGAAAGTTTCTGATAAAACTTGTCACTAGGTATAGAAAATGAAACTTGAAGACAAGGCTAAAAGTTTACTTTCTGGTTTTAAAACCTTTAAAAGATGTCCATAAAAAAATCCAACCCATAATTCCACTATCCAAATTTATGATTACAAATTAATAAATGACTGATATAAATAAAAACATATTCCAAAATGAAAAAAAAAAAAAAGAAAATGAAACTTGTCACTAGTTCTAGAAAATATCCAACCTAGGTTATAAGTGTTCAATGCATAAACCATTAAACTTCTGAATGATTAGGGATTATCACAGTAAAATGCTGAGTAAACAATAAACAAGTCCATATTTTATTTTATTTACCATTCCTAATCATCAAAAAGCTAAGGACAGGGGTGGGGGCTCTAGCTTAGTGGTAGAGCGCTTGCCTGGCATGCGTGAGGCACTGGGTTTGATCCTTAGCACCACATAAAAATAAAATAAAGGTATTGTGTACACCTACAACTAAATATATGTATATTTAGTTGTAGGTGTACACAATAAATATATATATATATTTAGTTGTAGGTGTACACAATAAATATATAATATATAAATTATATATAAAATAAATATACATATATATATATATATACATACATATAAAGCTAAGAACTGGGAAGCACTGAAGATTGAAATAAGGAAAAGTATATAATAATAAATTTATGTATATGTCAAAATGAACCCCACTATTAAATAACTATAATGTATCAAGGAAGAAAGGAAAGAAGAAAAGAAGGAAGGAAGAAAGCAAGCTATGATCAGGACTTTTCATCTGGGCATTTTTGCTACCTGGGCTCCTTGGTGGTGCAGGCCCATAGGTTATGTTCTGCATTTGGTTGGGGTTGCTGGTTAAACTCTCTGCCTCAGAAGGGTGAAGGATTACGTTCCATGACTTTCTGGACCACTGGCTGGGGACTCTAGCTAGGCAGACTGCTGACTATTCTCCCTAGTGAGACTAGGCTACTGGGTCAGCCCAAAGATGAGCAGAGCCTCTGGCTATGCTTTCTTGTTGGGTCATGCAGCTGACATGGATGTGGTGTCTGCCAAAATCTGTGCTTGTTACTGACAGCTCCACGTCCTCTTTTTGTTCCTAGATGACCTCAAGTGGCCTAGCTCTGTTTATTTCTCCAGTGATCAATGTGAAGATAGACAGATGTGAACCTTCTTGGATATACTCCAGAACACTGGGGAAGTTGGATGTCCTCCTTAGGTTCTCTTTTCCACACTAGAGAAAACTATAGGCCCATGGAAATCTGCTTGGTGTGGTACTTCTTTGGGGAAAGAACAATGTGGTCAAAGTGGAATTATTTTTCTTACCCTTCTAATATGGTATTTTGGGCTTTAGTGGCCGTCATGGATTATTCAGCCTTACCCTGGGGTTTTGGAATTTTCACAGAAGCATTCTTGTCTGTGAATAATTACCCGTTGGTATTTCTGTGAGGGGATCTATTGGTAGGACTTCTACCATGCCACCTTGCTGATGTCACTCTCTAATGGTTACCTCTTAAAAACTGGCTATTTTTAAGCATTTGATAGAGTAATAATCCAAGGACATTTTGAGGACAGATTAATCATATACTTCTATTTTCAAACAATAAATGCACATGAACCTTTAAATTACACTTAATTTTTAAATATGGGAAATTAAGAACAATTAGTACAGACATATAGGCAGAACTATACCATGTGAATACTAAGTAAGACAAAGTGTACTAACCAGATTCAGCTCACAGAGAAATGGAAATAATTATGAATCATTCAATCTTTAGCCCTGACTCAAGCTTGAAATTGGGGAAATGAGATTCAGTACCAGGAATGGAGCACCAAATATTATTACCAGGATTATCTTGTGAGTAGGGCTAATGCCTTAAATATAATTTTTCTGAGTCTTAAATGGACATCTGGTGGGATTTTTTAATCCATACTTTACATCTGACAATAATTAAAAATCACCAAGAGATATAAGTAGAAATTCAACTGTTATAAAGAGAAATAAAGAGAAAGAGGAAGGAAATTGAAGTTATTTGAAGAGAAAAAAAAAAAAAAAACTTTCAAAAGTCTAATGCTTCCAGAAGAATTTTAAATCTCAGAAATTTGAGGGTTTTTTTTTTTTTTTTTTTTTTTTTTTTAAATGCAGAAATCAAAAAAAACTGGTTCCAAGTAATTGTGGCCAGTAAGAACCCAAGCTGCCCAACCCAGGCTATGGATTAGGCAGGGTCAATAACTTGTTGTACTGTAGAGAGGAACTCATACATTTGAAAAATTGACATTACAATGTTTAGGGGAAAAAATTCTGATGAGTAAAATGGGATCTGTAATAAGAAGAGAGAGATAAAGAGAGACACCAAGAGCAAGCACACACACAGGAAAAGAAAGTAAGAGACAGAGAGGTTACGTTATTGAGTTTTTTATACTTCATTTGATACTTTAGTTTTTCAAAAATATTGAAAGATATATATTTAGCTTGTTGTACCAAGCTGATGAAGCCTCATTTACCAGTTTGTAGAACTGAGAACAAAACAGAAATTCAAAAAGGTTAAGTTAGCTTCCCAAATGTATATAGTCTCTCTTTCCAATGCTAAATTCAGTGCAGTCATGTGAATGTATTATACAGTGAAAACATAAAAGCTGATTCCAGACGGAGAGAAAGGAAAGCATTATAGAGATTGGGATAAGGAAGAACTGCCTTAGATTTGATAAATGCAAAGAATTAATATCAAGCTTCTGCCATTATTCATTACCACTCTAAAAATATAACTGTTCAGCAGAGCACCTTCATCAGTTTGGGACAATATAAAAATAAATTCTGAGCTACATGTGGGTGTATGAGGAGGCGTATGACACTTCTTGAAAGAAAATGAAAGAAAGAAGCAAAGGAAATGAGCGCTTAGAGCAGGAATTTCTGGAGAAAACAAAGTAGCCAAAGAAAATGGAAATAAAAGTCAGGGACTAAACGCAGAAATTCTAAAAAATTTATGATTGTATTTCAGAGAAGTAACATTTAATATTCCATTTTAAATTGTTGTTAATAATCCCTTCTGTTATTCCTAAACCAACCTTCAGTAAAAGTCTATTGAAAATACTTTTGTGTTAGTGAAACTTTGGAGGAAATGAAAGAATGTGGAAAGTGTTCAGGCAGGGTTGACAAAAGACTCCAAACAATCAGCATCTTAATTAAGGGAAAGAAGCAATAGTAACAGAGAGTGGGAAAGAGGTCAGACTAGATGCACAGGCTGAGGTGATTCCTTTGAATGTTAATGGACTTCTCAGAGCAGGCAGTAAGAGCATTGGAGGCAACACTATAGAACATTAAAGGAAAGAATGCTTCCGAAATCTGGAGGAGAATGATATGTAAGCTACACAATAAAAAGATCTATCTTAAAATCATTTTCAAACAGTGCTGGAAGTGATTTTTTGAAACATAGAATTGATTTTGTCTACCTTGGGACAGCAGCCCTGTTTCTGATGAAGCCTCATTTACCAGTTTGCAGAACTGAGATCTTGAAAGAATTACCTTTATCACAAATATTACATCTCATACAGTTAAATATTTTCAGTCAGAAATCCATAAATATTCCACAAAGTTTTCACAATTCATCATTTCAGAAATGGATGAAGAAGTGACAACAGAGATAGGAAGTTGTATTGCTCCTCTGGCCAGAAAAACAAATTCTTAAAAAATTCTATCTATGAATACTTCTCAGTATTGCTCATGGAAACCTGGAGGAAAATGAACCCGAGTCTAGAAATCAGAAACTCTTTTGTAATATGCTTTCCAAAGCTAGGACTATTAAATAAACAGGAGAAAATATGTAAAAATAAAAAGATAATTGAGCAAGACAGTGGGTGTTTTTTCCTGATGAAATCTGTCATTTCAGAACACTCCCAGGGCAAACAAACTTCTGATTGTATTAATGACTCATCCAATAAAATTAATACACTCCTGTAAGACACATGGAGCACAGATCCAAAGAACAGATGGTGGAGTATAACTGTGGAACCACACTGACAAAATACAGATAAAGACCTAATGAAAACTATTTAAAAAATTCACATATGAGTCAAACATCTGCTTTTGTATAACTAGTACAATAAGTAACAGAACAGAAATGGAATTAATTTTGTTCCCTGAATAGTCATTGCACTATTTAAGTTTATACATTGACCAGATACTTAAAGAACATCTCACATTGTTAAAGGTTATTCTTTTATTTAGAAATATTAAATACATTAAAATAATAAGAACAAACGTTGTCATCTATTTTTTTTCTCATCTGTGTGTTTCCTAGGTATTCACAATACCATATTCTAGTCAAATTACCCTCAAAATTAGAGTTTTGTCTTAATATTACCTTAAAAAGATGTCACCTCTCAGAATGGACCATTTTTCATGTCATCAATTTACAGGCATCCCTATTTATTTGTGAATATCAAGTTTGATTTGTTTGGGGGGAAAAAGTGATAGATTGTTTAAAAATTCTAAATGAATTCAAGAGAGATTTGTTTTCAAGAGAAAAAGAGAAATTTAGAATGATCATGTTTCCTCAATCTTACTTCTTCTCCCAAGATTTTAAAAATGCTTGTTAATTTATATGAATTTAAAAGAAGTATGAAAAAGAATTTCTCATTAAAATTATTGCTTACCACACTTAAATTAAATATGAAAATTTTATCTTTGATAAAAATTTCTTTCTTTGATAAATTAAATCACAAATTTAGGAAGAAAGAAGTCATAGTATATTAGGGACATCGATGACAAAATAGTTTGTTATTTTGTTTTTTACATTAGGTACATTAGTCTGGCCCCATGGCATCCAGAATTATTATTCTATCAAAATTTGAGGGTCAGATATTAAATTGTATAAGGGGTTAGAGATGTCACTCAGTGGTAAAACACTTGCCTAGCATACTCTAGGGTTCGATCCCCAGCACCACACACACAAAAAGAAATTCTTTTAGCAATGCTGCACACTTATAACCCCAGTGATTTGGGACGCAGAGAAAGAAGGATCTCAAGTTTGAGGCCCTAAGCAACTTAAGGAGAACCTGTCTCAAAATAAATAAATAAATAAATAAATAAATAAATAAATAAATAAAAATTAAAAGTGCTGGGGATGAAGCTCAGTGGTAGAGTTCCCCTCAGTTCAATCCCCAGTAACTAAGGGTGAAAAAAAAAAAAAAAAAAAGATATTAAACTGCAATTAAAACATGGCTCAGAGGTAGAGTGCTCTCCTAGCATGCATGGAGCACTGGGTTTGATCCTCAGTACCATATAAAAAAATTAAATAAAGGTATTGTGTCCACCTACAATGAAAAAATAAATATTTTAAAATCCCATCTTCTAGTACAGTTCAAGTCAATTAGGATAATTTTTTGAGCTGATCAAAAGTTTTTATAATTTACTAATGACTAAAATTTAGCTTTTTTTCCACATTGTTAATAATTGAAATTAACAATATATACATTTTATCTGTTAACCAATAAAATAAAATGTTAAAAAAATTGTTTACCAAATATGTTGAATTCTGTTTAATATTTTTCTAATCTATCTCCAATTCACTAGGGTTAATTTTATATATAATATTTTGGAAATAGAATTTTGAGAGAGGTCAAAATAATTAAAAAATCATGACTAATTGACTTAGATCATGTAGGCAACTGTTTCTTTCAATTTGTGTGCCTTCAGAATCACAAATTTTGAAGAGTAGTTTTGATGATGAATTTACATCTCTCATTCTATTGATTGACTTTTTAAAATTTCATACCAAAACTTTTGTACAAATGCTATGAGACCACACCACAATAAATAAATGAAGGGAACATGGAGATTGATTTTCTTATCTCAGTCCATTCAAACATATTTTCCCCAGAACTATGAGATAAATAAAGAAAATTAAGGCCAAGTTTTTTTTATATACACTTAGTATAGATCTACACTAAAAATGGAGGAGAAAAACCAAACAGTTAATTTCTATGTAAACTGCTCAAATAGCTTAAAAATTCAATTAGGTTTATATTGAACAGTTGTATTCTGTTAATAATGTTTTAAAGATGCTATAGTTTTTTTTCTGGACTTTTAAAGAAAAAATAAATTATATTTTAGAATAGCTATGGATCTTCATATAGTGAGACTAATTTTGGAAAGCAATTGTTTGATTAAAAGAATTACCACATTCTTTAAAATTTGGGAGGCAAATATGGATTTTGTATTTAACAACAAACAAACTTCCCAAATATTTTTTCATAGATTGCTCAATATGAAAATATTAAATAATTTAACAATATTAAAATACTTACTATTCCAAATTCACAAATACCTTGAAAATGGCTTGCGTTTAAAATACCCAATCTCTATGCTATTAATAATCTGGAGAAATCTGATGAATATAAAGAATAAATACTTTTTTTCTTTTCTTTTATTCTAAGTTGTTATATATGACAGTATAATGCATTAGAATTTATATTACACTAATAGAGCACATTTTTACATATCTCTGGTTATATACAATGTATATTCACACCTTTCATGTCTTCATACATGCACTTTGGGTAATGATATCCATCTCATTCTGACATCTTTTTTCTTTTTTTTTAACTCTTTTGCCCCCTCTCTTCCCCTCCCTCCCCATTGGCCATTCTAGTGTTCCTGTAATCCTCCTATGCTCCCCATCCCAACCCACTGTGAATCAGCCTCCTTATATCAGACAAACCATTAAGCATTTGGATTTTTGGGATTAGCTAACTTCACTTAACATTATATTCTCCAACTTCATCCATTTACCTGAGAATGCCATTATTTTATTCTCTTTTATTGCTAAGTAATATTCCATTGTGTATATATACACCACAATTTCTTTATCCATTCATCTACTGAAGGGCATCTAGGTTGGTTCCACAACCTAGCTATTGTGAATTGTGCTGCTATAAACATTGATGTGGCTGTGTCCCTGTAGTATGCTGTTTTTAAGTCCTTTGGCTATAGACCAAGGAGTGGGATAGCTGAGTCATAGGTGGTTCCATTTCCAGTTTTCCAAGGAATCTCCATACTGCTTTCCAGATTGGCTGCACTATTTTGCAGTCCCACCAGCAATGTATGAGTGTGCCTTTTTCCCACATCTTCTCCAACTTTTATTATTGTTTTTGTTCTTTTTTTTTTTTTTTTTTTTTTTTTGGTGGTACCAGGGATTGAACTCAGGGGCACTCGACCACTGGGCCACATCCCCAGCCCTTTTTTGTATTTTATTAGAGACAGGGTCTCACTGAGTTGCTAAGTGCCTCGCCATTGTTGAGGCTGGCTTTGAATTCACGATGATCCTCCTGTCTCAGCCTCCCAAAGTGCTGGGATTACAGGCGTGCGCCACCATGCCCGGCATGTTTTTGTTCTTAATACCTGCCATTCTGACTGGAGTGAAATGAAATCTTAGAGTAGTTTTCATGTGCATTTCTCTAACTGCCAGGGATGTTGAACATTTTTATGTGTATTTGTTGATTGATTGTATATCTTCTTCTGAGAAGTGTCAGTTCAGTTCCTTGGCCCATTTATTGGTTGGGTTGGGTTATTTGTGGGTTTTTTGTTTTTTGTTTTTGTTTTTGGTGTTAAGATTTTTGAGTTCTTTATATATTCTAGAGATCAGTGCTCTATCTGACATGTGTGTGGTAAAAATTTGTTCCCAATTGGTAGGCTCTCCATTCACCTCATTGATTGTTTCTTTTGTGGAGAAGAAGCTTTTTAGTTAGAATCTATCCCATTTATTGATTCTTGATATTAATTCTTGTGGTTTAGAAATCTTATTAAGAATATTGGGGCTTAATCCGACATGTTAGGGATCAGGGTGTACTTTTTCTTCTAATAGGCGTAGTGTCTCTGATCTAATTCCTAGGTCCTTTGATCCACTTTGAATTGGTGAGAGATAGGGGTTTAATTTCATTTTGTTGCATATGAATTTCCAGTTTTCCCAGCACAATTTGTTGAACAGAGGCTATCAAGAATAAATACTTAAATGATATTAATTCCTACAGAGACATAAGACACACTTTTGGTGATTTAACCAATTATGAAAAGAAAGCCCAAATATTCAGAACTACAAATAATAGTCTCATTATTAATGTATCTTACTAATCAATATGGTAGTCATGAATAAAGCAAAGCATTTGTAAGTAAATGCACTGAGATATTGTGAGGCTCATATGAGGTATTGTATATGGAAGTACTTAGGAAACTGAAGCAGTACATAAGTGTAAGGTGTTAATCATTATTATGAGCTTCTTCTACCTGTATGCCAGAAGAATGACAGCCAATCTCATTGTAAGGCAAATTCTCAGAAGACAAGGAGCATAATACCTTAAAGCTGACTCATAGCTAACTCTTATATTTAAAACACTGAGCAAATAAGCAATGGAGAACAACAACAAAATAGTTCTAATAAAAATCTCAAACATCCCAGAAACACTCTCATTGAAAATAACATGTGCCTTCATTTTGTCATAGTATAATGGAAAAATTTTTGTTTGTAAAAATGAAAGAAACTTTCAAAAAATTTTAAATATTTTCATAAAGTTAAAAAAAGAATCCAAGATAAGGGATAAGAAATCTGGGTTCTCACCTGATTTTACTTCTGGTTTACCACATGAATGTAAGGATGTGTCTGTCACCTCTCCAATCTTTCTTTACATAATAAATGTGTCTAAACTTTATTTTAAAAGGTTTGATATAACAAAGCATTTAATCCTGATATGAATTATGTTTAAATATTCATATTAAAATATTTGTTTTAAATTGCCCTTATCCTTATTTTTGAAACCAATGATATCTGAGCAGTCATACCCTAATTCTGTTGGCTTATCATCTCCTATTTGCTCACACATGGTATTACCCCTATACTGCTTCGCCTATTTCTGGAGCTTGTCCTGGGCATCTTGATTAGCAGCTTTGTGGACAGATCTGAAACACCACAAGCCCTGAGGAAACCAGGCATTCTTCTTGTTTTTCTGGTCAGGGAACTCTTCTATATTTACAACATCATTTCCAAGTTTTTAATGATTCTCTTATGTCATCCAATTTTTGTATTTTTACCAAAATTAATCTTCTTCTTTTTTTTTTTTTTGCTTTTTGCTGTGAACTTTTTAAAATTAACATGTAATAATTATACATATATGTGAGGTACAGTGTGACATTTCAATACATGCACACCAGGGTAAATAGCAGTTCCATCTCCTTAATCTTCAGTTCTTCTCTTCTAGCCCTTCATAAAATATATAATAGTTTATTATGAACTATAATCACTCCACTTTGCTGGAGAATACTTGAATGTCTTCCTTTTATTTAATTGTTTGGCACCCATAATCCAATCTTTCTTTATTCTCCCTCACCATACAAAATGCCTAAGCTCTAGTAATTCATATTCTACTATTATCAACTTTGAGGTCAAGTTTTTAGCTTCCACACGTAAGAGAGAACAAACATTTGTCTTTCTGTAACTGGTATATTTTACTAAATATAATGTCCTATATTTCCATCCATTTTGTTACAAATGATTGGATTTCCTTCTTTTTATGGATGAATAATATTCCATTTTTTTGTCCATTCATTCATTTATAGACACTTAAGTTGATTCTACAGCTTACCTAATGTGAATAATGTTGCAATAAACGTATGAGCACATGTGTCTCTTTGATATAATGGTTTCACTTCCTTTAGATGTACACACAGTAGTGGAATACCTGTATCTTAGGGTGGATTTATATTTTGTATTTTTTTGAGGGCCCTCCATACTAATCTGCATTATTTGGTATATAAAATTTCCCTTTTCCACCGTAACATCCCTGGGATTTGTTATTCTTTTTTTTTTTTTTTAATAATAACTTCTAATTGAGGTAAAATGACATCTCATCATGTTTTTGATTTGTGCTTCTCTGATGCAAGTGATGTTGAGAATGTTTTCATATCCTTGTTGGTCATTTATATTTTTATTTCGGCACAGAGTGAGATATAGGAGTGAAGTCTCATTCTTCTGCATGTGCATGTACAGTTTCACAGTACCAGTTATTAAGGAGGACATGTTTATTTGTTAATTTATTCTTTCTGGATGATCTTTTCATTGATGAAAGTGGGGTGTTAATATATTAGGAGCTAAGTCTCCCTTTAGATCTAATAATGTTTGATTCATAAAATCAGGTCTTTCAGCACTAGGTTAATACATATTTAAAGTTATTATGTCTTCTTACTGAATTGATCATTTGATAATTACACAGTGACTTTGGTGCAGCCAATATGGAAAGCAGTATGGAGATACCTTGGAAAACTTGGATTGGATCCACCTTATGACCCAGCTATTCCACTCCTTGATCTTTACCCAAAGGTCTTAAAAACAGCATACTACAGGGACACAGCCACATCAATGTTTATAGCAGCACAATTCACAGTAGCTAAACTGTGGAACCAACCCAGATGCCCTTCAGTAGATGAATGGATAAAGAAAATGTGGTATATACACACAATGGAGTATTACTCAGCAATAAGAGAGAATAAAATCATGGCATTCTCAGGTAAATGGATGGAGTTAGAGAATATAATGCTAAGTGAAGTTAGCCAATCTCAAAAAGTCAAATGCCAAATGTTTTCTCTGATACAAGGAGGCTGATTCACAGTGGGGTTGGGATGGGGAGCATAGGAGGATTAGAGGAACATTAGAATGGCCAATGGGGAGGGAGGGGAAAGGAGGGGGCAAAAGGGTCAAGGAAAAAAAAAAAAGATGGTAGAATGAGATGGATATCATTACCCTAAGTGCATGTATGAAGTCACGAATGATGTGAATATACTTTGTATACAACCAGAGATATGTAAAAATGTGCTCTACAAGTATAATGTGAAATGTAAAAACAAATTAAAAAAATTAAAAAAAAAAAAGAGGAAGAAGAAAAAGAAAGGGGCCTTGCATTGGATTGGGGACAAAGAGGCTACCTATGGAGAAAGTGTTGTAACCTTTGCTGCTGTGGAAGCAATCTTCTTTTCTGGTTCTTCTATTCTGGCTCAAGAGATGAGGACTGATGCCTGGCCTCACATTTTCCAATGAACTTATTAGCAGAGATGAGAGTTTATACTGTGACTTTGCCTGCCTGATGTTCAAACACCTGCTGCACAAAACATCAGAGCAGAGATTACAGGTGTGCACCACTGCGCCTGGCTCTCCCAGAAATCTTGATCTCTAATTTTGTTTTTGTGAACTTTCATAAAAACATTGTCGTTATTCATTTCTGTGGGGGAAAAAAAAACTTTATTTCATCTGAAATAAAAGAAAAAAAAAACTTTATTTCATCTGCTCACTTTGGGGTTCTGTTTGCATGCAACACCTTTATTTTTTTTTTCCCAACTATTCATTTTCAGTCTCTGCGTTTTTATAGGCAAAATGAGTTTCCTGAAGACAGCATATTGTTGGGTGTTGCTTTGTTTATTTCCTTCAGCCAGTCTGTGCATTTTAATTTGCAAATTTAATCTGTTTGCATTCAGTCTGTTTAATACTGACATATCATTATGTTAATTTTCTTCTTATTGTTTTGAATATTTTTTGTTCTTCTCCATGGTTTGATGATTTTATCCCCTGATAAGGCTTGATTCTTCCCTTTTTCTCCCTTACACATCTGCTTTTCTAGTGGGTTTTATATTTTTATGATAGTAGTTATCTTTTTCACTTCTAGATGTATTATTCTTTTGAGCATTTTTTTGGAAGGCCATCCTAGTTGTGATGAATTCTCTCAGTCTTTGTCTTGTGAAGTCTTTATTTTTCCTTCATTTCTGAAGAATATCTTTTCTGAGTATAGTATTCTTAGTTAATACTTTTTCTTTCAAAACTTTGAATATATCATCCTATTCTCTTCTATCCTGTAAGGTTTCTGCTGAGAAATCTGCTGTCAGTCTAATGGGGAATTTCTTAAATGAATTGATACTTTACTCTTTCTGTAGAATTCTCTCTTTTTCTTGAAATTTTAACAATGTGACTATAATATGCTATGTTGATGGCATTTTTTGATCAAATTTATTTGGGTTTATTTTGGTCTCAGTGGCCTGATTATCCATGTTTTTTTGTCAAGGCAAGATAATTTTTCAGCTATTATTTCATTGAAAAGGTTTTCTAAGAGTTTTCCTTCTTTTCACCTACTAGAACTTGAAAATTAAAAAATGTGTTCAATTAATGGTACCCATTAATTCTTAAAGGCTTTCTTCATATTTTTTTTCATATTGTCTTTTTTTTCTGATGGGATTATATCAAAAGATATATCTTGAAGTTCAGAAAGTTTTTCTTCTTGTTGTTATAATCTGTTGTTGAGTCTTTCTGTTGTGTGTGTGTGTGTGTGTGTGTGTGTGTGTGTGTGTGTGATTCTGGGAATCAAACTCAGTGCCTCAGGCATGCTAGGCAAATGCTCCTCCACTGAACTATGCCCTTAGCTCTATACTGTATTTTTATTTAATTTATTAAATTTTCCAAGATTTATGTTTGAGTATTCATAAAGATATTTATTTTTTGACTCAATTTATTGTTTCTATCATGGATTGCTTTCCTAATTACATAGAATTTTCTATATATTTTTTAATATATCAGTGAGTTTCCTTAGGACATTTCCCTTTTCTTGGGGGTCTATTATTTGTTATTGTGCTTCTTTGGAGGTATCATGTTACCTTGCTTCTTTGTACTTCTTGTATCCTCATATTGATATTTGTCTATCACTTGTCTCCACCAATTCAATAGTTTGACACTTGTAGTAAAAGGCTTTATTTTAAAAATTTATCAGGTTACTAGGCAATGTTGGTTTTGGTGCCAGTTGGTAAAGTCTCCAAATAGCTTCTTCAGCTATAACCATGCCTGTGGAGTACAGTGCAAGCAACAGTGGAGTCATAAAGCTCATTTATCATCACAGGCCACTTAAGGGTAGAGACATTCAAGTGGGCTAGGTAAGTATGGCGCACACATCAGTGGATTGGGAATGCCCACCATGTGACCAACTGAGGCAAGTGCAGTACAGTGCACAAGTTCAACAACAAGAGTACACCTGTCAGTCTCCTTGGCTGCACAGTGGTGGGACCACTCTAACATGCCAAGGCATATATGGTAAAGCATTTGTGTCAGCAGCATCAGGAAACTAGTTAGTTTCTATGGAGTTGGCAAAGGTGAGGATACTAAAGCAGACCCAGCGTAGATATTGTTCAGCCTTCATACAATGGGTTTAGGACATGTCAACTGCATGGGGCACATATGCAAGTCTCTAGGGACTTTGTGGTGCTGGAGTTACTCTAGTATGACTGGGCAATGTGGCGCAGCTTAGGCAGTGTATACCTGTTAAGTTTCTGCCACACCATGTAGAAGTGGAGCCATTTCAGTGACCCAGCAGGGTGAGTAGTAGTTCTTGACAGTGGGGACAAGGAATGATTGGTTTGATCCCAAAATTGTACTCTGCAGCTGTTGCTTGGGTGAGGACAGGTACTGTGCGAACTGGGCTTTCCCTCTGGAGCTGTGCAATGGTGTACACTGTTCAACAACTCTACAGCTAGCTTCCAGGGCCCATCAGGGCTGCAGGATTTAACAGAAGCCCAAACCTCAGATGTTCACAGTGTTAGTGTGGATCACTAGGGGATTCCCATTTACCTTTTCTTCATCATGGAAGGGCTTTCCCAAGTTCAAACTGGGCTGGTGGAGTGACGGGCACTTAATGTAAATTACTTTTGTTCTGTTCTTTAACCCAGTCTCCATTTTCTTAATTTTCAACTTTTCTTCATGTTCCAATTTTTTCATTTCATTTCCATGTATTTGAGCACTCTCCCCCAAATATTCTAACTGAATAGTAAATAGCTATTCTCCTTTTTGGGTCCTTCTTTGTGGGCAGGAAGTGTGTTTAATACCTCCTTTAGGATTTGTTATGGTTTCCCATTAGTTATTATATTAGTAAAGTTTTGCATGTATTTACATTAAAATATCATTACCATTTAGGCTCAGAAACAGAAACTAAACACTGCTTTTGACTCTTTTTTTTTTTTTTAATTTTCACTCACTTCTTGTAACGCATCAGAATGAACTGCCTAGTCAAACTTCAAAGTGCACCCCAACTTTTACAGCCTTTTGCTACTTCCACTATCCAATGTACGATATTTCACCTGAATTACCACAATGATCTCCCTCTTTCCATTAATGTTGTCCTGAATCTACTCTCAGCCCAGCAGCCAGAAAGATATTTCTAAATATCCATTCCTGTACTAAAAGTTTTCATTGGTTTCTCATTTCACGTTACATAAAATAGAACTTTTTACAAGTAGCAGAATGCCCTATATAGTCCCACTCTGGCTTCATCCCTACCACCACCCCCCTCATACACACACAGAACAAAAAAACCTTAATATGTCCACAGTGCCAGTGGACATGTTTAATACTTTACATAAGTCCACATATAATAACCACTCTGCCCTCCTTCCCCCCAGACACATGCACTTGGCTCCAATCACCTTATCCTTTTGCTTTTCTGTAAACACACCAAGCTCCTGCCTGCCTTTCCTTTATCATTCCCTCTGTCTGGAGCTACCCATCCACAGATCATATAGAGATCCTCTTTGCTTCATTGAACCTTCCCTGATCATATGTAAATGTATTATACACCTTACCTCATGTCATTCTTCTAACCCCTCGCCTCATTTTATTTCCCCAGAAGTATTTGTTATTATCTGAAAATAATAACAAAATATGTTATTTCCCCCTTGTGTATCATCTGTATTCTTTTTATAATGCAAGATTCTTTAGGGTAGATACTTTTTCTGTCTCTCTCTTCATCCATGGCACCCAAAAGCACCTTATATGTGTTATTATGATTGGTGCTAAGTAAATCTACCTAAGTATTATGTGAGATAGCTGTTGTCATTGTTGTCATTTTAAAGCTGTAGAATCCAAAGCTGATACAGGTAAATAAACATGCCTGGTGTTAAGTTGCTAGTTAATGAGAGAGAAAGATTAGAAACTGGCACTCTGGCTGTAGAGATGGTTCTATTCCTTAGAGTGGAATACTCCCTTCCAGGACCCTCACAAACATTGTACAAACTGTTGTTGTGATATAGAGTTCATTTTCATCATATTAAAAAAGAGAGGACTTATGTCTAACCCCTATGGCAGCCCATTAGATACTGTGCATGATGAATATAGCCTTCTTTCTTAGTCTCAATATTGTACTGAACATTTTTCATATACTTGTCTCTAAAGAATTACAGAATGTGTTCTAGACATGATTAACTCATTAATCTTCACAAAACCTGGGAAAGGTTAGTAAAATTAAGTATCCTTGCTTTACACCTAAAGAACTGAGAACCACAGAAATGATTAGTATGATCAAGGTCATGTAGCATGTTTGGAATAAGAACTCACAGAGTTCTGTTTCTCTTCTTTAAGAGATTTCCTATATCTTTATTAGTGGATTCTTTATTCTACTTGATCACAATTTAAACCAGTAGCCACTATTCCATTTATAAACAAACACCATGAATTGGTATTAAAAATAGAAATGGAAGCTTAATTTACAGTATCCATCCATTTGATTAATCTCACAAAAGAGATATGGAGTGGGACTTGATATTTTCTATAGTTTCTTTAATTTTCCCCCAGGATTAGTATAAGTATTTTACTAATTATTAGTATAAGTATTTTAATGATAGTTGAGTGATTTCTTTATTTTTTTCTAAATGTAGTTTCAATAAAAATAATAAAAGGATATTGATGTGAATTTTAGGATAGCACAATGCCATTGGTGAGGTAGTATAGTATGTAATTTGCAATCACACAGTCATAGGTTGATATTCCAGCTCTATTACTTATTAGTTTTGTATCCCTTCATTAGCCTCATCAATTTACTTCAAATAACCACACTCGTGCCAAAGCATAAACTCAATTTTATATATAGTAATTTTTTTTTTTTTTTTTTTTTTTTTTTTTTTAGTTCTAAGGGACTTTTTCATTCAGTTTGAACTTATAGGAATTCGCACCTTGTGATCAAATTTAGTCTTAGGAATAGTTGAATAAAAACCAACTCAACCCAGATTTGAGATAAGGATGTAAGGAAATCTCAAGGACTCCTGAGAAGTTCATAGGAGATCTCACAGGAATGAGGCCCTATCAGGAGTGACTGTCACACAATACCTGACACCTTGTGCCTACTTCCTGCATGGATATGCATGCTTGTGTCTGTGGGTTCCATTCATCTTTGTGAATCCAGCATCCTCAGAAAGCCCTCAGGTTTTGTCTCCACATCACTGTACTCCTTGAGTAGAATTCTGTTGCCAGGTCATCTAATCTGACCTGAACTCACCATGATCTTTCATTCCCAATACCATGTAACTTTGAATACTACTTGGAAGTTACTTTCGAATTTATTGGATACTGCTATGAACTGAATGCTTATGATTCCCCAGAATTTATTTATTGGAGCCCTAATGCCAAATATGATGGTATTAGAAGGTGATACTTTGGGATTTAGTTGCATTTGGGTGATGGAGAACCCCCATGACGGACATAATGTCCTTATAAGGAGATGAAGAGACCAGAGCATGTTCATTCTTTACCATGTAATCCATGTGAGAATAGTGAGAGGGCAGCTGTATGTGAACTAGGAGGAGAACCCTCACAAGAAACTGTGCTGGTAGCCTAATCTCAGGCTTTTAGCCTCTGGTACCACATGCAATAAATGTTTAATCCACCCAGTCTATGGTATTCTGTTATAGTAGCCAAACTAAGACACATACATAATCTTATTGTTGAAATGCTTGGTTTTTCTCTATTGTGTCAATCAACATTCAGAATGTGTATCACCTCTAAATGGGTCTTTATCCTGAATGCATTACCATCTCTAAAATGAGTGATGCAGCAGTGAAGAAATGATTAGCCCTACTGGTGGTGTACAAAATAACAGTTTCACAAATGAAATGAGTTTTTTTATTTACCTGTTTGTTTTGTACCTATTTCTTACAAGACTACTGTATACCTCTTTCATAAATGTCTGGTCCCTCCGGTTTTCTGCAGTTCTATATAAAAAAATGATTATTTGATACCTTAGTATCAAGAGCAAGATTATAAGGGTCAAAGTGGGCATCTTCATGAAATTTCATCACATTCTGCATGGTCATATTCCAGAATGGGTATACAAAATACTGCTAATAATCTAGTCTGCATAGAAAACTAGGAGCCAGATGAAATATAAATAAATGACTTATAAATCATATTATTTTAATGATATGAGTTACTGTTTTCATTTATTCACTGAAAAAGTCACAGATTGCTCTAATAATTAATGAAAGTTAGTTGTCTTAAGTGAAAACCACCAAATACAATAAATTTTTGTAGTAGGTTGTACTGTGCCCCCCCAAAAGACATGCTCATATCTTAATCCTAATTTATTTGAAATATATTGTTTTTGTAGATATAGTTAAGGATCTTGATATAAAATAATTCTGAACTTAGGGAAGACCTTAAATCTAGTAATTGCTATTTTAATAAAAGAAAAGAGAGGGACATTTGAGACCTTCAGAGATACAGGGAGAAGAACACGTAAGGACTAGGACAGAAATTGGAATTCTATAATCAATAAGCAGGGAACACCAGAAACCACCAAAGAAAGATTCCCTCCCAGACACATTGGGATGGTGAGTGTGAAATAAATATAGCTTAAGTATGTGCAAAGTATTATACAACTTTAAATACATATATATGTAGTTACAGTTATAATTGTACAAAAACTATACACACGGAGCATTCAATGACTGATTTTTTTTAAAAAAGTAATAAAGAAATGATTGGTGAATAAACAGGTATATCAGCATCTCACAAACTTAGACATGCAGTTAGTTATGGGTCTTTTTGAAAATACAAATTCTTTGGGTCCCAGCAAGAGCCACTAATCAAGATTTTCTACAGACTGAGTTTAGGCTGAGGTACTTTTAATTTCCATAGATAAGAACTGAAAAAGATGCTTGGGATACTGTAACAAAGTTCTAAAATTGCTAGCAGCATTATTTGTGTGTATTTTATAAAATGCACAACATTTTCTAGAACCAAGATTAACTTGAATGAAAACAACTTGCAACAGTAAGTTTTCAGATTAAAACCTTCAGAGTGGGCTATATTTCTACATTTTATTTATCCAAATTAATTAATTGATTAATTTTTGAGGTACTAGGAATTAAACTCAAGGTTCTCTACCACTGAGCTACTCCCTGATCCTTTTTAAATTTTTAAAAAATTTTTGTATTCGAAGTTGTTGTATATATAACAGTAGCACGCATTACAATTCATATATAGAGCAACTTTTTACATAACACTGTATACAAAGTATATTCATACTATTTATGTCTTCAATCATGCATTTAGGATACTGATCCTTTTTATTTGTTTAAATTTGAGATAGGTCCTCACTAAATAGCCCAAGTTCATATCAAACCTGTAATCCTCCTGCCTCAGCATTCCAAGTCATTGAGATTACAGTCATGTGCTTCTCAGCCTGGCCAGATTGGGCTATATTTTAAAGATTTGACTTATGAAAAATATTAAATGCTTTGGATTGTGCATTATGAAGCAAAAATAAATCACAGAAAACTACTGACAAATGACTCCTTAAAGAACAGACTTGCAATTATAGGTCAGATTGTACACTCCAAAGAAAAATATGATATTTTGATTTATGTTTACCAGATTAAACATTATCCAGATGGCCTCCCTCTATTTCTATTTCAAGAGAAGAGCTCTTCCCAAAGTAAATTCTCTCATCCTTATCCTTTTGAATTTCTTCATCCAAGTACAAGACAACCAAATTTAAAAAAAAAATAATAAAAATTCCCAGTGATAAAGATCCCAGTGATCTGAATCCCTATGTAGTTAAAAGCAGCTCTTTTAGGTCATTAAACATTTTCCTGAAATATAAACATAAAAAACCATTTGCTTAATATAGCCACTCTTTATTATAACAGAAAAATAAATATCAGAATAAAGTATGTTTAATTATTGAAATCTGTGGACCTAGGACACAGAACTGAATAGTTACATATTAGATATAAAATATTTGTATATGAGCTCTGAGATAATTCTACAAAGATTCCTGGTGTTGTAAAATTTTAATTTAACTCAAATATTGGAGTACTTAAACATTGAAGTAGAATTACCAACATTCATCAAGAACTTAGTATGATCTGACTTATCTTCTTTCATCTAAGACATCCAAATTTATTCATGTGATACCCAAGACAACAACTAAATGAACAGAAATCTAGTTCCTCAGACTATGAATTATAGAAGATTAGTAAGCACCAGGATATAATTGAGTGGTCTGAGCTGCATACTTCTTAATTAGACCCATTTAATGTTTGCATCATGCCTACTACATACAAAAGAAGACTTAGAAAACACTTTTATTTTTTAGCAATTGCCTTATTTCAATTTAAATTGACTTTCACCATCCTTTTGGTTTTCTATACCTTCTACTGCTTTTCATTTTCACTAGACTCACCTTAACAGAAAAATAAATACCATTTAAAACCATATGTCCTTGTCCTAAAACTCTAAACATATTATTATCAAATAGAATGAAAATTAATTAGGGAGATAAACAGGCAGCAGGGAAAAGTCAGATGCACCTTTTCTGTCTCTCATTCATCTTGAAGATACACTATAAGGGGACCCCGATTCTCTCAGATTCTTAATGAATATAATGCTATCTGGAACTATTAGAAGACACAGAAAACTAGACAGAAAAGATGGTAGCACTAATGTGGAGTTAATTCACAATTGTGCAAGCCAATGACAGATCTGGAGAAATTCATGATTTTAAAATGTGTTTGCAAGACTCCATTAGAAGTCAGTGTCAATTCTGTTATATCACTATTCTCTCTGCTATCACTGTCAATGTCACTTTTTTGCTGATAGTGTAATATGCCTTACTTTATGTCTAAATAATGTGAATTCTGTACATGAAATGTTGTGTGCATTTCTTTGCTGAACCATATTTCAGAAAAAAAAAAAAAAGAAAATTGAAATAGATATTTTTAAATAAATGCATCAATCTTACCACCATTAACTGATGCCAAAGTTTAGATTAACTAGTTACCAATAATTAAAGTACAATTGACAACACTGTACTATTTGCATAAGGAATATTGATTAGTTATCTTAAGATAAATTTCCTTCACACCACTGATAGGCCTATCATCCACCTCTTCCATCAGAGTAATAACCTCAAACAACCAAATATGATCTAAAAAGAATAAAGGTTGAAATGGATGACCTTGCCTCTTTCTCAAATTCATAAGAGAAAATAGACATTGGAAATGCAATTGAATGTAAACATTACATCCCAGAAATACCAAATAAGATAACCATTTACTCATTTCATTTAAAAAAACTGAGTTCCATAGTTAGAAGGTTTAATTTCATTTCAGGTTTTCTGAAAGAAAGTATAGAAAGAGTCAACTTTGTGAAATTGATGTATAGAAAAATTAAATGGTATTTAATAATTTGTTACTTTTTATGAAACAAACAAGTTAGAAACAAAAAAAAAAAACTAGGGAAATTCAAATGCTACCATTTTATTAAATTAAATATTTTATTTTTCTATTTTTCTCCCAGCCCCTAGCATTGACAGCAATTTCATACATAGTTGTAACATTGTATTTTGTAAAACTCTGATTGCACTTTTGCATTTAATTACATTGGTGCAACATTATTTACATAACCATTTCTTAATGTTTAGACATTTACTAGTGTCACTTTTAGACAAGACTGACTTTTTTGCTTTCTGAATTGTATTACACCATAATTTTATGTTCCAGGGAAAATCAATTGTAATTTTAATATATTGTTCTTAAAATCATGATCAACAGAGAATAGTTTGTCAACCATAGAATACCTGTGTAACTGTAGATGCTGCTCCACAAGATACTCTTTAAAAAGTTTTAAATTACCTTCTATATTAAATTATGCACACTTTCACCATTCCAACACCAGAGACTGTCAGTGTTTGACAACAACCAAACAAGTAGTCTTTTATTTCACATGAACCAAACTGTGTTTCAAACCCTAAAATGTACTTATGCTTAAACAGTGTTTAAAAAGTCACATCAGAATTTAAGCCTTCACTTGCAAGATTATAAGATTCTTTTATTTTGTGAAGTTAATTTTATCTTCCTATATTTCTGTCATTTTGTCATTCAATAAACATGTGCTGATCTTCTAACATGCCTCAGGGACTGAGAGAAAGCTGTCTATGGTGTCGGTGGCACATTCAGTGTCATAGGTTTCCTTTCCTCTGTGTGATTAAGCGGTTTGTGTTTCTGTTTATTTCCAACTTATCTCAGAATTGCTTAGTCTCTTCTTTTCAGATGTTTTTCTATACTCCTATTTTTTGTCAATTTTTTTTTATTCAAAGTTGTTGTATTTATAATATTAGTATGCATTACTTTTCATAATACACATATAGAGCATCTTTTTACATAACACTTTGTATATAAAGTATATTCGTACCGTTCAAGTCTTCAAACATGCATTTAGGATAATGATATCCATCTTATTTTTTATTTTACTCTCCATTTTTTCATTCATCTGCTATTCTCTGCTATCTACCCACTCTTTTAATTCAATGGCATGTTTGGACTCCATAATTCTAAAGAATAATGTTGAGTATTTCACAGGTTTTTAAAAGGTAAATTTAACATCCTTAATGTAATTACTCATATAATTTTAAGCCAAAACAATTATTTAGTATTCTTTATAAGATTAAATAATGTCTAATAGCAAATTGGACAATCACTGACACTTCACTTGAAGCTAAAGTCTTTAATAAAAATTTTATTATTAACCAAAAATTTGCATAACACTGAACCATATACTTACACTATCTTTTCTTAAATTTAAATTATCTATTTTAAAAGATAGACATTAGGGGCTGGAGGGGAAGCTAAGTAAGTGGTAGAGCACTTCTCTAATATGAATGAGATCTTGTGTTCCATCACCAGCACTAGAAAAAAAAAAGATTGGCATTACCAAACTCCTAAGAAAATAGAAGAATTTCACAGGCTAAAGGAAAAGGACAGAGAAAAAAAATGGGGCAAGACATGAAAGTCAGAGTTAGGTAAGGGAAAGAAAGAAATGGAAAAGATCACATGGCAGGACAGGATACCTACCTCCCCCAGGCCCACTCCATCCATCACCTTGGCAGGAATCTCAAGCATCTAAACAATTTCGCACAGCTTTATCCACTACGGATGCTGTAGTTTCTGTTGCTAGGGACCAGGAGCCATTCTGAGTGTGTTCATTGAGCTCTGATGGTGGTGACTTCCCTGTTCTTGACTATCAGGCTGGAATGTCTCTTTGATTTTGGCTCTATTTGAATTATTCTGGGCTATTTGCCTTTTCAATGGCCCAAGATGCTCCCAATCCTCTTATATGGAATAGAACTCTAAACACTGAAGACAGTTGCAGGGCTTATGATGGGAGAGGCAGCCTCCCTGTGCCACAGAGGAATAGAACATGACGATTTTCCCTAGAGCCAGGACAGAGATGGAGCAGGGGCTCTCGTTAGTATAGAGGTATAGGTGGCACATGAGGGAGAAACAAAGAATGAGCTTATTTAGTTTGTTTGTGTTTTCTGGCATTTTATTTATTTTTTAATGAGGTTCTTGTTTCCACTTTCAGGATCTTAAATCTAGTCCCGTGGATTTCTCCTTACCTCTCTCTTTATACTTCTCTATATCTTTAGCTGGTAGCACAAAGGCAGAGTAGTTAAATCAATGTTGTTGTTGTTGTTTTTCCCTTCTACTATTTCAAGATATCTATAAAAAGTTTACCAGTATAAAACTACCACTAATTATAATTTTAAATTCCTTGTTACAAGACTTCTGGCCTATGTGTCAATCAAGCAGTGCAAATATGAATTCAGCACACTAATTTTCAAGAGTGCTCTCTAATGCATTTGTATCACTTAATATATTTAATTGAAAAGGCTCACTATTCACTAAATAATTACTATCTCATATTTAAATCCTCCATGGTGAAAAGAAGAAAACAAGGTCAAGACTACTGATTGGTTGTTTGTTTTGTCTGTGGAAGGGAAGAAGAGGGTTTACTCTTTTCAGCTTGGGAAACGTTTTAACCATCATATAGAGACTGAGTGAAAAAAAACTCTCTGTAAGGACTTAGAACTTTTATTTCAGGACCTAAAACTTATGCTGCCAAATAAAAAATATCCATTTTATATTTAATATTACTATCGTATAAATCTTGAACAATTGAATCATTATAAAGAGGTGTGTATATAGGAACTGGAATACCTTTTATTCCATGATTTTAATTTGTTTTGTTCAAAAAATGCAACAAATATGTAATTTTAGGGATTGGTATGTTTCTCTACTTAAATGGTCAGACACTTCTCTCTCTCACATATATACACACATTCTTGCACAAATCCACTCATTGATATGGATTTATTTTATAACAAGAATTAGTCTTGGCTGTGGGGATACCAGAAACAAGCCCCCCCAAAATCCCTGCTACTATGGATTTTCTATATTTTAAGTAGTTGCTCATGAAAGCTTATGCATAACTATATTATACAAACAACAAACTTTGAGAATGATAATAAGGGAGATAGTTTCTTCATTGATAAATTTCTTTTGATAATAATTCCCTCTCTCTCTCTCATACACACACACACACACACACACACACACACACACATGCAGAGAGTTGGGGGGAATTGGGTCATAGTCTGCTGATCTCATTTCACCCTAGATACAGTATGTATCCTGACTCCTGACCTTCTTTTTGACACATCCCTTTCATACACTTCATAGAGATTTTGGAAGCATTGGCTCATTCTGTGACCCACTGCCCTAGTTGTCAGAATGCATGAAAGCATGGATCCCCCACTTTGTGATATTAAAAAAGAGAAGGATAAGAAAGATTTGGATAAAAGAGAAGGGAAGAGAATGCAGACAGTGCAATGGTACTAAATGCCTGTCTAACCCATTCCCTCTAGGAATGAATGGAAGCTTACCTTTGGGGCTATTCATATACATGACTGAATACCAAGAGAAGTTTTCTTAGTTAAAAGTTTCTTCTACACCTGTTTGACAGGATGTGAAATTCCTTCAATGGAGCAATGACAGATGCCAGTGCCCACAGGCCCAGGAAGGAAATGTAAACAAGAGCTGCAGGCTGGGAGTAAAGCAAGTGCTAGTGGTGTTTATTGTAAGATGTAGAAAACACTTGTCCCAGTACAGGATGCAGCTGCTTCCCAGGTCCTTCTGATCATTGCCTTTCAAATAATGGGGCCCACTTTCTTACTTTTAAAAAGAATTTTTTTAAGTTGTTGATAGTCCTTTATTTTATTCATTTATTTATATGTGGTGCTGAGAATTGAACCCAGTACCTCACACATGGGAAGCAAATGCTCTACCACTGAGCCACAACCCTAGCCCCCACTTTCTTACTTTTAAGAGCAGTACTGAAAATGGGCCTATTTGCTCCTTTTTTTTTTTTTCAACATGTGTGTATATGTGTGTGTGTGTGTGTGTGTGTGTGTGTGTGTGTGTAGATGTTGGTCTGAGAATTGCTTTCCTTATAACCTAGTAGTGAGTTTGTGGGTGAGGCTAATCTTAATCACCTTAAACTTCTTTGGCAGAGACTGTTGTCTAGAAGAATCTGAGTTCTTACACAAGTCAGGAGCAAACAAAAAAAATATTAATATCAGATAATTTCTATAGAAACCTCACTCTGGCCCATTCAGGTGCTCTGGCCACAACCTTCAGACAGATTTACTCAAGCATAAGCTACCAGATTCTGAGAGGGTTGCTGTGCTGTCTTGTTAGCATCTTGCCTTCTTAATGGCTCTTAAAAATGGCCATCAGAACAAAGAACAGATTAGAGGCCAACCTAGAGTGTCAGCCCAGTGGGGTACAGAATACTTTTTCTGGTATGATTCATAATCATCTCTGCAGGATTTAAAACACACCTGTGCAGCTAATGCACACACCATGCTGAACACCTCTAATTTCACTACTGAAACCCCATTCTAACATTCACTGGAGCTAAGTAAAGAGACCAAAGTTTCATCAATAAAATCCATTTGGGCAGAAACTATAAAGAGGACTTAAAACAGCTGCCTGAAGTATGTGGCTCTTTCTTCGATTACTAGCTTCAGTCAACTACTGAGATTAAAATAAATATTAAGTACAGATATGAAGCATAACTCTAATCACACTGAAGCAGTTTTAATTACAGACATTTTACCAAGGAGGAAGTTTATATATTTTTAAGATATCTTTACTTTTTAAATATTAACAACTAACTCAAATAATTTTAAAAATATTTCCCAATATTTTGGTCAAAGGGCAAAACATTTCAGTTGGGACAAATGAGTTCAAGGCATCTATTTTATGACATGGGGACTACAGTTCACAATATATTGTATTCTTAGACAATGTAAGAAAATAGATTTTCAGAGGTTGGGGGTATAGTTAGGCATAGAGTCCATACTTAGCACGTTCAAGTCCTTAGCTTTTAGCACCAAAAAAAAAAAAATATAAAATAAAATAAATAGAAAAAGAAAAAGAAAAAATAATTTTAAGTCTTCAGTCTTCTCTCTCATTAACACACACAGACACACACACAAAATAAAACTATATAATTATACAAGGCTTTTAAATCTATTTTTGTTGCTATAACAAAATACCTAAAGTGGAATAATTTACAAAACTTAATTTTTTTAGTTAACATCAAATAGTTAGAATATGCTATTAAGAGATCTAATATATCAGAATGAGTAAGTTTTATTCTGAATGTAAATAAATGACTGCCAGCTTTTTTTTTCTGAGGAGGTACCTTTAAAGAACGAGAATAGAATAGACAAGAGAATATCCTAATATTAAAGAAAGGATTCTAGAGAGGTATCAAAGACCATGATAACTATCTGGCAGCTTTCACATTTCTGCAGCCAGTTATTCCACTCATGTACCTCTGTGAGTGCACGCGCGCGTGTGTGTGTGTGTGTGTGTGTGTGTGTGTAGTTAATGTAGCCTTGAGTTTACTCTGAAATTAGGACTGTTGGCATAATCTTATGAGTGTGACCAAAGGAGAATAAATGAAACAAGTGTGCACCTCTGTACTATTTTATAGTTTGAGTTCGAAGTATCTTCTGGATTGAGGAAAAGAATAATCTTTTCCTCACTGCCAACTCTTTTTAGGGGAGAAAGACTACTTCTTTTAAATAGAGATCAATGGAGGCTTCCTTGATAGTGGACAGTCTTCCCTTAAGGTCTCATCAGTAGAGCTATTAGATGGCCAATGGATAATACAATTAACACAGTTTGATAAACAAGCTTCCTACTAGGAACTGTTTGATTAGGTGCCTTTATCACCAGTCTTAGATTGAGAGCCCTGGAAGCCTGGCAGGGACTGGGGCAATGATTCATCAGGTCATACAGCTCTTAGAGAAGTCCAGTACCATAAATTGTCTTTAGTACCCTATCTTGGCTGAGTTTTAATTATAATAGGTCATGTTAATTTAATCAATGCTTTCAAGTCCATGTAGATACAGAGCTAAGGTTTCATCTAGCAATATTATTTCTAATCTAATTTGTGTCCATACACTTTTATGATAAAATTGCTAATGAGATTTCCTAATACTAGAATTGTTTGTGTTGGAAGTTTGGAATTTCGTTTTAATAGCACGATGATAAAGTCTTGTGACTTCTTTTCATTCAGTGTCAGTTAATATTATAAATCTGTAGCATTCTTCTGGGCCTACATCTAATAGTATGCCTCTTATTTCCAGGTTACACTGTCAAATGCCTCTATTTTACAATGGTAAGCTATCCATCGAAGAAAGAAGTGATAATACTCTTACTGACTTTTAAAAAAATTATTCTTATGCAATAGTACATATTAATTGGGTTCCATGTGATTTTTACATAAATGTACATGGCACGCACTGATCAAATCCAACCTCTCATTTTCTACCCTTCCCTCCCTTCTACCCCCTTTCTCATCTCTAATACTCACTATTTTACTTTCAAGTTCATGATTGTTTAGTTTCCACATATGAATGATAGTATGTGATACTTGTCTTTCTGTGTCTGGCTTATTTTACTAAACATAATGTCCTCCAGTTCCATCCATTTTCCTACAAATGACAGGATTTCATTCTTCTTTATGATCAAATAATGCATCATTGTGTATATATACTACATCTTTCTTATCCAATTATCTGTTGATGAGTACATATGCTGATTTCTTAGCAACTGTGAATAGTGCTGTAATAAACACAGGCACATGGGTGTCTCTTTAGTATACTGATTTCATTTCCTTTGAATATATACTCAGAAGTACTTTAGATAAATCATAAGGTAGATCTATTTTCATTTATTTTGAGGAACTTCCATAATGAGTGTAGTAATTTACATTCTTGCTTCCAACATCCTCAAAAGCATTTGTTTGTTTACTTTTTTATTTTATAACAGCCATTTTAACTGGGGTGACCTGGCATCTCATTGCATTATTTTGATGGTAAGAATATTGAACACTTTTCATATATTTGTTGGCCATTTATATTTCTTCTTTTAAGAATTGTCTACTCAGATCATTTGCCCTGTTTTTAATTAGGTTACTTGGCTTATATTGTTCCTTATATATTCTGGATATTAAGCATCTGTCAGATGAATATTTGGCAAATATTTTCTCCCATTCTGGTGGTTGTCTCTTCACTATGTTGAATATTTTCTTTACTGTGCAGAAGCTTTTTAGTTTGATGTAATCCCGTTTGTCAAGTTTTCCTTTTGTTTCCTATGCTTTGGGGATCTTACATAGAAAACCATTTCCTGTACCAATATCTTGAAGTATTTCTCCTATGTTTTCCTCTAGTAGTTTCAGAATTTCAGAGTTTGCTTTTAGGTCTTAGCTCTATCTTACATTGATTTTTGTACAAGGTGAAAAGCTAGGCATTACGTCTCATTCTTCTGCATGTTCCACTGACTCTTCATAAAAGATGTCCCATGTTTGGTTTCTTTTCATAATTGATAACTCTACTTGTCAGTATTTCATAGTTAAATTTCAGTTGGTCTGATCTGAGATGACAGAAATATAAGAAATATGGTGTTTTAGTTAGCTTTTTGTCACTGTGACCGAAATACCTGACAAGAACGAAATTTAGAAGAGGGAAAGTTTATTTGAGGCTAATGGTTTCAGAGGTCGCAATCCATAGATGGCCAATGCCAGTGCTCTAGGCTCATGGTGAGGCAGCACATCATGGTGGAAGGGCTCAGCAAAGGAAAGTTGTTTGGCTTATGGTGGGGTCAGGAAGCAGTGAGCGAGAGAGAGAGAAGTTGCCATAGGAAAGATGTACCTTCCAGGGCATGCTCTCAGTGACCCACCTCCTCCAGTCATAGAGCACTGCCTACACATATTCAATCCATTCACACTGAGATGGACTGTTTAGGTTGTAGCTCCTGTAATGTAATCATTTCACCTCTAAATATTCCTGCATTAACGGTTGCTTTGGGAGGATGCCTCATATCCAAACCGTTACACATGCCTAGCCAGACAGATGGTGGTTTTATAAGTTGGAAAAATAGATGACCCTCAGTAATATGTGAATTTCAAATCCTGGGAAGACTCATTCCACAAACGTCTCTATTTATGAAGTTTCTTTCACTGTCACCTTACTTAATGTAACTTAAAGCTCAAAATTTCTCAGCTTCTATATTTTTGCATTTCTGCACTTCAAGACTTTCTGAAAACTTGGATTTCAACATTTCCAATATTCAAAAAGCTTTACATGCACATATCCTAAGGGAAATATAGCAGCCATTGCCACCTTAAATTAGTTTCATGAGAAAGTAGAATGGAGTGAGGAGGAGAAAAATGGAAGATTATTTTGCAGTTCAGAATTAATTGATTTTTATCTAGGATTTAAAGGCTTAAGACACCCAGAAGTCCATTGTCTCTCACTCATTCTGAACTTAGAATAAGATTTCTTTCCCTTATTGAAAGGGTATTTTTATAAGTAGACAAGAGGTAAAACCTTCATGCTGAAGGGAAGATGGTCTGAAGATGAAAGGCCTGCAATAAGGAAACTGTGAGAACAAGTTAACCATTCTGAAATTCTTACTATGACTGTGAATCTAATAAGATGCCTTTTCAGATAATTCAAGTACTATTTGGAATAAAGATTTAAAAATTGTCCATAAATTTAATAAATTAGCTTTCATGTGAAATACCACTTAACTATTTTTCTTACTTGGAATGGAAAGCTAGAGGAATTTCATTGCATTTTCACTAAAAATGAGCTCTTTCAGTGCTCCTTTAAATGCTATTAAGTGCTACATATAGTCTAATAAATCTATTTTCATCAGAAAAAAATAATAAATGGCTAAGTTACAAGATAATGTGCTTTTAGATCTCCTCTAACAGCCATGTGCTAAGATTTCATGTTATTTCTTGAGTGTCTACTTTTAGGATGCGCTTTAGTGAATCAGACTAAGTGCCAGCTTGATTTCACAGCCTGGGTCACGTGATCACAGCTTTGAAGGAGAGGAGTGGGCCTGGCCTTTACCTCACAGAGCGGTCCTTTGCCACAATTTCCCTGTTAATTTTATTATACTTTAATAGTTTCTCTTGAAAGCTCTGAGTCAGGGTTTTGTTTTGTTTTGTTCTTTAAATACTTCAAGATTTCTTGCCACCTGCTTTCATTGAATATAGCTAAATATCAGTTCACAAGCTAACTAGAAATTCTCTTTGGTTCCTTTATATTCCTCATCTTTTACATCCTAGCATTTGCCAACTCAGTATAATCCCATCATCATTTTCATCTCATAATTTATCACTACTGTGTTGAATAAACAGGCTTTCCAGTATCAACCAAAAATAAGTATTTTCATGGATAAATCATTAAACATTATATACATTTATATATATGTATACATGTATATATTGTTGTGTTTCAAATATTAGGAAATTATGTTGACTAACCAGTGTTGTTATATTTAAACAGAAAAAAAATATTAACTTCTGGAAATGGAAGATAGAACTTGATTCAGGAAGGCAACCTCTTTGCCATGTAAAAAGGAAGAGAAAAAAAATGTTGAAAACAAAAAAATTAGTATGAATGATGGATATATGTATACCCATCATTCATATTCTTGGAGTTAGATTGATCTCTTCATCCTGCCACAAACCCAGCACTCTAGGCATACTGGAAGACTTCCTGCTACTGTTGTTGGCACCTTCAAATTTTGATTTTGTTTCCCTGAGTATGGAAATCCATCTTATCTGCTTATCGAAGTTATTCTCAAATCTTAAGACTCAAGATGTTTTATTTAATATTTCAATAAACAAATGTGTTTTGTGTGCCTACTGAATGCACTAGGCTTAGTGTTAAGTGCGAGATGCAAACATACTCCCCTGTACAGTCATCTCCACACTCCCACATCAAAGTAAGAGCTTGTGAGTGTCCATGAGAAAACCAGACATCGCACACAACTCCATTCCAGTACTCATTTCATCTCATGTTAAATTTACCTGCTAAAATAAATATTTGTCTCCTTTATTGTACTGACTTCAGAATATCAAAGTATTCATTTACTTTATATAACATTTTGAGATTTAAAGCACTTCACGATGAATGAATTCTTCTGCATGCAAAATGTGAAGATTCACTGTCTTAATTAAGATTCCTTTTATCTCATGCATATAAAACAGATCAATATGATTTTATAGAGATTCAAGATGTTAAGTTACATTTTTTGTTTTCAACATTTTTTTCTCTTCCTTTTTACATGGCAAAGAGGTTGCCTTCCTGAATCAAGTTCTATCTTCCATTTCCAGAAGTTAGTATTTTTTTTTCTGTTTATCTATAACAACACTGGTTAGTCAACATAATTCCCTAATATTTGAAACACAACAATATAAGCTTTTTATTACTTTGACTAAAAAATAAGTCAACTACAAAATGAAAAAGGAGAAATTACTTTAATGAAAAAATAGGACAGTGTCCGATATTATTATGGTTTCAAGTCCTATTAAGTGAAAGTCTTCTCTAAGTGTGTATTATAAAATAGTGGACATAAGATAAGAAGATTGGAGAACAATTAGATGGGAGACTGGGAAGTGTTGGAATTTTGCTACCTTTCTCCTAAAAGTTGAAAAAATACTTTGGCAGTTCATTGGAACAGGCAGATTTGAGAAAGCAATTACTTTTATAAACATGAGCAAACTACTTTTACAAACATTTTTAAACTTGAAGATACAGAGCATGAAGGAAAAATAAAGATTGGACTTGGTATAAACCTTGAAATGTCCTTTCTTCCATCTGAGGCAGGGGTCCCATACTGTAGCCACAGTGAAAGCCACCCCACCTTCTTGGCTCTTAGTGTCTTTATCTGTGCATAGCAGCAGGACCAGAAGATCTATCTCCAGATTCTTTTCAGTTCCATAGTGTAAGAACATCACTAAAACGCCAGTTAGACTGGATCATTTCCTTTTCTTATTTCAAAGCTACAGTCTGATGCACAAGTGCAACTCAAGTGCAGTCCATTCAACCAACACTTATGGAATGAACTAAGCACCTGGAATGGTCACAATGCACTACCCATATTCTCTGCAACTGCAAGTCAGACTCCAATTTTACAGAGAATGCTTTTTTTTGGAACTTAAATATAAGAAGCAAAGTGGTGATTCTTACTTTGAAAGAATCATCTTTATAATCTAAAAATCCTCTTATTGTCCAAATTAGCATATATACATAAACATAAATTCATATCAATGCATAGCACCTAATTTATGGGTAAACATACTATATGAAAGATCCCAATATTTCCTCTTTAGTGGAATATTTTACATATTGATACATTTTATGGTTTTTCAATTGCTCATTTATAATTTGGAATAGAAAATGATTTGGAAACCATCCAGCATCTTAATGGAAATAAATACTAGAGCTAAGCCTACAGGGATCATTTCATATTGAGAGAGAGAGGGAGAGAGGAATGAATGGGAAAACTGCAGCTTCTTAAGCAGGTCTACCATTATCGTTATTCCAACATACATTTGAAAATCACTAATAGTTGTGATTTGTTATTCAACATAATGATTTCTTTGCAGTTTTGTATAAAATTTCTAATTTTACTTTCAGAGAGTGAAAATAAAAGAAACAAGTGAAAATACTTCAAAAAATTTTATTTTATATTATGTATGCTTGAAAGAAAAGAAGTGAGAATGCCAACAAAATCTCTTCAGGTACCTAAATCCATGTACAGGAGCACACACAAGAAAAATAGGACTGTGATTCCAACCTGTGGTTTAGCATGCAGGATTTCATAGGGTTATTAACTGTACCGCAGTATCTATTAAGAACTGACCTTTGCCACAGAAACTTGGCATGAACTGTTCTCTTCAGGAAATAGACAGAGCAAGAGAGCCTATGGTTCTTGTTAGATTTATATGGAATATTGAGCTGATCAAGCCATGTTTGTGGTAGCTGTCCAAATATAGACTTTGGGAAAACATGATAAATTATCTTTAAAAGGGAAAGGTTAAGTGATATTAATTAAGTGGACTAAAATGTTAATTTCAATTAAACCATTCCTAATGAACTTCCTGGGGGATTTACCAGTTCTCTTTATTTACTATATTATTCTAAGAAAACCAGGAAAATATCATAATAACACAGGAAACACCAAACATATTAAAGAAAGGCATACACTTTGATGAGATTTTATATATTGTACAATATTTCTGTTCTAAATTCTTCAGCATAAACTTGGCATCTACCTAGCTTATACTATGCTCAACACTGGTCTATGGTAAAACAAATATAAAATCATTCTATTCTTAAGAGTGCCAGAAGGGCTGGCATTATTATCCCCATTTTTTATACAAGGACATTGAGACCTGGAGAAGGAAATAAATTGTCACAAGTCACACTGCCTCCAAGTGATTTTACCTGGAATCTACCTGTTAACATCCTACTGTCCTGTAGTTTCTGGTCCCATTGGGTGCCAGTGCTTCATCCTTCTCCAACCTTGCTCATTACTGTGACAAATTACTCCAGTTCTTGAACAAAAAAAAATCTTTAAAAGTTTATCACTGTATTTCCCTCTCTCTTGGCCTTAGTTATCCTTGAAAATGCAGGGCAAATTGTACCTTCTCCCACAAGGTACCTTTCTTGACTCTATTTTTCTTGATTCCTCTTTCTTGATTCCTCACAGTTGTTTCTGTCACTGAACCTATCAACTGAATTATAAATTGTATATATTTTTAATCTCCTCTGAGGTTAAATGTGCTGTCTTCTGTGTGCCAAATTCACATTTCCTCAGTTGGATAATAGCACTGATTAATAAATTCACCTGAAAGCTAACCCTAGCTTTGAGGATAAAAAAAATAGCATAATATGTACATGTGAGTTTTAATGTGGGTATTTCAGAAACTAAAACATGTGGATGTGTCCATTGCACCAAAGAGAATACATAACACCACAGCACAATTTCATAGTACCAGCTTGATGATGGTTTATGGAATAAATAAATGAAAGTATATAAAAATGAATTATTTGTCTGGGACTGTAGCTCAGTGGTAGAGCTCTTGCCTTGCATGTGTGAGGCACTGGGTTTGATCCTTACCATGTCATAAAAATAAACAAATAAAAGAATGGCATTCTGACCACCTACAACTACAAAAATGTTTTTAAAAAATGAATTATTCTGGCCTTTAACTTGTAATTGTTATAATAATCTTGAATAATTCTCCAATATGAAATAATACCAGATGGATTTTTCTTCATATATAGCAGGTTTTAATCAAAATACTACTAATAATGAGATGAATGCTACAAAACAGAAAAATTTAGAAAATATTTAGAAAATATACAGATAAAAATGAACACTGCTCCTTTTCTGAGTGAGAGATAAATAATTTTGCTAAATCCAAAATGTGAAAGATATAATTGATATCTACCAAGCATCTAGACTTTAAAAGAAAGATTAAATGAAGAAGAATTAAATAACTAACTAGATCTCTGGAAACAAGGTGTATCTTAGTGATTCCTAGGTTAGTTTATCTGTGACTTATAGAATGTTACAGGAAATTGGTTCTTAATTGCATCAGAAAGCCTACTTACAGAATCAGACATGTTTAGATGCTTTGGTATCTGTCATTATTATCTGTGAACTTCCTAGAAGCAGAAAAAATTACAAATTCATAAGTATTTTTGTGAAAACCCTCCATATTCTAGGGAAATACAGCCAAATTGGGGGAAGCCAATGCTCAGAGAAAGACAATATTCAAGAAGAGTTACCCATAATGATAAATGCTCACCAATGTGCTACATCAATTATGTCAGCATAACTGAGTCATCTTCCTCTAACTCCTGAAAATGAAGAGATATTGGCAGTAACTGGAATGACTCATAACCACAAGAACACATTTCACAAACATCCTCAAGAACTTGAGCCACAATTCATAAGATAACAGCTATTACCCTGTAAACCAAGAACCTGTCAGGACAAAGAGGCCAGATTGTAAAAGGAAGCTAAATTATCCAACCCCTTCCTGGTCAATTCATAATTGTTTATAAGTATTACTTTGGCTGTTTAATTAATCATTATCCAAGTTACAGATGAGTTTTTCACTTTGCAATATCAAATTGAGAAATCTTAACATTTTATTTTGTTCTTTTCTAAAATACCCTTTAAAATGTCCTTCCTATTGGTTTTACATTATAACATTGTGTTGATTTATATATATGTCTTGGATTTATATGCCTTAAATATTTTGAGGTATTTGTCTTCACCTAGGATAAGAATTTTTTACCTCAACATGAACACATTCAAATTCAAAATAATGCTCTAGAATCCAATTATGTTATTGCAATTATCTTAGTTAGATGGGAGAAATCAAAACCTCTGTATAATGCATCAAATACATAGCCATACAAGTTATATGGATGAGTATGTGTTTCAAAACATTTGAAATCAGAGCACTTTGTTATGAGATAACTTTCTTTCCTGGTTTTACTTGATGTAGCAAGTTTTTAATTAAGAGGAATAAAACTGCAATAAGTTGAATGAAATGCTAGCAGTTCTATACAAATAGTTCACGTTCATTTTAGTTTATAAAAATTTTAAAATATGTAGTTGAGGCAAAGCACATACTAGTAAAATAATCAAGTGTATAAATAAAAAAAAAACCTGTTCACGCTGTGAAATGGTTAGGGTAGAATCAATATACAAGTTAGTAATAATATTAATTCATTCATATGGGCTTATCTACAATTATTCTATTTGCTCTTCTAAATCCACCATGCATTGTACTCTAGGAGTCCGATTTATGTAGACTGTATCAATGGTTTCCTTTACTTTAAAGCTTTCAGTTGTGTTGGTCTAAGACTAGGCACTGGCAGAACAAAAGGTGGAGTGAGAACATTGTAGCTTTAATAATGGCCTTAAAAGATATCTACATCCACATCCCTAAAACTTTTTAATATGTTGCCTTACTTTGCAGATGTGATTAAATTAAGGATGTTTGAGAAGGGAAGATGATTCTGTATTATCACTGTGGGCTCAATATGGTTAAAAGTTATTTATGAGACAGAAGCAGGTGGGTCAGAGTCAGAAAGAATGAGAGAGAAGGTGTTGTAAAGATGGAGTCAGAAAGTCATAAAGAGATTTGAAGATGCTGCAGCAGAGGAACACAGCCCTGCAAAACCATGATTTTAGCCCAATGAGAGCTATGTAGAATTTTTTACATCCAGAACTATAAGATAAATTTATGTTGCTGTAAGCCATTAAGAGGAGATTTGCCACACCACTACCAGGAAATCCAAATGTAGAGTGAGAGCAGATGTTTCTCTCAGCTCTTTCTCTACAGGTTTGACATCAGCTAAAAGTGTTCCTCTGCTCAAGGCCACAGCTTGGGTAAAATGGTCCTTTCCACAAATCTAACTTCTCTGGGATCCAATAATCACCCCTTCCCTTCATTTCCAGACCTCCGGACCATTCTGCACATCCTTTGTTCATGTCTTTAAATTACACCCAAACCTAAGTAATAAAATTTCTAATTTCTCAGTTTGAGAGTGTGACAAGTTTCCTGCTGAGGCTCTGAGACCTTGCATCCTGCAACTAGATCTTGACCATTTATTGATATTTCATCTTGCCAACTATTACTTGATACACTTTATTTATTCCTGATTATATAGCAGTGTCCATGTGATAACTTATTTATCTGTTCAAATGCATTAATTCAGCATATATTTATTGATAGCTGTGTGCCAACCTTTATGTATACAAAGTTGAGCAAAAATAGGAAAAGAATCGCCTTGTACATTTTGCAGTTTATGGGGAAATGCAGGCATTAATGAATGGATGACAAGTAAATGTACTGTTGTAATAATAAGTGCAGTAAAAGAGAAGTACTATAAGACAGAGGAGTTTTCCTAACCAAGGTAGCCAGAAAAGACTTACCTGAGGAAGTTACACATAACTGAAGAGGTAAAGAATAAAAAGGAGAAGGAGGAAAATCCATATAAGGCAAGAAGAAAACGTGTATGAGAGCACTATAGCAGTAAGAAATATAGCAGCAGGACCTGAAAACAAACAAACAATGGAGTAGTAATCAGCACAGAGAGTGAAGCAAAGTTAAGTCAGGGAAGTGTGAAGAGGCCAGATCATCAAGGTTGGTTTTAAAGTGTTTTCTTATAAGTGGATAAAATACCACATCATGTAAATAAAACAGAGAGTACCATGAGCTATAATTTTAGTGACATAGATGACAGACACTGAGTGATGGGTTAGTTTCAAGTGATGTTTAGAAGAAGTAGTTACTAATATTAGCAGAAATTCTGTATGAGACTGGATTTTAAAAAAGAGATTCATGGAATGATGTCATTCACAAAGAGAAAATATTGGAAGGAGGCTAGTTTTGAATGGAAAGATGCATGGAGTGATACCATTCACTAAGATAGAAATTACCAGAAGAAGGCTAGGTTTGAATAGAAAGATCATCTGTTCATTTTATGTGTGCTTAATTTGCATGACCTATTTGGCTAACGTGGATTTATGGTGTGGATAAGAGATCAGGTTCAGAGATACAAAGTGTGTGAATTTCCTTGCATAAGTTGTAAATGAAACCAGAATAATGAAGATTACTCAGAGGCTGTATGTTGAGAGGGTTTCACATTGTACCTGTCGAAACTACAACATTTAATTTTGAAGTAAATAAGGGCAATTCTGCTAAGGAGCAGAGGAAGTATAGGCACAGAAGTAGGACAAAAATCAAGGAGAGTACAGAGTCATGGGAAGAGATGGATATAAATTTGCCTACCCTTTTGGAAATGTGATTCATCAAAGATAAATTTCTGCCATTCATGTTCCATCTATATACACCTTGGCAGAGGGGTATGCACATAGAAAATATTAAGAATGATTTGTAAATACACATGTTACTATATCATTTTACACTAAGAGATTAGTGCTACACAGGAATGCTTTATCTTGGTAGCATTAGTCAGATATGCACATGGTAGGCTCTCTTGCTTTCTTTAGTAGTTATTTCTCAAAGAGTAAAAAAAGGAAATATGTTTAAACAAAATGAAATATTTCCCCAAATTTACATTTAGCAAACCACTAATTCAAACAATCATTTCTTCTTCTAAATAATTTGCTGTTCTCTAAAATAGAAATAGCAATGAAATGTTTATGTCCCTCCCAAATTCACATTTTGAAATTCTATTTCCCAATGTGATAGAATTAGAGGTAGAGCTTTGGGGAGATAAGTAGATAAGTAGGTCATGAGAGTGTAGCTTTCTTGAATGGGATTAGCTTCTTCATAAAAGGAACTGCAAAAAGCTTTCTCATACTCTTTTCACCATATGAGAACATGAGAAGTCAGCATTCTGCAACCCAGAAGAGGTCTTTCCCAGAATCCAACTGTGCTGACATCCTGACCTAACTTCCAACCCCAGAACTATGAGAAATAAATATCTCTTGTTTAGGAACCTGACCTAACCAATGAGGCTATACAGGGACACTTTAATAAGGGTCAAAAAGTTTCCCAGTCACCATTGTAGAATTTGGAACAAACTAAGTTGCAGTAGGGCAGTCAATCTTTATGTTTTTTTAAAATGTATACTTTAAAATTGCTCTAAGTTTCAACTAGTTAGATGAGGTCCTACCCTACAATGCTAATGTTTTGGCTATATCTCTGAATATACTCTCTCTCATTATATATATATATATATATATATTCATATTCTATCTAAATTGAGATATTTCTCTTTTTATTTTTCATAAATTGTTACAATAAAAAATACATATGTAATGCAGGCCTACGAATGGCACATTTTATGCACATAGCTAAAAGGAAGGCAGCAATTCTACTTTGAGAGAGGATAGAAAGGAGTAAATACTTTGGAAATTATTCTCCATTGGATAAATTGCTTAATTTATTCACAAATAAGTTAGGTAGTTTTTTTCAAAGAGCCAAAAAATATTTAGGTATATGATTCCTGTCAAATGCATCTTTAGCCAATTGCTTCATGTTTCCATAAGATATTTTGTAATCTGCTTTCTTGTTTTAATTTTATTCTATTACTCAGAATACCACATAAGATTTTACCAAGGTTTCCTTTTGCACTATTTATAGTAAGGAAGAGTGAACCAACCTTTATAAACATTCTGTCAACAGACAGCCTATGTTACCCCAAGGGCTGAGAAACATGAGCTTCTTTATGTCCATATGGAGGATTGGATGGTACTAATCAGGGATGGTTTCATCAGAATCAAATTTAAGTTGGCTAGATGGGTAAAATTGGTACAGTGTGAAGCCAACTCTGTGAACTTCTAGTTTACATATTTCAGACTGCAATAAATGAAGAGATCTTTAAGCTGGCCCTTGCATCAAGTCAAGAGCAAAGTTCTTAGTTGATTAGAAAAAAAGCTGACCTCTTGCAATTCAGAGTATTCTAAAACTAGTACTTGTTTCAAGCAGTATAGTAAGAACAGAGACACATAAAAAATTGCCATGAAGAAAGAAGATTTTGTTTGTTTGTTTGTTTTTTAAATTACATTCTCAGTTCCCTAGAAACAGGAAGCATGACACACCACACAGGGCTACGTGGGAAGCATCTAAGGGCAAGGAACAGGCAGGTAGAGAAGGGAACTTGCAGGGGAAGGGCAGCAAGTTATTTATTTTACTTTGAGGAAAGGAATGAGCAAAGCAATGAGGACTTCTGAGAAAAGGAGAAGGGGAGTAAGGATTTGGGATTGGTTGGTTAGTATTTAAAAGGCATGATGATGAATAAGTTGTTATCTCTAAGACTAGTTTACCCTGAGAGGAGCAGTTCCCTGGGTCTACAAGTCCCCCCAAACCAGAGCATTAAAAATAAAGAAAATGGTAGGTTGCTATGGCACATACCTCTAATCCCAGCTATTTGGGAAATTGAAGGAGGAACATTGCAAGTTCCAGGCCAGCATCAGCAACTTGACAATACTCTGACTCCAAATAAATTTTAAAAGTCTGGGGTGGGGAGGGAAGAGAAGGGAGGGGGCAAGGTGGTATGAAGGGGGAAAAAAAAAGAGAAGATGGTAGAACGAGATGGATATCATTATCCTAAATGCATGATTGAAGACATGAATAATATGAATATACTTTGTATACAAACAGTGATATGTAAAAAGGTGCTCTATATGTATATTATGAATTGTAGTGCATGCTACTGTTATATATACAACAACTTCAAATTAAAAAAAAAAAAAAAAAAAAGACTGGGGATGTAGTTCAGTAGAAAAGCTCTGCCCTAGCATGCGGAAGGGTCCTTGGGTTTATTTTCCAGCAACACACACACACAAAATACATAAAATGAGAATTTTTCATTAATAGAGAAAAGTGACTCAAAGAAGGTGCTCTTTGTTTCATACCCAAGACAATATGTACTTTGGCATAAAAGCAACAAATTGGGAGAAGGAATAAAGGAACATCAGAAAGTCTATAGTATGTAACAAAGCACTTTCTGTGATTACCTTTTCTTCTGGATTTTGTTCCTCAATCTCCAAACTCTACTGTACTCTACTTTGCCTCCTCAGTCTAGAAAAAAAATGTACCTTCAAGTTTACACTGCTTTGCCAACTGTCCCAGAAATTATAAAATGCTATCAGAAGAAAATCTATGATAAATATGATACTCCCCTCATGTACTTAATTTCTGTCTAGGGTTGCAGCCCTGCAAAGTCCTTCCTATTTTATTCTTCAGAGCCTAAGTAGTGTTTTCTTTTCTTTTTTTTTAATTTTTAAATATTTTGTAGTTGTATGTGGTGCTAAGGATCAAACCCGGTGCCTCACACGTGCTAAGCAAGTGCTCTGTCACTGAACTACAGCCCAACCCAGAAGTGTTTTCTTGTGGTGTTATTTTTTTGCCCAACTCCTATTGTTACTATGAAATACAAGCTGCTTTGTTCTAATCTCTCACCTTCCTTTTTGAGGGATAGTTTTACTCGAAATGATGTGTTACTTGAAAGATAGGTTACTATCTTTCAGCTCTTTGCAGCTATTATTCTAGTGTTTTTTGTTCTTATTATTTCAGTTGAGAAGTCAGTTGTTGGGCTAGTTCTTGCTTATTTGAAAATAATCTTTCTCAGCTTTTTTTTAAAAAAAGTCTTCTTATTGTTTTGGGTTCCCCAAAGCTTTACTATGAAGGGTCAAGTTGTAGATTTCTTTTTATTTACATTGTTTCTAATTCTATAAATCTCCTTGAATCTGTATCTTGAAATCCTCAATTTTAGCAATTTTCAGTCATATATTGCAAATATTAATTCTTTCATATTAGCTCCTCTCCTTCTGGAACTCCAGTTATGTGCATGTTAGACCTTTTCTCTGCAACCTTCTTTCTCTTTCTCTTTATTTCCATTGCTTTGTCTTTGTGCTTCATTCTGGTAATTTCCTTCTGTTTTATCTTTTGGTAGTTTCTAATTTTTTATTAACCTTATCAATTGAGTTATTTATTTTACTTATTTTATTTTTCAGTTCTAGAACATTTATTTCATATCATATTTTTAGTTTTCAATTGACATTTTCAGGTTTGTGTTTAGATGCTTTAATCAAATTAGTCTAGTTATTTTAAGGTCTATAATTGATAATCATATAAATCCTCTGTAGGAATTTACAGTTTTTTTTAATGTTTCTCTTTATTTTCTAGTAGATGGCATGTTCTCTCATGTCACTCATTTTTATCAAGTGCCTAATATTGTAAAAAATAAATTATAAAAGTAATTTTTGTGCTCTAAGTTAATGGTTTATTACTTCTAAAAGGATTCATATTAGCATCTGACAAATAGTCAAGATCTAAAATCACACAATTTCAAAAATTCGGATGACTAATGGTTGAGAGTTAATGCTCATGACAGCTGGTGCTTTTCCTGTTATTGGGAAAGAGGAAAGCTGTTATAAATGCTCTTCTCTCAGACTTTAATATTGTTGCCTTGTTGGATTTCTTAGTCCTCCAAACAGCTATTTTAAATATATTTTTATCAGATTCCTTATTTGTTATTTGTGGAAGAACTATTCACCTAGTATAAATGGAGTAGTTAATGATAGTCATCTCTCAGTTAGTTCAACCATTGATCATTTTCTGATTCTCAAAGAATATTTATAATATACATGTTTAGGAATTGGCAAAATTTTCACAAGGCAAAATCTTTCCTGCAATGCAAAAGTCAAGGAAAAGCTTCTGAAATTCCCTCTCTCTTGCCAAGATATTAAATCAATAACACATCCTGGGGGAATACAGGGATTAGTGCTATTCTTAAAGACTGAAATGAAATAGCAGTAGCAGCTCCATTTAGCTCATCAGTTTGGCCAATGAAAAATCTGAATCAATCATGGTGGATAACAATAGCCTACTGTGAGCTCAATCATTTGTAGCCCAAATTGTAGCTGCTGTATAGGTATGGTATCTCCTCTACAGCAAATTAACACAGTTTGGTTTATATGGTATGTGATTATTGATCAGGTGAGTATTTTCTTTTCTATACCCATAAAGAGAAATAATCAGAATCAACTGTTTCATCTGGGACAGCAACTATATATAAGTTTGGTTATTATTAAAATCTACATTATTTCTCTCATTTTCTGACATAATGTTGTGTGAAGGAACAAAAACCATCTGGGCATTTAAATGAATACAATTCTCTCAGTTGATAATATATTAACCCACTATATTAATGATAGTATTCCTCACTCTCCCTCAGCTCAAATGCTAATGGGGTTTTCTTGTGATAAATTTAAAGAAGGGAAAATAGTTCAAGCTTATTTCAAATATGAATTAGTTTGGTATGGAAGTGCATGCCAAAAGTGATTTGTTACTGAACTTAAACACCATTCTGGAGTACCCTGAAGGACCACAGTGAGGGGAAAATCCTTTCAAAGTTGAGTTTGAACAGTGAATCAGGTCATTCACTGTGTCTGCAGAAGGAAGTGGTCAGAGGTATACTCAGATCCATTGGCAATGGCCAATGCCTCAGATGTTTAATTAGGAATTTGAAAGGAACAACACTGAAAGACTGTGAAGGAACATTGAGATGGAACTGCAGGAGTAGGAACAAGTATGAGGATTTATCCCATGAGGGAGAATCCCATGGAGAAAAACTAATAAACAAGCAAATTAGCAGGATGTATTTAACTCCTGCTCTCCTCCCTTCACTCTTTCTTTCCTGATAGAACTTTCCTAATTCATGACAACAAGGATATCCATCTCACATTCTGCTTTTAGGGGATCTGACCTCTGACCTTCCACCATCGATGAAGACAGAAAGAAAGAAAAAAAAATATATAAAAAGAAAAGAAACAAAACAAAACTTGTCCTCTTGGACTAAAATTTTGTTTGAAAAATTTTTCTGAGAATTTGAACTATACACCTGTCATAAGAGTTTAAAATTTGGATATATATTATCTGTAATCATAGGAAAAAAACACAACTTCAAAAGAATTACTTTTATATAATCCAAGTTCTCATTTTTCTTATATGCTTGGTCCTTTCAGGTATGCTCAGTCAAGATATGATCTTTTTCTACATTAAAAGCTTAATGATTATGGGTTAATTATATACAATAACAGAATACATGAAGAAACAGACAATCATGTGAGAATCAAAAGAATAAGCAATATAATTAGACAAATCAGGATATTATATATTTTAATTATATAATGCAAAATATAGAATAGTCATACTTATATATTTAAATTAATTAGAAGTAATATTAATAAGCAAATAATATAATATCATAAATAAGATATAAAAATACATACCCCCTCCCCAAAGAGATGATTTCAAGATACCTCTATCGATATCTGTAGATGAAATCACTAGTAGATATGTATATAAAATTTCAGTGGATATGGATATCAACAAAATGATCATGAAGTTTACATGAGCCTACAGCTATACTATCCTAATGTGCCCAACCAAGAAAATAAGAGTCAGAATATGCAACATAATACTGAAGAAGAACAAAGTCTGATTACTAACACTACCCAACTTCAAAAATTACTGTAAAGCTACAGTAATCAAGACACTTTAGTGCTGGAAAAAAAAAAGAGAGAGAGAGAAATAGGTCAATGGAATTGTGTGCAGAACCTAAAAATAGACCCAAATTATTATATTCAACTAATTTTTGGCAAAGAAGCCAAGCAATCCAATGAAGAAAGAATAACCTTTCTGACACTGGTGCTGTAATTATAAGACATCCACATGCTAAACAAATTAATGGCCTTACATAATAAATTTAAAATGGATCCTTGAAGAAAATATAAAATTTAAAAATTAAACTTCTAGAAAGTAACATAGAAGAAAATCTAGAACACTTTAGTATGTCAAGAAGTTTTTAGACAGAAAACCAAAAAGCATGAAATAATAAAGAAAAATTCCTAAGTTTGACTTTATTAAAATTAAAAACTTCTGCTCTAGGAAAGTCACAGTAAAGAAAAAGAAAAGGCAAGTCACCTACTGGAAAAAATATTTGCAAAACACTCATCTGATAAAAGACTTACATTCAAAATATACAAAGAATCCGTAAAGCTCAACAATAAGGAAAAAAAAAAAAAAACAGTTCAATTTTTAAAAATAGGCAAAATAGCCAAACAGATGCCTTATTATGAAGATGTAGAGATGGCAAGTAATCATATGAAAATGCTCAAAATTGAATGGCATCAGGGAATTTCAAATTAAAACAACAATGAGGAGCCACTACATGGCTATTAGAATAGCTAAAACCCAAAACACTGAAACCAAATGCTGGTGAGGATGTGGAGCAACAGGCATGCTCATTCATTGCTGGTGGGATGCAAACCAATATGGACACTGTGGAAGACAGTTTGCAGTGCCTTAACAAGGCTGAATGTTGTCTTCCTATACTATCCAGCAATAATGCTTCTCAGTATTTACCAGAAACTTATTATGCCAAACCTGCTCATAATTGCTAAGCTTGGAACAATCAGTTAAGTGAATGAATAAATAAACTGTGGTTCGTTCATATAATGGAATCTTAGTTACCTAGCGACAAAAAGAGATGAACTTCAAGCCATGAAAAGAGGGAATCTTAAATATATATTACAGTGAAAGAAGTCAATCAGATGTTACTTAAACTCTGTAATTCCAACTATACAATATTCCAGCAAAGCCAAATAGAGGCAGCAGAAAGATGAGTGGTGAGCTGGTCTTGGGAAGAGGAGGTGAGGATGGAGAAATGAATAGGGGAGAAGTGATATTTAGGGCAGTGAAATTATTCTGTATGATTTTATAACAAAGAACACATAATTTTGTACATTTATCAAAATTCAAAAACTATACAAAACCCTAATGTAGCTGGGCGAGGTGGCGCACGCCTGTAATCCCAGCACTTTGGGAGGCTGAGGCAGGAGGATCGCGAGTTCAAAGCCAACCTCAGCAATGGCGAGGCACTTAGCAACTCAGTGAGACCCTGTCTCTAATAAAATACAAAAAAGGGCTGGGGATGTGGCCCAGTGGTCTAGTGCCACTGAGGTCAATCCCCGGTACCAAAAAAAAAAAAAAAAACCTAATGTAAGTTATGATTACAATAAGTAACAATGTAATCAATTACAAGAAATGTACCCCACTGCAATATGTTAATAAGAGAGGAACTTGTGGGCAGGGGCAGGGAGATTCTAGCTCCATTTTTCTGAAAACCTGAAACTGCTTAAAAATGAAGTCTATTAATACAAAATTAATTAATTGAAAATAATGTTAATGAATAACTTAATATCAGATAAAATACAACCAAAAAGATACATGAATCACAAAATATATCTGACCTGTACAGAATGCAGCATAATGATACAAACTATAAAAATATTAAAAGAGAGGATTTAAGAGACAAAGAAGCTAAAATGAGAAAATCTTATTTAAGTATCCTATTTAAGCAAAACAAAGACTATAGAGATATATTGGATCACTTATAATACTTGAAAATATACTAGCTAAGATATTCTCATAATTCATTAAATATATTAATCTTAAAATTCAACTAGCACAAAATCTTGAAATGGGGTACAATATTTTTTGAAGCACTTAGTAGAAAATTTTTGAACACCAAAGTTAAAGAATGAAACTTCAAAATAGCTTGTCTGAGAGAAAAGACATGATAGTTGGATGAAAAACTATTAACAATACAGGAGACCACGATCTAATTGTTTAAAAAAACAGAATAAATATAACTCTAGAGGAAAACAGTGTTCATTTGGTACTTTGATTAATATTTTATAAAATAACTTGATATAATATAGTACCCATGTATAATTCTCTAGGAAAAAAATCTGTATATTTGCCTAATGGAGGAACTGATCAAAATTTTTATACACAAAAAGAATTTCATGTAATATATATTTTCAAATATTACTGACAAAAAACCTTGTAGCTATTTACTAAAATACCCAAAAATGTCTGAAATGATTATTATTTTTAATAATGAGACATAAGATTATGAAACATTATTGCCTTTTAATGATGCCAATTAAGAAGAAAAGTACCATTATAAAAGAACATGAATATTTAGGAAGGCTAAGTAACTGTAAGAAAAAATAAAAGTAAACATCAACATTCAGTCTAAAAACTGTTAGAATACAATAAATTCATTATATGAAAATAAAGCCTAAATATGTTTTAGGGTCAAATAATGTAGAAAAAGAGACTATTATAAGTGTTAAAGCACAGTGAAGTTTAAGAATACTTCATATAGAGAAATTGTAATCAAGTAAAACCAAACTTAAGAAAGGACTAATGACATTGATAAAAGCTTATGTTAAATGTATCTATACCCAAAGGGGGTGGGGAAGGCTTTGCTGCTTATTCTGTCATAACTTCTAAAGAAAAACTGGGAAAATCATGACCAAAAGGAGAATAAACTTTGCACAGAAATTGAAATGTGCATAATGAGCAAAGTGTTAGTTAAAGGTAAGACTCTAAAATTGGTTATAAGATATTAAAAATCTATAGGGAATTTGAAATGTGGGTAAAATAATTTTACTTAGAATGTTGGAACAAACAGATCCCTTGAGAAAAAATCATCATTATAGGAAGGAAATGAAAACAAATACAAAAATACATGACAGAACCTTATTTTCTATATGAAAGAGGAAATTCCCGTATATTAAATTAGGTTCATATATTTCTTCACATTTTATATTGATTTTATAAAGTACGATATAGTAAAAGAATAGTGGGGGGTGGGATGCAGAGAAATGCAGCATGTTCTATGATTCAGAAAAGCGAGTCCTGGGTAGACAAGAAAGACAAATCCAATAACTCAGTAATTTACACTGTTTTCTGGAGATTTAAAGAAACAGTAATTTTTAACTATAAGGAAGAAAGAATGACTGAGCTGTTACCATTGCATGTTTTCCAGAAGCACTGCAGCAAAGTTGTTATAGTTTGGATATGAGGTGTCCCCAAAAAACTCATGCATGAAACAATGCAAGAAGGTTCAGAGGAGAAATGATTGGTTATGAGAGTTTTAACCTAATCAGTGAATTAATCCCCTGATTGGGATTAACTGAGTGGTAATTAAAGTGGTAAGGTGTGGCTGGAGGAGGTAGGAATTGGGGTGTGGCTTTTATATATACATTTGTATCTGTAGAGTGGAGTCTCTCTGCTTCCTGATCTCTCTGATGTTAGGGGCTTCCCTCTGCCACCCTCTCCGGCCATGATGTTCAGCCTCACCTGGAGCCCTGAGGAATGGAGCAGACCTTCTATGGACTAAGACCTCTGAAACCCTGAGCCCTCAAATAAACCTCTCTTCCTTTAGTGTTGTTCTGGTCAGATCCTTTAGTCACAGCAGTGAAAAAACTGACTAAAACAAAAGTCAACAAAATGTAAACAAAAATAAAACAAATCATATTTCAAACAGACTTTGAAGGGACACATTTCATGAGGAATAAAATGAGTGACAGACCAAACACCCAAGGTTCCTTATTTATCAAATCATCTCTATGACTGGGAGGGACAGAGGGTCTGCATTTTAACAGAGGGGGCATACATCAGTAGCCCCTGCTACTTGGGAGGTTGAAGTGGAAGGATGCTTTTAATTTACAAGTTTGAGACCAGCCTAGGCAAATAGTAGGATCTCACTAAAAATAAACAAATAGAGCTGGGGATATAGTTCAGGTGGACGAGTGCTTGCCTGCATCATGCACGAGGCCCTGGGTTCAATCCCTAGCACCACAATAAATGAATAAATAAATAAGTAAAGAAAATAAACAGATAAGAGAGAGGTATGCATTTGTTAATCAATAAATTATGTTACCAGGCATATTGATTTAGTGTAAATACCAAAGTCATTTTGAAATACACATGTAATAAGTTTGGGAATGGAGGTCTCTAATATCAGTGATTTGGGAGCCCGAGGCTGGAGGTTTGCAAGTTCAAGTTCAACCTCAGCAACTCCGTGAGAGCCTCTCTCAAAATGAGGGGATGTAGATCAGTGGTTACTCAGTGTTACTGGGTTCAAACCCCAGAACCAAAATACATACATACATATGCACACAGAAAGAACTTCCAAAATTTAAAGTATGCTTCCACTAATTATATGTAAAGCTTTATGATTTTATCTTCTTAGAACAAAGTCAATTACCATTTAATATTTTTTCAAAGTTTTAACTATGTTTTAATTTACTCTGTTTCTCCAAAATCAATTCACAATGGATTCTCAAGTGAATTTATCTACGAAGTATGTTTCACATTTCAGATATTTAGCATACTTCACATTTTCAAAATAAATGTAAATATTCATTTAGTCAAGCAAGTAAAGATATGTACAAACTAAATATATTAAAGAAAAGATTGGATTGCAAATTATTAGAAGACTGAAACTCTTTTTGAGACAAATGTCTTAATTGATATTCAAAACATGAAGGAGCTAAAATTAAAAGTATGAAAGTTATTTTATTTTCAAAAGCCAAGGATTTAGCCTGGTGTAGTGGCGCACGCCTGTAATCCCAGCATTTGAGAGGCTGAGGCAGGAGGATCGCAAGTTCAAAGCCAGCCTCAGCAATGGCGAGGCACTTAGCAACTCAGTGAAACCCTGTCTCTAATAAAATACAAGAAAAGGGCTGAGGATGTGGCCCAGTGGTCGAGTGCCCCTGAGTTCAATCCCCAGTACCATAAAAAAAAAAAAAAAAAAAAAAAAAAAAAAAAGCCAAGGATTCAAAAGCACAGAAAACAAAATGAATACATCATTAAACTTTGCCCAGCCTCAGAAAAATAGCAATAATATATTAAAAATTAGAGTAAAAATAAAGTGTTAAAAATATCATTAAAGTTTATAGACGCTATCATGTAACACAAACCCTGCTTGAATTTTTAAAAATTTTGACTTGATTATCGGTACACATTGATTTTCAGCAAATTACCTTTTGGTGAATTTGTCATTTGGCAAACTGACTTTCTGAGAATTGATATTATTCCTCTGCTGGAAGTTGACCTAAAATCATATTGTCCCATCCTCCCTATTTCTACATTAGAGGATGTGAAGTTCTTTCATGATTAAGAATGTGTACTAGTAGTATATAAAATTGAAGGATATAATGGTTCAAAATAATTTAATTGTAATTATTATGGGCTATATTTTCATTTAGGTATGTCTCAATTATCTTATGTCATTGAACATTTCTATTTAAAAATCCAAGGTCAAGTCTGGTGTAGTACTGCATGTCTATAGTCCCAGCAATTCAGGAAGCTGAGGTAGGAGGCTCACTTGAGCCCAGGAGCTGAGTAACATAGTGAGAATCCATCTCAAAAAACAAACAAACAAACAAAAAACACAAACAAACAAAAAAGGACAAAAATTAAGTATATACAAATAAATAAATAAAAAAACTAAGACCCACTGTACATTTCCCCTTCTTTAGGTCTCTAAATATTTTCTGCTTGAAAAATTTTTGGTTTTCACTTGAGTTGCAGTAATTTATACAGAATATATCAACCATGTTATTGATATATAATACCTTAAATCAATATCTACTAGAATTTGCTCGATTTGGGGTATGTAAGTTCAGGTCTTCTTTTATTTAAGATATTTTTTCATATTATTTCCTTGAAAAACAGTACATAGATATGTTTTTTTCATTTGATGAGTTCCTAAAATTTTTTTGATGATATAGGAAACCATGTTAAAATTATAGGTATAAGTTGAAGCTATAGAACTGATATCAGAGAGAATACATTTATATCAAAAAAAAAAAGGATTCTATGGATTTTTCTGAAGTGATTCAATGCTTACACTGGGTTATACTCCATGATTTATGTGTTTACATGTCATTCTTCCACAAAAAAGATTTTTTGTCTTAAATAATGAGTTTTGATATTCTAAATTTAAAAAAGTAGAATAAAATTTATAGTCAAACTGGTTGGGGGTTCAAAATTCAGCTCAAGAATTTATTTAATAACCTTGGGAAAGTTTCAAAGTTGGAGATTCAGTTTTCTTACCTGAAAGTTGAGTTAAGCCAGTATCAGCAAATAACAAATATCCAATAAAATACATTATGTTCATAAATTCCTTTTTCTTAATGACTGAATAATGGTATATATATATATATATATATATATATATATATATATATATATATGTTGTAGATGGAATGTGGTCACTTCTGAGCCAAAGTCTGAAGAAATATTCATTTATTTTCATTTGCTGCCTAGCTCTTGCTCCTTTGTCATTTACTATGGGAAGAATGTACTCAATAGCCAGAGAATGAGAAATGCTTCATGAAGAACTGCATCTAGTCTTCATTCAATAGTCAAACTCAAGTGAGTCAGAGCCAACCTATATATATCAATACTCAGTCATTAAGAAAAAGGAAACTATGTCATTTTCAGGAAAATGGATAGAACTTTAGGCCATCAGGTTAAGAGAAATAAATCAAACTTAGAAGATCAAAAGTCATATGTTTTCTGTCATGTGTAGATACTAGAGAGAAAAAAAGGGACATTTAACCCCTGAGCCACAACCCCAGTCCTTTTTTCATATTTTATTTTGAGACAGGGTCCCTCAAAGTTGTTTAGGGCCTTGCTACATTGCTGAGGCTGGCTTCAAACCTGTGATCCTCCTGCCTCAATCTCCTAAACTGCTGGGATTACTCCCTGGGTACTTCCAGTACTTTTTTTGATACCAGTACCAAAAAAAAAAAAAAAAAATGATAGGAAAAAGTACACATAAAATCAAAGAAATATCAGACAAAAATGATGTATATTTGAAGGGGCCCCAAAGAGAAAAGATACTACTGAAAAAACAGCATAGAATAAGGATAGGGCTTTAAAAGGTATATAAAGAAAAATGGAAGTGTAAAAACAATACATATGATAAAAAAAGTTAAAAATGTAAGTGAAAAAGTCATCTATCATATGCATATTTTGTTCTCCAAACAGAAGAACCAAAATAAAGGTAAAGTATATAAAGAAAATTATTTTAGTAAGAAAGTTCTTTTTTTTTTTTTTTTTTTTTTTTTTGGTACCGGGGATTGAACTCAGGGGTACTCGACCACTGGGCCACATCCCCAGTCCTTTTTTGTATTTTATTAGGGACAGAGTCTCACTGAGTTGCTAAGTGCCTAGCCATTGCTGAGGCTGGCTTTGAACTCGCGATCCTCCTGCCTCAGCCTCCCAAGTGCTAGGATTACAGGCGTGCGCCACCACGCCCGGCAAGAAAGTTCTTTATAGATTTAGAGCATTGCATGTCACAAAAGTGACTGACACAGTGAATAACCTTAAAACATACCTTACTGAAATTATTGAATTTCCATATACAAAGATCAACTAACCAAAAGAGAAAAAAAATATCAGTACAACTTCTTATTCTAGAATCATCTTAAATGCTAGTGGAACAGTGTCTACAAAATCTTAATGGACAAAAAACATGGCCCCAAAATTTAGTCATTCTCAAATATGGGTAATGGATAATATGAGAATGTGCAAAGACTTGGCTAATCTATTTTTCATGAGTCCCTTTTGAAAAAGAGCTTACTATCCACCACAAATGACTTTTATGTAACTTGCAAAACAACAACAAAAATACTGATAGTGATCATTGAATCTATTTTACTTTTGGTTTTATATTAAAGAAAACAAGATAAGGATTACAGAAATGTGAATGTTGCAAATGTTGATGATATAGACACCTTATTATTAGCAAATTAAAAATGAAATTAGAAACAAGTGGAGGGGCTGGGGTTGTGGCTCAGTGGTAGAGTGCATGCCTAGCACGTGCATGGCCTGGGTTTGATCCTAAGCACCATGTAAAAATAAAGGCATTGTGTACAACTAAAACAACTAAATAAATAAATAAAGGAACAAGTGGAGATTGAAATGGGCTGATTTTATTCTCTATAGTGGCTGGGTTTTAAATTAATATTTAAAGATGCTAATGAAGAAATAAAATTTCCTTATATTACTTTAAATACATAAGCTTAAATACTCTAAAAATAATACAGCTTTCTGAATTCAAGTGAGAAGGGGAGGGAAAGAAGGAGGAGTAATTAAAATAATCAACTATGCAATTAGTCACAGTAGGGAGTAAATAGGTACCATGTGAAAGAAAGAGACTTAGTGATTAATAGGAAGCAATGCTTCTCAAACTGTGATGAAGGACCAGGTTTCTTTCTCTCTGTTTTTTAAGATTTTTCAATTCATCAGAGACTGATACTTTTGCTAAAGTATGTAGCAAAAATTCAATGATGAAGCTTCTGGCCATAATGGTCTGAAGAAGGATTACGATTCCCCTTCACACAAATATAAAATTGTATAAGGCTATTAAAATGGATATTCAGGGCAATGGAAAGGAAAGAGAGACGACAAACTGCAAAATATTTGTTCTGGAAAAAACCGCTATAGTTTCAAATAAGAATGGCAGGACTCCCTAGTCTTCCTGCCTGAGTATGTTCAAGTTCCTGCAACAAGTTCTGATGATAAGAATAGTATTTTTGCCAGTTGTGGGTCCAAAGCAGAAGTTCTGGTGTCACAGGAGTCAGAACTGGTGAAACTTTGAAGTGCTTCCTAAGTGACACACAGATTGAAAGAAAGACATAGGTTGTAGATTTATAGGAAAAGATGTTCAACATCATTATTCTTTTAAAAAGTAAAAATAAAACCACAATACACTCACTAGAATGATCAAAGTAAAAAAGGCTGGAGATGCCAGGTGTTGGTAAGCATATGTGGAAATTAGCACTCATACATTATTGCCTGAAAGACAGGTGTTACAAACACTTTAGAAAACAGTTTCTTAGAAAGTTAAGTGTACACTTGACAGGATGTGGCAATTTAATCCTAGATATGTATCCATAAGAAATCAAAAGTTTCATGTAAATACTTGTAGCAGCACTATTCACAATAGCCAATGACTAAAAAAATCCCAATGTCCATCAACTGGATAAATAAAAAGATATGGATAAATAAAATTTGGCATACCCATAAAATGAAATAATATTCAATAATTAAAAAAACTGTACATGCTATAGTATGAATAAAGCTCAAAATCCTTAGGCTGAGTGAAAAAAAAGCAAGATACAAAAGATTTCTTATTGTATCATTCCATTTATAAGAAATGTCTAAAGAAGACAAAACTATAGAGAAGGAAATCAGACAAGCACTTACTTGGAGCTGTGCATGTAAACACAGAACTTTTGGGTTAGTGTTCTAAAACTGGATTATAGTGATGTTTAAAAATTGTATAAATTTAGTAAGGAATTTAGAGTATGTGAATTGGATGGAATGCTGAATTGTATGGGCAAATCATACCTTAGTTCAAACCAAAAATTACTGAGAAAACACAACCACAAATTATGTTGTTAGATTCAAAAAAACACAAAATCACATTATAGTGAATGTTACCTGAAAAATATAAAACAACAAATGTAGGAAAAGAACAACAAACTGTATGTAGTCTGTATTGATTACATGCATATAAGTAATATAAGGAAAGAATTTCTATAATACTATTTTTATTGTTTTGTAATGAGTAAGCAAAAGTCTAAAATATTATAGTGATTCTTCTCATTAATTAGATGCTTTAAACAAACACTATATTCTGAATATTTAAAATTTTTATGCAACAAATGAGTGCCCTTTTGGTTAGATTGATAATGTGTTACTTATAGTAGGCAATGCATGTATAAATTGCTTTTGTGTTTCACTTTCCTAGTACTTATCGTAGAGAAGCCAGTTTTAAAACTGGAATGATTTTAAAAATTTAATATGACTAGAATTAATGAAAATATTCTGAAGCCACATTCAGAAATTCAGAGTATTTATTTTTACCTTCTGTACAAAAGAAAGGAAATATTGCCTCACAACTTTCTAATTTATTTGTTTTATTTACTTTATAAATCCAAATTTATAATGATTTTATAAATGTGCTTTGTGGAATTTGTATTTATTATTTATTTATAAACTTTACTTTTTCATCAATAGTCATTCCAATAATTTATATGCAAAAGTTAAATTTAAGTCATTTTTCAATAAAAAGAAACAGTTATATGAATTTTTCATCTGTGAAAATAAAATTCTGTTTCATCAAGTATATGAATTTTCTGATAATGGCTTTTTGTAGATGTACACTATCAAAATTAACAGCAACTTCATTCATAGTTGTTCATAAGTTATAAAATAAAATATGCAATAATATCTGAAAAAGTTCTGTTCTAATTTTTTTAAATTTCCTGAGGATTCTTGCATTTTTTAAAAGTTTATTTATATACACTTTCCTGTTGAAAGTTTTGACATAAAAATTATACATTGTGTTGTGGTCCTACTATGCATGTCTTGGTCCCTGTGATTCAGCTAGTCAATTATTCCAGTTCATCAACATTTTGTAAAATGACTACATTCTGGGATGTATCACAATGCCAATTCTATAGTTTCTAAAATTATCTTCTCCATGCTTGTACTTATTTCAGAATAGATCAGTAACTAACAGTTTGCAGACCATCACTAGTTCACAGACTAGTCTGAGTAGCAATGATACAAAACTAAATCAATCACCATAACAAAATCTAAGGAGTAACCTAAAACAACCCAAATACAAAAGTATATTACTTATCAGAAAAGACAGAAATAAGCAGTAGAAAAAGAAAGCATAAAGAATTATGTCTCTGGGAATAACAACACTTTTATCAATAACTGTAAAAACTTCTTTAAAATGAGAGTGATTCCCAGAGTGTTTCACAAAGTACTCATGAAGATACATAGAAAAATGATGAAAAGTAAAAATTTGGCAAAGTCATAGAACATAACGAAAAAGAACTCCTGGGCTTTAATCTTTCTATCTGAAAATATCAAATTCCACAATTGGAGCAGTAAGAGATAAATAAGGTAGTTTATATATTTAAAAAGTACTAGCTACAATGAATTGTAAAATTTAAAATTACATTTGCATCAAATAATGTGCAATCAATACTCATATGCAAGAATATCATGAAATAAAAGAAGAAATCACTTTTAAAAAGACGTTACTAAGTACTTTTTCAATACTAGAAATCAAATGGGCAAAATAAGAAGGCTGAGCCCTAAAGAGCACACTCAGTGAGTGAAATCTGAAAACAAAGAATAAAACTTCTTTACAGCTAGCCCAAGACTATTTATTACACAGCTATGTATGAAGTCCCAAAAATTTCTCCATAATTTCTAAAATCAAAATAGTATTGACAATATCTTCATATCTTCTTAGCATAATGCAATTGAAATAAGTTAATAGCATCCAAACAAAAAACAAGAGCACAAGAAATTTATTACATATATCTTAAGCATCTCCTAAGCCAAAGAGGAGATCTAAAAAGCTTATATCTATGATTGACAGGTAACAGGAAAGTATTAAATAAATATTACCATTTTTTGTAAGTAATATCATTGAATTTCTTAGACAAACTAAGTAAATCAACATTATTATTACTATTACTCCTCCTACCACTAAAAATAATTAAAAGTAACAAAGAATCTAATAGTGTGACTGATGATTTGCAAATACATATCAATTAGAAAACTTTATAAAATTGTCTAAAATGACAACAAAGAGATAAATTGGGAATAAAGAGTTATTCATTTAAAAAAATCTATGATAACAACTTTAAAACATTTCCTTTAAATATAAATGTTAATATAAGTAAAAGGGTTGGGGATGTAACTCATGGTAGAGTGCTCATCTTATTCAGGAAAGACCCTGGGTTCCATCCCCAGCACTACAAATTAGAAGGAATGACTTTTTTCTTGGATAGAAGCATCCAATATCAAAGCATATTAAAACACTGCCAATGCCTCCTAAGTTAGCCAATAAATGTAATTAAATACCCCTAAATATTGCTACCTCTTATGTCTATATTTTTTAAATTATTTTTTATTCTAAGATGATATAAATGACAGCAGAATGCATTACATTTCATATTACACATATAGAGCACTTTTTTTTACAAATCTCTAGTTGTATGCAAAGTATATTCACACAATTCATGACTTCATACATGCACTTAGGGTAATGATACCCATCTCATTCTACCATCTTTTTTTTTTTTTCACCCTTTTGCTCCCTCCCTTCCCCTCCTTCCCCATTGGCCATTCTAGTATTCCTCTAATCCTCCTATGCTCCCTATCCCAACCCGACTGTGAATTGGCCTCCTTATATCAGAGAAAACATTTGGCATTTGGCTTTGTGGGATTGGCTAACTTCACTTAGCATTATATTCTCTAACTCCATCCATTTTCCTGGAAATGCCATGATTTTATTCTGTCTTATTGCTGAGTAATATCCCATTGTGTATATATAATACATTTTCTTTATCCATTCATCTACTGAAAGGCATCTAGGTTGGTTCCACAGTTTAGCTATTGTGAACCGTGCTGCTATAAACATTGATGTGGCTGTGTCCCTGCAGTATGCTGTTTTCAGATCTTTTGGGGTAAAGACCAAGGAGTGGGATAGCTGGGTCATAAGGTGGTTCCATTCCAAGTTTTCCAAGGTATCTCCATACTGCTTTTCATATTGGCTGCACCATTTTGCAGTCCCACCAACAATGTATGAGTGTGCCTTTTTCTCCACATCCTCTCCAACATTTATTGTTGTTTGTGTTCTTAATAGCTGCCATTCTGACTGGTGTGAGATGAAATCTTAGAGTGGTTTTGATTTGCATTTCTCTAATTGCCAGAGAGGTTGAGTATTTTTTCATGTATTTATTGATTGATTGTATATCTTCTTCTGAGAAGTGTCTGTTCAGTTCCTTGGCCCATTTATTGATTGGGTTATTTGTTTTTTTGGTGTTATGATTTTTGAGTTCTTTATATATTCTAGAGATTAGTGCTCTATCTGACATGCATGTGGTAAAAATTTGTTCCCAATTAGTAGGCTCTCTGTTCACCCACTGATTGTTTCTTTTGCTGAGAAGAAACTTTGTAATTTGAGTCTATCCCATTTATTGATTCTTGGTATTCTTTTGCTACAGGATTCTTATTAAGGAACTTGGGCCCTAATCCAACATGTTGGAGATTAGAGCTTACTTTTTCTTCTATTAGGTGTAGTGTCTCTGGTCTAATTCCTAGATCCTTGATCCACTTTGAGTTGAATTTTGTGCATGGTGAGAGATAGAGGTTTAAATTTCATTTTCTTGCATATGGACTTCCAGTTTTCCCAGCACCATTTGTTGAAGAGGCTATCTTTTCTCCAATGTACATTTTTGGTGCCTTTGTCTAATATTAGATAACTGAAATTATGTGTTAGTCTCTGTGTCCTCTATTCTGTACCATTGGTCTACTGGCCTATTTTGGTGCCAATACCATGCTGTTTTTGTTACTATTGCTCTGTAGTATAATTTAAGGTCTGGTATAGTGATGCCACCTGCTTCACTCCTCTTACTAAGGATTGCTTTAGCTATTCTGGGTCTCTTATTTTTCCAGATGAATTTCACGACTGCCTTTACTATTTCTATGAGGAATGTCATTGGGATTTTGATTGGCATTGCATTAAATCTGTATAGTGCTTTTGGTAGTATGGTCATTTTGACAATATTAGTTCTGCCTATCCAAGAACAGGGTAGATCTTTCCATCTTCTAAGGTCTTACATAATTTCTTTCTTTAGTGTTCTGTAGTTTTCATTGTAGAGGTCTTTCACATCTTTGGTTAAGTTGATTCCCAAGTATTTTATTTTATTTTATTTTATTTTGATGCTATTGTAAACGGGGTAGTTTTCCTCATTTCCCTTTCAGAGGATTTGTCACTGATATATAGAAATGCCTTAGATTTATGGGTGTTGAATTTGTATCCTGCTACTTTGCTGAATTCATTTATGAGTTCTAGAAGTTTTCTGGTGGAAATTTTTGGGTCTTCTAGGTATAAAATCATATCATCAGCAAATAATGATAATTTGAGTTCTACTTTACCTATCTGTATCCCTTTAATTTCTTTTGTCTGTCTTATTGCTCTGGCCAACATTTCAAATACTATGTTGAATAGAAGTGGTGAAAGAGGGCATCCCTGTCTTGTTCCAGTTTTTAAAGGGAATGCTTTCAATTCAATTTTTCTCCATTTAGAATAATGTTGGCATGGGGATTAGCATATATAGCTTTTATGATGTTGAGATATGTTCCAGTTATCCCCAGTTTTTCTAGTGTTTTGAGCATGAAGGGGTGCTGTATTTTGTCAAATGCTTTTTCTGCATCTATTGAGATAATCATATGGTTCTTAACTTTGAGTCTATTGACGTGGTGAATTACATTTATTGTTTTCCATATGTTGAAACATCCTTGCATCCCTAGAATGAACCCCACTTGATCGTGGTGTATTATATTTTTGACATGTTTCTGTATCCATTTTGCTAGAATTTCATTGAGAATTTTTGCATTTATGTTCATTAAAGATATGGGTCTGAAGTTTTCTTTTGTGAATGTGTCTTTGCCTGGTTTGGGGATCAGGGTGATGTTGGCTTCATAGAATGAGTTTGGAAGTACTCCCTCTTTTTCTATTTCCTGAAATAAATTGAAGAGTATTGGTATCAGTTTCTTTGAAGGTCTTGTAGAACTCAGCTGTGTATCCATCTGGTCCTGGGCTTTTCTTGGTTGGTAGACTTCTGATGGCATCTTCTATTTCGTCGCTTGAAATTGGTCTGTTCAAATTATGTATATCCTCCTGCTTAAGTTTGGGCACATCATACAACTCTAGAAATTTGTCGATGACTTCGGTGTTTTGTATTTTGTTGGAGTACAGGTTTTCAAAATAATTTCGCATTACTTCCTGTATTTCCGTAGTGTTTGTTGTGATATTTCCTTTTTCATCACATATATTAGTAATTTGAGTTATCTCTCTCCTTCTCTTTGTTAGCCTGGACAAGGGTCTGTCCATTTTTTTTATTTTTATTTTTTCAAAGAACCAACTTTTTGTTTTATCAATTTTTTCAATTGTTTCTTTGATTTCAATTTCATTAATTTCAGCTCTGATTTTAATTATTTCCTGTCTTCTACCACTTTTGGTGTTGGATTGTTCTTCTTTTTCTAGAGCTTTGAGATGTAATTTTAAGTCATTTATTTGTTTACTTTTTCTTCGTTTGAGGAATGAACTCAATGCAATGAACTTTCCTCTTAGAACTGCCTTCATAGTGTCCCAGAGATTTTGATATGTTGTGTCTGTGTTCTCATTCACCTCTAAGAAGTTTTTAATCTCCTCTTTGATGTCATCTGCAACCCATTCTTCATTCAGTAGCATATTATTTAGTCTCTAGGTGTTGGAGTAGCTTTTATTTCTTATTTTATCATTGATTTCTAATTTCATTCCATCATGGTCAGATAGAATGCAGGATAGAATCTCAACTTTTTTGTATTTGCTCAGAGTTGTTTTGTGGCCTAGTGTTGCTGCCTGAAGCGAATGCCGCTTGGAGCAATGATGCCGTGGGAGAAAATTTGGAGGCAGGATGAGAATGAAAAAGGTCTTTTATTCTTCTTCTCTCTCCAGCTTCAGCAACCTCTCGAACTCTAACCGCTCTGACTCCTTTCAACCAGCAACCTTCTTCTTCCAACCTCTAAACAACCTCACCCGGATATATACATTTTGCCTTGACAAGGACAAGTGCTTACAGCTCGAGCTTACAGGTGTGTCACACAGTGTTCACGGGGCATACAAAGATTCTTTGAATAATGTATGAATATCAGGTGGAACGTAAACATCTTTTATGGCTCTCAGCTAACTGCAATCTTAGCTATCTCCTTTATTAGGGCTCCTTCATTTCCCCCCTTTTGTTTTAAAAGAGGGGATGTTCTAGGACGTCCATATGCAACCAACATTCTTACCTGTCATCAGATAATCAAGGCTGTGCCCTTGACTCCTGTCTTAGGTTGATATGTCGGCCACATTAGACTGTCCTGTGCAACTGTGCCGTGTCTTAGGTTGTCCCCTCTGGGGATCTTACCCGTCGTAGGCTAACCAGCCATCCAATGGAACCCTTCAGGATTGACTCTGTGTTGACTAACAGCCGTCCAATTTTGAGGAGATGCTGCAGCTTTAAGGCGACAAGCCTACTGCTGATGAGCCAAGTTTCCATAGCGTATCAAGTTCTTTAAACAAATCAGCTGCCCTAAGATTCATGAAGTAACGCACTGAGTTCTCTAGACAAATACCCACAAGGTATTGTCCTGAAATGTCCCAAAACAATAAAAAATCAAAATGTCCATTAGTTATAACACATTGATCCAGGAGGGCCCATGCATGCAGAGTAGAGGCCACACTGCTGGTGAGGTTGTTCGATGCTTGAGCAGCAGGGATGCTTGCAGCAACCGCAATCCCTGCAGTTGTAGCAGCAGCCATCTTTACAATGCCACTGGCAAATCTTCAGGGCCCACTACCTAAAATCTCAAGCATCCATTATTAAGGGAAAGGCAGTGCTATTCCAGCACTGAGATCAGGTGGTGAGCTGTCAGACTCAAAAATAGAATTATAAGAGTAGAAAATTAAAGTTGATCTCTGCTCACACATATTGCTGCTTGAGCTTCCATAAACATATACTGGCAAAATATCAAATTCAGAATAAATCAAAGATAAACTGAGGGTATCACTGCATCAAAGATAGATTAAAGAAAAGCTAAAGGCACTTTGGAAAAATAATTTGTTAGCTGGAACCCTAGAGTCTCTGTATACACAGCAATCCTTTACCTGTTGAAATAATTCAAATTAATCAGCTATTAAACAAATGAAGTTAATAACAAATAAACAATCCTATGTCGAAACACCAAAATATCAGGTTATACAGCATTAGTCATATTCACAGCTGAAGAGAAGTCCCAGAGTCAACTATAAATCAAAATTGATTGTCACTTAAATTGATTATCTAATTAGACTATTCTAAACTTAAATGTTATTTGGATTCATGTCTATCTATGTATCTATCTTTTTTTTTAAATAAAAAAGATCTTTGTGTTTTGCTGAGTAAAACTGGTGATTTTATTAACATCTTGCCTTATTCAAAAATATTTTTTACTTTATCCAAAGACTCCTTTGCAATTTTTACTTTTTTTCCACTAGCAGTATGAAAACTCAACAGGTAGGGTTCTTTGTTATTTTCTAAATCACATTCAGGTTGTCCCTGAAGAGTCACTAATTGACTTTCAGTATCAACTGGAATAGCTTCTTTCAATATTTTGTTTTTAACCATGTCTATTGCCCCATGCCTTGAAATGTCCATTTTCTTCTTATTTATGCCAGAAAGTAATTTAGAATTCAAGGAATCTGAAAAATTATTCAGTTCTTCAGTTTTTTGATCAAAGAAGTTTACAACTTTATTTAATGACTCTTTGGAGATACTGATATTTTTCCCACTTGCAGTCTGAAAGGATATATAAAAAAAATATCACAATCTTTTATATTTTGCTCTGTTTTATCTGCAGTTAACTGTTCTTTATTGGAAAAATTAACATGACATGTTTCTTCAGCTTTCACAACTTCCAAACAAGTTAAATCTGATACACTTTCTTTAAATTGTGTGCTTCCCTCCTTAATAAACTGGCTGGGTAGCTTGAGATCTATATTGTGCTGATCAGTACATGCCAAGTCATTTTCATCTTTATGAACAGAAACTGTATCATTTTTACTTGAATCACTGTGATCAGATTCTTCTAATTTATAAGTATTTCTCTGGTCATTAGCACATTTATTATCATCATTTTCTGTGTTTTTCATGTAATTTTCAGTATTTTCTTCAATCAAAATGTGAGTAGTCATTTCAATATTATTTTGTAATATAAGTTGGTATTCATTATCTTTTTTTATCATCATTATGACTTTCTATCTTAAACATTGAAACTATAGAATCATGACATTTACTTGAAAAGAAACTTCTGGGATCTACTTCTGCATAAGTCTCCTCTATATGTTCATGCATTTTAACTTTCAAAGACATATTTAATGTATTGAGATGTTTAGTTTGTCCATATAAATCGTCACTTAGCCTGGGTAACACCCCAGTCTCATTAGAAACAACCTTTTTCTCCTTATTATTCAGAGAATTTTGCATTTCTTCACACTTTGGGACAGTTGTTATCTCACATGCTAATAATTCAAGCCCTTTACAGTCCTCTCTGTCCTTTTTCTTTTTTAATTTCTTTTTGTTCTTTTTATTGGAGACTGAGCTCCCAGAATCGCTTTTTGATTCCTCCTCACTACTACTTTCATAATTCCTAACCGGCTTAGTGGAGGAGGCCTTACTTTCACCATTATTTGGCTCCTTCTTATTACTATCACTTTTACTGGTATCCTGAGTTTCAGCTTCTAAGTAGAGTACATACTCCTCGGCTAATTTCAATAAGTTTCTGATGGCTTTTGCAGCTCTTACTTTTGAATTTATATTACTACTCTTCTTGCTGGTCTCATTGGAGTCAGAGGCTATGCTTTCTTGTTCACTTTCCTCACTATCCACTGAGTCTGCAGTGTCAAAAAATTCATCCATGGCTTTTATTATCCGACCTTTTGTTATTTTCGCTCCCATTTTTTTTTTTCCTTATTTATTACCTGCCGGCCGAATGCCCCGTACGGGCCACCACTTGTTGCTGCTTGAAGCGAATGCCGCTTGGAGCAACGACGCTGCGGGAGAAAATTAAGAGGCAGGATGAGAATGAAAAAGGTCTTTTATTCTTCTTCTCTCTCCAGCTTCAGCAACCTCTCGAACTCTAACCGCTCTGACTCCTTTCAACCATCAACATTCTTCTTCCAACCTCTAACCAACCTCACCCGGTTATATACATTTTGCCTTAACAAGGACAGTGCTTACAGCTCGAGCTTACAGGTGTGTCACACAGTGTTCACGGGCATACAAAGATTCTTTGAATAATGTATGAATATCAGGTGGAACTTAAACATCTTTTATGGCTCTCAGCTAACCGCAATCTTAGCTATCTCCTTTATTAGGGCTCCTTCAGCCTAGTATATGGTCTATTTTAGAGAAGGTTCCGTGTGCTGCTGAGAAGAAAGTGTATTCACTTGTTGAAGGATGAAATATTCTATATAAGTCAGTTAAGTCTAAGTTGTTTATTGTACTTTTGAGTTCTATAGTTTCTTTGTTCAGCTTTTGTTTGGAAGATCTATCCAGTGGTGAAAGGGGTGTGTTAAAGTCACCCAGAATTATTGTGTTGTGGTCAATTTGACTCTTAAACATCAGGAGAGTTTGATGCACATGGATGCTCCATTGCTTGGGGCATATATATTTATAATTGTTAAGTCTTGTTGGTGTATGGTTCCCTTGAGTGGTATATGCTGTCCTTCTTTATCCCTTTTGATTGACTTTAGCTTGAAGTCTACTTTATTTGATCTGAGGATGGAAACCCCTGATTGTTTCCTCTGTCCATATGAGTGGTAGGATTTTTCCCAACCCTTTACTCTCAGCCTATGGATGTCTTTTCCTATGAGATGAGTCTCCTGGAGGCAGCATATTGTTGGGTCTGTTTTTTTGATCCAATCTGCTAATCTATGTCTTTTGATTGGTGAGTTTAGGCCATTAACATTCAGAGTTATTATTGAGATATGTTTTGTATTCCCAGCCATTTTTTATTTGTGGTATTTACCTTGACATGGTTTCTCTTCTGATTGTTTTTTTCTTTTAGTGTAATACCTCCCTCTGTTGATTTTCATCATTGTTTTTCTTTTCCTCTTCATGGAATATTCTGCTGAGGATGTTCTGTAGTGCTGGCTTTCTACTTGTAAATTCTCTTAAATTTTGTTTATCATGGAACGTTTTTATTTCATCCTCAAATCTAAAGCTTAATTTTGCTGAGTATAAGATTTTTGGTTGGCATCCTTTTTCCTTCAGAGCTTGGAATATGTTGTTCCATGATCTCCTAGCTTTGAGTGTCTGAATTGAAAAATCTGCTGTGATACGAATTGGTCTCCCCCTATATGTGATCTGATTCCTCTCTTTTGCGGCCTTTAAAATTCTATGCTTGTTCTGTATGCTAGGCATTTTCATTATAATGTGTCTTGGTGTAGATCTGTTGTAATTTTGTATGGTGTTCTATAAGCCTCTTGTATTTGGTTTTCCAAATCATTCTTCATGCTTGGGACATTTTCAGATATTATCTCATTAAAGAGGTTGTGCATTCCTTTGGTTTGAAACTCTGTGCCTTCCTCTATCCCAATTATTCTTAGATTTGGTCTTTTGATGCTGTCCCATACTTCTTGGATGTTCTGTTCATGGTTTTTTACTATCTTCATTGTGCGGTCAACTTTATTTTCAAGATTATATACTTTGTCTTCATTGTCTGTGGTTCTTTCTTCCAGTTGATCTAGTCTGTTGGTGATGCCTTCAATTGTGTTTTTTATTTGGTTAATTGTTTCTTTCATTTCAAGGATTTCTGACTGTTTTTTTTTTCAGAGTTTCAATCTCTTTTTTGAAGTAATCTTTTGCTACCTGTATTTGTTTTCTTATATCTTTGTTGTAGTGGTCAATTTTTGCCTGTATTTGCTCATTTAGGTCATTCTTTGATTCACAGATCATTTTAATTATGAACCTTCTGAACTCTTTCTGACATTTCGTCAACTTTGCTGAGCATGGTTTCTGTTATTGTAGAATCCTGGTTTGTTTGGGGTATTTTCCTTCCCTATTTTTTCATGATGTCTATTTGCTTTACTTTTTGCAGTATAGACCTGAGTTATTACAGATTCTTCCCTATATTTTTAATACCCTTGCAGGTTGTCTGTGCCTCCCCTTAGCACTGGACTATCAGAATCTGCCACTGACCCTCAAAGTATGCTACCTGAAGCTGGGTTCACAGTGGTTGGCGCGGGCCGAAGTGATTGAGTCTGAGCTCCTGTGGTGGTCTGGGGATAAATGCAATGGGGCGAAGGTCAGTGGGACTACCCTGGGCCTGCCTGGGCTCAGGCCGAGTTGGCAGGTCTGTCCTTGCTGTCTCCTGCTCTGGGGTGGAGGCTGGCGGGACTGGATGGAGCCTGGGCCTGGCAGCACTCTGATGTAGGACCCCGGGACTGCCCAGGGCCTGCCTGCTAAGGCAGGAGGATTGCAAGTTCAAAGCCAGCTTCAGCAAAAGCCAGGCACTAAGCAACTCAGTAAGACTCTCTCTCTAAATAAAATAAAATTACGGCTGGGGAGGTGGTTCAGTGGTCAAATGCCCCTGAGTTCAATCCCTGGTACCACTGCCAAAAAAAAAAAAAAAAGTGTTACTGAGAAAAATAAATTTTAAACACATAACAATTAAAGAAATATATGCAATTATAGACCTGCAGAAAAAAATTACCTAATATCATAATATTTCCATCAAATCAACAAAAGCCCAAAAGAAACATGAAAACATGTGAGAAGAAAGTTCACAGGAATGAAAAAGCAATTGGCTTAAAAATATGAGAATATATTTAACCTCACTCCCACACACACAAAAAAGAAATATAAAAGAAAGTTATAATGAAATAGGAGTTTTTAAAAATCAAGGTGGAAAAGAAAAAAAATCAAACAATGTTATAAACAGTGTGGGAGAATAAGCATTTTTGTGCTTTTCTAGTAGAAATGTAAATTTGTACAGTGAATAAAGAGAGAAATTTGATATTATCTATAAAAATATAATTGTATAAGCCTTGGTTCCAGCAATTCAACTTCTAATATATCCTATATGTAGTCTTACAGATGCTTTGGCACATAGTTTTATATATGCACTGTAGCCTTCTATACAAGAGCAGACCATGAGAAATAAGCTAAGTTCCCATCAAGGGACTGGGCAAATAATTTATGATATATCTCTACCATGAAATGCAGCTGTAAAAATGTGAAGGAGGTCTGTATATACCAAAAGGGAATAATCTCTATTACAAGTTTTCTGTTTCAGATTGTTTTGTTTTGGATTGTTTTGTTTTGGGTGGAGAGCTGGGTATTGAACACCGAGGTGCTTTACCACTGAGCTACATCCCAATCCTTTTATATATTTTGTTTGAGACAAGGTCTCCCTAAGTTATTGAGTCTGTCCTTGAACTTGTGATCCTCCTTCCTTAGCCTCCCCAGCCACTGGGATTATAAGTGTGCACCACTGCACTCAGCTCGTTTTTGTTTTTAAAGTAAGAACAGTGTATATATTACATAGCCTTTAGCATTTTTGTGTGTATGTGTTGAGACATATGATTATATGTAGTTATAATAAAATGGAAATATCTCTGGGAAGATAGCAAAATAATTGGTCCCATGATTGTTGCCAATGAATAAGACTGGGAGGCTGGAGAAGAGGGAGCTAACTTTAGATTTTACAATTTTAGCAACTTCTGAATTTTATGACATTGAGTCTATTATTCACACACATAAAATTAAAACAACTCTACACAAAGAGAACAAAATATATTTTTAAGTGTAGAAATGGAACTAACTCCAAGGTACATCGTTAATTAATTCAAGGTACAAAACTAATGAAACTTAAAAAAACAAACAAAAAACTTAAATACAAACATGTATGTGTGTGTGTGTGTGTGTGTGTGTGTGTGTGTGTGTTTTAAATCACATATATGCATAAATTCACTTACTTGCATTTGTGTAAACTGAGATGATATATTCAAATTGTTGCTTTTGCAGGGTTGGGAACACTGAGGTCAGTTTTGGGAAGATGATTTGCTCTTCATTTTTCTTTCATTGCTGTTTGGGTTATTTACTCTGGATATATTAATTTTCCACAGAAACAAAATTAAATACTCTGTAATAATTTGGCATCCTATCTTTTATATACTTCAGTAGGAATAAGATGTTTTTTATTTCCTAATGAACTTTACTTAAAAATAATCCAATATGTATTTCTATCTAGTTATCCTCTTATTTCTTAATATCACTTTCTAATCTGTATTTTATTAATTCCAGACATTGTGGAGATTTAGATGCCAAAAAAGTACTTTTCTTCTTTTGTAGCTCTCTTCCAAAATATAAACTTAACTCTTTTAACACACATATATACATATATATATATATATATATATATATATATATATATATATATATAGTGGTGGTGGGGACAGCACAGAAAATGTTAATTATTAATTGGCTATATATATTATATATATATATTATATATAGTGGTGGGGACAGCACAGAAAATGTTAATTATTAATTGGCTAACTGGAAATGATAATCAATATCATATAATAATATATACATATTTTCATGTATATTAAAATAAGTTTGATTAAAAATAAAATATTTCTAAAGAAACCTTTTTAAAAATCACACAGCTTGGGCTGGGGTTGTGACCCAGTGATAGAGCACTTGCCTTCCACATGTGAGGCACTGGGTTGGTACTCAGCACACAAAAATAAATAAATGAATAAAATAAAGATATTGTTTTATCTACAACTGAAAATATTAAAAAACAAACCAAAACAACAACAACAAAAAAACACACAGCTGCCATGTCAAGCATTGTGGCATAAGCCTATAATTCCAGTGGCTATAGAGGCTGAAGCAGGAGGAGCATAGGTTCAAAGCTAGCCTCAGCAACTTAGTGAGACCCTATCTCAAAATTTAAAATAACAGGCTAGGAGTGACTCAGTGGTTAAGCACCTCTGAGATCAGTCCCTTCTACCAACATTAAAAAATAAAAAAAGAAAGAAAAAGCATAGAGCAAGTAGTTCCTTTTGTTCAAAAGCAGTCTGTAGTCAGTTTTTCTTTTCAGTTGTAGTAGTAGCTTTTTGTGTGTATATGGTACGGGAGATTGAACCTAGGGACATTCTACTCCTGAGCTACATCTACAGCACTTCTTATTTTTTTTTTTTTATTTTGAGATAGGATCTTGATAAATTGCTCAGCCTAACCTTGAACTTGGCATCCTCTTGCCTTAGCCTGTGAGTTACTGGAATTACAGAAGCTATTTTTATTTTTTTTAATTGGGGCATTTTAATTATACAGAATAGAGGGTTTAATTGAGGCGTATTAATACAGGTGAATAACATATATTTTCCACTCCACAATTTCCTCCCCTTGTCCTCACCTTCTCCTCTGATCCCTTTTTTCCTTCTCTACAAGCCTCCCTTTATGATCATTTTTAAAAAGGCCCATCAACGTAAATCCAAAATAGTTTTAAATTTGACACGTATTACTTGATGTGCTTAAATTCACAATCAAATTAGATGGACAAGTATCATCATTTTGATTTTAATCTTTGTTAAATAGGTGGTTTTTTAAATCACTGGCTTCTGAAAGTCAAACAAAATAATTGATTCTGATATTAAAAGTGTTTAGACTTTGCAGCAGAATATCATTTTTCCAAATGGAGTCAACTTTCTCGTGAAATCAGGATAAGTTCTTCACCTGTGTGGTACATGTGTAGACATAAAGAAGTTAGTCAGATTCTATCAGGAATCAAATCACCTTTATGGCTTGTTTTAATATTTGGCAAGTTTTAGATTTCTTTATCCTTGAGATTTATCATAATAAATGGGTTAATCTTATTGCATATCCTAGAATATTCCATATTGTATATTAAAAAGGAGTTACAAGTGGGGTGCTGTGGCACACACCTGTAATCCCAGCAGCTCAGGAGATTAAGACAGAAGGATCAAAGGTTCAAAGCCAGCCTCAGCAACAGCGAGGCCCTAAGCAACTCAGTGAGACCCTGTCTCTAAATAAACTACAAAATAAGACCAGGTATATAGCTCAGTGTTTGAGTGTCCCTAAGTTCAATCCCCAGCAGAAAGAAAGAATGAGAAAGAGAGAGAGAGAGAGAGAGAAAGAAAAGGAAGGAAGAGTGTCGGGATTGCTGCTTTACTTCTTAATGGGGCCGAGGTCTAAAGCTACCCCCCCTTTTTGGGCCCAAAAAGGGGGCTCCTTCTGCCAGCAGAAAGAGTTAAAGTAGCTTACCTGGCGAAAATAGGCTTAACGGGAAAAAGTCACCGAGTGTCTTACCCCCACCTGATTGACGGACACCACGCCACACCCGGGGAGTTTTGGTAGAAAGCAATGCCAAAAACTCGGTTTATTGAGGAAGTTGGACGGTCTTATATAGGACATGGGCCAATCAACAGAAAGATCATAGGGACACATAAGGATCATGGGCGGATGCCATTGGCGGAGCCATCGGCCTATCTTTGGGGTGGTTTCAGTTCTCACAGCCATGCCCCCTGCTTAGCCTAGGTCCTGTAACAGGGTGTGGTAATGTAGCAAGCAGCCAGAAAGCAGTGTAAGGTCCCGACATTTCCCCGTTTTTTTCAAAATGGGGCTCCCCCATTTTGTTTTAAAAAATGGGGTGTCCATCAGGTGGACACACCCAGGGCCAGCAAGTGGCCAGGGGAAGGACATGGGATAGGACAGTCGCCTTTGGGAAGGCTTTTCAAGGATGGCTGGTTTAGACCTCCGCACCTTGTTAAGGCCCATGGCCAAGTCTGTAGGGCTCTCACTCAGCATTGCTGAAGGCATTATTGGCAGACCACCAAGCTGTACACAGGGCCCAAAGGTGAACACAAGGAAAATGACAGTCAGGGATTTCACACACAAAAAAAGGAGAAGGTAGGGATTAGACAGATATAAAGTCCAACATGAGGAAGTAACAGCTTAAGCTAAAGCTGACCCATTTAGTTCAGTCCAAAGGAAGCCGTCTAGAACAAAGTCTGGACAGTTGGCAAAGAAATAGCACTTTTCTCTCAGGAATAGGCATAGTCCCTCTTCTCTCGTCGCAGAGAGTTGAAATACTGACAAAGGGAGAGTCCAAGGCAACAGTGCTCATGATGAACATCAGGATAGAGATGATGAGAAGTCCAATCACAATGAGACAGAGGGTCCATCATGGTTTTTCATTCCTGTGGAAAAAGGGAAAAAAATCACCCCTCAAGAGCATGTGCTCTTGGGTAGTCATTTTGTTCTAATTGGCAGTATTTGAGGTCCCTAGCAGGTACCCAAATAGGGCTTGGTTCTCCAATTGGAAAGACACATAGGTAGGGTGTCTGGTTGGATCAATGTCTCTGAAAGACAGTCAAAGGCTGATGCTTGGAAAAATTTAAGCATCACTGTTTTTAACTGATCATGGGGGCTGTTTCCCCCTTTTTGTTTTATTTTAACCTGGGTTAAAGCATCTTTAAATCCTCAAGTGGAGAGGATTTAATAAGCCATTGAGTGAAGACAGATACCAACTATCTATGAGATTTTGGCTTTTTTACCCTTCTAATTTTAGGAACTCCTTACTACTTTAAGGGAATAGGACGACGATCGAATCTGGCTTCTTCAAGCTGAAAGTGGGCGAAGTGATGGGGGAAGTAGTTTGGAGTTCCCTTATTAGAAGTCAGGTCAGATTGAAGCCTGAGGAAGGTTGTAAAGTCATCAGGTATGGGAGCTTCTATTAGAGAAACAAAAAACATGAGTATTGAATAAATGTTGCAGCATCTGGAACACGTAACAGTCAATAATTTTTTGAGAGTCAATAATTTTTTGAGAGTATTTAATGTTTTTGGAAAAGTAGCAAAATGCTTTTACAATATACAATTACATTGATGTCTTTATAAATCAAGTTTAGCTTTTAAAGAAATAACCTTATAATATTTTAAATTAATAGTTGTTGTTTAACAATAGCTGTATAATTTTTAATTTCCTTTAGATTACTTGTTTAAAAAAAATAAAACCCAAAACTTAACAAATATAATGTTATATAGAAATCTTTTATAAACTTTTATATAGAATCATACACATCTCTTAACCACTTTATAAGAACATAATATTTATGCATATAGAATTAGACCTGTTGAAATTTTAATCTGTTTCATTGATGACAAAGACTAATTTATGAAAACAATCAATAATGTTACTCGATGTGTTAGAATTTGTTAGGACAAAAAGTTACCCTGGAATGCCGTGTTGAAAAGGGATGGTTTATTGGGGTGCCACGTGGCGTGGTAGGGGACAAAAATGGCATGGAGGGAAGGGAAGGTGATGGCCAGGGCATCTGCTAGTCAGGTTTGCAGGCCAGGCTGAGGCACCTGGGAAATGTAGTCTTTTTCACAAAGTATCTGGGAGGTGTGGCCTTCCACCTAGGAGGTGCAGCCTCCTGCCTGGAACCCAACACAATGGAATTTAAGAAGTTATCTGATGGCATATTTAACAGTATTTTAACCTTGAAAATTAATGTCTAACAAACAAAGTTACTTATAAATTTACTTTTCTTACATTTACTCTAGAGAAGAGACACAATACAAAGGCAGAAAAAACCGTAGAATACAAGACAAGACATGACATAAAATGGCAAGAAGTAGGAATTATTATTATTATTGTTATTATTTTCTGTTTGATGTGTCAGTTCACTCTAGTAATCCAAAAACAGAAGGCACATTTTGGGGCCTTGGAACTTTTCCAAGGTGCGCATCCCCTTGGATGGCATTCTATCTTGGAGTTCCAGAGCGAAGGTCCAGCTTTAGAATTTTTGATGGTAAAGCACTTTTAAATCACGTGAGTTAAAGGTATTTGGATCCATATTTTAAATTTTCATGAGCGCTCAGTCTACACACACAAACATACAAACAGAACACAAGTGTACACACAACATAACCAAAACATCAATATGGGTGCACAAAATTAGAATTATGAGCTCAAAAAATCTTAGAAAAATGACAGGCTGGTAAAAAGACATTTTAACCTTTTTTTTTTTTTCTTTTGGGGCTTGAGCTTACTTTTCCATTTGCATTTCAGTGTGAGTCCTGATTTAGGTCTGGAAGGGTGGGGGACTGCAATTGTGAGCAGGAGCCTTTGCCTAAGGCACTTTTTTTTTTTTTTTTTTAAGGCCTAAACCAGTTGAGTTTCCCTAAGAGCTCCCGCAGCTCTACCAAAGAGTAAGGGGACAGGCAGAATCTAATTTAAGTTCAGCTCCTAAGATTTTTAAAAGAGGTATAGTTTGAACCTTGTTGACAGAAGGATGGGCTATCGGCATGTGTCCCCGGGGCTTTGCCTTTGTAAGGCAGGGCGCAGTGGCCAGAGTGAGGGTTGGGGGGGAGAAACCTTTCTTGATGGAGAATTGAGCAAGGTTGCCCAGGCTTAAGGCTGAGGCAAATTGCCTTGGCTCGGCTGTTTTGGCGCATAAGTCTTGGCTCAAGGAATAGAAGTCTATTCGTGCTGTAGCCAGCCAGTGAAGGGATCTAGAGGACACAGGCTGTATGCAGCCGCTGGGCTCAGACAAAGAACGTAGGCCACTCGCAGCTGCCGAGAGGGACTGCGTAGCACAGGCAGGAGAAAGCTGGCGCCCCAGCCATAGCGAATTGGCTCGTCCTGCGGGCCGCCCCAGCCATTGACCCAGGGAACCCCGCGGGAGCCGGTGTGCAGCATTAATGCTGCATTGGTCCTGCCGAGCTACGCTGGCCGCCTGCGTGTCTCGCCATGCGTGGTCGCAGGAGATGACATCAACAGTGCGATGGTGGCGGCGCTTTTGGGTGGCCATTTTACACACCATTGGCAGCCCGTTGCCAGGCAACGACCGGATGTACCCGCGTGCGTTTGTCCCTGCAGGCGACTCCGGTTTGGATTTCGTTTGCCTCCAACTGCAGGCAGCAGCGCTTTTGCCTTTGCTCCCCCTCACACCCCACTGTGCCGGGCTGCCTCGAGGCGTCCCAGCTGGCGAGGCCCATGCACGCCCGGCCCCGCCCCCAGCAGTTTGGACGCAAGCTGCAAGCCACATGCCAGGCAGGCCGAGACACAAGCCCGGGCCATGTAGCAGTACACTTTTTCTTTTCGCCGAGCCACGGAACTGCGAGCCCTGGTGATGGTGGCAGCCATGTACCCGGGACGAAAGCCCGAGGCCACATGGCAGAGGCAGCAGCCCACCATCTGTACACCCCTAGGGACCCCATATGGTTGCCACCCACATGGTGCTGCAGAGGGCAGCTGTTCTTTGTTCTTAAGTTTGGGCTTGCTCTGAGTTTTTTCCGCACCCAGGCTGGCGCTCCCTTCAGTGAGCTCGTTTTTTCCCGGACATCTTTCTGTTCTCCCCCACCAGGCACATACAAAAATTGCAGGTTTACTTGCGCAGAGGTTCCCGAAAAGAGAGAGGAAGAAAGAGAGAGAAAGTGGATGAGAAAGAGAGAGAAAGATATATGGTTGCCTCATTTTCTAGAGGATACTTTTGCCAGAGAGACGCTGCGTCTCTAACCGATTGTTAAGCCTATCGATAATTTTCTTTTGTTTTCGTGCCCCGCGCTTGGGCGCCAACTGTCGGGATTGCTGCTTTACTTCTTAATGGGGCCGAGGTCTAAAGCTACCCCCCCTTTTTGGGCCCAAAAAGGGGGCTCCTTCTGCCAGCAGAAAGAGTTAAAGTAGCTTACCTGGCGAAGATAGGCTGAACGGGCAAAAGTCACAGAGTGTCTTACCCCCGCCTGATTGACAGACACCACGCCACACCCAGGGAGTTTCGGTAGAAAGCAATGCCAAAAACTTGGTTTATTGAGGAAGTTGGACGGTCTTATATAGGACATGGGCCAATCAACAGAAAGATCATAGGGACACATAAGGATCATGGGCGGATGCCATTGGCGGAGCCATCGGCCTATCTTTGGGGTGGTTTCAGTTCTCACAGCCATGCCCCCTGCTTAGCCTAGGTCCTGTAACAGGGTGTGGTAATGTAGCAAGCAGCCAGAAAGCAGTGTTAGGTCCCAACAGAAGAGGAGAAAGAAAGCAGTTGCAGACAAAGGGGAATGAAGGTGGGGGGCATTCATAGGACTAGGAAAGACAATATAATGAATCAGACATAACTTTCCTATGTACATATGTGAATACACTATACTGTCATGTATATCTAAAAAAAAAAAAAACAAATAAAACTAAATAAAAAATAAAACAAAACAAACTAACTAAAAAAGCAGTTGCAGAAGTTTGCTTGTCTAGCCAAACCAAGTGCAGGCCAAAAAAAAAAAAAAAAAAAAAGATACCATTAGTCTCCTAACTTTATACATTTGCATGAAATACTTCCTATTGTTTTATTAGATTCTTAACATTCACTTACAATTTTAAGTGCTAACTTTGTCATTCTTTTGTGTTTAAATTCCTTACCCAGTCTCTTTTCCTAGTTTTTATTTTTTAAGTATTTTAATGAGTGCTAGTGTTTAACATTTGAAAATAAATTACTTCTCTCATTTCAAATATTTTCATCTTTATCCTTTTCTAAAAGAAGAAAAAGTATTTATTAACTAGTATTCACAAACCAGCCATGACTATCGGTTTAAAACTAATTTATTTGCAGTCCCATCAGATATTCTTCAGTGTACCTTATTTCCTATGTCCTCATCAATATTTATTATTTTTATTCTTGATAATTGCTGTTCTGACTAGAGTGTGTAGTTTTGATTTGCATTTTGCTGATTGCCAGGATGTTAATAACTTTTTCATATAATTCTTGTCCATTTGTTTTTGTTCTTTTGAGAAATGTTTGTTTAGGTGTTTTTATTTGATTGTGTTTTTGTTGTTTTGTTTTTGCCCACTTATTGACTAGGTCATTTATATATTTGTTTATTTTTTATGTTAAATCTTACTAATCCCCTGTTAGAGAAGCAGCTGACAAAGATTCTTTAGGCTCTCTCGTCATTCTCTGTTTTCCTTTACTGGAGAGAAATTTTTTTATTTGGTGTCATCCCACTTCCTGGTTCTTGATTTTATTTCTGAGCTTTAGGGGTCTTGTAAAGAACGTTGGTGCCTACCCCAATATGTTGGGAAGTTGACCCCATGTTGTGTTCTAGCAGTTGCAAATTTTCTTTTCTAAGTGCTAGGTCTTAGATCCACTTTGAGTTGAGTTTTATGCAGAGTAAGAGATAGGGATCTAGTTTCATCGGTCTAAATATGGAACTCCACTTTTTCCAACAACATTTGTTAAAAAAGATATATTTTCTCCAATGTACATTTTTTACCTCTTTGCAAAATAACAGAGGGCTATAAGTATGTGAGTTTTTTCTCTTATTTCTGTTCTATTCCATTGGTATTCATGTCTGTTTTGGTACCAATACCATTTTGTTTTATTAGTATAGCTTTGTAGTATAATTAGTACAACCCCTTTAGAAAGCAGTATGGAGATTCCTGAAAAGACCAGAAACGTAACTGCTAAATGACCCAGATATCCCACTCTTTGGTATCTGTCAAAAAGAACTAAAAACAGTATATTATAGTGATATAAGCATATCATATTTATAGAAGAACAATTCACAATAGCCAAGTTGGAATGAGCCCAGGTGTACATTAACAGAAAAATAGATAAAGAAAATGTGATATACACACACACACACATGCACACGCACACACATATATACACATAATGGAGTTTTACTAAATCATAAAGAAGAAGGAATTTATGGCCTTTCCTGGTAAATGGATGGAACTATAGAACACATGCTTAATAAAATAAGCCATACTCAAAGTCAAGGGTCAAAAGTTTTATCTAATATAGAGAAGCTAAAGAGAAATAAGAAAATTAATAAACGCGGGAGTATACCATGACACTAGAAGGGAGTTCGGTGCAGTAGAAGGAGGAGATTGAAGGGGAGGGAGGAGTGATAGGAAAAGGGAGGAACTGTAGAATGAAATTGACCAAATTATGCTATGCCCATATAGGAATATATCACAGTGAATTCTGTCTTTATGTATTTATATAAAATACCAATGAAAAAGTAAATGAATAAATAGAATAAGAAAAGTAGAGGAGAGGAAGGTGAACAAGAATAAGGAGGAGGGGAGATAAATGGGAGTGGATGTACTGGGGATTGAAATGGAGCAAATATATATTCATGTTTATATGAATATGTCTAAATGTACCCCATTTTTCCATATATAACTATAATGCACTAATAAAAACATTTTAAAAAGTCAGAAATGATTATTACAAAAAAACATTTATTTGCCAGGCATGGTAATGCACACATGTAATCCCAACTACTCAGGAGACTGAGGTAGTAGGATGGCAAATTGGAGGCCAACTTGGGCAACTTAGTGAGCCCCACCCTCAAAATAAATAATAAAAAGGGATAGGGATGTGGCCCAGTGGTAAGGCTCCCAGAATTCAGTCCCTAGGACTGTCTTCCAACCAAAATTTATTTGTTTTTTTGACCAGGAACAGTTTACCAGAGATAAATTTTGCTACTCTTAGCAAAATAAACTTTTAAAATGTTTCATTTATTCACAACTTTCTTAAGATGAAAAGGTACATCAGGTCATTAAAAAAAATTCTGCCGAGCAATGTGGTGCACGCCTGTATTCCCAGCACTTGGGAGGCTGAGGCAGGAGGATCACGAGTTCAACGCCAGCCTCAGCAATGGTGAGGCACTTAGCAGCTCTGTGAGACCCTGTCTCTAATAAAATACAAAAAAGGGCTGTGGATGTGGCCCAGTGGTCGAGTAGCCCTGAGTTCAATCCCCGGTACCAAAAATAAATAAATAAATAAATAAATAAATAAATAAATAAATAAAAACTCCTCCAGGGCTGGGGCTATAGCTCAGTGGTAGAGCCTAGCATGTGTGAGGTACTGGGTTCAATCCTCGGCACTGCATGAAAATATATAAATAAAATAAAGGTATTGTGTCCATCTACAACTAAAAAAATTTCTTTTTAATTCCCCAGGTTAAAAAACTAAGTTATAACATATTCAACAGATCACAACTTAAAAACTACTTCAAACATTTGAAGAAGTACCAAAATTTGCATCCACTGAAAACTATAAATAATAAAAATGATTAAATATATAATAAAAGAATGAAGCCAGGCACGGTGGCGCATGCCTGTAATCCTAGCACTTGGGAGGCTCAGGCAGGAGGATCATGAGAACAACTCAGTGAGACCCTGTCTCTAAATAAAATACAAAAAAAAAAAAAAAAAAAGGGCTGGGGATGTGGCCCAGTGGTCGAGTGCCCCTGAGTTCAATCCCTGGTACCACACAAAAATAAATAAACAAATAAAAGAATGAAGAAATGCATATAGAAATAAACTGTTTGCAGCTAGTATGGAGGATTCAAAATTCACAAAAGAAAAAACAGGACTTTTTATACATTAGTTTCCGAAAATGAGCCCTTTGAATCACTAAGAGAGATTGTTTCTCTATGGAACATTTTTTACTGTAATTCTGCAGAATATAATTAAACAAATGGTCCAGAGACATGAAAATTGTGTGTGTGTGTGTGTGTGTGTGTGTGTACACAGAAGTGTGCAAACTTCTATCCCATTGCTTCTTCCTCATCATCCCTGTCAGCATTTTTACATCCACTGTAGACTTTTCCCAATTCCCCTTAATGTGAAGGCTCCTCTGATATCTTTATAGATAATTATCTCTCACATACTTCAAATATGTGCTCAAATCTAAGAAAGCTTTTCTAATTCATCTAAGTGAAATAGAACCCTCCTTTACTTTCTCTCACTCAGCTTTAATTTTCTTACCACTTACCATTGAGAGAAAGAGAGAGAGAGAGAAATTTATCTTTTGCACCCTCCTCCCAGTATAAGTCCCATGAAAATGTAGATGTTCTTTTTACTATGGTATATCCAGTGCCTCAAATAGTAACTTACAAATAAATAAAGATGTCTCCCAAAACATGAACATTTAATGAACAACATAAAAGATGTTCAAGTAATTATTGGAAATAGTTGACAACAAATGATTTAAAAAACACTCTAAATGTCTAAAGTTTTTCTTTTCTTTTCTTTTTTTTTTCATGGAGACCTTAAAGCCTGGTCCAGGAAATATAACTCATAATGGGGACACTGACAGTGACAGGCAAGAATGATAGGTTTATGATTTTTGACTGAGAAACAATGAAAATTAGATAAGCAGACCTTTATTCCATTTGACAAATGTTGGCCCAGTTTCATATAAAGCATTATAAGAAAACTTTCATGGAATTGATGGAATGATGAAATCACTTTCTGTATTCAAGACTTCTTGAATTGTAATACTAAGAATCACAAGACAGTAAACACATACAAGACTTTCCCATTCTGGAAACCTGTCAACAGCATCAAGGAGACAGCAGAACACAATATAATATGGTGATTAATGGAGGAATCTGGAGTCAGACTGCCCATTTCAAATTTTAGGTCTGCCACTTGATAGCAATAGAATTAGGACCAACTTACTGAACTTTTCTGAACTAGTTCCTTCATCTATTGCAATAGTGTATATATATTGTGGGGATTTAAGTTTAAAAACAAAATACTTAGTAGTTCTTGGCACACAGAAAGGGGTCAATAAATGTGAGCTATTATTAATTTTTGTTTAAGAAAGGGTGATGTGTTTGGATTACATCCCTTAAGATAGAGATTGTGTCTTTTGTTCATAAATAAATTATTGAGAGGCTTCCAGGTCTTATTCATCATTGAGTATTTCACATGTGCCTGCTTATCTTAGAAACTTTTATAAACATTAAACACTTAGTCAAATCATAAAGCTACATAATTCTCTTTATTCCTACACTGAGAGCTCCCTAAGATTAGAGAAGGATCAAGGTCTTTATTGCTGTAAACACTTTCTAGCACATAGGAGATGCTACCTAGATAATTTCTGGATCAGTGAATAAATGAATGAGCCTTAAAATTAACTACTACTATTTTCATAGTTAAGTCTTCTATTAACTATATTCTTCTTTTTTAATGCTCCTTTTCTCTTATGTAAGTTTCAATTGTAGGGTTCTATTTCAGTCAAGAAACTCCCACAAGAAAAGAGTAGCGGGCTGGGGTTGTGGCTCAGCAGTAGAGCACTCGCCTAGCACGTACACAGCCCAGGTTTGATCCTCAGCACCACGTACAAATAAATGCATTGTGTACAACTAAAGCAAATTAATAAATATTAGAAAAAAAGGAATAAAGCTTAAAAAAAAAAAAAAGAGTAACTTGCCTCCTACCACCTAAAAACCACAAAATGTGTCTTTTTTCCAGTTATCCTGTCTAGAACACACTAACCCTCTGCAACATTGTCCTTAATTCCTTCATTCTCCCTGAAAATCATGTTCTTTCCCAACATCCTAACTATCCACAAAGATACTACAAATATAAATGGTATTTGTGGGGAAGGGAGGAGGACATTGACCCATTCCTTTAATTTTCTGCATTTCCCATTAAAAAAAAAAATACTTATTACTACTGCCACAAGCAAACACCATCAATATGTATCTTTATGTGTTTTCTGAGAATTGTAACTTCTCAAAAAGTGTGGCTACCAATATGGTGTCTAAAATAACCTGGAATTTTCTATCACTTTCCTAAATGATAAGGTTTCTGTCTTGTTTCACTTTGTATCTCCATGAACTGACCAGTACCTAACACAAGTCTGGGTCTCAGTAAATGATCACTGATGATTGAATTACTGATTCAAACTGTCAAAAAACAAAAATGTTGAAAAAAAAAAATAAGAGAAAGATTTTCTATAAGTTTTATGAGTAAGATAAAATCAGACAAAGTGGCAAATAACAAAATAAAATGTGTATAGAAGAGTATCCTTGATCCTTAAACAAAAAAAGAAAAAAAGATTAAAAATCTTAAAACCTTGTTGTTTCTTGGAAATAGAAGTTCTAAATAGTCTTGAATCACAACCTAAATCAATTTATTTTCACCTTCAAGATTACAAAGATAGTAAGTAAATCAAGACCAAACCTTTTTGCTAAAATGATTGTAGGATATGTGTTTTTTCCTTTATAATGAATACTGAAAAAAAGCTGCATTGAAGTGTGAATGTTCTTCTACTTCTATTTTTGTTCTCTCCCACTTCATTCTCCTCTATTTCCTAAGAAAATTGTACCTTTACCAGTTCATTCCCCAATTTTAATGTAGCAACTTTAATGAATGAGTGGAGAGAGAGAAACACAAGAGAAGAAAAATCAAGATAGGAACCTTTATGAGTTGAAGTTCAGGGCATTTTGTTTGAGAGAGAAGGCCAAAGATTCTGAAAATATGAGTTCCTTAGAATCTGTAGGCTGTGAGTGAATTATGAAAGAAAAAAGAAGAAGAAGAAGAATTTGAAAGTTTTCCTTTTTTCCTTTGTTGGATAGGGTTTTACTGCAAAGAGACCATCCTGCCTCAGTCTTCCAAGTAGTTCAAAGTACCTGGTACTACAGATACGTATCACTACACTCAGCTTAGAAATATTTTTGTGAGTCATGAATTTGATTAAAATTTTATGTTGTTTTAGAGATATAAGTCAAATTGTTATTGCATTTCAATTACCTTTTGTCTACTCCGTGGGTGTGTGTTTTAATGAGACAATGATAAAACTGGTCCATATGGGTCATTCAGGATACAAATAGAAAAATGGATTGAAAATGTGAATTGCTAGGAAACAAGATTCTTGTATTTATTAAGCATCAATTATTATGTCTCCTATCCTATTCATTATTAGGTAATTATTGTATCTAATTTTTGTAGACATGTTGTGAATATAAATGAGTAAACCAAGATTTAAACAGATTAATTACTCTAAACTAAGAAGCAATACATGCAAGACTCCAACCCACATACCTTACTCTGAAACTTGTGAGCTTCCTACTATATCCTACATTCCTTACATAAGCCATGGAAACTGGTAAATCAATGGAACAAACTAAAAAGCTATCAAATCCTAATAAGCTATAAAAATAAATATATCCCCTTTACTGGAATTGTATTTATTATGAATATTTCAGTTGAAAATAACACCTTTTCTATATAAGGTGGAAAATGTTCTGTCGAAGAGACATGAGTATGAGGCAAATGATTCCAGAAAAATATATTTCAACATAACTTCTAAAAATTAGATATCAGTTTGATGCCACTCTTACTATGCTGATCCATGGTACAATTCATCATATTTTAGTATTATAGAAACAGTTTCTTTTTTTATTTATTTACAGACACCTGTAATTAATCCAGAAAGCAGTTGCTGTATTTGAAATGAAACTGGCAAGTGGAAAATGAATGAGCAAAGAGCTCTTTTCTTCATCTGTTTGCCTCTCAGCCAGCCTAATTAAATTTGTCTAGTCTGAAAATATCCAGTAGTAAATGCACTTATCATTCTGAAACACTACAAACATTTTCACTGAAATGTTACTCAATTAATCATAGTGGAGTCTTTGGGCGGTATCCCCAAAATATAAACAAATTAGAAAATGTATTCTCAGCTCCTGGACCACAGTATACATTATTATATCATTTGATTTGTTTTTCTCTATTATATTCCTACATGATTATATCAATTTATGCCACACAAGACATTAAATCACAATAATAAAAGGTCATGAGGTGAATTCTGTTCTGTTATGCTTTTATATGTAATAAGTCAATTTTCCTATCAAATGTGCAAATGATTAAGCAAATAAGGCTGTATGGAAAAAAAATTCAATGTAAATAGGAATGTTGATCTTGTCTATGCAAATTGATCATGTCTTGAAAGGGTAAACATTTGTATAAGTTAATTTGGACAATTAATATTGGTAAATTAATATTAAAACGATATAATATAATATAGCTTTATATTGTGATTTGGGAATACATAGGGAGAAAACTGGTCAAACCTAAAAAACAATTTTTTATGGTAGATGTATATTCATATGTACTATGGAAGGTATTTTGAAGCAAAAATAGTTTTCCTGTCTGAAATTATTTCAACATGGTCTGTCAACTTACCAATATATATCATACCCCTGCTGTGCAATATGATAAAAAGGTATAAGAAAAGGCAAAAGGCCTAGATTGTGCCCCATAGAGCACAATTAATAAAACTAAGGATTAGGCACAAAAGGAGTGAATAAATACACATAGGAATAAAAAGGAAGAAACAGTTACTGGTAGGAGAGGAGGGAAGGACAGAACTTAGAATGGAACTTTTTGATGAGATGGACCTATAAAAGGAATCAAGAAAGAATACTGTGCAAGGTTAGGATCAAGTAAAATTATGAAAACACAGAACATGAGATGGTAGCATGCTTATAGTATTAGAATACAGCATTCTATATATGCAAATATTTGGAGGGAAATAAAGATGTTTGGTACTAAGCTAAAGATTTCCGAATGCCAGGGTAAGAAGCATTGCTTTTTTCTGAGGTCAGTGGGAAATTATATAAAAAATGTGAGTGACATCATACGAAAACTGATTTTATAAGACTTGGCATTGTATTGAAAAGTATGGGTGTATAGGAAAAGATAAAAAGGCAAAGAATATATATGTATGCCTTAGGAGATTGTGACAGATACTGTAGTTTGAGTCAGCATGTGTTTCAATCTATTTTCCTTTGCTATCCTTAACTACAAAGGATGATAAGCTAAAATCACATCTTCATCTCTCCAGTGGGAAACATCAGGTGACAATCCTGACCACCCATCAGATTAAAAAAAAAAAAAATAGGGATTTCTCTTAAGTTGTCTGGAAAACTTTTAGCTCTCCTAACATAGTTTCTACCCCTTGAAGGAGCCCTAATTAGGAAGGGCTGTTGTAGCTAGCTGGAAGCCATAGGTTCCACCTGATATGTATGTGACGCACCTGTAGGCACCCGCAAACCTGAAGGTATATAACCGGGTGAAAGCGGTCCGAGTTAGGAGAACGGAGAATTCAGTCAGCCGGGCAGTCACTCGGTCGGTCAGAAGAATCAGCGGTCAGAACGTAGGCAGAGCGGTTACAGAAGAGAAACCAGATAGAAGAAGTAATGACTGGTCAGAGTTAGGCCGAGACTCCTGAGGAAGACAGAAGACAGAAGAAGGAAGAAAGAAGAGAGAAGAAAGAAGCTCTAATCTTACTCTAAGCTAAGCTCTATCTTTCTAACTCTAAGCTAAGAAGAAAAATCTTTCTTTCCCTCTCTAAGAAAAATCTTTCTTTCCCTCTCTAAGCTCTAAGAAAGTAGAAGTAAAAGTAGTAAAAGCTTAACTCTGCCTCCGAGAATTTTCCTCCCGTGGCGGCGCCGTGGCTGGCCGTGACAGGTAGCTTACAACCCCTTTCCTTCTTTCCATTAATGAAGACTATGGCAGCTAACTTATGGACTCATGTGAAAAGGCAAGAGATAACAGAAATTTTAGTTTAAATGCCTTTGTGATAGTAATCCAACTGGGATATTTGCAAATAGTTACATAAAATTAACAAAATCAGCACTCACATACCTCTAGATATCTTGTTTGTATGTGATTTACAAAACATTAGCTCCTATTTAGTTAAGCACCCTAAAGTTGCAATTAAACAAGCTGGCAAAGAAACTACTAAAAATAATCCAGGTGAAACATGAAAAACATCCAAAATTAAGTTTTAAGAGGTGATATCAAAATACTAATGGGTTTTCCCATCCTTGTGAATAAAAAGTTAACATTATTTCATGGGCAATTAGATTGGGCAGACACATGGGAAGTAGTACGAAATGAATCCAACTCCCCTCCCCCCATTCAGACAACTAGAAAAATAAAAATACCATTAATAGGAATCATATTTTCCTATTTCAAGAAAAAGAAATGAAATAGAACAACTTCTGAGGGTCTTGACAAGCCTATGATTTTATGATCAGAGAAAGCTATTAAATTACTAAATGTAATTATATTGAAAATTATAAAAAGAAAGATTAAGGAGACATATTTCATGTCCCCAAAGAACTTCAGATGGATCCTATGAATACATTCACTGCACATATCATTACTTCCCAGATATATTATGATTCTTTCTACTTTTCATTCTCTCTAAGCCACCATTACTCTCACCTCAGCTATCAGAAGAGACTGTTTACTGGTCTGGTCTTCCCATACCAACTGTGTTCTGTAAAATCTGTTCTGCACAGTGACTAATGTCATTTTTATTTTTTAAATGTAAATCTGAGTGTATCACCCTATTGCTTAAAATACTTCTAGTCAGATTTTTCACTGCTGTGATCAAGAGACCCAACAAGACCAACACAGAGGAGGAAAAGTTTATTTGGGGGCTCATGGTTTCAGAGTCCATATGTGGCTGACTCCATTCCTAGGGGCCTAAGCTGGGGTAGAACATCATGGCAGAAGGATGTGTTGGAGGAAAGGCTCTCAGGACATTACAAGGAAGCAGAGAGAGGCAGAGAAAGAGAGAGACAGAAATGGAGGGGCAGTGAACTGCTGGTTGGGATAAAATATATACCCCAAATGCACACCACCAATGACCCACCTTCTCCAGCCACATCCTACCTGCCCATAGTTACTACCCAGTTAATCCCGGTCAGGGAATTAATGAACTGATTATGTTAAGACTCTACATAATCATTTCACCTCTAAACTTTCTTGCATTGTCTCACACATGTGCTTTGCATGGCCACCTCATATCAAAAACATAACATACTTCAATGGCTTCTCCTTGTCCTTTAAGGACTGATTATTTAATAGGTTCTCAACACACATTGTGGTCTGACCCCCAACGACTCATAGGAATGGGTCCTTAGTATGTTCTGCCCACTTTTCTTTGTACCTTTACACATACCACTTCTTGGTCTGTAAAGATCTCCCCACCTGCAACCCCTGCTTCTTGTGCTTCTCTTTCAGTTCTTAGCTCAACAGTTACTTCAACAGTGGGGAAACTACTGCCTCTTTTCTAAATCAAATCCTTTTATTTTAAAATCATGGCCCTATTGCATCTTTTCCCTCACCATAGCACCTGTCTCATTATAGAGCTTGAAACTGTGTGGTTTCTATGATTTTTATCTACCTCCCAAAGTTGAGAGTCTAAGTTCTTATAGAGGTTATTACAATTTTTTTTTTTAATGTATTGGGTATTGAACTCAGGGGCACTCAACCACTGGGCCACGTCCCTAGCCCTTTTTTGTATTTTATCAGAAACAGGGTCTCACTGAGTTGCTAAGTGCCTCACCATTGCTGAGGCTGGCTTTGAACTCATAATCCTCCTGCCTCAGCCTCCCAAGTGCTGGGATTACAGGCGTGCACCACCAAGCCTGGCAGCAATCAAATTTTGTCCTAAGAGTTGTGGCTTTTTTATGGAGCCCTAATCAAGGAGATAGCTAAAGATTGAGGTTAGCTGAGAGCCATAAAAGATGTTCTAGTTTCCACCTGATATTCATACATTATTCAAAGAATCTTTGTATGCCCATGAACACTAGGTGACGCACCTGTAAGCTCGAGCTGTAAGCACTTGTCCTTGTTAAAGCTAAATGTATATAAACCGGGTGAGGTTGGTTAGAGGTTGTTGGGGGAAAGAAGAAGAAGGTTGCTGGTGGTTGGAGTTAGAGTGCGAGAGGTTGCTGAAGACGGAGAGAGAAGAAGAATAAAAGACCTTTTTCATTTTCATCCTGCCTCCGAGTTTTCTCCCGTGGCGTCGTAGCTGCAAGCAACAGCACCAGGCAGCTACAAGTGGTGGCCCATATGGGGAATTCAGCCGGCAGGTAAGAAATAAGAAAATTTAAAAAATGGAAGCGAAAATAACAAAAAGTCGGTTTATAAAAGCCATGAATGAAATTTTCGATATCGAGAACTCAGAGGATAGTGAGAAAAGTGAACAAGAAAGCATATCCTAGCCGGGCTCGGTGGCGCACGCCTGTAATCCCAGCACTTTGGGAGGCTGAGGCAGGAGGATCGCGAGTTCAAAGCCAGCCTCGGCAATGGCGAGGCACTTAGCAACTCAGTGAGACCCTGTCTCTAAATAAAAAATACAAAAAAAAGGGCTGGGGATGTGGCCTAGTGGTCGAGTGCCCCTGAGTTCAATCCCCGGTACCACAAAAAAAAAAAAAAAAAAAAAGAAAGAAAGCATATCCTCTGACTCAGTTGAGACCAGCAAGGAGAGTACTAATGTAAATTCAAAAGTAAGAACTGCAAAAGCCATCAGAAACTTAATAAAATTAGCCGAGGAGTATGTACTCTCCTTAGAAGCTGAAACTCAGGATACTAGTGAAAGTGATAATAGTAACAAGGAGCCAAACCATGAAAGTACGGTCTCCTCCACTGAGCCGGTTAGGAATTGTGAAACTAGTAGTGAAGAGGAATCAAAAAGCGATTCGGGGAGCACAGTCTCCAATAAAAAGAACAAAAAGAAATTAAAAAGGAGAAAAGACCGTCAAATAGAGGAACCACTAGTGCCCTCTGCTCCCTCATGGGTAGAATCCCTAACAGAAACAATAAGGAGTATTGATCAGAGTGTACGTGCCCTTGAGGTAGAGATTGGCGGCTTTTCTGAGCACTTATATGCTCTCGAACAACAAAATCCGAAGGAGCACCTAGACCTGCCAGTATTTCAAAATGAAGAGGGACAAAGGTATCACCAGTCCCTAGACTTTAAAACAATAAAGAATTTTAAAGAGGCGGTAACGGCCTATGTGCTTCAAGCTTCGTTCACATTAAGTATGATAGAGTCACTTAACACCCTAATCTTAGCCCCCTCAGATTGGAAAAGTCTATGCAAAGCGGTACTAAGTGGGGGACAATACCTAATCTGGAAAACTCAATTCCAGGAACTTTGTTCAGAAATAGCAAAGATAAATGCTACAGCAGGTTTCCCTCAACATAATATAGATAGGCTCACGGGAGAGGGTCAGTTCGCCGAACTACAAAATCAGCTAACATCCGATCCCGGTGTGTATGCCCAGATACACACAGCAGCTGTCAAAGCCTGGAAGACAATATCAGGCACAGGGGATCTGCAAGGCAGCCAATTAAAAGTTATACAGGGGCCTAAAGAACCCTACGCTGGGGGCTGGGGTTGTGGCTCAGCGGCAGAGTGCTCGCCTCGCACGTGCGCGGCCCGGGTTCGATCCTCAGCACCACGTAAACATAAATGTATTGCATTGTGTACAACTAAAGTAAATAAATAAATATTAAAAATTAAAAAAAAAAAAAGAACCCTACGCTGATTTTGTAGATAAACTCTTAAAAACAACATCTAGAGTTTTCGGTGAAGTTGAGCAAGCTATGCCCCTAGTTATCCAATTAGTGTACAAGATTGCTAATAAATATTGCCAGGATGCAATAAGGCCTTGGAGAAGTAAAAAAGATTTATCAATTTATGTCAGACTGTGCAAAGACATTAACGAGGCTGTTATCACAGGCAACATAATTGTTGCAGTGATGAAAGGTTTCTCCCCTCAAAATTCCCAAAGGACTCAACCTAGAACAGGATATTCCAGACAAAATTATTATAATCAACCAAGATATGCTAAGCAATATCCTCCAAGGGTAATAAGATCAAACTCATACCGCACTCCAGGCCAATGCCCCAGGTGCAAAAAGGGTATACATTGGGCCAATCAATGCCATTCCAGATATGATATTTATGGAAATGATTTGTTCAGGATTTCAAAAAATGGGGCACGGGGCCCAATGCCCCGGGGCCCACAAATGTATGAGGCACTAGAGGAGGAATGCCCTCAGATCCAGATGATTCCTCGTCACAATCCCTCCCACCCACTAACTCCCTTGTCAGAGGGACAAGAGGAAGTGCAGGATTAGATCTCTGTTCCACTGCCTGGATAGTCCTAACACCTGAAATGGGGGTTCAGCTGATTCCTACGGGAATCAAAGAACCTCTTCCTCAGGAACTATGGGACTAATCCTTGGGCGTAGTTCCAAGAGCTTATTAGGCTTTAATGTAATACCAGGGGGTTATTGATTCTGATTATAATGGAGAGATTAAAATAATGCTAAGTACACACAGGGTCATCATCTCCGTAAATCAACGAGACAGAATTGCACAGCTGCTCCTCCTTCCCAGTCTCCATAATTCTTTTAAAAGCATGCCACAAAATAGAAATAAAAGAGGATTTGGTCCCACTGGCTCAGGACCTATGGCTTGTTGGGTTCAGGATTGTTCACAGAGGCCTATGTGCAAAATAAAAATTCAAGGTATAGAGATGGAGGGGCTGATTGATACAGGAGCTGACTCTTCCATCATTAATCTACAACAATGGCCTAAGCACTGGCCTCTACAGAAAGCCTCAACCAGTTTAAGAGGCTTGGGATATAGTAACACCCCAGCACAAAGTGCTGTGATCTTAAATTGGGAAGATAATTAAGGGCATAAAGGAACATTCCAACCTTATGTTTTAAACAGCTTGCCAGTTACCCTACGGGGAAGAGATATTCTACATCAAATGGGGCTACACCTAGCAACCAAGCCTGAAGGTGTTAAGAATAAAAATCCTAATCATAATAAAAAAGGCAAAGGACATTTTTTCTAGGGGCCACTGAGAAAACAATTTTAAAAATACTATGGCTTTCTGATAAGCCAGTTTGGGTCCCTCAGTGGCCCCTGTCCAAAGAAAAATTGCAAGCAGCCCATCAATTAATTAAAGAACAATTAGAAGCAGGACACATAGAGCCTTCCACCTCTCCCTGGAATTCTCCCATATTTGTAATTAAGAAAAAATCTGGAAAATGGAGACTATTACAAGACCTTAGAGAAATTAACAAAACAATGCAAATTATGGGCCCTACTCAACCTGGACTTCCTAATCCTGTAGCTATTCCAAAAAACTATTACCTTATAACTCTTGATATAAAGGACTGTTTCTTTTCCATTCCACTACATCCTCTGGATGCCCCCAGGTTTGCTTTTTCAATTCCTTCTATCAATAATAATGGCCCTGATAAAATATATCAATGGAAAGTATTGCCGCAGGGAATGGCAAATAGCCCTACAATATGCCAACTATATGTGGACAGAGCTATACAGCCCATTAAAAACAAATATCAAAACCTCATGTGTCTACACTACATGGATGATGTTTTAATAGCTCACCCTAATCAACAAATCTTATTTACTATATTTAGTGAAATAACAAAGAATTTTTAAAAATTACGGATTATATATAGCAGAAGAAAAAGTTCAAAGCAGACCACCCATACTATATTTAGGCTTTAAAATCATGGATACTTTTGTTAAACCCCCCAAAATTCTAATAAGTAAAGAATTTGACCACCCTCAATGATTTCCAAAAACTACTAGGAGACATTAATTGGCTTTGCCCTACACTAAGCCTCACTACTGGACAATTAAAACCTTTATTTTTTTTTTCTTTTTTTTTTTTTAATTTTTTTATTATTTATTTACTTATTCATCATGCACAAGTATAGTATCTTTTTACATACAACTGCTTGTATACAAAGTATATAAGTACCATTCAGATCTTGAATCATGCAAAAATTGGTGGTTGAATGAGATGGATATCATTATCCTAAAACCTTTATTTGACATCCTTCGAGGAAACCCTGATCCATCCTCACTGTGAACATTAACTCCTGATGCCAGGAGAGCTCTAAAATTAGTAGAACAGGCCATTGAAAGATCCCATTGTGATAGATTTGATTTTGCTCAACCACTAATATTGATTATTATTCCTTCACAATATACACCCACAGGAGTATTTTGGCAACAGGGACCTATATTATGGATACATTTGCCTGTCTGTCCTAAAAGTACAATTGAGTCTTATACCTCCATGGTGGCTAAACTTATTCTTCAAGGACTTAAGACCTCTACTGAAATATTTGGAATTCATCCTGCTACTATTATTACTCCTTATTCATCATCACAGGTTGAATATTTGTGCTTCAATGATAATGATTGGGCTATAGCTAGATGCTCTACTTCTGCAAATTTTGATAATCATCTTCCTAAATCTCCTATACTATCCTTTTGTATCAATCATCCTATTATATTTCCACAGGTAATAAAAAATCAACCCATTCCTAAAGCATTTAATGTATTTACAGATGGATCCTCTAATGGTACTGTGCAGTAGTCACTCAAAATGAAAATATGATTCATATCATTAATCAAAAATCAGCTCAATTAGTGGAGCTCGAAGCTATAATGATAGCTCTGGAAAATTTTAAAGAACAGCCTATGAATATTTTTTTCAGACAGCCACCATATTGTACATGCTGTCCCTAAATTGGAGCTAGCAGGTCCAATAGCACCACATACTCCAGCTTTTAAATTGTTTTCTCAAATCCAAAATCTCCTATGGCAACAAAAAGAACCTTTATTTATAGGTCACATAAGAGCTCACACTAATCTGCCTGGTCCTCTCCATAAAGGTAATCAAAAAACTGATGCCCTCACTAAAATAATATTTATATTTTTTCTACAATACAACAAACTACTTTATTTCATTCCCAGTTCCATGTCAATAGCACTACCTTAAGACAAAAATGTAAAATCACAAAAGAACAAGCTCGTAGAATTGTAAAAAAAAAAAGTCCATCGTGTGTAACATATTTGCCCAATCCACATTATGGGGTTAACCCACGAGGTTTGATGCCCAATCATTTGTGGCAGATGGATGTCACTCATGAGCCAAGTTTTGGAAAATTACCATAGATACATGCTCAGGCATGATTTTTGCTTCCTTACATTCCGGAGAAAAAGTTAAAGATGTTACATCTCATTGACTGCAAGCTTTTGCTGCATTTGGCATCCCCAAAATGCTTAAAACAGATAATGGCCCTGCATATACATCCACATCCTTCAAACAATTTTGTACAAAATTCAATATAATCCACAAAACAGGTATTGCTTATAATCCTCAGGGACAAGGTATTATTGAAAGAGCAAATCAGATACTTAAAAATATGTTATTAAAGCAAAAAGATGGAAACTGGAAAAATCCTAAGGACAGATTGGCAGTTGCCCTGTTTACCCTAAATTTCTTAACTTTAGATTCTAATGGATATTTGGCTGGAGATAGACACTGGAACCCACACCAACAACATAAACCTCTGGTTTACTGGAAGAATGTTCTTTCAGGTACATGGAAGGGTCCAGACCCAGTATTAATTTGGGGGAGAGGATCTGTTTGTGTTTTTCCAAAGCACGAATCCTCTCCAATATGGATACCATCTAGATTAATAAAGCAGGTACAAAGTCTACAGGATCAAGATGAAGTTATTGAGGAGTCAAGATTGAATAAACAAGTACAAAATCAAGAGGACCAAAATGAAGGTATGGAGTGATTCTTTTGAAAGTGTCCTCCAATACATTCACAACTTAAGTATCATTCTTCCCGGCCGGGACAAGAAGATCTCTCTTTAGTGTATATACAATTGTATTTTTTTCTTTTATATATATGTCTTTATGTCCGTGCATTTGTCTAAATTTCATGTTAATGTGATGTCACAAATATATGTTTATATGTGCGTCTGTCTAGTGTGACGTCACAAATAACTAAGTGCTTATGAAAAAAATAAAATAAAATAAAATAGATAGATATAGATCCAAATAACGTTAATTCATTTAAGTTTAGAATATTCTAATTAAATAATTAATATATATATATATAGATAGATATTCATATAAGTTTAGAATATTCTAATTGGATAATCAATTATAGTGATAAATCAATTTTGATTTATAGTTGACTCTGGGACTTCTCTTCAGCTGTGAATATGACTAATGTTGTATAACCTGATATTTCAGAGTTTTGACATAGGATTGTTTATTTGTTATTAACTTCATTTGTTTAATAGCTGATTAATTTGAATTATTTCAACAGGTATAGGATTGCTGTATATACAGAGACTTGAGGATTCCAGCTAACAAATTATTTTTCCAAAGGGCCTTTAGCTTTTCCTTAATCTATCTTTAATGCAGTAAACATCCTCAGTTTTTCTTTGATTTATTCTGAATGTGATATTTTGCCAGCTTATGTTTGTGGGAGCTTAAGCAGCAATGTGTGTGAGCAGAGATCAACTTTTATTTTCTACTCTAATAATTCTTTTTTTAGTTTGACAGCTCACCTTTTGATCTCAGTGCTGGAATAGCACTGCCTTTCCCTTAATAATGGATGCTTGTATTTTTAGGTAGCGGGCCCTGAAGATTTGCTGGTGGCAGTGTCTAGATATAAAAAAGACGGCTGCTGCTACAACTGCAGGGACTGCGGTCACTGCAAGCATCCCTGCTGCTCAAGCATCGAACAACCTTACCAGTAGTGTGGCCTCTGCTCTGCATGCTGCATGCTATGTGTTATAACTTATGGACATTTTGATTTTCCATTATTTTGGGACTACGGGACAATGCCTTGCGGGTATTTGTCTAAGAGAACTCAGTGCATTACTTGATGAAACTAAGGGCAGCTTATTTGTTTAAAGAACTTGATACACTATGGAAACTTGGCTCATCAGCAGTAGGCTTGCTGCCTGAAAGCCGCAGCATCTCCTCAAAATTGGACATCTGTTAGTCAACACACAGTTGATCCTAAAGGGCTTGATTGGATGGCTGGTTAGCTTATGACGGGTAAGATCCCCAGAGGGGGACAACCTAAGACACGGCACAGTCGCACGGGAGAGTCTAATGTGGCCGACATGTCAACCTAAGCCAGGAGTCAAGGGCAGCCTTGATTCCCATGACGGGTAAGAATGTTGGTTGCACATGGATGTCCTAGAACATCCCCTCTTTTAAAACTAAAGGGGGGAAATGAAGGAGCCCTATAGCTAAAGATTGCCATTAGCTGAGAGCCATAAAAGATGTTTTAGTTTCCACCTGATATTCATACATTATTCAAAGAATCTTTGTATGCCCGTGAACACTGTGTGACGCACCTGTAAACTCGAGCTGTAAGCACTTGTCCTTGTTAAAGCTAAATGTATATAACCGGGTGAGGTTGGTTAGAGGTTGTTGGGGCAAAGAAGAAGAAGGTTGCTGGTGGTTGGAGTTAGAGCATGAGAGGTTGCTGAAGCCGGAGAGAGAAGAAGAATAAAAGACCTTTTTCATTTTCATCCTGCCTCCAAGTTTTCTCCCGCGGCATTGTAGCTGCAAGCAACAGCATCAGGCAGCTACAGCTTTTGTTTTATCTTATTAAAGAAAGAGTAAATGTTATGTTCTTTGAAAAATATACCTCCATACACTTTTTGGTGTGATTTTTCTTTCTTTTTTCAGAAGTCTTTTGTCTAATACCTCAAAGCCATGACCTATTATTGCAGCTTTAAAATACATACAAAATCTGAACCTAGAATGCATGGGAATTCACATTTCATTGAACAATAAATGTCATTCTCACTGGTAGAAGGCAGAAGAACACAGATTGAAGGGATCACAGTGTGCACATCTAATAGAAGCTTTTTAATGGTGGAATCAAAATATAACAATCTACTCCATATGGTATCATTCACCAGCATTACTTTAGGCGGACTTTTTTTTTTTTTTTTTTTTTTTTTTTTTTTTTTTTTTTGGTACTGGGGATTGAACCACTGTGCCACATTGCCATACTTTTTATTTTTATTTTTAGACAGGGTATCTCTAAGTTGCTTAGGGCCTTGTGAACTTGCTGAGACTAGCTTTAAATTTGTGATCCTTCTGCTTCATTCTCCAACTTGCTGGAATTACAGGCATGTGCCATCCCACTATGCCAAGCATTTAAGTGGACTTTTAAGAAAAGAAAAAGGTAAGAATGAGTTCTATCACGGTTCCATTATATCATGTACAGTACTAACCAAAGACAGAAAGAATATAATCTACCTTAATGATATGATAATTTTATTTATCTAAGTTTATTGCCTATCCACAGGCACTGATTAATTTGTTAAAAGCTTCTTGGGTTCCACATTCAAAAGTTTTCACTTCTTAGTTTTTAATCTCAAGTTTTAAAAGCAATTTTAAAATTCCAGTGTTTGCATGGAACTTTGGACTAATAAGGCAACTAGGAGAGTGACTAATGTGCCTTTTTGAAGAACTGTAGGCAATGAACACATCAATTTGAACACAAAAAGAAAATGAGGTCTCAATAAAAATACTCTCCAATCATCATTTGTCCATCATCACTCTTTAGTGGTAGCATCTATAGATTAAATGTTATAGTCACTTGCTGTTAGCAACAGTGAAGTATGCAGAAATAGTGTGAAGAATAAAGAAATATAACAGGGCTTACAACCCCTCAAACCTTGCCTAAGCATCTGCGTGGGCACTCCATGCTTCAGGAAACAGTTAGTTACTCAAAGAACAAGACTGGGGGCTCCAAAGAATCTAATCAAGGCCAGGTCCAACTGGTGTGTATGTGCTTACCTTATTATTTGGCAGCAGGGAATAGAGTTCGGGATTCAGAGCACATTTGATAAATAGCATCAAAATGCTATCTACATAACATGGGTGCATTGGTGGTAAGAAGTGTAAAGAAAGCAGATGAATTCAGCTAAGTCAGCGGTAACAGTAAAAGCAATTAATTTAAATATAAAAAACTATGTTTACATGTGTGCCATGTGGTAGGTACAATGTTCAATGTTGGGAAAACATAGGGAAAAGAATCTAGCCCTGCTGTTAAGAGTTGTGTTTCAATGACAAATGATTTAAATAGTTATACTTGAAGTACTATTGGAGAGAGAGGGAAGAAGAGGAGGAGGAAGGGGGAGAAGGAGCAGGAGAAGAAGAACAGGAAGAAGAAAAAATAAGAAGAAATACTGAACTCAATTTGGAAGTTCAGGGAAAGCTTCCTGGAGAAGATTCCTGAACTGAGTTCTAAAAGGTAAGGATGACTTATCTAAATGAATTAATTTGAGAGAAAGGGAAATATAAAAACATAAGTTAAATGACATAAATCAAAGCTATTATTACTAATGTTTGAAGCCTTAATTCAGAAGTGGAGGTCAAGTTAGAAGTCAGGTTACTAGGGTCTTGTGTTGCCACACAAACTAGCTGGAACTTGTAGATGAGGCATGGTAAAGTCATCTACTTGGACCCTAAGCATCCCTTCAGGTTCTTGCTAGGTATACCAGATTGCAAGGCCTATCCTACTCCAGATACTGAGAACTTTCTGCAGTTAGTCACATAAGCAGGTAAGTAAGTCAACGTGATTACATTGTAACTATTGGGTAACTGCCCCTATTTAAGCTGGTAAGAGGGGCTGGCTACTTTGCTTCATTCTGCAATGTGCACTGCTTGCTCCAGAAACATTGAGTTCCTGGGTTTCATCAAGTCTCACTATGTCATTCTAGTAGACACGTTGGATGAATTGATATAGACACACTGACCCTCATACTGCTTGCTGGGCCATAGATACCAGAGTTTTCGTCTCTGACTTCAGAGTCTTGTGCCAGTATTCAAAAATTTGTGGCCAGCTACCTTATTAGTTTGCAAGAGGGAGTAAAATCTCATATTCCTCATACTTTTTGACACTTGATTCAGCATTTAGATTATAATTGAACAAGGTATTATTTATCAACATTGGAACTGTTGACACATTGGGATAGACAATTTTTTGCTGTATTGTAGTGTGTTTGACAGCATTCCTGTCCTCTATCAACTAGATGCTAGTAGTATTCATCTTTAGTAATAAAAAATATCTCCAAACAACATCATGTCCCCCAAGGGGATGCCACTAGAGTTAAGTCTCCAGTACAGGAATATTATAATACCTACATAAAAGGTTTTAAGTAGGAGAACAGTAGTAATGATTAGACTATAGAGAACAAATTCAAGAACTATTCTGATGGCTGTTTAACATGATTTCTTTAGTAGAGTAAGTGAACATGTTTATGGAGAACTCAGACTACTAAAATCCCTTTGGTCTATACTATGGCAGAGCCCTGGGACAAGCCCTGGGGCAAGGTCATGAATATTTGTAGATGTATATCCCAGGTGGACATAAAGTATTTAAAATCTTTTTATCCCTCAAATTTTTGAAAAACAATCAATTTGTTGGATCTATAGCCACATTTCAAGTGTGAGGGGCTAAACTGATCTATTGCACTAGAGATGCCTTATCCACCAGAGCAAATGTAACTCAGATAACTGTTTGGCTACTTGTGGTATTCCACCATCATCTAGCATTTGTTTAATAAAGGGGTGGGTCCTATGAATTGAATGGAGATATGGTGGGTACCATAACCCTGGTATTCTTTGTCTTTGAAGAGGATATTTATTATAGCTAAATCTTTTCCCTCTGAAATTCAGCATTGTTTTTGTTTTGCTCTCTTGGTCATAATCAGGGTAAGGGTACTTTTAGAAGCTTCCACTTTCACATTCCTATCAACTCTTTCTCCACAGTCCATAGAGCAAACATGAATGCTGTGCTGACTGCTGAGTACAATTATTCCATTGTACTTTCTTTGAAATTAAAGCTTAAAGAAATGGTTCAAGGTTTGATCAAGGACCCACTGGATATTTGCAAAAAGTGTTTGCACCAATACTTCATCATTATGGTGCGTCCATGTGCCCTTATAATAAATGTAGGGATTTGTCATGGTATTTTGGGTTCTTTGAGTTAATGTCAGCTTAAATTCTGTCTTCAACAGTACTCAAAAACTTGAGTATTTATTCAATGAAACCCAATAAAAGACATTTTAATGATTTGAAAAGTAAATTAAATTTTAAAAAAATAAATAAATAAAAACTTGAGGATAGTCCATTCTCAAAAAGCAACTTGTTCTGGAAAATGGCAAAAGTCCCTTTATAGATGGACTAAGTAAATACTAAGGCATGCTGCAGGATTTTAGAGTGTTTTCTCAACAGGACAAGTCTCCCCTTTCATGCCATGTGCTTTGGGTTTAAGAACTGAGTCAAGTCTGTAACCTAGGTAAAGAATTTTGATTTTTCATTGAGTACTACTTTACTCAAACCACTACTTCCCTACTTGATATTTTCTGTTCATATAAGTACCCTAGGTTACTGTTCTATCTCAAACTTCAAATCACAGTGGTCCATTCTGTCAGTCAAGGCATATGTCTCTCATTGCCATTTGGTCCATACTCTCTCTGTTGTAATTCACCTTGGCTCTGACTGTTAAATACCATAACCTGGCCTCTGCTATTTGCAATTCCCATCATGTGTGATACCAGGAGCCCAGATGCATATCAATCCACTACTTTCCTCTAAGTAGTGCACATGCTCCCTTTACTGACAAATTCCTACTGCCTTAGGGAAGAACATATCATTTGGGATCTATTGTAGCACAGTCAAGTATAGTGAAATGAAATAAGTATTTATTTAGATAGTGTCATGGAGATTATTCCTTGAGTTAACAGATGAACTCATCCTTTCATTATCTTCCTTCAAAATTTTAATAGCCATTAAAAATCAACAATACTTCTTTCCTTATAGTTACTGTTATCTCCTCATTGTTCAAGTAAAACAGGCATGGCGTGAATCACTGCTTCTCATTCAACATTTATGATCTCAGCTACTTACAAGTGAAAGAGTTAGGAATTTCAATGCAACAACAAACTAATAATTACCATCTGGTTATCAATGATGTTCGATAAATTTGAGCTAACAGGCCATACCCCCCAGGTGCCTTAAATTGGCCATGCCCCAGGTGCCTTAGATTATCCAGTGAGCCTGAGCTTTAACTTCCCGGAAGTGCATCTCTTGTGAGAATCCACATTTGGCAGGCTCTAAGTCCTTGCCCTTTCTGAACTTGGGAATACTCACCTTTCACAGGAATTCACCCCAGGGCGGGCTCACCCTTTCTGAGCCAATCTGGAGCCTACAAGTCCCACTTCCGCCCCTCTGTAACCGGATTTGCTACTTAACTCCCCCCCACCCCGCCAGGCCAGAACTTGCCCCTTTTCCCCTTCACCGCCTTCTTCTCACCAGCTTCCCTTTCCCCTTCTCCCCTTCTCCCCTCCTCCTTCCCCTTCTTCCCTTCCCATTCCCTTCTTCCCTTTCCCCTTTTTATGTCCCCTTTTTTTCCTTGCCCTGTCATTGCTCTTCCCCTTCTCACTGGCCTCCCTCTCCTTCCTTTTACTCCCCTTTCCTCCACATGCCCCTTTAGTCCCGACTGGCAGCCAAGGCTGTTTAATAAACCCCTTTGCTACATGGCAGTTTCTAGCATGGGTTTTTTGCCCTTCAAATGATCCAATTCCAAAAATTCTATCCTAAAATCCTGTATGCTAAGACTTTTGTCACCATGTGTAAACAAGTTGGATTGCTCAGCAAGCAGACACTGAAAATTTGATATTATGAAATTAATTACTTGAAGGTGATTCCAGGAAGCACTGATAAGAGATTGAAAAAGGACACAGGAAATGTATGGAAGTCACCAAAGGATGCTGAATGGAGCTGGTAACTACAAAATGTACCTAGAGCTCAATCACACTGGAAAGCTCTGGGTAATGGTGTAACGCACACCTTGAGATTAACCTGTCTGAGAGGATAGTGTACTGGGATATGTTTCCATCATTCATTCATTAATTGGGCACTTTTTATTGATATGAAAAAATATATGTGACAATTACATGACTCACAGAAGAAGGTTATGGACATCAGAAACTACTTTTAGGTAAACGCTTGGAAACCATCTGGTCATTGTTCATGGAAATAGTGAGAACTGAGGAAATATGAGCAGTCCATCTTCAGTGTCTGCTATAAGTGGTCTTTCCAAGGCTACAGAGTAACCTCACTTTTGCATTTAATGCTCAGTTCCTTGTAATATTCAACAGTTCCAATGTGAATTAAACTTAGTATTTTCCCTAGGAAAGTGATCATTGTTGTCTTTCTCTCCCTATTATTTTGATATCTTTCTCTCCCCTATTATTTTGATATTTCTTTTCTCCCTATTATTTTGATATCTCCAGTTTCTGACAGCTCCAGAGTTGGAAAATGGAAAGGAAGAGACATAGGGAAGAGTGGAATGTTTTGACTTGTCTGGAATTGTCACAAGCTGGTGTCAAGTGTTCTCTGGATCAGGACAAAGTATAAAGTGTACTCTTTATTTCATGGACACTCCTGCACAGTCTTTGGTCCTGCCTTTCACATAGTTTCATTAACTCAGTCTTTTCTAACTCATAGCTTTCTACTCTAAGATGTCCTTGGCTATTGTTTCTCTGTTCTGAGGCTTATGCATCTCTCTAGTAGGCCCTATAAAGCCGTGCTTCTCCTTTCTAGTGTGTGTAGACCTCATCTGTCCACAGAAAACTTCTGTGATCTCTTGACCCTGCCAAACTCTAAAAAATCAGGTTACCTTGCAACCATCTGTCTATTCCCTGATCACTGAGACAGTGAGCCAGTCACCTCTTTTCTTTTGGATATTTCTGTATGGGAATTAGACATTAGTCCCCTGCATTCCTCCAACCGCAAGACACAAATATACAACTTATAGAATCATGTCTTTGAAACTTCTCACAGCAGGCTTAAAGTGATGGACAGAATTCTCTGACCTCTTTCTTGAGGTTGGAGAGACAATTTTTACATTATATCCTCCCCATAAACTTTCCCAATCTCTTTCCTCAACTCTGCATATCCTATATGCATATAAAGGATTCAAGAATTATCTACCAAATCCTCTTACTTTTATGCAAAACAAAAACAAAAACCTTCATGAGGGGGGTCTACCTTAAAATTCGCTGTGGCTTCTGATATCTACTATCATCAGACCTGAGATGAAATTGGTACAAGATCCAATCTTAACAGCTTAGTTTTGATATTTAAAAAATCAATAATTTCTGAAAAGTCAAAATGTGGTTGCAGAAATAAATGTATAACCTTATTTTCCCCATTGTGGAAATGTTAGGGTAGAAAGAAAGTACAGGACAAATAGAAGAGAAAAAACATAACTCATAACTCCATAAACCACAGACAAATAATATATCATTTTGATTTATTTCTACCCAGTTGTTCTTTATTCTGTGCATGTGGTTTTTTACATGCTATGGTAATACTCTATATACAAATTCCTTTTGGGATTTCTTTTGACTTAACTCTGACATTTTCCATATGATTCTAAATACTTCGCAAGCAGGATTAATAAGGATAAACTACCTCATGGAGGGATACGTGCCACAATTTATTTTATTCTTCCCCAATTGCTAAACGTTATGATTGGCTCCAAATTTTACCAATTAATTCCATAAACATTCCCCCACCATCAACATTTTACCCTACATTTAGGATATAGTCACAGAGGTATGATTGCCAGCTTATAAGGGAGCCCTGAAGATTTAATAGGTCCTTTACATGTCTAAACCCCAACTCCTCACTTATGCTCTATTTTAGCTAGATAAACATTGAAAAGACTGAGAGAGGATCAGTATAGACCAGAGGCCAAGCCTCCAGTGCAGTTGACAGTACTGAGACCTTAGAAAAGATACAGAGAAGACCAAATGCAAGGATGCTCACATCTGATAGGTAACTTCATAGGATGATTTTGGCCGAAATAATTACATTCAATTAGTAGAATTGAATACAGAAATATCATTAGAGGCTCAGTTCTTTAAGACAGTTGTAAAATCCTCAAAATCTTGCAGATTATGCAGCCTATATAAATAAATGAATTGGACTAAATGGGTTTGCAAGAAATTGGAGAGCTTGTGCCCCATTTAAGGTAAGAAATCACTGTTCACTATCAGATACGCTTGTGAGATTTAATAGGATACCCAATTCAATTTAAATTTTAGATAAATAAGGAATTTTTAGTATGAGTATGTTCCAAATGTTGCATGGGACTTATTTTACTAAAACATTTTTTGTTGTTGTTCTTATTAAATTCAAGTTTAACTAGACTTTCTGTATTTATCTGTCAACTTTGGCCTTACTCAACCATTGCAATCCACATTTCTTGTGAAATCTCCTCATTTCTAAATCCTAACTAGTTCAAATGTTTTACAAATACATCTGGGGTCCAGATGATGGCAGTAGGCCATCAGTTAGGGAACTCTGGTGTTAAGAGTGTGATGCAGAATCCAGATTGAAACATTACCATTGGGAGGACAGTTGAAATGAATATTAATCATGTCTTCTTCATACCACTGATTTTTTTTTTTTTTTTAGAGCATGTGGGGACAGGGGAAGGACGGACAAAACAACAAGGTCCTAATACTTGCAAAGGAAGTTGGAAAAGAAAGGGAAAGTTTGGAATAATGTCAAGGAAAGGGAGCTCCGGACACAACACATGTAAACTCTTCGTACTTGACTACCTGATGTGGTCCCAACCCTACAGACTAGTAAAGTCAGGATATGCAATGAAATTCAAATTTGTTTAAAAAGCCATAGTCAGGTCAACCATTTTAAGGTGATATCAAATCCTCCTATGTTTAAACCCTGTAAGGGAAAAACCTCAGAGGAAGCAAATGAAGTTACTTGAGTTTGCATTTCTTAGAATAAAGCTAACTGTTGGCACATTTTAAACCCTGTTTGTTCATTAAGCATGTTTATGTTTGTTTGGTACTAAAATGGAGGCCATTTTATTGAAAAATCTTCTATGTATATCTACTAAACAAGAATGATTTCCTCTGAAGACGCTAAGTCTCAACATCCTAATTAAAATAAAATAAGGGCTTTCCAATCAGTTGTGGAAAGGAGACATTTAGAGAATTACCAAGAAGCACTGCAGAAGGAACATCATTAAATATGATGAATATAGGTAGCTGAACACTTTTCTGCTGCTAAATTGAATTCAGTGGGAAAGTGAAGGAGGTTTTATTTACTTGGTGCCAAGTCTTGATGCATCCATATAAATTGTTTGCCATGTGCAGAATTATGAGTCAAACAGCTTTGCTCCTGTAAAATAATTCTAGATGCACAGTTACCTGGATGTAGTTTCCAGAGATCTATATTCTACATACAGAATTCAATTTTTACTTTCATTGGAATAGGACTACCAATGTATACTCTAAGAAAAAGGAATGTCATTCCTAATTATCCCTAGCTGAACCTCAGCTTTCAGTTCAGAGCTGAAGTCCAGTCTTTTTAGTGAACTATTTAATTCATTTATCAGTGACCAAGAATAAATATGTATTCAATCAGGGAAGATATTAAAAATCTTTAGTTTTCCATATGGCATAAGTACTGACTAACTCAATGGAATAAAGAATGGGTCCAAACTCAATCAGAATAGATTTTTGCTGCTAAAAAATTCTAACCTTGTATCAGTACGTCAGAATTACGTGCAATCCAGAGACAGATACCTAAAGGGACAGAAAAATACTAATGCCAAACTGCCTTTATGAACTATATATTATAGTTCTTGATATTATAACTGCCATTAACATTAGAAGGCAACCTCACTGTTATCATTTAATTCAATGACTCATAGAAATAAGGCTCAGGAAAAAGGAGACAAGAAAATCAGAAAGTAAAACATCACAATCATCTAGTTTCGTTTTTGCTCAAAACATCATATAGATTGATGTGGTTTGCAAAGTAGTACAAGTATTTGCCTCTTGGTAACAATGCTTCTTTCTCATGTTACACTGAGACTCCCCCCAGCAAGAGGGGGCTAATTCACTTCCTTTTGAATTTGAACTATCCCTGTGATTTGATTTGACAACAGTGGAAAGCAAGACTCATGCACACTTTCAAGGTTTTACTTTGGAACTTGCTGCCACCATGCAAACAAGCCTGAGGGGACTTCTGGATGACATGTCCAGTTACACCTGTGGCCCCAGGTGAACTTTCAACTGACTACAGATACATGAAGAAGCCCAGCCAAGATGAATCATGGCCAACTCAGCAGACACATATAGCTGAAACATAGACTTTATAATATAATAAATTGATTGTTTCTTTAAGCCACAGATATTTGAGGAGGTTTATAATGTAGCAATATTCAATAGATAATGAATATAGTTGTACAGTTGTCCTAGCTAGTTATGGGAGGAAGGGGTGCAAAGAAAGCAGAAGCTGGAGTTTTTACTAGCAGACAAGAATACAGATACACACATTTCCCAATTTAGGCAAGTTGTCAGGAATTCTTTAGAAGCACAGGTCAATCTTTCTCATTTTCATAGTGCTAAATTTGACAAAAAGGTAGTCAATTGAATAAAAAGAAATTGGAGGGGTGATAAAGATGGTGTGCCATATTACAGTAAATAATGGAGAAATATTCTATATTATTCTATATATATTTCTATATTATTTTTCTCATTAATGTTACAAATAGGCAGAAATCACACTTTCAAAACTCAGAAATGTTTGTATTGAATATACTTTATATCATATATACATCATTTATATGTGTGTGTGTGTATATATATATATATATGTTTATGTATGTATATATATAATAAGGTATATTTTCCTAGAATACAAGACCTTAAGACATATAGAACTGGAGAACTGGAGCTGGGGAGTTGTCAATGAGTGGTAAATATTACATCAGGTTGAAGATAATAGAAGCCAGAATTTCAAAAAAGATTATACTGACTGTTATTTCAGAAGCATTACAAATTAGATGGACATTACTGATTCATAATGCCCTTGAATCCTGACAAGATGGACAAATGGAATGGGCTGTTCACTGATTCCTCTAAAATCAATCATGGAGAAACTGTATAGGTAAGATAGAAACATGGATCTGAGGAACAAACATTAAAGGAATGAGAATCTTCTGGGAAACTAATATTGAGAGAATGAAACAAAAGACTATGCTGAGCTAGTTTGCTTGCCTCTGTGTGCTTGCATGAGAGACGAGAGACAGAGAACAGGGAGTGGTGAGAATAGTGGAAAAAACCTGTGGCAAACCAACCCAACCCTGTTGAGGAAGAAGCAGGTGAGACAGAATATTTAAATTCTGTACTTGCTTGATATTAGCCAAATTATATTGTTGCACTGTGTGCATGTAGAAATTTGTAACAATAAATTCTACCATTATGTAAAACTATAATGCACCAACAAAAATATCAAAAAATAAATAGATCAATTCTGTTCTTGCTCATCTCCAGCAACACCTTAATAAAATCTCACTCTGTGTCACCTGTAGACATCAGTGTTAATAGTAGAGTTGACATAGAAGCCTCAGGCAGCTGAAAAGCCCATAGATGAGGAACTAATGAAAGCTTTTAGGAGTTAGAAGTTTTCTTATAGGAATTTACTGGATTTTAAGCTCTCCCCTTTACCCTGAGATCTGAGGACTCTTTATCTGGGAGGCTTTGTCTAAGAATCCCTTACTCGTATCTTCATTTTGTACTTTCTCACCTCTAGCCAAGATATAGAATCTCACCCCTGTATTTTTTCTTCTTCTACTTGACAGATATGCCCAAGTCTATGGCCCTCTGCCTGAAGGAGCAACCAGGATACTGAAGGCAAGCTAGTGATAGAAGTCCCGTAGAGGAGTAGCAGCTGGGGGCTCAAGAGCACTAGGTTTTGTGGTCTAGGCTAAGATTCAACCATCTAGCCTGAATTTGGCTTTTGATTTCTCACCAATATGAAATAAAAGCTCATAGAGTTCTTTACTATTAAAATCATTAAACACAAGACCTTCCCCAGGGGAGTTCCAATTTGGGGGTTAGTGTTATGGATATAAAGGCTGTCTCCCTTTCTTTGATGTCAGTTAGCCGCCTACTACATTCTTACACGTTGAGATTCTTTTCTAGTCCTCCTTAAGTTCAAGCAATATAAAAAGGAAATGTATGACCTAAAATGGCTTCTCTTCATAGAACTGCTCAAGATTGACCATTCTAGGAAGGATTTAATTAAATTTTTTAGTTATCCTTAATCTTTACCTTGTGAAATTTGGGGATGGGGAAAAAAAAAGTGTATGGGCAATTCTTCCTCTTCCTAACACATTTATTTTTGCCTGTCTTTCCCTATGTCTAGGCTGTTGTACCTACCTTATAAGCTTTGATTTTTCTCTTAACCAGTACAGCCTGAAATGTCATTGTGTAATTTAGTGCCTGACACATATATATACAAATACTGTGTGAATATAATACCAAATAAAGAAACAATTAAAATATATTTTACAACAGGGTGACTATGATTGATAACAATGTATTGGACTCTTGAGCATTTCTAGGAAAATAGATTTTAAACATTCTTACCCCCAAAAAAAGACTAATGTGGGAGATAATACATATGTTAATTAGTTCAGTCTAATTATTCACAATATATAGGTATCTCCAAACAGCATATTGTATATAATATATATAAGGTAAACAATTTCTGTATTTGTCAATTAAAATAATTAATTTATTTAAAAGAAACACAGCTAAGCTGAATGTGCATGTGCCTTGCAGAAAAAGACTTGACTCCTCAGTCATGGTGTATTTTACCTTCCATATTTGTTTTCTACCCAGAGAAATGGGTTATTTGCTATTTCATGATATATAGAGTATCCAAAGTAGCTTTGTGAATATTACTGTAAAATGAAATCATAGCACTAGTGCCCCAAAACAGTGTCCTAGTGAAGTGAAACTCCAAAGGACTTTATAAAAATTGTCACAGGCCAGCCATGGGCTGTGTGTGTGAGCTATGGGCATTTGAGCACATGGGAGGACTAGCCTGATGATGCATCCTATTTGGGCCATTGAACACATGAGGGCACTTTCCTCTTGCTCTACCTTTGATCCCACACAGCACCTGAGATGGTGTGACTTTCCAAGATGTCAATCAATCTACTGACCACAAGACATCACAAAACTAGACTCAACCTCCTGAAACCTTACCCCTTGTCTTATTTCAAAAGAATATTCCATCGAACCTCCCTTTGTGTACCCCCTATAAAAATAAAGAATCCGGGTGCAAGCTCTCTCTTTCCAATGGACCCCTAATGTGGAGAGCCGTCCCGGATTTTGAAACGGTATTTCTGTGGGCTTGCATGCTTTCTTTGCTGTTTGCTCAGTTATTGATGTAGCCAGATTTTGTGAACCCAGCATAGGTCCCCAGCCCAGCTAGTTGGTGATAAAAAACCAAGACAGAAGACATGTTCCTGAAGAGCAGGGAGCCCTGGAGTACTGTGATTGCACCCTGAAAATTCGGCTGGGCACTGATGCTCTTACCTCTAGCTCTCTTACTACATTCTTAGCTCCTAAAGCTACAGCAACTCAAGGATACAATCTAGAATTTGGCAGTTAAATTTTATTAATATGAAATTTTGACATTTTTATCTTGCCAATGAAGACTATTTTACTCTCATTCATCATCACTCCACCCTGAAGATTGACAAGCACCACCGTTAGTTAGCATTATCCTAAGCACTATAAATATTTCAAATAGTTTCTGATTTAGGGAATGAATTCGAAGAATGCACAAAATTATCTGGAAAAAATATAAGACAATGTCGTTAAGTACCAGGAAGAGCCACATAAGAATCAAGAAGAGAAGTAGGAAAGGGATAGGACAAATAGCAGGCTCAACATACACCTTGAAATGTGTAGAAGAACCATGAATGGAGCCAGATAGCCATGAAAATGTAGTTCAAATTTCCTTGATGTTTTGTTTTTGGCATAGTGAAGAAAAGAACAAAGTTTGGATGAACAAAGTGATGAACTGTATTCTGATTTATGTATTCTGATCATATAGCATAGTTAATGTAGTTAATAGCTAATGTACTATTATTATGTACCATCAGATATTCTGGTTATATGCTGACTTTATGGTTAATCCAACAGCATTTGTGCAGCTGTCATAATGATATCTGGGATTAAGTTCTCATGGTCAAATAAACTGACCAATGAGTCCAGGGAGTTTTTCATGTCACCATCCAGTGTTGCTGAGGTTAGAGGAATGATGAGAACCAGGAAATTTTAAAATTTATAAAACAAAAGAGAAAACAGCTGTAAAAGATGAGATCCAAATAGACAAATTTGTCTAAAAAGAAAAACAGATGTTGCTCAAATTTATTCCCTGTTTCTTCCTGTCAATGATGTAACTCTATGAACTTAGATATTAATCCCAGATGGTTTGGTCAAAAGGAGACCTGTGGCCAGAGATCTCGTCTCAACAAATTTGGTAGATCTATAAACTTTTCATTATTATATTCTAGTTCTTCATTTGCATGACTTTTAATTTATAGATAGATAAAGTAGAGATTTTAAAGCTTGCTTCATAATTATTTATATTTGCATAAATTCAAGCAAGAAATTATTTTGAAAGATTATCAAAATCAAGTCCAAGCACTGTGAACTGTCATTGTCAGCATTTATAGGAAAATGAATTGTAAGATTAAGACTGCAATATGCATAGCACATTGCTTAACTTAATATCATAGAGTGCTAAAACTATAGTGACAGATCAGAAAAAAGAATGGTTGAAAGTTAAAATGATAATAATTATTCAGCTCAACAAGTTTAAAGAAAAGTCAACAAAGTAAATGAAAATACCATATTTATAGAAAATTAACAAAATCAAAAGTGAGATCTTGCTGGGCACTGTGGTGCATGTCTGTAATCCCAGCAACTCAATAAGCTGAGACAGTAGAATCTTGGGTTCAAAACCAGCCTTAGTAATGGTGAAGTGCTAAACAACTCAGTGAGACCTTGTCTCTAAATAAAATACAAAATAGGACTGGGGATATATCTCAGTGGTCCAGTGCCCCTGAGTTCAATGCCTGGTACAAAAAAAAAAAAAAAAAAAGAGATCTTTGAAAAGGTTAATAGGTAACTTACACAATCAAACAAGTAAAGCAGAAATAATTGAATAAACACAATCAAACAGAAGGGTTAATGTAAGAGCCTTTGATGAGGAAGTAGCTCTGAGATGGCAGCTGGCTGAGAGCCAAGAGGTTTGTCAGAAGCTTTGTTTGCTACAACTTACACCTGACCTTTATTGACTAAGAATTTTTCTGTACTCGTGGTACTGCGTGCTGCACCTGTAAGTGGAGCTTGTGAGACACGTGTATGCTTATTAAGAGAACTAATGCATCTGTGATGCTGTAGCACTAAGTTGAGCTTGTGATGAGACACGTGTATACTTATTAAGAGAACTAATGGGTAAAGAGTATTTAACCAGACGGTAGAGAGGAACGGGGGGGGGGGGGGGGGGGCGGAATCAGAGAGAAGATAGAGAAGGGAGAGGAAAAGAAGAAGAAGGAACAATAAAGGAACCACTCATTCCCAGTCTGCCTCCGATTTCTTTCCCGTGGTATCATTGCTGCAGCGGCAACAGGTTAAACTCATAGAAGCAGGGAGTAGGAAGGCGGTTTCCAGGGACTGGAGGAAAGGGGCAATGGAGCAATGTGGACCAAAGAATATGCAAATGGTTACTGTGTAGACTTAATACATTAATTAGCTGGAATGAGGTAATGATTTTTCAGTATATATCAAAACATCAAGATATTGGGAGAAGGAGGAAAGATAGCGGACAGCAGAGAGGTGCTCTCAAGAGACTGTCACTAAAAGAGGCTTAGTGGGAAGTTTGAATGTGTTCCTAGCAATACTCCTGCAACTGAGAGGGACTTGGGACATCCGTGCACCTCTGGGTGGTAAAATACAATGAACTCCAGACCGCTGACGCATGGGGACCCAGTGTAAGCAGCCCACAAATGGAACCAGCATTAGCGGTGCAGCAGCCATGGTAACATTGTAGTAAGGGAAGTACGGACGATGGCTTTAAAATCGAACAGCACAGAAGACTCGAGCAACGTCCTCATAGACTTCTTTCATGCAAATTGCCGAACTGGATCTGTACGCTTCAGAGTGACACACAGGTCTGTGGTACTGCTGTTGAGACCAGGAAAAGCGCTGCCATCTTGGAGGAAAGCCACAGCTGACCGGGACACAGAAACAAGGAAGAAAAGCAGCTGCAGGCATCTAAGGATCCTGCCAGGGCTCTGAGAACAGCACACACCTAGGTGAGACGCGGGCAGCCAGCAGGGGAGAGCCTGTCTGAGGCCAGCGCAGCAACCCCGAGAGCTATAACTGGGGGCGGGCGTGGGGAATGTGCGCCTATTGGATGAACCCTTTCCCGGTGCCATTCACGTGCTAACACCCCCCACCCCCAGCCACTCTTCCATTGTGCCATTCTGCCGCTGGCCAAAGGTGCAGACTTGAATCCACTAACTGGTACTCTGTGGCTGTATGGGCGTGATCCAGGACAACTGGCTTAAACTGGAAGGGAGAAAAGAAGAGCTTCCCAGGGTCCTGTTTGTTCGAGACTTGTTCCTGGTTTCGACTCTGGGTTTTTTGTTTGTTTGTTTGTTTGTTTGTTTGTTTGTTGGTTTGTGCTTGTTTTTGTTTTCTTTGTTTTTTTGGTTGATTGTTTTATTTGTTCTTTATTTTTGCTTTGTTTTGTTTTTGTTCTGTTTGATAGTGTGCTTATTTGTTTATTTTTGCTCCTCTTTCTTTCTTTTCTTCCCTTCTCACTTTTGTCTCTTTTCTTCTTTTCTCATCTTTTCTATTTATACCCTGTCATTGCATACTCATCAGAGGTGAAAACAAGTTATACGCAGAAATTGGGATTTCTAGATCTGGGGCAATTGAATTACACAGCAAAGCGGTGTTAAATATAGTTTACTCTCTATTTTCTTGACTCACTTTCTCTCTTCTCTCTCTTACACTAATTCTTATTTCTTTGTTATCTTTTATTGTTCCTTTTAATTTTTATTCTCCATCTTTCTTTTTTTTCTTCTCTCAAAGGCCACATAAGTTTGGTTTATATATAAATCGGTCTTCCCTCTAAATTGCTCACTCCATTCTCTTTCCTATCCCATTTGCTGATATTAAACCACTTCCATAGAATTCTATTTTCATACTTCCTAAGAAGGAAGATCTCAATAACCTCACTTCCTTCTTCCTAAACATATCATCTCTGTGTCCAATACTGAAACTATAAACCCCAACACAAGCATACAGAGTAAGTTGGAAACAATATCTGAGTTAACTAAATCTGTACATTGTGATCAAACTGTGATTTGCTGAATAGAATAGTGTTAGATCTTAAAGTGTAGAGTATTTATAAGGGGATCCGACAACATTGTATCACAGGAGCAACATAAGGCTATAAGGTGAAATCAAAATAGTCAAGGTCCCACATTGCTAGAAGAATAGACACACAAGAATTATGAAGAAACAAGGGAAGAAAGTGACTGAAACAAATCAACATACCCCCTCAGTAGATTCCATGGCAAGCACAGTTGGTCAAATGCCAGAGATGGAATGTATAAATTACATATTCCAAATGCTTATGGATCTTCAGAGTGAATTAAAAAATGAGAAGAGAGAGCAAATACAGGTGGTAAAACAGCATTTTTACAAAGAACTCCAAAAACAAATAAAGGAAGCAAAAGATTACGTCAATAGGGAGATAGAGATTCTAAAGAGAAACCAAACAGAAATTCTGGAAATGAAAGTAGCAATAAACCAAACTAAATGCTCAATTGAAAGCATAACCAACAGAATAGACCACTTAGAAGAAAGGACCTCAGATAATGAAGACAAAATATATATACGGAGAAAAAAATCTAGATTACACGGAAAAAGTGGTAAGAAATCAAGAACAGAGCATTCAGGAATTATGGGATAACATAAAAAGACCAAACTTAAGAGTGATTGGAGTAGAAGAAGGTACAGAGTTTCAAGCCAAAGGAATGAGTAATTTATTCAATGAAATAATAGCAGAAAATTTTCCAAACTTGAGGAATGAATGGGAAAACCAAGTTCAAAAGGCTTACAAAACACCAAACGTACAAAATCACAACAGATCCACACCCAGGCACATCATAATGAAAATGCCTAATATACTGGGCAAGGAGAGAATATTAAAAGCCACAAGAGAAAGGATGCAGATTATATATAGGGGGAAATCAATCAGACTATGCTCAGATTTTTCAACCCAGACCTTAAAAGCTAGAAGATCCTGGAATAGCATATTTCAAGCTCTGAAAGAAAATGGATGTCAACCAAGAATCATATATCCAGCAAAATTGAGCTTTAGATTTGAAGATGAAATAAAAACCTTCCACGACAAACAAAAGTTGAAAGATTTCACAACTCAAAAGCCAGCACTTCTGAATATCTTGGACAAAATTTTCCACGAAGAAGAAGAGAAAAATAACAATGAAAATCAACAAAGGGAGATATTAAACTAAAGGAAATACCAACCAGAGGAGAAAACAAACTGAGTTAAATACCATAAACAAATAAAAATGGATGGGAATAAGAATCACATCTCAGTAATAACCCTGAATGTTAATGGCCTAAACTCACCATTCAAAAGACACAGATTGTCAGATTGGATTAAAAGAAACAACCCAAAAATTTGCTATCTACAAGAAACACACCTCATAGAAAAAGACATCAATAGACTGAAGGTGAAAGGCTTCATGGGCTGCGGATGCAGGCAGGGGTTTCCATTCTCATATCAAATAAGGTAGACTTCAAGCCAAAGCTAATCAAAAGGGATAAAGATGGATATTTCTTACTACTTAAGGGAACCATTCATCAACAAGATATAACAATTATAAGTCTATATGCCCCAAATAATGGAGCACCTACATTCATCAAACAAACCCTTCTCAAATTCAAGAGTAAAATAGAACACAACACAGTTAATGTAGGGGACTTCCACACACCTCTCTCACCAATGGATAGATCATCCAAACAAAAGCTAAATAAAGAAATTTTAGGCCTCATTAAAACAATTAGTAACTTAGACATAACAGACATATATAGAATATTTCATCCCTCAGTAAGCGAATACACTTTCTCCTCAGCAGCACGTGGCTCCTTCTCCAAAATTCACCATATATTATGTCACAAAGCAACTCTCAGCAAGTATAAAATAATAGAAATACTACCCTGCATTCTATCAGATCATAATGGGATGAAATTGGAAATCAATGATAAAACAAGAAATAAAAAAAACTACTCCAACAACTGGAAGCTAAACAACATGCTACTGAATGAACAAGGGGTTGAAGAAGACATCAAGGAAGAGATTAAAAAATTCCTAGAGTTAAGAGCCTTGTATGAGGAAGTAGCTAAGATGGCGGCTGGCTGAGAGCCAAAGAGGAGGCGTTTGTTTTCTCCTGACCTTAATGTAATCAACTAAGAATCTTTCTGTGCCTGTGAACACTGTGTGATGCACCTCTAAGTTGAACTTGTGACACATGTATACTTGTTAAAGTGAAGAGTATTTAACCAGGTAGGGCTGGCGAGAGGGTTGGTTGGAGTTGGAGAGAGAATACAGAAGAGAAAGCAGAGAAGAAGCAAGAATAAAGAACCTACTCATTCCCAGTCTGCCTCCGATTTCTTTCCCATGGTATCGTTGCTGCAGGCGGCAATAGCTCCAGGCGGCAATAAGTGGTGGCCCGTACGGGGAATCGGCATGGCAGGTAAGAACTGAGGAACATCACAGGAGCCTCTAGTCAGAGTGGTTAAAATGGGTTCAAAAATAACTAAGACCAGAGTGATAAAGGCTATTGAAGAATTCTTAGATATAGCTGAGTCAGTTGTTAGTGAGGAGGATTTGGAAAAAAGTGAAAGTGATCATGAGAGCACAGCTTCCGCTGAGTCAGTTAGGACCAGTGAGGATAGTATTAGTGAGGAGGAATTAAGTAAAAGTGATCCTGAGAGCATAATCTCTGATAAGAAGAGCAAAAGGAAATTAAAAGGGACCAAAATAAAAAACCTTCAAGTGGAGGAACCACTTGTGCCCTCTGCTCCCCCATGGGTTGAATCAATTACAGAAATTATGAGGGGTCTTTCTAGGTGAGCAGAGATTAAGGATCTTTCTAAGCACTTGCGTGCCCTTGAGTGTGAAAATTTGCAGGGACATTGGGATCTGCCAGTGTTTGAAAATCAAAACAAACAGAGGTACCATCAATCTTTAGATTTCAAAATTATAAAAAATTTTGAAAAAGCAACAATGACATATGGGCCCCAAGCTCCTTTCACCATAAGCACATTAGAAGCTCTTAATACTTTGAATTTATCTCATTCAGATTGGAAAGGCTTATGTAAGGCAATATTGAGCGGGGGACAATACTTGGTTTGGAGGTCTCAATTCCAATAGTTCTGTGTTGAAACAGCTCGAAGAAATGCGACTGCAGGATTTCCAGACGGTAACATAGACATGTTAACCGGAGAAGGGCAATATGCTGATTTAAAGATTCAGATTCAGTAAGATCCTGGAGTTTACACTCAAATATACGCTGCAGCTGTTAGGGCATGGAAAACTTTACAAGGAACTGGTGAATTACAGGGTAGCTTGTCTAAAGTAATTCAGGGACCCAATAAGCCATATGCCGAATTTAAGATGTTCTTTCAGGCACATGGCAGGGCCCAGACCCAGTATTAATTTGGGGGAGAGGATCTGTTTGTGTCTTTCCACAGCATGAGTCCTCGCCGGTATGGATACCATCATGATTAATAAAACAGGTGCCAAATCAAAAGGGCCAAGATGAAGTCATTGCAGATCCCCCTCTTACATAGTGGAAAAGAGGTAATTTGTTATCAGTCCGCACACCTGCGCGAGTTTGTCTCTTTTCCAACAAGGGGACCTCATCTTTGCTTTTTCAGCTAAGAAACAAGCTGCGCGCTTTTTTCTTCAATAAATTCACAACGTAAGTCTCATTCCCCCCCGGCCGGGAGGAGAGGATATCTCTTTAGTGTGCGCACAATTGTGTTTTTCTTTTTTATATATGTCTTTATGTCTGTGCATTTGTCTAGATTTCATGTAAATGTGACATCAAAAATATATGTCTTTATGTCTGTGCGTCTGTCCAGATTTCATGTAAATGTGACATCACAAATAACAAAAACTGAGCGCTCATGAAAATTAATATAAAAAAATGGATCCAAATACCTTTAATTTATTTAAGTCAAAAATATTAAATTGGGTAAACAAATAAAAATGAAGATACCTTCAAACTTAATTTATAAGTATCCCTAGGACTTCTCTTCAGCAAGGAATATGACTAATACTGTTCAACCTGATATTTTGGTATTATTTTGTAATTAACTTTATTTGTTAAAACAGCTGATTAAGTTAAATCAACTTTATTTGTTAAACAGCTGATTAATTTAAATTGTTTCAACAGGTATGTTCATAAAAGGTTGATGTATATGCAGAGGCTCAAAAGTTCCAGCTAACAAAATATTTTTCTAAAATACTCTTAGCTTTTCTTTAATTTATCTTAAATATAATATTTTGTCAGCTAAATACTCTGTCTTTCTTTAATCCGTTCACAATTCAAAAAATGTGATATTTTGCCAGCTAATGTTTGTGGGAGCTCAAGCAGCAATGTATGTGAGCAGAGATCAACTTTAGATACCTGACCTAAGATCTAATAATTCTATTTTTTAGTTTGAATTGCACTCCTGCAACTCGCTTCTTGACTCAGTGCTGAAATGGCACTGCCTTTCCTTTAATAATTGATGCTTGAGTCTCTAGGTAGCGGGCCCTGAAGACTTGCCAGTGGCATTGTCTAGACATAAAAGAGACGGCTACTGCTGCTACAGCTGCAGGGATCACAATCGCTACAAGCGTCCCTATTGCTCAAGCATTAAACAACTTCACCAGCAGTATGGCCTCTGCTCTGCATGCATGGGGCCTCCTAGATCAACACCACATTTTGAAAAAAATTCAATCAACATGTTGCTCCAAGAGCAAGTGGACATTTTGGCAGATCTTTCTACTATAGGATGTTTAGGACATTACACAGGACAATACCAATGGGTATCCCTTTTCTTAACCCTAATAGGGCAGCTGATTTGTCTAGAGAACTCAGTACATTACTTAATGGAACTTAGGGCAGCTGATTTGTCTAGAGAACTTAGTATGCTACTTAATGGAACTTGGCTTATCAGCACAAAGCTTGCCGCCTTAAAACCAGAGCATCTCCTCATGATTGGTTGGCTTGATTGGACAGCTGGTAGTCAAAGATGGGAAAGTCTCATGTGGCCGACATATCAACCTAAGACAGGAGTCACGGGCACAGCCTTGATTATCCAATGACGGGTAAGAATGTTGGTTGCACATGTAGACGCCTAAGACAGGCACAGTTGAGCCTGATGTGGTGAGGGTCGTCACCCATCCATTTAAGCTATCCCTCTTTTAAAACAAAAGGGGGGAAATGTAAGAGCCTTGTATGAGGAAGTAGCTAAGATGGCGGCTGGCTGAGAGCCAAAGAGGAGGCATTTAATTGTTTTCTCCTGACCTTAATGTAATCAACTAAGAATCTTTCTGTGCTTGTGAACACTGTGTGACGCGCCTGTAAGTTGAGCTTGTGACACATGTATACTTGTTAAAGTGAAGAGTATTTAACCAGGTAGGGCTGGCGAGAGGGTTGGTTGGAGTTGGAGAGAGAATACAGAAGAGAAAGCAGAGAAGAAGCAAGAATAAAGAACCTACTCATTCCCAGTCTGCCTCCGATTTCTTTCCCATGGTATCGTTGCTGCAGGCGGCAATAGCTCCAAGCGGCAACACTAGAGGTAAATTAGAACACAGATATACTGTATAGAAATCTCTGGGACACTATGAAGGCAGTAGTAAGAGGAAAATTCATTGCACTGAGTTCCTTCCTTAAAAGAAAACAACAACAACAATAACAAATAAATGACTTAACATCACACCTCAAAGCACTAGAAAAAGAGGAACAGATCAACACTAAGAGCAGTAGAAGACAGGAAATAATTAAAATCAGAGCTGAAATTAATGAAATTCAGACTACAGAAACAATTCAAAGAATTGACAAAACCAAAAGTTGATTCTTTGAAAAAATAAATAAAATTGACAGACCCCTAGTGATGCTAATGAAAAGAAGAAGAGAAAAAACTCAAATTCCTAACATTGGTGATGAAATAGGAAATATCACAACAAACACCTCAGATATACAGAAGATAATTAGAAATTACTTCGAAAACTTGTACTCTAATAAAATAGAAAATATTGAAAGCATTGACAGATTTCTAGAGTCGTATGAATTGCCCATACTGGAACTGGAGGATATACACAATTTAAACAAATCAATTTCAAGCGAAGAAATAGAAGACACCATCAAAAAACTACCAAGAAAAAGTCCGGGTCCTGATGGGTTTACAGCTGAGTTCTCCAAGACCTTCAAAGAATAACTAATACCAATGCTCTTCAAATTATTTCAAGAAATAGAAAAAAAAGGAGCTCTACCAGACTCTTTCTATGAGGCCAATATCACATTAATTCCAAAGCCAAGCAAAGACACAACCAAAAAACAAAACATCAGGCCAATATCTTTATTGAACATAGATGCAAAAATCCTCAACAAAATTCTGGCAAATCGGGTACAAAAACATATCAAAAAGATAGTGCACCACGATCAAGTGGGGTTTATCCCAGGGATGCAAGGCTGATTCAACATTCGGAAATCAATAAACATAATACATCACATCAATAGACTTAAAGTAAAAATCATATGATCATCTCAATAGACGCAGAAAAAGCATTTGACAAAATACAACACCCCTTTATGTTCAAAGCTCTAGCAAAATTAGGAATAACAGGAACATATCTCAACATTATAAAAGCTATCTATGCAAAACCTCAAGCTAACATTATCTTAAATGGAGAAAAATTGAAAGCATTTCCTCTAAAAATGGGAACAAGACAGGGATGCCCCCTTTCACCACTGCTATTTAACATAGTACTTGAAACTCTGGCCAGAGCAATTAGACAGACAAAAGAAATTAGAGGGATCCAGATAGGAAAAGAAGAGCTCAAATTAGCACTTTTTGCTGATGACATGATAATATACCTAGAAGACCCAAAAAACTCTACCAGAAAACTTTTACAACTAGTCAATGAATTCGGCAAAGTATCAGGATACAAAATCAATACCCATAAGTCAAAGGCATTTTTGTACATCAGTGACAAAGCCTCTGAAAGGAAAATGATGAAAACTACCCCATTTACAATAGCATCAAAAAATAAAATAAAATGCCTGGGAATCAACTTAACGAAAGAGGTGAAGGACCTCTATAACAAAAACTATAGAAGACTAAAGAAAGAAATTATAGAAGACCTCATAAGATGGAAAGACCTTCCTTGTTCTTGGATAGGTAGAATTAATATTGTCAAAATGTCCATACTACCAAAAGCATTATACAGATTTAATGCAATTCCAATCAAAATCCCATTGTAATTATTCAAAGAAACAGTAAAAGGAGTCATGAAATTTATCTGGAAAAATAAGAGACCAAGAATAGCTAAAGCAATCCTGAACAAAAAAAAAAAAAAAAAGTGAAGCAGGTGGCATCACCATACCGGACTTTAAATTACACTATAGAGCAATAGTAACAAAAACAGCATGGTATTGGCACCAAAACAGACTGGTAGACCAATGGTACAGATTGAGGACACAGAGACTAATACATATAATTTCAGCTATCTTATATTAGACAAAGACGCCAAAAATGTACAGTGGAGAAAGGATAGCCTCTTCAACAAATGGTGCTGGGAAAACTGGAAATCCATATGCAACAAAATGATATTAAAGCCTTTTCTCTCACCATGCACAAAACTCAATTAAAAGTGGATCAAGGACCTAGAAATTAGACCAGAGACAATACGCCTAATAGAAAAAAAAGTAAGCTCCAGTTTCCAGCATGTCAGATTAGGCCCCAAGTTCCTTAATAAGAATCCTGTAGTGCAAGAATTATTACCAAGAATTAATGAATGGGATAGATTTAAACTAAAAAGCTTCTTCTCAGCAAAAGAAACAATCAGCGAGGTGAATAGAGAGCCAACTAATTGGGAACAAATATTTAATACGTGCACATCAGATAGAGCACTAATTTCTAGAATATATAAAGAACTCAAAAAACTTAACACCAAAAAAAAAAAAAAAAAAAAACCAAAAACAAATAACCCAATCAATAAATGGGCTAAGGAATTGAAAAGACATTTCTCAGAAGAAGATACACAATTAATCAACAAATACATGAAAAAATGCTCAACATTGCTGGCAATTAGAGAAATGCAAATCATAACTACTCTAAGATTTCATTTCACTCCAGTCAGAATGATATCTACCAAGAACACAAACAACAATAAACGTTGGAGAGGATGTGGGGAAAAAGGCACACTCATACATTGCTGGTGGGACTGCAAAATGGTGCAACCATTATGGAAAGCAGTATGGAGATTTCTTGGAAAACTGAGAATGGAACCACCCTATGACCCAGCTATCCCACTACTGGATATATTCCCAAAGGACTTAAAAAACATCATATTACAGTGACACAGCCACTTCAATATTTATAGCAGCACAATTCACAATAGCTATGTTGTGGAACCAACCTAGATGTCCCTCAGTAGATGAGTGGATAAAGAAAATGTGGTATTAGCACTTGGGAGGCTGAGGCAGGAGGATCGCAAGTTCAAAGCCAGCCTCAGCAATGGCGAGGAACTTAGCAACTCAGTGAGACCCTGTCTCTAAAAAATACAAAAAAGGGCTGGGGATGTGGCCCAGTGGTCGAGTGCCCCTGAGTTCAAGTCCCTGGTACCAAAAAAAAAAAAAAAAAAAAAAAAAAAAGTGGTATATAAACACTATGGAATTATACTCAGCAATAAAAGAGAATAAAATAATGGCATTTGCAGGTAAATGGATGAAGTTGGAGAATATAAAGCTAAGTGAAATCAGTGAATCTCAAAAATTCAAATAGCGAATGTTTGCTCTGATATAAGGAGGCTGGCTCACAGTATTGTTGGGTCGGGGTACATAGGAGGATTAGAGGAACACTATAATGGTCAAATGGAAGGGAGGGGGGGAGGGAGGGAGCAAGGTGGGATGGAGGGGAGAAAAAGTAAAAGTTGTTGAATAAGATGGATATTATTATTCTAAATGCATGACTAAAGACTTGAATGCTACAAATATACTTTGTACACAAACTGTTTTGTGTAAAAAGATGCTCTATATGTGCAGTATGGATTGTAATATATACTACTACTATAAATTAAAAAAAAATAAAAAACCCCTTCAAGGTTCACATCTTAAATATTTACAATTTTATATGTTCAACAGATTAAAGAATATAAAAATAGAAATTAAACAAAATAAAGACTATAAGAATAGAAATATTGTATCTTTATAGCAGAAATACAAAATGCAACAAAATAAAATATGAAGTTATTAAATATTAAATTAGGAAATTCATATTAAGTGGATTCAATTTGGCAAGATACAATACCAAAATTGGCTGAAGAAAATATTTCAGTATGCCATGATATTTAGACATATTGAAATATGAATTCACAATCTTCTTGCAAATAAGCCTAGTTTTTAATCATTTTACAAGCAAGTTCACACCAACATTTTTATAGATGATAATTAACTAGATCTAATGCCGGTATTTCAAGCTGTCTGGACTAAAGTTTATGCACTCCATCTTAAAATAGTGATTTTTTTTTTAAAAAAAATCTTTTTTTTTTTTTTTATTTATTTATTTTTATGTGGTGCTGAGGATCGAACCCATTGCCTCATGCATGCTAGGCAAGCATGCTACCATGGATCTACATCCCTAGCCTTAAAATAGTGTTTTAATGTGGCTGAAATTAATACAAGCAGTTCTTAGTACATAGTATTACAGTAACAATTATACTGAACTATAGTTTAGTATTAAGTATATAATAAAATAAGTATATTTTCTCACTTATGAATGCAATAAATAAGGTCTATAAGAGTCCAGTATTTGCCATATTTTTCAAGAAGCCAGTGAGCATCAATGTTATTTTGAAATATCTGCAATAATTGCAAAGTGATGTGAAATTATTTAACTTTTATTACAGGAACTTTAACATTAAGGCAATGTAAATATTACTGTTTTCTGCCTTTCTTCACAATTTGGCAAGTGCTAAAATTCAGTTTGGGTTTAGTGAAAATTAATACAGATTTTTTTCCCATCCACATTTTGGAAATCTCAAAGTCTGTCCATAGTCTCTTTGGTTCTTAGAACCCAGTTGAAGAATCCCAATAGGAAAATTACTTAACCTTTTGTACTTCAATTTCTTTATCTGTAAAATGGAAATAATATTACTACTTACCATGACAATTGTTGAAAAATAATATGTATAAATATAAATCTACTAGAATAAAGTTGAACATAAATATTTGCTGCTTGTTGGTGTTATGGATCATTCAATAGACAGTTGATTTCTATTTAGTAAACATTGTTCCAAAATATAAAGATGGCACCAAGCTGATTTATGATAGTATTACAGTAACAATTATATTGAAATATAGTTTAAAGCAAGTGCTTTTATTATATATATTAAAGCAAGTGCCATCATCCCTAATCAGATAAGGGCAACATATAAAAGCCATCACTGGCCTATTTGACTTAAAACAAAGCTGAAGAACTCTAAAATACATGCATTTGCTAATAATAGATTATGCTTAGAGTCCGTGTGTCAACACTACAAAATCTACCAATGATATTCACCACAATTGTGGTCCCAAAGATAACAACAATATCATCTTCAAAGACACACACACACACACACACACACACATACACACACACACAGGTATTTGTCAAAGTCCAGCACCTTACTTAGTAAAAAAGTTTAAAAAAAAAAAAAAAGCAATCAAGGAATATTAATAAAGCTCCTTAATTTGGTAAATATTGAAATTCAAATAGAGTAAAAATTACATGGAGAATATGTACATAAAAGCTCTTTAAGATCAGAAATTAGTAAAAGCATCTACTATCAACATTACTTCTTATAGTCTGGTCAATACAATCAAAATAAATAAAAGATAAAAAGTACTAAAGAAGAGTTTACCCAGGTAGAAAAATCAGCAGAATGAATAGAAAACCCACTGGCATCAATAAGAAATTTTAACATGCCTGTCAAAATCAAAATAAATATTTAAAAAATATGTTTGCATTTTTGTGCTTATATAAATATGTCAAAATAGACTTTACTATCATATATAACTAAAAAAGAGCCAATAAAATACATTGTGTTTCTCTATATAAAAAATATGAAAATATAACAAAAATACAAATAATATTTTTTGGTAGCAATAAAAGCTAAGAGTCATAATAATAACAAAAACTAAAAGTATCTAACAATCATTTTATCAAAAATACTAAGGTCCAGACCCCAGCTTGGTTCAGCAGGGGAACAAAGTCCCGGCCTGCAAGAGTTCCAGGTAGGCCCCAGTGGCATGCTTTCCCAGCTAGGCCCGCCCACCTCAGAGACACCATTCCTGCTCAGGTCATCAGGGGAATAAGTCCCCGCCTGCAAGAGTTCTAGCTAGGCCCGCCCACATCGGAGATGCCATCCTGGCTCAGGATGGCAAGGGAACAATCCCTGACCTGCAAGAATTCCAGCTAGGCCCTCTGGCGTGCTTTCCTAGCTCAGCTTGCCCACTCAGGAGCCACAGGTAATCTCCGCCTCTGCCTACAGGTCAGGGAACAGGCCCTGGGCCCAGGAACAGGGAATATTACATGGGGATACCCATCTTTTGTTTCTTTTAGTAACACTCTAATTCTCATGATTACACTCTCACTAGTCAAATAATCTAATACCTCTATCTTCTCACATCCTACCTCACAATTGTTTTAGCCAACCCATAAGTACCTCCTTCTACCATTAGATACTGTGAACCACCCTACAAAAATACTGACTAAATGGTAGAAGATAATTGATCTCATCATTTATGGCTAAAGTGTCAAAATTGTAAATATAAAACTTGAAACTAACTGATATATGGCAATACATTGGGTACTTTGAATGCTGTAATATTGATCTTTCCATTAAAAGTGAGGCATCGGGTAACCTGTAGAGAAGATATAAGACAATAGGACAGAAACAATAGTACCTCAGACTGACACTGCAAGAGGAGAAAACACATAGATAGCATGAAGAAACAAGGGAGGAAAATGCCCCAAACAAACCAAGATACTACAGCAATAGAATCCATAGAAAGCACAGTAGGTGAAATGTCGGAAAAGGAGTTCCGAATATACATAATTAAAATGATTCGGGATTTAAAAAAATGACCTGAGTGAACAGATACAGGCAAAAATTGATCTCTCCAACAAACAGATAAAGATCAAATACAGGCAACCATTGATCACACCAACAAAGAGATAAGAGAACAAATAAAGGTAGCAAAAGATTACTGCAAGAAAGAGATAAGAGTGTAGGGCCCACCCTCACAAAGACCCTTGGCCAGCAAGGGAGGGAGAGATAAGCCCAACACCTGGACAAAGGGGGCTGATGGGGAAAGATAAAGTCGCCTAGCCCGCCACCCAGAGAGACATGGACCAGAGAGCTCTGTCAAAGCAGGAACTGTTTATTGAGGAAGCACGCAAGGTATATATACGGCAGGGAACCAATCAAATTTTAGAACAGCTTTATGCAGCAGTTAAAAGGATGTTCACGCGCTCTCTTGCCAGTTCAACGGTGACCACGCACTGTCCACGAGCCCAGGACTCACGTCAGCATCAGAAGTTACGCCCCACATCTCCCCCTTTAGTTTTATTTTAAGGCACCTGAGTCTTACTAGAGAGAGTGCCCTCCATGGGAGTCTAACCCGTCATTGACTACCGCTCTAGCTCTTCAGATCTCAGGCCCTTTGGGCAGGCTAGCCTGCTCAATTAGGGTTAAGTCAGTGAGGGCTTATAGCTGAGTCACTTTCTTCAGATGGTTGATTTTAACTCTCGTTGATGCGCGGCAACCTATTTTTTTTTTTTTTTTTTTTTAACTTACAACACATAAAACTCCAGACCAACCTTCAAACCACTGAAACCCTGTGGCAAGGGCTGAAAGGAAATGGTTAATATCTGTGATGAGAACCCTAGTTTCATAAATCACAATAATTTTGTTAGATAATGTTGTAGTATACTTACCATCAGGCTGTACAGAATATGGGCTAAATCTACTATAGGAATCTGTCCACCCAAAGGGAACTTGAACCTCAAAAGGCCGTTCAGAAAAGGTTTAGACCTTTACCCTTGGGTGGCGTTTTGAAATTGTATATCTAAGGCAGCCTGTATTGCAGTCCACACAATAAAGATGATTAGGGAAAATCTGATCACTCCAAGGCAAATCAGGCAGCAGATCCCATATGATATCTTCATTTCTGAAATGACAAGGGAGAACATACCTCAAGAGCTTCTTCTCTTGGGTTTAATTCGTATTTAAGTTCCCGTGCTGGCACCCATATGGGTGAGGACTCATCTTGGGGAAAAACACCCAAAACCTCTACCAGCACTAATGAGTTGGTCTGGGCCTCTCCAGCAGCTCGTCAATGGATCTCTCCAGCATACCAAGATGCTAGAGTAGGTAATTTGACCACTCCAATGTTTTTGAAAAGGTGTCAAAGAGTCAGTTTTTGAAAAATTTAAAATATTTAAGACTAACATTGCCGTCTGCAGTTGACCATGGGGACTATATCCCCCATCTTGGTTTTGTAATTTAGGTTTCTATTGTGTCTCTAAATGATGGCTTGTCCTTGTGGATTGTATGGGACACCAGTAGTATGCCTGATGTGCCATCGCTGAAAAAATTTGTGCAAGGTCTTGCTTACAAAACAAGGACCATTATCTGTTTTTATTTGAGAAGGTAATCCCAAGACAGCAAAGCACTGTAAAAAAATGACTTTCAGCATGTTTAGCCTTTTCTCCAGTATGAGCAGTAGCCCAGCAAGCATGAGAATAAGTATCAGCAGACATAAAGATGTACTTTAACTTTCCAAATGGTGCATAATGACTTATATCAGTCTGCCAAACAACATTAGGCTTTAACCCTCTGGGGTTAACTCCTGTGTGTCAAAGGGGTGGGACTTGCAAAAAGGGCATGCAAGATTTACAAGTCCTTGTAATCTTCTTTAGATCCTTTATGGGGACCGAGGGGAACCTATAATGAAGACCTCTCCAGTTGAGATGAGTAAGATCATGTAACTCTTTGGCAAGCTGCAAGCAGTTAACTGGAAAGGCGTTGGTCCTTACAGCTCTACCGGAGGCCAAACAATCAGCCAAGGCGTTGCCTTTGGAGATATACCCTGGCATTCCTTGGTGACCCCTCAAGTGTTGTACAAATAAGGGATTGGCTCGAGTCATTAGCAATGACCTGACCTGGATCATTAAGGGAGTAATAGGGTTGTTATCTAACCTAATATAGGCACAGGCCAAGGTGGGAAGCAAGTTCACTACATATAGACTGTCAGAAAATAAGTTTATAGGCTCCTCTACATTATTTAGGGCCATGGCTACAGCATATAGCTCTTTAAAAACTGGAAAGACCCATTTATTTCTTCAAAAAGCCCTACAGGCGGCTTCCTAGTGGCCTCTTTGGGAGAAAAAATAACAACGGCTTCTCCAACACTCCCTCCATCAGTAAACACATTTTTTGTCTGCATTATTGGTTGTTTAGAAAAAAGATTAGGAGCTCTCCAATTAAACTGTGGAAAGGAAGTGACCCATTTGTAAGGGCCATAATGACAATCAATTTGGCCTGTGAATCCTTCTAATGATATAGCAATTCGGCCATGATTCCGAAGCATCCAATTGAAGTCCACCATTCTATAGGGGACAATCAGACTGTCAGGGTCTTTTCCAAAGTGCCTACATGTGGTATCTCTAGCCCAGATTATTAAATCAGCTATTTGGTTGAGCTGACTATACACCCGCGGGGCTCCTCCCACGGAAAGATGTATGCACTCCACTGGCCTTCCTTCTTGGACTAAGACAGCTGAGAGTAACTCCTTTCCCAGGAGAATCCACAGCTCTAGTGGTATCCATGGGCAAAATCGAGCCAATTGAGTGTTATCTAGGGCTCATTGAACTCTTTCTAGAACCTGCCTATGTTTAGGTTGTAAATGTATTTGATCCCCAGGAAGCCTATCCTTCTAGAGATCAAAAAGGGAAAGCAGATCTTCAGTGGATATGTGGATCCATGAGCTAAGCCAATTAAGCTCTCCTAGCAGCTTTTGGAAACTTGTAAGCTCATAAGTGGGCCCATAAAACAACTGAGGCTTGAGGGGGGACACCGAGTCAAGACTTAATTGAGCCCCTAAGATCCTAAATGGGGGAGTTGTTTGGACCTTGTCTGGGGAGACCTTTAATCCCCCCTCTTGTAGGGCAAGCATAACTTGGTGTGTTGCCTTTTGCAATACATTTTGCTCCTTTGCCCCTATAATAATGTCATTCATGTACACATAGAGAGTGACTCTCTTATCTTTCTTAACAGATTGTAAAACTTTAGACACATCATTTTGGCAAAAAGCAGGGCTGTTAGCCATCCCTTGTGGCATAACCACCCACTCATATCTATCATCTGGCCCTTGATGATTAGGGGAAGGAACAGAGAAGGCAAACTTTTCACAGCCCTCAGGATGCAGAGGAATAGAGAAAAAAACAGTCTTTTATGTCTATAACAACCACGCGGAGGTCCTTTGGGATGGCAGGAATCCAGGGTAGGCCCCTTAAGGGGGTCCCTACCAGTCTCATCCTCTTATTTACCTCTCTAAGATCTTGCAACATCCTCCATTTTCCATTAGCCTTTTGAATAACAAACACAGGACTGTTCCACGGGCTAAACGAGGGCCGAATATGACCCAGGGACAGCTGTTCAGCCACTATCTCTTGAAGCTTTTGCAATTTAAGCTGATGTAAAAGCCACTGTTCTACCCAAATGGGTGGTCCCACTTCCCAAGATATGGGGGGAACCAGGGGAGCAGTGGCCTCTAGTATTGGGGGTGACCCTCTGGATTAACCATGGGTCCCCTTGGTCTGATTGGTAAAGGTTTCCGTCCAGGCTGTGGGGTATACTCCTGATGTTCTATCATATCATCATAAAATTCCCGATCATCAGTGGTGATACAAGCCTCAACCTGTCCTAGAATATCCTGACCCAGTAGGTTGGAAGAAAGTCCTTCAGCCACTAGGGGCCTTACCTTCCGCCCATTACCATCTACGTCTCTCCAATCTAGAGGGTCAACAGTCTCTTGGGATTGGCTGTTTCCTCCCACCCCCATCAGGGAGGGGCCAGAAGTCAACTTCCATTGTGTTGGAACCTCCTCCCTTCTCAGGACAGTACGGTCTGCTCCTGTATCAATGAGACATTTAAACAGCTGACCCCCAATTTGAACTCTCATCTTTGGTCTTACTCCTGGAACAATTGGCACCATCCAGTGAACTCAGGAGGGCCCATTATCCCTCCCACCTCCTTGGTGTGACGGGGCTGGAGGCTGCCCCTGACCTGGTTTAAAGGCTTGCCTTCAATGTCAATTTTGGAACGGCAGTCTTTCTGCCAGTGAAATCCCTTCCTGCATCGGGGACAAGGCGTTTTGGGCCTAACATCTTGCCCCTTAGAGGGCTTTGTGGCCTTATTGAGGGGTCCTTGCCCTGTGCCCTTTGCAGGGCAGTCTCTCTTAAAATGTCCCTATTGACCACACCCAAAACACACCCCACGGCATTGCTGCACATAGACTGATAGTGCCTTAACGGCTTCAGTGAGACATGCCGTTTGCATCTGCAAAGCAGAGACAATGACCTGATCTCTGTGGGACTGAGTTCCCACATCCTTAGAAGCAATGATCCATTTACCCATAGACCTATCTTTAAGTCCCGCACATGCTAGCTTATGGTCTGTAGTCATCCCCTTCCACACTAGCATTCAGACAAACTGATCTCACAGGGGGCCTGGTGGGAACTTTCTTTGGAGACTTTTCTCTACTCTCTCTATAAAGGCGGCTAGATCTTCATTAGCTCTTTGAGTAATCCCAGATATAGGGGGTTCAGACGGACCCTCTTCTAATTTTTTTCCAGGGTGCCAAGCCAATGGCTCTCACTTGTTCTGAGTAAGGGGCCAGATAGGCAGCCTGCTGTAACCCTATTGAGTAGCGGTCAGATGAGCCGGCCAGCATTTCTAATGTGATGGGAACTGGAGGATTGGCAGCTTGATTTCTCTCAGCTTGCTCCCTACACTCTTCATTAAAGAAGGCACTAAACTTTAAATAAAGTGGTCCAGGGAGGACAGCCTTAGTCTAATCCTTCCAATCTCAAGTAGTACATTGCTGGTGGGCTAACCCTTGAAGGATAGTTTCTGCCCATGGGGAGTTGGGTCCGTCCTCCGAGACAGCCTTCTTGAGTTCCTTTAAATCTTGAGCTTCCCAGGGGTACCACGCCGAAGGGCGGTTGCCTCCTGGGTTAACGTTAACAGGAAACATTAGGCAAGGGGAAGGTGGTGCGGAAGGCGGAAGCGAAACCGCAGAGGGAGAGCAGTATGGCAGAGGACAAGTTTCATCTGGGGCAGGGCGATTCTCCTATTTGCCCCAAAATTCTGGCTCTCTAGGTTCCACTTTCCCTGCTCCCGCGGCAGGCTTGGGATGCTCTCTCTTTGTTTGGGCTTGCTCCTCATTGAAACAACCCAACCATGTTCCCCCAAAGAGGCATGATCTCCAGGGGGGCAAGAGGTCTTTCCCTTTTCCTTAACTCTTGGACTGGGGAAACATGCCTTAAGGGCCAAGAGTGTTGGATACACCCCAAGTGGGGGTTCCTCTCCGAGACTGACATCCCTCTTTCTTACTAGTTGTTTTACCTGGTCCCGTCCCAGGTTCTCCAATCAAACAGATTAGCCGCGGGCAGCCAGGGTGCTGCCCGAGCGAGCATATCCCAGACCTTCTCGGCCTGTGGATACGAGAGCTCTAGTCCTCAACTCTTCAGCATAAACCTCAGTGCTTTTAGCGCTGGATGACCTACCTCAGTATTCGTTTGCTCCATCCTTCCAGGGATACTTTACCTTGTCGCTCACTTAGCCCTGCTCAGCGAAGACTCCCACACCTTAAGTCTCTTCAAGTCCATGTTCGGACGCCAGAATGTAGGGCCCACCCTCACAAAGACCCTTGGCCAGCAAGGGTGGGAGAGATAAACCCAACACCTGGACAAAGGGGGCAGATGGGGAAAGGTAAAGTCGCCTAGCCCACCACCCAGAGAGACATGGACCAGGGAGCTCTGTCAAAGCAGGAACTGTTTATTGAGGAAGCGGGCAAGGTATATATACAGCAGGGAACCAATCAAATTTTAGAACAGCTTTATGCAGCAGTTAGAAGGTTGTTCACGCGCTCTCTTGCCAGTTCAAGGGTGACCATGCGCGTCTGGGAGCCCAGGACTCGCGTCAGCATCGGAAGGTGCACCCCACAATAGAGAGTCTGAGAAAAAAACAAACAGAAATACTTGAAATGAAAGAAACAATAGGCCATTTAAAAAACTGAACAGATAGTATCAACAATAGATTGGATCAAATTGGAATTAGGACATCAGACAATGAGGACTAAATATATAATATTGAAAATAAAGTTGACCACACAGTGAAGACTGTAAGAAATCATGAACAAAATATCCAAGAAATATGGGATACCATCAAAAGACTGAATATAAGATTTATTGGAATTGAGGAAGGTGCAGAGAATCAATCCAAAGGAATGCAAACTCTCTTTAATGAAATAAATATCAGAAAATTTCCCAAACAAAAAGAACGAATTTGAAAACCAAATTCAAGAAGCATATAGGATGCCAAATGTACAAAATTACAACAGATCTACACCAAGGCACATTATAATGAAAATGACTAGCATAGAAAATAATGATAGAATTTTAAAGGCCGTAAGAGAGAAAAACCAGATAACCTATAGAGGAAATCCAATTCCCATCACAGCAGATTTTTCAATCCAGACACTCTAAGCAAGGAGAGCCTGGAACAACATATACCAGGCTCTAAAAGATAAGGAATGCCAACAAAGAATCTTGTATCCAGCAAAATTAAGCTTTAGATTTGATGATGAAATAAAAACCTTCCATGATAAACAAAAGCTAAAAGAATTTACAACAAGAAAACCAGCACTACAGAACATCCTTGGCAAAATATTCCATAAGGAGGAGTTGAAAAACAATGAAAACCTTCAAAGGAAAGAAGAACAATAAAGGAAAACTAACCACAGGAGAAATCAAGTCAAGCTAAATACCAAAAATAAAATAGAATTAAATAAAATTTAAAATGACTGGTAATACAAATCATGTCTTAATAATAACCCTGAATGTTAATGGCCTAAACTCACCAATTAAAAGACATAGGCTGATAGGTTGGATTAAAAAAAAGACCCAACAATATGCTGCCTTCAAAAGACACATCTCATGGAAAAAAAAGACCACAGACTGAAGGTGAAAGGATGGGATAAAATATACCACTCACACAGACTACCTAAGCAAGCAGGGGTTTCCATTCTCATATCAAACAAAGCAGTCTTCAAGCCAAAGGTAATCAAAAAAGATAAGGAAGGGTATTTCATACTACTTAAGGAAATCATACATCAACAATAAATAAGTGTCATAAATATATATGCCCCAAATAACAGAGCATCCACATTCATCAAACTCTTCTCAAGTTCAAGAACCACATAGAACACAACACAATAATTATAGGTGACTTTAACATACCACTTTCACCACTGGATAGACCTTCCAAACAAAAGCTGAACAAAGAAAACCTAGAACGCAATAATACAATCAATAGCTTAGATTTAACTGATTTATATATGGAGTATATTATCCATCAACAAGTCAGTACACTTTCTTCTCAGCAGCACATGGATCATTCTCTAAAATAGATCATGTATTATGCCATAAAGCAACTCTAAGCAAATATAAAAAAGTAGAGAGTATACCCTGCATACTATCAGATCATAATGTAATGAAACTAGAAATCAATGATAAAATAAGAAACAAAATCTACTCCAACACCTGTGCAGGAGCCCTGTTTGGGGAGATGGGTAGATTGTGGTTGACTATGGGCCATGGACATGTTTGGGCATTGCCGCCTTCTGTAGTCTCATGGGACTTGGCCTAGGATCTCGCGGGGCTTGGCCCAGGATCCCGAGAGACTTGAGCCGTGACTCAGCAGATCGGCCCAGCGCCATTCCTGCTCAGGCACGTGAGATGAGACCTGAGAGAGAACGGACGGGTTAAAGCTATTGTGTATATATATATATTGTAGTTTCTTGTAAGAGTATGTGCCTTGGTTTCTTGTGAGAGTGTGTATGTTGTGTTAGAAATTACAAGAGACAGAAAGAGAAAGAGAAAATAATTTTTTTCATTTCCATCCTGTCTCCGGGCTCCTTCCCGCGGCGCTGCCGTTCCGGGCTGCAAATCCCTTTCCGGCAACAACAGTTGGTGGCCCGTTCGGGGCATTCAGCACGGCAGGTAAGAACTGAGAAACCTCGCAGGAGTCTCTAGTCAGAGCGGTTAAAATGGGTATGAAAATAACTAAGACCCAAGTGTACAAGGCTCTTGATGAATTCTTTGATATAGATGAGTCTGTCGTTAGTGAGGAGGATTTAGAAAACAGTGAAGGCGATCATGAAAGCGTAGATTCCACTGAGTCAACTAAGACCAGTAAGGAGAGTATTAGAAGCGTCCCAAAAATGACAAAGATCCGAGATGCTAAAGCTATTCAAGATTTATTAGAGATACTTCAAGGATACATGCTCTCAATTGAACCCGGGACTCAGGATGTTACTGAGTCAGTTAGGACCAATGAGAGTAGTAGTAGTGAGGAGGAATTAAGTAAAAGTGATTCTGAGAAAATGAACAAAAGGAAATTAAGGAAGACCAAGATAAGGGATCATCAAGTGGAGGAACTTGTGTCCTCTACTTCCCCATGGGTGGAATCGATTACAGAAAATATGAAGGGTATCACTAGGCATTTGCATACCCTAGAAATAGAAATAAAAAGTCTTTCTGAGCACTTATGCACTCTTGAGGGTAACTCACAGATACATTGGGAACTGCCAGTATTTGAAAATGAAAATGGACAGAGGGGCCACGAGTCAGTAGATTTCAAAACAATAAAAAATCTCAAAGAGGCATTAATGACATATGGACCCCAAGCTCCTTTCACGTTGAGTATACTGGAGTCCCGTAACACCTTTAACTTAACCCCCGCAGACTGGAAACGTCTATATAAAGCAACATTAAGTGGGGGACAAAACTTGGTTTGGCGATCGCAATTTCAAGAACTTTGTATAGAAACAGCTAAAAGAAATGCAGCTGCAGGGTTTGGAGACCATAATATAGAAATGCTCACAGGAGAAGGGCAATTCGTAGACGTAGAGGATCAAAAATATTATACCCCAGGAGTATATGCTCAGATAAATGCAGCTGCCTTAAAGGCATGGAAAACTGTACAAGGACCTGGGGATCTACAAGGTAGCTTGTCCAAAGTAATTCAAGGACCTAATGAACCATATGCTGAATTTGCTGATCGACTTTTGAGAACTGCAGGTAGAATTTTTGGAGACTTTGATCAAGTTATACCATTAGTTGTCCAATTAGCATACGAAAATGCTAATAAATATTGCCAAGAAGCCATCAGGCCATGGGAGGAAAAAAAGGATCTTTCCATATATATACAACTATGTAAAGATATAAATGATGCGTTTGTCACAGGGAATGTGATTGCAGCAGCTGTGAAAGATGCTGCCACTCAAAATTTCACAAGGGCTCAACCTAGACATTATAATCAATCAGGATATTCTAGGCAAAATTATCATAATCAATCAGGCTATTCTAGGCAAAATACCAAAAGAGAAATAAGACCAAATTCATACCGTGCTCCAGGTTGCTGCCCCAGGTGTAAGAAAGGAAATCATTGCGCCAATAAATGCTATTCAAAATTTGACATCCATGGAAATCCTTTGTTCAGGAATTCAAAAAACGGGGCACGGGGCCCAATGCCCCAGGGCCCACAAATGTACAAGGCATTGGAGGAGAGTATCCTCAAGCATCCACTCAGATGCTTCCCCGACACAATCCCTACTACCCATCCACTCCCTCGAGAGGAACAGGAGGAAATGCAGGATTAGACCTCTGTTCCACCGCCCAAATACTGTTAACACCTGAAATGGGGGTTCAAATGATTCCCACAGGAGTCAGGGGACCTCTTCCCTCAGGGACTGTAGGACTTATTATCGGGCGAAGTCCTAAAAGCTTATTAGGTTTGCAAGTGACCCCAGGTGTAATAAACTCAGACTACAAAGGGGAAATAAAAATAATCCTTAGCTCACCCCAAAGTATAAGTTCTATTAATCAGGGAGATAGAATTGCTCAGCTGCTCCTCCTACCAAATTTACAAAATTCATTTAAAATGAATATGCCTCTAAATAGGAACAATAGAGGATTTTGTTCCACTGATTCGAAACCCATGGTTTGCTGGGTTCGGGACTGTACAAGGAGGCCTAAGTGTAAAATAAGAAGCCAAGGAATAGAAATGGAGGGTCTTATAGATACTGGAGCTGATTCTTCCATCATTAATTTACATCAATGGCCCAAACACTGGCCTCTGCAAAAAGCTTCAACCAGTTTAAGAGGCTTGGGATATAATAACCTCCCAGAAAAAAGTGTGGTAATTTTAAAATGGGAGGATGATGAAGGACATAAAGGAACGTTTCAGCCTTATGTTTTACCTAATCTTCCGGTTACTTTATGGGGAAGAGATATTTTACAACAAATGGGAGTACACATTGCAACCAAACCTGCAGGGGTTAAATGTAAAAATCTACAGGGTAATCTTAACCATAAAAGAAATCTTTATCAAAAAGTACAGGGTAAGCTTAACCCTAAAATAAATCATTATCATATAGGAAAAAGACATTTTTCTTCGGGGCCACTGAGAAAATAATTTTGAAAATACCATGGCTTTCTGATAAGCTAGTGTGGGTCCCTCAGTGGCCCCTATCTAAAGAGAAATTACAAGCGGCCCACCTACTAGTTCAGGAACAATTAGAAGCAGGACATATAGAACCTTCCACCTCTCCCTGGAATTCCCCCATACTTGTGATCAAGAAAAAATCAGGAAAATGGCGATTACATGATCTTAGACAAATTAATAAAACCATGCAAGTCATGGGCCCTACTCAACCTGGACTTCCAAATCCTATAGCTATTCCAAAAAATTTCCATCTTATTAGTCTTGATATAAAGGATTGCTTCTTTTGTATTCCCCTACATCCTCTGGATGCCCCCAGGTTTGCTTTTTCAGTTCCTTCTATTAACAACAATGGCCCTGATCAGAGATATCAATGGAAGGTTTTTGCCGCAGGGAATGGCTAATAGCCCCACCATATGCCAAATATATGTGGACAAGGCTATCCAACCCATTAAAAATAAATATCTAAACCTCATGTGTCTACATTACATGGATGATGTTTTACTGGCCCACCCTAATCAAAAAATCTTATTTAATATATTCAGTGACGTGGTAGAAAATTTTAAAAGATACGGATTATATATAGCAGAAGAAAAAGTTCAAACCAGATTGCCCATATTATATTTAGGATTTAAAATCATGGATACTTTTGTTAGACCCCCCAAAATTTTAATAAATAAAGAACATTTAACCACCCTCAATGATTTCCAAAAACTACTGGGAGACATTAATTGGCTTCACCCTACACTAAACCTTACTACTGGCCAATTAAAACCTTTATTTGATATCCTTCGAGGGGACCATAAATATCCTCACCGTGAACATTGACTCCTGATGCTAGGAAAGGTTTAAAGTTAGTAGAAAAAGCCATCGAAGGAGCTCATTGTGACAGATTTGATTTAATTCAACCGCTGATATTGATTATTATTTCTTCACAATATATACCCACAGGAGTATTTTGGCAACAAGGGCCTTTATTATGGATACATTTGCCTGTCTCTCCTAAAAGCATAATTGAGTTTTATACCTCCATGGTGGCTAAACTTATTCTTCAAGGACTTAAAACTTCTACTAAAATATTTGGCATTCACCCTGCTACTATTATTATTCCCTATTCATCGTCACAGATTGAATATTTATGCTTCAACAATAATGACTGGGCTATAGCTAGATGCTCTACCTCTGAAAATTTTGATAATAACCTTCCTAAGTCTCCTATATTATCTTTTTGTATTAATCATCCTATTATATTTCCACAGGTAATAAAAAATCAACCTATTCCTGAGGCATTTAATGTATTTACAGATGGGTCCTCAAATGGTACTGCTACAGTAGTCACTACAAAAGAAAATATGACTTACATAACTGCACACAAATCAGCTCAAGTAGTGGAACTGGAAGCTGTGGTAAGAGCTCTGGAAAATTTTAGAGACCATCCCATAAACATTTTTTCAGATAGCCACTATATTGTAAAAGCCGTCCCAAAATTAGAGTTAGCAGGACCAATAGCACCTCATACTCCAGCCTTTAAATTGTTTTATCAAATACAAAAACTTTTGTGGGCAAGAAAAGAACCTCTATTCGTAGGCCATATTAGAGCACATACTAATTTGCCTGGCCCCCTCCATGAAGGTAATCAAAAGGCTGATGAACTTACAAAAACAATATTTATACTTTCAGCGCTACAACAAGCTACTTTATTTCATTCCCAGTTTCACGTCAACAGAACACCTTGCAACGTAGGTTTAAAATCACAAAGGAGCAAGCCAGAACAATTGTAAAAGATTGTAAATCTTGTATGACACATTTGTCCAATCCTCATTTTGGTGTTAACCCTAGAGGATTAATGCCCAATCATTTGTGGCAGATGGATGTTACTCATGAGCCAAGTTTTGGAAAATTGCAATTTATTCATGTAACCATAGATACATGCTCAGGCATGATTTTTGCTTCCTTACATTCCAGAGAAAAAGTTAAAGATGTCACATCTCATTGTTTATAAGCTTTTGCTGCATTGGGCATCCCCAAAATGTTTAAAACAGATAATGGCCCCGCATATACGTCCTCATCTTTCAAACAATTTTGCACGCAAAATTCAACATATCCCATAAAACAGGCATCCCATACAATCCTCAGGGTCAGGGCATTATTGAAAGAGCAAACCGCACACTAAAAGTTATGTTGTTAAAACAGAAAGAAAGAAACTGGAAAAATCCTAAGGACAGATTGGCAGTTGCCCTGTTTACTTTAAATTTTTTAACTTTAGACTTTGATGGTTATTCTGCTGGAGACAGACATTGGAACCCACATCAACAACATACTTTGGTTTACTGGAAGGATGTTCTTTCAGGTACATGGAAGTGTCCAGATCCAGTATTAATTTGGGGGAGAGGATCTGTTTGTGTTTTCCCAAAGCATGAATCCTCTCCAATATGGATACCATCTAGATTAATAAAGCAGGTACCAAATCAAAAGGATCAAGATGAAGTTGTTGAGCAATCAAGATTAAAAAAAAAGGTACAAAATCAAGAGGACCAAGATGAAGATATGGAATGATTCCCTTAAAAGAGTCCTTTAAAATATGTCACAACTTAAGTGTCATTCCTCCCGGCCGGGACGAAGAGATCTCTCTTTAGTGTGCACGCAATTGTATTTTTTTTCTTTTCATATATGTGTTTATGTCTGTGTATTTGTCTATATTTCATGTTAATGTGACATCACAAATATATCTTTGTATGCGTGTCTGTCCAGTGTGACATAAAAAATAACAAAGCGCTTATGAAAAAATATATATATACATATGTGGATCCAAATAACTCTAATTCATTTAAGTTTAAGAGTATTCAATTTGGGTAAATAAATTAATAAGTGAAGGTACCTTCAATTTTGTTTTATAGGTGTCCCAGGGACTTCTCTTTAGTGAAAAATATGACTAGTGCTGTATAACCTGATATTTTGGTGTTTTGACATAAGGTTGCTTATTTGTTATTAACTTCATTTGTTTAATAACTGATTAATTTCAATTATTTCAACAGGTAAAGGATTGCTGTGTATGCAGAAACTCGAGGGTTCCAGCTAACAAATTATTTCTCCAAAGTGCTTTTAGTTTTTCTTTAATCTATCTTTAATGCAGTAAATACCCTCAGTCTTTCTTTGTTGTGTTCTAAATATGATATTTTGCCAGCTTATGTTTGTGGGAGCTCAAGCAGCTATGTGTATGAGCAGAAATCAACTTTAATTTTCTAATCTAATAATTCTATTTTTTAGTTTGACAACTCGCCTCTTGACTCAGTGCTGGAATTGCACTGCCTTTTCTTTAATAATTGATGCTTGAGTCTCTAGGTAGCAGGCCCTGATGATTTGCCAGTGGCATTGTCTAGACATAAAAAAGACGGCTGCTGCTATAGCTGCAGAGATCGTGGTCGCTGCAAGCATCCCTGCTGCTCAAACAACCTCACCAGCAGTGTGGCCTCTGCTCTGCATGCATGGGGCCTCCTAGATCTACATGTTATAACAAGTGGACATTTTGATCTTTCATTGTTTGGGACTTCACGGGACAGTGCCTTGCAGGTATTTGTCTAGAGAACTCACTGTGTTACTTGATGGAACTTAGGGCAGCTGATTTGTTTAAAGAATTTGATATGCTATGCAATTTGGCTTGTCATCATAAGGCTTGTAGCCTTAAAGCCTCACCATCTCCTCACATTTGGATGGCTGTTAGTCATCTTACACAGTCGATCCTAAAGGGCTCCATTGGATGGCTGGTTAGCCAATGACGGGTAAGATCCCCAGAGGGGGACAACCTAAGACAGGCACAGTCGCACAGGACAGTCTCATGTGGCCGACATATCAACCTAAGACAGGAGTCAAGGGCACAGCCTTGATTATCTGATGATGGGTAAGAAAGTTGGTTGCACATAGATGTCCTAGAGCATCCCTTCTTTTAAAACGAAAGGGGGGAAATGCAGGAGCCCTGTTTGGGGAGATGGCTAGATTGTGGTTGACTATGGGCCATGGACATGTTTGGGCATTGCCGCCTTCCGTAGTCTCGCGGGACTTGGCCCAGGATCTCGAGAGACTTGAGCCGTGACTCAGCAGATCGGCCCCGCGCCATTCCTGCTCAGGCGCGTGAAATGAGACCTGAGAGAGAATGGACGGGTTAACGCTATTGTGTATATATATATATATATTGTAGTTTCTTGTAAGAGTACGTGCCTTGGTTTCTTGTGAGAGTGTGTATGTGGTGTTAGAAATTACAAGAGACAGAAAGAGAAAGAGAAAAGAATTTTTTCATTTCCATCCTGTCTCCGGGCTCCTTCCTGCGGCGCCACCGTTCCGGGCTGCAAATCCCTTTCTGGCGACAACACACCTAGAGACTAAATAATATGCTATTGAATGATCAATGGGTTGCAGAAGACATCAAGAAGAAGATTAAAAAATTCTTAGAGGTAAATGAGAACACCGATACAACATTTCGAAATCTCTGAGACACTATGAAGGCAGTACTAAGAGGAATATTCATTGCATGGAGTTCATTCATTCAAAGAAGAAAAGGTCAAAAAATAAATGAATTAACATTATACCTCAAAGCCCTAGAAAAAGAAGAACAAATTAACCCCAAAAGCAGTAGAAGACAGGAAATAATTAAAATCAGAGCCAAAATCACTGAAATTGAAACAAAAACCTCAATTGAAAAAATTGACAGAACCAAAAGGTGGTTCTTTGAAAAAAATAAATAAAATTGATAAACTGTTAGCTATGCTAACTAAGAAAAGGAGAGGAAAAAAAACTCAAATTACCAATATATGTGATGAAAAAGGAAACATCACAATGGACACTACATAAATACAGAAGATAATTAGAAATTGTTTTGAAAATCTATATTCCAACAAAATAGAAAATAATGAAGACATCGACAAATTTCTAGAAATATACGATATGCCCAAACTAAATCAGGATGACATACACAACTTAAATAGATCAATTTGAAGCAAAGAAATAGAGGATGCCATCAAACACCTACCAACCAAGAAAAGCTCAGGTTCAGATGGATATACAACCGAGTTCTATAAGACCTTTAAAGAAGAACTAATACCAATACTTCTCAAACTATTCTATGAAATAGAAAAAGAGGGAACCCTTCCAGACTCATTCTATGAGGCCAATATCACCCTGATTCCAAAACCAGACAGAGACAAATCAAAGAAAGAAAACTTCAGACCAATATCACTAATGAATATAGATGCAAAATCCTCAATAAAATTCTGGCAAATGGAATACAAAAACATATCAAAAAAATAGTACATCACGATCAAGTGGGGTTAATTCCAGGAATGCAAGGTTGGTTCAACATAAGGAAATCAATAAATGTTATTCACCACATCAATAGACTCAAAGATAAAAATCATATGATCATCTCAATTGACACAGAGAAAGCATTTGACAAGATACAACACCCCTTCATGTTCAAAATGCTAGAAAAAATAGGGATAAGAGGAACATACCTCAACATTGTAAAGGACATCTATGCTAAGCCCCAGGCCAACATCATCCTAAATGGAGAAAAGCTGAAAGCATTCCCTCTAAAAACTGGAACAAGACAGGGATGTCCTCTTCCACCACTATTATTTAACATAATTTTAAAACCCTAGCCAATGCAATTAGACAGATGAAAGAAATAAAAGAGATAAAGATAGGAAAAGAAGTTCTCAAAATATCAATATTTGCAGATGATATGACTCTATACATAGAGGATCCAAAAAACTCCACCAGAAATCTTCTAGATCTAATAAATGAATAAGTAAAGTGGCTGGATATAAAATCAATGCCCATAAATCTAAGGCATTTCTGTACATAAGCAACAAATCATCAGAAAGAGAAACTAGGAAATCTACCCCATTTACTATAACGTCAAAAAAAAAAAAAAAAAAACTTGGGAATGAACCTAACAGAAGAAGTGAAAGACCTGTTCAGTGAAAACTACAACACACTAAAGAAAGAAATTAAAGAAGATCTTAGAAGATGGAAAGATTTACCTTGTTCATGGATAGGCAGAACTAATATTGTTGAAATGAATATTCTACCAAAAGCACTATACAATTTCAATGCAATCCCTATCAAAATCCCAATGTCATTCCTCATAGAAATAGAAAAAGAAATCATGAAATTCATTTGGAAAAATAAGAGACCCCAAATAGCCAAAGCAATTCTTAGCAAGAAGAATGAAGCTGGTTGATAGATAGGTTACCCTCCCCCGCCCTCAGAGTTTTCCACATCCTGAGAGAAGCAACCTTGTTTCATTCTCGGCAGGATGTTTCTTCCCTGGGCAGGATGTTTCTTTTCCCTGGGGCAAGAGCCAATAGGCTTAAAGGTCACCATGTTCTATGGGCAAAGAGCCAATGGCATTGGGTTGCTCTGGTGCACCTCCCACCAGAAATCCCTATATAAGGCCCTGTCCGAGAGACTCAGATCAGACAGAGAGAGACACACGGACACACAACATCGGCTCGTCGCTGAGAGGATGAAGACAGATACATTGGCTCCTCACTGCAGAGAGGAGGAAGCCACTGCAACAGCTCCAGACCCATCTTCTCCAGCCGACGGCAGCTGCTCCAGCCGACAGCTCCAGACCTACCACCTTCAGCCCGATGGCTGCTCCCAGCTGACAGCTCCAGCCTCCAGCCAGACAGCAGCTGCTTTAGCTAACAGCTCCAGAGATCCTAGCCAGTGCAACCAGGCACCCACCTTCTGTCCAGAGCTTGCACACTCCCCTCTCCCTGACTCCCTTCTCCCACCAGAGCTTGCACACTCCCTTCTCCCTGACTCCCCTCTCCCAGCACCTCTTCGACCTTCGACCAGAGCACCTTCTCCGGTTTTTGCTACCAGCCACGAAGGCTGTTGAATAAATCTTTTGGCTGCACGGCTGTCCCCGGTGTGATGTTTTGCCCTTCACTGGTGGCATTACTATTCCAGACCTTAAATTGTATTACAAAGCAATAGTAACAAAAACAGCATGGTATTGGCACCAAAATAGACCAGTAGACCAATGGTACATAATAGAAGACACAGAGACTAACCCACACATCTACAGTTATCTTTTATTAGACAAAGGTGCCAAAAACGTTCATTGAAGAAAAGATAGCCTCTTCAATAAATGGTGTTGGGAAAATGGGAAATCCTTATGTAATAAAATGAATTAAACCTCTCTCTCTCCCCATGCACAAAACTCAACTCAAAATGGATCAAGGACCTAGGAATTAAACCAGAGACCTTGCACCTAATAGAGGAAAAAGTAGGCCCAAATCTCCAACATGTTGGATTAGGCCCCAACTTCCTAATAAGACCCCTATAGCACAAGAACTAAAACCAAACATTAATAAATGGGATAGATTCAAACTATAAAGCTTCTTCTCAGCAAAAGAAACAATCAGTGAGGTGAACAGAGAACCTACATACGGGGGGAGCGACCTCCACAGTAATGGAAAGGGTTAATTCAATCAGGCTGGCGAAGAAAGTCGACGAAATGGAAGGGATGCACACAAGTCAGGTTGCAAAAATCCCTCCGCTTTGCTTTTTCTTTTTGCAAGTATATAAACACACTTCAAGTCAGCACACATTCTATTTTTGTTTTACATACCATACAGTCACAAGACCCAGGGAAACAGCAACATTCTTATTGTTTACCTAACCTCTCAAGGTTTTGTACAAACATACTGTTTTGAATCTTCTGCGATTTCGTTACATTTATCTGCAGTAGTCTGAGTTCAAATTTGTCTTCTTAAGCATTCCTTTTAGCCATTCCCCTGCACACCTGCACAACTGTCTGGAAGACAAAGTGCTTTCTATCATGGTCTTGTTTACAGTCTAGAGGCAAGAAAAAAGGGAGGCATAGCCAGATGCTAGTCCTGAAGGACTTTGTCTTAACTAACTTCTATGTAAGTTTTCTAAGTTATCCTGAAAACAAAAGAAGTCCCTTTCAATTACAAAGAGGCTCTAATAGCCTCTTCTTGGTGCATAATGGTTATAGCAAAAGAGGTTAAAATAATTGGCATTTATTAAGGTGCTTTTCTATAGTAATTAATATTAGTAATAATAATAATAATAATAATAATAATAATAATAATAATAATAAAGGAATGGTAATAAAATTTCAGCCACAGATTCCACAAGGCTTTAAGTTTCTGAATCAGTTTCATTCTATTAAGATAGCAACATTTGGTGGCCACATGTGAGAACAAAAGGTGGAACAGTAAGAATAAGAAGTAGCAAGAACATATACAAAGTTAACTCTTATAGTACTACACAAGAGTAGCATTTTTCAAGCAAAGATGAACCAAGTTCGACTCCCCGAATTAATGGGAAGGAACTCGGGTTCAAATTCATTTGCATAAATGAGGAAGAACTTGGCTTCGACTCCCCGAGCTAAAGGGGGGAACCTGGGCTCAATTCCAACATAGTGTGAGAGATGCCACACCTACAGAATGGGAGCAAATCTTTACCACATACACATCAGACAAAACATTAACTTCAAGGATATATAAATCTCTCAAAAACCTTTACACCAAAATAAACAAACAACCTAATCAATAAATGGGCTAAGGAACTGAACAGACACTTCTCAGAAGAAGATAAATAATCAATCAACAAATATATGAAAAAATGTTCAACATCTCTAGCAATTAGAGAAATGCAAATCAAAACTACTCTAAGATTTCATTTCAGGCCAGTAAGAATGGCAGCTATCAAAAACACAAACAACAATAAATGCTGACAAGGATGTAGGGAAAAGGGCACACACTCTTACATTGCTGGTGGGGCTGCAAATTGGCACAGCCAACTTGGAAAGCAGTATGGAGATTCCTAGGAAAACTTGGAATGGAACCACCATTTGACCCAGCTATCCCACTCTTCAGTCTATACCCAAAGGACTTTAAAAAAGCATACTACAGGGACACAGCCACATCAATGTTCATAGCAGCATAATTCACAATAGCCAGATTGTGGACACAACCCAGATGCCCATCAATAGATGGATGAATAGAGAAACTTTGGTATATATACACAATGGAACATTACTCAGCACCAAAAAAAGAATAAAATTATGGCATTTGCAGGTAAATGGATAGAGTTGGAGAAAATAATGTTAAGTGAAGTCAACCAATACCAGAAAACCAAAGTTTGATTAATTTTTTTGCTAGGATGATACTGAATTATAGTGGCAAGGGAGGGAGGATGAGAGGAATGAAAGAATGTTAAACAGAAAAAAAGGGGGGGAGGGAAAGGAGCAAGGGAATAGAAACAATGGCAGAAGGAGTTTGACATCAATATAATAAATGCATGTATAAAAACTCAAATGGTATGAAAACATTTTGTGTAAAACCAATGACTTGGAAAACTGTGCTCTTTATATGTAATATGAAAGGAATTGTACTCTAAAAGCATGTATAACAAATTAAATTAATTTTTAAAAAATGGTAAGGTCCAGCCGGGCACGGTGGCACACGCCTGTAACTCCAGCACTTAGGAGGCTGAGGCAGGAAGATCAGTTCAAAGCCAGCCTCAGCAATGTCAAGGCACTTAGCAACTCAGTGAGACCCTGTCTCTAATAAAATACTAAAAAGGGCTCAGGATGTGGCCCAGTGGTCAAGTGCCCCTGAGTTCAATACCCAGTACCAAAAATAAATAAATAAATAAATAAATACTAAAAAATGTAAATGAAGATAAGTGAAGAGAGTCTGGGGTGTTGGATAGGAATAATTCATGTTGTGAAATGGAATTCTTTCCTAATTAAAACTTCATTTCAATCATAATTCTAATTGTTTTAAAAAGGAATTTGATAGGTATATACTAAAAATTCTACAGAAGTATAAAAATCTACAAATGCCTAAGTATAAATTCTGGAAGAAAAATAAAAGCAAAAAGGGACCAGTTATTCAGGAAACTTTGAAATGCAAGTATAAAAATAACATAGCACATGTGAAAAAATGGATCAATAAATCGGCAGAACTAAATGTAAAGCCTTGAATAGCCCTACATATGTGTAAAGATAGCCCCTAATGCAATGGACCAAGCAGTCTATTTTGTATGATATTGGGCAAACTGAACTGGATATGAAGAAAAATAAAACTGATCCCATCTTTAACACTGTTTCCTACAGTAATCTTTAGATAGAAGCCTTAATTATACATACATATATATATATATATATATATATATATATATATATATATATATGAAGCTCATGGAAGAAAAAGTCTTCTTAAATAAACCCACTGAGTGGCAAACCATAAGATGAAATGTGAGTGATGAATCTAAGAATTTCTGTCTGATAAATAGACTGATGACACATGGACAGAATATTTGCAGTGAAAAAGAAATGACAAAGGATTTCTGCATTCTCATAAGACAAAGAGGCCATGAGAAGTCAATATCCCTGCTGAGATGAGATAGAACAAAATTGAACTTTAAAAAATACTTTGAGAAAAGTCCGAGAGCTACATAGGCAACCAAGAAAATGCCTTTCATATATATTAGCTAATTTTCGTCCTAGAGGCTGAGGATAAAGATTGGCTTCAACAGAGGGACTTTATTTGAGAAAAGGGAAACCGTGGAAGCTCTTGATATTGGAGAATAGAAAGCTATTCTAAAATATGCCATAAAATGTTTCACAGCTTCCTGATAATTATGAGACAAAATCTTATTACACTGGGGGAGACCCTATTTCCAACACAGAGTCAAAATTACTATCTAGAAGTAGCAGATATTGATGCAAATGGGGTAGTAGGTTGAAGGGCAGATTTCAAAATGTCTGAGAGCAAAAAGTGAATTTCCCATAGGCCATCAGGACTGTAGGGGCAACGTCTTATCTATCTCTTGGTCAAAACCAGGGGGCTTATTTTCTACAAGCCAGAGAGGTACTGATTCTCTCAACTATAACACAGTGTAAACTCATCTGAAGTGCTTCTTGCCTTAAGACCAGTCCCTTATTCTATCTGGCTAAGAGAAGAAAGGAAGAACTCTTCCTGGAGGACACAATATCATGTAAAGGTGCTGATATTACCTACGATGCTTTGGATGTACCACAAATTTATTGCAAATTCAAAGTGACAGAAAATTTGACTTCTGCTCAAGGAAAAATTGGACAACAGAAGCAGATCCATATGGTTCAGATTTGGAGTATTGGAATTAGCAGTTGAGGAGATATATATATAGGGAAATATTCAATGGATGAAAAGATGGAAAATTTCAACAGAAATATGCATTAATTTTATGATTACTTGAATGTTCTCTTGCTAAAAATAAAAATATCTACAATTAAGAAGTTACTGTTAGCCGGGCGCGGTGGCACACGCCTGTAATCCCAGCACTTGGGAGGCTGAGGCAGGAGGATCACGAGTTCAAAGCCAGCCTCAGCAATGGAGAGGCACTTAGCAACTCGGTGAGACCCTGTCTCTAAATAAGATATAAAAAAGGGCTGGGGATGTGGCCCAGTGGTCAAGTGCCCCTGAGTTCAATTCCTGGTACAAAAAAAAAAAAAAAAGAAGTTACTGGTAATTGTAAATGTATTAGTTTAACATCAAGTAAATGTAGTGTAAGAGAGGATTAATAAACTGAAACCATATGAATACAAAATATTTAAACTGAAGCATTGAGAAATACATAGAATAAAAAGGACAGAGCAAAGGAAGCCATTGAGTCACGGTGAAAACCTAACATAAGGACAGTGTAGTTTAGAGGGAAAGGAGCTGCTGAAAGGGACCATAGACATGTATATACAGGTGATGACTGAGAGCTTCCAAAATGATAAAAGACACCAACATACACATAAAAGAAACTAACAGGCAGGGTGCAGTGGTGCAGGCCTGTAATCCCAGATACTTAGGGGGCTGATGGAGGGGGACAGCAATGTAGTGAGACCTTGTCCAAAATTTAGAAAGAAAGCAAGAAAGAAAGGAAAAAGTAACAAAACTGTTAAGTATTATAAATACCGAGAAAATAATACCTATAAGATCATAACCAAAATGCTTATTGACAAAGATAAAAAACCTTAAAAATAACTATAGCCAAGATAAAAACATGCATGACACTGAAGAGAGTATAATATCATTGAAGCCACTGAAATATTTTAAAATACCAAAGTGAAAAAAAGTACAGATGTCTTCAAATAAAACTAAAGTGGGAATAGAATATGCAAAATAAAAACCTCTGCAAATTAATAAGATATAAACCCTAATAAAATAAAGAATATGAACATAAAATTAATAGAGGAGAAATATTAAACTTGCTAATAAATAAGGAGGTGCTCAAAACCTTGTGTATTGAATAAATGCTAACTGAATATAATCGACTGCTTTTTACACATTAGATTGGCATAAATTTTAAAAACTGGATAATGAATGTCAGATTTTGCATGATATGTGTAAACACACTAAATCTTCTTCACTGATTTAGTGGGTATAGGCAGGAAAAGGAATTTTGTAATGTTGCCAGGCAAGAGTTAATTAAAAGTAAAACTATTTCCATATCTCTTCCATCTTTCCATGGGTATGTACTGCAGAAGTTGGCACAAAGGTTCATAAAAAACATATAAAATGTGTTCATCAATGAGGCATTGGCTTAGCTTGGAATTAGAAAAAAATACCAGGTTTTCATCTATGGCAATCTATAAGCAAATATGGTTAATAACTCCCTAAAATCTATATACATGTTAGAAGCAATGAAAACATGTGCCAAGCCGGTGTGGCTGTGTATTCCTGACTCTCAGCTACTGGGAGGGTTTTGGCAGGAGGATCACTCGAGCCTAGCAGTTCAAGACCTGTAGACCATTTCAATTTGGATAGATAGTAAAAACAGAATGTTGAATGACCAAGGAGGGCACCACTGTACATCTGAATACAAAGCATTATATTTTTTAGAAGAAAAAAGCTGCAAATAAAGATATTTACCTTCTATCTACCAGCACCTATGAAATAAAGAACCTGTGAAGTAAACTCTAACAAATATATGAGGAGATGCTGAAAACCATGGCATAAATGAGAAAATGAAATATGAGGAGTATATGGGCCTTCCTTTCTCATGGTGCAATGAAATAAAAAATACAAATGTTAAATTCTCAGTATCTGAGTGAAAGCCAAGTATTTAAGTAATAAACTGATTGGAACAAGTAAAGAAGAAGTGAGATAGAAGAGAAGAGGGGCAGCAAAGAGAACCAAAAAGAAAAAAAAAAAAAGAGTGGGAGAGAAAAGCAAAATGCTCAACTTGAATATGTGTCATTAGTGGCTTCAACTATTTTTTAGAACTATGAGCTACATTTATTTTATTGATGGTAAATTTCTATATTTCCCAAATTTTCCAGGTATGTATTACATTCATGAAACAAGAAAAAAATAATTTTAAATGAATAGACACTAATAAGTAATACTTTTTTGTTTAATGCCATAAAACACGTCAATTTTGGACAATACAATTTGTCCAAAATTATGATTAAATACATTAATTAAGGCAATCCTAGGTCGGAATAAGTTATCATTAGATAATGGAAACCTATCCAAGTTTAAGAAAAGAAGTGTTTGAAAAGATCATAATTGTCAAACAAAAGATTGAGAAAATAATAAAATTCTTCCACCCCTTGTTTCAAACATAGATATAGAAAACTTTTAAAATATAACTTTAATCTCAAGAGCATATTGAGAAATGAAAACTTGAGAATCAGCACTTATTTTATTTGTTCTATTTAGTTGTACATGAAGTAAAATAAATTTTGACATAATTATACAAGCACGGAATATATCTTATTCTAATTCAGACCCCAGTCTTCCCTTCCCCATGCCTTGCTCCCTTCCCTCTATTGATCTTACTGACATTTACCCATAGTTTTTTAAAAAATTTAATTTCTTGTATATGTACATGAGAGTGAAATTCACTGTGATGTATTCATATATGTACATAGGAAAGTTATAACAGATTCATTCTGCTGTCTTTCCTTTTCCTATCCCCCCCTTTTCTTCATTCTTCCTTGTCTAATTCACTGAACTTCTATTCTTCCCTGTCCCCTTATTGTGGATTAGTGTCCATACATCAGAAAAAATATTTGGTCTTTGTTATTTTAGAATTGGCTTATTTCACTTAACATGTTGGTCTCAAGATCCATCATTTACCAGCAAATGTCATAAAGTCATTCTTCTTTATGGCTGAATAATAGTCCATTGTGTATATTCAGTACTTTAATTTTTATTGACTAGATTGGTCAAAACTTGAAAGTTGAGTAAAATCATTTGGTGAAAATGTAAGGGATTGGCTGATGGGAGTTCAATTGATATAGTCATGTTGAAGCAATGACTAAACTTGACCACTGTAAGAACCATACCCAGCCGGGCGCGGTGGCTCACGCCTGTAATCCTAGCACTTGGGAGGCTGAGGCAGGAGGATCACGAGTTCAAAGCCAGCCTCAGCAATGGCGAGGCACTTAGCAACTCAGTGAGACCCTGTCTCTAATAAAATACAAAAAAGGGTTGGGGATGTGGCCCAGTGGTTGAGTGCCCCTGAGTTCAATCCTCAGTACCAAAAAGAAAAAAAGGAAAAGAAATGCTAAGAGTAGGTATGTTCTTACTACAAAAGTAACTGTGAACCAGGCATGGTGGTACATGCCTATAATCCCAGCAGCCTTGGGAGGCTGAGGCAGGAGGATTGCCACAAAACCCCATAAAACAAGAGGGTAGGCATGAACAACTAACACCCAATGGTTTCCATGGTATTATAATCCTGCGCAAGAGCATATGATAACATGTAGTGGTATATTTGAGTAACAAAATTTTAAAAAGAAAACCAGAAGGCAGTGAGTTATCTAAATGCTAGGAGAGAGATAATTTACGGCACTGTTACCTGAATGAGAAATATAAATGATTTCTGGGGTGTCGACTAAAGTAATATTTTCTAATCTGGGTAGCATCTGACTTAGAATAATTTTGGAAGCTGCAAATCACTGCTGTGTGTGGATAGCTGGAACACAGCTGGCTGTCATATTATTCCTTTGCACTTTTCTGTTGTATTAAAATTTCTCAAAAATATTGTGAAGTATGTTAGTGGATCATCACAAAGATACTTAGAAGCTAATGTAAGTATTTTCCTTTAAGCCTAAAGCTATAAGCCGGAAAACCCACTTGTCATACATTTCACAAAATCTAGATTCAAGAATAAGCTCTGATTTTCTTTAATAGCTGTGTGATACCTGATCATAAATAAAACTCACAGAGTGCTATATTTAGAAATATTGCTCCTTCAAAATTCTAGAACTTCTCAATAAATTTTAAATTAAACTGTGGGTGATTTCTATAATTCAAAGATAAATGAAAGATAGATTATACTATGCAGAGATTTTTGTGATTAACTACTTTTAAAATCAAAGTGATAGGCTTTATGATAATCTAACCACATCTTCTATCCATGTCCCAATGATAATAAAGCATATTAAGTGCATTCAGTATGTTTTATAGTTTAAACATTAATTTCACATATATTATTATATTCAGTATTCTCAACATCACTAGGAATTAGTTCAGATGGATTTAATGCCAAAATTTTCACGTTTTAACCTGAGAGGTTAATTACCTTGCCTGCGATTACACAGTAACTTAGCAGTTGAAATAAAATTTCAAATTAAATGCTATCTTTCTTTGTCTAGTGTGCTTGCTATTCATCTTAAAGTATTGATTTTTCTGGATTTGGAGCTTAGTACAGAATATTTGGCAATTGAAGTCATGGGCTTAACCTCATTAACTTAATGTTCTATGTTAATTAAACCAAGAGATAAGCATGATTGGACATTGAATTCCACAAGAAAAAAACACAAGGATTCCTCAGAAATCTTCTACTTTCAAACTCATGAAAGAACGCTAGGCAACCAAAGTAGATTAAAGTAAAAACAGGAACGGATGCTTATTTTGTCATCTAATAAACCATCACAAAGCCTGAAGTGATTTTAAATAAACAGATTTCCTTAGAAACTCTATGGTTTCTTGTTAGTTGCAATTGGGATATTAAAAATAAAATTGACATAGATAATGAAAATTCTACTTGTCTAGTAATAAAAATGTTTAAGAGATCCAGATCTCAGTCCTTGGTCATGCAACCTTTGGGTGCTTAATATTGAACCACTGACTCCAAACATACCTAAATATGCTGAAATATATGTATCCTTACATATGTGAGCAAACTTGTTACATTAATCTATCCTTACATATGTGAGCAAACTTGTTACATTAATCTATTATAGTTGTTCATGCTGAGCTTTTATTCCATGTCAGGAATAACAACAAACGTGAATGTGTGCATGAATTATGACACCTCAGTTATGCAATCTGTCTTCATTTTAATTGTCCTTTTAAAAATAGTATTGATTAGTTACAAACCATTTTTAAGGGGGTATAAACCTCATACTGCATTGTTTCTATAAAGATGCACAAAGCAAATGTGCCTGCATACCATCATTGATCTTCAGAAGGACCCCTGGGAAAAAAAGCCACTGATCTCTTAAGAGTCAAATATTGAAATAAGTGCTACAAGGACAAATATAAATATGAGTTGAGATTTTTTTCTCTCAATTAGTTAGCAATGCAGAAAGAACATACAGAAAATAAAATTACCACAATGTAAGTGCATCTTTGCCTATGCTTCTAAAAATGCAATCTTTCTTATATATCCGCATGCAACTCATAGTCCTGAAAGGATTCAAGCTATTGGGGGACAAAGATTATTTCTACACTGCAATGGTGGAAGTTAGAGATGATGCTCTAAAAATATTAAATTTCAGCTAATTCCTGAATTTTATGTTAGCTTTTACAAAAAAATTAAAACCTACATTTTATCACCAAAGACCAGAGAGGGTAGAAAGAAGGATACATGAGGAGGGATTGGTCAATGGGTTCTGGTGTTCTACTGTATGTTAGGGTGACTATAGTTTAAAAAACATGTATGGTATATTTCAATAAAGCTATAAGAGAAGAGTTCGAATATTCTCATACTAAGAAATGATAAAAATTTTAAGGTGATGAATACAAAAATACCCTGATTTAATCATGACATAATGTATATGTGCATGGAAAAATCACAATGTGCATAATTGTGCATAATTATTACATACCAACAAAAATAAGTAAAATGTAAAACATAATAAAACAAAATCAACTTTGCCTCCTGGCAAGTCAAAATGTGCTATGTTTTAAAATAATGTATTTCAGTTTCATTGTGTAAATTGAAATAGAGTTTTTAGTTTGCAAGTGCAGATTGATTATACCTTATCTGAAATGGTTAGGACCAGATGTGCTTCATATTTTTAATATCTTCATGTTTTGTAGTATTTACATAGGCTTTACCAGTTTAGCATTCCTAACCCAAAATAAAAAATCTGAAAAACTCCAAAACTTGGAAGTTTTTGAGTGTCATGTAAGTCATCAAAGGGCTTCAGATTTCAAAGCATTTTCAATTTTTTGATTAGAGATGCTCAGCCTAGAAGTCAATTCAGAGTCAATTCCACAAAATACAATTAATTAATTTGAGGAGGAGGAGGATGATACTTAATGTGAAGAAATCAAATCAATAGATCTTGGGAAGAATTGAAACCATGGAAACTCATGAACAGTTTCTTATATCAGGAAAAAGTTTAATTCCAATTATGTGTTTAAAATATGACATATAAAACACATGCAAACTTAGGTATAAGTTGTAAATATTTCACTTAACAAACAAAATATAGTACCCACTCAGATAAAGAAACAACATTGTCAGTATTTTAGATGTATTTAATGTGGTCTTTTCTGATTACAATCTACTCATTTCTCCCCAGAATTAATCAATATTCTGACTTGTGAAGATAACTTACTTGCTATTCTCAAACTTACCTACAGTTTAAAAACAAAAAAAAAAAAAAAACTCCTACAGTTGTCTATATGTTCTCACTATTAACCAAATTCAAATTTAAGGAAAGGAAGGAGGAGAAAAAATTGAAGGGGAAAATAGAAAATTGAGAGATGAATGAAGAAAAGTGAAAAGAAAGAGATTGATTGATTCAGGGTGTCCTAGCTTGGGGCACATCCCCAGGCTTGACTGACATTCTAATAAAGACTAAACTGAATCAGAAGAAAAATAGTACCTAAAACAACATGTGGATATCAATCCCAGCAGAAATGTGAACAGATGAAGGTCAGGCAAAACTGATAAATGTCTACTATATCCATGAATTTTATACTAGCGCCATTATCACAAAAATTCCTACATAGTAAAATAAAAATTCCAAATATCAGGAAGCTATTTACTTTGGGAGCGTATATCTTGATTCAATAAAAATCAAATTCTTATATCCAACATTTAGTTGTAGTGTTATCTGACTTTCCTTTTTTGTTTTCTCTATATGGTACACTCATTTATGAACTTGATCAAATTCTACCTCAGAAGCCAACTAAAGAATAAGAATAGCTATGCACCAATCAGCATTATGGTCTCTTTTGTGTCAACCTTTAATATAATTTCCATTTAATGAGCACCTACTCTGAACCATGTTCTGTAATGAGCATTCATTCACATGCACTATTTTGATTTTCACAAGAATCAGCTGAGATAGAGACTATCATCATCATCATTCTACAGAAAAGGAGAAAATGAGTCTCAAATATGTTAAAAACAGCATAATAAGAACTTCCATGCATCTTACATAATCCAGAGCACAGAGTCAAAGTGCACTGATCACTTCTGTAATATACTGTTAGCTAAATAGAACTTCTAAGTACCAATATTAGGAGAGGCAATATAAGGACAAAAAGAACAATCTTAAGAGCAATTTAAAATGTGTTTCCAGTTGAAGGTATTCTATGGGAAATAGTCTATGTTGAACCAGAATTAATTCTTAAACCAGAATTTTCTGAAAGAAAATAAACTCAGTTTAACAGCAAAAACTGTTTTCTTATAGTAGTGAAAAATCAATAATAATAGACTGGGCATGGTGGTGCACACCTGTAATCCCAGTGTTGGGAGGCTGAGGCAGGAGCATCACTAGTTCAAAGACAGCCTCAGAAACTTAGAGAGGTCCTAAGTAAGTTAGTGAGACCCTGTATCTAGGTAAAATATTAAAAAAGGCTAGGGATGTGGCTCAGTGGTTAAGCACTCCTGGGTTCAATCCCTGGTACAAAAAAAGAGAAGAAAGATATCTAAGTTTTGAGAATATTTAAATTTTTATCACCTGTTATAAGATAAGTATTTTCATATTAATTCACAAAATAAAAGAATATATCATGTGACTCATTGTCATTCTAATAATATCCAATGAATCACATTTCCCAGGATCTATGTCCTTTCTATTCTTCTATATGGCTTTGGTTATGTGACTCAGTTAGGAGAATGAAACAAACAAACAAACATGCACACTGGGGACCTGCCCTGTTGGAGTGTTGCTACCACCATTCTGGACTTCTAGAGGATTAGAGACCACGTTGAGAGAGGCAGCCATCAAAAATGCCTGAGCCATGCTGAATGAACATACATGAGTGAGCCCCCACAGCCTCACCCAGGGAATTGTAAGATATGATAATGATAATAATTTCTTTGCTTTAACTTAGTAGTAGAAAACTGATTTGTAAAATGGTTTCAAAATTTAAACATGGCTACTAAAACAACCCAAAACTTATGATATTGATTTTGGGACTAGGCAGTGAGTAGACATTGAAAGAGTTGGGAAGAACATAGTATTAGAAGCTAGAAACATATTTTTGTAGTACTGAAATAAAGTAGACTGTTTTCTGCAGTATTCTGGGGGGCTGGGGTGGTGGCTCAGCGGTAGAGGGCTCGCCTAGCGCGTGCACAGCCCGGGTTCGATCCTCAGCACCACGTAAATATAAAATGCATTGCATTGTGTACAACTAAAGCAAATAAATAAATATTTTAAAAAAAGAATATGTCTAAGGGCTGGGGTTGTGGCTTAGCAGTAAAATGCTCGCCTATGGATTTGATCCTCAGCACAACATAAAAGTAAAATAAAGGTATTGTGTCCAACTAAAACAAACTATTTAAAAAAGAATATGTTTAATGATTTAATGATGAACTTATAAGATATAGTTAAGAAGAGTTCTAGAAAGAATGTTACAATATATTAATTATTTTCTATTAGCTATGTGTGATGGAGTAAGGTAAGAGAAAGAAGAGCCAAAAAGAAAGAAAGAAAGAAAGAAATTTCACTTTGAAAGGTGAATTTAGAGAATATGGAAAGGTGATATAAATTGCTTGGTTAGAAGATATAAACTATTTCACATATTCAGTCTCTACAGCCAGCAGAGGGTTCTCAAAGAAAACAGTGTTTTCAAAGTAATCATCAAATCAGTGATTTCATTATGACTATATTTATTATGACTTCAAAATAATTTGAGGTACTTAGTAGACACTGTCATCTACTCATAAATGCTTCTGAGTATCTTATAGCTTTTAACTCACCACAGTCACTCTTAGAGTCTTAGGTAAAGAAAGAGAATTGTCTTCAGAATAAGTGTAGATGTGGCTATGGGGCCCTCAATCAAACTTCTGACTTATAGAAGGAACTCAAATTGTTTCAGGGAATTTATCAGTTTGGACTAAAAAGGATAAAGAGGTTTTAAATGCATCAGAAACCTTTGGCTCTCAAACTTAGCAATGAGAGTAGGCTGAGAAAATCCCTCAGTGGAAATGTATTTCTTATTTTTAAAAAAAGGAGGTTGGGTGTGGGGGGGAGTCTCACAGGCAGAACCAAATTCTCAGAGGTGCAAACCAAGAGGCAAAGATAGCAATGGTTTTTTTAAAAATTTTTATTTGTTCTAATTAGTTATACATGACAGTAGGATGCATTTTGACACATTCTACACAAATGGAGCACAACTTCTCATTTCTCTGGCTCTACATGGTACAGAGTCAGATCAGTCATGCAATAACACATATATATATATAGGGTAGTAATGTTTGTTTCATTGTATTGTCCTTCCCATTCCCACTTCTCCTCCCCTCCCCTTTCTCTCCTCTGCACAATCCAAAGTTCCTTCCTTCTTCTCTACCCTTCCCCCACCATGTATTAGCATCCACTTATCAGAGAAAACATTCAGCCTTTGGTAAAGAGAGCAGTTTTGAGAGGATGACTCTCAGGGAACAGAACTGAGCCCTGATCAAGGAACATCTTCTGTCCATTGTGTGTGTAGTTCTGATAACTAGTAAGTATTAGTGTTGAGAATCACTATGGTCTGATGATTGCTCTGCTTTTTCTTCTTCATTTTGAATGGGGTTGTCTATTGCTGTCACCAGTATCTGATTCACTGTTGTATGTTAAGTACATGAGGAGAAAAGACTTTGTTTTTCAGGTTATGGGCATTTGGATCAAGAAGTCCTCCACCCAAAATACCTCATCTATACCCAGACCTGATTTGGTTTATGAGATCATGAACTACTTAATTGATGCTAGGACTGGTTGAAGCTATGGGTGCTTAGAAGATGATGAGTGCATTTTGTGTATGGGAAAGACATGAATCACTGGAACCAGGGGCAGGACTGTGGTAAATTGTGACCGAAATGGAACTCAGTGAATCATACCTTGTAACCACACTTTTGTGAGATTCCCTTCCTCATGGGATTTGCTTTTGCCAATGGGACATAAACATATGCAATGCAAGCAGAGGCTCCATAAGTATTTGCAACTGGGCTTGTGCTAGAAACATTGCTGCCACCATGTGAGGAGGTTCATTCCAACCACTTAAGGAGTGAAAACAACATACAGAGACTCCAAGCCAGGTAAAGGTGGCAAAAGAACTACTAGATGTAGGTTAGCAACAAGTATCAGGTTTTTCTATAGCCCTTATTGTCCCTAAATAATGCTGAGAAATAGGAAATATTCAATCAGTGCTAGTTAACAGATTGACACCTTCAATATTAATTTTTCCTCCCACAGCTCCTTTAGTATTTAACAACTTCATATCCACAAATACATACCATATCATAAAGGTCTTTACAGAATAGGAGCTTTGTTTGTTGTCCTTTGTTTGTTGTTTGGTTTCACCAAAGTTATATTTAAATTTGAATGTTTAAATATGAATATGTACATTTAAATTTGAATATTTATTTTACCTTTCAGTGTTTAAATGTGATGATATAGAGATAGAGATAGATTTTTAAGAATTTAAATTAAGTCCAAAATCACTTACCCTTGCATATTCATTTTGACATTTGGGATTTAGCTCAGGAATCTGGATTTGTCCTGCATAATCTATGCTAGAGCTGGGAGGGTGTGTGTGTGGAGGGGGATGTGGAGGGAGGATGAGAGAAGCCCCAAGTGAAAGCAAGTATTACTAAGTGTTGTTAGTTTTTCTTGAATGTTTTCTAATTTGCTGAATTCCTTTACTCAATTTCCAGAGTCCAGAAATTATTGCTTTTGTTAATTTTGTAACTTTATTAGTAATTTTTGTGGATAGAATTTGGTGAGCTCCTTGTTAAGCCATTCTGGAAGTCCTGTGCCCCCTATACTTCTACCTTCATAGTCCTTCTTTGGTATCTTCCTTCTAATACCCAAATAATATATGAATATTCATCCATGTAGACATATTTATAAAACAAAATATATTACTCACCACCAGTTCCTTCCTTCATCTTACCCTATCTTTGGGATACTATTCCAATTACTTTGCTTGGTTCTGTTGATGTAAACACTCTTTCTTGAGTGTTTTCCTCAGATAAAGTATATGATTTCTATGCCATAAATTCACAGCCTTAGAAACCAAAGAACTGTAAGAAACATGGGTATATTCTCACCTGGGAATTTTCATTTCTGTGGCTGATATTGCATGGAGGTCTGGGATTACATGAAAGTGAGATTTCCGGGGGTCTCTTACAGAACCACAAACAAGAAAGATGTTGCACCAAACCTTTAAAGAGGAAAAAAAAAAAAAAAAAAAAAAAAAAACAATACTCTGTTCACCAACCCAGGGACATATTAGTAAATGAATTAAATGTGTTAATGTATAAATATAACTCCTTTAGGAAATCAGGAATTTGAGACTATCAGTTTATGTGAACAAGCCTGAATTAACAGCCTGTGCATGATGCTCTTACCTAGATCAAGATACTGACATAAAAACTGAACTAGAATTGGAGTAAAACATTTAAAAAGCTGAGTCCTATTTAGAAGTGTACCTAATATTAACTCATGGGAAGATTTTTATTATCCATAACATTCAAAAACTCTTAAAGAAAAAAATATCCATGAAGATGAATTTATAGGTAAAATTGTGAAACATGAAAAAGCTCAATATAGCCTCAGATTTCATAAAGCAAAAAATTTGCATTCAAGGCCTAAAGCAAATAGGCCAATATGAAAGGGTATTGAAAATAAATATGCATTATGTCTAAAGCAATATATAAAGACATTGAGTCACAAAACAATAATAGAAAAGCTATGAAACAATAGCCATAAGTACACAATATTCACAAAAACCTAGATGTTAAATAGAGCAATTGAAATAAAAATTATTCTACATGGATCAACTATGGATGAAATATTGATAAAGAAAGAGTTAGTAAATTTAAATAAATATTTTAGGAAAGCACCCACACATAGATAACATGAAAGAAAATGTGAAAAATAAATGTATAAAGTATATCACCATCCAGGACTTTTCTCCCAAACTTCAAACATGTATTGAGCTGTCTACTCATTCATTTATACTTGTATGTTAAATGGACATTTCATATCCAGGATGTCTAAAATCAAACTCCTAATTCTTCCACCCAAAGCTATTCTATTTATCACCTTTTCCTATTCCAACTGATACCAAGTCTATCCTACATAAGTGGGTCGATTACCTAAAATTTGACTCACCCTAATATTAACATTGAATTTTGTGTTATCACCAACTTGCTGACTCTATCCAAGTTTGACCATTGCTCAGACCAGTTCCACAACCTGCCTCTCTGAGCCACCACAGTCTTTCTTCTGAGTTACTGCAGCAGCCCCCTCATAGGTCTTCCTGCTCTGCCCTGGCAATCAAATCTCAACAAAGAAGTAATGTGATCTCTTTATGCTATAATTAAATTTATGTCAATCCTGTGCACCGAACTTGAGAATTTTATTCCCATTAGAGTAAAAACCAAAACTGTCACAGTGACCTTCACAGACCTGTACAACCTGACATTTGTACACTCACTACCACTTCACTTGCTTTCTCCCATCTCCATCACTCACTATACTCCAGACACTGCAGGAGTCTCACCATTCCTGGATTACAGCACGATTGTTATGCCCTAGGGCCTTCTCTAAAGTTGCTGCTGCTTTCTGAAACATGTCTTCTCCAAAAAGCCATGGTTCATTCCCTCATCAATTAACTGCTGCTGTATTATCATCTTTATACTGAGGACTTCTTGAACATACTATTTAAAATTCAAACCCATCTGTCATCTCAAACACAATGGCTAACCAGGTTAAATACTTAATACGTGTCAGCAATTAATACATTTGATATAAAACATTTTAATAAAATGGATTGATAGACAATGGCAATATGATAAAATATTAAATTGAAAAATGTGAGTCATTTAAGAAACTTATAATGAGTCATTACCATTTTGTACAAGATCAAGAGATGATGAAAAGGTAGAACCTAGGTGAGACACTTAAGCCAAACTAATTTAGCTGCAAAATGCACAGGAGACCACAGAGGATAAGGACTGTGAACCTGGTCATCCGCAGGCATTGTAAACTCAAATACTGGTGGGAACCAGGGAGGCAACCTTAATGTGTGCACTGGGCAAGGTTTAACACAACAGAAGTAAGGCCTATAGCAAACAAGAAAGCACATAGCCAGTAAAGAAAAGCAAGCACATCTTCCCAGAGCTGTACTTCCTCCTGGCTTGTAATTCCTGACTTATTTCCATTAGAAATGGCCAGTCAACTAACTTACTGCTTCTTTGTCTTGGTGGCAGTTATACTTAAGCTTAAGACAGTTTTGAGGAGAAAGGACATTTAGATATCTTTTAGTACATGATTTCCCAAAAAGTAAACATTCCTGCTTCTGTCCCTAAAGGAAAGAACTACTTAGGTACACTTAGCATCCACACTTTTATTCTAAAATTAAATTCAATACTTGGTCTTAATCAAGAATTTGAGATTCCAAGAATTCACTTGTGTGCAACCCAGACCCTTGGAGGAAGCAATTCTTAGAAGTGACATGTAGATCTCTTGCCATATGGTTTGCACATGCATTTTCTGCATGCATGGCTAATTAAAGGGCATGAGAAAACATATGCAAGTGCTATTGGGCATAGAAATTTAGACACTTCTTTGAAACGTTGACCTTAAAATGTTTAACACCTGTAGTATCCAGGATATGACAACATCTTACAAAACTACAAGTTTTCATTTTAAATATAACTGGAAATGGTCACCTTGTGAAAGGGGAAAGAAATCGTGTCCTCTTCACCTAAAATGTAATTTAAACTACACAAATTTAGAATAAAAATATTTATCTATTTCAATGTTGTTGGTTTTTGTTTTTCAAAATAATAAGATGGTTGACTTGAATCATCATCAGAAATAAAATAGACATTATCCTACAACATACACAAAATAAACTACTAACAAATAGCAAAATGTTCAAGATAGGTTTTTGTGCAACAGAAATAAATTAAACAAAATAAATGCTCTCAATTCTCAGGTTTCTGCATTGCAGCTACAAAAGGATCCTGAGTTTATAAAATGCTTCTGAGTTTATACATATGAAGTTTTGTTATTTATTTAATCTAAAACAGCCAAAGGAAAGCCTTTACCTGTAGAAACAGAAAATCTGTGAACTGATTTTTAAAATAATAATTTTAATTATAACTTCAAAAATTATAATTCTAGTTAAACTTAGTTGAACTAGCTGAAACAGACCATTTTAATTTTCTGAGCCTCCATTTATTCATACGTAAAATGAGCTCAATCATATCTACTTTACAGGTTTTAAAAAGTATCAAATGAATATAAGGTGAATCAATGGGCTTTGTGTTATGTGGTATGCCCACCAGCTAGTTTAAATGGAGCTTGATCAACCTGGGGCTGACTCTTCATTCCCCTTCTTGCATTTTGTATGACCTCTAATAATTTATCTAATCATTCTAGTTGTGGTGGAGGTAGGGCAATTACTATAGCATATTACAATGTCACCCTACCCAGACTGGGTGATATTCTGTGCATAAAATGGTTACCTAGGAATTACAATGAACAATAGATTCTCATTGAAATGAATTGACAAATATCTATGGATAATTGTATGATCAATGTGACAATAACTAAAAGTAGTTAATATTTTCTGAGGTATTTTTCTATATAAAGCATCTTGCAAGTATGTGATGCAGGTCATACGATTCTTACTGTATTTTCACAACCCTTTTGTAATACATAATAATGTTAACATTAATACATAACAACACTTGATATTCAGGCAGGTTATGTAACTAGAAGACAAAAAATTAGATCTAGTAGAATGGAGAATACAAGGAAGAAGAATCTTTCCTCCTTCATTTCTGAATTTATCAAATATAATTATTAACATATTTTGGCAATTGTCTGGCAAAAAAAAATATATTTTTTAGCTCTGTGTATCAGAATCACTTGGAAAATTTATAAAAACTACCAATGCCTGTTCTTGGTAGGAATTCTGATTCATTTGGTTTGGTTGAAATCCTAGCATCTACATATTTTTTAAAGTTCCAAGTTCACTAACATACCATTTTATTGGAAAATGTTGACTAAGATTGAGGATGGGGACAGTTATTAACATGTACAAAGGACAGCAAAAGTAGTCAAAGAATGGCTTGACATGAACCTTTCAGAAAAGTATATAATTAAACAATAATTCACTATGGAATTCACACCCTTAAAATTTGAATATGCTGCTTATCTAAATAATTGAAGTGCAGTTAAAATAGGTAAAGTGCTTAGTGGAAGATATAAAGGGGAATCAAAGGCAAGTATTTCTTTTCCACCAGACATTTAGTAATCTGCCAACAGGAATGATTGGAGAATTAAGGAGAGAAAAAGAGACTGGAGGGTTGACACCTTCTAGCCAGCTAGAGGGAACTGGAGGACAACATCTTTCTCAACAAATTTCAGAGCAATATTTTAACATATATATCTTTTTCATTCCAACTCATATCCAGTTCTTCTTCTTTTTTTTAAGTTGGAAAAGGAAATAGTATTTTAGTAGTCTGTTCAGGACATTGTAGATATCTTTGATTCTATATCAAAACTCAGCAGGTAATAGGCTAATACATGTTAACTGCATGTGAAAACTAAAAAGATATCAGTGAATTTTCTGTACTTTCTTTTTTTTCTTTCTTTTTTTTTTTTTTTTTTTTTTTTTTGTGGTACCGGGGATTGAACTCAGGGACACTCGACCACTGGGTCACATCCCCAGCCCTTTTTTTTGTATTTTATTTAGAGACAGGGTCTCACTGAGTTGCTAAGTGCCTTGCCATTGCTGAGGCTGGCTTTGAACTCGCGATCCTCCTGCCTCAGCCTCCCAAAGTGCTGGGATTACAGGCATGCGCCACCGCGCCCATGCACTATGAGTTGTACATATTAAAAATTATAAAAAAATAAAAAAAAAATCTTTCAGTCTATCTAGCGCTTTGATTTTTTAAAAATTTTATTTGTTCCTTTTAGATATACATGACATTAGAGTGTATTCTGACATATTGTACAGGCATATCCATTTCTTATGAGTGGTAATTACTTTCCTTTAAAAAGTTCTCATGTTTTAGATTCTGTAAATTTTTTTTTTTTTTTTTTTTTTTTTTTTTTAGTATTCACAGTTCTTTTAGCAAATAGAAGATTCAGCAAAATTTTGGACATTCTCAACATTTTTCCTTGAATTAATGAATAACAATAGACATCAGATGTAGTATTTATTGGCCAACTGTGATCTGCAAATAGCAGCACCTAACATTCCTTTCTTACCCGTAAATTACTTAAAAAAAAAAAAAAAAGTCATCAGGCCAAACTTTTGTGCTAGAGGCAAATTACAAGAGTATCTTCAGGACACTCAGTGTTCTTTTGCTGAAACTACACTCAAATTGTCAGTTTCCACTGACATTCTCCAACAATTTGGCAGTTTGAGCCTTTGAGTTACAAATCAGCAGGTTTCGTTTCAAACATCTGTGGACATTTAAGTTCACTCGAAAATTGGCAAAATTATCCTAAAGGATAAAAGACACTTGAGAGTGATATCAGTCATCCATCATCCCTCACAATCATTTCAGCTGAGCAGCAAGTTTAGAAAATTGGCTCCATCTCTTGTCTTCTCACTCTTGCCAAACTTGCCTTTCCTCTCTCACTCTCAAGGGCAGCATAAGGTGTTTCCATGGTGGAAATCGCTCACACGAACACTCATGACTGATGAATGGTCAAGGCAAAGCATGAAAAATGCTTCCAAGTGACCCCTCATAAAACATGTCACATAGGTGATCTCAGGCAAACTGAGAATGTGACAGTAAGACAAGTTATGATGGGCAAGTAGGAAAAAAGTAAATGGAGAAGTCCTAAGAATGAAAATTTTACCAAGTGAGGAAAAATTTTTAACACTATGATTATTTTAATTTTACTTGTTTTGCCTAGTTTTACACTGGCATCAAGTCTAACACTGTACCACTAAGTGTTCATTCTTATATGCCAGTTACTTCTCTGTCAATGAAGTAAATGAATAATAATAATAATAAAAGAAAAGAAAAAAAAGTCCTCTGAAAATGATCATTAGTGAAATAGATGGTAAAAATAATACATAATAGTAAAAGACTTAATTTGTAGACTCCTTTATTTTCCTTCCTGAAACAGGAAACAATATGTTTTAGAACAACAGTTCTCAAAGTGTGTTCCCAAAACATTTTGAGTTCTTGAGATTTTTTTAAGGAGTACATAAGGTCAAAATAATATTCATATTGATACTAATATATAATTTATCTTTAATTCCATCATAAGAATGTAGTGATATTTTGAGAAGCTACATGACATATCCAAAATCTTCTGAAAAGTCTATTAAAATCCCCTTTCTAACCACTTACCTTTGGAAGTTTGGATTTTCCTCACAGGTTTTAACAAAAATAATGCATTTCACCAGATATGAATGCAGAAGCATATTTAATAATCTCCTTCTTTCCTAAAAAGCCAGACAGTAAAATGATTTTCAAAAAATGTAAAGCAGTGACTCTATTTTTCATAATATTTTGCTTTCAAAATTTGATTTTTCATAAAAATATTTTAGTTATATAAGCAGATGTTAAGCATATTATTTGTTAAATGTTTTATTACATAAGTATGTTAAAACTGCATCCATTTTAATTTTCAATTTAGTAAATATAAATAAAGATAACTCACATATACAAAAGCTCCTTGAGGTCCTCAATGATTTTTAGGGTGTTCTAGGATAAAACATTGAAATTTCCTATTTTACTCTATTCTTAAATATCATCAATTAATCTTGTCACACTGATTATTTCTGAAAATTTTTAAGAAGATAATTGTGTATTTAGCAACCTGATTTCTGTTTCTAATGCCATTATTGAATTAAAGAAACCAGGATTGGTTGTTGGAGCAATAGCTGGTTCTAGGACTCAAGCAGGAAATATACCTATATATACACCAAAGCCATATATATATATATATATATATATGTTTATATGTATTCATGAATATATATATGTGTATATATATATTATGTACATATATATATATATATATATATATGGTGTTATTTGTTTTAACCCTCTTTATTTCTAGCCTTAGCATTTTGCAAATATAAGACAGTGCTTAAACAAATAACAGCAAAGCAATACTACTACTACTACTAATGATGATGATGATGATGATGATGGGGTATTTCAAAAGCAATTCTGGAGCCAACTAAAAGAGCTCCAGCCAGGCATAATGGTGCACATCTGTAATCTCAGCAGCTCAGGAGGCTGGGACAGGAGGATTGCAAGTTGAAAGCCAGCCTTATTAATTTAGCAAGGCCCTAAGCAATGTAGTAGGAGCCTGTCTCAAAATAAATAAAACAAAGTTAAACTAAATTTTAAAAATGACTGGGGATGTGGCTCAGTGGTAATGTGCCCCTAGGTTAAGTTCCCAGTACCAATAAACAAACAAACAAATAAGAGAGTCCCCAGTGGTCAAAGGTGGAATAATTTGAGCATCAAAATAAATAAAGTAGTATTAGATTATAACCCAAAATGTAAAATAGTCATGATTTATATACTGATATAAATAAATATTTGACCAAATAAATAAATGATGAGAAAAGACAAATCTGTGAAGAATTTAAATAATTTTGGTAGATACTTCTCCCTAGATGGAACACAACTCTCCACACCTTAAGTATGAACTTGTTTCAAAAAAGTATGAAAGGAAAAAAGAAAAAAAGAGTAACTTTATGATGGAGAAAGCAGATAAATACTGCCCCAGTTAATGACAATGATGGTAAGTCATGTTGATAATATGTATCCTCTATATGATGTGATGAAATGGCACCTTCCCTCTGTGGTCTTCCTTATAAATACTCATAAATGCAGATTAACCGCAAAATTGTCAGATAAATGTCAATAAAGGAGGATCCTATAAAATATCTGTATTGTACTCTTCAAGATTATCAAGAATCATCATAAACAGGGAGTCTCAGAAACTTTCATAGACAAGAGGAACCTAAGAAGACATGACCACTAAATGTAATGTGTATCTTAGATGGAATTCTGGAAAAGAAAAAGGTCATTAAATAAAAAGAGAAAATCTAACTCAGTATGGCTTTAGTTCATAGTAATATATCCAAATTGCTTCATTAGTCATACACAATGTGCCATACTAAATTAAGACGTCAATAATAGGGAAAACTAGGTTTAGGGCTTGGAGGAACTCCATATTATTTGCATGTTTTTTTTTTTGGGGGGGGCGGGTAAAGCTCAAGTTGTTCTAAAAGCAAGTTTATCTTAAAAAGTTAATATGTACATATTACATTTTGCTTGAGTTCTAAGGTGGTGAACAAAAAATAATAATAATAATTCAGGAGGTTCTATATCACTGTTTCTCAAAATGTTGTCCTAGGAACACCTGCTTAAGAATATTCAGAAGGAGTTCAATAAAACAGATTTCTGGCAAGAAATAAGTAAATAAGAACTTCCCTTACAGGTCCAACTAAAAGAGAAACTATGGGAAGGTGAGCTCCCAAACCATCATTTGAACATATTTGAATTCTAAAGTCCCCATCAGATTTCTAAAGCTGATATGCAAATTTAGCAAACAGACCTGCTGCACCTTTATTTATTATTTATTATTTATTTATTTATTTATTATTTATTATTTTGCACCTTTATTTATTTCAATGAAGATAACAAAGATAATCCAACCAAATAACAAACAAACCCCACAGGTAAATTAAATGAAAGCTTTCTCAAATAAGTTTAATGAAAAAATTAGACTTTATTGTTGCTGCCTGCAGCTATCGCCGCCTGCAGCAAAGATACTGCGGGAAAGAATCGGAAGCAGACTGGAAAATGAATAGGTTCTTTATTCTTGCTTCTTCTAACTTCTCTCTCTGGCTCCAACAACCTCTCCAACTCCAACCACCCTCTAGCCAACCTCACCCAGTTAAATAGTTTTTGCCTTAACAAGTATACACGTGTCAACAGCTCAAACTTACAGGTGTGTCACATAGTTTTCATGGGTATAGAAAGATTCTTAGATAAATGCATGAATATCAGGTGAAAATACTGAAACACCTCTTATGGCTCTCAGCTAGCCACCATCTTAGCTATCTCCTTATTAGGGCTCTTACACTTTATGTATTTTAATAATACATGATCAAATTTATCATGATTATATTAAACAAGAAACATACCACAGAATTTCTCAGAATATATTTCTCTCATTACTAATCCAATAGATAACTGATGCATTTTATAGCTTAAAGCAGCAGAAAATATTCATTACTGATGTATCAAAAATAGAATAGCACTCCAAATTCATTATGCTTCATCTTATTATGCCTAATAATACCTAGGGAAGAAGGATTTCTTTCACCTAATTTGACTCAGTTTGAAGTATATAATGTGAGTAGAGACCTGCTTCATCAGACTTCCAGTAGAGTTAGTTGGCCTTAAGCACAGTAATTATTTCTTTGTGAAATCACTGACACTTTAAGGTTTTACTATGATGGAAAGACTAGGGGAAAGAAGGCAGCACCACAGTGGCTGAGGGAGATGTCCCCAGAGCAGGACCCTTTCCTTCCCCATCAGCCTTGGTCCTTCTGAGAGTGCCCTCAGAAAGGCTGTGTGTTTCTGCAAAGCAGACATTGAAGAGCAATGCTAGCATGGTTTTTCTGGTGCAGTGTGATTCACCTGAATAAGACATAAAAAGTTGGGTTTTTGTTTCCCACTCTTCCCTCCACTTTGACAATTTTGAAACTACAATGAAAGAAAAAGTAAGATATTCCATTCTATTTTTCTTGCTTTCTAGAAAGTATTGTTTATTTCTCATAGTACTCTAAGGGAATTGTGTTATCTTCGTTTTCTATCAAGGATGGAACTCCTCAGCACAGTTTGTCAGGCCAGGCCATCCCAGTCTCTGTCGTAATACCAGTTTCCCCTGTATCTACTCACGTAAACCTACTGTTTAGGTCAGTAACACATCTTGACTAAATAATTTGAACCAAATAAAAGCATTGGTCATTTTTTAAAACTTATTTGTGTATAATAATTTCTCATATTAATAGGGATCTTTGTGATGTATTTGCCCATGCACATAATTTGATCAGATTCATTCCCCAGTACCTCTCTTTGTCTGCCTCTCCCCGTGATTGCCTTTCTCTACCATATTAACTTCAGTTTTCATGAGATCCTTTTTTATCTTTTTCTCTCAAGCTCCCACATGTTCTTTTTTATGCCAGTATCCTACTAGTTTTGTTAGTGTATATTTTGAAATCAGGTATTGTGATGCCTCCAGTATTTGCTTTTGATCATATATATATATATATATATATATATATATATATATATGCAATATTTTTTTTGCTATATTGGATCTTTTATTCTTCATTTGAATTTTAGGACTTTTTTTCCTACTTCTACAAAGAATGTCATTTGTATTTTGATGGTGATAGCATTTAAATCTATAGACTGATTTGAGTAAGATGGACATTTTAACAATATTGATTCTTCCTATCTAAGAACATGGGAGGTCTTTCCGTCTTCTAGTGTCTTTTATTTCAGTTTTCAGTGTTCTATAATTTTCCTTGTATAGGTCTTTCACCTTTTGATTAGATTTATTCCTAGGGTTTTTTTTTTTTAATTTTTTTTGGGATGGTGTGAATAAAATTGTTTTTCTTCTTTCTTTCTCACCAGCTTCCTTGTTTGTGTATAGAAAAAAGTATTAATTTTTTATAAATTGTTTTTGTATCATTATAACTTTTCTAAATTTGTTTATCAACACTAGAAATCTTCTGAGGGGGATTTTAGAAGATTCTAACTATATGGTAATACCATCTATGAATATTGATATTTTAAGTTATTCCTTTTCTAGTTTTATCCCTTTTATTTTTTTCTTTTGCCTAATTGCTTTGGCTAAAACTTCAAGTACTATATTGAACAGAAGAGGTAGTGTATTTTCTTGTCTTATTATTAAGAATACTCTTTACATGGCTATAGTATTACGAACTATGCTATTCTAAGATGAAAAGTCACCAGCTTCATCAAATGTTCAAGAATTGTCTAACTCTAATTCTTTTCAGCCAAAAATCACAATAAAGTAAGGCCAGCCTCAGCCATATCTAAAAGTGTCAAGATAATCTGAAATCAGAATAAATAGAGATATGTAGAGATTAAAGACTGTTAGAAAGTACCCAAATTTCAATGACAAATGCCAAAACAAAATTTATATTCTAGAACACTGTTCTTAAATAAGACTGGTTACTTTCTTGCAAAATCAATATTTTAAAAGTACAAGGCAGTGAATTTCCTATCAGACTATTTATCTTTTTTACATATGAATTTGGCATGTGATAAATCTGTCCTCTTACCATGTGATGGTGGCTCTCAGTGATTCTTACCGGTACAGGCACATCTATGTATGTGTGTGGTTTTGAGTGTGAGCATATCAAGTTGCTGTAGCTCTAGTACTCTCTGTGCTTCTCCTCTGCCTGACTCTGACCCTCCAGGTTGTTCACTGAGACTGTTTTTAAATTTTCTTTGGTTAAATGCCCAAGTGCTAATTATCTAAGCAGTGAGTAACATTATGATTCATATATGTATTAGTTTAGCCACTATGGAAAAAAGGTTTAAGTGTCCTAACCTTATTTTTCTTTGAGAAAAACCAAACTCAATTTAAACTGTATATAAATAAAAATTAGTCATACTTTTTCTCCTCTTTATCAATAAAGAATGATATAATAGCCTCACTGACGCAAAGTCTATAACACCACATTCTCTGTTCTAAACATTAATGGGAATTTTCAATTTATGGGTACTCATGAGTTAACAATATTCTATGTGCTGTAACTGTTAAACTGCATTTTAGTTTGTCTGTATCTAAGATATCTAGCCTGTTCACAACATCTAACCTCCTTATCTCATTGGCCCACAGAGAGAATGGCTTTTTTAACCTTTATCTTTTTTTCCCATTCCCTGCATAATGCTGTCAGTTAGAAATCTGCCTGACAGCAGCTCTGTAAAAGTATGCAATTTGGCCCTGAAGGGTATAGCCTTTATTGGTTGTCTCCCTTTGTCCTGTTTTAACAAGAGCAGGATCAATTAAGATGATAATGATGGGATTATGTGAGAACAATGAGACATACCTCTACCACAACCTCTACCAGGGTTTTAGTCATACACATTTTGTGACTTTCTAAATGAATAAAGACACAGATCCTCTATTAAAGCCACTTACCACAATAGTCAGCTATTTAGAGAAAGAGCTTAGGGGACTGCATCATGTGTTTTCTTTGAAAGTGAAAGTGTTGAATCTTCCTGAGTTAAGGACAATGAAAGCAACATGAGCAAGGACAGACAGGAGACAGGACAGACTCCAAAGAGACAGGCAGAACATTCTTCTGACATACAGACAGCTCTGAAACCATCATGAAAATATTAACCTTTCAATTATTTTAAAAAGTACATAAAATTTGTATCAGGCCTATTTCTTAAAATACTTAAACTTGATTGATGAGACTTTAGCCGTCCTTGGTGAGAAGAAGCAGAAGTATGATTTCTAGTCTTTATCCATAATGAAAGCAAAAGACAAAAATTAACTTTTATTAGGAAATGTGCAAGGAAAATTTGATCTGTAATTATAACTATATCTTGATTATTGAGAATTTTTAATTTAAAAATTTTGTATATTGAGACATGATTCTGCATGACTCTGTGTGAGAGAGCTATCTCATAGGGAAATTTACACTGTAGCAAAAAAATGTCTAAAGTATTAAGTCATTTATTACTTAAGAACAGGTTTGGCATTCCCAGTTAACTTTCTTTGCAGAATTCTCAAGCCTTTATTAATTTCATTTCCCAGGTTCCCCTTTGTGCACTTATCATGTTTTGAGTTTCTTTAGTACAAGTTGTAGGTGCTACTCCCTCTGTAAACGTGGAAACTTGTCAACTGAAATGTCATTGTTTAGTCCTCAGGTTATATGATCAATAAAAACACAATGCTTCCTGATTGGCTTTCATATTTTATGACTGAATTTATTATTTTTTGGAAAAAAATAATATAACTGAAAAGTTTTGTTACAGCCTGGAAATGAGGGCTTTTCTAAAAAAAAAAAAAAAAGAAAAAAAAAAAAAAAAAACTGCAACAGGATAACCAGATAATAGTAAAAGCCAAAAAATAAAAAAGATAAGCAAGTATTTCTCATACAAGATTTCATGCATAAAATCATTGTCCATTTTAATAAAAATTATAACCATGATATTTTACCTCAGTCATAGATTAAAATGGGCTAACCATAATGTTTTAACAAACAGTAATTCTTTTGATGAATTCCAGAAGACTAATTTCATGCTAATAGTAAAGAAAGCCAGCATTAGACATGCTTTTCCATCTTCAGTTTCCTGTCCAGAAACTTTCTGGTAGGAATTGTGGTGTTATAACGTGGTGGAAGTACTAGCATTTATTTGGATGGCCATGCCCTATGCTAGTCCATTGAGTTCTCACTACCCCAAAGAGGCACAGCACAAGTCCTAAAGAAGAGTATGCTGGTTTGACCTTTTCACAGAGCAGATGCATAGTAGCATACCCAGGACCCAGGAGAGGATCTCAGCTAGAACTATGAGGGATCAGGAAAGGCGACAGGGACAGAGGAAGCAATAAATGTGTTTTCCTGGATTGGAGCCTTTCCTACTTGGATATCAGAGAGAATGAAGGGATGTGTCTAAGAATTTTGAAGAGTATTATGTTTCCTGGCATCTAAGAACACTTCTAATATTTAAATAGAAATGCTGGTAGTTGCTTGCCCTCTCAGAGGAGGCAGGACTCTTCCCTACCCATGCCATAACTTGGTACCTTAGCTACTCCCCATCTCTCTTTATTCCTGTCCTTGTTTTGAACTGCCTTTTTAGAGTCCTTTTTCAAGGCAACTATCTGGCATATGACCTATAGTATAGGAAATTGCTGTTCATTCTTAGGTCATTCTAAGCAACAATAGATCAACAGTAAATAAACAGTTGGATTTAAATCAGTCTTCCCTGAGTCCAAGGGAATAGAGTTATGAGGTACAGATTATATCAACCCTTTCATTAGGAATGCATCATAAAGTACTTGGGAATAAAACAGGAATTATGAGGCTTTCCAAAATGAAACTTTAACTGCCAAGCACCTGTCTTTGAGTATTCTAATCATGGATATTAATATTTCTTCCATACATAATCCATGACATATGATGTGTGCATAGTCCCTCATTCTCTAAATATGTTTCACAGCTCCTGATACAGTGTCTCATATTCTGTACCCAGAAGCCACGCAAAAATATGAAATTCCAAGAAAAGGATGATATAATACACAGCAAGCAAATATTGGCTATAAGTGCCTATCCAAGTGAGTCAGTTGATTTAGCAGGTCATAACTTATGCTGCTGGCTTATGTGGCTATCCTAGTACACAATATTATCAATCCATATTCAAAATCCTACCCTTGTCAGCAGCAACTAGTCTCGTGACATACCACATCTCTGTATATATGAAGTGCTAAAAGCAAGCAATGAAAATCCTTTAGAGACAAAAGACCAAAGAGGCATACATTTCAAGTATAGTTTTAGACTTTCAAGTCATTTCAACATATCACTGTATATTGAGCAATAGGTTTAATACCACAGGCAAAAATGATTCAGAACCCAATGTGGAAAGAAGTTGTTACAAGTGAAAATTTCCTACACAACCAAGATTCTTCTTGCTTTTTACATATTGTCAGAGAGCTTTGGGAAGAAAGGGAAACTTTAATAATTCTTGCAGGATTGTTTGTATATTTTTAGTATTTCATATATTCATTGCATGATGCTTCAAATTATCTTGAAAGATTTTTCTTATATTTTAATTAAATATTTATTTATTTATTTATTTTTGGTTAGACAAACTTGACCAACTCATAAACTCCAGAGGCATAAAGTACTGTTTTCTGGTTGGATAGAATCATTCTGTCACCTTTCTGGCATTTGTTTTGACTGATCAAATTTGGAAAATATTCTCTGATGTATCATGTCCAGGACACTAGGTCAGGAGCTATGGAGGAGTGAAAGAATGGGGTCCACATACTTGAGGAACTCACAAATGGGCAGGAAAATAAGAAAGTGTAAATAACACAGAGTATAATGTGTCACAGACATAAAGTGATGCTCATAGTAACGCTCCTGAAAAAGATATTTGAAAAGGTCTCTAAACCTAGTGAGGATTTTGGTAAGCAAAGCTGGAGAAAAAGTCATTATGGGAGAAATGTAAAGAAAGATCAAAGACAAACATGATCCCTTAATAGTAAAGATATTTCTTTAGTAAAACTACGCCCAGTTATAGGAAGGTATACCAGAAAGGCAGGCTCATCAAACACTAGTTAGAGGTAGTATTATGAATTTGAAAGGAAGATTCTGAAAGTTCGCCAGAGGGTAACATAATTATTTTTATATTGCTTGTGTACAGGGAGGATGTTTAAAAAACTATTACAGTTCTTTAGCTGTATACCAGGCATTCTTTAAAATTCATTTTCCAGATGACTGCACATTATATGAAAAAGGAATTCCCATGCTCTGAAGACATGAAAATAAACTTAAGAACTGAGTCCATGGACATTTCCAAGGAAATCTTCAGACATGCCTAAATCCCTCACTTTTATTCCCAAAGGTTCCTTGCTCATGGTGAACACTGGAGTGATGGATAAAAAATGAATGGAAGGGAGGAAAGGAGGAGAGAGAGAAGGAAGGAAGGAGGAAAGGAAGGAAGGAAAGAGTTATATATATATATGTATGTGATTTTCAAGTTATTTGCTTATATTGATTTATTTAACTCTAATAACAAATTTTTAAGAGAGGAAAGAGTATCTGAGGCATTTAAAAGAAATTGGGCTAGGTGATATCTAAATGACATAGTTATCAAATGTTAAGATCAAGTCTACACTATAAGTTTTTGCCCATTGCTTTTCTCATTACATGAAACTGAACTTCTGTGATTCTGTAAGAAATGTGTATTCACATGACAGTGGTTTCCAAATCCATCTCAATTTTTCCTTCTCTTTAATCCATCATTTCTAAGCAATTACTACTGTCTTTCTTAATAATTTTTCCATTCTTAGTGTAGATACCTTAGTTCAGATAGGCATTATCTCTTACTGGTGTATTTTGATAATCACATGCAAAGCAATCTTATGTCTTTAGGCCATTTGAAGGCCTCTTCTTTGTTAGAAAAAAACAAATGCTGCACATAATTGGTATACAAATATCAAAAAAAAACTTTGTATCATATTTCATATTACATTTTCTATATACCAAGGGATTTTTATTTTTTCTTACTTTAAAAAGTGAATCAACAAATCAAGAATTATCTCTCTAATCATTATCTTTTAAAAAATTAACTTTGGTCTCAAGGGAAAAGTATAATATGAAGTTACTTTCTAAATCATTCTTCTCAAAACACATATTGTATACTACATGTATACTATGAATTGTAATGCATTCTGCTTTCACATATAATATTTAAAATAATACATATTAGGGAAAATTATTCTTTAGAAATTATGCAAATTATCTAACAAAAGTGTTACATCTAGGGAGAAGGCATATTTATTTCTGAAGTTGTATATATGTTTCTTTTGCTGGCATCTAAAGAGAATTCTGTAACCTGGTTCATGATGTATAAAATTTTTATTTCTTAGAACTGCAGGATTGTATTTTACCACATAGTTTGTATTTCTATCACTTACCTGCATTGAGCTAATTAAAATGGAAATCCTAAAACATAGCCTAGTTGTTTTGTCCATAAGTAAAACATGTAGATGTACATGTATGTCCTTCTTTCTGTTTTCTCATAGTTCTTAAAAAGATGAAGAAAAAGCACTTTCATAATAAAAGCACAAAAGAGCACTTAATACACACAAAAGAGTACTGAAATAAAATAATGGATTTTTTGTTTTTGTTTTGGTATGGGGTATTTAGCCACTGAACCACATCTCCAGCCTTTTTTTTTTTATATCTTATTTAGAGACAGATCTCTCTGAGTTGTTAAGTCCTTGCTAAGTTGCTGAGGCTGCTTTGAACTCATGACCTCCTGCCTCAGCATCCCAAGTCACTGAGATTACAGGCATGTACCACTGTGCCTGGCAAATAATGTTTTGTTTTGTTTTAATGTTCAAGAAAATATTTAATTGTGAATTAGGCATACCTACTACCTTTGAGTATATATTTATTCACAGGTGTGCATATACATATACTATAGACACATGGAAATCCTGTTCAAATATATAAACCTTATAAATATAAATCTCACACATTGTGTAACTGAGCAAGCAGGCCAATTCATGTGTCACAGAAAAATCATAGTATCTATCTTCAGGTGCTTTGGGTACATTTGAAATTCTCAGTTCTCAGATCTCTAGTTGTCAAAGCCTTTTTGTTGTTGTTGTTGTTACATTTTCCACTTTCATCATGTTCTGTCTTATACTTACTTTGCTTATTTATTAATCTAGAAAAACAAATGATATGTCCAATTACTTTGTGGCTAAGCTAAATGGGTATGAGGAAATAAGGTGGTGCTAAGGGGAAAAGTCTCTGAAATTTCCCATCTTCCTGTAGCTGGCTCTTTCTTCTATAATTCGATCTATTCACAGTGGTCTTTTAATATTTCCTCATACCCCAAACTCTTTCCCTTCCTAAGGTTTTTCTCATGGTGGTTCCTGTCTGGAGAATCTTTAGTGCCATTGGCCTGGGTAGCTCCCCTGCTTCCTCCAAGACTTAGCATAATGTCGCTAAGTCAGGGAGGCCTTCCCTGCCCCTAAGGTATATCAGGTCTCCTGCTTTACAGCACCTTCTCTTCTCATTATAAAATGCACAGTGTTAGTCAATGCATATTTGTTTGTGGATTTATAAGTTCAATGCTGTCTCTCATAGAAGACAAGTGGCTCCACAATGGAAGGCTTCTATTTTTACCGCTGTTATGCAGCACTCAGCATAATGCCTAGCCATGAACATGGTAGATGCACAATAAATATTTAAGGAAGGGAGGGAGGGAGGAGAAAAGAAACGAGTATAGAGATGAAAACTAGAGAAAGGGCAAGCCAGGAAAAAAAAAAAAAAAAAAAACAGGTAATAATTTGTAAAAGGAAATGAAGGATAAAAAAGAAAAGGCATAAAATAGAACAAAGATAGAAAATAAAGTATTACAAAAGCTACAAAAGTGTGGAAACAAAAACAAAAAGAAAGCATAAAATAAAAACAAAATGATCACTGATGACAGTCTAGCCAATCCAGCATTTTTCCATGAATATCAACTAGAACCAGACTGAATCAGGATTGTGACTGTCACCAATGAAAAAATGTCATACTGATGTCTCCTTGTAATGCATGCATTGGTTTATAGACCCAAACTCCTTGAGTCAGCATCACAAATCTGGCTAATGTTCTCTAGAGCAGCATTTGCCCTTTAGGCTTCTGATTTAGCTGACAGATGTGTAAAATTCCTTGTAGCTAGTTACCTTGATATTGATTCCACATCTGTGAGGCTCATGGGCTCATGTTTTTCTAACTAGGGTCAGCATTACCTTAAGCCCCAGGCCCTGATGCTGAGCTGCCTGTATTAGAGGGCATGACATAAATTCAGGTTATGCCTTGGTCATTTCTACCTTTTACTGATGGTGTTTTTGTAGATGAATATGGAAGACATTGATCCAAAGTTCTCTGCTGGGAAATGAATGTGTGTCAGTGAATTTTGGGTTAAGGCCAAAGCCTGGTGCCATCTCTCTCTTATACATTAGCAAAGCCAAGCCTTGTCAGAGGACATTCCTAAATGAATGTAGGCAACAGATATGCAGGTTTGAATACATACTACCTTGATACCCTTGTTTAAACTTGTGAACTGACCCTCTCTGCCACATTCTTGATCCTCTTTTACCTGATCTACATTTTAATTGTACTTAGCACCTCTTAACATATTTCAAAGTTTGTGCCATTTTTTATTTGTAATTGCTTAACAATAGGGAAAGGTATTTTTAAGCAAATTTATGGTTGTGTGAACATTATAGAGTGCACTTACACAAAGCTAGATGGTGTACTACAAACCTAGACTATACAGTACCTATAGATAGATGTACATACAGATGCCTATTACTTGTAAGGGTATAAGGAACAAAACATCACAAAACTAAAACTAGCACAAGACAAATCAATCCTATCAAGAGATATAGGAAGCAAAATGTATGAGGCTATTGCCACTGTGACATGCTGTACTGTTTTATAGTAAAGCATATTATAAGTAGAAGTGGGGCACTCTAAAATAATGATTTAAAGTTTAGTTACATCATCATCATTACCAAGTATTACTTGTACATATATATATATTTTTTTTCATATGAATGGCCATAGAGTAGTTCTATTTATGCTACAATGTGTTGTACTATCATACTATGATGGCTACATTATCACTAGGCAATAAGAGCTTTCTAGCTCTGTTATAATTTTATTAGACCACTCTTGTTTATGTGTTCCTTTCTTTACTGAAGTGTTGTCATGCATCACATGAATTTATTTATTTCTCCATCCATTAGAATATAAGTGAATGAGGGACTTGGAGTTGTAGCTCAGTGGTAAAGCACTTGCCTAGCATGTGTGAGGCACTGAATTCATTTCTCAGCACCATAAATAAATAAATAAATAAATAAATAAATAAATAAATAAATAAAATAAAGGCATTGTGTCCATCTATAACCAAAATTTTTTTTTAAAAAGAACGTAAGTGAATGAGGTCTGTTTTATTCATTAGTATATTCCAAGCACCTAGAATAGTGCCTGTCACATAATGGGCACTTAATCCAAATTTTGTTAAATAATGAATCAGTGAATGAATAAATGAATAAAAGTCAATATTCTGTATTGTGGAAAGTAAAGAAGTAAGCCCAAAGATATAAACATTAAGGTTCTTGCCTTTGAAGATATGGTTTATCTGGAACAATAAACATACACACAGGAAATTAGGTAATTACCCCTATGAAATAGTAAACATTAATAGATGTAATTACATACATTAATAAATGTAATTGAACAATATGGAAGGGAGCTTACTGTGGCAGTAATAACACTAGACTTGGAAAACACTGGGGCTGAATTTCCCATAACCTCAGACATGTCACTTAAACCTGTAGAGCATGAGAGCTCTTGTTACTATGAATTAATAATAATGGTCTTCTCATGGGATTCTTGTGAGCATGAAGACAGACAACAAATATAAATGTAGTAAATAACATTTACTCAATAAATGTCTATTGAATGAATGGGCTTTCTCATTTAAACATAAGAAAAGGCAAGTAGAGTGGTTAGCTTAGTTGTCTGGGATCACTCAGTTAACATCAACCCTAGGACTCTGGATTCTCAGCCCAGTGTTACTGAAAATAGAACATAATGCCTACCCTGTCCTGTGACTTTATTCCTATGAGCAATTCTGTTTCTCACACATAACAAAAATTTATTATTTGTTCTAGAAAAAGAGCATCATTTCCCTGAAACACCCTCATTAGGCTCCAAGATGTCTAAGCTCTGTCTCCCTTTAATCGGTTTACTTGTGAAGGAGCAATTTGCTTTACGACCTCTTTGTAGAGTCTGAAGGGTTTATGACCATGTGGTGTCAACATGGAGCTCTAAGATGCTTTCAGTTCCATTTACTAGCTTCGGAGTCTTCAAATTGTAGGAGCCTATTTGTTCTGAAAAGACTGGAGTTTGGACATTAATTCTGAGCACCCTCTGGCTTTTAAGCTTACTGTCAAATGGAGCAGCCACTTGTCATGTTCTACCCCACAACCAAAGCAGTATCCGAAATGAAAGTATGATTAGGACCAACATGATGTGACTTTAATAAAACATATCAACTTGTCCTATCACAAGGCTCAAAATAAGCTATGTGGCCATACTTTGGTCAATCTCATAACCTTTTTGTGAATGGAAATAAAGATTTCCAGGGAGTTAACAAATGCATAGGCTCAAATGTAGACCTGCAGTACTGGATCTATGATCATGGAAAGGGGATGGAAAGGGAAATCCTTATTTTCAAATGCATAAATTGAGGCAAATGTAAATTAGGTAAGAGACTTATCTAAAGGCTCAGAGACCTCAAATCTATTTATCATGCAATCAATTAGCTCTGCATGAATCCTAAATTATGTAAGATTCCTGCAATAATGCTAAGGGACAGGGCAGGAGATAAGACAAATAAAACCCATTCTCAAGAATACAGAATGGTATGGTTGTTGTAGATACCTCTGTGTGTACTAAGGTAACACTCTCGTCTCAAGTGCACACTCCCTCTTGTTTCTGCCATAATCTATTTCATTTCCCTTCCTTTGAGGATCTGTTGGAAGTTTTTTTTTTTTTCCCCTGCTTATTCATAAACAGTTCATTTTAGGTCAAAATCCCAATGTTCATTGTCCCAAATTTGTTTTGTCCCCAATTTCCATAACCCTAAAATTAAGATTCTCATGGTCTCACCCATCATTTTCTGACCAGGACACCATATGGCTGGAAACCATGGGGAAGTTGGGCCATGTGGGAAGCAGGGCCTAAAGTAGAGGTGGTTTCTGCAGAAATCTGGAGCAGAAAGAGAGATGGGTGAGAGAGATGCTTGAATATTAATTCCAGAATTAATCCACTTCTCTTTGTCATCACTATCTCATTTCAGCTGAAGCTATATCCATCACTCACCTTTATTGGTATATTCCCTCTTATCAGTTCTCTCCATGTCCAGATTCTTCTCTTCTGAATACTTCCCAGCTGCAACCAGGATGATTTTAGGACATATCTCCTCTGCTGAAAACTCCAATGGCTTCTTGCTTCTTCCTCAGAGGGAGACAAAGTCCAAGTTCTTCAATGTCCTCACTCCTCTTTGCTCCTTGCACTCCCTCCAAAACCCCTACCATACCTTGTCTCAAACACCTAGTTGTTGCTTAAGCACACTAGATTCTTTGTGGGCTTGAAGACTATTTTCTTTTTCTTCTTGTGGCATACTCTCCACCTTTATTACTCCTGTCCAACTTATGTTTTCTTAGATTTCAATATAGACATAGATTAAAAAAACAACAAAGGCTTCCTTGATTTCTCACATGCAAGAACAGTCACCCTAGATACATTCCTATTCTAGCACACAGTACACCCTATTGTCATGGACTGTTTGCTCTCTTGTGCCCACTGTCCCCACAAGAATGTCAACAGCCAGGTGAAATTCATTGTATCCTCAAATTGCCACAGAGCCTACACATAGGTGCTGATTGAATGTTTCTTTACTGAATAAAGGGGAATACAAAGGCATATCACAGATCCCTAAAATCACTTCTAAGTTTCAACCTTTTGCTCTTATGTGGTCAATAGAACTGTCTGATAATGTCCATCTTCTTTTTGTAGCATGTTGACAAGCTAAAGCAATCCCAAGGGGACCCCCAACTCTTCCTATACCTTACAGATCTAGACTCTTCAAAAGATATGACAGTATTACACACATGCTTTTCCCTAGAATAGACACAGTAATTGCAAAACACATTATTCCTCTCCTTTCCTGGTACCTACTCTTAGACCTGTCCCCTAGCACCAGAGTGATTAAAGATACTTAGAATTAGCTGGTTAATTGACAGGTGTTTAGATACATATTTTGGCAGATATGTCTCTGAGTCCACAAGTCCCCACTGTCCTTCTAACAAAACCTAGATGTTGGGCTGAGACAACTGGGTAAAGTGGCACACGTCTGTAATCCCAGCAGCTCTGGAGGCTGAGGCAGGATGATCATGAGTTCAAAGCCAGCCTCAGCAATAGTGACATGCTAAGCAACTCAGTGAGACTCTGTCTCTGAACAAAATACAAAATTGGACTGGGGATGTGGCTCAGTAGTTGAGTGCCCCTGAGTTCAATCCCCAATTGCTCCCCGCAAAAAACAGAAAGTGGGCTGGGGTTATGGGTCAGTGGTTGAGTGCTTGCCTAGCACATGTGAGGCACTGGGTTTGAGCCTCAGAACAACATTTAAAAAAAACTAAATAAACTAAAGTTATTCTGTCCATTTACAACTAAAAATATATATTTAAAACCCAGAAAGTTAAAGTCTTTAATAGTTAGTGTAACTTTACCTTGATAAATTGTATCATATCACCATACAATCTCTATAAGGTCATGGGTTGAAAAAGCTAATCTTGCTCATACTAGGAAAGAAGCATAATATTTCATGGGCATTAAAAATATCATTTTTTCATATCTGCCAAATGGAGCTGATCTTAGCTCTTTACTATGTTAGCTTTTACCAATTATTTGAGGAATATTAGAACCCTCTTTAGATTTACAAATAGGGTCCTCCTACTCATTTTAAGTCTATAGTTTACCCATCTAGAATATGCTTAACACATGTGAAACTATCCTTAGGATTGACATGTGTCATTAAAAGCTTCACAAGAAGACAAAAAGCTAGCCAGATATGGTGACACATTCCTGTAATTCCAGTGACTCAGAAGGCTGAGGTGGGAGGATCGCAAGTTTGAGGCCAGCCTGGGCAATTTAGTGCGACCCTGTCTCAAAAACAAAAAGAGCTGGGGGTGTAGCTCAGTGGTAGAACACCCCCCAAGTTCAATCTCCAGTAAAATACACACAGACACACACACACACACACACACACACACACACAGAAAAGATCCAAAAAATTTTAACTTTTCAGCTGTCCCAGAAGAAAACACAACCTGATTAACATAAATGAACATATGCTAGTTTATGAGACGAGGTTCTAACCAGCATTTAAATGTATTAGTCTTCTCTTATGATCTTATGGATGTGCCCAGATTCCCGAAACACAGCCACTTATCTCTGAGCTTACACTACCTGGCCCCAGGCCCTCAGCCAGTTGTCTGTTTATTACCTTATGGTAACAGCATGCAGCCAATAAGCAGAAGCAATTTGCATAAGTTGAGTATTTGAATGTTATTCATGCTAAAATCAGGTTAGATATTCTATTTTGTTTTTAAAACTGAAGTTTTCAAATACTGGACTTTCTTTTTCCTCTTTGAATTTGAATTCAATTGTTTTTAAAGAAATGCATTCTACAATCATTGGGTGATATTTCACTAAATTCTGATGACAGAGGTTTTTCTGGAAATGAACATCTCTCTGATTCAGTGCTTCCTTTTATATCTCAGTTTTTACTCACACAGAGCACACAATGATGTGGAAAATACCTGGCTTGTTCCTGGCACTTGGTATTCTTGTCTTGGACAAAATTAGGAACAACTGGGACATTATCCTTCCTAAGAAGAGAACTCTGTGCAGAGTGAGTGGTCATACTCAGCTTTGTCTATTATTTATTAGCTCTCATGTTCCCAAACTAAAACCATACTTATAGCATGGTGATGAGTGTCTGCAAAATGTTAACTGTCATCAACCTAAATGGAAAGCTACATACATACAAAAAGAAAAAAGAAATAAAATGAATTAATTTTGTCTCTGTCAAGAAGAGTATTTTTTTTTATGTTTTTATTCAGCCTTTTCAGTCAAAATGTATCTTCAGAATTAAGTGGATAAAACAGTTTGTGTTTAAGTAGCCTGTCCACTCACGGTCTCCAGGTATCTCGGTTTTTCTCAGATCCATCACTGACAATTTTAGCCTACCCACAGAATATCACATATGTATCTACTTAATCTATTTTATGGATTTATATCTGATCAAGCAAAAATACTCAGACTTCATTTCTTTACAAAAACAAGTACCTTTGTAGCCCAAAGTGTAATATGCCTTTAAATATTTTGAAAAAAAAATCTCTCATATTCCCAAAGTGGTCACACTGCTACTCATTTCTTGACTCTTTAAGCCTGTCTTCTTCATCACCACTCTAAAGGATTTAGTCTCTTAAAAATAAATCTATAATCTCCTAATGACCATTTTCTATATCTCTTCTTCTAAACCCTGCTGAAGAGTTAGCACAGAAAATTATTATTTCACTTTTTAAACAATCTACCTTCCTAGCAACTGAAATACTGAGATAAGCTTCCTTTGTTTTATCTCCCTGACTGCTCTTTCTCTATCTTCATGAACTTCTTTCTGCTCTCGAGCCAGGACTGGGTATAACCCAGGGTTCCTTTCTCAGCTCTGACCTTTCTGCTCTTCTCTCTCACATTTTTCCCCTTCACATTGTCTCTCCTTCAGTGATGCTTTGATGCTGATCGTTATCAGCTTAAGACATTTTCCAGACTGGTGATTCTCATTCCCAAATGCTTGCTGGCTACACCATCTGTGCAATCCATAGAACTACTGAATTCAATGTGTTGATGAATAGACTCATCATTGTGCTCTTAAAATCTGTTTTTCATCTAATATTTCCTGTACCTCTTTATTACACAGCATTCTTTCAGTTAAAACAAGTAGAAGCAATGTTTTATTATTCTTTTCCTGTGTTAGAATTCTTGCTAATTGTTTCTCTCAACTTCTCATTCTGCTATATTTGCTATACATCTATCATGTGCCAGGCACTGTGCTATTTATATAAATCTAGTGGTATTCACAGCAGACAGCGTCTCTACCCAATATTGCATACAGTTGAACTGTTGCTCTACTGGCATAAAACCTTTCATGTTTGTTTTCTCAGTCCCCACTGCCACTAAGCCAATTCAAGGACACAATTATTTCTTACTTATATTGTAATAGCCTACTAATTGATTTTCTATCTCAATTTCATCTCTGTCTAATCCCTCATGGACGTGGCTGTAATAGTAATCTGTTAAAAAACATAAAGTATACCTAGTCAAAGGTCTTTGGCTATTTCTCTCTCCTACCACATAACTTTAACTAAAATTATCATGGCTGATCAAATTCTACCATATCATGTACTTTTTCTAAGCTTATTTCTTGCCGCACATGAATGCCATGATTTTGTAAAACTATTATGTACAATTCCATTATTTTCAGTATCCATATCTTTACCAGTGTTCACTCTCCCATTTGGAATTCCATTTACCATATTCATTGACCCATTTACCAAGCACATTGCTTGGAAATGTTCCCCACAGGCCAACATGAAGAGGGCCCAGTATTTCAGAGTACTCTGAAGCACATGCAATGTATACAAATGTGCATGCAATATATATATATATGTATATATGTATGTATATATGCATATACATATATATGTATGTATACATGCATATACATATATACACATATACATGATATATATATACATATATATAATTTAAATATTATATGTTTTAAAATATATATTATTTTTAAAGAAGAAGAAAATTAAAATAACTTACATGAAATGAAAAAATACTAGTAAAACAAAATTTACAGCAATTGAACAAGAATAACTAGAAAACTGAACAGAGCTATGATGAGTGAATATATTTAATTATTCTTTTTCAAACTTTTCACAAGGAAAGTCCAGGCCAAGATGGTTTTATAGGTGAATTATATAAAACATTTAAAGAGAAATCAACACCAATTCATGAAAAACTCTTCCAGAAAGTGAAAGATGACAGGATACTTTCCAATTTATTATTTGAGACCAATATTATTTGACACCACAAAGATACAAAGGCATTACAAGCAAACTACAGACAAATATCCCTTAAGAATATACATACAGGTACTCTTAATAAAATACTAGAAAAACAAGAATAAGCACATATATAAAAGATTATACATTATGTGCAAATGAGACTTTTCAAAGAAATTAAGGATAGTTTTATCATATGAAAATCGCTATAATAGATATGGATTGGCACAAATTGTATGATTCTTTCAATAAATGCAGGAAGAGCATTTGGCAAAATCCAGTCCCCTTTCATGATACAAACACTCAAATTGAGACTAGAATGGGAATTTCTTAATCTGATAAACCCATTTATGAAAAATCTATAAGCTAACATCATATGGAGTAGTAAACACTAGGTTATTTCCCCCTCAGAGTGTGGATAAGACAAAGGTATCCACTTCTATTCAACATTATACTGGAAGATATAGACAGGATAATTTAAAATAAATATCATCCATATTTGAAAAGAAGAAATAAAACAACCATGCCCTCAGAAAAAATTATCTAGAATTAGAAAATTCTGAGGAAAACACACACACACACACACACACACACACACACGAAAGAAATGGAATTAACAAATGAATTCAAAAAATCTGCTGAACAATATGCAAAATAAAATTTTATTTCTATATACTAGCTATAAACAGTTCAAATGTTAAATACAATTCCACTTAGAATAGTATCAAGAAGAATGAAATACTGAGAAACAAATTTAACAAAATAAGATGTATACACTGAAAATTATAAAACATTGATTAAAAATGAAGAGGATATAAACAAGTGAAAAGATATCATATGTTCATGGATTGTAAGAATTACTGTTGTTAAACTATCAAAAGTTCCCACATTAATTTTCAGATTCAACAAAATCCCAGTCAAAATTTAAGCTGGTTTACGTGCATAAATTGACAAGCTAATACTAAAATTTATGTGACCAAATAGAACACACAGAATAGTTGAAAACAACAACAACAACAACAAAGTTGGAGCACATGCTCTTCCTGATTTAAAAACTTTCTATAAAAACTACGGTAATCAAAATAGTTGGCACTGGCATACAGTTAGACTTCTAGATCATCAGAGCAGAGTTGAGAGTCTAGAAGGAAACCTTAATATTTATGGTTAATTAATCCTTAGCAAATAGGCCAAGGCAATTAAATGGGGGAAAGAATTATTTTCAAAATTTGGTACAGGGAAAACTGGATATTCACCTGCAAATATATGAATTTGGTCCCCTAGTCACAGTATACTCAATTAACTAACTCAGTGTGTATCATAGATTTAAATTTTAAGAACTACAACTACAAAACTCTTCAGAGAAAACACAGTGGTAAGTTTTGACCCAAGTTACTCAAAGAATTTCCGGACTTAACACACAAATCATGTGTAATATTTATTTGCTTGTTTATTTATTTATTTATTTATTTGCTTTAGGTGTGCACAATGCGTTTATTTTTACATGATGCTGAGGATAGAATCCGGGCCACACACGTGCTAGGCGAGCGCTCTGCTGCTGAGCCACAACCCCAGCCCTTTTTTTTTTTTTTTTTTTTTTCAGTGCTGGGAATTGAACTCAGAGCTTCAAATATGCTAGGCAAGGGCTCTATACTGAACTACATACACCACAGCCCAAAGCATGTGTGTAATAAAAGAGAAGATGAAAAAGTCGAACTTCATTAAAAATTTAAAATGTATGCACATCAAAGGACACCATGAAGAAAGTGAAAAGGCAAAGCACATACTGGAAGAAAATATTTGCAAATGATGTATCTGATAGTTTTTGTATCCAGAATATATAATAAATTCTTACAAACCAATGAAAAATGACAAAATAACCCAATTTTAAAATGAGTGAAGCATTTAAGTAAACATTTATCCAAAATTATATATGAATGGCTAATAACACAAGAAGGTGCTCAACATTGTTAGATATTAAGTAAGTCAAAACACATTGCATCACCATCTACATACCAAATCAGTCTAGCTTTTATGTCCTTGGGTTCAGCCGATAAGAGGTAGAGAGGAAAGATGTTAAGTGTAAGGACAGGAAGAGAAGGAGACATTGGAGTATTTATCTCCTTTTCTATCTTCCTGTGTTTTGAGAGAGAATGCATTGTAACAATGGCCCAGCTTTCATTCAGTGACACTCTCCTAGGAACACAATTGCTGTGACAGGTCCTGGTAACCAGTTCCTTCCATGTGACTTCAGGATTGCTTTCCCTATTGCAACCTGGGAGCACTTCATCATTTCTTCTTGTTTTTTTTTTTTTTTTTTTTCTTCCTTAATCTTGCCCATGACAGTATAAATTATCCTTTCATAGACCTCTTTAATCACCCGTTTTGAGTGGGCCATCTGTTCTGGAGAAGCTGGCACTCATGCAGCCTTCTTCACAGAATGTTCCCATGTCACCAGGTATTTGCTAAGGGACAGGATACAAATCCCCATTGCTTCACAATCCCACAATCTCCTTGTCTTTAGGCAATTCTTCTTAGCTAGGGCAAATCCTTCTCTCTCTGTTCAGGTTTTCACAGATGCTCTTCTCTACCTCAAGGACACACTGTATAATCTCTTCACTAACAGGATTTTGAAAAGAAAATAGAGAAACAAAAATGCAGCATGTAGTTTCTTACATCACAACAAAACCCTATGTGAGGTAAAAGAGCTGAGAAATGATCCACATGTGCAGAGGGGAAGTGAGAAAAACAGTGATTTCAATTGTTGCCAAAATTAGCTCTGCCACACTATCTGTATGCCACTGTTTCTCAAATGAAGGAAATTTTGTCTCCTAAAGGGTATTTGGCAATTCTGGAGACGTTTTTGGCTGTTATACAAGCTTGATGTTAATATTACCTCGTGGAAAGAAGCCAGCAATTCTGCTGAAATCTGATAATGCATAAGACAGCCACCTTACAACAAAGAATTAGCCAAACCAAAATGTTCATCATTTTTGAGATTGAGAAGCCTGAAGTATGTTGACTTATGAGGTGAGAGGTTGTAGCTTTCACTGCCTGATTCCTAGGCTTCGTCTATTGACTGAGAAAATCCAAATTACAGCTTGACATTTACAACCATTTAAAGTATACCTTTAAATTCACCTTGCCAGACAGAATGTTGAAGAGAACGGACACACAGAAGTTAAACAACCAGAGTGTTAATAATTTAGTGGAATATATTAGCAACCCATACTATATTATTTATATACTAAACTTTATTCCAGAAGGTTTGGTTGAATCAAATGTCGTTTTTTTCTTGATTTCTCCACCCAACTTCCAATAGTTCTATCTGTTCTTTCCTAATTTCCCTGCCTTGGACTGCTCTGTGTCTGTTTTCTGAAGCAGGAATCTCTTCTCCAACCCCCAGATGTCAAACCTGGTCAATTCTCCATTTCTAGCTCATCAAACTTCCTCCTGTGCCACGTCTCATTATTCCACACTTCAGTATCTCCATCATAGGAACAAGATCTTGTTCCTCAAAATCTTCTAGAGCTTTTTATAGTGTTTACCATCGTCTGTCTTAAATTATGGTCATTGGACAAATATCTGTTCTCTCAAACTAGATTATAAGCTTCTTTTTATGAATATAATTCATTTTGACATTTTAGTGATGAAAATGACCATGCTCCTTTATTACTTCTCTATTAATTCACATGAAAAATTGTAGAAAAAAGTTTATATAAATCACTGCAGACATCACTTAACCTCAGTAGGAATTCTGATCAGTCTTTTTCACCTGTTTCTAGGTAATTAGGTCAGTGACAATCAAATAGGAGGTGCTTATAAATACTTATAGAATAACCAAAAAATTAAGTATTGTAGGCACTTCATATTTCCTATAGGCCAGATACAACATTAGACATGTTTATTATATTATTTTAAGTCATACAACAATGCTACCAAGAAGGCATTATTACCACAATATTACAGTTGAAGACAAGAGACACAGAAGCTAAACAATCACAGTGTTAATATATTAGTGAAATATATTCACAACCACTACTATATTATTCATATACTAAAACTACTTAAGATGTATGCTGCTCTTAAGATACTCTATAAGGTGGCTGGTGACATAAGTCACAAAAAGATTAGAAGAAAGGTTGGAGACAGTACTCTCATGTAAAATGTTCCTCACAGCAGTCTTGTGTATGGTACACACCTTTGGAGGCTGAGACAGGAGGATTACAAGTCAAGGCCTGCCTGGACAACTGAGCAAGGTCCTTTCTTGAAAATAAATTTAAAAAGTAAATAAATAAATATCAACGAATGTTTGAGGAAGAGAGTGGTTTTAGTCCTTAAAAGTTGCTATTTTTAGCCGGGCATGGTGGTGCATGCCTGTAATCCCAGCACTTGGGAGGCTGAGGCAGGAGGATCACGAGTTCAAAGCCAGCCTCAGCAATGGCAAGGCACTTAGCAACTCAGTAAGACCCTGTCTCTAATAAAATACACACACAAAAAAGGGCTGGGGATGTGGCCCAGTGGTGGAGTGCCCCTGAGTTCAATCCCCGGTACCAAAAAAAAAAAAAAAAAAAAAAAAAAAAAAAAAGTTGCTATTTTTGTTTTTTGTCTTTTTCTTTGTAAAATAGCTTGTGAGTAAATGATAATGGTTTTTGTGGCCCTATGTTATATTTCTATTGGTAATTTAAAAAATTCATACCTGGAGCGAAAAATGGGAGAATTAATCCACAACTAGAACAGACTAAGACCCACAGTTTTTAACTAGTTGGTGGAAAAAAACAAACAAACAAAAAAAAAAAGTGACCATAAAAATGTCTATCCCAAAATTTCCTAGAACTTTCTGTGGTGTTCTTGTGCTGACTAGAAAACTACCATGGACAAATTCTGATAGATTTCCATTGCCAGTGATTCTTAAGCACACCCTGAGACAATGGGCTCAAATACCTTCACATCATGATTTTCTTCCATCTTCTTATGTGAGAAATTAAGAATATAAAATTAAAAAAAAAAAAGTAAGCCCTCACAAAAGCAGAGCAACTGAGTGCACCTGTGGTTAGTTGTTCTAGTTGACTATTGTTTTTAAAAACTACAATAACCCTCTGTTTTGCTTTTTTCACTTGATCTTTTAATAGATTTTCTACTGTAAGATGGCTGTATATTACATGAAATTTAATCAAGCATCTACTTTTGTGTCACTAAATGGAAATCTGCCTTGTCAGTGACCTTTGACTGTCACTGCCTGCAGCAATTACCGCTTGCAGCAATGGTACCGCAGGAGAAAACTCGGAGGCAGACTGGAAATGAAAAAGTTATTTTATTCTTCTTTCTTCTAACTTCTCTCTCCGGCTCCAACAACCTCTCCAACTCCAACCACCAACCTCTAACTAACCTCACCCAGTTAAATACATTTTGCCTTAACAAGGACAAGTGCTAACAGCTCGAGCTTACAGGTGCGTCACACAGTGTTCACGGGCATAAAAAGATTCTTAGATAAATGCATGAATATCAGGTGAAAATACTTGAACACTTTTATGGCTTTCAGCTAACTGCCATCTTAGCTATCCTCAATTAGGGCTCTTACATTTGACCAATCCTAGCTCACTATAGCAGGTATACAGAAAGATTAAAGATTTTATCTCAAAAAGCTAAGAAAAATAACTGTGAGTATTATAGCTCCATTCTTTGTTCTTTTGGTTTTGAACCCTGGTTCATTTCCCTTTGCAAATTAGAAAAATCTCCTTCCAAACAATTTTATGTCCTTTTTTTAAAAGTTCAATGTTGATTATATGTTTTTCTGTGTGGTAGATCTATTCTTAGTTCGTAAGATCTACATTTTATAATTTTGGATTGAGATATTGTAGCTTAATTTTTTATTTTTTCTTTCTTTCTTTCTTTCTTTTTTTTTTTTTTACTGCAGAGTGAATCTAGGGCACTTAACCACCTACCATATCCCCAGCCCTTTTTTATATTTTATTTAGAGACAGGGTCTCACTGAGTTACTCAGGCCCTCACTAAGTTGCTGAGGCTGGCTTTGAATTCTCCTGCCTCTGGATCTGCTGGGATTACAGGCGTATGCTACCACATCAGCTGTAGCTTAATTTTCAAGGATAAGCCAAGACTGTTGCTTTCGGGTCCATAGTGCTGAAGTATCTGATATATTTCACAAGAATAACGAGTCCCAAAGATTTACAAAGTGGGTTCCTCTAAGGAGTCAACCTACTTTGTCTCTCTACCTACTCCTTGAATGCATTTATTGTATTAGTCAGGCTTCTTTGGAGAAACAGAACCAATAGGGTACACAAATATACTCTTACATTTATGTATGCATGTGTACATACATGTATGCATACATGTATTATATATGAACATATAAATAATATTTGTTATAATAAATTGACTCACATGATTGCGGGCTGAAAAAGTCTCATGATCTTCTGTCTGTAAGCCAGAGACCCAAAAGAGCCAGCAGTGTAATTTAAGTCTGAGTACAGGAAAAGGCCAATGTCCCAGTTCAAAAACAGTCATGAAGACAGCAAATATTCCCTTCCCCCAACTTTTGTTCTATTTAGGCCTCCAATGGACTGGATAATGCCCACTTATATAATGATAGACAAACTGTTTTACTCAGTCAACCAATTCAAATGTTAATCCCATCCAGACACACACTCACAAACACGTCTGGAATAATGGTTAATCAAATGTATCTGTGTACCCTATTTCCCAGTGAAGGTGACAAATAAAATTAGCCATCAGAAGTAGATAGTTTAAGTCTCTGAAACTCAAGAAAGTAAAAGCGCTATTACAAGAAAGTAAAAGGAGCATTGAAACAGTACTTAATTCTAGAGCAAAGGCTAAGATGGTGTGTTCCTTATAAGGACTTCCGGCATCTCACTGATCTTCATATCTTCAGCTTAGAACCCAGATTCTGCAATAATAGACACCCAGTAAATACTGAACTAATGACTTGTGCTCAGTGAAGTTCAAGTGAGCATTTGTCTTTACTAGTTTATGTTAATAAGGTAAAGCATCTACATTACTTTTTCTTATCCCTATAGCTCTCCAAATACCAGTATCTGTGTCAAATGAAATGAATCTTCACATAGAATTCTACACTGAAAGAACCCAAGAAACCAGCATCTTCCCAGTATTTATTTTTCTTGCAGCACCTGTTTAGATATGTTCAGAGCAAAATGGATTTTGTATTAAAGCTTCAACAGATACCTCTCTAAACTCAACACACCCTTCTTTATTTTCTGCTTGCCAATTTACTTATTAATTTCATAAAAGATCAATATTACAGAATCAAAGCATTTCATTTTCATATTGTTCTCCATTGGCAAGAAAATAGATCCTTCATTATAAGTGAATTCAGAGTTGCAAAAAAGACTATTTCTACTCACTTATTTTCTGAGCCCTTACCAAGAAATAAAAGAAAATAAAAATAAATTCATAACTAGCATCAGGGTGCAAGTTCATATCACTTATGTGGAGCTGCTTTTAGAATAATCTCTGAAGACTAATCACATTGGCTGTGTTAATAAATGAATGCCAAAATGAACCTTGGGTTTATCTTGGCTCCAGACTGGATTTCTTGTCCTGTCAGAGCCAAGTAAGTTATCTGCAGAAAGCCTTCCACCAAAGCTTTCTTGAGTGCCAAGGCTAAGGAAGATACTCCAAGGAATTGCAAAAGATAGAGAAGCAATATTAAGTGCCCAGACTGGACAAGTTAAATCTTCCAAATGCTGCCCCCAGGAACTCTAAACCAGTTGTTGATTGCTTTACAGCCCAAATGGGAAGCCATGTGGTTAGTCCAGCTCACAAAGCATTGTACGTCAACTTCAGGGATCATATTAGCAATGTGCCTTTACTTCATATAAAAGCCATAAAATTTATTGGTGCAAAATAATGTAGTCTCTTTATGTTTGTATATGTGAAAGCAACTATATACTTACCCAAGCACATAACTCATAATTCTACAAATCACCATCACTTTGGAGTGAAATATTTTTTAACTACAAAATGAAAGTTATCTCATACCTATGAATATTCAGCCTTCACTTCCAGTTTTCTCAAATACCTATTAAAGAATGGTGATTGTTTTCCTATTTTATTTCTTCTGTTTGCCCTTAAATGCCTGTAATGACTTAGAAAAGCTGACAAGACAATTAAACAGAAAGAATCCCCCACCCAACTTCAACCCCCACTCCAAAAACAGGGAATTATAAAGACTTGAATTTAGAAAGTCATCCTTTGTGACTCACACTGCATTACTAAGCTGCCCCAAATGCTTGCTCATGGGCTCAGTAGAATGTTGGTTACCCAAACATCAGCTCTGTCAACCCCCATGGGAAGCTACAATACAATGATGATAGCAGAAAAGCTATTGCCAGTAAGCTGCTTTAATTTAACTGCTTGATTTAAAATTGTGGAAAAAAAACTTGAAATGAACAACATAATATTATGAATTGTAATACATTCTACTATTACAAATACAACATTGAATTAAAAAAAAAAAGATATACAGTCACAGTCATTATCCTAAATGCATGATTGAAGATTTGAATGTTACGGATATACATTGTATACAAACAGTGTTTTGTAAAAAGATGCTCTATATGTTTATTATGAATTTTAATGCATACTACTATTATAAAAAAATAAATTAAAAAACGATTAAAAAAGATATACAGTCATATTAAATGCAAGAAAATTAATGATAGAAATAACATAGACTAATGAGCTAAAGGAGTACCAATCCAGTCTTACGGAGTGCCTTTTCTCTTTTCATTAGGGTAATTTTATCAAATTTATAGATCTAGATACAGAAGATTTCCACATTTTGATCTCAAACAAAATCCCCTTCTCCTGTGCTCTGGACTTATTCTGCTTTGTTAGCATCTTCATTTCTGTGTGTCATAGGAACTTAAGAATTCATATGGTCCAAACAGACAACTTGATTCTTCAGTCTTTTCAATACTGCTTCTTGTAAGATTTCTCATTTTCAGTATTTCATATATAATTGGATGATTATGCAAGAACCTAACAGTTATATTTAATTCCCCTTTTGAAATAAAATCCTCCAGTAAATCCTAAGAATTCTATCTCCAAACTAGATCTTGAGGCTAACATCACACCATCTCCACTCTAATCTCCTAGTCAGCTGCAACAACAATTTTCTCTTTCATACCTTCAACATCCTCTAATTAGAACTCATTTGCTACCTGTTCCTCTGTGGTCTGGCACCTATATTAAATTACAATGATATTTTTCACTAGGAAGTACATTCTATGTTCTGATCAACTAAGTAGCATTTATATCAACTAGCAAGTGATACTTGGTAATATAGGAGCCTACCTCTGTTATTGGCCTGAAACAGTTGAGCTACTTAACTGTATGGTGTAGACTGTAAGTGTGGGTCAGTTACAATAGATGTAATATGGAAAGCATAGGTCTTTATGTCCTTCCTTCCCCAATCATCAGTGGTTCTGTCTTGCATCATTTTCTTCTTTTTCTGCCTGCGTCCTACTCTTCTGAATGTCTCTAGCACATAATTTCCCTCTACTATAATCGTTAAATATTACCTATGGATGTTGTCAAATATCTGAATGAGCACAGAGTGCAGCCAATAAATTTGGAAAAGTAACTGTGCTTATTCACCTGGGACAGGCCTATGTTCAATGAGTGCCCTTTGCTTCTCCCTGATCTACTTTACTTATACTTCTCTACTACTGTAGAATTATATAACCTATATAAATAAGTTATCAGTTCAACAATGAATATTTCTGAAAGAATGAAATCCTAAGAGTTCTCAAAAGATTTAGTGAAAATACTTACCAGTAATGTAGATTTGTGAAATGTGGATTGGTCAGGGTGCATGGGAAAAACACTGTTAAATCATGTAAGTGAACATGGAAAATGTCTCTGGTGTATCCCTCTCAAAATTCAGTACCCTTCAGAATAGCCTTATTTAGATACAAATTCCTAGACTTCACACACAGAATTTTTACTTCAGTAGTTTTGAAGTTATCCAAAATTTTGCATTTCTAAAAAGTTCCTAGGTCATTCTGGTGCTATGCATAATCAGATATTTCACTCTTTAAATTCCTCTCTCAGTCTATATGCTGAAAAGTGGTGCAAATGAAATGCATTGTCTTGACTTCTCTTGAATTTATATGTACCCATTAGATACTTCCAAAAGAGATTTCAACCAGCATGAGCTGTCACACCTCTGTACCAATGTTGTGTTTGGGATGTGGAGTGTCCCCTAAAGGCTCATGTGTTGAAGGCTTGTCCCCAGTGCAGCAATATCCAGAGGTGGGGCTTTTGGAAAGAGATTGAATCATGAGGGTGTAAAACCTCATGAGGGGATTAATGCATAGATAGATACATAACTTGATGGCATTACTGGAAGGTGTTAGAAACTTTAGAAGGTGAGGCCTAGTGGGAGGAAATAGGTCTGTGGGGGTGTGTCCTTGAACAATATATGATATCCCTGGCCTCTTATCTCTGCTTCATGGCTGCCTTGAGTTGAGCATCTTTCCTCTGTCACACCCCTCCATAGTGATGTCTTGCCTTGCCTCCTGCTAAAAGCACCAGCCAACCATGGACTCAAACCTCTGAAACCATGGGCCAAAATAAATCTCTTCAACTTTAAGTTGTTTATATTTTTGTTACTGTAATAAAACTGATAGTACACACAGGAAATTTATTGCCAATAGAAACATCTTTAGACTCTCAAAAGAGACATATTAAAAGATATTAATATTCTCATATTAAAAGATTGCTTGCCCCTAAAGAAAGCATATCAAATTCACAGGGCAACCTACTTTAGTTTTAACAATTAGTCTCAGTCCTTTGGCTACAGATCCTCAGTCAACTGATCTGGGTGTTCCGTGAGTCAGTATTGGTTTTTGTTTTTCTTTTAAATCTTTCATGTTTTTAAAGCACATCATGACTAAGAACTCCTGTATTCTGGTCTAGTCTTATTTCCTATCCCTTCTAGACTTCTTCCTTTTGCATCATATTTGTGTATCTAATTAGTTCTATGCTTTTCATCTGTAATGCACAGGAGGTCTCCATATAAGGAACTGATTCTCAATCAAAGGTGAGTCCTCATCCCACCCCCAGGATATCTGGCAGTGTTTACAAGTACATTTTTTTAAGCATTCTTGCTTCCATGTTGATATTATTTATTCATATTTTAAAATTCAAAGTTGTATTTGTAACAGTAGCATGTATTACAATTCATAATACATATATAGAGCATCTTTTTACATAACACTGTTTGTATACAAAGTATATTCATACTATTCAAGTCTTCAATCATGCATTTAGGATAATAAATACATGTACATTTGATAATCACAATTTGGAAGTGCTTTTGGCATCTAATGGAAGCCAAGGATGCTGCTAAACACTGTATAATGCACAAGAGATTTCCCCATGACAAAGAACTACCCAGTCCAAACTATCCATAGGGCCAGGTGGAAAACACCTTATGTTTCAGCTAGTAGGGGTTGTTTCTAGCAATATGTAAAAGATCAGCAAATGCTGTTGTCTATAACCCTGGAACTCTCATTCATGGCACCGAGAGAGGGAAAAGAAGAAACTGGGATCAACTCAAGTGAAAATTTGTTAATTTAAGGCCAAAAAAATTTTTTTAAATCCTCCCTTTCACATGATTCTGAATACAATGAAAATCTGAGTGTGAATTTTTTGAATGTATCATTTGGTTCCTGGTTTTCTGCAATTTTAAAACTTCATTTTAAGATTATATTTCATGACTCAACTGTAGTAGTTAATTGGGCGGTATTATTGGTTATAAAACCCTGTAGTATATTCTTTCAGGAAAGTAAGAAAGCTTGACATTCTTTGAAAAAGTCAAAATTGTTTACAACCTATTTATGGCACCATGTTTGGAATCAAGAATTTTATTTCTCAATCATTTGGTTAAGTCAGTGTGTAAAGTTCAAATATGAAAAACAGAAGTCTCATTTGGACTTGACTTTATTGATGTTTGTCATCGATTCTCCCATCACTGTTTTTCATCAAGCCATTCCCAATAATTACTGCTGGCACAGAATCACATTCTATGTTTTCTTTCAAGATTAGATTATTTTCCCCAATGAATGGAGAGGGAAGAGTGTGTTCAAAATAATAATGCACTTTAGTACCTTTCTGCTTGTTTTTAAATTACCACTGACACTGGAAACATTTTGTTATTCCTATTGTTTTTCATCAATAAAATTAAGCTAAATGAGGAAATGAAGTCAAAATATGTAACTTACTCAATTGAGGGTGTGAGCTTAGATAGACAATAGGGGAACAGTTGACATCATTTGTACGGAATTAGGCAAGAAAGAAAATGATTTCCATGTGAACAATATTGAATGCAAGAAATATGAGATTGTGAAGAAGCAAATTCCCTGCACAGGCTTACCTTCTGCTCTCTATTTGAAAACAAAGAACCTGACAATATTATCACAAAATAATATATATTTCCAAAGATCACATAGTTGGGGAATTGTGAGAAGATAGGAAAATAAGAACTAAAATTAACTGAGAAGTTGATTTTCACCCAGAAAAATGCAGGGTAAAATTGACACATGAAATTATATTTGAATAAAAATAAAAGTATGGACATTATCACCAAAGGAAAAATAAATAATAAATAGATCAAAGGAGATTAATTAGAAACTTACAAGTGTCCCTTGGTGCTGACATGTCATTGACAAATCTTTGTAAGATCTTATGGTTTACAAATTTCAAATCCTATCTCATCTCATCTCATATTTGCTACAAGAGCAGAACAAGAAATTTGTCTTTCTTATTTTAGGAATGAGGAGCTTGAGACCACTGATGTGGAGCTTCAGTCGTGGGATCAACCAGCTCATAAATGGCATAATCTGGAGACAGAAAATACATTCTTTCTACCATGCCATCCTTCCATTACAAACTGTGTTTTGGCCTGAATTAAGATTGCTAAATTGTGCCGTGTTATATGGAAAGATTTCTAAAATGATTACATAAATCTGTTTTTCAATAAACCTCCCAGGGCTAAAAACCAAAAATAACTAGTTATCAAATGCACTGCCCATTTAAGGAATTGGGCAGAGATGATTCCTATTTATTGACAATAGAGCTTCATTTACCTGAGTTATGGGAGCTTCTACCCCACGTCCTAAATCGCACTTTTTCCTAGCTCCTCACCTTGTTCCTCTTTTCTCAGCCCCTGCCTTTTTCCTCTTTCCCTATTTTCCTCACTTACCTTTTTTTCTTTCTCTTTTTTAAAAATATTATTTGATATTTACTCAGCTTTTTCATCACAGTAACCAGAAGACCAGACACAAACAATTTTGTAACAGGAAAAGCTTATTTGGCACTCAGCACTTCAGAGGTCCAGGTTTATAGATAATTGAACCCCTAGCTCCGGGCCCAAGGTGAGGCAGAACATCATGGCAGAAGGGTACGAGAGATTGAAAGCAGCTCAAGAGGACAATCAGGAGGAAAAGAGAGACTTGACTGACCAGGGACAAGATGTAAACCCCAAAGGTGTGTTTCCCAATGGCCAATCTCCTTCAGCTACACCTTATCTGCAGTCACCACTCAGTTAATCCATTCGATGGATTAACGCATTGACTAGGTCAAAACTCTCATAACCTGATCATTTCACCTCTGGATGTTCTCGTATTGTCTCACATATGAGCTTTTGGGGGAACGCCAAATCTAAACCATAACATATGAGGATGATAATATAAATAATATTTTTCCTTAAGGAGGTGTCTAGATACACTAGCAGGTATCATGGCTATTAAAATGGTCAGTTACTTAGGTGGAAAAATCAATCTCCTGTAATGGACTGAAAGGTAGTAGTTAGAAAGTGTTGTACACATAGAACTCCAGTGTCAGAATGATGGGCTTCCAGGAAGCAGGTACCAGCCTTGATACAAAGAGACAGTCTGAGCTACCCACCAGAATGATCAAAAGGGTGTGAGAGAACCAACTACCTATAAAGTAGGCCAAGAAGGCTGTGAGCAGAGATGAAGAATGGCAAAAGTAAAGATGTGAAGCCTGTGGCCAGAGATGTGAAGCCTTTGCCTCCTTACCGCCATGGTGGAGAGGCACCACCATAGCACCTGCCGCCAAGTAGAAGGTCAGGCTTCTAAGCAGCCCTGTGGAGAGGTTGGGGTGGGGCCCAGGCAGATCGACTATTTTCTAACTCTGTTTAAAATAATATTTCTGATGGGAGAGAAAGAGTAGAAGTCAACTAACCCCTTTTTCTTGTTATTAGCCTCAAGTTAGCTGTAACTCAATTAATAATTTTTAATTGTTACACTATACTAGATACTTTTATTAATAAATTTATTTCTTTGTAAACATACTTACCAAATTTGTTAATTATAGGAGAAAAAATAATTAAAATCAAAATAACACTTTTTATCAAATTCATGAGATCAATAATATTACCCACATTTTATGGATAAGAAACTCACATTTCTACATGCTGTGTGTGCCCCAAGTGGTGTAGCCATGAAGCAGCAAAGTGAAAATGCAAGTCCTTTCCACCAGCCATTTAAGGAAGATTCATGTGAGGTGTAAAACGGAACATGCTGATTTTGAAGACCCTTTCTAAACCAGATATGTGTTAACCTTTACTCCACTAAATTAAAAACAAACAAACAAAAAAGCAAGCTCATGTCTGTAAAAGAAATAAAGCACAACTGAAAAGGAAAGGCTTACCTTGTTGTATTTACGTAGTTTGTCTAGTGATGAAACAACCTAAATCATGAATGAAATAAGTTTCTACAAGACTGAAATTTTTGCAAAAGGATAGCTTATAAGGAATGATATTATAAGCTATGTTGTCTAAGAAGAAAAGAATGGCAGAAGTTTTGTTAGTTTTGTATGTATGCGAAATTGAATCATTCATTGACAGCAATAGCTATGCTATTTCTTTTATCCAACAAGACACTCACTATTTCCTAGCTTCATGGAAAGCAAAGCTTTTTGCTAGACTTTTATATTGAACAGGAGCAGCCATAATGGAATTGAAAGTTGTTTTCATTCCACACAACCAACTTGAGAATATGGAGTCAATTTCAAATCTCTAATATATTCACAATACCTCTAAAGACCACCCAAAGGGCAAATTTTAGTTTAAATGAAAATCCACTGTTTGCCAAACCATTTAAATTAAATTGAAACAACATACTCTTTTAAGCTGTAGCCCTTTATATAGTTATGATCAGCTCAGAATATTGTGGTCTCACAGAAACAGAAAATGAGAAAGAGAAATGCAGAATTCACACCTAATTAGAACTCTGCATATAATTCCTTCCTCCTGCTGAATAATGCAACTAAGTTGAACGGTTAGCACCCTTCTCTGTAAGAAGCAACACTTTGGTGGTAAGTTGTTGCTATCCCAAAATAAAGTGAGATGACAGGACAGATGTAAAAGTCTAGCATATGGATTAAGAGAACAGTCATAGAATTATTGACAAAATGTTGTATAAGATAAGCATATGTATTTTTTCAAAAAATACACACCACTGGTAGTGGTATGAATAGAGTGCATATACATTTTTCTAACTTGAGACTCTAAATTTACGTTTTGATTCAGGTCTTCCATAGAGAGCAGCTCCAAGATTAAGAATGGTTTCTTCATTTTACAATTATAACACAGATTAATGTCTATTTATTACCTCATCAAAGGCAACATAGTGTATTAGGCTGAGACTGCGCTTTGAACATCATTTCATGCATGTCTTCTCTAATCTTACAGGTGAACTCTTTGACAGCAGTTTATTTCATCTGAAAGTTCCTCTCCTAAAAGTGGAGTTTCAGTTATATACTTGTGGCTATAAGTAACTGAGGACCCAATCCAAAGTTATTTAAGCATCAAGGGAACGAATTAACTCAGTCCAGAAGCTGGATGACTAAGGTCTGCTATGGTTCAGAGGTCCCTGTCCAACTTCTCTGTGGCACTCTCGGCTCACCAATATCTCTGTTTTGGCTTCATTCTCTTGGTGACTGAAGACAGTGGCAGTTCTAGCTCTGAGGATCACTCATCATTGTTTCCAGAGGCAAAAAGAGCGTTTTGTCCAAGGACACTATTTTCAGACATTAGAACCTCTTTCAAGATGTCCTCAGCTGACTTTTCTCATTGACTTGAATTGGGTCACACGCCCGCTTATAAATTAAACAGTTTCTAGTGGCATACTATGAATGACTGGCCTTGTTTTTGCATTCCAAAACCAACCTCTGTGTCAAAAATGGATAAGATTTGTGTTAACATTAAATCTTGCAGTCCATTTCTGGTGCTCAGAATGGATGCTCATAAACCGTATCTGGGGAGATATAGGCACAAAAAGGAGCTCACAGAATTGTTATAAAGAGGAAAATTAAATGGAGTTCTTGGTAGAGCACTGAAAATACCCTGCTAGCTCCTTGTTTTCCTTAAGTAAAAGAAAACTCTGAGCAGCTCAGAGAATATTGTTTATCTTAAAATAAAGAAAGCATTCAAGTTTGTTTCTAAAGTTCTTTGTTATACTGGGAAAAGGAAGGTATGTTGTTAAATAGCTTAATACTTATGTTAAATAACATGGTTTGGCACAACTGTTTGGTCTTCCTCAAAAAACAGGAAAATACACATAACAAGCAATGGTAAATTGTTAAGTGTTGGCCGCCACCACCACCAGGGCTGGGAATAGCAGTTCCCCACTACAGAGAGGGCTCCACCAGAGGAAGGGCCCTGTCCAGTCTCTGGGGAACTGCGACCTGCCCAGCTGCCACCCAAACAAGCGGTAGACACCCACGGGAAGGAGCAGCCCAGCCATCAGCCCGCCCAACCACTGGCCCACGCCATCACCAGGACCAGGAACTGCAGGCTCCACCCTGTGGAAGGGCCCTGTTGCCCGCCTGCCCACCTGCCACTAAAACAACTAGACTGGGAGGAGACTCAGGAGAAGGAGAGTGGGGAGAAGAAAGCCAGACTGCCTGCTCCACCACACTGCAGCCAGGAAAGAGATCTGGAGAGAGAGGCCCGCTCCACACCCACAAATCAGAGATGCAACCCGCATCTGCCTGGAGAGACACACCACATTGGGATTCTGTAGCTATTCAACCCAACACCAGTATAATTATAGGCCTGAGGCTGCCACTGACACAAAACTGAGTTAGCTACACTACTACCAAGGAACAATAAAAAGGTCCGAGTGAGACATCACTAAGGTCCCTGGGGACCAGGATGCACCAGAAGGTGCAAGCAGTTGTGAACTAACAGGGAATCTTACACAGGGTTGCCTATCTCTTGCTTCTTCTACTAACAGCCAAATTCTAATGATACTCTTACTAGTCAAATAATCTAATACCTCTATTTTCTCACATCTTACTTCATAAACATTTAAGCTAACCTCTAAGTCCCCCCTTCTACCATTAGATGTAAGCTGCCTGTCGTGGCCAGCCACAACGCCTCGGGAGGAAAACTCTCGGAGGCAGAGTAAAGATACTACTACTTTTACTTCTACTTTCTTAGAGAGAGCTTAGAGAGAGAAAGAAAGATTTTTCTTCTTAGAGAGAAAGATAGAGCTTTTCTTCTTAGAGCTTAGAGAGAAAGAGAGAGAGCTTGAAAGAGAGAGATTTCTCTTCTTTCTTCCTCGGGAGCCTCAGCCTGACTCTGACCAGCAATTACTTCTTCTATCTGGTTTCTCTTCTGTAACCGCCCTGCCTACGTTCTAGCCACTCTGATTCTTTTCTTCTTCTCCGACCCGAACTCTTCCTCCGACCGAGCGACTGCATGACTGACTGAATGAATTCATTCTTCTTCTGACTCCGACCGCTTTCACCCGGTTATAACCTTTAGCTTTGCAGGTGCCTCACGTGCATTTACAGGTGCGTCACATACATACTTATTATCAGGTGGAACTTATGGCTTCCAGCTGACCGCAGTAGCCATCTCCCTAATTGGGGCTCCTTCAATTAGATACTGTAAACCACCACACAAACATAGAGACTATATTGTATAAGATAACTGATCTCATCATTTCTGTTTATAGCAACAAAACTGTAAATATAAAAATAGAAACTAACTGATATATGGACACACATTGGGCATATTCAAAGCTCTAATATTGATATTTACCTAAAGTGAGGTTTTGGGTAACCTGGAGGGACCTTATAAGACAAAAGGGCAGAAGCTGTAATACCTCAGGCTTACCTTGCAAGAGAGGAAAATACATAGATATCATGAAGAAACAAGGGAGGAAAATGCCCCAAACAAACCAAGATACACAAAAATAGAAAGCACAGTAGGTGAAATGTCAGGGAAGGAGTTCTGGATATACATAATTAAAATGATTCTGGATTTAAAAAATGACCTAAGTGAGCAGATACAGGCAAAAATTGATCTCTCCAACAAACAGATAAGAGATCAAATACAGGCAACCATTGATCACACAAAGAGATAAGAGAAAAAATCCAGGTAGCAAAAGATTACTTCAAGAAAGAGATAGAGAGTTTGAGAAAAAAACAAATGAAAATCCTTAAAATGAAAGAAACAGTAAGCCATTTAAAAAATTCAATAGAAAGCATCACCAACAGATTGGCCCTCTTGGAAGATAGGACCTCAGACAATGAGAAAAAAACCATATAATCTTGAAAATAAAGTTGACCTCAAAGTGAAAATTGCAAGAAACCATGAACAAAATATGCGAGAACAATGGGATACCATCAAAAGACCAAATTTAAGATTTATTGAATAGAGGAAGGTGCAGAGATTCAAACCAAAGGAATGCACAATCTCTTCAATGAAATAATATCAGAAAATTTCCCAAGCAGGAAGAATGAATTGGAAGATCAAATACAAGAGGCCTCTAGGGTGCCAAATGTACAAAATTAAAACAGGTCCACACCAAGACACATTGTAATGAAAATGCCTAGCATACAAAATAAAGATAGAATTTTAAAGTCTGCAAGAGAGAAAAGTCAGATTACCTATAAGGGAAAACCAATTCCCATCTCAGCAGATTATTCAATCCAGACCCTCAAAGCCAGGAGAGCCTGGAAAAACATATACCATGCTCTAAAGGATAAGGGATGCCAACCAAGAATTTTATATCCAGCAAAATTAAGCTTTAGATTTGAGGATGAAATAAAAACCTTCCATGATAAACAAAAGCTAAAAGAATTTACAACAAGAAAGCCTGTTCTACAGAACATTCTTGGTAAAATATTCCACAAGGAGGAAATGAAAAATAATAATGAAAATCTGCAAATGGAAGAACTACAATAAAGTGAAAAAACAACCAAAGGAAAAAACAAGTCAAACTAAATATGAAAAATAATTTAAAAAATACAAAATGACTGGTAGTACAAATTATATCTCAATAATAAAACTGAATGTTAATGGCCTAAACTCACCAATTAAAAGACACAGGCTAATAGATTGGATTAAAAAAGCAGACCCAACAATATGTTGCCTTCAAGAGACACATCTCATAGGAAAAGACGCCCATAGACTAAACATGAAAGGATGGGATAAAATATATCACTCACATGGTCTACGTAAGCAAGCAGGGGTTTCCATCCTCATATCAAATAAAGTAGACTTCAAGACAAAGTTAGTCAAAAGAGATAAAGATGGACATTTCAAACTGCTTGAGGGAATCATAGATCAACAAGATATAACTGTTATAAATATATATGCCCCAAATAATGGAGCATCTACATTCATCAATCAAACTCTTCTCAAGATCAAGAATCAAATAGACCACAACACAATAATTCTAGGTGATTTTAACACACCTTTTTTTTACCACTGGATAGATCTTCCAAACAAAAGTTAAAAAAAGAAATTATAGAACTCAATAATATAATTAATAAATTAGACATAACTGACATATATAGAGTATATCATCCATCAATGAGCTAATACACTTTCTTCTCAGCAGCACATGGATCCTTCTCAAAAATACACCATACACTATTCCATAAAACAACTCTAAGCAAATATAAAAAAGTAGGGATACTACCCTGCATTCTATCAGATCATAATGGAATGAAATTAGAAATCAATGATAAAAGCTGGGCATGGTGGCGCATGCCTCTAATCCCAGCACTTGGGAGGCTGAGGCAGGAGGATCGTGAGTTCATAGCCAGCCTCAGCAATGGTGAGGCACATAGCAACTCAGTGAGACCCTGTCTCTAATAAAATAAAAAAAAAGGGCTGGGAATGTGGCCCAGTGGTCAAGTGCCCCTGAGTTCAATCCTCAGTACCCAAAAAAAAAAAAAAAATAATAATAATAATAAAATAAAAATAAATCAATGATAAAAAAAAAAAAAGAAAAGCTACTCTAACACTGGAGACTAAATAATATGGTATTGAATGATCACTGGGTTTCAGAAGATATCAAGAAGGAGATTAAGAAATTCTTAGAGGTAAATGAGAACAACGATACAACATACCGAAATCTCTGGGACACTCTGAAGGCAGTACTAAGAGGAAAGTTCATTGCACGGAGCTCATTTCTTCAAAAAAGAAAGAGTCAACAAATAAATGAACTAACATTACATCTCAAAGCCCTAGAAAAAGAAGAACAAATCAACCCCAAAAGAAGTAGATGACAGGTAATAATTAAAATCAGAGCTGAAATTAATAAAATTGAAACTAAAAACACAATTGAAAAAATTGACAGGGCGAAAAGTTGGTTCTTTGAAAAAATAAATTAAATTGATAAACTTTTAGCTATGCCAACAAAGAAGAGAGAAAACACAAATTACCTATATCTATGATGAAAAAGGAAATATCACGACGGACACTACAGAAATACAGAATATAATTAGAAATTATTTTGAAAATTTATACTCCAATAAAATAGAAATTAATGAAGTCATCAACAAATTTCTAGAGACATATAATATGCCCAAACTAAGTCAAAATGATATGCACAATTTAAGTAGGTCAATTTCAAGCAAAGAAATAGAAGATACCATAAGAAAACTTACCAATCAAGAAAAGGCCAGGACCAGATGGATACACAGCTGAGTTCTATAAGACCTTTAAAGAAGAACTAATACCAATACTTCTCAAACTATTCCATGAAATAGAAAAAGAGAGAACACTTCCAGACTCATTCTATCTTATTTGAGGCCAATATCACCCTGATTCCAAAACCAGACAGAGACAAATCAAAGAAAGAAAACTTCAGACCAATATCTCTAATGAATATAGATGCAAAAATTTTCAATAAAATTCTGGCAAATCGAATACAAAAACACATGAAGAAGATAGTGCATCATGATCAAGTGGGCTTCATTCCAGGGATGCAAGGTTGGTTCAATATAAGGAGATCAATAAATGTAATTCATCACATCAACAGGCTCAAAGAAAAAAATCATATGATCATCTCAATAGATGCAGAGAAAGCATTTGACAAAATCCAACATCCCTTCATGTTCAAAATGCTAGAAAAAATAGGGATAAGAGGAACATACCTCAACATTGTAAAGGCCATCTATGCTAAGCCGCAGGCCAACATCATCCTAAATGGAGAAAAACTGAAAGCATTCCCTCTAAAAACTGGAACAGGACAGGGATGCCCTCTTTCACCACTCCTATTTAACATAGTTCTTGAAGCCCTGGCCAGAGCAATTAGACAGATGAAAGAAATTAAAGGGATACAGATAGGAAAAGAAAAACTCAAATTATCACTCTTTGCAGACAATATGATTCTATACATAGAAGATCCAAAAAATTCCACCAGAAATCTTCTAGATCTAATAAATGAATTCAGCAAAGTAGCTGGATATAAAATCAATACCCATAAACCAAAGGCATTTCTGTACATCAGCGACAAATCCTCAGAAAGAGAAACTAAGAAATCTACCCCATTTACTATAGCCTCAAAAAAAAAAAAAAAATTGGGGAATCAACTTAACAAAAGAAGTGAAAGATCTCTACAATGAAAACTACAGCATGCTAAAGAAAGAAATTAATGAAGATCTTAGAAGATGGAAAGATATACCTTGTTCATGGATAGGTAGAACTAATATTGGCAAAATGACCATTCACCCAAAAGCACAATACAGATTCAATGCAATACCAATCAAAATCCTGATATCATTCCTCATAGAAATAGAAAAAGCAATTATGAAATTCATCTGGAAAAATAAGAGACCCAGAATAGCCAAAGCGATTCTTAGCAAGAAGAATGAAGTGGGTAGCATTACTATTCCAGACCTTAAATTGTACTACAAAGCAACAGTAACAAAAACAGCATGGTATTGGCATCAAATAAGACCAGTTGACCAATGGTACAGAACAGAAGACACAGAGACTAATCCACACACCTACAGTTATCTTATATTAGACAAAGATGCCAAAAATGTTCACTGGAGAAAAGACAGCCTCTTCAACAAATGGTGTTGTGAAAACTGAAAATTCTCATGTAATAAAATGAAATTAAATCTCTTTCTCTCACCATACACAAAACTTAACTCAAAGTGGATCAAGGACCTAGGAATTAAACTGGAGACCTTGCACCTAATATAAGAAAAAGTAGGCCCAAATCTCCATCATGTTGGTTTAGGCCCCAACTTCTTTAATAAGACACCTATAGCACAAGAACTAAAACCAAGAATCAATAAATGGGATGGATTCAAACTAAAACTATTATGTTCAAAAGAAATAATCAGTGAAGTGAATAGAGGACCTACAGAATGGGAGCAAATCTTTACCACAAGCACATCAGATAGAACACTAAACTCAAGGATTTAGAAAGCTCTTAAAAGCCTTGACACCAAAAAAAAAAAAAAAAAAAAAAAAAAAAAAAAAAAAACTCAATCAATAAATGGGCCAAGGAACTAAACAGACACTTCTCAGAAGATGATATACAAATAATCAACAAATATATGAAAAAATTTTCAATATCTCTAGTGATTAGAGAAATGCAAATCAAAACAACTCTAAGATTTCATCTTACTCCAGTCAGAATGGCAGCTATCAAAAAAACAAACAAGAATAAATACTGGCGAGGATGTGGGGGGAAAGGCACACTCTTCTTACATTGCTGGTGGAACTGCAAATTGGTCAAGCCAATCTGGAAAGTAGTATGGAGATTTCTAGGAAAACTTGGAATGGAACCACCATTTGACCCAGCTATCCCACTCCTTGGCCTATTCCCAAAGAACTTATAGCTTACTACAGGGACACAGCCACATCAATGTTTATAGCAGCACAATTCACAATAGCTAGATTGTGGAACCAACCCTGATGCCCATCAGCAGATGAATGGATAGGGAAACTTTGGTATATATACACAATGGAACACTACTCAGCACTAAAAGAGAATAAAATCATGGTATTTGCAGGTAAATGGATGGAGTTGGAGAAAATAATGCTAAGTGAAGTTAGTTAATCCCAAAAAACCAAAGGTTGAATGATCTCTTTGATATGATGATACTAACTTATAAAGGCAAGAGAGAGGGAATGAGAGGAATGAAAGAGCTTTAAACAGAACAAAGAGGGGGGGAGAGAAGGAAGGGGGCAAGGGGATAGGAATAATGGCAAACTGAGTTATCCATGATTACCTTAAATACATGTATGAAGACACAATTGTTGTAAAAATGCTTTATGTAAAACCAGCAACTTGAAAAATTGTGCTCTTTATATGTAATATGAAATGAAATGTACTCTGCAAACATGTATAACAAATTAGAATAATAAAAATGTAATTAAAAAGTTGTTGTGTTCCTTTCATTCATAGACTATATGTTCATAAAACATAAATATTATTACATATATGTGTATATACATGTGTGTATATACATATATATGTGAATATATGTATGTGTAACACAAGCAAAAAATGGTGAATGGAATGTTTCTTCAGAGCTGAAATTTTACAAAAGCATATAAATAACCTATAAGGAATGAAATCATAGGAAAAGAATGTCACACACACACACACACACACACACACACACACACACACACACACACACACATCCATCTTCATTACCTAAGTGCTCCAGTCTCTATTAACTCTAATCCTCTTTCATATGTCTACATTAATGACAATTTTTATGCTACCTCAGAGTAGCTGTGGATTATTGTCCTAGTTTACCTGGGACCACCCTGGTTGACACCTATTATTCAGGTTTCCAATCAGAATGATCACTTGCACAGACCATTTGCACACTCAAAAATGCCCTGCTTTTGATGATTAAATGATATTATCTTCCAACCAAGAGAGTCTGGGTACTCTTTGGCTAGTGGGTTCCACACAGGTTGGAGAAGTCACAAGTTCCCTTTGGTCTCAGGTGTCCAAACTTCTCCAGGACTTCCATCTGCTATTCCTTCCCCCAAGTACATAGAGTCTACTTAATCTGAAAACAAGGTATTCTGTCTCTGTATTATTCCAAGGAGAATGCTTAAGTTCTATTGTCCCAGGCTCCTGAAATATAAATGTATATATCTTTTATGGGCCACAAAATAGCTATCTTTAATCTCAAAAGCCAAAAATTCACTTTTTTCTTTAACACCTTCTATTCACCTTTTCTATAACAGATTCCTTTTATATTCTTTCACTGATGAGAACACTAATTTCTTTTCCTAAAAAAAATGATCTGCCTGTCTTAGCTGCTCAAATGAAGAAATTGTTATAAGGTAATTAAAATATTAGAAAAAATGTAATATTTATTTAAATATTACTCTCATACATTTAGAAATGTATCTTTGTGCCTATTTATAGAACAGATTAGGCCTCTGTGTGGCATTTGTTTGTTGTGGATGTACTATTGGTGGTATGTCAGTTTTCACCTGGCGTTCTTTATGGGGAAGAATGAAGTCTCCATCACAAGGACGATACAGGCAAGTGATGCTGATATGCTGTGTCAGGGTCAACCAAGGTAGGTGCAACTTAAGGGCCACTTAATGTGCAACTTAAGGTGCAACTTAAGGGCCACTTGTCAGCCTTAAAGGAAATCACCAACAGGAGGCAATGTGTGACAGATCCAAAAACATTGCACATCAGAATCTAGCTACTCAGTCTAAGTTGGGAACATAAGGTGAAGAAAGATAGCTAAAGTGAGGATGTAGGGTCAAGAGAGTCAAAGAAATACTAAATAGAATAGGGTTGCGATAAAAGAATTGGAGAGGGTGAAGTGTAGTTTAAAGAAAGGATTGAGGAAAGGATGAAAGGCTGGAAAGGAAGAAGGGGAGAAGAAATGCTGGTGACAAAAATTATACTATTCATACTCCCAAAGTAAAAAGTGAAAAAACTTGAGCAGTTGCCATAGTCATTTGCAGCAGCAGTTTGTTCTGTTGTTTGCAGAAGAATTCAGGGAAACTGAAGCACCTGACCCCTGGTCATTTCTCTGATCCACTGGACGTCAGTGTAAGTTGAGCCCTTACACTCAGTCTGACGCTTTGCTGCTAGCCTCACCCCTCCTACATAGTTCCATGCAATTAAAAACTGAATGTTGTAAAACATCCTTCCCATAATTCCATGCAGTTAAAAAATGAATGTTATAAAACAATCGTCCCCTTAGTTGATTTTCTTTTCCTTTTTTCTTCTTGTTTACATTTTCATGGAATGTTATACTTTTAATTTGAGACTCCATCACCTTACATTAAAGTGGTTGGTTTATTATACCCATGTTCGTACTCTGTTATATTCAAAAGGAAGCATCTCTCAGAAATGCAAATAAGTCCATTAAATTCACATTTACTTCATATTCCATTCCAGAAATCCAAAGGGCAGAAGTGTACATCTTACACTGGAAATTGCTGAGCTCTCTACATGAAGGCATTCACAAAAATTCATTAGAAACATTATGAATAGGTTGAGCTTTCAATAAAACAAAAAAGACTGCAAACATTTTCCCAGTCAGTGATATTCTGTGTTATTTGGGTTTGTACTTGTATCCTTCTCTATTTTGTTAATGCCTAAAATGATGACTCTGCCACCCAATAATCTGTAAATCTGACTTTGAAAATGCTTTGCATGTTCTATCACACCGTGTTTGAGATGGTCTTTTCCCCAATCATATTGTCTCCTGACACAAACTGACCACTGTCAAGCTTTTTGTCACATCTGGTACCCTTTCTTTAAAAAGGTCAGGGTGGGCAGGGTAGATGTTAAAAGCATGTGGTATGTGTGTCTCCTCCTCCTGCTAATATGAAGTGCTGATCTGCCTTTAACAGCAGAGCCTTGTGCTCAAGTCATAGCCATGTTCCACACATGGTAAAGATGTTTTTGTAATGAATGACAAATAAATTTTGAAGGTAGTATCTTTTTATTTTTTATTTTTATTTTTTAAAGATTTTTTTTACGATGGTCACAATCTTCTATTTACTTTATTTATTTGTTTGTAGTGCTGAGGATTTAACCCAGTGTCTCACATGTGCAAGGCAAACACTCTGCCACTGAGCCACAACCCCAGCCCTTAATAGGTAGTATCTTGTACTTACAGTTATACAAGTGATCAAAATGAGACTGAGAAAAATAAAAATAAAGATTGTTGATTTTCTTTGATATTTTAATCAAATAAAACAAAAGTGCTAATACTGTTTATATTTCTAGGTCTATAAAGTTTAATTTGTAGATTTATAGTGGTCATATTAATTTTTTCTCTTCATATTTAAAAATATTGGAAAAAATTCCACTGTAAATAGCCAGAAAATCAAATCTTCATAAAAAGAGATGGTTATGATACTTCATTGAAACCTATTTTTCTATAGCATAAAATGAGAGTTACTAGGAACTCTAAAATGCTGAAAGATGTACATATATTGTCTTTCAGGAACTAGGGACTACTTGGGAATGAAAAATGAAAGGAAAAAATAAGAATTTATGGGAGTAATTCTGTCAGAGCCACACCTGATTAAAATCACTCTCCTTCATCCTATATAATCTGTTTCCTATTGCACAGACAACATTCTGGAGATAAAGAGACTAGCTGTTTTTCTTGATGCCTTTAAGACATGCCATTCAGGTGATGCCCTGTGTTATCATGTCCTAGAATGCCTTTCAGCCCAGCTTATAAAGCTTTCAGGACAAGCCTTTCTCTACAAAGCCTTCCCCAACACCTAGCACTCAATAGTTCTTTTTCCTGAATATACTCACCGTTCCATACTGAGAAAATGTCAAAAATAAAAATTTAAGTCAATCATGATTCCACTATTTAGAGACACTCAGTAAATTACAAAGTATGATGGTAAAAGTGCTATGGAAGAAAAGTAATGCAGGAAAGGTGGATAGGACATGTAGGGGTAGGGACTGTGACGTATCCTGCATTGCAAATGGGGCAGTGGGGAAATTCTCATGAGAAAGGGAATTAGAAAATGACCCAAAGAAGCCAAGCTAAGAGAGTAAAACAGTCCCAGATAAATTATCATGCCTGGCACATGAACAGAATAAAAAAGAACTCAGTGTGGCTAGAACAAAGATTCAAGGAATAGAGAAAGGATTAAATTAAGAGAGCTATGTAGTAAGTGTGAGGAAGCAAATCATCTGCAGCCTTTTTGATCATTGTAAGAACTTCAACATTTATTCTCATTTGTTGATTCTTGTTTTTAGTTCTTGCGCTATAGGGGTCTTATTGAGGAAGTTGGAGCCTAAACCAACATGATGGAGATTTGGGCCTACTTTTTCTTATATTAGGTGCAAGGTCTCTGGTTTAATTCCTAGGTCCTTGATCCACTTTGAGTTAAGTTTTGTGCATGGTAAGAGAAAGAGATTTAATTTTATTTTATTACATGAGGATTTCCAGTTTTCCCAACACCATTTGTTGAAGAGGCTGTCTTTTCTCCAGTGAACATTTTTGGCATCTTTGTCTAATATAAGATAACTGTAGGTGTGTGGATTAGTCTCTGTGTCTTCTGTTCTGTACCATTGGTCAACTGGTCTTATTTGATGCCAATACCATGCTGTTTTTGTTACTGTTGCTTTGTAGTACAATTTAAGGTCTGGAATAGTAATGCTACCCACTTCATTCTTCCTGCTAAGAATCGCTTTGGCTATTCTGGGTCTCTTATTTTTCCAGATGAATTTCATAATTGCTTTTTCTATTTCTATGAGGAATGATATTGAGTTTTGATTGGTATTGCATTGAATCTGTATTGTGCTTTTGGGTGAATGGTCATTTTGCCAATATTAGTTCTACCTATCCATGAACAAGGTATATCTTTCCATCTTCTAAGATCTTTTTTAATTTCTTTCTTTCTTTAGCAAGCTGTAGTTTTCATTGTAGAGGTCTTTCACTTCTTTTGTTGATTCCCCCATTTTTTTTTTTTTTTGAGGCTATAGTAAATGGGGTGGATTTCCTAGTTTCTCTTTCTGAGGATTTGTTGCTGGTGTACAGAAATGCCTTTGATTTATGGGCATTGAATGGGATGGATTCAAACTAAAAAGCTTCTTCTCAGCAAAAGAAACAATCAGTGAGGTGAATAGAGGACCTACAGAATGGGAGCAAATCTTTACCACAAGCACATCAGATAGAACACTAACCTCAAGGATTTATAAAGCTCTTAAGAGCCTTAACACCAAAGAAACAAATAACCCAATCAATAAATGGGCCAAGGAGCTAAACAGACACTTCTCAGAACATTTCATGTATTTGTTGATACAAACAATCAACAAATACATGAAATAATGTTTAACATCTCTAGTGATTAGAGAAATGCAAATCAAAACAACTCTAAGATTTCATCTTACTCCAGCCAGATTGACAGCTATCAAAAAAACAGACAACAATAAATGCTGGTGAGGATGTGGAGAAAAAGGCACGTTCTTACATTGCTAGTGGAACTGCAAATTGGTGAAGCCAATCAGAAAAGTAGTATGGAGATTCCTTGGAAAACTGGGAATGGAGCCACCATTTGACCCAGCTACACCACTCCTTGGCCTATTCCCAAAAGACTTACAAACAGCTTACTACAGGGACACAGCCACATCAATGTTTATAGCAGCACAATTCACAATAGCTAGATTGTGGAACCAACCCTGATGCCCATCAGCAGATGAATGGATAGGGAAACTTTGGTATATATACACAATGGAACACTACTCAGCACTAAAAGAGAATAAAATTATGGCATTTACAGGTAAATGGATGGAGTTGGAGAAAATAATGCTAAGTGAAGTTAGCCAATCCCAACAAACCAAAGGTTGAATGATCTCTTTGATATGAAGATACTAACTTATAAAGGCAAGAGAGAGGGAATGAGAGGAATGAAAGAGCTTTAAATAGAACAAATAGGGGGGAGGGAGGGAAGGGGGCAAGGGGATAGGAATAATGGCAGACTGAGTTATCCATGATTACCCTAAATACATGTATGAAGACACAATTGTTGTGAAAATACTTTATATTAAACCAGCAACTCAAAAATAGTGCTCCTTATATGTAATATGAAATGAAATGTACTCTGCAAACATGTATAACAAATTAGAATAATTAAAAATTTAAAAAGAGCTATAAGAACAGATCATCCATTAATTTGCAAAACACACACACACACACACACACACACACACACATTTACTCTCATTAGGAAACCTTTGGATGGTACTAAACAGAAAAATGACAGGATTCCCACATGCTCTAACTTGCATTTTAATTAAGGGCAAAAAGAGAAACACTAGTCAGAAAGTTATTATAGTCTTCCAGATAGAAAATGATGCAGGTTTTGATTGAAGTGATGACAATGGAGGTGGTAAGAAGTAGCTTGTTTTAGTCTATTCAAGCTGCTAAAACAAAAATATTACAAACATAGCAGAGTAAAAACAACAGGAATTTATTTCTCACAGTTGTGGGGGTTGGGAAGTTCAAGAGTATGATGCTGAAAGATCCAGTGTCAGGTGAGGGCTCATTTGCTAGTTGGTCATCTTTTAGCTTGGACCTCACATAGTGGAAGGAGTGAAGGGGTCTGTCTTGGGCCTCAACTTTAATGGCACTAATACCATTTTTGATGACTGCATCTTAGTGATCTAAGCACCTCTCAAATGCCCATCTCCTGACCTTGAGTATCAGGATTTCAACCTAATAATTTTGGAAAGACACGAACATTGAGAACATAGCATAGCTGTATCCTGGATATTTGAAGAATGATCTGATGTTTGGTTGGATATGGATATAAGAGAAGAGAGTCATTAAAGCTTAACCTCAAGGTTGGGAGCCTGGGAAAATAGAAGAATGGAGTCTTCAAACACCCAAGTGGGACGACTATGAAAAGAACTTTCTTTGGGGAGGTGAGAGTAGATTAGAAAATGGTTGTGACATGTCACATGTAAGATGACTTCAATACATCTAAAATTGTTGCAGACTACATTGATAAGTAGAACTGGACCAGCCTCCAAACATGAGACTTGAAAAAAAAAATAATAGAAGTAAAAGACAACCTTTATTTTGAGAATGGGCACAAACAATACAAAGATAACTCTCTTTTGAAATATTTTTCCCACACACAAACACACAAAATACACATAGAAAGAAGGAATTAGAATTGATATATATAGTCTGTGTAGAAAAGGTATTAATTCATATTGGGGAGCAGTGGAGAGCAGGCTTGATTTTGTAGTTCTGCTAGTGCCCATGGATCTCCTCTTCCTCTTCCTGTGGCTCTAGCTTTCTCCTTGTGTCTGTTTCTTCAGGACCCATTTATGGACCAGTCATCCGTGATTATCCCAGTATGGTTACCTGGCACAGAGCATGGTAGTACAGTCATCTTTGTCTTTGGGCATAGCTTCTAGACATTTTGGGACTTCCTAGAAGCAGGTGGTGAACTAGACAAGCGGGAGTACCACATATGGATCCGAATCCTTACTTCCATAAACACTATATTTGATAGTTATATATCCAGGTTCTCTGGATCCCTCCTCTTGTTGCTGCTACTAACACACACACACACACACACACACACACACACACACACACACACCCAGCTTGTCAAGATCCAGGTAGAGTGAATATTGCTATACATTTTAACTATTACTTCTCTAATTTCATCCTTGGGTTTCTTTAAAGCTCTTGGGAGACTGCCAACCTGCCTCAAAGATTTATGAACATTGAACTCATTAATTTTTTTTCCATGCTATTAAAAATGTTGAACATATTCTATTATACAGGTCATTTTCATTTTCATTTTCAAATAACTCACTTTACAATATTCCCATAATTTTTATTTCTCATAAGTTATAAAATTTTTACTAAAACCCTACTATATTTGTGAAATATCTATTATTTTCACTCATGAATGTTAATTGAGAACCTAGTTATAGCATTACTCTCCAAAGTTTCCAAAAATAAACAATCTTCATGACACCTGATGACTTCAGTGTATATTCTCTCCTTTTATATACTGAATGATTGGGAATCCCAAGATCCAGATCCAGAGTCCTGTGATACAGTGTACTTAATGCCTGGCCCCAGGAGACAAAGCAATATAGAATACTTTATTTGTTGCAATGTCTTATACTTGAAATATTCTGAAATACAAAAGCAAAGAGAATAGTATGATTTGGAGCCTAATAATCATATCTCTGTGACCAAATTCATGCTAAACAACTTGAGAATGGGCACATTTTAGAAAATCATTTAATCTTGCTGAATTTAAACATCTTTACTATCATTTGGGCATAAATATTACAAGGCTTATAGAAAAGTTATGAGGATTAAATGAGCTAAATCATGAATGGTGCTTGGACTAGCAACAAATACCCACTATACACATTAATAAATAAAGGGGACTTTAACCTGAGGTTAATTGTGATGTGCTTGATTATTTATTAGTTTTCTAATTTTTAACCTGTCTAAAATTACATTTCAGTAGGGAAACGGGTTTGATTCATCTGATAATCAAAGTACTAGATAAATAGTCACATTAATCTGATTTCGTTAGGTTTGATTTAAAAGTGTATTTCAATTACAGTCCGTTTATAGGTAAACAATAAGAGTTCTAAATGTAACATGAAGACTAGACCTCCACATTCAGATCCAAGTTTTCTTTATTAAGTTATGATCTCCAAAAATCCACTCTTACCCAACAAATAAACAAATTAGGAGTTTTCACTTGGAAGAATACCATAGTGTAACAATCAAAAAATCATCCTGAACAAGAAAGAAATATTAACTCTGAGGAACAAAAAAAACCAAAACAATTATTTGTGATTAGTTATACTTTTTCAGACTTTGTCTATGACCTGTAGCAAATGTCCAGATCCCATAGCAAGGTATTTATAGTTGGTAATATTTGAACATTCACAGAAATGCAATATGCATTTCATTCAGTAACAGCTCTGTTGTTCCTTCATTCTCTTCCCACCTCTTCAGCCACTCCACCTCAGATCCTTCTATAGCCTCCCTTATTTTCTCCAGGACTTGCAAGTTGTTTGTGTTGTTTTACAGTTCAGTCCTTGATTGTCTTTTATTTTTTCTGTATACTGTAAGCCTGGGAGATGTCATAAATGGCACAGTTTTTTTTTAGATTTTCTTTGTTTTTTATTTTTATTTGTCCTTTTTAGTTATGCATGATAGTCGAGTATATTTGACATAATTATACAAACATGAAGTATTTCTTATTCTAATTAGGATCCCAGTCTTGTGGATATACACAATGTTGAGATTCACTGTGGTATATTCATATGTGAACACAGGAAAGTTATGTCAGATTCATTCTACTGTCTTTTCTATTTCTATTCATATTCCTCCTCCTTTCACTTCTATCCCCTTTGTCTAATCCAATAAACTTTTATCCCTCCCGCTTGTTTTGGGTTAGATTCCACAGATCAGGGAGAACATTTGACCTTTGATTTTTGGGGTTGATAAATGCCATTGTTTTAAATGTCATCCCTATATTTTTTTATTTTTTTATTATTTATTTACTTATTCATAGTGCACAAGTATAGCATCTTTTTACATACAACTGCTTGTATACAAAGTATATGAGTACCATTCAGATCTTTAATCATGCATTTAGGATAGTGATATCCATCTCATTCAACCTCCATATTTTTCCCCTCCCCCCCACTCCCTCCCTTGCCCTCCCTTTCCTTTGACCATTCTAGTGTTCCTCTAATCCTATGTACCCCTCCAATCACACTGTGAACTAACCTCCTTATATCAGAGAAAACCTTCGGTATTTGGATTTTTGAGATTGACTAATTTCACTTAGCATTATATTCTCCAACTTCATCCATTTACCTGCAAATGCCATTATTTTATTCGCTTTTATTGCTGAGTAAAATTCCATTTTGTATATATAGCACATTTTCTTTATCCACTCATCTACTGAGGGACATCTAGGTTGGTTCCACAACCTAGCTATTGTGAATTGTGCTGCTATAAACATTGAAGTGGCTGTGTCACTGTAATATGCTTTATTGTTTTTAAGTCTTTTGGGAACAGACCCAGGAGTGGGATGGCTGGGTCATAGGTTGGTTCCATTCCCATTTTCCCAAGAAATCTCCATACTGCTTTCCATAGCGGTTGCACCATTTTGCAGTCCCACCAGCAATGTATGAGTGTGCCTTTTCCCCCACATCATCTCCAACATTTATTGTTGTTTGTGTTCTTGATAGCTGCCATTCTGACTGGAGTGAAATGAAATCTTAGAGTAGTTTTTATTTGCATTTCTCTAATTGCCAGAGAGGTTGAGCATTTTTTCATGTATTTGTTGATTGATTGTATATCTTCTTCTGAGAAGTGTCTTTTCAGTTCCTTAGCCCATTTATTGATTGGGTTATTTGCTTTTTTGGTGTTAAGTTTTTTGAGTTCATTATATATTCTAGAAATTAGTGCTCTATCTGATGTGCATGTATTAAATATTTGTTCCCAATTAGTTGGCTCTCTATTCACCTCACTGATTGTTTCTTTTGCTGAGAAGAAGCTTTTTAGCTTAAATCTATCCCATTCATTAATTCTTGGTAATAGTTCTTGGTAATTAAGTTCCTTAATAATAATTATTAAGGAACTTGGGGCCTAATCTGACATGTTGGAAATTGGAGCTTACTTTTTCTATTAGGCGTATTGTCTCTGATCTAATTCCTAAGTCCCTGATCCACTTTGAATTGAGTTTTGTGCATGGTGAGAGATACAAGTTTAATTTCATTTTGTTTCGTATGGATTTCCAGTTTTCCCAGCACCATTTGTTGAAGAGGCTATCCTTTCTCCACTGTACATTTTTGGGACCTTTGTCTAATATAAGATAGCTGAAATTATATGTATTAGTCTCTGTGTCCTCAATTCTGTACCATTGGTCCACCCGTCTGTTTTGGTGCCAATACCATGCAGTTTTTGTTACTATTGCTGTATAATTTAAAGTTCAGTATGGTGATGCTCCCTGCTTCACTTTTCTTGCTCAGGATTGCTTTGGCTATTCTTGGTCTCTTATTTTTCCAGATGAATTTCATGACTGCTTTTTCTATTTCTTTGAAAAATGACATTGGAATTTTGATTGGAATTGCATTAAATCTGTATAATTAGTTTGGTAGTATAGACATTTTGACAATATTGACTCTACCTATCCAAGAGCAAGGTAGGTCTTTCCATCTTCTGAGTTATTCTATGATTTCTTTCTTTAGTGTTCTATAATTTTCTTTATAGAGGTCTTTCACCTCTTTGTTAAGTTGATTCCCAGGTTTTTTTTTTTTTTTTTTTTTTTTTTTTTTTGTGATGCTATTGTAAATGGGGTAGTTTTCATCATTTCCCTTTCAGAGGCTTTGTCACTGATGTACAAAAATGCCTTTGACTTATGGGTATTGATTTTGTATCCTGCTAATTTGCCGAATTCATTTACTAGTTATAAAAGTTTTCTGGTAGAGTTTTTTGGGTCTTCTAGGTATATTATCATGTCATCAGCAAATAGTGCTAATTTGAGCTCTTCTTTTCCTATCTTGATCCCTTTAATTTCTTTCGTCTGTCTAATTGCTCTGGCCAGAGTTTCCAGTACTATGTTAAATAGCAGTGGTGAAAGGGGGCATCCCTGTCTTGTTCCAGTTTTTAGAGGGAATGCTTTCAATTTTTCTCCATTTAAGATAATGTTAGCTCAGGGCCTTGCATAAATAGCTTTTATAATGTTAAGGTATGTTCCTGATATTCCTAGTTTTTCTAGTGTTTTGAACATAAAGGGGTGCTGTATTTTGTCAAATGCTTTTTCTGCATCTATTGAGATAATCATGATTTTTATCTTTAAGTCTATTGATGTGATGTATTATGTTTATTGATTTCCGAATATTGAACCAGTCTTGCATCCCTGGAATAAAACCCACTTGATCGTGGTGCACTATCTTTTTGATATGTTTTTGTATCCGATTTGCCAGAATTTTGTTGAGTATTTTTGCATCTATGTTCATTAAAGATATTGGCCTGAAGTTTTCTATTTTGGATGCATCTTTGCCTGGCTTTGGAATTAATGTAATATTGGCTTCATAGAAAGAGTCTGGAAGAGCTCCCTCTTTTTCTATTTCTTGAAATAGTTTAAAGAGCATTGGTATTAGTTCTTCTTTGAAAGTCTTGAAGAACTCGGCTGTAAACCCATCAGGTCCTGGAATTTTCGTTGTTGGTAGCTTTTTGATGACATCTTCTATTTCTTCGCTTGTAATCGATCTGTTTAAATTGTGTATAGCCTCCAGATCCAGTTTAGGCAAATCATATGACTCTAGAAATCTGTCAATGCATTCAGTATTTTCTATTTTATTAGAGTACAAGTTTTCAAAGTAATTTCTAATTATATTCTGTATATCTGAGGTGTTTGTTGTGATATTCCCTTTTTCATCACGAATGTTAGTAATTTGAGTTTTTTCTCTTCTTCTTTTCATTCGCTTTGCTAAGGGTCTGTCAATTTTGTTTATTTTTTCAAAGAACCAACTTTTAGTTTTGTCAATTCTTTGAATTGTTTCTTTAGTCTCAATTTCATTGATTTCTGCTCTGATTTTAATTATTTCCTGTCTTCTGCTGCTCTTGGTGTTGATCTGTTCTTCTTTTTCTAGTGCTTTGAGGTGTGATATTAAGCCATTTATTTGTTGGTTTTTTTTCCTCTTAAGGAATGAACTCAGTGCAATGAATTTTCCTCTTAATACTGCCTTCATAGTGTCCCAGAGATTTCTATACAATGTATCTGTGTTCTCATTTACCTCTAGGAATTTTTTGATCTCCTCTTTGATGTCTTCTTCAACCCCTTGTTCATTCAGTAGCATGTTGTTTAGCTTCCAGTTGATGGAGTAGTTTTTCTTATTCCTTGTTTTGTCGTTGATTTCCAATTTCATCCCTTTATGGTCTGATAGCATGCAGGGTAGTATCTCTATTTTTTTATATTTGCTGAGAGTTGCCTTGTGACATAATATATGGTCTATTTTGGAGAAGGAGCCATGTGCTGCTGAGAAAAAAGTGTATTCTTTTACTGCGGGATGAAATATTCTATATATGTCCGTTAGGTCTAAGTTATTAATTGTTTTAAGGAGGCCTAAGGTTTCTTTGTTTAGCTTTTGTTTGGATGATCTATCTATTGGTGAGAGAGGTGTGTTTAAATCCCCTAGAATAACTGTGTTGTGGTCAATTTTACTCTTGAACTTGAGAAGAGTTTGTTTGATGAATGTAGGTGCTCCATTATTTGGGGCATATAGATTTATGATTGTTGTATCCTGTTGATGAATGGTTCCCTTAAGTAGTAAGAAATATCCATCTTTGTCCCTTTTGATTAGCTTTGGCTTAAAGTCTACCTTATTTGAAATGAGAATGGAAACCCTTGCTTGCTTCCGCAGGCTATGTGAGTGATAAGACTTTTCCCAGCCTTTCACCTTCAGTCTATTGATGTCTTTTTCTATGAGGTGTGTTTCTTGGAGACAGCAAATTGTTGGGTCATTTCTTTTAATCCATTCGGATAATCTGTGTCTTTTGAATGGCGAGTTTAGGCCGTTAACATTCAGGGTTATTATTGAGATGTGATTTTTATTCCCATCCATTTTTTATTTGTATTATGATCTTTAGCTTGATTTGGTTTCTCTTCTGGTTGGTATTTCCCTTAGTTTAATATCTCCCTTTGTTGATTTTCATTGTTATTTTTCTCTTCTTCTTCATGAAAAGTTTTGCCCATGTTGTTCAGAAGTGCTGGCTTTCGAGATGCGAAATCTTTTAACTTTTGCTTGTCGTGGAAGGTTTTTATTTCATCTTCGAATCTAAAGCTCAATTTTGCTGGATATAAGATTCTTGGTTGACATCCCTTTTCTTTCAGAACTTGAAATGTGCTATTTCAGGATCTTCTCTCTTTTACCGTCTGGGTAGAAAAGTCTGAACATAGTCTGATTGATTTCCCCCTATATGTAATCTGCTTCCTTTCTTTTGTGGCTTTTAATATTCTCTCCTTGCTCAGTGTTAGGCATTTTCATTATAATGTGTCTTGGTGTGGATCTGTTGTGATTTTGTATGTTTGGTGTTCGGTAAGCCTCTTGAACTTGGTTTTCCCATTCATTCCTCAAGTTTGGAAAATTTTCTGTAATTATTTCATTAAATAAATTACTCATTCCTTTGGCTTGAAACTCTGCCCCCTCCTCTACCCCCCAATCACTCTTATATTTGGTCTTTTTATGTTTTCCCATAATTCTTGAATGTTCTGTTCTTGGTTTCTTACCATTTTTGCTGTGTAGTCTAGATTTTTCTGTAGGGTATATATTTAGTCTTCATTGTCTGAAGTTCTTTCTTCCAAGTGATCTACTCTGTTGGTGATACTTTCGATTGAGCTTTTATTTTGGTTTATTGCTTCTTTCATTTCTGGAATTTCTGTTTGGTTTCTCTTTAGAGCCTCTATCTCCCTATTGAAGTAATCTTTTACTTCCTGTATTTGTTTATGGAGTTCTTTGTCAAAATGATCTTTTGCCATCTGTACTTGCTCCCTCATCTCATTTTGAGTTCATTCTTAAGTTCCGCAAGCATTTGGTAAATGTAATTTCTAAATTCCATCTCTGGCATTTCACCAACTGTGCATGCCATGGAATCTACTGAGGAGGTATATTGATTTGTTTGTGTCACTTTCCTCCCTTGTTTCTTCATCTTGCTTGTGTGTCTATTCTTCCTGCACTATGGGTCCTTGACTATTTTGATTTTACCTTAGAACCTTTCGTTGCTCCTGTAGTACAATGCTATCAGATCCCCTTATATTTCCTTTACACTTTAAAATCAGACACTTTCTATTCAGAGAATCCCAGTTTGATCACAATGTACAGGTTTAGTTAACCCAGATATTGTTTCCAATTTAGCCTGTACGCTTCTAATGGGGTTTTATAGATTCAAGTAATGGACACAGAGGTGATATGTTTGGTAAGAAGGAAGTGAGTGTATTGACTTGTTCTTTCTTAGAAAGTATGAAAAGAGAGTTCTATGGAAGTGGTTTAGTATCAGCAGATGAGAGAAGAAAGAGTGAATGATTAGGTGGAAAGACCAATTTATATATAAACCTTTTTTTATACAGCAGTTGAGAGAAGAAATAAAGAAAGATGGAAAAGAAGAAAAAGAAGAAAAAGAAGAAAAAGTGACCAAGGAGTAGAAATTAGTGTGAGAGAGAGTGAGTCTAGAAAATAGAGAATACACTATATATAAAACACCATTTTGCTATATATTTGAATTGTACTCATTCAATAAATCCCAATTTCTGCACATAACTTGTTTTTGCCTTTGTTGAGTATGCAATGGCAGGGTGTAAATAGGGAAGATGAAGGAAGGAGAAAAAATACTAAAGTGAGAAGGAAGAAAAAAAAGAAAGCAAAGAGGAACAGAAACAAACAAACACACTGTCAATCAAAACAAAACAAAACAAAAAAAAACCCCAAAAACTAAAAACCCCCCAAGAAACAACAAAACAAACAAACAAACAAACAAAAACGTTGAAACCAGGTATAAGTCTCAAGCCAAATGGACCCTTGGAAGCCCTTCTTATTTTCCTTCCAGATTAAGCCAATTGACCCGGATCATGTCCAGTCAGCAATCCTGTTAGTGGAGTCAAGGCTGCACCTTTGGCCCTTTGCAGAATGGCACAGTGGAAGAGTGGAGGGGGCTTATCCTCAGAATGGGCCCTGCATGCAGCAGCAGGGAGATGCCACTCTGGGCCCTGCAGGCCAGGCAAACTGGCAGCTGGATCTCTCCTTCCCTATATTTATGACTCTTCAATTAAGGTCCTCATCATGTCTTACCTGTACTATAGCAATGTACTCCTAAATAGTCATGGTCACCTTCTAGCTCCTTGTCAGTTTGGTCACATAAATAATATTTCTTACATGTAAACCAAATTATGTCACTCTTTATAAATATTGCCATTCCTGGATAGTCTAGTAGTTGCACTTATGATTTTTAAAGCTGTGATTATTAGAAAAATTCTCAAACATACATGAAAGCTAGAGAAAGCATAATAAACCCTCATGTGCTTGTGACTCCAATTATATAATTAACAAAATTTTATCACACTTTATCTATCTGATCTTAATTTTGAAATTTGTTCTTATTTCTAAAGTGTTTTTAAACAAATTGCTAAAACTCAAGTATACATTCTTTTAAAAAATTATCATATGTTTGGGTTTTTTTTTGCTTGTTTGTTGGTTTGCAGGGGAATACATGTATAAATGTGGTTCAATTAAGTTTCTATAATTGAACCTATTTGATGCCTCCATTATTTAAGTCTTCCTATTTTTCATAAAAATATAATCCAACATAAGTTGTATGCATTTTCAAAACTTGGCCTCTAACTAGATGTACATCCCCTTCTCCTAATACTTTTGCTTACCTGTTCTGTGGTACATCCTCGACTACTTGTTATTTCTTCTCTCCTCTTTTACCCATCAGCCTTCTCAAAACAGCTTTCCTTGCCTGGAACTTCCCTATTCTTCCCTCAAAGCATCCTTCATTGTCCATCTAGAATTCTCTATCATTCCTTCTATCTATACCTTGATTTTAACACATTGCAACATAATATAAAAAGGTAGATATCAGTCAAAAGTCCAAAAGGAATAAAACAACAACCAGGTACCACTACACATCTATGAGAAGGGCCAAAATCCAAAACCACTGAAACATCAAATGCTGCCAAGTATATAAGACACTGGGAGCTCATTTTCTTTGGTAGTAGAAACAGAAAATCATAAAACTACTTTGAAAGACAATTTTTCTGTTTCTTACAAAACTAAACATATTCTTATTATATAATTAAGCAATTTGCTTCTTTGTATTTAGCCAAATGAATTGAAAATTTATGTACATGAATATAGCTTCACACAGATATTTACATCTTCATTCATAATTGCCAAAACCTGGAATCAACTGAGATCTCTGTTAGTAGTTAATGGATAAATAAACTGTGGCATGTCTGGAAAATGAAATATTATTCAGCAATAAAAAGAAATGAGCCATCAAGCCGCAAAAAGTCATGGAGGGACCTGTAATCACAGCTACTTAGGAGGTTGAAGTGGGAAGATTGAAAGTTTGAGGCCAGACTGGGAAACTTAGCAAGATTCTGTCTCAAAATAACAAGTAAAGTGGACTGGGGATGTACCTCAGTGCCCCTGGGTTCAATCCTATATACTGAAAATCAAAAGACATGAAGGAAACTTAAATGTGTATCATTAAGTGAAAGGATGCTATGTGGAAAGCTACATACTATACAATTTCATTCTGAAAAAAGCAAAACTATCAGACAGTAAAAATATCAGTGATTGCCAAGAGTTAGGGTATAAGTAGAAATGAATAGACAGAGAAAATAATGTTCTTATAAGGACAGAAAAAATACCCTGAGTGATACTACAATGGTAGATTCATATATTATACATCTGTCAAAACCTATAGAACATTCAGCACCAAAAGTGAACTCTAATGTAAACTATGGACTTTGGTGATAATGGTGTGTCAATGCTGAAACTTTGACCACTCGAGTGTAGGATGTTAATAGTGTGGAGGGCTGTCCATGTGTGGGTATGGGAATATATGAGAAATCTCTATACTTTCTACTCAATATTGCTGTGAACCTAAAACTTCTCTAAAAAAAAAGTGTAAAGTCTAAAGTTTGAAAGATTTATGCCTTGTTCAAACATAAAATACATTTCATAATATTTCATGAACATCTCATAATATTCATATTAAAATATGCAAATTTGTGAACTGATATGTCTAGATGATGAACTTGTAAAGAGTGAGTATCACATCATTCTATTATTATTATTTTTTATATTTTTGGTACTGGGATTGAACCCAAGGGTACTTAAGCACTGAGCCACATCCTCAGTCCTTTTTTATTTTTTTTTATTTTGAAACAGGGTCTTGATGAGTTACTTAGAGCCTTGTTATGTTCATGAGGCTGGCTTGGAACTTTCAATCTTCCTGCCTCAGACTCCCACGTTGCTGGGATTACAGGTGTGCACCATCATGCATGGCTTATTCTATTATTTTTGAAACTTCAGGTTCTTGCACATTTCCCAGTGCATGATTTATTATTCAATAGCTATTAGTCAAACACAAAATCCTAATTGAGATATATTCTTTAACATAAGAAAATTCCTGTGAAAAGTGGATGCAAATAGAAACAAATACTATTCATTTGCAACTAATTTACTTCAACTCTAGAATCATGTTATACTTATATAATCAAATAAATGAAACAAGGGCAGAAATTGGGTGGTAAAATTGCACAGTGGGAGACAGGGATTTAGTCTTCACATTGACACTTTTTGTTGATATGCTTATTTATGCACTTGTTCCTTGGGACTATGTTAGCCATCATGTAGATACAGTGTAAATACCTTATACTTGTTATGTACCTGAAATCTTACAATTTTCTTGTGGAAGTGGAAGTGGATTTTTTTTTTCATGAAATAATGGCCTTTTTGAGAGTAATTGACTTGTCCAGAGTCATTAATATCAGTGGTAGGCTAACATTCAAGCAATTCTCTTCATTCTCTTTTGGTCTTCTGTTTGCTAAGCAATGAAGCCTCATGCTTACAACTGGCAAATTGAAATGCACAGTAATTAAGTGATTTACTCTAGGTTTGAACAGAAGACCATGAGATTGGCATGTAATCTTCAGGGGTCTGACAAGAGTACTTCTCTGTAGGCATCAACCGTTGTGTACATCAATAATCACAGACAAAATCACTTCCATATTTACCATGGTGTGGTTTCCAAATGGAAACAGAAGCAAGCATCTTTTTTTATAGGAAAGATATCTAAAACCCATTAGCAATCTCAGTTGAAAGCTTCTAAAAGCTGTATTTTTCCACTATAATTTATCTTCTCCAGTGTAAGTGAATACCTGTAGAAAAAAGGATTTCAAAATTCACATAGCCAGCACATCCCTTCCCAAGCATAAAGAGAAGAGAAGTAACAGGAAATGAATGATTGTCATTTCCTTCCTTCTTAAATTATACCAAATGAAAATTATACATTTTTTTTGTCTTGTACTGGGGATTGAACTCAGGAACATTTTATCACTGTATTGAATCCCTAGTCCTTTTTACTCTTTTATTTTGAGATAGATATAATCTCACTAAGTTTCTTAGGCTCTCATGAAATTGCTAAGACTGGTCTCAAACTCGTGATCCTCCTGCTTCAGCCTCCTGAGTTGTTGGGATTATAAGCATGTGCCACCACACCAGCCCAGGGTTTATATGTACCTTTTTAATGAACCCTTAGCATTAGGAATCCTGGACCTATATACAAAGAGCTAATCCATGTAACACAGAGAAGCCACCCAAGAATGAATAATCATCATTTACTACCAAAAACTGAGTCCTCACTAACTCTTGAAGAATAGCACAATGTTTCCTTGGACTTTCAAAAGTTTGGGTCTCAGAATTAATATTGCTGAATTCAGGGTTAGTAACATACAAGCATGAATCTCATTCCTGTAGCTAGTCTTCAGTGTAATCCCATCTCAGCCTCCCCATATATACTACATATGCTCTACCCTCTGTGGATCTTACTTTCAACTCTTTCCACTGTATCTGCAAAGTTTATTTCCATTGTTATATTTCTGTCTTTAGAAAGCTCTTTGACCTTCTATATTTATTAAAACTTTCTCCCACACCAATTCTTCCCCACAAATTCTTTCCTTCTTCAAATCCATTTCTAGTACCCATTCTCAGAGCTACACTGTCTGTTATGTCATGACTTGCATGACTCAACATTTTTGCAAATATTACAAATGCTACTCTCTATAAACTATTCTTCAGCTTTCTCAAGCATTTGCTCTCATCTTACCTGACCTATGATGTTAGAAAGAAATCCAGGAGACACGATCCTCTATTTACAGAATATTTGTTTTCTTATCCTTCCCTTACTAGCATGGACACTAGGGTAAATCATCTAAGTCACACCACACTATTACTAGTCTTATTAAATCCATAGTCTATATTTTCCTTCCATTTCCCTACCTGGAAAATCATAACCCTGGGTGGATGCTTCAAAAAGACTTCTCAGCCCTCAAACACAAGAGGATGAACATTTATGGAGAAAATCAAGGAACAATCAAGATTTGTGCCACTCACTACAAACTAGTCTCCAGTCTTAGTAAGATAAATTTCCTCTCCTAGTATCTTCAGCTGTTATTCCAAATGCCTTACAATCTTGTTAAGCTTTAAAATCAACCTTGTCTCACCTGTTGATAAATGAAGATCTTGCATATTCTCAAGGCCATCTGGTAAGATCTCTGCACAGTCATTATAACTACTTATGTCCACAGCCAAACCCATCCTTATCAGCTGTCCTCTAACCTCAAAGGAAAATGCCTTCCTCTTACTGCACAAGGTAACCCTGTAGGTATACTATACCTTGTTACCCTCTGGCCTTTTAATTAAACTCTGCCTCTAAATCTTATATCTCTAAAGCCTCTTCAGAGAATACCAAAACTTCCCAAGTAGATTTTGCTTGCCTAATCTACTTCTCAGAGATGACTTGACACATGAAATTATAGCTTATGCCAACATCGTTCTACTGCAGTGGCTCTTGCCAGAGTCATCAGTGACCTCACAGAATCAAGTACACACTTGTCTTTTGGGGCCCCTTAGATTCATTTAGCATTGTTGATTATACCTTCTTTCTTGGAATGTTCTTCCGTGTTATCTCTTTGATGCTTTTCCCTGGTGCCTGCCTGTCTCTCTCTCCCCCCCCCTCCCCCCAGCAATTCCCCTCTTTCCACCAGGTTTTCCTCCATTCACTCTCCCATAGAAACCACTCTACTCTCACTAATACATATGATTTCAGCTATCTTATATGGACAAAGGCGCCAAAAATGTACATTGGAGAAAGGACAGCCTCTTCAACAAATGGTGCTGGGAAAGCTGGAAATCCATATGCAACAAAATGAAATTAAACCCCTATCTCTCACCATGCACAAAATTCAATTCAAACTGGATCAAAGACCTAGGAATTAGACCAGAGACAATACGCCTAATAGAAGAAAAAGTAAGCTCCAATTTCCAACATGTCGGATTAGGCCCCAAGTTCCTTAATAAGAATCCTGTAGCACAAGAATTAATTAATGAATGGGATAGATTCAAACTAAAAAGCTTCCTCTCAGAAAAAGAAACAATCAGAGAGGTGAATAGAGAGCCAACTAACTGGGAACAAATATTTAATACATGCACATCAGACAGAGCACTAATTTCTAGAATGTATAAAGAACTCAAAAAACTCAACACCAAAAAAACAAATATCCCAATAAATAAATGGGCCAAAGAAATGAACAGACACTTCTCAGAAGAAGATATGCAATCAATCAACAAATACATGAAAAAATGCTCAACATCACTGGCAATTAGAGAGATGCAAATCAAAACTACCCTAAGATATCATTTCACACCAGTCAGAATGGCAGCTATTAAGAACACAAACAACAATAAATGTTGGAGAGGATGTGGGGAAAAAGGCACGCTCATGCATTGCTGGTGGCACTGCAAAATGGTGCAACCATTATGGAAAGCAGTATGGAGATTTCTTGGAAAACTGGGAATGGAACCACCCTATGACCCAGCCATCCCACTCCTGGGTCTATTCCCAAAGGACCTAAAAACAGCATATTACAGTGACACAGCTATCTCAATGTTTGTAGCTGCACAATTCACAATAGCTAGGTTGTGGAACCAACCTAGATGTCCCTCAGTAGATGAGTGGATTAAGAAAATGTAGTATATACGTACAATGGAATTTTATTCAGCAATAAAAGAAAATAAAATAATGGCATTCACAGGTAAATGGATGAAGTTGGAGGACATAATGCTAAGTGAAGTTAGTCAGTCTCAAAAATCCAAGTACCAAATGTTTTCTCTGATATAAGGAGTCAGAGTCACAGCAGTGTTGGGTGTCGGGGTACTTAGGAAGATTAGAGGAGCACTAGAGTGGTCAAAGGGGAGGGGGGAGAAGGGAGGGAGATAGGGGGATATGGGGTGGTAAAAAAAAAGGGGGGTATAATAAGATATATATCGTTATACCAAATGCATGATTGAAGACTTGAATAGTATGAATATACTTTGTATACAAACAGTGTTATGTGAAAAGAGGCTCTATATGTGTATTATGAACCTTAATGCATTCTACTAGAATGGCCAATGGGGAGGGAGGGGAAGGGAGGGGACAAAAGGGTGAAGGAAAAAAAAAAGATGGTAGAATGAGATGGATATCATTACCCTAAGTGCATGTATGAAGTCACAAATGGTGTGAATATACTTTGCATACAACCAGAGATTTGTAAAAAAGTGCTCTGTGTGTGTAATATGAAATGTAATGCATTGTGCTGTCATTTATAACATCTTAGAATTAAAACAATGTAAAAAAAAAAGAAAGAAAGAAACCACTCTACTCTCAAGGTTTTAATACTACTATATACGATTGTCTGCCCAGCCTGTCTTTTCAGCACAAATCTCTTCTAAGCATCAGATTCATATATTTGATATTTTTTGGCCATTTCTAATTGGATATTCTTGAACTAGGCATATCTAAAATTGAACCTCCTTCCTCCAAATGTTCACCTCCACTTGAATTCTTCCTCAGGTAGGTCGATCGAACACATTATCTAGGGACCTGTAAACTCTTCCTGTAATTTCCTACTTTTCCACATTTTCTTCCAACCTAATCTATTCCATCCACACCAGAGTCTTTCAGTCTTTCTTATAGGTTCTTTATCTGCATCGCTCCTCTTCATTCTGGCTGCCCTCAGTCAAGCAGATGTCGTTTCTGCATAGATGACTGAAGTGATGCTTTACCCAGTGTTTCTAATTCCTCTCAGATCTCCAAACACCTATAAAGGTGGGAAAGCTTTCTGAAAAGCAGAACTTACCAGATAATTCCCCTGATTAAAGTCCCCCCGTTGCTTACAGTGACAACAAAAGAAGCCTCTTAACACAAGGCATAAACACACAAAATACTGCATGATCAGCTCCTGCTGCAGCCTGACCCTTCGTGTCTTTCGATCCACTTGAGGCTGAGGCAATGGCTGACTTAGAGCCTTTTCTCACCATTCTCTTTTTCCTGTCCTATTTGTGTTCTGGATAGTCCCTGCCACTGACTAAGTTCCAGCTAAGGCACATCCCTCTCTTGATTCTTTCCCTGGCTTCCTTGCCTGCATTTGGACCTCTTGTACCATCTCCATACTGGAACTAATTCTGCAGTTGAGAGGTTTCCTCAGGATGTCTCCACTCACTGAGAACCTTTCCCATCTACAAAGATGCTTTGAAGAGCATTCCCTCCGGTAAATCACTGGCTTAAAAAATATTGGTTATGAGTTCTAATTATGAAGTAGAGAGCTATACCTATTTGTGCAGGGTGTATAATGGGGAAAAACATTCCACATTCCTCTCCATAAACATACAAAGGTGATGGCAGTGACAACAACTACACACAATCTGAAGTTAAAAATATATGTTAAGAAATTCAATTACACAGAAAGTAAAACTATTTGTAGTATTACACAAAATTCATCTTTCTTGTGGTTGAACAATTAGTCAAATATTTGAAACTAGCTAATAGAATTTTGAATGTTCCCAACACAAAGAAATGATGTATGTCTGAGCTGACAGATTACCAATTGCCTTGATTTGAAAATTACATATTGCATTCATGTACTGAAATGCCATGTTGTACACCAAAAATATGTATTATTATTATTGTTATTATGCATTGGTTAAAATATGTAAAAAAATAAAATTCATCTTTCAATATAGTGCTTTGGAGTATAGAAAAGCATAGTTATTACTCATAGGATAGAGCAGCTGCCCACTGGGGACTGATATCCTAAATTTTTAACAACTAAATCCTTTCATTTTAATTCTACCAAGCTGAGTAGATACAACTTAAAACAATCTGGCAAGACAAGCATTTGCACAAACCACTACACATCAAGTTCTGCAAAGATTAAACTTTTAACCCCACTATGCAAGAGGCAAAAGCTGGTTAAAGCACATTTTCAGCTCCACATGAGAAGTCTGCTTGGCTAGGCCAACTCATTCTCTCCCCCAGCACAATCCTCTGCACCTCTCCTCTCTCTGTTCCTACTGCCTACATTTAGCTGGTACATGGAAGGAAAAAGTTACTATAAAACACATTAGACACCCACAAGTTGCTGGCTCCCTTTGTACCAGTAGTTCTGTTTCTATTTGGCCTTTTAGTCAAATAACCTACACCCTTCCTTTTATAAGAGATTAAAAATATCTGACTGCTGAAAACAAAATATAGTGACACACAGGATTTTGTGGATGGACGTGTTAGGCAGCAATCTCTATGTAAGTTCCAGGTACTCCAGAATCAATTAATTTAGCATGTGACTATTTTAAAATGCAAACAGTCTCCAAGATTATAAAACATATTAGCTATTTTATTAGTACTTAGAATTATCTGAAATATTTATTTATTAACTTAATTATTTACTTTTTGTTAATGTGCTTCTGACCCCACTGCCTCCAACTCAAGTTCCTAGGATTCAGGAACCTCATCTGCCTTTTTCACAGCTCTATCAACAACACAAATATTCAATACTTATTTTTAGAGTGACCAAATGAATTCCTAGCATCTGTGAAGTATTTTAAATAGTGGGGGACTATTAGCTTTTTTATGAGTCTTGGTGTTAATATTCAGGCCTGGAGCGTAAGAGTTGGTTTTAGAGAACAGAACATGTTAGAGAGAAGGAATTTTTGATTCCACAGTTGACACCATTGTCCATAGTGGTGGGGATCATGATAGGCAGGCTGCTGGTAGCTTTTCCATTAGATTCTATGATTTCTGTGGGAAGTTAGTCATCCAAGAGCTTGATATAAAATACTAAAATGAAGGTCGGTTTTACAAATAAACTGGGAAGCACTTCTTGGACAGTATTGTTTTGTTTTGTTTTGTTTTTACTGACAAAGAACATCCTAAATTAATTGGTGTGTGTGTGTGTGTGTGTGTGTGTGTGTGTGTGTGTACATTGTATACTTTGTTTACTGTAATATTTTTGAGAACTTGTTGGTGCCTGTGCATAACTAAAAATCACCTTGGTTCAATATTATTAGACTACTAATGATTGGAAGAGAAAGCACACATGTTAAAGGATAATATAGAATGATAATGTAAGTAGAGACTCCAGATATACACTAGCTTCCTGGTCTAGGACACTCAGTATATTTCAAACCTCTATACATAGAAGTTCATGAAATTCACTAAGAAATTCTGTGTCTTACGTTTCAATTGCCTGAAAATAACCTTTAGTTGGGAAGAATCTCAATGCAAACGGGAATAGAGGCTTAGTGTAAAATTTTGCACCTGGAGTTAGTGTTAAAGCCAAACTTTGCAGGGTTTAAATCATGTGTCGATGCTGCAGCCAAGCAACTATGGGTCCAAGAAATTAAATTACAATCCTGTTGGTTCTACAAGGTGATAACTAATATAACAGCTGTTTCTTCCTCAAGACAGTTAATATGAAGATAGAATGTTTGCACTTTCTTATTTAAATATTGATTTTTGTTCGCCTTACTAGTTGGGCATATTAGATTCATTTGCTGTTTGATGTATTTTGTGCTGTTGTAAATATATCTACTTCAATAAATTATATAATTTTTGATTAACTCTCCTAGGTACCACACAATGAGGCTGTTTGGATAGCTTGTCAGCTTCTCCTATTCTCTGCCTATTAAATATATGACATTACAACAGGAAACAAACAGCACCAGCCCCCATAATGTCCTTCTGTTTTGAACATTTGGAATGACTGCACCATGTGCGTAAGTGCTCTTTTCACTGTGGCCAAAATTGAAAAGACATTTCTCAGGGACATTTTCTGTTACACAAATTAGCAGATGCATTGTTTAATTTAAAGTGAATAGAATAAAAAACTATCAATTACAGAATAAGAAGGATGTCTCCTATAATTTGTTCCTATTAAAAATGAGGTTAAGAATAAAAAATTCTAATTCTTTAGATCAGAATTCCTTAGATTTTAAATAAAATTCTTTAGATTTTAGAAAAAAAAATGAAACATTTAGCTAAATCATCAGTAACTATACTTACAACCTGTGATTGCTATTGGGTGGTTATTCAGTGCAGCTTGTCCTTCCTACTTCTGAAAGTAGAATCCATTTCCCTGGTTGCAGGATAAGCAAATGACCCCCTCTTGGTGAAATCTTAATAAACCAGTGCCACTGGCCCAAGTAATTGGACAGAAACTGAGCATGTGATATGAGGCAGCCCAATTAGGTTTCCTAGGGTATGTGACTGAAGCATCATGGAAGCACTGTCCTCTACTAGGGGTAATAAAGGTATCTCAAATGGTATCAGGTGCTGTGCTTCCCACCACTTAGAGAATACTTAAGTACTAAGTCTGGCTAGAGACCAGCAAAGATAAGGGACTGATAGGAGGGCTCACATTGTCTAGGACTTTGTTCTTCATCCTTGATCAAAGACCTGTAGTTTTTCCACTTGTCACCTGATAATCCTTCCTATTTGTTTAAGTGAGCTTGAATTGGTTCACAATCATTTTCCACAAAAGACCCCTATCTAAAAATAGCATCTCTCACATAATTTCTTCATGGATGCATTACCTACAAGTTATTTTTATTTTTAAAGGAGGCATTCAGGCTGTGAAACATAATAAGAACAAGGGTTTTGGGGAGAGACAGACATGAGTTCGAATTATAATTTTATTTACAAGCTGTGTGACTTTGGTAAGTAACTTAGTTTCCCCTTCCATAAAATAGTACTAATTTCATAAAATTTCTGTGAGTTTATGATGCTGTGTGTTCACAGTCCACAAGAGTTAAATAATGCCTATTACTATGTTTCCCATTTTAGAGAAGATACTGAAATTCAAAGAGGTCAAGTAATTCATTAAGATAATCAAGAGGCAAGGGGCATGGTCACAATAAGAATCTAGTCCAATTTGGCTCTAAAATTTCTACTTCTGCCGCTTACCCACCTGCTACAGGGGACAAGGAAGAAAGGAGAGCAGGCAGAGGAGAAAAATGGATTTGTTTTCTAATCAAAATGTCATTACTAAATAACTTCTTTAGAATTAAACTGCACCTGGTCCACATCACTTGAGAATCAAGGAGCTCATACTGAAAAGCATTTACTTAGTAAATGCTAAGTAAGCTGAATCTCATCCATAAGAAGAATAGTGAAGTTGGAGCCCAGACCTCAATAAAGCCAATGCCAAACACATAGCCTGCAACTCTTCTAGTATTTCCACACTAACTACAATATGAGTAAACTGATTTCTATACACATCTGGCACTGCAGTGGGCAATGTCGCCTCTGCTTTCGCATCCAAAAATGTGATTACAAAATCCATTACAATGTTGAAGACTTCAAGAGAAGAGTCCCCACCTGGCTCTAGGTAGAAAACTGTGACTGCAGCAGGAGCTCACCCCAGCATTGTCCCCAAGCCTTCTATCTTTTAGGTGAAGCCAACTTATAAGATGTGAAATGGTTTCCAAATATCATCTGGTCAAAAATCTATTTGAATTGCTAAATTCAGTTGTACTTACTCTCTGAGCCCTTCTCCTTTGTCTTATTCTTTATCAAAGACCTTACATATTGCACTACACACTCAGAAACCTACCAGCTTGTGAGACAGTCTCATCAGTGACTCAATAAACATATCAGCCTCACATGAAATACAACTCTCCAAATGAAAACCCCTGTTGGTGAAGACAACATGGCTACTGGTTGGTTATCTGTTTACCCCAGCAAATGATTAGTAAGTTGTCCAACTGTTGCCATATTCCTTAATTGATATTAGAATGTGACACATCATTACTACAAGTTATTAATCTGTGAAATATTATAATAAAATTTATTTTAATAAATTTCAATTCCATATGAAATCTGGGATCAGAGTAGGTAAGTCTGGCTTTATTATAGCAAATATGTTGCAAGATATACAGAATAGAAATGACTAGATTGTCATGTTTTAGGAGAAGTCACCTTTTGATAAAACAATGCAGACCTGGAATAAAAAAAAGCTCTGGATACAACTCTAAATGGGGAAAGATGGTTGTGGGTGTAGCTCATACCAGTACCCCCAAGTGGCCTTATCTTTTTGAGTTTTCACCTTGATTAAGATTGCCTTTGTACCTGTTGACTCAGCAGGATGTTGCTCCATTGTTTTGTTTTGTTATTTTTTAATAAATCTAGGCTTTCATTAGCTTCCATTATCCCCAAAACATAACATAGAATTCTCAAAGTGAACACTACAAAATATTAAGGAAGAAAAAAAATAATAAAACACACTAAAAAAAATACAGAAGCATTTGTCACAAAATATAGATTGGGGCTTTTTCCTGTTTCTTATAAATTTTAACCAACACCTCAAAGTGGAGTGCAATAAAAGATATTTCTACATTCTAAAGGGAGAACCCCAATAAGCTAGGTAGCCTCAGCTTTTCAACAGATGTCTCTGTGGTGGCCAAACTGGTCCTTCCACCTTCATTTCCATCCTTCCCTTTCCACCTTCTATATCAGGGGATTCTCTAAAAGAAGAGTTATACCTCTCTTGGTTGCTTCTTAACAACTCCTAGAAAAAACACTATAGATTTTGGATGTGGTCATTCAAATGGACTCAGGTCTCAAGCCCCTGATTTACATTGGAATGGGAATTGAAGTTTTAATTGAGATTGGAATAGAATTTTTCGTATCTTTAAAAGTGGTGTTCATTATCAAAACGAGACTGTTATTATAGTTGAATGTGACTGAAAGCTGTGATATTTGCATGCATCCCAAGTTTTCAAAGGAAAAGAACAAGGAATTCAGGAGAATATTTTTAATAGTTGAGACATCAAAGAAAAATAAATCCACTTATTCTGCTTATATTCCATCTAATTCAAATTAGTTAATTTAATGGTTATGCAGTTAGAGAGGCAAACTTGATAATTCCTTTGGTCCTTCACGATATATTCTGTATGAACATAAGACAATTCATTTAGAATACTGCTAAGTATTCTGCACTGTAAGAGTATTAAAAACAGCCAAACTAATACAATTACCTTCTACCCCCCCAAAAAAGTTTAATTTTAACAAAAGTTAAAATTTTAAGAGTTTTCTAGTGGTAAATCCCACTAACAGAATCAATTATACTCTAGCCTATCTCCCACTATACCTTCCTCAGACTGCTAGTAAGTATAGCATTTATTCCACTGGAATCCCGCTAGTAATTTTAATGAATGCTAGGCCACCAGGAGAGACACTTATCTCATTTATATGTATACCCCTGACACACTAAGCCTAGACTCTGCTGCCATAGAAGGTGTGTATGACCCATATCTTCAATATGTGAAGGAATAAATGACTACAGATAAAACTTAGATGCATAAATGCCATTTTCCCTTTAAAACTGCAGATGTCTAAGTGCTGCCAGTTTCATTATCATGACTCTAGTGGAAAAAACAAGAGCAACTACCACCTTGAAACCTGCCTCTTTGATTTTATAAATAAGAAAAATAAGGTCTTCAGGCTGGGATGTAGCTTACTGGTAGAACACTTGCCCAGCATGCATGGAGTCCTAGGTTTGATCTCCATCACCATAAAAAGAAAAAAAGAAATTATGGACTGAGGCAATATCTCATTGGTAGAGCACTTGCTGAGAGAGCCTAAGTAAGGTTCAATCTCCAGCACTGAAAAAAAAAAAAAAAAAAAAAAAAAAAGATGTGGAAGCTGAGTGTATGTTTAAGTAGCAATGCTTATAATACATTATGTTGGAAATAGTCTTCATGATATCACTTGTGAGAAATATAGAAGAAACAGATTTTAAAAACAGAAAAGTACAGTACAGTACAGTTGCAATCCTCCATTCTTACATTTAGGATTGATGTTAACATCTAAATTTAAAATGCATGTTGTTTTTATGAGAGGGTCCTTCTGACAGCTTCAGACCGAAAGCCACTGTCAGCACGGTGTGCTCTGGGGCCTGGCCACCTGCCCTGCCCTTTGGAGGAGCAGGAAATTATGAGAAATAGTCATGGGTTGGAAGAATTTGTGGGGGTGGCATCCTTGGAAGGATCCAGAGACAGCACTGGTAGCCATAGCACTGTGATCTGGCATTTCCAGTGAGAATAGAGCTGAAATCTGCCTGCCATGCCAGAAAGTGTGGGCGGCAAGAAAATAGGTACAGTTCATGAAGCAAAAAATTTGGACAGCACTAAACCAGACTTTAAAGAGTCAGGAAAGGCTATTATATTTTAACACTGCAAATAAATTATCTTCTTGACATGTGATCTAAAGTCTAACAACTTTCAAAAGGCAAATGGAGTGTCAGCTAAGCAGTGAACTGTCCCTAGGCATGTGCTTGAACAATTTGATTGCTATTGTTTTTGCTTGACTTTCCTATTCCCCAGTTCATCTTGTGGGCCATTTTCAGTTTTCCTTCACTAATAAGATGCACATCCTTTTTGATTTAAACCAGAAAGACAGAAGGGCAGTGAGACAGCATCTAAGGATTTCTCACTTAGGAAATTGTATTAAATTCCTAATCTGCTTGCTGAACAAAGCCCCAGCACCCTGTTTTCTCTGAATGCATTTCAGTAAAGAGAAAGTGGCTGCTACATTCCTCCCTGCAGATCATCTCATGTCACAATAGATGCACATTTTCTGCATAGCAATCATTGGTTTCAGTCCCCAGAGAAACCAGGGGCAGAACTAGCTGGGAGATTTAATAACCTATCATTTTATACACCTCCAGCATGGGATTTGAGATCTCTCTACTTAAGTGAAATGAGGTCTGCGTTTTCTCATTGGGATTTTAAGATTTATTTATCCCTTTTATGCTCTGTTCATGATTGGCTCGGTCTTCATTTCACTTATAACAAGCCTCCCTTGTCTCTCACCAGCCAGATGGTTATTATACAAAAGAATTACGCCTTATACATTTGTGTATTACTTATTATTTCTGTATCACTATGAATTCTGAGTGACCGAAATACACAGGTTTAAATAATCATGATGTGAGCGACACCCGGGCAATGTGATCATATAGTGTAAGAGAAAGGAAAGAAAATCAGAGCCACAATAGGAATGCTGTGGAAGAGGAAAGAAGACCCAGAGAAGACTTAACTGGCAGGACAAGGTGGTAGAGTTAATTTAGTGAACAAAATCAGTTGCTTGAATTTTTCTTTCTGACATTCCTTGTTTTTACAAAAGAAGGGTAACAGACAGCATCTGGAAGGGAGGAACAGATAAAACAATGGATAATGGGGCAACAGTCTGTTGGCTGCCATTGAGCTATCTGTGAGATGAATGAACATTGCAGACTCTTGCCATGACAGGCAGCTATTCGCATTACTGAATTATGAAGAGTCCTCTGATATGCACACTTTTATAATTAGTTCTTTCAACTAAATTCATTTAATGCTATTTCTCTGGTTTCTGATCAAGTGGAAGTGAATATTGCCACAGATATTTCCTGGTATCAAGTTAAATAAAGCATTAAAAAATGTCCCAATACAAACTCATGTTTTAGTTCAGAGTCTCAAATTAAAGGTCATAATTTTTCTATTTAATGTTGGAAGATAAAGACAACATGAAAGTGAAAGGGCTTCTATTAAATATAATTAGCTGTTACAAAACTCACAAATCAAAATAAATAGTAGATTCTAAGCTTCAGCACCCTCTCCAAGAATGAAGTTTGTATTTACCTTTGTCTGTATTCCCAAAACTTATGTGATTCAGGCAGGTCATAAAATTTAAGCAAGCTGTACAAGATCCCCCACTATCCAATCTCCACACACCTTTCCAAGGCCATCTCCTGATAACCTTTTGTAGTTCCAACTTCTTTTCCCATACTCTGGAACCTTTTGTTCCAACTTGACAAACTCCTTCATCCAAAAGCACCTAGCTTCCTTACATTTAGTAATGTCTTTTGCATGTGTTGATTCTTCTGCTTTGAATTGCATCTTTCCATTGCTCCAGCTGCAAAATACCTACTTGTTTTAGAGCCTTCCCCGATTCCCTCTGGCAGTTAGTGACTCCATCTTTCTTCCATTAACTGAACTGTGTTCTTACCTCAGTTCATATGGGGATATGCATTTATATTCCCACACATTACTTCACAGGGGAAGGAGGATCAAGTTAAAAGGAAAGTTCCTCTGGAGAAAGTCCTTCACAGACACTAGAACATAAGGGTATCCCCAGCAATGGACTCCCTGTCCTATGCTACAGGGCAACTCACTTTAGGTCTTTGAGGCTCAATTTCCCCAATTGTAGATTCTCACAATAAAAGCCCCCAAATTTTGAGGTTTTCTCAAGAATAATATGTGTATATGCACCTCATTTACTCAAAAGTGTTGTATGAATGTTACCAATGAAAGAACAGGAAAATATTCCCTTGTTGTCACTTTTCAAATATGCCCTGGATATTATCATTTTAGTTGTATAAAACACATATAATTTTCTTATTGGCATTCTTCTGCAAAGAATCTAAGCTTAAAACATGGGTCTCTCTTCAGTACTCTTCTCCTCCTGTTCTGAAACATGAATTAAGCTTATAAAATTGCTATTTTCCTGTTTTATAAGTTTTTTTTGTCATTTTTATTACTACCTCAGTCTCATGAGAATGAATACGAAATAATCAAAAGATTTTAAATTTTCCTTCTTGTCCAGTGATGACCAATCACTCTGGAACTTTAACTTAGCAGGACTTTTGGAAACAATGAGGACTTTTGAGGATAGCAACACAGAAAGAAAGAACTTGGCTCAGAATACCCATTCAAATTCACACCCTCCTCTCCTATGACTTGCAATGTCACCTGGCAAACACCACAAATACAATTGTATCAACATTGTCAAAGAACATAATGCCTATTGGTTATGGAAGATTATATTGTCTCTCTGTGCTAATCCTAAACATGGCATCAGTGTCTTGGTGTTGCCAGTCTTTCAAGAGTTTCAAATGGAGACAAAAGTCATGCCTTAATCATTTCATTCATCTTTAGCATCTTTGGATTGGTTTTGGAAAATGTATGTAGTATGTCCCCTTCAATGTGGATGTATTAAGGTCTTTATTTTTCTGTACCTAGAATTGTTCCATTAGACCTTTGCATTTTGTTTTTGTTTGACATTGGTGACAAATACAGGCTTTTGTTTTTAAGGAAAGGCATGCCATAAGATTGCTTTGTTTGAATGTGTCTTCCTGTTAGTTTTACCTATATTAGCATCCTTCGCTGCACTGTAAGAAGGCAATGTCTTCCATCTGGAGGAATACTCTTGGATGTTCTAATGACATTCTTATATTGGTACAAAATAAACCTCTCTGAGAACTTCCAGTCCCATTTGACCCAACATGGTATGTTTTTGCAGTTAAGCTAGTCAAAAAACTGCTTCATCTTTTAAATAATATATACTTTTTTTTCAGAAATAAAAAACAAAATGACACATTGCCAGTGTGGAAAAAGGGAGTTGTGCAGCAAGTATGGAGAACACTAAACAATATCAGTTCCTTCACATTCCCACTTAAATATGGCAACCAAATAAAGATTTATTACCTGTGCCAAATTACTTCATTTAGTTTTAAGCCCATAAGACCTTGGGTGTTCCTAAATGCTTTAGTACACTACAATAGATTAATTCTTGTCTAAGAAAAACTACCTGTGGTAGTCAGCTTTTTAAAAGTGTGTGGTACAATCCAATTTACTGGCAATATTAGACATAAAGAATGTCTAAGCTTAACCAAGTGTGAGGATTAGGTATTTATCCAATGATTCTAGGGTCTGTTTTGTCCTTTCAAATTATTGAAAGGAAAAACAACAACAACAACAAAGAAATCTTGTAGTACCACCTAGTTTTATCCTCCTTATTTTCACAGAAAAATTGAAAGGCTTTTAAAAATCCATAGCATGATTGAAAATGGCCCTAGCTGCTCTATAAATGCTTTGGTATTCATACTGAAATTGTTTCCTCATAGCATAACCATAGAAGAGCTATAATGAGTCAGTCTCAGATAAATAAATGTAGCAGGAACAGTATGAGGGCTGTGAAAAAAATCAAGAAACATCTCCTAAAACATGGACAGCAAAAGCATTTTAAAAATTATAAATTTATGGAGTCTTAGTTTTTACAGGTTTTTGTTTGGAGTTTACCTTTTGTTTGGCTTGGTATTGAATTTCCTTTCTTCATTATTTTTCTTTGATAGATCAGAAAATAAACAATTTGTTTCAAGGGAGGCCCCGTTAAGAATAACTAAATCATTCCATTATACACAGTTGGCCTACATCTCTTTAGGTCCTTGGGAGAGTACATCATCTTGTTCAGTTTATAGAATGACTGCCAGGGAATTGAAAGAGGGAAGGTTTAGAAGTTGTTATAATCTGAAAAGGATACACTGAGGTATTGCTGGGCATTTTATGTATGATTAAACTCACAGTTTATTTTCAGGAAGTTGTTCACAGTAGTCAATAAGGAATTGCCTGTTCCATATGCAACAGAAAGGTGAATTTAGCACCAAAAATCATCTTCCTTTTCCACAGAGACCATTGTGTGTGTGTGTGTGTGTGTGTGTGTGTGTGTGTGTGTGCGCGCGCTTTGCATGAACAAAATAACATTTAGTGAAGAGTCAAAATGTTTAGCTCTACTCTTGCAAAGGAGAATGTGCTTACATTATTTTCAGTCTGTCTATTAAATAGTGAGGGAATTTGAAAGAAGAGTAAAACATGTAGGTTAGACTCTCTTTAGTTGTCAACAAAATCAGGCTCTGGTTTTCTCAAATTTGGGGATTTTTATGATTAAGTGAATCTGAGGAGGTAACAAGCCTTAGCAAATATCTCAAGAGTGGTAAAAGCAGACCTCCTTCTGGATGCTACAGAAACTCCAAAGAACCAGTAAAAACATGGGCATACTTTTGTTGCCATGACCCTACTTCTCCATATGCCTGTTTTTAGTGCTTCATGGTTTCTTTTAGTATCTGTTGTCTGTCTCTGTGTTTCTATGGAATTCCCATTCTCAGAAATAATCTTTAAAAAAATCTTGTTGGTTCAAATAGTCAATATTTATTTTAAATTAGGAAGGAGAAAATTATAAGAAATATCTGTATTATATATTGTGACTGAAATGTGGCCACTGAATGATAGACAATGTCATGGTGAAGGCAGGGGCCTGAAAAACTCTGTTGAATTTCTTATTTGCTATTCTTTTATTACTAAGTTCTTATACAGTTCAGTTGCACTTTAAAACTTTTGTTTTAATATTGCTCATGGGAAGAAAGGAAAGGGGAATATAGGGAGGAGTTTGCCAAGCAATGGCAGCAGCCTTCAGCAGTGTGGATTGTTCCTTGAGCAACCAGGTATGGTAGTGAGGAAGGGCTGAAGTGAAACCTGAGTTCTGGTTCACAGCCCTGTCTCTGGTTCCCATTCTCTCCAATTTGCACAAATGGACTTGACAGGCAAGCAGACAACCTGACAGCAACTACAGGAAGCAAGCCAGTGAGAAGGGTTGAGGAATTGAGCCAGGAGCATTAAACTGCAGTTAGTGACAAGACTCACATAACACAAACACTTTGCAAAAGTACTGAGAGAGAAGCTGGACTTTTTGCTGCATGTTTGATGTATAGGATTATGGGTTTTTATGATCCCAAATAAAATGGTGGCTCAAATTTGAAGGATATGTGAACCATACAATATGAGGCACTGCTACTGCACAAAACTCTCAAAAACAGTTCAGGCTTCTTGTCTCCCTTTTGGTATGAGTGTATAGTTAGCCACCTTTGGGTGAGGCAATCATTGCAGGTCCTAGAAATGAGCTGAGACTAACCATTTCTAACAGGTGCTCCTCATCATGTTCTCCTGTCCAGGAGCAAACTTGTGCCTATTATTGTCACTAGGTTCTACAAAGGCCAAATACCTATTAGTGGCATTCTAAATGACAGTGAAGTTTGAAATTGATAGACATTAAAAAGTTACATTAAAAAATTGAACCCACATCTTAAATGGGAATTAAGTCACCTGGGAGGGGCATTCCCTTTATCCACACAATCTGATGGCTTTATTTAATCAAAACATTCTGTTAAAGAGGCGTTCACTCTTTCAAAACAATTGCATATACATCAAACAGTTTGTCACAACTGAAAATATGGCAATGTACCTCCATTTGTTGATTGTTGGCGGATCAAGGCCTTGTCTGGGAATGAGTCTACTCATGGAAGTCTCATATGATTCATCCTGAGCAAAGCCATACATAATAATAAGTCCCTTTGACTTTCCAATTTCTGATGTTAACATGAAGTAAGAACTTAATGACACTTACAATGCAATCTGAATGCAGAGTTGCTGTATTTTTTATTTCTTCACTTTTCTATTAATATCTCTATAATTGTCTTGCCCAATTTATTTTTAGCAGTTCAATTTTATTTATTTCCTTAAAATCTATTGCTTTTCATAGCAACTACAACTCTTTAATCACACTCATATTTTATCAAATTATTTTAAAAGTTTTACTTGTATAAACATATTTGGTAACAAACATAATTGACATTTTTCTCATTTGAGTAAAGTTTTTTTAAATTAAAATTAATTTTAACTGATACATAAATCATAAACATTATACATATAATAGGGTAAAACATGATGTTTTGTTTTGATACATGTCTAATTGTGTAATGCTCATATCAGATTAAACATGATCTATCTCTTCAAACATTTGTCATTTCATGATGGTATAAAATTTCAAAATCCTTTCTTCTAGCTTTTCAAAATGTATGTTACTGTTATTTATAGTCATCTTACAATGCAAAAGCACCCCAGAACTTCTAGCTCTGATCTAACTGTAACTTAGTGCCCACAAACTCTCGATGAGCTTAGAGCTAAAATGTTGGAAAAGGCCAGTTTAACAAAGAATACTGCATTAGCCACAGTTATTCAATATGCTGTGGCTGCCACTGGGTTTCAGATAGGGAACTGAAAGTACTTATTCAGCTAAGCTTATTTAAAGCAGACCAGTTAATAGTATTTATATACCTTTATACAATATATTATAAATGGTATTCTGCTCATTTTCCCCCACTGTTTCACATTGTTGTTATCCTACCTGAAACTTCATCATAATGTTTCTTATTCAGGAACCATTAATTTTAACCTGTTAACGTATTTATTTGCTCAAATTATGATTTAAGGAAAATATGCCACAAATGGTTAAGGAGGTTTGGTCCTCAGCAATTCTGGAGCTCACGTCAGGGGACTATTCTACAGACAAATGTTCTCTCTCTCTCTCTCTCTCTCTCTCTCTCTCACACACACACACACACACACACACACACACACACACACAGCAAGTCTCTGATTTCAACACCTGATACTCTTTACAAGCAATATATTCTTTACTGGTTACAATAAAGGGAAGAATATTTTTCAAATCCTTACCAGGACCTGAGTTGATAGATATTTTCCCTTCTTTAGACAGAAATGTGTGTGTGTGTGTGTGTGTAACTATACTTTCTGGATCCCAGTTTCAAGCATTGTCTTAGCTCCATAATCAAGGCTGTTCTAGATAACAGTTTTAAATTCACTCGGGTTGTATCAATGCTACAAAAAGAGGAATATTTCTAATTTCTCATTTGCCTGTTGATTCATTGTTTTTTCAAGTCCTTTTTACAATACCTCTAGAGATACTTTAAAATCTACCACTTAAGCAAACTGCCTAAACAATTATTCTCTAAAAGAATCCATCCCTTAGAGTAGAACCTTGTAGTATGTTAGAAATATATGCTATTTTCTGTCAGCATTTAAGTCATCTATCTGCATTCATATACTGTTTGTACTGCTGAAGGGAATGGCATTTTAACACTCCCCCCTTTTTTGTCTAGTAATTAATGATTAATATAGAAAAAATGGAAAATATAGGTAAGCAAAATAAAATAAACATTTTGAAGAGTACAGGTCAGCTTTATAAAATACCTCCCTTTAGGATTATTTAAATGCTGCCTCACAATTTGATATAGTTTTTGCCTTTTTCCAGGAATATTACAAAATTTATGAGTACCCTTCCATGTGCAGTATATCCATATCTATAATCAGTGTGCTTAATGTTACAGGTTTGATTCACCAAGAAATGGGCTCTGATAGGCAGAATAATATGAGGGGATCTTAGAAGAAATGCTCTTGAAACCAGCAGCCGTGGAGAGAGGCAAGAAGCGAGAAGGACTCCACAGAGAGAAGTGAGCTGAGGCAATCTCAGTGAAAGCCTCAGCTGATGCCACAGGAAGGAATAATGCTGCAAAATGGCCCTTAAGAATCAACTAGTGCTGGGGTAAAGGTGCTGGGCCTTTAGATACTTGCCTCAGACAGTCACTGGAAAGAGAGTATGCTCTCAAGTGAAATGATCTCTTCAGGCAAAGCAATTCTAAAGAGCACTGCCAACTGGGGCTTCTCTGTTTGGAGTTCTCTGGCTGTGAAAACACATCCTTCAGTCCTGAAGGGGAACATGAGTAGCACACCACAAGGTCTGCTACATGCCATTAATGGCAGTGTTAGCTTTGATCACTTTTTTGTCTGTCATATTTCTCCAGTGTAAAGGAAATTTATTTTTCTTTTTAATTAAGCAGCAATAATATGGGGGTACTATGGTTTAGATATGAGGTGTCCCCGAAAAGCTCATGTATGAGGAGACAATGCAAGAATTTTCAGAGGTGAAATGATTAGACTATGAGAACCTAATCAATGGATTAATCCATTGACATGGATTAACTAGGTGGTAACTGTAGACAGGTAGAATGTGACTAGAGGAAGTAGATCACTGGGGGTATGCTTTTTGGATTTATGTTTTGTCCTTGGTGACAAGAACTTACTCTGCTTCCTGTCTGGCGTGTCCTCCCCAATATTCTTCTGCCATGATGTTCTAGAGCTATGTAGTCAGCCAACCATGAACTGAACCTTTGAAACCATGAGCCAAAGTAAACTCTTCCTCGCTTAAATTGATCTTATCAGATATTTGGTCACAGCAACACAAAAGCTGAAGGAGGAAACAGTGACATTATGCAGTGATTCTGACCCTCCATAATCTTTTACCAAATGACTTTATTCCTTTAAGGGGTTCTACATCAACCTATTATGACTACAAAGGTGGAAAATGGTGATTTTCTACTTGATCACTGGTTTTGTATTTATTGACATTCTGCTATAAAACAGTAATCCTTTCCCTGTTATTTTGTTTGTTCACTCATCTTTATTAGTAGTATGAATTTATAAATTGTGTCAAATCAATGAGATATAATCCAATAGTATCGTTATTTATTTTTATACTTTGTCTAATATTTGACCAATTGGATCTTCTTTAAGCTAGTTTTATGTCCTTTTTTAATGTAAATCCTATCAATTCCTGAGGGTTTCCTCACCTCTGGAACAAGTTGTCTCAGGGTCATCTTGCATTTTCCCTGCTTTGACCCTGGATTTAGCCATGTTTCAAAAATAACTTCCCTTCAGTGGTAGAAAATATAAAACTCAGAAGCAAATTTGGTTCTTACTATGTATATGTGACTGGTAGCATATATAATATATATATGCTACCATATATATATATGCATATATACCATATATACATATACCATATATATACATATATATATGCTACCATATATATGTGTGTGTCTGTATGTATATATATATATATATATATAAAGCTTCCAAATAAACTTGTGCATAAGATGTTTTCCAAATATAATGTAAGAATCCATGTAAAATTTTAGAACAGTGTGCAACATACAGTAAGTACTCAATATAAACTTATTATTTTCATGTCTATTCCCAATTCTTAGTAGTTACTTAATAAATGTTGTCTTGCTTTGTTGAATGTGAATGTCACATAAAATTGAATCTGTAAGCAAAATATTATGCAAAAAAATCAGCACACTTAGGGATTTCTTTATCCATTACAACTCTCTCTCTTAAAAAAAAAATATATATATATATATTAGTTGTAGGTGGACACAATATTTTTATTTTACTTATATGGTGCTGAGGATTGAACCCAGGGCCTCAGACATGCAAGACAAGTGCTCTACCACTGAGCCACAGTCCCAGCCCCACAATTATCTCTCTTTTAAGAACTCTTTTTGGAAGCTCCACTCAACATATTCATGTTTCACTGGACATCTGTCCTCTGCACTGTAGTCATCTTTCCTGCGTAGAATGAAGGGAAATAAAGTTTATTTTTAATATGTTGATGGCACCAACAAAACTAGGATTTTTGTTTTAAAGGGAAAAACATATGCTATATAAGTTGTATATTATAAAATTATATGAAATGTATGAGTATCTATATATATGATTAACATTGGGCAAATGGAAATTTATTTTATAATAGAAAAAGGGCACTGTGGTTACCATGGGAATATTTAAAAAGATATCTAAATCAAACATAGGAGTGTAGTGTTGGTATGTTGGTATAGATCCTTTTTTTTTTTTTTTTTTTAATCTTTTTTGGTGGTGCTGGGGGCGGAACCCACGGCTCCCAGCTGAGTTGGTACATATCTTAATTCCTCAGAAAAATACTACCCCAGACTTACTGCCCCAAATAATCTTCCTCACACTTGGAAATAGCACCGCCATCCCATCACTCATTATATATTAAAACCAGAAATGTAGCAATGATTGCCAGTTCTCCCTATCTCTCTGCTACAGACATCTTATTATTCTACTTTTAAATACTGTAGGTGTGTTCAAATCTCTATTCAACAGCTATTATCTCTAACCTAGATCATGATACCTCTTGTTTGATTATTGCAGAAGCCTTCTAACCTATCTCCCCACTTCCACTCTCATTTTTGTACAATTCATCCTCTACTCTCACAGTAACAAAATGGTATCTTCTTAAAATGTAAATCAGACCACATTACTGTTATTTAAAGTTCTTCCAAAGATTTCTCATTGCAAGTTCCATAAAATACAAATTCATCTATATATAGTAGGTCTGTGCTAGAAGGCTAAAAATCCAAATGTTGATCCTAATTCTAGCTGTAATACCACAGAGAAAATACTAAAAAGGCTCTTATAGCCAAAGTGACCAATTTTACCAGTGAGCAACTGGGAGCTCAAGAATGACTAAAGTCACTTGCTTGAGCTTTCTTATGTATGACAAGAAAGTTCATGTCATTAACACTAACAGTTCTTAAATCTTATTAAGATCAAGAGCACTCAGGGGCTGCTATTAATGAGGTTTAGTACTTTTAACTTGCACCTCTACATTCTTTCACAAGGTAGCAGTTAAGGACAAAAGGAGATACTTTTTTTTTTTTTTCACAGTTTTATCTGTCTCATACAGTGTTTCATAAGGCAGATTGTAATTTAGCTATGAGAACATACTATAACATTGTTGGTATAGCTCAATATTCTTTTTTTTTTTTTTCCAAAGCTGGAAATAGAACAGAGGAACTTACACATGCTGGGCAAATGTTGTAGCACTGAGCTACATTCCAATCCTGTATAGCTCAATCTTAAATGCAGTACTGGATCTTATTGTCTTCAAATATCCTTAATTATGTTTATTTCAAGCATATGGTTATCAAATAATTCAGTAAATTTCTATTATGTTCTTAAATGCAAACAAAATATTCTTGAGAAAACTTGCTCTTCATTACTACTCAGAAAATAAGTTAAATATAAAACTGGCTAAATTATCATAGGAATAGAAGTTAGTAAACTATGACTTTACATCTTTAAGAGTAAATATGAACATATTTCAGAAGCACTAATTTGTTCTAAAAATTCATGAAAAATTAGCAAGCAAACAGCATACCACTTTATTTATACAACAAATATTTAGTTTTAAAAATTGAACAAAAATATTTACATAATTTTGTGTCCTATACTATCAATATATTTTACATTGAAAGTGGGATATACATTACAATGTATGGAAAACAGTATTCACATTGTGCCAAATAAAATCCATATGTATAAAATCCCTCATGTTCTAAAACTAGAATGTACTCTGAATTAATAATACCCACTGACTCTTTTCTGACTTGTAGTATTGTCATCTCCTGATAACAAAATGTCTTACCTCCAAAATTCTTGCCCTCCCTTAAGCTTTTATTTGCTATCATTGTAAATATAATCAGCAAAGCCAACTGTTCTTAACAAACAATTATATCAAGTCCAGTTTCTGCTCCAAAGGAACCATTACAATGAATAATTTTATGGGTAGTTTGGGCCACAAGAAGCCTAAGACACCCATTGCAGCTTATTTTGTCAAACTGGCTTGCAAAAAAAAAAAAAAAAAAAAAAAAAAAAAGGCCCTCAATTTGACTTTCAAATACAGATTAAATCACTCTTTAGGATTGATGGTGTATATGTTAAAAGTCTCTCAACATACAAAGACATGAGTCATTTTCTTCTAGTTTATCAATGACTTGTCTTATCCAGAAAAGTCTTAATCAAAGCCAATAAGAGCTGCTCATTGATTGATATAGCTACTCTCCCTCCAGCCTTTAAAAATGCAAAACTTTTTAAGGATTCAGTCATTTGTCAATAGCTATTTAATTTGTGGTACCCCAAAGATGTTCTCTGCTGATCTTCCGTAGAGTTGATCTTATCTACTATGTCTCAAATTGCTTCAATTTTATAGTACAATAAAAGTAGTCCATTGGCTCCAGAGAGCCATATATTTTCTTGTGAGTTTCCTCAAGGATAAAACTTAGTTTATCAAATTAACAAAATTGATACATAATTTAATGAGGGGTAACACAGAGGGAACTTACAGGTAAGGTGACTATAAGGAAATAATCTACTCTACCTTCCCCCTTTGTATAGCAGCTAGGTGGTATGGAAGAGAATGATTCATTCAGTCTCTATAGTTGGACTCTGATAGATCCAAGCCATACAGGTCATTTTAAGATTCAGCCATATCACATCATGCTTAGGCATAAGCCAGTGAGAACATGGAGTCTCATTGATACAGTAAATGGTTCAGTAGTGGGCATGTAACCAAATTAGTCTAGTCACAATAAGGATCAGAATTTTATTTTTAATTTCATGGTTAGGAGGGAAAAAAAATCTCTGTGTTTCCTTAGATCTGAATGAAAAACTGGTGTCTGTGGCTGCTTCAGCTGGCAGCCTTTTTGCAGTCATGGGATAAGTCACCCCAGGGATAAGATCAATCTACAGAGGAGGGCAGCACTAACAGAAACACAGAGAAGTGGCACTGCTCCTTCAATGACATCACCCAAGTTACTAATATTTGGATCAAACCAATCCTATTGCCCATATTCCCACAGGATTTTCTAGTTATGTCATTGGTTTATTTCAATAAATCCCTTGTTGCTTGAGCCAATTTTTAAAGTCCTGAATTTTTAATAAACATCGGTCAAGGGATTATTTGGACAAAGGCTTAAGAAGGAAACAGAAAGTACACAGAATATGAGGGGAATTAATTAGAGTTAAAGAAGCTTTACTGATAACACAAGTTTTCCTAGGAACTATGTATACCTAAGACTTTAAAGAGTTTTTAAGAGTTTAGAGGTAAAAAAAAATTTAAGTCACATAACTCAATTGTATAGACACCAAAAATTAACTTTATATATTAATGCAGTTTAAGCTTTATTTTGAGCTTCCATTCAGTTGATGGTATAAAATTTATAAAAACTTGTTTCTAGATAAAACTTATTTCTGGATAAATTTAATATTTACAAGTCTCTACATAGTCAATTTAACCTTCTCCTTCACATTTTTCAAAGAGGCATCTAACTCCAGGAAAGCTCACATAGTATCATGGCATTGATGAACAGCATTTAAATGCTCCTCATCATTTCTCATGGTGATAGCTATTTGATGAACATTACCTTGTCTGTCCTTCCCAATGGTCCTATCTACCAACAAGCACACAGTAGTCTTAGCTCAGATGGTTGGTTAAAGTACTCTACTCATAAGGTCCATTGAGAATAGTTTAACCTTACTCACCTGCCTCTAAACTTCGTGTATCATAGAGAATTTCTGTGTACTCTCCTCTGCCTTCTTAAGGATACTGTAAAATCAAGGGTTGCATCGAGGCCCAAATATTTACACCCTAAAAGGCAATTCTCTCCTTTAATTCCACTAGAGATGCACCAAGCTAGTGCAAGAACTTTTACCTTTCTGAGTTCCACTCAAGAAATGAAAACATGTTTTATACTCTCTGGTGCTCAAGATTTTCTGGTTTCATATCTAACTTGAAATGAGTTGGGAGTGGAGAGTTTTCTTAAAGACCTAATAAATAGCAAACTTAAGTTTCTATTAACTTTTCTCTCTTAACGAGCTCAAAGGTTTTGTATATGTTAAATAAGGTAGACAGAGTAATGATACCACATTCTAGTCCATACAACCTGTGAATGTTACTTTACATGGCAAAAGAGCTTTACAATTGTGATTAAATTAAAAACCATGAGATGGAGAGATGATCATGGATTAACAGGTGGGTCAAGGTCATTATGATGGTTCTTATGAGAGGAAAGCAGGAAGGTTAGAGTCAGTAACAGAGATATGAAGATGCTACACTGATGATTTTAAAGATTAAGAAGGGCTATGAGCTAAAGAATGCAGGAAGGATCTAGATATTTGAAATGGCAAGGAAATAGATCCCCCCCCCCCCCCGCAAAGAACATCAGATGAAAGGCAGCCCTGGCAACCCATCCTGGACTCCCAACCTGCAGGAATGTAACACAGTAAATTTGTGTTGTTTTTAGCTATTGAGTTTGTAATAATTTCTTATAGCAGTAATAGGTAAAGCAATAATCACTCAAAAGTCATAAATCTTTCTGATTTTTGCCCTAAATTGATCTTTTCTAGTTGCATTGATAGTAGTTCCTATAGAAATAGGCTTAATTTCTGGTAGCCAAATGGGGATAGGTACTAGTGATTACTATTTATGTGACCACAAAGGAAAATAAAAAGGACAAATTGATTATGGTATCTGTTATGGTTTGGATATGAGGAGTTCCCCTAAAATATGTTGTTAATGAAAGAATATTAAGAGTTAAAATGACTAGATTATGAAAGCTGAAATCCAATTGATCCATTCTAGTTTTAGTGGACTGACTGGGTAATAACTATAGGCAGATGGGGCATGTCTGGAAAAGGTGGTTCACTTGGCATGTGCCCTAGAAACATGCATCTTCCTTGTAGTCCCTTCCCCTTATGCCCTCCTTTTCCCTGTTTCCTTGCCACCCTGAGGAGAGCAGCTTCCCTCCTCCATGCCCTTCACCCATAATGTTTGGACCCACTTTGGGCCCAGAGCAATGGAGCTGGCCATCCATGGGCTGAGAGCTCTGAAACTGTGAGCACCAAATAAATTTTTCTTCCTCTATGTTGTTGTTATTGGGCATTTTGGTTACAGTGACACAAAACATCATGTCATACGGGGTAATTTAGTGAAAAAATCACACAATTTAGTGAATAAAATCACATAGGGATAAGAATTATGTTTGTTAGCATCTACCAGGATTTCATTTGTGGGAAGGGACAGTGATGTATGCAAATAATTCATTTTTAAAAATAGCTCATACTGCCATATGAAGCTCATTTAGGCATAACAGCTTACAGTGAATCCTTTCATATGTGTACCTTCTAATTGAGTCATTTTCATATTTTATATCTAATTTTCCAGCTACCTACATGTCATTCATTCATTCCCTATGACATATTTTTTACAATCTGCACATGCCTCAGTACATTTGAGCTGCTATAACAAAATGCCATGAGCCAGGAGGCCGTATAAACTATGGAAATGTGTTTTCCACAATTCTCATAGTGCAATAGATGCCATATATTCTATTTTATGAAACCATCCTAAACTAAGTATGTGAGTTATGTATTATAAGCACTGTAGCCTATTTCTCCAAAGGTAGTACAATCAAACTCTCTCCATACCACAATGGAAAAACATGACTTATTTTCCTTACATGTTTTAAATCTTAGTTAAGTTTTATAACAATAAAAATTAAACAATACAAATTAAATGGGCTGTGATGTTTTCTTTGAAATTGCATGGCAGAATTCTACTTCCCATTAGGTTTGTTTAAGGAAATATGGAACTAAGGGGAAAATAGCATTTGGTGATCACATACTTACATGATCTGTAAAGATGAAGATAAGTTAAAATGAAATATATGTAAATAGTGTGATAGCATGGCTAAACAATAAGGAAAGGTCTAGCCACAATTTTAGTTTGTGAAAGGCTTCTCAAAGTATTAAAATTTATTTGAAGTAAACAAATAAAAACTTACAATCAAGTTAGAAAATTATAAAACCTAATTTATTAGATTATACAAAGGGCAATGAGGGAAGGGATGGGGATGAAAATAGGAAAGACAGTAGAATGAATCAGACATAACTTTCCTGTGCTCATATATGACTACATGACCAGTGTAACCGTATATCATATACAATTACAAGAATGGGAAGTTATAATCCACATATATACAATATGAAAAAATACACTCTATTGTCATGTATAAATAAAAAGAACAAATTTTTAAAAACTACTGTGTTAGTTAGCTTCATGTCACTGTGAACAAAATAACTGACAAAAACAACTTAGAGGAGAAAACAGTTGTTTTGGCTCACAGTTTTAGAGGTTGGTTCCATGGTTGACTGACACCTTGGCACCAAGGAGAGGCAGAATATCATGGAGGAATGGAATGGCAGAGGACTGCTGCTTACCCAAGACAGCCAGGAAGCAGAGAGAGCAAGGGGCAATGGACAGGGAAAGTAAACCCTTCAAGGGCATGCCCCAGAGACCCATCTCCTCTAGCCAAGCCTGACATGCCTACAATTACCACCCCATCTGTCCATTCAAATGAGGATGGATTGATTAGAGCACAATTCTTGTAATCTAATCATTTTATCTCTGAACATTCTTTCATTAACACAGGAGCTTTAGGGGACATCTCACATACAAACTATAAAAGCCCTCACCTCTGCAACTTCAAGGAGAATCCTTCTTGGGGTTGTATTGAATGTAAATAATACATGGAAATAGATTAAATTATCTACATTGAAGACTGATTAAACAAATATAAATGAATAGTTCACACCTATTACAAATGATGTTGAACATCCTTGTGTCCTGATATGGAGAAACTGCTACTGCAAATGTATGCCAATCAAAATCCCAATGATATTCCTCATAGAAATAGAAAAAGCAGTCATAAAATTTATCTGGAAAAATAAGAGACCCAGAATAGCTAAAGCAATCCTTAGTAAGAGGAGTGAAGCAGGCGGCATTACTATACCAGACCTTAAATTATACTACAGAGCAATAGTAACAAAAACAGCATGGTATTGGCACCAAAATAGGCCAGTAGACCAATGGTACAGATTAGAGGACACAGAGACTAACACATATAATTTCAGTTATCTTATATTAGACAAAGGCGCCAAAAGTGTACATTGGAGAAAAGATAGCCTCTTCAACAAATGGTGCTGGGAAAACTGGAAATCCATATGCAAGAAAATGAAATTAAACCTCTATCTCTCACCATGCACAAAATTCAACTCAAAGTGGATCAAGGATCTAGGAATTAGACCAGAGACACTACACCTAATAGAAGAGAAAGTAAGCTCTAATCTCCAACATGTTGGATTAGGGCCCAAGTTCCTTAATAAGAATCCTGTAGCACAAGAATTAATACCAAGAATCAATAAATGTGATAGACTCAAATTACAAAGCTTCTTCTCAACAAAAGAAACAATCAGTGAGGTGAACAGAGAGCCTACTAATTGGGAACAAATTTTCACCACATGCACGTCAGATAGAGCACTAATCTCTAGAATATATAAAGAACTCAAAAATCTTAACACCAAAAAAAAAAAAAAAAAAAACCCAATCAATAAATGGGCCAAGGAACTGAACAGACAGTTCTTCGAAGAAGATATACAATCAATCAACAAATATATGAAAAAAATGTTCAACCTCTCTGGCAATTAGAGAAATGCAAATCAAAACCACTCTAAGATTTCATCTTACACCTGTCAGAATGGCAGCTATTAAGAACACAAACAACAATAAATGTTGGAGAAGATGTGGAGAAAAAGGCACACTCATACATTGTTGGTGGGACTGCAAAATGGAGCAGCCAATATGGAAAGCAGTGTAGAGATACCTTGGAAAACTTGGAATGGAACCACCTTATGACCCAGCTATCCCACTCCTTGGTCTTTACCAAAAGACCTGAAAACGGCATACTACAGGGACACAGCCACATCAGTGTTTATAGCAGCACAATTCACAGTAGCTAAACTGTGGAACCAACCTAGATGCCCCTTCAGTAGATGAATGGATAAAGAAAATGTGGTATATACACACAATGGAATATTACTCAGCAATAAGAGAGAATAAAATCATGGCATTTTCAGGAAAATGGATGGAGTTAGAGAATATAATGCTAAGTGAAGTTAGCCAATCCCCAAAAGCCAAATCCAAATGTTTTCTCTGATATAAGGAGGCCAATTCACAGTCGGGTTGGGATAGGGAGCATAGGAGGATTAGAGGAACACTAGAATGGCCAATGAGGAGGGAGGGGAAGGGAGGGGGCAAAAGGGTAAAGGAAAAAAAATATATGGTAGAATGAGATGGATATCATTACCCTAAGTGCATGTATGAAGTCACGAATGGTGTGAATATACTTTGCATACAACCAGAGATTTGTAAAAATGTGCTCTATATGTGTAATATGAAATGTAATGCATTCTGCTGTCATTTATAACATCTTAGAATAAAATATAAATTAATTAAAAAAGAGGTTACCTACAAAAAAAAAAAGAAGAAGAAGAAGGGTTATTTTAATCAAGTTGTTCCACCATTATCAGAAGTTAAGAATTTCTTTGTTAATGGCATTTTGTTTGCTTGCCATTGAGATTTTTGTTATGTATGGATTCAATGTTCATGTCTTTTGTCACAAATATTAAAGATTCAAGTCCTTTTTAAAAAAATAAATAAATAAAATAAAAATAAATAAAAATAAAAAACAAGCTAGAAAACAACATAGCATGTTTCCATTCCCATAAAGTTGATTATATGGTAAGTACAAACTTCAGAATGCAAAATTTAGAGCTGGGATGTATCTCAGTAGAAGAGCACTTGTCTAATATCTATATGGGTTTGAGTCCTCACCAAAAAATAAATAAATAAATAAATAAACGGCACTCAGATTACATAAGTATATAATTTTTTAAAGTATTTTTCCAACTCAGTGTTCATTTTTTGGTGGTTATATATTCAATTACTTTATAATTCTAAAATCCAATTATTGCCCCTCCCTCCCAACCCACCACTCCACCTTGCCTTCTGCTCATGGGTACCCCAAGTTGTTGAAGAGCTTATCTGTCATCCTGGCATTAAAAGGAGGTACCTGGACCATGTGGATGTACATTTATTCAGGACAACTTCTGCTGGTATGTAGAGTCTTCAGTGTTCCATACATTGCCTGGCTTCATCGTTGTTTGCCTTCAAGATACCAAGTCTGTGTGGGTCACTTTGCTCCCTCCACATTCTTACCATGAAGCTTCTGCAGGACTCTGTGTATTCCAGCCATGTTCACATCCCTCCTGAGGATACATGATCCTCTTGTGGTTCCCTCCAACATCAAATGGAAAGAACAGAGGGTTCTTGAGGAAACTTTCAGGCTCAATAACAAGATACCTCATTCAACTAGTTACCAGGTAGGTTGTAGTGATTCTGTACAAGACTTGCAGATTCCACCAGTTTCCTGAAGGGAAGCTGAACAAGCTTTCTTGATCACCTCTCCCCACAGTACTATGCATGGGTAGGTAGGGTGCTGGATCTTTGGAAAGGGAACCATCATCATTTAATTTTTCTCTTTCTTTCTACTATGGATGCCTTCATCTCCTTTAGGAGAGGATATTGTTCTCAGATTATCAGTCTGTCTTCTAAATTTATAATTTGTATTATTTATGAAATACACAGAGAAGTAGTGAGTTTCTTCCTTACTATTCAATTCTCAGCTTAATCACTAAATAATCTTTTCTTCTCAAAAATGTCATATTTTGTAAATTAAAAAATACTGTTTTAGAGTCAACAAATATTTGTGTTTTTTATAGATGCTTTTGGGTGATACCTTCCCTGTGGCAAATAAATCTTTCCTGAGTCAATAAAGACCATTCTTCGTGGAAGATCTGGAAGGAGGAGATTCCACACAATACTAGCAAAGCTCTGTTCATATTGTTAAGTTTGATCTCAGTGGCAGGTATTCTGCCATTGAGTTACATTCCCAGCACTTACAGATTCATCTTTCATGAAATACATTTTTCTCAAATTAAACAGAGAGCCTTAGTGTTCAGGATGAGACTCTTGCCTTTCCATAATAATCAAAACTCTTCCATATAGCCAGCATGTGAAGATGGATGATTCCAACATTGGAAGAATTCATGTAAATATTTTTCAAAAGTAGCATTTTATTTTTTAATCTATTTGCATATATGCTGAAGGAAAATCGAACAAACCATTCTCCTATGTCCACCTAAAAACTGAATCTCCAGATCTGAATGCTGCTGAGATTATGTGAACTCTCCCCAAACTATAACCTCATCAACAGAGTCTATATGGATTGCAATTTATATTTTTGATTATGTAAGTCACAGAATATAGTGACCTGTGGGGGGTGGGAAATGTGGCAACAGACAGACACAGGTTTTAATGCTGTCTACATCAGTTATAAAAGCTGTTTGAGCTTGGCCGTGATGGTTCTTCTAATAGGCTCAGTGTCTCTAGTTTAATTGCCAGATCTTTGATCCACTTTGAGTTTTGTGCATGATGAGAGAAAGGGGTTTAATTTCATTTTGTTTCATATGGATTTCCATTTTTCCCAGCACCATTTGTTAAAGAGGCTATCTTTTCTCCATTGAATGTTTTTGGCACCTTTGTCTAGTATGACATAACCATATTTATGTGGGTTTGTCTTGGTGTACCATTGGTCTGCAGGTCTATTTTGGTGCTAATACCATGCTGTTTTTGTTACTATTGCTCTATAGTATAGTTTAAGGTCTGGTATTGTAACACCTCCTGCTTCACTCTTCTTGCTAAGGATTGCTCTGGCTATTCTGGGTCTCTTATTTTTTCAGATGAATTTCATGACTGCTTTTTCTGTTTCTATGAGGAATGTCATTGGGATTTTTTTAAACACTATTTTTTAAATATATTTTTTAGTTATTGATAGAACTTTATTTATTTATATGTGGTGCTGAGAATTGAACCCAGTTCCTCACACAGGCCAGGCAAGTGCACTACCACTGAGCCACAGCCACAGCCCTGTCATTGGGATTTTGATTGGAATTGCATTAAATTTGTATAGTGCTTTTGTTAGTATGGCCATTTTGACAATATTAATTCTGCCTATCCAAGAACAAGGGAGATCTTTTCATCTTCTAAGGTCTTCTTTAATTTCTTTCTTTAGTGTTCTGTAGTTTTCTTTATAGAGGTCTTTCATGTCTTTTGTTGATTCCCAAGTATTTTTTTTATGCTATTGTATGTAAATGGGGTAGTTTTTCTCATTTCCCTTTCAGAGGATTTATCATTGGTATATAGAAATGCCTTAGATTGCCGGGCACGGTGGCGCATGCCTGTAATCCCAGCACTTTGGGAGGCTGAGGCAGGAGGATCGCAAGTTCAAAGCCAGCCTCAGCAATGGCGAGGCACTTAGCAACTCAGTGAGACCCTGTCTCTAAATAAAATACAAAAAGGGCTGGGGATGTGACCCAGTGGTCGAGTGCCTCTGAGTTCAATCCCTGGTACCAAAAAAAAAAAAAAAAAAAAAAAAAAAAAAGAAATGCCTTTGATTTATGGGTGTTGATTTTGTATCCTGTTACTTTGCTGAATTCATTTATGAGTTCTAGAAGTTTTCTGGTAGAATTTTTTGGGTCTTCTAGATATAGAATCATATTGTCAGGAAATAGTGATAATTTGACTTTTACTTTACATATCTGTATCCCTTTAATTTCTTTCATCTGTCTTATTGCTCTGACCAGTGTTTCAAGAACTATGTTAAATAGAAGTGGTGAAAGAGGGCATCCCTGTCTTGTTCCAGTTTTTAGAAGGAATGCTTTCAATTTTTCTCCATTTAGAATAATGTTCACTTGGGGCTTAGCATAGATAGCTTTTATGATGTTGAGATATGTTCCTGTTATCCCTAGTTTTTCTAGTGTTTTGAGCATGAAGAGTTGCTGTATTTTGTTAAGTGCTTTTTCTGCATCTATTGAGATAATAATACCACACACATGTCAGATAGAGCACTAATATCTAGAGTATATAAACAACTGAAAAATCAAATAACCTAATCAGTAAATGGGCCAAGAAACTGAACAGACACTTCTCAGAAGAAGATATATAATCAATCAACAAATACATGTAAAAGTGTTCAACATCCCTGGCAATTAGAGAAATGCAAATCAAAACTACTCTAAGATTTCATCTCACTCCAGTCAGAATGGCAGCTATCAAGAATACACACAACAATAATGTTGGCAAGGATGTGGGGAAAAAGTCATATTCATACATTGCTGGTGGGACTGCAAATTGGTGAAGCCAATATGGAAATCAGTATGGAGATTCGTTGGAAAACTGGGAATGGAACCACCATTTGACCCAGCTATCCCACTTCTCGGTCTATACCCAAAGGACTTAAAAACAACATACTACAGGGACACAGGCACATCAATATTTATAGCAGCACAATTCACAATAGCTAAACTGTGGCACCAATCTAGATGCCCTTCGGTAGATGAATGGATAAAGACAATGTGGTAAATATACACAATGGAATATTATTCAGCATTAAAAGAGAATAAAATCATGGCATTTTCAGGTAAATGGCTGGAGCTGGAGAATATAATGCTAAGTGAAGTTAGCCAATTCCAGAAAATCAACTGCTGAATGTGTTCTCTGATTTAAGGATGCTCATTCATAATGGGGTTGGGAGTAGGGGACATGGGAGGATTAGATGAACTCTAGATATGAAAAAGGGGAGGGAGGGGAAAGGAGGGGGCATAGGGGTAGGAAAGACAGTGGAATGAGATGGACATCACTACCTTATGTAGATGTATGAAGACACGAATGGTGTGACTCTACTTTGTGTACAACCAGAGATGTGAAAATTTGTGCTCTACATGTGTAATATGAATCATAATGCATTCTGCTGTCATATATAACAAATTAAAATTTAATAAATAAATAAGGAAAATATATGTCCCCTTCTAAATATATACTGACTGTTAGGTAGTAGTTAGTAATGAGCAGTGAGATGTGAACCAATAACATAGCAGATGTATGGAGTTTCTTTGAAACTGTTTTTAATGAACAATCAAATAACCTGTAAAATAACAATAGGTGTACTAATGCTGAGAATAAATAGGTGGAAACAATGGCAGTTGATTAAAAAATATGTCAAAAGGGAAAGATCAATGGAGCTAATTTCTGACAGGGTCTACTGAGGTCATAGTAAATTTAGGATTTATAGCTATGGGTTTCTCAATGTATTTCAGAAGGCAAATTTCATTAGTAGCACAGGCACACTAATGTAAATTCTGTCCAATCATTGACCCAAATACCCACATTAACATAGGATTGACTTGTAGATGAAACACCCCTAAATAGGATGACCATCATGACAATTCCAGAGAAGACCAGCTAGGTCAAAAACTCCCCCACCAACAGGAAGGAGGAATTGAACACCTGACTGGTGAAGACTGCAGCAGGTTCTAGTAAACATCAAACAGCAATAAATTTGGAAGCAGCATTGTTGCCTTTGTCGGACTCTGCTCAGAGATGACCCACTCACTCCCATGTGTTTTTTGCTTGAGACTTAATTTACTTTCACTTAACTTTTGCTTATAATAAAGTTCTCTTGCTTGTCCTTTCATGTCTGACTTTAAATTTTCTTTGTTGGGGAAAACCAGAGGTTTGGTGCTTCAGTGCTCCACTGCCCTGTGTCACTGACAAACACTGTGGCATAAGATAGAAAAAGTCTAAAAATCAGGGAACTCCGAGACACTATATGATTGATGTCAGTCTATACCTAAACATCGAATCACTGCTTTTAAAAATATTTGAATAAAAATGTGTTCTATCTGAACTATTTAGTGGAGTTGTTCTTGGGGTCTAAAATGACATTACATAGAAGCTGTTTGTTATAGTCATTTGAAACAATAATAAACAATGAAGAGGTATTTTAATTTTCTTCAACATCTTATCTTAAATCAGCAGAGAATGTCAGGAGACTTTTCTTCACCTTTTCAACAGGAACATTGTCTTTTAAAATCATCATAACAATGAAATAATTGTATTCTTAAGATAACTAAGCAAACCATTATTTCCCCAGCTAAGTGTGTTTTATGAATACACATGGAATAAACTGGTAGCCTCAAAAGGAAGCTTACAACAACCAGCCAGTTCAATCCTCTTTTAAGGCAGCTGTATATTTTCTCTAACATAATGTGATTGGTTCAACCTTTTAATTTAAAGAGAATTTTGGCTTTAATGAAAGTTTGTCCTGGCCAGACACCAAACTGTATTTTTAGGGTCAGCTCTATCTTCAATCAAAAATACAGTAGTTATAGTAAAAGCCAGTGTACATGCTCCATTATATTTTTCTCCCTCTCTTTGCTACTTTTATTTACTGGAATATCTTAATTCAAATATTCAGCATCAGAAAGTACTAATTTACTTCTAGGAAAAGTAAAACACTAAATGATTTGGACCCTGATATTTATGTTTTAATCAAAGATAAGTATGTAGCATAGAGGTCAGCAATTCTATGATTCAATAAGTGTCAATTACTAAATACTTCGACTTAATGGGCCACAGGGTCTCTGTCTCAACTCCTCAGCTCTGCCAGAGTGGTACAGAAGCAGCTACAGACAACACATAAATTAATAGATATGTTGCTGCTACAATCAAATTTACCCAGAAAAGTGGAGAGTGTCCTGGCTTAGGCTATAATTTGTAGACACTTGGTGTAGAAGATGGATCTTATTCAAAATATAGAAAAATACAATTTATTATACAGAATACTTTGTAAAAAATTTAAAATGGAATCATACCAAACCACAGGTAACTATTCATAGATCCAAGATTCGGTGTTAGGTGCTATGAAAGTATGACTATAATGTAAGACCAAGTACTTATCCTTAGGAAGTTTGTGATTTTCCAGGGAAACCAAGACTTGGACAGAACGAATTGACAGGCAATACTAGACATTATGTAATGAAGTGTTAGGGGGATAAGCTTAAATTAAGCTCAGGCCTTTCAGGACTCCACTGGGGATAGGTATTTATTTAGTACATTTCAACTAAATTAAGAGTGAATAACACTATTATCCCTGGAAAGAAAAATTTGGTACCTTATTTATCAGTTAACCTGATATGCAGAATTACCTGTTATTCCATATACCCACTTTCTTGACATTTTACAGTGATAGAAATTTTCAAAAAATCTACTTATTCTAGAGATACAACACGGAACCCTATGAAATTGAGTTTAAAATTGCTTTTTAAAGTTGTTAGAAAAAGATAGAAATGTCAGATATTCAGGAAATTCTTGTCAATTTCTCATAAATTTGTAATCCATCCTTGCAAATTAGCTAGGGTCCGTCCAGAAACCTAAGCGCAAGAGGAACAACAATAACAAAGTTAGCAAGTATGAATAGTGACATTTTTTTAAAAAAAATTAAAAGAAATCTGTAGAGATATCCACTTAATCTACCATCAGATCCACAGCTAAAGCCGGGCGCGGTGGCGCACGCCTGTAATTCCAGCACTTGGGAGGCTGAGGCAGGAGGATCACGAGTTCAAAGCCAGCCTCAGCAATGGCGAGGCACTTAGCAACTCAGTGAGACCCTGTCACTAATAAAATACAAAAAGGGCTGGGGATGTTGCCCAGTGGTCGAGTGTCCCTGAGTTCAATCCCCAGTACCAAAAAAAAAAAAAAAAATCCACAGCTAATTGTCAAGGAAAATTCAGGGGATATATTGAGTATTTAAATTGCTCTAAAAAGGTGTCCAAAATTATAAGGTTTTTTTCTTTCTTTTCTTTTTTTTTTTTTTTTTTTAAACCACTGCCACTGATAAGAATCACTACATTTAAGCTGAGCATGGTGGCACATGCCTGTAATCCCAGTGGCTCTGGAGGCTGAGGAAGGAGTATTGTGAGTTCAAATCCAGCCTCAGCAATTTAATGAGGCCCTGAACAACTCAGAGATACTCTGTCTCTATTAAAAAAATAAATAAATAAAAGGAACTGGGGATGTGGCTCAGTGGTTAAGTGGTTAAGTGCTCCTGGGTTCAATCCCCCCCACCCCAAAAAAAGAAAATCAATACATTTATAAAAGCATTTAAAAAGCCACATCTCATGAGAAGTATTGCTGCCAAGGTTTTGACCAGGAGCTGCTAAATCCTTGTTCTCAAGTACAAGATTGACAAAATGAACAAACAAAACAAAACAAAACAAAAACCTGTTCTGTTCCACCTTTTCAGCTTTGAAATTTTATGAATTGTTATATACAACTTGTTAGGCCCATCCTGTCTCTTGAAAAAATACTTTTAAATTTGCTTTCCTAAAGAGTCAGAATTAAGTAGAGAGCTAAATCATACCTTTATAGAAACAGAGACTCTTAGCCGGGCGCGGTGGCACACGCCTGTAATCCCAGCACTTTGGGAGGCTGAGGCAGGAGGATCGCGAGTTCAAAGCCAGCCTCAGCAATGGCGAGGCACTTAGCAACTCAGTGAGACCCTATCTCTAAATAAAATACAAAAAAGGGCTGGGGATGTGGCCCAGAGGTCGAGTGCCCCTGAGTTCAATTCCCGGTACCACAAAAAAAAAAAAAAAAAAAAAAAAAAAAAAAAAAAAACAGAGACTCTTACAGTAGCAGAGCAATTGAGTAGCATGAATCATCATCTGGGAATAAGCAAAGAAGGTGGACTGGGTACCATGCAGCCTACTGATGGCTGCCACTGCTAACACATACCTCTGTTCCCTTGCTCGTTTGGCTTCCCACACCTCTGAAGGGTCTTGCCAGCATAATTTTTTGCTTATTCCTTTAGGATGTGCGGGGGTCCGTGGTGGACTCCACAAGAGATGCAATGTTGCACTATCTATGGGGGGGGCTGCCAAAGTGGGTTGTTAGCTGGGGGGTGCTACACCAGCGCTCAACGTAGCACGAAGTAAAGGAGTCAGCTGGTGGAAGAAATCAGCACACACAGACGAGTTAGGCTGCTGAATCTTCTCTCTTTACTTTCACTTTGTTGTAGGTTTATAAGCATAGTTTTTGGCAGTACAAATTGTTTATACATTTTTTTTGTGATTTTATTACAGACATGACTTAATTTATAGATTACATTTTAGACATATTAAATTTCTTATTTTATATATTTCAAGGTTTTGAGGTCACTTACACCTTTTCAAGGCCCTCTCCGTGAATGTCTGGACATATTATAATTTTGTCATTTTTTTATCTAATTAGTTTGGGTGAAAATTTATTTCTCATGGATTCCCTGAAACTGTTTTCTCTGCACAACATTCAGGAATCAACTTTCTCTGTCTGGGATTCCAAAGCACTATTGTTTTTCTTTTATAGCAGTTGTTTATAAAACCTAGAAGCAGGGAAAGCGGGGGGGGGGGGGGGGGGGCAAAGCTGAATGTTAACTCTAAAAGACTTTTTACTCTAAGGAATTTATATCTACTTTAAATGTAAAAGAAATCTATTTTCAATCACAAAAAGACTCTTAAAGCTTATTAACTAGGAACTAAGTACTTATAGAAAAAGGTTTGTGTTACTCCTTCTATTTTTTTTTTTTTTTATGTTTTTAGCTAGATTTCAAAAAAGATAAATTTACAGAATTAGTCTGGATCTAAATAATTGAAATAGCGACATTTGGTGGCCATATATATGAATAAAGAACAGAACAGCAAGTAAATAGGAGAACCTATGAAGTCAAAGTTAACTCTTTCAGCACCATGATATCTTTCATGAAAAAGAGGAGAGGGCTTTATCAACAGAAAGGTTATAGGGAAGCATAGGGAATATGAGCAGATCACATTGGAGTAGCAGCCATTAGCCAATCCTTGTGGTGGTTTGATTTTTCATCATATGTCAGGGCAACACCCCTGGGCTAGGCCAAATCCATATATCAGGAAGTCATGTTTTTGGCTGACATGTTCTCAATGTCCCCAACATTTCTTTTTCCCCTTTTCTGTTGATGGGAGTCCACCCTACTCAAGAGTGCGTATGTCTTAGGTTCCCCCCCACCCAGGGGTGTTACCCGTCTTTGACTGCCACTCTAGTACTTCAGGTGGACTTACCCAAGGCCAGCAAGCCGTGGTGGCCTGGGGGAAGACATGGGACAGAACAGTCGCCTTTGGGAAGGCTTCCCATGGATGATTTAGACTTCCACTTCTTGTCAAGGACCGTGGCCTAATTCATAGGGCTCCAGACCATCATTGCTGAGGGCAGCATATTGTTGGCGGACCACCATAGGCTGTACTGATTTTGCCCTGTCCTTAAGGAAGATGCCACTAAGATGCTATAGAAAATGCCACAACAAAGATGCCCTCACCAGGATTTTCTGTTCTTCCGCCTTCTTTGGTGACCTCTGAGAGTAGATTCACTTGTTCCTTGTTCCCTTATGCAACACATGCCAAAACAATTTGGGGTTTTCTCCTTGTTTTTAAAACAGTTCAGAAAAAAAATACCAAGTTGATGGAATTCAGGACATGGCACCACAAGATATGGCACCTCAACATTTGAGAAGACTGCAGAAGCGGGAAGGTCACTCTCTGACCTTCTGCCACCTGTCACTCCTGAAGCAGGTCACAAAACCCTCATTGGAGAGGTATTCTCCCTATAACCCTCTGTCTCTCTGAAGACAAGAACAGAGAGAAGAATCTAAAGAAACAGGCCTGGCTCAGCCCCCATGGTTTATCACCATTAGATGGAACTCTCTTGTCAACCTGTTATTTTTCCCCAGCACTGCCCCTGCTTTATCAAACGTAAGCATGAAAACACACGTTAACCCAGCTTTTAGTTCCCTTTTTTATGAAGTCTTCATGTCATGTAAAAAATAAATTTGCATTTCTCTCTCTCTCTCTCTCTCTCTCTCTCTCTCTCTCTGCCTCTCTCTCTTTCTCTACACACACACACACACACACACACACACATACACACACACACATACACCATACACCAAGGATTGAACTCAGGGACACTTCATCTTTCAGCAACATCCACAGCCTTTTTATTTTTTACTTTGAGACAGGATCTCACTAAGTGACTTAGGGTCTCACTAAGTTGTTGAGGATGGCTTTGTACTTGTGATCCTCCTACCTCAGCCTCCTAAGTTACTGGAATTACTGGCATGTGCCACCATGCCTGGCTGCTTTTCTCTTCTTAATCTGTCTTTTGTTATAGATAGCTTAGGCATGAACTTCTGATAGAAGAAAAAGGTTTCTTTTCCCTTACAAAGCCATAGTTCTTAGCAATAAAATAAACAAATAAATAAAAGTTTAAATCAATCAGCTTCAAGATGCTCCAAATATTCTGTTCCTGCATTTTATTTCATTAACATCATGATCTCTCCCAATGATTTGCAAATATATAAATTCAACTTAAAACAAGAATTTATCATTTTGAAGTTGTTATTAGATATTCTTTTATAAAATAACTTGAAATTTTTTTTGAATTTTATTTTCATTTGATTTGAAGTTTATCCTGATTTTCCCTGATATTTTCTTTTATTAAAAGCCATTCATGGGTCTGAGATTGTGGCTCAGCAGTAGAGTGTTTGCCTAACATGTCTTGCAAGGCACCTAGGTTCGATCCTCAGCACCACATAAAAATAAATAGGTAAAGTGAAGGTATTGGGTCCAGCTACAACAACAACAACAACAAAAATCCATTCATGGTAGAGTACTTGCCTAGCATGCACAGGACCTTGGTCTCATCCCTAGCACCACAAAAAATAAAGAATTAAAAGTCAGTTAAAGAGTTTTTATGTCTGTAATAATATAGTCTTATTCATTAACTTGCATCCTCCACTCAAATATATGGGAAATAAATATGAATTGATAACATTCTTTTAAATGGCTCAAATTCCATTCATAGTACAAATTAAAATGAATTTTGATCATGATTTGATTGTCATTGTTATTAACTCTACTCCTTCCAATGATAAATAATAATCACTAAATACTGTTTTCATTTTAATCAATGTGACACTGAATTGTTCCAGCTTCTTTTGTAGTCTATCTAGTTCACTCACATTGGACTTTTGCTCCTATAACCTTACATTGCTACCTTTGCCTATTTTTGGTACTGATTTGTAAAACACTTGAAAACTGTTTAGAATCATACATAGTGCAGAACTATTTGGCTAATTTTGGGAGTATATTTTTATTATAGAACATAAGACAATGAGTGATGTAAAGTAAAATATCAGGAGGTTTTTCTGATGGCATAGTCTCAAAGGTTTATCAGACTTTATTGGTAATCTCTACCTACCTCCTGAGAAGGGAGGAACCTTTCCTAGTAAGTATTCCTTTTGTTCCCTAAGCTAAAATTTATTTCCTTTGTAAAGTTTATTCTTTGTAATGTGGGAAGGATTCTGAGAATAAGTCATCCCTAACTTATGTTGGAATGTCCCTGTGTTCTGAGATCATTTAATAGGTATGTTAAAGGGAGAGCCCATAAGGACTGGAAATTCACTCTTACAGCATAAGAGCATTTGTAAAACCTTCAAATTTTAAAGTATCTATGTGGCAATTAACTCCATTTTGTGGTGAGTGACAGACAACAAAAAAAGTGTAGTGTATTCTAATTGACTTCAAGAATATTTTTATAGACAACAAACATTTCTAGCTAGCATTTGCCATAATTATCTGAGAAAATCTACCTTTTCAAATTTCATTTTTGCACCATTTAATACTTAATTTTGTTGATCCTAAAACACATATTGCACATTTTATCATTTCTGAAGCCAGACCATTTGTCACAATCAGGACACCTTATGTTCCTTGACACTCAGACACCATTCATGCTGGAGACATCTCAACCTGGCAATACCAGACTTTCCTTGTCACTGATGATGATCTGTCAGGGAAACTGCAACTTCCCTCTGGTTCAGATAGCCATTGAAGGACTATTTGAGAAAGGATGCTGAGTTGTGGTTGTTATCTGAAAACTTTCACTTGACAGCTTCTAGTGAGCATAAGAAAGTGACCGTATCAAAGCCTGGAGAACAGTTTCCAGAAAATCCCAGAGAAAGAGGTAACATGTTTTTTAATAAACACTGAGTCACAAGTGCTCATAATAGCAGAGAGGACAAGATTTTGTGGATAAATACATCTACAGCTAGATTAAAAACTGACACAAAAAACAGGTGACACAGAAGAGGCAGAAGTAAATGTATGAATTCCTTAAATGACATATTGTATTATATCATATGTGTATATAGATATATCCTGTCTCTTACATAATGAAATATATATTTATAAGTATGAAATATGATAAAAATTTGTATTTAATGTATTAAAAGACCATTACAATGAATATAAAACATGAATCTAAATAAATATGAAGATGCTGTACTGTAATTTGACATTATTTGTATCCCCTTTCTCAGTGGTAAAGTTAAGAGTTTTAAATCAAAAGAATCTTAAATGTTTTAAATCAAAAGAATCTTAAATGTTTTAAATCAAAAGAATCTTAAATTGTGTAGAATACGGTAACTACCTTGGTTTGAATGTTAGACTGTGTTTGTTGTAGCAATGCAAATTTTTAAAGTTGTCTTTTTCCAAAATAGAAAAGCTGATTTGTTACTAGTGGCAAATTAGTAACTTTTTGTTTTTCTAAATAATGTTGAAGCAACACTGGCTGAATTATAGTTTTTATTTCAGATATACTTGAACTTATAACTAACTTAAGGGAAATGAGACAACTTTTATTTACATATTGTGTTTTATGGAACTCAAGTGTCCTTGGAAAGCCATGACTCTTTCAAGGAGTATCACATTAATAGAGGTAGGCTTCAAGTGCTTTTGTGATAATGAGGGCATTTTCCAAATTTTTAAATATCAGACTTACATGTTTTTCTTATGACACCAACTTTGCCATCTTTGCTCTTTGAGATAAAATTTCTTCCTCAATACTAATAGAGAATAATGACAGAAGAATTTGAAGAACAGACATCACTTCTCATATAAGTTAATGAGATTTTTTTTTGAGGAGAAAAATTTACAACTTGAAAATACTTGAAAGCAAGTTCTGAAAGAAGTCTTATTTTTCAGGGTCTTACTGAAGACAGTGTGATGACATGGGGAGGAAAGTGGGCTGTGGAAGCAGAGACTGAAATCTGAGGTATGGGTTTCCTGATTAGTAACTATAATCACTGGCAAGGTAATAAATGGCTTCCTCTTCTCCTCCTCCTCCCCCTCCTTTTTCTCCTCCTCCTTTTCCTCCTCCTCCTTTTCCTCCTCCTCCCCCTCCTTTAACACAGGGGAGCTTAACCACTGAGCCACATTCCCAGCCCTTTTTTATATTTTATTTAGATACAAGGTCTCCCTGTGTTGCTTGGAGCCTCCCCAAATTGCTGAGGCTGGTTTGAGTATGTAATCCTCCTGCCTCAGCCTCAAGAGCTGCTGGGATTACAGGCATGTGCAACTGGGCCAAGCAGTAATTGACATTTTAACCTAAATTTTCTTATTGGCAAATTTAGTCATTATCTGACAGGGTTGTGGGGGTGCATAGTTTTAACTAGTTAGTACATAACTGCACCTCCATAATTACTACTAATACTGTTAGCAACATCTACAAAATGAACTTTGTAGCAACTGTGCCCTAGCCTCTGAAGCCTAAGATGGGTGCAATGTCTCTAAAAAGCCTCCTCTGGGTTTATGAAAATAAAGCGTTAGTGACTCATGAAAGCAAACTAGCGTACTTCTCAAAAACCCTCCAAATCATCCTCCAAAATCTACTAATTAGACTCTTTTTACTTAATTGAACTATAAATTTCTTTTTAAAATCATGAAGTACAACCTGAATGATATACAGCTCCTAGTTCCAGGCAGGAGGCAAGCCAAGATAGTAACGTCATAGCCAGCTGTGTATTTCTAAACTCCAAAGAAGTGTCAGTTATATACCTTCATATTTACAATTTGAGTCTCCAGATAAATCATTTGTTCTAACTGTTCTGAAGAAAAATGGTACAATTATATAGAGGGGGCTTTGTTATTAACTTATATAATATGCTGTCAAATCTAAATTCAAAGATAGTTTCTTTTGTGCACCTAAGTTAAATTTTTCTGAAACATATTTTGAATTTTTCTATGTGTAAATATTTGTTCTAACCAGATATTAACTTAATAAGGCTGCATTTTTCAGACTTAAAAAATTATTCTATAAAATGAGGCTTTCAGCCTTCTTTTTACTTATCAAAGACTCCAAAAGTCAGTCCTGGAAGGAAGGCAGCCCGAGACTGGCAAAAATATGCATTCAAGGAAGTTCTGTATGAAAAGTCTATCAAGAGCTCACAGCTTAATAAGTGGGAGGTTGCTGCCTCATCTGGAAGGCATTACCTTAACAAGCTGCTCCTTTAATTTATCTCTCTTTTTTTTTTCCTCGCTCTTCAAAATTGATTATGCCTGACAATGAGAATATAAATAAGAAGTAAAACTCCATGGGGAGCCAACATCACATTAAAAAATGTAAACAAACAATGTAGGGAGAGGCAAATGTTAGATACACACAGTAATGTCCATTGAGGAGTGTCTTGCAAGCTAATAAATACAAAATGCAGAATTGGAACCTGTCTTGGTCAACTTGGACTGCTATAACAAAACGTCATAGGCTGAATGACTTGAACACAGAAATTTATTTCTCATAGTTTTGGAGCCTGGGAAGTGGCATGATCTGGACAATAGCTAATTAATTTATTTCCTCCTGAGAACTCTTTTTCTGTCTTTCTGAAATCCTCCTTCTTGCTGTGTTCCTACATGGTAGAGAGAGCAAACAAAAAGAGTGACCCCTTCTTATGAAAGAACTAATTGCACCATGATGCCCCCACCCTCCTGACCTTAGCTAAGCCTAAATGTCTCCTAAAAAAACCCCATCTCCAAGCACCTTCACATTGGAGGTTAAGATTGCAAATTATGAATTTGAGGGAGACACAACTCAGTCCATAGCAGAACCCTAACTAATTTCCCCAGAGAAACTGGATCAAATATAGATCACATATTGGACTTCTTTATTTTAAATTGTAAGTTTAACATGTCATCAAAATATGATCATAATATGTGGCACATCTCATTAATAAATTAAAGTCCTTAAGGGTACTCCCTTATTTTTGTGAAAGCAACAAACAATAATGTTTATTTAATGTAAACTATCAATAGTGTGTTGGAGGTGACACACATAGGCTAGTGAGAGTCAATTATACATATGGTTTTTGAATTAAGCATTCAGTGTTGTCCAGTGATGGGGTATTTACTCTGTGATGAAAGTATATATACTACAGAAATTGACAAACACTACAAATCAGAGATTCTGTTTGAAGAGCCAGATGTTAACCTTTTACCAGGACACCATTACCTTCTGTGTACTAGACACTGTTCTAAGTACTTAACATTAATTCCCAAAATAGTTTGATGAGACAAGTACTTTCGATTACCCCTAATTTATAATGATAAAACAGTGAACAGAAATACTAAAGAACTTTCCCAAGTTGAACCAACATATAAATAAGGGTTATGATCCAAGAAAATGTCCCTTGATTTAACAGCCAGTGCTTTTACTTCTCTCTGCCACCCTGTTTTTCTACATCTGGTTCAACTGAATGTTTTTACAATTTGAAGGATTTGGGCATTGTCCATGTCTAACTGAATTAGAATGTCCACAAGAATTTAAATAATTTTAAAAATGAAAACTATCCTTAATGCATGATTGAAGACCTCAAAAAAAGATACTAAATTAAAAATTGTACAAAACTTATAAAAATAAAAATAAAAAATAAAAAATAAAAAAAAAAAATACAATTAGAAATCCCCAAACCTTCCAGTGGCAAAAATAAAATAAAATAAAATAAAGTGTTATATATTTACCTGTTATAATTCTTTGAGGCTTTTCCTATTTAATTGAAAAGCTCACTTAATTGCAAAAGCAATATAGATATGTATGTGTTAATCTTTACTCAGATCCAAAAGAAAGAGTGTGAATGAACAATTTACATGCTAACAAATTGCCTAAAAACCCAAAAAGTACCGTGAGGGAAACTTAGGCTCTCCACCGACAGGTGGATATAGTTGGAGGGCCAGTTTACCTGTGCACACAATGAACAATTTGTTTTCCTGCCTAAGGTAGTAATGTTGACCTCTGAGCACAGATGACCAATAATTTTAGTAGCCATTCTAATTTACTTTGGACTCTTCCTTTGGACATCTACATTTATAACCTCTCACAAAGGAATCAAATCCAATGCTCACCATGTAAGTTATCAGCCAGCATTGCTTCATTACAGTATTTTCTCAGAATCTGTAGAAAGATATCCTTATATGTTGTTCCTGTTAATGTTGGGTAGCAAATTCCTATCACACTACCTGCATAAAGGATATGAAAGGAATAAGAGAACCAGGATATAGAAGTTTTGACTTGTCAGGCTGGTTTAAATATCATTATACATGTTATCTAATAACTTCTGAACTATGGATTTCTCTACTTCAAGAAGAAAATAAAAATATTCCTTTAATTAAAAAACAAAATACTAAAAACTCATTTGATCCTTTTAAGAAAGCAAAAACCAAATCCTCCAGAAAAGGAATAAAATAACTGCTATTCTTTCCATCAAAATGGCTAAAATTTTGATTACCCCCTTTTAGAAATAATCACCATATTCCTCATATGCTCTTAGTTTAGTGTGTTTAAAACTGCATATGTAGCCACAAACATAACTAACAAAGTGTGAATATGTAGTTTCTACCTAATAGTCTTTCTGCCTGAAATGACTTGTGATGAACAGATGGGAGAAACCTGCTCACTGTAGGTTCAGGGCCTACATGCATACAGAATATTGGGACATCCCCAAATTGGGATGTCTTTGAAGGAAAAGTACACAGAACTCAACATTTGATGAAGGTCATGAGGATGCTAAAAGGAGTGAAAGAGGCATATAGGACAACTCCAGAGGGATATGAGTGGGAACCTTGTGTGACTAAGGAGCAATGTTTCATCATGAGGCACCTGGAGGGTTCTGGAGGAGCCAGGGAAAGGAAAGAAGTACAATGAAGGATCTTTAAAAGGAGTTTTTCTTTATCAATTTTACTGGGTAATAACCCTTAGAAATCCAAATCAAATAGGTCCCAATAAGACAGGAGGAAGTCTCTTTGTACAGGCAGGTGTTCTGCATCAGTATTTTCCAGTATGTGGTCTGTGGATCACTGACATCAGAATCACTCGTCAAGCACAGATCCCAGCCAGTGTGGTGGCACAGGCCTCTAATCCCAGTGGCTTGGGAGGCTGAGGCAGGAGGATCACATGTTTAAGGCCAGCCATAGCAACTTAGGCCTTATGCAATTTAGTGAGAACCTGTCTCAAAATAAAAATAAATAAATGAATAATTTTGTAAAGGTGGGGCTAGGGATATAGCTCAGTGGTGAAATAATCCTGGGTTCAATCCTCAGTAAAAAACAGATTAAAAACACAAATAAAAACAACAAAACAGATTCCTGGGCTCCTTGTCCAGCTATGCCTCATAATTTCAAAAATACTAAAGTTAGGCTTGTAGGTTGAGTTAAAGACGAGTGTATGACAAAAAAAAAAAAAAAAAAAAATAGGGGAACAATGAGAAAAGATTCAAGAATGAAAATTTGACAAGTAACAAGAACTCAGAACAGTCTGAGCTCATAAAAATACTAGTGGGATGTGATATTTGAATCATCTCAATACTGAAGAAATTCTGTCACAATGTGGCTGAGGCCAAAGGTCTGTGGTGATCTAAAGCCCACAACTAAGGCAGGGAGATGAGACATGAATGTCCACAATAGCCAAGTGCCAGTAAAGGTTTTGGGAAGAGAGGTACCAGCATCTTAGCACTGTTGTGGAAGTGGAAATGTAAGAATTTGTAATGCTTAATATAAGTAAAAGCAAAGAAAAAGAAAACTGAAATCATAGGCTTTAAAATTGAAGGCAATGACAATCCTAACATTATGTTTGCCTTATGACTTTTTTGCAAAGATGAAAATAGGTGTGCCATCTTTCTAAAGTTGGTGGTCTACTTTTGGAATGTGCTTTCTGTGTTAAAACAATTAAGAATTACATAGCTAAGATACATTAGCCAGTATGCCATGCCCCTGCCCTCCCCCCCATTTTTTTTGAAAAGAAACAATTTAGAGATTTTTCATGATCCTTGATAATCATTGTTTGGATGGTAAGTGAGGTAAGCTGAAGTAGGTCGCCTGTGATTCTTAATGGTATTATTTTTAATTTTAAATAGGACAGATAATTTAATCTAGAACTTTGGTGAAAAATATGTACAAAACCCAGAATGTTTCACATTATCCAGTCTTTTATGACTTTTTCAATAATTTCTAATTCCCAGTATGGATGAACAATTCTGATTCCATTTAATAAATTGCATGTGAAAACCTGATGGCATATGAATGAGGATTAATATTTCCTAATGGTATTTATTGGAATTTTAATTATAACTGCAGGATATTATTTCTACAATTCATTATATATAAATCACAGAGGTTTGAACCATAAAGGAGCTTAGAGGTGATCTAGTCAGATCCCCTAATGTTAAAAGTGGAAAAAAAGGTGTGGCCTAGTCCACACACTGAAATAGAAGGGGCTTTAGAGCTGCCTAAGATTTCCTCTTGACATTGGGACAGTTCTCTGCACAAGCAGTTTAATAGGAATAGGAAGACATCAAATCTAGATATGGTTCTTCAATTAGTTTAAGTTTTTAAAATCAAATCAGTCACCTAAACCCTGCAGGGCTCATTCATAAAATGGGGACTGAGCTAGATGATACCACAGGGTCACTGCAAATTTCATATTCTATGGTTTAACATTTTTGCCTGTGTGAACATAACCAGGATGACAATGACAATTTGTGCTTTGGGATGTGATGTCTCTTAAGACATTCTCATTGCCATTGAGGAAACCCAGGCTAGCTTTGCTGAAGAAGGCCACAGGAAAAGAGATGCTAGCCATTCCAGGCATCCCAGCTAAGCCCAGCCTCGAGCCAAATAACCAACTATTTCAGTGAAACCAGACTTAGCAAGCAAGAAAGACCACATAGACACAGAATTGAAGAAAAAAGTGAATTGCTATTGTTTTAAGCATCTACGTTTTATGTTAGTTTATTAGACAGAAAGAGAGATAATCTTGAAATGAGTCTCTCCCTTATGTAAACATATGGTCTCTGGCAATAATCCTGCAAGAATGTCAATTCTGGCACAATTAGAGAGAGTTCAGCAACAGTCCTTAAGTTGGGCAAGGGTAAAAGAAAAATGATCCCCATTTTTAAGAGTCCTGGGGTCTAATTTTACTTGAACTAGAATTTAGAAATATCTAAGAGCTTTTAGAAGCACTTGGAGAGGAGAGGGGTGTCATTTGTTCTCTGTCATGAAGATAAACCAGCAGTGTAACAAGGAGGCTGCTCAGCCAAGTGGTGCTTATGGCCTTAGTGCTGTGCATACCTCCCATAGAGTCACTTTTATTATGCAAAGGCATAATATTCCTTCAAAGATGTTCTTTTTCACTCTTTGTAACTGTGTAGTCAGTAAGATTCATCCTCACTTTGTTAATAAAGAGTAAGAGGGTTGAAAGTGGACTGCAAAGAGAAGAGAAAAATATAGAATCTACATTTAAAGGGGTCTAACTCCACTGAATCCATAAGTAAGCAAAAGAGTTGATCATTTATGTTTAAAGTAACTATTAATATGGATAGTTGAAAATCCAAGCTCTTGCTACTTACTTTCCATTTGTCTAGTATGCTCCCTGTTATTTCTCTTTTTTCCATTTCCTTGCCTTCATTTAGATTAATCAACCTCAATCTTGGCTTGATAGCTACATATTTATTTATTTATTTATTTTAATTAACTATATATGACAGCAGAATGAATTTTGATTCATTGTACACAATTGCAACACAACTTTTTATTTCTATGAAGTAGGTTTTATTTCTGTGGTTGTACATGATATAGTGTCACACCATGTATGCAGTCATACATGTACATAGGTTAATGATGTCCATCTTACTTCACCAGCTTTCCTGCCCCCATGCCTCCTCCCTTCCCCTCCCTCCGCTTTGACCAATCACAGTTCCTCCATTTTTCCCATGCTCCCCACCACCACCACTTATCAAAGAGAACATTTGGCCTTTGGTTTTTTGGGATTGGCTTAGCATGATATTCTCCAACTCCATCCATTTACCTGCAAATGCCATAATTTTATTCTCTTTTAATGCTGAGTAATATTCATTGTGTATATATACCAGTTTCTTTATCCATTCATTGTTGGGAGCTGCACTGGATGGAGATGCCTTTAAGTCCAGAAGCAAGAGGCACTGAACAATTATTGCTCTCCACAATAACTTGGGCCTTGCCCAACTCGGATAACAAGGCATGGCTCCAGGAGTAGGCATACCCACTAGATTGAGTTACACTCACCTATTCCTTTGTAATCCTACACTTTTGCCCTGTTTGAGATTAATTGTTCCATGAAACTCCCTTTGTGAGTCCCCTCCTCTTCCTCTGCTTTTGATCCCCACACAGCACATGAGATGGGCATGGCCTTCCAAGATGTCAGTCAATCTGCTGACAGCAGACATAATAAAGATAGACTCAACTCCCTGAAACCTGAGTCCTTGCCTCATTTGAATGGATTCTCCCCAATAAAACTGGGCTCAAGGCACTCTCTCTCTCTCTCTTTCCATGGACCCCTAAGGTCAGAGGAGCCATTACAGGACCCAGAGGAAAAGGAATTTCTATGTTTCTGTTTGATTATTTCATGCCAGCCCAGTTCACCTGGAGTGACCTTGAATGTTTAGTCATGAGATGTGGCAACTCATCTATTGAAGGGCATCTAGGTTGCTTCCACAGTTTAGCTATTATGAATTGAGCTGCTATGAACATTGATGTGGCTGCATTACTATAGTATGTTGATTTAAAGTCCTTTGGGTATAGACCAAGGAGTGGGATAGCTGGGTAAAATGGTGGTTTCATTCCAAGTTTTCTAAGGAATCTATGTACTGATTTCCAGATTGGTTTCACCAATTTGCAGTCTCACCATCAATGTATGAGTGTGCCTTTTCCCCCACATCTTCACCAACACTTATTATTGTCCGTATTCTTGATAACTGCCATTCTGACTGGCACATGAGATGAAATATTAGAGTAGTTTTGATTTGCATTTCTCTAATTACTAGAGGTGTTGAACATTTTTTTACATATTTTTGGATAGAATATATATCTTCTCCTGTGAAGTGTATGTTCAGCTCCTTAGCTCATTTATTTATTGGATTTTTTTTTTTTTTTGGTGTTAAGTTTTTTTTATTTCTTTACATATCCTGGAGATTAGTGCTCTATCTGACATGTGTGTGGCAAAAATTTGCTCCCAAAATGTATTCTCTCACTTCAACTCATTGTTTCTTTTGCTGAGAAGAAGCTTAATTGGAATCAAATTGGTAGCACTTTGGGTAGTATGGCCATTTTGACAATATTAATTTTTTCTATCCAAGAGCATGGGAGAACTTTCCATCTTCTAAGGTCATTTTCAATTTCTTTCTTTAGTGTTCTGTAATTTTCATTATAGAGGTCTTTCATGTCATTTGTTAAATTGATTCCCAAGTTTTGTTGTTGTTGTTGTTGTTGTTTTGTTGTTTGTTTGTTTGTTTTTGTTTTTTGAGGCTAATGTGAATTGGGTAGTTTTCCTAATTTCACTTTCAGAGGATTCATCACTGATGTATAGGAATGCTTTTGATTTATGGGCATTGATTTTATATCCTGCTACTTTGCTGAATTCATTTATTAATTCTAGAAGTTTTTTGGTGTCGTTTTTTAAATCCTCTAAGTATAGAATCATATTATCAGCAAATAATGATAGTTTGAGTTCTTCTCTTCCTATACGTATCCTTTTAATTTCTTCCATCTGTCTAATTGCTCTGGCTAGAGTTTCAAGGACTATGTTGAATAGAAGTGCTGAAAGAGGGCATCCCTGTCTTGTTCCAGTTTTTAGAGGAAATGCTTTCAATTTTTCTCCATTTAGACTGATGTTGGCCTTGGGTTTAGCATAGATAGCTCTCACATTGTTGAGGTATCTTCCTACTATCCCTAGTTTTTCTAGGGTTTTGAATAATAAAGCCAAATGCTTTCTCTCCATCATTTGATATATTCATATGATTTTTATCTTTAGGTCTATTGATGTGATGAATTATATTTATTGATTTCTATATATTGAACCAAACTTTCATCCCTGGAATGAACCCCACTTGATCATGGTGCACTATTTTTTTAGTATGCTTCTGCACTCAATTTTCCATAATTTTATTGAGAATTTTTGCATCTATGTTCATTAGGGATATTGGTCTGAAATTGTCTTTCCTTGATGTGACGCTGCCTGGTTTTGGTATCAAGATGATACTAGCTTCATAGAATGAGTTTGGAAGGGTTCACTCTTTTCCTCTTTTATGGAATAATTTGAGGCATATTGGTATTAGTTCTTCTTTGTTTTTCTTGTAGAACTCAGCTGTGAATCTGTCTGGTCCTGGGCTTTTCTTGGTTAGTAGGATTTTGGTGGCATCTTCTATTTCCCTGCTTGAAATTGGTGGGTTCAAATTGTTTATGTCCTCCTGACTCAATTTGGTTTGATCACGTTCTTCAAGAACTTTGTCAGTGCCTTCCAGGTTTTCTGTTATACTGGAGTATAAATTTTCAAAATAGTTTCTAATTGTCTCTGTATTTCAACAGTGTCTGTCATCATATTTCCTTTTCATCATGAATTTTAGTAATTTGATTTTTCTCTCTTTCTTTTCATTAGGGTGGCTAAGGGTTTGCCAATTATATTTATTTTTTTCAAAAAACCAGCTTTTTGTTTTTCAATTTTTGGAATTGTTTAATTTTATTGATTTCAGCCCTGATTTTAATTATTTCCTGTCTTCTACTTTTGGTATTGGTTTGTTCTTTTTCTAGGGCTTTGAGATATAATGTCAGGTCATTTATTTGTTGACTTTCTCTTCTTTTAATGAATGACCTTAATGCAATGAAATTTCCTCTTAGTTCTGCCTTCATAGTGTCCCAGAGATTTTGATAAGTTGTATTAGAGTTCTCATTTACCTGTAAGAATTTTTTTAAATCTCCTTCCTGATGTCTTCTGTTATCCATGAGCCATTCAATAGTGTATTTTTTAGTCTCCAGGTTTTGGAGTAGCTTCTATTTTTAATTTTATCATTGATTTCTAATTTCATTCAATTACAATTTGACAGAATGCAGGGTAGTATCTCTATTTTTTTTTGCATTGCTAAGACTTACTTCGTGGCATAACATATGGTCTATTTTGGAAAAGGATCCATATGCTGCTGAGAAAAAAGTCTATTTGATTTTTGATGGATGGAATATTCTATATATGTATGTTAAGTCTAAATTATTGATTGTTTTATTCAGTTCTATAGTTTCTTTGTTTAGTTTTTGTTTGGACAATATATCCAGTGGTGAGAGAGGTGTATCAAAGTCACCCATTATTATTGTGTTGTGGCCTATTTGATTCATATAGTTGAAAGGGTTTGTTTTATATGTTTTATATACATAGATGCCGCATTGTTTGGGGCATAGATATTGGTGATTGTTATGTCTTCTTGATGCGTGAATCCCTTAAGCAATATGAAATGCTGTTCCTTATCCCTTTTCACTAGCTTTCATTTGAAGTCCACTTTATCTGATATGAGGTTGGAAACCCTGTGTGTTTACACAGTCCATGTGAGTGATACATTTATTCCACCCTTTCACCTTCAATCTGTGGATGTCTTTTCCTGTGAAATGAGTCTCTTGCAGGCAGCATGTTTTTGTGTCTTTTTTTTTTTTTAAACCTAATCTGTCAATTTATGTCTTTTAATTGATGAGTTTAAGCCGTTCACATTCAGGATTATTATTGAAATATGATTTGTATTCCAATTAAATTTGGTTTATTTTTGGTTTTTAACTTGACTTGGTTTCTTCTTTGATTGGCCTTTCATTTAGTGTAGTTCTTCCCTTTGCTGATTTTCATTGTTGTTTTTCATTTCCTTCTCCTGTAAGATTTTGCTGAGAATTCTCTCTAGTGCAGGCTTTTTCACTGTAAATGCTTTTAGCTTTTTTTTTTTTTTTATCATAGAAGGTTTTTATTTCATCATCAAATCTGAAGATTAATTTTGCTGGATATGAGACTCTTAGTTGGCATCATATAATATCTTTCAGAGCTTAGTATATGTTGTTCCAGGGTCTTCTGGCTATGAGGGTTTAGGTTGAAAAATCTGCTGTGATCAGAATTGGTCTCTCCCTCTTTCTTGCAGCATTTAAGATTCTATCTTTATTCTGTATGCTAGGCATTTTTATTATAATGTGCCTTGGTGTAGGTCTATTGTAATCTTGTTCATTTGGTGTCCTATAAGTCTCTTGTATTTGATTTTCCAATTCATTCTTCAGGCTTGGGAAATTTTCTGATATTATTTCATTGAAGAGATTGTACATTCCTTTTGTTTGTATCTCTGTGCCTTCCTCTATCCTGACACTTCTTAGATTTGGTCTTTTCATGTTGTTCCGTAATTCTTGGAAGTTTTGTTCATAGTTTCTCACCATGTTCACTGTATGGTTAATTTTATTTTCAAGATTGTATATTTTATCTTCATTGCCCAAGGTTCTCTCTTCCAAGTGATCTAGTCTGTTGGTGACGCTTTCTGTTTATTTGGTTTATTGTTTCCTTCATTTCAAGAATTTCTGATTGGTTTATTTTCAGAATCTCTATCTCTTTCTTGAAGTAATCTCTTGCTGCCTGTATTTGCTCCCTTATCTCTTTATTGGTGTGATCAATGAATGCCTGTATTTAGTCTCTTACCTCTTTGTTGGAGTGATCAATTTTTGCCTATGTTTGCTCATTTAGGTCATTCTTTAATTATCAGATCATTTTAATTATGTACATTCTGAACTGCTTTTCTGACATTTCATCAACTGCACTGTTGATGGATTCTATTGTTGTAGTATACTGGTTTGTTTGGGGCACTTTCTTTCCTTATTTTTTCATGTCGTATATGTGTCTTCCTTTCTTGCAGTGCAGATTTGAGGTATTAAAGTTTCTATCTATAACCTTGTATTGTCCATGCAAATTACCTGTACCTCATCTTGGTGTTGGGCTTCCAGTCCCCAGTTGGTGTCCCAAGATGGATGCTACTGCAACTAAAGTGGAAGTAGCAATAGTGGAGGTAACTCAAAACAGCGGTGGAGGTGTCCCAAGGTGGATGCAACCACTTTCAGAGATGGGGCTGAAAGGGTGGGCTTTACAATGCTTTGGGCTCCCTGTTTGGAAATGCAGTTGCCTCCAGGCCCTGTTTGTTGTTTCAAGGTGGAGGCTACTAACTGGGGAGAGCTATGGCTATGGCTGCAGTGTCCCAAGATGCAGGGGCACTGGGCCTGGACTCTGGTGTGGGTCTGCTGTTGGTCCTAGGACTTGGCCTGGGCTCCAGTATGGGTCAGCAGGTCAGCAGATAAGTCCTGTCCCTGACCTGGACCTGGGATCTGGCATGGGTTAGTAGGAGTGGTCCTCTCAGCTACATTTCTTTTATGTTATTTTTTTTTTATTGTTGTAGGGTTCATGAGGTGCAGCTTACAATACATATTTCCATTTGCCTCCAAATATTTATTATTGCTGTATATTTTATTCCCATTGTTATTATCTTTGCTTTAAATGGTTATTTTTTTATATATATTTTGTATATTTAGCAACTATGTTACCATTCTAACACTATTCACTCCTTTGCTTAGAATCAAATCTGGTTATCATTTTCCTTTTGATTGCAAAGAATCTTCTTTTTTTTTTTTTCTTTTGTAAAGCAGTTCTGCTGGTGGTGAATTTTTTAGTTTTTGTCTTTTTAAGAAAGTTTTCATTTTGTCTACACTTACTAAAGATTTATTTCTGAATAAAAGAATCTCTGTTAAGTTCTTTTTATCTTTCATTACTTCAAAACATTGCTTGCTGCTACACATGGTGGCACACGCCTATAATCCTAGCAAATCAGGAGGCTGAGCCAAGAGGATTGCAAGTTCAGGGCCCATCTCAGAAACTTAATGAGAGCCTCAATAGCTTATCAAGACCTTGTCTCAAAAGAAAAAGAAAAAGTACTGGTAATGTAGCACAGTGGTAAAGTGCCCCTGGGTTCAATCTCTAGTACCAAATAATGACTTGCCAAAGTTTTCTGGTTTATCTTGTTTCTGATGAGAAATTTCTCATAATTCTTACCTTTATTGTTCTGAATATAATGTATGTTTTATGACTGCTTATAAGATTTAAACTTTAACACTGTTTTTTAGTAAATTCAATGATGGGATTATGATTTTATTTAGTTGTATTTGGCTTGGGAGTCCTTGAGATTCTTGGGTCTATAAGGTATAGATTCCATGAAGGTCATAAAATTTTGGGCCATTATACCTTTAAGTATTTTTATGCTCCCTCTAATTTCTCCTGTTCTCCAGTCTCCAATTACACATTTATTAATATTTGATATTATAGCAATATATAACAACCAGCAACATAAAATTCTCTTATTCTATTATAAAAATACCAGGCAATGAAACAGGAAAATGTGACTCACAATTAACAAAAATCTCAAGTTAAAATAAAAACAAAACAAAACCAAAAATCAACCTGATGTACATTGATACCCTTTGCTTGTTTTTAATCTTCTAGTTCTATGTCTTTCAGTTTGGATAGATTCTATTGCTTTTTCTGGGAGTTTGCTTCTTTTTTCTTCTGGTGGGTCAAGTCTATTAATCTGTTCCAGTAATTTATTTTCATATTTTGTAATCTTTACCTTTGGAAGTTTGATTTTTTCAAAAATGTCTTCTAATTCTCTCCTCATCAATTTTATCTTTTCTTCTACCTTCCAAAACATATTGAAATTGCTTGTAATAAGTATTATAATGTCCTTGTTTACTAGCTCCATCATTCTATCATTTCTGGGCCTGGTTGTATTAAATTTGAGAGTTTTTTCCTGCTTGTCAATCATATTTTCTTGCTTCTACAAATGTCTAATAATATTTTTTATTTAATGTCAACATTTTTAAGTTGTTAGTAACTAGTTTTCATTGCATTCCTTTGAATCTTTACAGAGTTAATCTTTGCAGTTAATTTATGTGAAAATAATTGAACCCTTTTAAATCTCACTTGCAGAATTATTAAGGTAAGCTAAAAGACTTCCTAAGTCACAGGTTAATTTAGTCACATTACCATGCACACTGAAGATTCTATAATGCTGTGTATATTGTACTCTATTTCCTCTCTGGTTGATGACATATAAACTATTCCAGTCCTTTAAAATCTCTGGAAATTGTTTCATCACTTTGTTTCTGGTTATACTTTTCCTAACCTTTGATAGTTTTCTCTCATGCATGCTTCTCACCAAATTGTAAGCACTATGGCCTCCCCAAACTTTCACCTGTGTCTCCTCAATCTAGTAAGATCCCTGCATTGTGTAGGAGTTCACCCTAACTACACTGAAACATGAAAGCCAAGCCCAGGTAGTAAACAGGAAAAACCACAGGTCTCAGTTTGTTTTCTTTCTCTTAGGGACTTAAATTTTGTGTTCTTTGCTGTCCAATGTCTGAAGAGGGTTGGCCAGAATTGTAGCTGTGTAATGAAGCTCCATTTTATGCTTTAAGTGCAAACCTGCTGTTCAACCACAAGGGGCTTATGTTAAAACTGACTTTTTTTCTTTTCCTTTTCATCTTTCCCCTCTCCCCCTTCTCAACAGTAGTAGAAGCATGAATAACATTTTGTCTACCAGAATGAAGAAACTCCAAACCTGGGGACTGGAGCAAGAGCTCTCTCAAAGACAGCTGATGGAGACTAATTAATTTTATCTACTGATAATATTTGGATCCCAGCCTGGTATGCCTCTTTAGAAATCCCTGTGTTCCACCTGGTACGGAGACTCATGGCCTCTGGAAGAGTAGTTCACTGTGTTTCTCCTTTGCTAGCAAAGCAATAAAACTTCTTTCTCTTTTTACTCAAACCCTGGTCCTGGTTATTGGACTGGCAATAGAGACAAGGACCAAGCTTCCAGTATCATCCTCTCAATGAAAGGTAAACCCAGAATGTAACTACAGCTTGGTCAGAAGTGGAAATGAGGCAATTATTTTGTTTGTTTGTTTATAACAGGGGATTTGTATACCAGTAAAAAGCAGAAAAAAGCCTGGAAGTAAACTTATACATGTACAAACATCTGGTCTTCCACAAGGATACTAAGAAAACACATTGAAGAAAGGACAGTCGTTTCAATAAATAACATAGGGAAAATAGGATGTCCACATTCAGAAGTCAGTTATAAAAATAAACTCAAAATTAATTAACGACTCCAATGTAAAACCTGAAACTCTGAAACTACTAGAAGAAAATATAGGAAAAATATTTTAGGACATTAGCACAGCAAGAATTTTTTGGAAACCACCCCAAATTTACAGAAAACAAGCAAAAATACACCAAATGAGATTACATTGTATTAAATGGTTTCTACACTGCAAGCTTCACAACAGAGTGAAGAGACAACCTACAAGTGAGAGAAAGTATTTAAAAAGTATATATCTGACAAGGGATCTACATACAAAATATATAATGAACTCAAAAACTCAACAGAAAAAACAAAGATGAAAATTGACTGAAATAGACATTTTATAAAAGAAGACATAATGGTCAACAGGTACATGAGAAAATGTCAATATCACTAAGTATCTGGGAAATGCAAATCCAAACCACTAAAACATCACTGTATCCCAGTAAGAATGGCCATTACCAAAAGGAGAAATGGTAACAAGCACTGGCAAGGACACAGAGAAAAGGGAACCCTTACACATTGTTGGTGGGAACATAAATTGATATAGCCATTGTGGAAAACAGCACGGAGTTCCTTCAAAAATTAAAATAGAACTACCATATGATCCATCAATCCTACTGCTGTTATATTCCCAAAGGAAATTAAATCAGTATGTTGAAGAAATATCTGCTTCCCATGTTTGTTGTAACATTATTCATAATAGCCAAAAAATGGAAATTAAGTGTCCATCAACTGATGAACAGATAAAGAAAATGTGGTACTTATACAAAGTGGAGGACTAGTCAGCCACAAAAAAGGGATAAAAATCCTGTCACCTGTGACAACATGGATAAATTGGAAATCAATACGTTAAGTAAAATAAGCAGGGAACAGACAGATACCGCATGATCTCATTTCAGTGGAATTTTAAAAGTGTTGATCTCATAGCAGTTTATAATAGAAAGATGGTTTTCAGAGTCTGGGGAGAATGTGGGGAAGAGAAAAATAAGAAAAATTTGTATAACAGATATTATTACGTTAGGAGAAAAAAGTTCTGGTGTGCTATTATACAATAGAGTGAATATAGATAACATTGTACTGTGTACTTTTTAAAAAATAAAGTGTTTGGGGGTGTTTTTACCATAAAATATGATTCATATGTAAGAATATAGATATTTTAACCTGATTTGAACATTATACAATGTATACATGTATCAAAACATCACATGGTACCTCATGTGATATATAATTTTTATGCATCTTTTATCTCTTATCTCCATTTCCTCCTCTCTCTTTCCAACAGAGATTACCCAATAAAATAATCTGTGCTAGGAAATTAAGTAATTTGGCAATCATAATAGATGGGATGATTATGCTAATGTAGTTGTTCTATTTTTCAGATTTCTGTATAATTTTCAATTTTTTCTACAAAAATACATAAAGCAGTAATTATAAAACTATTTTATAAAGAAAAACATAAAAATTTTATGTCCTAACCTAGCTTAATTCCCTAATATTAGGTGTCTGTTTAATAAAAAAAGGAAAATTAGTAATGTTTGGATACTAAAAATAAACAGCAGTGTTCTCTATTGGTTGCTTAGTTGCTATATTTCTTTTATTTTTGAACTCCACAGAACTTGTAACTCTCTTAAAACCTCTTTGAGGCTTTTAGTTTTCTGTTTTGAAAACCCCAAATACAAAACTTAATATAACATATAAAATTGTTAATCTTTACAAAGTAATTTAACCTCTGTACAAATTAGCCCAGCATCCCAAAGCATAGAAATATCCAGTGCTCAGTCCAATTCGTAAAAATAACTAGAAAATGTCTTGCCAAGAGCAGACTGCTTTGTGCTTGGTTATTACTCCAAAGACTGTCATTGCTCAACAAACACCTCAGACCTTGCTTGGAGCTGGATTGCTCCCAAATGTTATCTTCAGCTTCCTTTAATGAGACATTTAAATCAATCAAAAGTTAATGGATAGGGCTGGGGATATAGCTCAGTTGGTAGAGTTCTTGCCTTGCATCTACAGGCCCTGGGTTCAATCCCCAGCACCACCACCACCAAAAAAAAAAAAAAAAAAAAAAAAAAAAAAAAAAATTAATGGATAAATCTGAGTAAAAATACACAAGGAATATATATTTCTTCTTTCTTTGATTGGAAATAAACACCAATATGTGTCCCACAAAAGCCTTTACTTTTGCTAAAAGTTAAATACACAGTGGAGAACAGGTACATAAATGAAAGTTATCACCCACTAGTTGGGGAAAATACTCCACCTATTCTAGTTGAAAGCATGGAGTACACTGACCTAACACCTGGACTGTGCCATACTTGAGACACTTCTAAACACACTTGCAGATGTGAACATCACTGCATAGGAGAAGACAAGCTGTTGTATATGTTCTTATCATCTTCATGCTACCCATCCCACACCCCACCCAGACCCATATTTCATGTCACTGTGATTAGCCTGCACATAGTAGTTCTTCAATAAACATTTGTTAAATTGAATTAGACTTTACTCTTAGACTTGGGAAATAACATAAAATTAATTTTAACAATTAACTGCTTAAGTCCTGCGGACTTCCTCAGAACCAGCTGGTTCACTCAAGTACTTGACACTGCAGGGTGCTTGCTTTTCATTTGTGTGTATCTCCCAAAGGTGAGAGCATTTCAATCACTGTGTGCTCCTTCCATGTGGCTTCCACTTAGTGCCAAATTCATTTGTCCATTCTTCACTCATTGACCCTTTCATCTGCCCATTTGATAAAGCCGTGGGACATGCACTATTTGAGGACAGTTTCACATTCCTTCAGTCTTCTATTCATTAACTAAATATCATCATTACTTTATTATTCTTCTGTTATATGTATTTTAACATGAAGAGAGATTTTGGAATGTTGGAGCCAAGAATGATTACCTCTCTTGTCTTGAGATCAAGCTGCTATATAACAACATAGATGCTCATTCAGGATGAATAACTGAGATTTCTTGGAACACAGTCATAAGGAAAATTATATCTAATAGCTAATACTCTGTTAGACCAGAATTAATATAAAAAAACACTATGTTACTGAAGAGTGCTTTGGAAGAATGATATATACAATACTATGTGAGGATTGTTTTTTTGCCTATCAGTAATATTAAAATTTTTTAATTATTAAAATTTATAAAGCATTAAAACTCTAGAGATAACTTTTCTGGAGATTAAAGTAATAAAAACAAATGCAATATTATAGCTTCCTAAGCTCCTACTTAGTTTTTCAATATTATATCATGATTACAAAATGCATAATAGAATACTAACTTGATAATCCCCACTGATTTTTTTAAACTTCTCTGCACATGATGACTTCAGATGACAGAGTTTCAACGACAACAATAGTAATAACAGTACTAAGTTCAGGGAAAACTTTGCAGCTTTGTCCTTAAGATTATTGCATGATTCATATCATAGGGGAAAAGCAGAAGGGAGTACACCACCTGTACCTCTGGGAACAATAGTTCTCCAAATGCCCACTCCACCTTGTGAGGACTGGTGACACCATCTCCATGTCAGGTTGAGGTTTCACCTTTGGATACTGACAGCAACCTTCACTGATATGCAGCTTTCCCTCGTTAATCAGACAATTAGTATTCACACCATTTATCCAGGATTTGTAGAAATAATCCCTCAAACATTCAGGCAGGCTTCCAACTGAATATCTAATGTGAATGATTTGGCTTAGAGTCAATGAAAGGTGATTTTATGTTACACAACTAGCTCATGTCAAGACATTTCAGTGGCACTTTGCTACAACATACAGAACTCCTGATTCATTTTTAAAAGCTTTGTGGCTGACATGCCCTTACTTGAACAAAGTTCCTTTCCAGATCCTAGGGTCTTTCCACTAATGCCTGAAGTTGCATCTCTCTCCTTTGGTCTACATTACCTGGGGATCAATTGCAAGCAAAAAGGAATTCACTTTAGCAAACCTTGTGACTTCCCTGAATCCACAGAGCCTTCCAGAAACTGGGGCTTTGTGCCAGCTGATTATTATCCTAGCTATGTGGATCCTCCATTGAGCAATTAGGAAATAAAGAGTTTTATTATCCTATGGAAAAAAAGAATTCAGTGAAATGTTCCATGGAAAGAAATAACACAAAATTCAGAACTTCAAGGCATTTTAGGCTAGGCAATGAGAAATCCTTTATCCACTGCAAATCCATAAAAAAGTAGGCATGGAATTGAATCAGAATTAAGCCTGGAAACCTCTTTTGCCTCCCCACTTTTCTTCTGCATTCAGCTGCCATTATTCAGACATTTGCTATACCCGTTCAAATATGGGGTCACACTTTCTGCTTAGGAGATACTGTTTAGGAGATACATAATTTAAGAGAAGTCACTAAAATTTTTTTCTGTAATATCAGTCAATACTGGGCTGAATTCTACATGGACTATTTTGAAGTCATGGAATACATTGAAGCAGAATAAATCAATAAAATTTTTAAAAACAGGTCAATTGAGCCAAAATATAGCTATCAGCTTAAGAAATCTTGGAATCTAAATCTAAGATGGCATTATTCTTGATTTTACACGAATTATAAGCATATATTCTTAATAAAATTCTCCAAGCTATCATTATTTTACATTTAATTATTTCCAGCTTTTACTTTTTGATTTCTAGACAAATCAAAATTTAGGCAAATTTTTATTATTTACAAATTACTTCATATGTGTTAGCTTTGCTAAACAATATAAATTTTTAACAAGTTTGAGGGCAGGAACAATGTCAAACTAGCTTCCTACTTTTCTGCATCACATGTGCACACACACAAATATGCACATGTATACCTCCCCACACACACATCCACCTAGATAAACTTACAACCACATAATCAGAAATATTTTTTACAGATGATCAGGTCAAATAAAAACTCTCTGCATACTCAGAATGTCCTAAAATTGATTGGAAGTTCTCTAAGAGAAGAAAATTGTATCCTATTTTATGATGAACAGGTGGATAAACTAGGACTTTTATTTGTACAATGGTAATAAGGTTGCCAACTTACTTTATCATTATTGTGGCTTATTTTCTGGAAACTGCAGAGAAATCACTATAAGAATTAGAAAGGGGAAGAATACAAAAGCATAAGGAAAACTAATAATAAATTCAAACTAAAGAGTACAGGACCTCTTTGGGCTACCACTGCTCTCTACTTGGCCAGTCTCAATATCCCAGATGCAAATCTACCTCCAAAGACAGGTTATTTACTGCCAGGTTTTTGGAGAGATAGTTGTATCTGTATTTTTTCAACATGTCACCCCTTGATCTGCTCTGGCTGGTCCTGATAATTTCCCTCTCTATGACAATCCTACTTCTCTTTCTATAACCCAAATATCTTCTTTCAGCCTTTCTAGTCTCTTCCTTCTCCAGAATTCAGTCAAATGTTATAAACTCACATAATATACTAGAAAACAGAAGTTATCCACTAAGAAGTGTTTAAAAACCCAGTCTATGACCAAAACCTGTCCACCAAATTCCTTGAGCATATCTGGATTTGATGGCAGCTGATATGGATCCAACATGAAGAAAACTCCCTTCTCTGATCTACACTCTTATCATGACTAGTTAGCTCCTCTCATTCCTTAAACCTCAGCACAATGACCACTTGTTGAGAAAAGTTTATCTGAATTTTTCATGAGTGTCAAATCTCTATTTTATATTCCCTGGAGTCCCATGTGCCTGTCCTTTTTATAACATAATTCAGTTCTAATTCACATTGATTTGTTGATTTGTGTAACTGTGTTTAATGTCCACTGCATACACTATACAACAAAAAGCACAAAGACATGGAGACTGCCCCTTGTTTTTTTATCACACTGCCTCAACTATAGAAGTGCACAATTGATATATATATATATATATATATATATATATATTTTTTTTTTTTTTTTTTTTTTTTGTGTGTGTGTGTGTGTGTGTGGTACCGGGGATTGAACTCAGGGGCACTCGACCACTGGGCCACATCCCCAACCCTTTTTTTGTATTTTATTTAGAGACAGGGTCTCACTGAGTTGCTAAGTGCCTCGCCATTGCTGAGGCTGGCTTTGAACTCGTGATCCTCCTGTCTCAGCCTCCCAAAGTGCTGGGATTACAGGCGTGCGCCACCGCGCCCGGCTTGATATTTTTTGAATGAATGAATAATTAAATTCATAAGTGGGTGCTTCTATGTGTATAGACTTATACAGTCTATGTTTATAGATATTTCCAAGGACGTTATAAAGAAAATATTTTTAAAAATTACCTGACTGTAAATTGAAATAAAAGGAAGTATTTTTAATAGATGTAGTATCACAGCCATGGAATCTGAATTTATTCCTTCTAGAATAACCATATATCTAAATATGCCCAAAATTGTACCAGCTTTTTTCCAGCATAATTTTTAAGAAGACTATCTTTTTCTTTACTGTTAAAATTATTCCAACTTGATCAATAAATCATATAATCACCTTTCTAGTCATGAAACGAGTTCGTGGGTTCTGGCCCTGACTCATTGTCTTAGTTCATTTGGGCTGCTATAACAAAATACCATAAACTGGGTAGCTTATAAACTCCAGTTCTAGAGTATGGGAAATCCAAGATCAGGGAAAGAGCAGATTCGTTGTCTGGTGAGCGACAATTCTACCTTCATTGATGGTACCTTCTTTCTGTGTTCTTACCTATTGGAAGAGGCAAACAAGCTCCCTTGAGGCTCTTTTATAAGTCACTAATCCCTTTTATAAAAGCCCCACTTTCACCAATCACTTCCCCCAAATCCCCACCTCCTAATACCGTCAACTTGAAAGTTAGTATTTCAACAATGAATTTTTTTGGGGGGGACACAAACATTAAGACCTTAACAGTTACTTGGTAAATTATATGCTGCACCATGAGAGGGAGGCCAAAAGTTTCAATTGTATGTATTTGTTTTCTTTCCACATAAGTTCAGGGTCTATAGGTATAATAATGATCTTAAAATATAAAGGTACTAGAATTTTGAAAATATTGGTTAGGTCAGAGAAGAATTGTCAGGTAGGACAAATATCAAATGTGATGTATTTTATCTTGAAATATTTAAATTCCAAAACAGACCATTATATTATGCTTAGCTTACTCCCTTGCAATCCGCAGGCTGAGCTTCATCTTTTTATCCCACTAATATTTTCAATGATTCTTTGCATTTTAGCAGCGGGAGTGCTTCCTAACAAATCTGGGCCCAATTCAATATTTAGTTAAGTTGCTCAAGGCAAAGATGTAAATGACCTATTGAGACATTTAGTTCAAATCTCACAAGATTTTTCTCAGAATAATGAACACTTCCCTAAGAACCTTTTTTTTTTTTTTTTTTGGTACCAGGGATTGAACTCAGGGGCACTTGACCACTGGGCCACATCCCCAGCCCTTTTTTGTATTTTATTAGAGACAGGGTCTCACTGCGTTGCTAAGTGCCTCGCCATTGCTGAGGCTGGCTTTGAACTCGCAATCCTCCTGCCTCAGCTTCCCAAATGCTGGGATTACAGGAGTGCGCCACCGCGCCCAGCACGTCCCTAAGAACTTTAATAATATATTTCCTTTTACAAAGTTTGGATGCAATATAAAAATGTGTTCAATTGCTTAAATAATAGTGAGATATTAACAGATTCAATGTATAGTAAATTATAAGTTAAAAATAATAATAATAAGTTGAAAAATAATAAGTTAATAAACAGTCAATTCAATTTTTTAAATTTATTTTTTAATAAAATATTCATTTATTCTAATTTGTTATATATGATGGCAGAATGAATTAATTTCATATTACACATGTAGAGCACAATATTTCAAGTCACTGGTTGTACACAAAGTATTTTCACACTCTTCATGTCTTCATATATGTACTTAGGGTAATGATGTCTAACTCATTCCACCATCTTTCTAACCCCTATGCCCTCTCTTTTCCCCTCCCTTCCCTTTGTCCTATCTAAAGTTCTTCCATTCTTCCCATGCTGCATGCCCCCCATCACCACATGAGTCAGCTTCCTCATATCAAAAGACAAACATTTGGCGGCCTTTGGTTTTTTGGCATTGGCTAAATTCACTGAACATTATATTCTCTAACTCTATCCATTTACCTGCAAATGCCATGATTTTATTCTGTTTAAATGTTGAGTAATATTGTGTATATACACCAAAGTTTCCCTATTCATTCATCTATTAAAGGGCATCTGGGTTGGTTCCACAATTTACCTATTGTGAATTGTGCTGCTATAAACATTTATGTGCCTGTGTCCCTGTAGTATGCTGTTTTTAAGTCCTTTGAGTATAAAAAGAGGAATGGGATAGCTGGGTCAAATGGAGGTTCCATTCCAAGTTTTCTAAGGAACCTACATACTGCTCTCCAGATTGGTTGCACCAATTTGCAGTCCCACCAGCAATGTATGAGTGTGCCTTTTCCCCCACATCCTCTCCAACATTTATTGTTGTTTGTATTCTTTTTTTTTTTTTTGTGGTACCGGGGATTGAACTCAGGGGCACTCGTCCACTGGGTCACATCCCCAGCCCTTTTTTGTATTTTATTTAGAGACAGGGTCTCACTGAGTTGCTAAGTGCCTCGCCACTGCTGAGGCTGGCTTTGAACTCGCGATCCTCCTGCCTCAGCCTCCCAAAGTGCTGGGATTACAGGCGTGAGCCACCGCGCCCGGCTCTGTTGTTTGTATTCTTGATACCTGCCATTCTGACTGGAGTGAGATGAAATCTTAGAATTGTTTTGATTTGCATTTCTTAATTGCTAGAGATATTGAACGTTTTTTCATATATTTGTTGATTGATTGTATATCCTTTTCTGAGAAGTGTCTGTTCAGTTCCTTGGTCTATTTATTGACTGGGTTATTTGCTTTTTTAGTGTTAAGGTTTTTGAGTGTTTTATATATCCTTGAGGTTTATGTTCTATCAGGTGTGTTTGTGGTAAAGATTTGCTCCCATTCTGTATGTTCTCTATTCACCTCATGGATTGTTTCTTTTGCTGAGAAGAACCTTTTTAGTTTGAATATATTACATTTATTGATTATTGATTTCATTATGCTTTAGGAGTCTTGTTGAAGAAGTTTGGTCCTAATTCAACATGATGGAGATTTGGGCCTACTTTTTCTTCTATTAGGTGCAAGATCTCTGGTTTAATTCCTAGGTCCTTGATCCACTTTGAGTTGAGTTTTGTGCATGGTGAGAGAGAGAGGTTCAATTTCATTTTGTTACATGTGGATTTCTCATTTTCTCAGCACTATTTGTTGAAGAAACAATCTTTTCTCCAATATATGTTTTTGACACCTTTGTCTTATATGAGATAACTGTAATTACGTGGGTTTGTCTCTGTGTCCTCTATTCTGTACCATTGGTTTACAGGTCTATTTTGGTGCCAATACCATGCTTTTTTTTGTTACTATTGCTCTGTAGTGTGTGTGTGTGTGTGTGTGTGTGTGTGTATTGTTTTAAAATTTCTTGTCCAATTTTCTCTGTAGGGGGGAGAAAGATCTATAAAGGCACTCATCTGTGTCTACTTTTTAAAAATATTTTTAAATTTTTATTCTAATTTGTTCTACATGTTTGCAGAGTGAAATTCATTTCATATTACATATAAAGAGCACAATTTTTAAGTTGCTGGTTATATATAAAGTATTTTTACAACAATTTTTGTCTTCATACATGTACTTAGGATAATGATGTCTAACTCATTCTACCATTATTCCTATCCCCTCCCCCCTCACTCCCCTCTCTTTGTTCTATTTAAAGTTCTTTCATTCCTCTCATCCCCCTTCCCTTGCCTTTATATGTCAGTGTTTCCATAACAAAGAGATCATTTGACCTTAGGTTTTTGGGGATTGGCTAACTTCACTTATTTCAAGGTCTGGAATGGTAATGCCACCAACTTCACTCTTCTTGCTAAGGAGTGCTTTGGCTATTCTGGGTCTCTTATTTTTCCAGATGAATTTCATGATTGCTTTTTCTATTTCTATGAGAGATGTGATTGGGATTTTGATTGGGATTGCATTGAATCTGTATAATGCTTTTGGTAGTATGGTCATTCTGGCAATATTAATCCTACCTATCCAAGAACAAGGGAGATCTTTCCATCTTCTAAGGTCTTCTTTAATTTCTCTCTTTAGTATTCAGTAGTATGCAGTGTATAGGTCTTTCACCTTTTTTGTTAAGTTGATTCCCAAGTTTTTTTTTTTTTTGTTTGTTTGTTTTTTGTTTTGTTTTGTTTTGTTTTGTTTTTTTGAGGCTATTGTGAATGAAGCGGTTTTCCTAGTTTTTCTTTTTGAGGATTTGTCACCGAAGTACAGAAATGCTTTTGGTTTATGGCATATCACTCTATTTGCTGAATTTATTTGTTAGTTCTGGAAGATTTCCGGTGGAATTTATGGGTCTTCTAGGTATAGAATCATATTGTCAGTGAATAGTGATAATTTGAGTTCTTCTTTTCCTATCCCTATTCCTTTAATTTTTTTCATCTGTCTTATTGCTCTGGCTAGAGTTTCAAGGACTATGTTAAAAACAATTTGTGAAAGAGGGCATCCCTGTCTTGTTCCAGTTTTCAGAGGGAATGCTTTTAATTTTCTCCATTTAGAATGATGTTGGCCTGGGGCTTAGCATAGATAACTTTTACAATGTTGAGATATGTTCCTGATATCCCTAGTTTTTCTAGTGTTTTGAACATAAAGGGGTGGTGTATTTTGTCTAACTCTTTCTCTGCATCTATTGAAATGATCATGTAATTTTTATCTTTGAGGCAATTGATGTGATGAATTACAATTATTGATTTCCATATGTTGATCCAACCTTGCATCCTTGGGATGAATCCTACTTGATCGTGGTGCGCTATCTTTTTGATATGTATTTGTATTTGATTTGCCAAAATTTTATTGAGAATTTTGGCATCTATATTCATTAGAGATATTGCTCTGATGTTTTCTTTCTTTGATGTGTCTTTGTCTGGTTTTGAAATCAGAGTGATATTGGTCTCATAGAATGTGTTTGAAAGTGTTCCTTCTTTTTCTATTTCATGAAATATAGTTTGAGGAGTATTGGTGTTAGTTCTACTTGAACTTGGCTTTGTGTCCATCAGGTCCTGGGCTTTTCTTTGTTGGTAGGCTTCTGATGGTGTCTTCTATTTCCTTGATTGAAAATGATCTGTTTAAGTTGTGTATATCATCCTGATTTAGTTTGGGCATATTATATGCCTCTAGAAAGTAGTTGATGCCTTTGATATTTTCTATTTTATTAGAGTACAAGTTTTCAAAATAATTTCTAATTATCTTCTGTATTTCTGTAGTGTCTGTCATGATATTTCCTTTTTCATCATGGATGTTAGTAATTTGAGTTTTTTTTTTTTTTTTCTCTCCTTCTCTTTGTTAGCATGGCTAAGGGTTTGTCAATTAATTTATTTTTTTCAAAGAATGAACTTTTTGTTGTGTCAATTTTTTCATTTGTTTCAATTTTATTAATTTCAGCTCTGATTTTAATTATTTCCTGTATTTTACTGCTTTTGGAGTTGATTTGTTCTTCTTTTTCTAGTACTTTGAGATATAATGTTAGGTCATTTATTTTTTTATTATTTATTTTTAACCTATTTTGTTATACATGCTTGCAGAGTGCAATTCATTTCATATTACATAAAAAGCGCACAATTTTTCAAGTTGCTGATATTACATAAAGTATTTTCAGAACAATTGTGTCTTCATACATTTTCTTAGGGTAATGATGTCTACCTCAATTTACCTTTATTCCTATTCCCTTACCCCTACCCCTCCCTTCCCCTCCCCCCCTTTGTTCTATTTAAAGTTTCTCCCTTCCTCTCATCCCCCCCCCTCCCTTGCCTTTATAAGTCAGTATATTCATAGCAGAGAGATCATTCGACCTTTGGTTTTTTTGTCATTGGCTAACTTCACTTAGCATTATTTTCTCCAGCTCCATCCATTTACCTGCAAATGCCATGATTTTATTATCTTTTAGTGCTGAGTAGTGTTCCATTGTGTATATATAGCAAAGTTTTCCTATACATTCATCTGCTGATGGGCATTGGGGTTGGTTCTACAATCTAACTATTGTGAATTGTGCTGCTATAAACATTGATGTGGCTGTGTCCCTGTAGTAAGCTGTTTTTAAGTCTTTTGAGTATAGACCAAGGAGTGGGATAGCTGGGTCAAATGGTGGTTCCATTCCAAGTTTTCCTAGGAATCTCCATACTACTTTATAGATTGGCTTCACCAATTTGCAGTCCCACCAGCAATGTAAGAGTGTGCCTTTTTCCCCACATCCTCATCAGCATTTATTGTCGTTTGTGTTTTTGATAGCTGCCATTCTGACTGGAGTAAGATGAAATCTTAGAGTTGTTTTGATTTGCATTTCTCTAATTGCTAGAGATGTTGAACTTTTTCATGTATTTGTTGATTGATTGTCTATCATCTTCTGAGAAGTGTCTATTTAATTCCTTGGCCCATTTATTGGTTGGGTTATTTGTTTGTTTGGTGTTAAGGTTTTTGAGAGCTTTATATATCCTTGAAGTTAGTGTTCTATCTGGTGTGTTTGTGGTAAAGATTTTCTCCCATTCTGTATGTTCTCTATTCACCTCACTTGAAGGAGCCCTAATTAGGAAGGTCTGTTGTAGCTAGCTGGAAGCCATAAGTTCCACCTGATATGTATGTGACGCACCTGTAGGCACCCGCAAACCTGAAGGTATATAACCGGGTGAAAGCGGTCCGAGTTAGGAGAACGGAGAATTCAGTCAGCCGGGCAGTCACTCGGTCGGTCAGAAGAATCAGAGCGGCCAGAACGTAGGCAGAGCGGTTACAGAAGAGAAACCAGATAGAAGACAGAAGAGAAACCAGATAGAAGAAGTAATGACTGGTCAGAGTTAGGCCGAGGCTCCTGAGGAAGACAGAAGACAGAAGAAAGAAGAAGGAAGAAAGAAGAGAGAAGAAAGAAGCTCTAATCTTTCTCTAAGCTAAGCTCTATCTTTCTTTCTCTCTAAGACTCTAAGGAAGAAAGAAGAAGGAAGAAAGAAGAGAGAAGAAAGAAGCTCTAATCTTTCTCTAAGCTAAGCTCTATCTTTCTTTCTCTCTAAGCTCTCGCTTTAATCTTTCTCTCTAAAAATCTTTCTTTCCCTCTCTAAGCTCTAAGAAGTTCTATCTTTCTAACTAAGACTCTAAGCTAAGAAGAAGCTCTATCTTTCTTTCTCTCTAAGACTCTAAGAAGACAAGAAGAAAGTAGAAAAGCTCACTCTAATCTTTCTCTCTAAAAATCTTTCTTTCCCTCTCTAAGCTCTCTCTAAGAAAGTAGAAGTAAAAGTAGTAAAAGCTTAACTCTGCCTCCGAGAGTTTTTCCTCCCGGTTTTTCGGTACCAGGTAGCTTACACTCACTAATTGTTTCTTTTGCTGAGAAGAACCTTTTTAGTTTGAATCCATCACATTTATTAATTATTGGTTTTAATTCTTGCGCTATAGGGGTCTTATTGAAAAAGTTTGGTCCTAATTCAACATGATGGAGATTTGGGCCTACTTTTTCTTCTGTTAGGCACAAGGTCTCTGGTTTAATTCCTAGGTCCTTGATCCACTTTGAGTTGAGTTTTGTGCATGGTGAGAGAGAGAGGTTTAATTTCATTGTGTTACATGAGAATTTCTAGTTTTCCCAACACCATTTCTTGAAGAGGCTGTCTTTTCTCTAATGAATGTATTTGGCACCTTTGTCTAATATAAGATAACTATAGGTGTGTGGGTTAGTCTCTGTGTCTTCTAAGTCATTTACTTGTTGACTTTTTCTTCTTTAAAGGAATTAATTCCATGCAATGAACTTTCCCCTTAGAACTGTCTTCATAGTGTTTCAGAGATTTTGATTTTTTGTATCAATGTCCTCATTTACCTCTAAGAATTTTTTAATCTCCTCCTTGATATCCTTTGCAACCCATTGTTCATTCAATAGCATATTATTTATTTTCCAGGTGTTGGAGTAGCTTTTATTTTTTATTTTATCATTGATTTCTAATTTCATTCCTTTGTGGTCTGATAGAATGCAGTGTAGTATCTCTACTTTTTTGTATTTACTAAGAGTTGCTTTGTGGAATAATGTATGTTCTATTTTAGAGAAGGACCCATGTGCTGCTGAAAAGAAAGTGTATTTGCTTGTTGATGAATGAAATATTCTATATATGTCAGAGTCTAAGTTATTGATTGTATTATTGAGTTCTAGTTTCTTTGTTTAGCTTTCGTTTGGAAGATCTATCCAGTCATGAAAGAGGTGTGTTAAAGTCACCCAGAATTATTGTGTTGTGCTCTATTTGACTCTTGAACTTGAGAAGAGTTTGATTTATGAATATAGATGCTCCATTGTTTGGGGCATATATGTTTATAACGGTAATGTCTTGTTGGTGTATGTTTCCCTTAAGTACTATGAAATGTTCATCTTTATCCCTTTTGATTAACTTTGGCTTGAAGTCTATTTTATTTGATATGAGGATGGAAACCCCTGCTTGTTTACACAGACCATGTGAATGGTATATTTTATCCCAACATTTCACCTTCAGTCTGTGGACGTCTTTTCCTATGAGTTTCTTAAAGGCAGCATATTGTTGGGTTTTTTTTTAAATCCAATCTATCAGTCTATGCCTTTTGATTGGTGAGTTTAGGCCATTAACATTCATGGTTATTATTGAGACATGATTTGTATTTCTTATCATTTTTGTTTGTTTTTTGGTATTTAACTTGACTTGGTTTCTTCTCTGGTTAGCTTTTCCTTTATTGTAGTTCTTCCCTTTCCAGATTTTCATTTTTTTATTTCCTCCTTGTGAAATATTTTGCCAAGAGTGTTCTGTAGTGCAGGCTTTCTCACTTTAAATTCTTTTAGCTTTTGTTTATCATGGAAGCTTTTTATTTCATCTTCAAATCTGAAGCTTAATTTTGCTGGATATAAGATTCTTGGTTGGCATCCATTATCTTTCAGAGGTTGGTATATGTTGTTCCTATTAGCTTTGAGGGTCTGGGTTGAAAAAAATGCTGAGATCCAAATTGGTCTTCCCTTACATGTAATCCAATTTTTCTCTCTTGCGGCCTTTAAAATTTTATCATTATTATGTATGCTATGCATTTTCATTATAATGTGTCTTGGTGTAAATCTGTTGTAATTATGTACATTTGGTGTCCTATAGGCCTATTGTATTTGATTTTCCAATTCATTCTTCAGGCTTGGGAAATTTTCTGATATTATTTCATTGAAGAGATTGTACATTCCTTTGATTTAAATCTCTGATACCTTTCTGTATCCCAATAAATCTTAAATTTGGTCTTTTGATGGTATCCCATAAATCTTGGATATTCTGTTCATGGTTTCTTACCATCTTCACTGTGAGGTCAACTTTATTTTCAAGATTTTATATTTTGTCTCCATTGTCTCCTAGATCTGTCTTCCAAGTGATCTAGTCTGTTGGTGATGCTTTCTATTGAGTTTTTTATTTGGCTTACTGTTTCTTTCATTTCAAGGATTTCTGGGGGGTGGTTGTTTTGTTTTGTTTTGTTTTTTTTTCAGAATCTCTCTCTCTTTCTTGAAGTAATCTCTTGCTATCTATATTTATTCACTTATCTCTTGTTGGAGTGATTGATTGATTTTTGCCTGTATTGCTCACTTAAGTCATTCTTTAATTCCCAGGTCATTTTAGTTATGTATATTCTGAACTCCTTCTATGACATTTCATCTACTTTGCTATAAATGTATTGTATTGTTGTAGTATCTTGGTTTGTTTGGGGCACTTTCCTCCCTTGTTTTTTCATGATATATATGTGACTTCCTCTCTTGTAGTATAGATCTGAAGTATTATAGCTTCTGCCCTATTGTTTTATAGTGTCCCTACAGGTTACCAATACTTCACCTTTAAGGGGGAGATCAAATATTACAGCACTCAATGTACCCAGTGTGGCAGCCAGAGATCAGTTAGCTTCTATTTTTACATTTATAGTTTTGTCACTATAATCAGAAAAGATGAGTTCATTTAGCTTCTACCACATAGTAAATAGGTTTGCATAATTGTTACAGTCTCTAATGGTAGAAGTGGGGGCTAGGGGGTTGGCTGAGATATTTATGAGGTAGGATGTGAGAATATAGGGGTATTAGATTATATGACTAGTGAAAGGGTAATCATAAGAAGTTGGCTGTTAGTAGGAGAAACAAGAGATAGGCAACCCCATGCAAGACTCCTTGCTACCTCAGCAACAGGATAACTGTTGGCACCCCTAGTAGAGATACCTATGGTGCAGCATTGTCCACAGGGACCTTGGTGAAATCTTACCATGTCCTTATTCTTGTCCCTTAATAGAAGCGGCAGTATCTCAGTTTTGTGGGGGGCGGCAGCCTCAAGCCTATATGTACCCTGATGTTGGGTGTGGAAATATGCTTTGGTGAATAAGGGACCCTAGCGCGAGGTGCCTCTCTCATCGCGGGTGCAGGGCCAGCCTCTCTCTGCTCAGGCGTGGTGTGCCTCTCCACGCGCGTGGGGGGGTGGGGTGGGCATCTCTCCAGGTGGTGAGGCTGTGGGGCAGTGGGGCCGGCCTCTCTTTAGATCGCCAGGCCGTGGGCTCAGTTCCATTTTATAATATTCCCTGCAACTATTTCAAGGCACTATGGTCCACCTTTCTTATTTGAAAGAGAGAGAGAGAGAGAGAGAGAGAGAGAGAGAGGAAAGAAAAAGAAAGAAAAAATGCAATGTAGAGTTGAATTTTTTATCCAGTTCAACTTTTCTACTTTGAACATTGTATATACAGCAGGAAAATCATTTTGAGGATATAATTGAAAAACACAGGTGCAGATATATTTTTGGTACCTTTTCTGACTTGTAATGAAAGTCACTCATTTACAAATCTTTTCTTCGGATTCTTTTAAACTTGTTGCTAATAGAAACACAAACCAACAGAACAAATTATTCATAGTTAATTGGGATGTATTATTAACAGGGTGTATAACACCTGTCTTTATTTTTAAGGTGCTTTACTAAAATATCAGTATAAATATTCAAACTCCTAAATCAGATGTTTTTAGCAACTATTGTCAAAGATAGACCCTGCAAAACATGGAGGAACCTTGTGAAACTCCAAATGCATCCACCCAAAACTCTTATGGTGACAGCATATAGTAGTGGTGTGCATGGGGTCCTGATTTTCCTGATGTGTCTCACTTAACTTTAAAGTAATCATTGATAAAAGGTAGAGAGCAGAGAGTCTTCAGAGTAGCTCAGAGATTGGTTGGCAAAGCTGGGTCAGACCAGAAGTTTCCAAATCAGAAGCAAGACATGCTTGCTGGATGGACAAAGACCCTGGAGGTAAACCCAACTGCAGAGTACCAGAAACTGCTGAGCCAAGGAGGCAAGTCTTTAGCAGGCTGCAGCGAGAAACCTGGAACAGACAGTAGCTTTCTTCACATAATTTGTTCATTTGCTGACCAATATCTATTGAAAATCCACAGTAAGCAAGCACTGCGTTAGGTATAATAGTGATTGAAGCAAAAAGTCCCTGCCCTCAAGGGATTTATATTCCAGGATAAAGAATAGACATTGATTAAATAACTCTATTAGTGTATCATGAATGTGAAATGAGATCATAGTTTTCAAGGAAAAAGCCATAGGTAAATAAGACCCATGTGATTTAAAAAAAAAAAAAAAAAAAAAAAAAAAAAAAAAAAAAAAAAAAAAACTAGTCTACACAAGGGAGAAGAAAATAGAATAAGTGATGCCCAATCAATTAGCTTCTCAGAGGGTTAAATTTCAGTTCTGGCAAGATAATCACAGCTTACACAGTTATTTCTATGAAGAAATGAGAAACAAATTACAAAAGTTTTGATACTATTTGTCCATATATGAAGCAACATTCATGCTACAATCCTGAGAGCCAGATTAGCAGTCCTCAAAATCAGATTGAGTGGGTCCAAAATAAGGCTTTGTCTCTTCTCTACAATGTGACCTTGATCAGTTCAATTGTCTGTGCTTCAGTTTTCTTACATTTCTGAAGTATCAAGCATTATTATCTGCCTCCCAGAATTAATACATCTTACATATGAAAATGCTTATTAAGAGTGTTGGACGTTGGGGGAGAATGGAAGAAACATCAGTCACTGTTATACCAGGACAGTGCACCTATCCACTCCCCCATGATTTAGTCAGTTTTTTTCACTGCTGTGACTAAAAGGACCCGACCAGAACAACTGTAGAGGAGGGAAGGTTTATTTAGGGGCTCATGATTTCAGAGGTCTCAGTCCTTAAGTGGCTGGCTGCATTCCTCAGGGCTCAAGGTGAGGCAGGACAACATGGTGAAAAAGGTTGACAAAGTGAAGCAGCTCACAAGATGATCAAGCAGCAGCAGAGAGAGAGAGACTCCACTCTCCAGATACAAAATATATACCACACAGCCACGCCCCTAATGAACCACTTCCTCCAGCCACACTCCACCTGCCTCAGGTTACCACTCAGTTAATCCCATCAGGGATTAATTCACTGATTGTGTTAAGGCTATGGCCCAATCATTTCTCCTCCAAACCTTCTTGCATTGTGTCACATATGAGATTTTGAGGGGACACCACATCTAAACCATAACACCCCAGTTACTGAGAAAGTGAGCTATAAATAGTTGATAGTTGCACTTCTCTGAAAACTGCTTCAAGGGCTGGAAATTCAGCTCAACTAAAAATGAGTCAATTTGCCCTAATATGGGGTACAAAAGCCTACCCCAACCTGTAGTGTGATGATTCTGTAGTGCCAGTCATACCTCAGTGCTCCCTGCAGGAGCAAACTAAGGCCACTTCTTTCCCTGGCTTCTTCCCCAGTCCTATCCTACTCTCTCACAATATCTTTGCAGAGGACTCTCAATAAGTCACCTATGCAAAAAGCCACTTTCAGTCTCTGCTTCTTAGGAACCTGACAAGAGAATTTGAATAATTATTGTTGATCTCTTCTTTCTCTGAGGCTTCATATTTCTTTTTGGCAAACTAAGAGCTCACCTCAGTTGTCTTCCATAGAAATAGGTCTTTGCTCTCTGAGAGTTTCACACTTGGTACACAGCCAGTGCCTTTTTCGGTTCCTACGGATGGTGTGTTTGTTCATTAGTTTACTCCTGTGACTGCAAGCCATGCCAGACAACAACCTCCACAAAAAGTAAATGTATATCACTCTGATTTTATGTGTCACCAGGTCTTACATATAATGACTCAGCAACCCAATTTGGTCTACTTGATTATAACATGCTGATTATAACAAGCAGATTACTACAAAATCAGAAACAAATCTCCCATATAAAGACATGAACTGAGCACAATTTCACTTTTGAGCTTAATGTAGAGACATTTCCTAGTCACCCTACTGACTTATCTGTTCTTTTAGAGTTTCCTGATGCTGCCTTTGGGTTGTGGCTCCCTCATTCCTATACACCTTTACAACAGACTTTACAATCTGATTCTGCAACAAGTTGAGAAACAAATTAAACAAGAAACAACAGAAATCCTTTAGACAGGAAGAAAATTACTAAGCATGAAATTCTCCACAGAAGGTCATTATATTCTTAAAATACAGCTTAAAGCACTCCATCTCTGATGCACTCACATTCACCACAGTGATCATTTGATGCTGAGGTCCAACCAAGACAAAAATATTCAGGGAGTAATTCTGCAACCAGTGACTAACACTGAATTATTTCATAATATAGGCTGAATAAACATTAGTGAATTGTTTTAAATAAAGAGATATGTGCAAATGAACCAGTTGCCTGATGGAATTCTATCTCTGAAGAAATGACTGCAGAAGGAGTCTGAACTCAGAAAAATTCACAAACTAGACAGTCAGCTCCTACGTGATTGGGAATGTCCTGCATATGCATGCATTATTTACATAAAGCATCTCCTAGCTACAACTGTAAGAAGTGAATCTGCAATGCTCATCTACCATATCCACTTGTATGTGCCAATGGAATATCTGATGTAATAAAATAGAAATTTCTCAGTATCTCACTGTCAAATTCAACATATTTATATTCATGCTTAGTGGGACTAAGACTTGTTTTTCTTAGTCTTGTTCTTTGTAAAACTAGGAGAAAACCCATTTAGTCACTAAGTCTGAATATCCTGTTGATTAGCTAAAAGAAGAGAAAAACATGTCAAATTGAGCATTTTCTTTTGTAATATCAAAATTCAGATAAAAAATGAATAACATCTTTAACAACAAGGGAATAGACTAGCAGGAATGTATGTTGAATATTGATTTGTCCAAATAATTTAAATTATAATATCTAATCTGCAAAATATGAATTTTTTAAAGCAAACATGGTCACATACCCCCCCCCCCCCCCCCCCCCCCCCCCACCCCCAAAAACCAATTTTCCTGAGTAATAGAAAATAGCACATGAAATAACTATCTTTTAACAAATAATGGAATAGTGTATGCATGTATATGTACATGTGTGTGTAAATAGCAGTACACACGTTGACAACAAATAAAATATGTAAGAATTTTATTCTGTGGAAGTTTACTACAGGACATATTTTAGTGGATAATTGTAAGAAGAGTATGAATAGTGCTCCATTATTCTCTCTGCTAAAAATGTCATAACAAAACAGTGAGAAGCACTTATTCCCTCCTAATTAAAGGCCACATGCTGCCTCTGCAGTAATCACAGATCTCATTAGTGCCCCAGTGAAGGTTTTGGTATCAATCACCTTAAGTAGAGAATTTGTGTAGTCCCGTGTGTTCTATGTGTTTGCATCTTTTAGTTGCAAATAAATTCTTTGACTGCAATTTGATTTGCAGGAATTGGAGTTAGCACTTGGTATGTGAAAGATTTTTTTTTTTCCCTGAGAAATAAGAGGTGGGGACAGTTAGACAGTGGTAAGCCCAGGTAAGACAGTAAGATATGTCTTATTCTTGATATGTAATTTGTTATCTTTTCCATAAACAACCCACCATAAGAAATTGGGTGTGGTGTTTAAAGCATTTATAAATAACTCTTGTTAGATCTATATCATCCTTTCTCTACTGATAGTCTTCCTGTTCCATAAAGGAGAAGATAAGCAAAGATTTAAAAATATGTACTGGCCATGGGTTCTGTGCCTGAAAGTGACGGCCTTACCCTGCTAACTTTAGGTCAGATGTACACTAGGGGAGTTAAGTGGGGGAATGGAAGCCATTACCCAGAATAGTGATATGTTAAATAATATATAAAATTTTTATTCACTGTCTTAAGTAAATACAGTCTAGTGCACACATTTTAATAACAGATTATGAGAACATTTTGAACATATTTTAAATACTATTTGATAATAAATGGGGTTATAAATTTATATATTTGACTTTTTTAATCTTACTTAATTTTTTTTAATATTTATTTATTTGCTTTAGCTGTATACAATGCGTTTATTTTTACGTGGTGCTGAGGATCGAACCCAGGCGCTCTACCGCTGAGCCACAACCTCAGCCCCTATATTTGACTTTTGTATTAGACTGTGAGCTTCTAGAAGGTAGGGACTATCTAATTCAACTTTGTTTTTTAAAAAAATACTTATCAGGAGCTGGAGTTGTAGCTCAGCAGTAGAGCACCTGCCTCACATGTGTGAGGCACTGGGTTTGATTCTCAGCACCACATATAAATAAGTAAATAAAATAAAGGTCCATCAACAACTAAAAAATATTTTAAAAAAAAAAATTTTTTTAAATACATATCACTGTTTTCCCTTGAGTGAAGTTTATATGACATATGTTCTGCATAAATGTTTATTGAAGTAAGTATATTTCACTCTATATGACAGGCTCCAGAGTGACCTCCAGTGATTCTTACTTCCTGGTGTTCATATCTTCATCCTATCTCCTTCATAGAGTGGAAAGGTGATGGTAGTACACTCTAATGAAAAGTTATGTTTTATGTGACTGTCCTACACGTGGAATGAGACTCTCTCCTTCCTAGTTTGATGAGATGAACAGCTATATTGGAAAATTTCATGTGACAAGAGAATGGTGGGTAGACTCCAGATGACAGCCAACACAGTACCACTCATTCATATGCCAAAAGTCACCAAACATGCATTTCTGGATATTTGTTAAAAAAAAAAAGCTTAGAACTTAATCAAATATCTTGTTTTATGGCTAAATTAATTTTGGCCCTTCTTGAGAAATGAAGTTATGAATCTTAGACATTTTAGAGTGTGGGGTCCAGAATTTGTAATCACATACTCACAAGAACCACCCACAGAATATAAACAAAAGAAGTAGGCCAGGTAGAGGAAGGCAGAGTTGTACCAGGGTTGCATAAACATGACCACCTTTCAGCTTCAACAAGGCGCTCAGTAAGGATCTTCAAGGGGAAGATCATTTACTTCAAAATGAGGTTGCTTGTTTTTCCCCTTTGTCTGAATCATATGCCCTCCACTAACTAAGTGAATATCAAAAACTGCAACTCCAGGTTAATTTAAAAGTTGGTGGCATATGACTTGGATTTCAGTAGGTCTTATCATTCAGTGATAATTACCTAGGTGTGACAATGTGGATATCAATAATATTGTGTCCTTGGTAATCAATGATATATACATTCATGTGACATGAGTTACGCAAACTGACTAGTAGAATGCTTAATAGAGTAGAAGATTTAAAAAGGTAAGAAATACATCAGTAGCTGCTTTTTTTCCCTTAAGAAAACTCTGTGGACTTTTAGAAGTGCATTATATAGCTCTGTTTATTTAACATAATATTGAAAAGTTTGAAAATGCAGCTGAATCAATATTTATACCAATTGAAGAATGGCAAAATAGTCACTTTAAAATAGTGATAAAAAAGATTGGAATTTGGCCTTGGGGTACATTATGGGACTTATCACCTTTACTCTGATAAACCCATATTATAGGGATGAGTCACTAGGTAGCTTTAGAGATAAAGGGAAAGTATATAGAGGTATAATAATTCAATAGATTAAACACCTGCCATTCATTTTGGGACTAATGACATTTCCTTTGAAGAAATCTCTGTTTCATCCAAGTTTCTGGCACATTCTCCTTGTCTTATACACACACACACACACACACACACACACACACACCCCAGTTTGGAAAAATTAATTATTTTACTTTAGACATTAAAAAGCAAAAGCAATCTAGTGCAGAAAGGCTTTTTGGAAAAGAAATTAACAACTATTTGCATACTTTTACTTTTCTTTTTTTAAAATTTTTTTTAAATTTATTTTTTATTTATAATAGCAGTACGTATTACAATTCTGCAGGAGCCCTGTTTGGGGAGATAGCTAAGATTGCGGTTGACTATTGGGCCATAGACATTTTTGGGCATTTCCGCCTTCCGTAGTCTCACGGAACTTGGTCTGGGATCTCGCGGGACTTGGTCGAGGATCTCGAGAGATTTGAACGGTGACTCAGCAGATCGAGCTAGCGCCATTGCTGCTCGGGCGCATGGGAAGAGACCAGAGAGAGAAAGACAGGGTTATCGCTATTGTATAGATATATTGTAGTTTCTTGTAAGATTAAAGAATATTTTCGTCTCCATCCTGTCTCTGGACTCCTTCCCGCGGCGCTGCCGTTCCAGGCTGCAATCCCTTTCCGGCGACAACAGTTGGTGGCCCGTACGGGGATTTCAGCACGGCAGGTAAGAACTGAGAAACCTCGCAGGAGTCTCTAGTCAGAGCGGTTAAAATGGGTTCAAAAATAAGTAAGACCCAAGTGTACGAGGCTCTTGATGAATTCTTTGATATAGATGAGTCTGTCGTTAGTGAGGAGGATTTAGAAAACAGTGAAGGCTATCATGAAAGCGTTGATTCTGCTGAGTCAACTAAGACCAGTAAGGAGAGTATTAGAAGCGTCCCCAAAATGACAAAGATCCGAGATGCTAAAGCTATTCAAGATTTATTAGAGATACTTCAAGGATACATGGTCTCAATTGAACCTGGGACTCAGGATGTTACTGAGTCAGTTAGGACCAATGAGAGTAGTAGTAGTGAGGAGGAATTAACTAAAGGTGATTTTGAGAAAATGAACAAAAGGAAATCAAGGAAGACCAAGATAAGGGATCATCAAGTGGAGGAACTTGTGTCCTCTACTCCCCCATGGGTGAAATCGATTACAGAAAATATGAAGGGTATCACTAGGCGTTTGCATACCCTAGAAACAGAAATAAAAAAGTCTTTCTGAGCGCTTATGTGCTCTCGAGGGTAACTCACAGATACGTTGGGAACTGCCAGTATTTGAACATGAAAATGGACAGAGGGGCCACCAGCCAGTAGATTTCAAAACAATAAAAAATCTCAAAGAGGCAGTAATGATTTATGGACCCCAAGCTCCTTTCACGTTGAGTATACTGGAGTCCCTTAACACCTTTAGCTTAACCCCGCAGACTGGAAACGTCTATGTAAAGCAACATTAAGTTGGGGGACAATACTTGGTTTGGCGATCGCAATTTCAAGAACTTTGTATAGAAACAGCTAAAAGAAACGCAGATGCAGGATTTGGAGACCATAATATAGAAATGATCACAGGAGAAGGGCAATTCGCAGACGTACAGGATCAAAAATATTATACCCCAGGAGTATATGCTCAGATAAACGCAGCTGCCTTAAAGGCATGGAAAACTGTACAAGGACCTGGGGATCTACAAGGTAGCTTGTCCAAAGTAATTCAAGGACCTAATGAACCATATGCTGAATTTGCTGATCGACTTTTGAGAACTGCAGGTAGAGTTTTTGGAGACATTGATCAAGTTATGCCATTAGTTGTCCAATTAGCATACGAAAATGCTAATAAGTATTGCCAGGAAGCCATCAGGCCATGGAAAAATAAAAAGGATCTTTCCATATATATACAATTATGTAAAGATATAAATGATGCCTTTGTCACAGGGAATATGATTGCAGCAGCTGTGAGAGATGCTGCCCCTCAAAATTTTACAAGAGCTCAACATAGACATTATAATCAATCAGGCTATTCTAGGCAAAATTATCATAATCAATCAGGCTATTCTAGGCAAAATCCTAAAAGAGAAATAAGACCAAATTCATACCGTTGCTCCAGGTTGCTGCCCCAGGTGTAAGAAAGGAAATCATTGGGCCAATAAATGCTATTCAAAATTTGACATCCATGGAAATCCTTTGTTCAGGAATTCAAAAAACGGGGCACGGGGCCCAATGCCCCGGGGCCCACAAATGTACGAGGCATTGGAGGAGGAGTATCCTCAAGCATCCACTCAGATGCTTCCCCGACACAATCCCTATTACCCATCCACTCCCTCACCAGAGGAACAGGAGGAAATGCAGGATTAGACCTCTGTTCCACCGCCCGAATAGTGTTAACACCTGAAATGGGGGTTCAACTGATTCCCACAGGAGTCAGGGGACCTCTTCCCTCAGGGACTGTAGGACTTATTATCGGGCGAAGTCCAGAGAGCTTATTAGGTTTGCAAGTGACCCCAGGCGTAATAAACTCAGACTATAAAGGGGAAATAAAAATAATGCTTAGCTCACCCCAAAGTATAAGTTCTATTAATCAGGGAGATAGAATTGCTCAGCTGCTCCTCCTTCCAAATTTACATAAGTCATTTAAAATGAATATGCCTCTAAATAGGAACAATAGAGGATTTTGTTCCACTGATTCGAAACCCATGGTTTGCTGGGTTCGGGACTGTACAAGGAGGCCTATGTGTAAAATAAGAAGCCAAGGAATAGAAATGGAGGGTCTTATAGATACTGGAGCTGATTCTTCTATCATTAATTTACGTCAATGGCCCAAACACTGGCCTCTGCAAAAAGCTTCAACCAGTTTAAGAGGCTTGGGATATAATAACCTCCCAGAAAAAAGTGCGGTAATTTTAAAATGGGAGGATGATGAAGGACATAAAGGCACGTTTCAGCCTTATGTTTTACCTAATCTACCGGTTACTTTATGGGGAAGAGATATTTTACAACAAATGGGAGTACACCTTGCAACCAAACCTGCAGGTGTTAAATGTAAAAATCTACAGAGTAATCTTAACCCTATAAGAAATCATCAAAAAGTACAGGGTAAGCTTAACCCTAAAAGAAATCATTATCATATAGGAAAAAGACATTTTTCTTCGGGGCCACTGAGAAAAATAATTTTGAAAATACCATGGCTTTCTGATAAGCCAGTGTGGGTCCCTCAGTGGCCCCTATCTAAAGAGAAATTACAAGCGGCCCACCTACTAGTTCAGGAACAATTAGAAGCAGGACATATAGACCCTTCCACCTCTCCCTGGAATTCCCCCATATTTGTGATCAAGAAAAAAATCAGGAAAATGGCGATTATTACATGATCTTAGACAAATTAATAAAACCATGCAAGTCATGGGCCCTACTCAACCTGGACTTCCGAATCATATAGCTATTCCAAAAAATTTCCATGTTATTAGTCTTGATATAAAGGATTGCTTCTTTTCTATTCCCCTACATCCTCTGGATGCCCCAGGTTTGCCTTTTCAGTTCCTTCTATTAACAATAATGGCCCTGATCAGAGATATCAATGGAAGGTTTTGCCACAGGGAATGGCTAATAGCCCACCATATGCCAAATATATGTGGACAAGGCCATCCAACCCATTAAAAATAAATATCCAAACCTCATGTGTCTACATTACATGGATGATATTTTACTGGCCCACCCTAATCAAAAAATCTTATTTAATATATTCAGTGACGTGGTAGAAAATTTTAAAAAATATGGATTATATATAGCAGAAGAAAAAGTTCAAACCAGATCTCCCATATTATATTTAGGGTTTAAAATCATGGATACTTTTGTTAGATCCCCCAAAATTTTAATAAATAAAGAACATTTAACCACCCTCAATGATTTCCAAAAACTACTGGGAGACATTAATTGGCTTCGCCCTACACTAAACCTCACTACTGGCCAATTAAAACCTTTATTTGATATCCTTCGAGGGGACCCTGATCCATCCTCACCGCGAACATTGACTCCTGATGCTAGGAAAGCTTTAAAGGTAGTAGAAAAAGCCATCGAAGGAGCTCATTGTGACAGATTTGATTTAACTCAACCGCTGATATTGATTATTATTTCTTCACAATATACACCCCACAGGAGTATTTTGGCAACAAGGGCCTTTATTATGGATACATTTGCCTGTCTCTCCTAAAAGCATAATTGAGTCTTATACCTCCATGGTGGCTAAACTTATTCTTCAAGGACTTAAAACTTCTACTAAAATATTTGGCATTCACCCTGCTACTATTATTACTCCCTATTCATCGTCACAGATTGAATATTTATATGCTTCAACGATAATGACTGGGCTATAGCTAGATGCTCTACCTCTGCAAATTTTAATAATCACCTTCCTAAGTCTCCTATATTATCTTTTTGTATTAATCATCCTATTATATTTCCACAGGTAATAAAAAATCAACCTATTCCTAAGGCATTTAATGTATTTACAGATGGGTCCTCAAATGGTACTGCTGCAGTAGTCACTACAAAAGAAAATATGACTTACATAACTGCACACAAATCAGCTCAACTAGTGGAATTGGAAGCTGTGGTAAGAGCTCTGGAAAATTTTAGAGACCAGCCCATAAACATTTTTTCAGATAGCCACTATATTGTACAAGCCGTCCCAAAATTAGAGTTAGCAGGACCAATAGCACCTCATACTCCAGCTTTTAAATTGTTTTATCAAATACAAAAACTTTTGTGGGCAAGAAAAGAACCTCTATTCATAGGCCATATTAGAGCACATACTAATTTGCCTGGCCCCCTCCATGAAAGTAATCAAAAGGCTGATGAACTTACAAAAACAATATTTATACTTTCAGCGCTACAACAAGCTACTTTATTTCATTCCCAGTTTCACGTCAACAGCACCACCTTGCAACGTAGGTTTAAAATCACAAAGGAGCAAGCCAGAACAATTGTAAAAGATTGTAAATCTTGTATGACACATTTGCCCAATCCTCATTTTGGTGTTTAACCCTAGAGGATTAATGCCCAATCATTTGTGGCAGATGGATGTTACTCATGAGCCAAGTTTTGGAAAATTGCGATTTATTCATGTAACCATAGATACATGCTCAGGCATGATTTTTGCTTCCTTACATTCCGGAGAAAAAGTTAAAGATGTCACATCTCATTGTTTACAAGCTTTTGCTGCATTGGGCATCCCCAAAATGCTTAAAACAGATAATGGCCCCGCATATACGTCCTCATCTTTCAAAGAGTTTTGCGCAAAATTCAACATATCCCATAAAACAGGCATCCCATACAATCCTCAGGGTCAGGGCATTATTGAAAGAGCAAACCGCACACTAAAAGTTATGTTGTTAAAACAGAAAGAAGGAAACTGGAAAAATCCTAAGGACAGATTGGCAGTTGCCCTGTTTACCTTAAATTTTTTAACTTTAGACTCTGATGGTTATTCTGCTGGAGACAGACATTGGAACCCACATCAACAACATAAACCTTTGGTTTACTGGAAGGATGTTCTTTCAGGTACATGGAAAGGTCCAGATCCAGTGTTAATTTGGGGGAGAGGATCTGTTTGTGTTTTTCCAAAGCATGAATCCTCTCCAATATGGATACCATCTAGATTAATAAAGCAAGTACCAAATCAAAAGGATCAAGATGAAGTTGTTGAGGAATCAAGATTAATAAAAAAGGTACAAAATCAAGAGGACCATGATGAAGATATGGAATGATTCCCTTAAAAGAGTCCTTCAAAATACGTCACAACTTAAGTGTCATTCCTCCCGGCTGGGACGAAGAGATCTCTCTTTAGTGTGCACACAATTGTATTTTTTTTTTTTCTTTTTATATATGTGTTTATGTCTGTGTATTTGTCTAAATTTCATGTTAATGTGACGTCACAAATATATGTTTGTATGTGCGTCTGTCTGTCCAGTCTGACATCAAAAATAACAAAGCGCTTGTGAATATAATATATATATATTATATATATATATATATATATATATATATATGGATCCAAATAACTCTAATTCATTTAAGTTTAAGAGTATTCAAATTGGGTAAATAATTTAATAAGTGAAGGTACCTTCAATTTTGTTTTTATAGGTGTCCCAGGGATTTCTCTTAAGCGAAAAATATGACTAGGGCTGTATAACCTGATATTTTGGTGTTTTGACATAAGGTTGCTTATTTGTTATTAACTTCATTTGTTTAATAAATGATTAATTTCAATCATTTCAACAGGTAAAGGACTGCTGTGTATGCAGAAACTCGAGAGTTCCAGCTAACAAATTATTTCTCCAAAGTGCTTTTTCTAGTTTTTCTTTAATCTATCTTTAATACAGTAAATACCCTCAGTCTTTCTTTGTTTTGTTCTAAATATGATGTTTTGCCAGCTTATGTTTGTGGGAGCTCAGGCTGCAATGTGTGTGAGCAGAAATCAACTTTAATTTTCTAATCTAATAATTCTATTTTTTAGTTTGACAACTCGCCTCTTGACTCAGTGCTGGAATAGCACTGCCTTTCCTTTAATAATTGATGCTTGAGTCTCTAGGGAGCGGGCCCTGAAGATTTGCCGGTGGCATTGTCTAGACATAAAAAAAAGACGGCTGCTGCTACAGATGCAGGGATCGCGGTCGCTGCAAGCATCCTGCAAGCTGCTGCTCAAATGTCAAACAACCTCACCAGCAGTGTGGCCTCTGCTCTGCATGCATGGGGCCTCCTAGATCTACGTGTTATAACAAGTGGACATTTTGATCTTTCATTGTTTGGGACTTCATGGGACAGTACCTTGGGGGTATTTGTTTAGACAACTCAGTGTGTTACTTGATAGAACTTAGGGCAGCTGATTTGTTTAAAGAATTTGATATGATAGACTGCAGGAGCCCTGTTTTAAAACAAAAGGGGGAGATAGCTAAGATTGCGGTTGACTATTGGGCCATAGACATTTTTGGGCATTTCCGCCTTCCGTAGTCTCACGGAACTTGGTCTGGGATCTCGCGGGACTTGGTCGAGGATCTCGAGAGATTTGAACGGTGACTCAGCAGATCGAGCTAGCGCCATTGCTGCTCGGGCGCATGGGAAGAGACCAGAGAGAGAGAAAAGACAGGGTTATCGCTATTGTATAGATATATTGTAGTTTCTTGTAAGATTAAAGAATATTTTCGTCTCCATCCTGTCTCTGGACTCCTTCCCGCGGCGCTGCCGTTCCAGGCTGCAATCCCTTTCCGGCGACAACAGTTGGTGGCCCGTACGGGGATTTCAGCACGGCAGGTAAGAACTGAGAAACCTCGCAGGAGTCTCTAGTCAGAGCGGTTAAAATGGGTTCAAAAATAAGTAAGACCCAAGTGTACGAGGCTCTTGATGAATTCTTTGATATAGATGAGTCTGTCGTTAGTGAGGAGGATTTAGAAAACAGTGAAGGCTATCATGAAAGCGTTGATTCTGCTGAGTCAACTAAGACCAGTAAGGAGAGTATTAGAAGCGTCCCCAAAATGACAAAGATCCGAGATGCTAAAGCTATTCAAGATTTATTAGAGATACTTCAAGGATACATGGTCTCAATTGAACCTGGGACTCAGGATGTTACTGAGTCAGTTAGGACCAATGAGAGTAGTAGTAGTGAGGAGGAATTAACTAAAGGTGATTTTGAGAAAATGAACAAAAGGAAATCAAGGAAGACCAAGATAAGGGATCATCAAGTGGAGGAACTTGTGTCCTCTACTCCCCCATGGGTGAAATCGATTACAGAAAATATGAAGGGTATCACTAGGCGTTTGCATACCCTAGAAACAGAAATAAAAAGTCTTTCTGAGCGCTTATGTGCTCTCGAGGGTAACTCACAGATACGTTGGGAACTGCCAGTATTTGAACATGAAAATGGACAGAGGGGCCACCAGCCAGTAGATTTCAAAACAATAAAAAATCTCAAAGAGGCAGTAATGATTTATGGACCCCAAGCTCCTTTCACGTTGAGTATACTGGAGTCCCTTAACACCTTTAGCTTAACCCCCGCAGACTGGAAACGTCTATGTAAAGCAACATTAATTGGGGGACAATACTTGGTTTGGCGATCGCAATTTCAAGAACTTTGTATAGAAACAGCTAAAAGAAACGCAGATGCAGGATTTGGAGACCATAATATAGAAATGATCACAGGAGAAGGGCAATTCGCAGACGTACAGGATCAAAAATATTATACCCCAGGAGTATATGCTCAGATAAACGCAGCTGCCTTAAAGGCATGGAAAACTGTACAAGGACCTGGGGATCTACAAGGTAGCTTGTCCAAAGTAATTCAAGGACCTAATGAACCATATGCTGAATTTGCTGATCGACTTTTGAGAACTGCAGGTAGAGTTTTTGGAGACATTGATCAAGTTATGCCATTAGTTGTCCAATTAGCATACGAAAATGCTAATAAGTATTGCCAGGAAGCCATCAGGCCATGGAAAAATAAAAAGGATCTTTCCATATATATACAATTATGTAAAGATATAAATGATGCCTTTGTCACAGGGAATATGATTGCAGCAGCTGTGAGAGATGCTGCCCCTCAAAATTTTACAAGAGCTCAACATAGACATTATAATCAATCAGGCTATTCTAGGCAAAATTATCATAATCAATCAGGCTATTCTAGGCAAAATCCTAAAAGAGAAATAAGACCAAATTCATACCATGCTCCAGGTTGCTGCCCCAGGTGTAAGAAAGGAAATCATTGGGCCAATAAATGCTATTCAAAATTTGACATCCATGGAAATCCTTTGTTCAGGAATTCAAAAAACGGGGCACGGGGCCCAATGCCCCGGGGCCCACAAATGTACGAGGCATTGGAGGAGGAGTATCCTCAAGCATCCACTCAGATGCTTCCCCGACAAAATCCCTATTACCCATCCACTCCCTCACCAGAGGAACAGGAGGAAATACAGGATTAGACCTCTGTTCCACCGCCCGAATAGTGTTAACACCTGAAATGGGGGTTCAACTGATTCCCACAGGAGTCAGGGGACCTCTTCCCTCAGGGACTGTAGGACTTATTATCGGGCGAAGTCCAGAGAGCTTATTAGGTTTGCAAGTGACCCCAGGCGTAATAAACTCAGACTATAAAGGGGAAATAAAAATAATGCTTAGCTCACCCCAAAGTATAAGTTCTATTAATCAGGGAGATAGAATTGCTCAGCTGCTCCTCCTTCCAAATTTACATAAGTCATTTAAAATGAATATGCCTCTAAATAGGAACAATAGAGGATTTTGTTCCACTGATTCGAAACCCATGGTTTGCTGGGTTCGGGACTGTACAAGGAGGCCTAAGTGTAAAATAAGAAGCCAAGGAATAGAAATGGAGGGTCTTATAGATACTGGAGCTGATTCTTCTATCATTAATTTACATCAATGGCCCAAACACTGGCCTCTGCAAAAAGCTTCAACCAGTTTAAGAGGCTTGGGATATAATAACCTCCCAGAAAAAAGTGCGGTAATTTTAAAATGGGAGGATGATGAAGGACATAAAGGCACGTTTCAGCCTTATGTTTGACCTAATCTACCGGTTACTTTATGGGGAAGAGATATTTTACAACAAATGGGAGTACACCTTGCAACCAAACCTGCAGGTGTTAAATGTAAAAATCTACAGAGTAATCTTAACCCTATAAGAAATCATCAAAAAGTACAGGGTAAGCTTAACCCTAAAAGAAATCATTATCATATAGGAAAAAGACATTTTTCTTCGGGGCCACTGAGAAAATAATTTTGAAAATACCATGGCTTTCTGATAAGCCAGTGTGGGTCCCTCAGTGGCCCCTATCTAAAGAGAAATTACAAGCGGCCCACCTACTAGTTCAGGAACAATTAGAAGCAGGACATATAGACCCTTCCACCTCTCCCTGGAATTCCCCCATATTTGTGATCAAGAAAACATCAGGAAAATGGTGATTATTACATGATCTTAGACAAATTAATAAAACCATGCAAGTCATGGGTCCTACTCAACCTGGACTTCCGAATCATATAGCTATTCCAAAAAATTTCCATGTTATTAGTCTTGATATAAAGGATTGCTTCTTTTCTATTCCCCTACATCCTCTGGATGCCCCCAGGTTTGCCTTTTCAGTTCCTTCTATTAACAATAATGGCCCTGATCAGAGATATCAATGGAAGGTTTTGCCACAGGGAATGGCTAATAGCCCCACCATATGCCAAATATATGTGGACAAGGCCATCCAACCCATTAAAAATAAATATCCAAACCTCATGTGTCTACATTACATGGATGATATTTTACTGGCCCACCCTAATCAAAAAATCTTATTTAATATATTCAGTGATGTGGTAGAAAATTTTAAAAAATATGGATTATATATAGCAGAAGAAAAAGTTCAAACCAGATCTCCCATATTATATTTAGGGTTTAAAATCATGGATACTTTTGATAGATCCCCCAAAATTTTAATAAATAAAGAACATTTAACTACCCTCAATGATTTCCAAAAACTACTGGGAGACATTAATTGGCTTCGCCCTACACTAAACCTCACTACTGGCCAATTAAAACCTTTATTTGATATCCTTCGAGGGGACCCTGATCCATCCTCACCGCGAACATTGACTCCTGATGCTAGGAAAGCTTTAGGTAGTAGAAAAAGCCATCGAAGGAGCTCATTGTGACAGATTTGATTTAACTCAACCGCTGATATTGATTATTATTTCTTCACAATATACACCCACAGGAGTATTTTGGCAACAAGGGCCTTTATTATGGATACATTTGCCTGTCTCTCCTAAAAGCATAATTGAGTCTTATACCTCCATGGTGGCTAAACTTATTCTTCAAGGACTTAAAACTTCTACTAAAATATTTGCATTCACCCTGCTACTATTATTACTCCCTATTCATCGTCACAGATTGAATATTTATGCTTCAACGATAATGACTGGGCTATAGCTAGATGCTCTACCTCTGCAAATTTTAATAATCACCTTCCTAAGTCTCCTATATTATCTTTTTGTATTAATCATCCTATTATATTTCCACAGGTAATAAAAAATCAACCTATTCCTAAGGCATTTAATGTATTTACAGATGGGTCCTCAAATGGTACTGCTGCAGTAGTCACTACAAAAGAAAATATGACTTACATAACTGCACACAAATCAGCTCAACTAGTGGAATTGGAAGCTGTGGTAAGAGCTCTGGAAAATTTTAGAGACCAGCCCATAAACATTTTTTCAGATAGCCACTATATTGTACAAGCCGTCCCAAAATTAGAGTTAGCAGGACCAATAGCACCTCATACTCCAGCTTTTAAATGTTTTATCAAATACAAAAACTTTTGTGGGCAAGAAAAGAACCTCTATTCATAGGCCATATTAGAGCACATACTAATTTGCCTGGCCCCCTCCATGAAAGTAATCAAAAGGCTGATGAACTTACAAAAACAATATTTATACTTTCAGCGCTACAACAAGCTACTTTATTTCATTCCCAGTTTCACGTCAACAGCACCACCTTGCAACATAGGTTTAAAATCACAAAGGAGCAAGCCAGAACAATTGTAAAAGATTGTAAATCTTGTATGACACATTTGCCCAATCCTCATTTTGGTGTTAACCCTAGAGGATTAATGCCCAATCATTTGTGGCAGATGGATGTTACTCATGAGCCAAGTTTTGGAAAATTGCGATTTATTCATGTAACCATAGATACATGCTCAGGCATGATTTTTGCTTCCTTACATTCAGGAGAAAAAGTTAAAGATGTCACATCTCATTGTTTACAAGCTTTTGCTGCATTGGGCATCCCCAAAATGCTTAAAACAGATAATGGCCCCGCATATACGTCCTCATCTTTCAAACAGTTTTGCGCAAAATTCAACATATCCCATAAAACAGGCATCCCATACAATCCTCAGGGTCAGGGCATTATTGAAAGAGCAAACCGCACACTAAAAGTTGTTGTTAAAACAGAAAGAAGGAAACTGGAAAAATCCTAAGGACAGATTGGCAATTGCCCTGTTTACCTTAAATTTTTTAACTTTAGACTCTGATGGTTATTCTGCTTGCTGGAGACAGACATTGGAACCCACATCAACAACATAAACCTTTGGTTTACTGGAAGGATGTTCTTTCAGGTACATGGAAAGGTCCAGATCCAGTGTTAATTTGGGGGAGAGGATCTGTTTGTGTTTTTCCAAAGCATGAATCCTCTCCAATATGGATACCATCTAGATTAATAAAGCAAGTACCAAATCAAAAGGATCAAGATGAAGTTGTTGAGGAATCAAGATTAATAAAAAAGGTACAAAATCAAGAGGACCATGATGAAGATATGGAATGATTCCCTTAAAAGAGTCCTTCAAAATACGTCACAACTTAAGTGTCATTCCTCCCGGCTGGGACGAAGAGATCTCTCTTTAGTGTGCACACAATTGTATTTTTTTTTCTTTTTATATATGTGTTTATGTCTGTGAATTTGTCTAAATTTCATGTTAATGTGACGTCACAAATATATGTTTGTATGTGCGTCTGTCTGTCCAGTCTGACATCAAAAATAACAAAGCGCTTGTGAATATAATATATATATATATATATATATATATATATATATATATATATATGGATCCAAATAACTCAAATTCATTTAAGTTTAAGAGTATTCAAATTGGGTAAATAATTTAATAAGTGAAGGTACCTTCAATTTTTTTTTATAGGTGTCCCAGGGATTTCTCTTAAGCGAAAAATATGACTAGGGCTGTATAACCTGATATTTTGGTGTTTTGACATAAGGTTGCTTATTTGTTATTAACTTCATTTGTTTAATAAATGATTAATTTCAATCATTTCAACAGGTAAAGGACTGCTGTGTATGCAGAAACTCGAGAGTTCCAGCTAACAAATTATTTCTCCAAAGTGCTTTTAGTTTTTCTTTAATCTATCTTTAATACAGTAAATACCCTCAGTCTTTCTTTGTTTTGTTCTAAATATGATGTTTTGCCAGCTTATGTTTGTGGGAGCTCAGGCTGCAATGTGTGTGAGCAGAAATCAACTTTAATTTTCTAATCTAATAATTCTATTTTTTAGTTTGACAACTCGCCTCTTGACTCAGTGCTGGAATAGCACTGCCTTTCCTTTAATAATTGATGCTTGAGTCTCTAGGGAGCGGGCCCTGAAGATTTGCCGGTGGCATTGTCTAGACAAAAAAAAAGACGGCTGCTGCTACAGATGCAGGGATCGCGGTCTACAGATGCAGGGATCGCGGTCGCTGCAAGCATCCCTGCTGCTCAAATGTCAAACAACCTCACCAGCAGTGTGGCCTCTGCTCTGCATGCATGGGGCCTCCTAGATCTACGTGTTATAACAAGTGGACATTTTGATCTTTCATTGTTTGGGACTTCATGGGACAGTACCTTGGGGGTATTTGTTTAGACAACTCAGTGTGTTACTTGATAGAACTTAGGGCAGCTGATTTGTTTAAAGAATTTGATATGCTATGCAATTTGGCTCATCACCAAAAGGCTTGTTGCCTTAAAGCCGCAGCATCTCCCCACAATTGGACGGCTGTTAGTCATCTTACACAGTCGATCCTAAAGGGCTCCATTGGATGGCTGGTTAGCCAATGACGGGTATGATCCCCAGAGGGGGACAACCTAAGACAGGCACAGTCGCACGGGATAGTCTCATGTGGCCGACATATCAACCTAAGACAGGAGCCAAGGGCACAGCCTTGATTACCGATGACGGGTAAGAATGTTGGTTGCACATAGACGTCCTAGAGCATCCCCTCTTTTAAAACAAAAGGGGGAAATGCAGGAGCCCTGTTTGGGGAGATAGCTAAGATTGCGGTTGACTATTGGGCCATAGACATTTTTGGGCATTTCTGCCTTCCGTAGTCTCACGGGACTTGGTCTGGGATCTCGCGGGACTTGGTCAAGGATCTCGAGAGATTTGAACGGTGACTCAGCAGATCGAGCTAGCGCCATTGCTGCTCGGGCGCATGGGAAGAGACCAGAGAGAGAAAAGACAGGGTTATCGCTATTGTATAGATATATTGTAGTTTCTTGTAAGATTAAAGAATATTTTCGTCTCCATCCTGTCTCCGGACTCCTTCCCGAGGCGCTGCCATTCCAGGCTGCAATCCCTTTCCGGCGACAACACAATTCATAATGCACATATATAGCATCGTTTTACATACAACTGTTTGCATACAAAGTATATTCGTACCATTCAGGTCTTCAATCATGCATTTAGGATAATGATATCCATCTCATTCAACCACCTTTTCTTTTTTTTTTTTTTCCTTTTTTATTTTCCCCCTCCCTCCCCCCTTGCTCCCTACCTTCCCCTCCCTTCCCTTTGACCATTCTAGTGTTCCTCTAATCCTCCTATGTACCCCCATCCAACAACACTGTGAACTAGCCTCTTTATATCAGAGAAAACATTTGGTATTTGCATTTTTGAGATTGACTAATTTCACTTAGCATTATTTTCTCCAACTTCATCCATTTACCTGCAAATGCCATTATTTTATTCTCTTGTATTGCTGAGTAAAATTCCATTTTGTGTATATACCACATTTTCTTTATCCACTCATCTACTGAGGGACATCTAGGTTGGTTCCACAACCTACCTATTGTGAATTGTGCTGCTATAAACATTGAAGTGGCTGTGTCACTGTAATATGTTGTTTTTAAGTCCTTTGGGAATAGACCCAGGAGTGGGATGGCTGGGTCATAGGGTGGTTCCATTCCCAGTTTTCCAAGAAATCTCCATACTGCTTTCCATAACAATTGTACCATTTTGCAGTCCCACCAGCAATATATGAGTGTGCCTTTTTCCCCACATCCTCTCCAACATTTATTGTTGTTTGTGTTCTTGATAGCTGCCATTCTGACTGGAGTGAAATGAAATCTTAGTTTTGATTTGCATTTCTCTAATTGCCAGAGATGTTGAGCATTTTTTCATGTATTTGTTGATTTTTCCTATTGCTGCTGACTAAAGGAAAACCTGTTTAATTCTGCTAAACTATTTCCATTTCAATTTACTGTTGGTCATCTCCAAACCTTAAAGGAAAATCTTACACTATTAGTTCCAGATTTGCTAACTTTTATGTATTTTGCTATGACAAATGAGGAAAAATTGATTCCTTAACAGGACTACTCTGGTTCAAAATTGAGTAGGTGTGGCCAATCCTCATTCTACTTCTCCCTGTGGAATAACATCCCAAAATTAAAAGGGAAAATGTTCACACAGTAGCCTGTTTTCTTCCTGGTATATTTTTCATCTCATTGCCAAGGAGGATATTATTGTAGACATCAGTGAACTGTGATTCTATAGCAGTCATAGAAAAGTGTGATTGAAGACACTGGCTGATAAGTCAAATACAACTATTATCTTCTCCAACTTTCTGTTTCTCTTATTCTAAATCCAAAGCAACCCTTGTTAGAAAATATTTTAAGTATTCTCTTATCTAAATTCTAAGTGCTGCATTTTAGTTGTAGTTTTTCACAATCTCTATAATTTCATGACTTCCTACTTTCTCATATGGGGTTCAGCTTCACACTTGTCTCTGTCTATGGTTTAGGTTATACTTTTAGTTGTTCTCCCTATAGGACTAACTTACCTCTGCCTTATTCTACCATTTAACCATCAAAAACCAAGTTACAATTTCACTGTATTCCCATCCACAAATTTAAACGTAGTGTAATGGAAAGCACAGGCCACCAAGAACCAACAGCCTGATTTCCACTTGTGGATTTCACTGTGTGACCTGTACCACAGCTAAGAAAATAGAAGGGTAAATTAAATGAACCCCAAGCACAGAGCATTTGCCTAATTGATGCAAGCACAGTGGTTAGCCTCATAGTTTTCAGGGTTCACATTTAATTAATATGGCGACATAAAAAATTTAGGTCAATTTCTCTTCTGGTTTATCATTGCCTGATTAGAATAATCTATTTACCCAGACGATATTTACTGAGCTCCTACCAGGAGCAAGTTATCTGCTAGGCCCTGGTATCTTTAGAAGATATTATTCTAAGTCAGAATGTGTCTATACTAGTAATGTAGCATGCGTTTGGTCGAATCATTTAACATATCTTGGTTTTAGTTTTTCCATTTGCATAATAGGAGATGCTTAGCCAAGCACTGTGGTGTAAGCCTAGAATCCCAGCACCTTGAGAGGCTGAGGCAGGAGGACTGCAAGTTCTAGGCCAGCATAGGCAACTTAGCAAGACCCTGTTTCAAAACAAAAATAAATAAATAAATAAGGGGTGGAAGTGTAAAGTTCAGCTCAGTGGTAGAATGACCCTAGATTTAACCCCTAGTACCACCAGAGAGAGAGAGAGAGAGAAAGAGAGAGATGCTTGAAGTCCTTTTTGCTCAATTGATTTATAAGTCAGAATTGATTACACTAAAATCAATAGAATATACTTTTTAGAGTTACAAGAAAGTAATATTTTTGCAAAAATATATACATTTTTAATTAAAAAGATGAATAAACCCAATTTCATGAGGGAAAATCAGTGCATTCACTTGTCCCTGGATAAATGTCTACTTATATATATCAACTCATTTTTCTGGTTTCTACTTATATTTGTACATTCAGTTGATATTGGAATTTTTGCCTTGAGAAGAGATCTTGATTTGGCAAAGTAAAATACAAAACATGATCTTTGAGATAAATACTTCAATGGAACTCCATCAACCACAGTCTCACCTTTTGTTCAAAGCTGCAGTCTGGTTCTAACTTCTCAGCAAACAGATGAGTGTACCCCCTGCATCAGGTCTGTGTGAGCTATCTTACAACAAAAATGTGTAAGAAATTATCCTCACCTTCAAATAGTTTAAAATACAGTCATGTGACAAGCATAAAACCGTAAACAGACTTGATCTGGAAGTCCCAAACACCTCAGAAGCATGGCATGAGCAACTGACTGTGGAGTTTCACAGCAACTTGTCAAGAGAGTTGTGGTGTAAATCTCTTTGATTAAAAAAAAATAATAAAGCTAAAGTCTACATATGTATACATAATACAAATGCATATGCCTGCTTCTCTGTGTATATCTACAGTGAGTGAAAATGAAAGAAATGAGGACCCCTTTTCATAATTAGGTTTACAATATGTAAAGTGCTTAGAACCATGCCTAGTATAGGATAAGGTCCAAAAGAGGATGAGCTGTTAAATTATAAGAACACTAATGCTTGAAAATGGACAATACATCCCTGAAAGTTACAATCAGTAAGCTGCCTTCAGAAGCTCAAGACCTGAATTTGTGACCCTATTTACTGCCACATATGGCTAGCAGAACCCAACAGGATGGGCTGGCTCCTCCAGCACTTGGGGTGGACATAGAGCATATACAAGCCAATCACAATGCCCTGCCATTTGGGCTGGTCTGACAAAAGTCCAGTGACACTGGCTGGGCCCCAATCTATCTATTTTCTGATCTTTGGACTTTTTTTTTTTTCAATACTTTGGATTGAACCCAGGGATGCTCTACACTAAGCTACACCCCCAACACTTTTTATTTTTATTTTTTAAAATTTTTTATTATTCTAATTTGTTATACGTGATTGCAGAGTACATTTCATTTCATATTACGTATAAATAGCACAATTTATCAAGTTGCTGGTTTTATATAAAGTATTTTTATAACAATTGTGTCTTCATACATGTATTTTTCATACTAGGTTTTTGAGGCTGGCCTCAAATTTGCAATCCTTCTGACTCAACCTCCCAAGTAGCTGGGATTACCCATGTGGACCACCATGGCTGGCTCTGTTCTGGATTTTTCAAAAACTTATCACTGCACTATTTCTGTTAATAATGCAAAGGTGCCAATAACTTTCATTTGAACAGAATAAAGATTGACTACAGGGAGAGATGCCATGCCCCAACAAGAGATAATGTCTTTGAACATGTTAGATAAGCAACTGAGAATATAGTAACAAAGGATTTGAAGCCCTTTAAAATATCTCGACCTTGAGAGATACCTGTGATCATGCTTTTAACATGAGGTCTATGAAACAAATTTTTTAATTTATAAATAATATTTATTTTTCCTGTGAAAATTTCCTTGGAATTGCAATAAGTTACAGTTTTTGAGTTGTCTTTGATAAGCTAGCCATAGGTGTACTTACTCAATTTAAATGTTATGTGTTTGTTGCAATCTCTTCCTAATAAACTCCTTTATAGTACAAGTTTATTGAGAAATTTCAGCATTACTTGTTAGAAAATAAAATTCCTATTTTTATCTTTAAAAAAATCTCAATGTATGGAGTTAACAATCTTAGTTTGTTTTTGTTTTTTGGGGTTTTCTTTGTTTGTTTGTTTTTTACTTTCTGAAAAGAATTCAAGCATTTAACAAGTTGGAATCGGATAGAACAAAGAAAGTAGTCTTTTTTAATGTATAAGAAAGAGGGAGAAAATTTTAATTTGTTTTGCTTTGTTTTATGAAGAACAAAGACCTCAAAAATATTGCCTTCCATGGGACAAATCTCAAAACCTTTCAAGAAACAATTAAGCAAGGTATACTTGAATAGGCTGTGTTATGAAGATACCCAATAAAAAAATCCATTGGTTTTATCCTCAGCTCATGGCAGGAGAAGGCTGCTACTTTGTTTTCTAATGAGGTATCCTCTATCAGAAAGCTTTCAGCCAAAAGTAATAGTCCTTTTTGTAATTGCAGATGCTCAGAAATAGACATTATCTAAATCAGCAGGGAAGTTGCTCACCAGATTTTAAAGGGAGATGAATATTAAAATAAAAACCTGTCAGTCCTACAGTCACAATTTTAATTCAGGCCTGATCCATAAGCAGAAAATCCACCTGCAGTGTTTTAGTTCCCCTCTGGTTTAGTTTCTCAGCCTCAGACTGCTTTTGTATTCTATCTCTGCTGCTGTTTAACCACTTAGGTTCTGGGCAAGAAGCAACCTTAACACTGTCAGGCTCTTCCATCTCTGGGCTCTTGTTTTTATTCCTTTATGGAAAAGCCACATTGTCATTCTGTAGTTAATCAATCTTTATTAATTTTGATAAGCCTACTTAATAGTTTCTGAAGCTATGTAAATAACTCACACGGGGTTGGCAGAGGAATAAATAAAGACACTGGAAGACAATACACTAAAAGAATAAAAATTAGATGTAGGGCTGGGGTTGTGGCTCAGAGGCAGAGTGCTCATCTAGCATGTGTGAAGCACTGGATTGATCCTCAGCACCACATAAAAATAAAACGAGAGTATTTTGTCCACCAACTGAAAAATAAATGTTTAAAAAAAAATTTTTTTAAAAAAGTAGATGCAGGATTATACTCTTGAATTAGGAGATTGTTGACTAGACTAAAGCAAAACCATCAGTAGATGGGAAGACTTAGCTGTTGTAGTGTGAGGACTTGAGGTTGGATGTGAGAACAGGGAGACACTTGCTATAGTATGATGGGACCTTACTCTTGTAGGGGGAGGGACTTGCTGTTATCAGGTACTGCCACAGGGATTACTCAAGAGATTGAATCAGATATAAGAATTTCAAAAGTGAGCTGGACAGACCAGTAGTAATCAATACTATTTCAGCAACCAAGACAAAACAGAATGGTCTAGTCATAGTACAGATACTTCTTAGCCCTTACCAGCTAAAATCTTGGGCCCTAGTCCCCAGGGGAAAGCAATGATCCTGATGTTTATAACACTTTAAGTATTCATCAAAACACAGTCTGTGCTTTTCACTGAACACCATTCAGTCTGTGAAAGTCTGGGTAGCAGGCCTGAGGCTTTATCACCAAATCTGGGAAGGTGCTGCTTTTCCATATTCCCCTCCCAGCTTTTCTGAATTTGCAAAAGACACTTGCCCTCTGTTTCTCCATCTGCACATCAGGGGAATCACAGCAGTCACCAGTCTAATTCATGGGGATATATGAGTTTTTAATGAGACAATATTTATTTAGTGCTTTTAGCTTCCAGGGGAACTCTGCTATATAAATACTAACTATTCTCAGGGCAATATTAGCACAGTCTATTGCATAAATGAGGGCTTTTATTAAAGATAGCTAACAAGAAAAATGGTCCTTCAGCAAAAGAGAAAAAGACTATTGGGTGATTACCCCTAAAAACATTCATCTGTTCTCTTTCTCACATTTCTGTTTAGTATGAAAGAAGAAAGTAGGGAGTGGGTAGGCACAGATGCAGCTCACAAGTCAGGTCTCTAGACCAGAGAGCACATTTCCGTCTCGGTGTTTATTTTGGAGTTGACCTTATAACAAGGAAAGGGGCACTTGAGGCTTCTTGTTTAGATTTAAAATATAAATAAATAAACACAGAGCAGAAAAATACCAATGCTGTAACTCTTTCACTTTTGAATCTAAACAATCTTTCTTTAGGAGTTCTGCTCTAAGTTAAAGGCAGAAACAAACAGTTGGAAGATAAAGAAAGAGAAAGAAACTCAGTGACCATAGTGGTGATTGACATGGACTCTGCATCTCATAGTTAACCAACATGCCCATTCCATTTATGTCACAAAGCAATCTTTGACATCAGTGTTATTATTTTACCCCTCGTGTCAGTCTGCTAGGGCAACCGTAACAAAGAATCACAGACTGGGTAGCTTAAACAAAGAAATTTATTTCCTCTTGTGGAGGTCCAAGATCAAGGTGTCAGCTGGCTTAATTTCTTCTGAGGCCCTTCTCCATGGCTTGTAGATGGACATCTTCCCCTTGTGTATTGCATGATCTTTCCTCTGTGAGCCTATGTCCTAATGTTCTCTTCTTATAAGGTCACCAGTCATATTGGATTAGGGCCACCCTCGTGACCTGGTTTAATCTTATTTACTTCTGGAAGGGCCCCATCTCCAAATATAATGACATTCTGAGGCATTGGAGGTCAGTATTTCAGCACATGAATTTGGGTTGAGGGGGACATAATTCAGTCCATAACATCCCCATTTGACAGACAGGAAACGGAAGTAAAGAAGGATTATTTCTTTAAAGAGCCACCAGACCCATTAGGTCAAGAGCTCAAATCTTAAATTCTGATCCCTCAGCCCTCACTCTGGTAGGATGGAAGAACTAAAAGGTATGGGTATAGGAGAGAAACCCAAGTCCAAGTCCAAGATGCTTAGACTAATGCAGCTGAGCTACTCATAACAAAATAGACAATTTTAAGAAGTGTTACTTACATATTACCACTTGCCATTCAAGAATATTTTTAAATAGCTGAAAAGAGAGAAAGAGAAGCTTTATAGCTATTAAATTGAAGAGAAATCAATCCCACAGAAATAAATATCTGATAATGAAGCTCATCAATTACAATCTATCTTTAGCATTTGAAGTCAATCCTAAACTTATCAGGAAGCATAGGGAGAAACAGATCAATGGCAGGTCATTGGGGTAGATTTTCATTATTTATACTGTGTCACACACACCTAGAATTGGAGTTAACTTCTTATGGTTATGCTTCTAACTCCATGCCCACTTTATAATTCTGTCATTTCCATGTGTTATTAGAATATTTGACCCCAGGAAGTAGAGTACAAAATTTCATCAATTTTCTTCTACCACCCTCAACAATATGCTTGGGAAAGTATTTATTAGGAGAGTCCAAACATCTGGCTAGAGTTTATCAGCTAAATGTCTCAGAAAATAGAGCAAAGATGTCCAGAATGAGCGTGAAAACAAGGAGCCCAGGTGTCAGCTTCAACAGCAGTCAGATGAATTTCATTTTCTCAAAATGTATTATTTACTCCTTTGTCAAATTATCCCTCTTTCCTTTTTATTTTGAATGTTCTACATTTTTGCATTTAGTCTACATTATTTTTATTTTATTTTATTTTTTTTTATCTTTGAAAATTCTATAGAAGAGGGACCTGACCATTCTCTATGCCAGGAGGTAGAGCAGGTATCAGGAGACTAATCTCAATTCAACATGACCACTTACCAAGTCACCAATTCTTACTTTTTATCATTAACTTACCTATAATAACACTTGCAAGGCCAGTTCCATGAGTGTACAAATGTGCAAACAAAGCCCTCCTCTCAAGGGCCCCTTCCTTTGTCTAGTGCTTCACCATCATGGTCTCAGAATTCTTAATCATTTTTGACCAAGGAGATTCAAATCATTTTGCATTGATTCTTATAAGTTGGGTGGCTCTTCCTGCATAACTGCCCTCCCTACTTCATAGAACCTCATGAACTGCTTTGTGAACAAAAAAAAATAATAATAATACTCTAAAAGTGTAGGCATCTGAAAAGCTAAATATATGGCAGAGGGAGGAAGTAACTCCACACGAGACTGATAGTAAAGAGAAAGCCTGGTACAGGAAGGAGTCAGGAGACTCGAATCTAGCTCTGGCCCTTCACTGTCCATGTGGCTTGTGCAAAGCATTTCATCTCTTCATGCCTCATTACTTTGTCTGAATAATTATGATGTTTGTTTCTTTTCACTAATGTAACATTAGTGCCATCTGGGGGGAGGGTTTGTTTGCAATACCAGTTCTTGGGCCCTGACCCCCAAATTATGATTTAATTATCTGGGGTTAGAGCCTGGATGGAACCTGCATCTGGGCATTCTTTTAAAGTCCCTAGATGGATAAGAATGTTGAGCAATTAGAACTCCAGGGTAAACTAGTATGACCACTTTGGATATGAGTGTTTGTACATTAAACTGAACATATACCTATATCTCAACGATTCCATTCCTCTGTATATGCCCAGTAAAATATTTACATAGTTCACCAAAATATTTGTAAAGTAATATTGATGGTACAACTGTTTGCAATAGCCCAGAACTTCAGTCAACCCAAATGTCTATCAATGGTAGAATAAATAAACAATAGCATATTCATAAATAGGATATCAAAGAACAATGAGAATGAATATTGATACAGAATCTCACAGTGTTGGCAGAAAAAAATAAGTCTGACACAGACGGATGTAATACTCTTAGATATTTTTAAATAAGAAAAATTGTTTACAGTAGTCAAAGTGAACACGGGGTTACTTCTATGGAAAGTCAGTGACCAGAGAGAAATGGGAGCTTGTGATGGCTAGGAATGTTCTTTTTCTTAATCTGGTGGTGGTTACAGGAATGTATTTACCTTGTAAAAATTGAGCTGTACACTCATGGTTTATGCAGTTATGTTTAAATAAACAGCTAATACAAGAAGTTCTTACATAATTTTCACATGCAGCCAGGGTGGAGAATCATGAGACTAGACATCTGTACTGACTGACTCTCAACAACACTGAATATTTCTGTTAGCATTTTCTCAGACCTTCATCCCCATTAAGGTAGAATAACACCAATGCACTTCATGCTCATCTTGTTTTAGTAGCTCCTCTTTTTCCCTCTCTTCTCCAGTTCATCCTGCACATGGAAACTTCTATTTGCTTTATCACACATTGTTTAATCTAGTGGTGAAAAGGTCACTGATCCAATCGTACACAAACTATTTAATCAAAAAAAAAAACATATCTTTTATATCCAGGTGTTTATCCTTTCATTCATACATTACATGTTTCATAGATAATCAGTGAAGAAAGGAAAGGAGGACTTGGGGGCAATACAATACCTGGTGCTACTAGACACACTGAACTTGTGCAGGAATACACCAAAGAAGGAGCAGAGTGAGCCCTTTCCACTGCTTTGACTTTCCTGAAGACTGCCAGTCTCTCTGCACCTCATGGAAGCCTATAGCAGTCTATGTACTCCCTGGTGGAAAAGATCATTTGGAGAAATCTACTTTCCAAACCAGAAAAACCATCTAACAGAACATGAGTCTGGGTTGATCAACAACATCCAATTTGCTTCCTCCATGTTCTGGGTGCTGAGCTCCAAGACTTAATATACAAGTCAGGGAACAATTGTGTTGCTGTCATCATATCCTTTCAGTCCTTTGCACCATGAATAACAAGAGACCAAGAGATGAGGATGAAAAGATCATGAACACAAAGCCTCCAGCTATCCAGGGGCACTTGAGAATGCAGAACTCTCAACTAAAAGCCCCTCATACCTTCAAGAGGCCCAATCCCACAGCCTCAGTGAGATCCACAGACTAAGGAAAATTTTGAAGCAAACATATTCATGACCACAACGGAAGTTTTCCATACTTTATTCAGAGGAAAGGATGCTAAAAACAGCACATCTACTGTGTCACATGTGAAGCAGGTGTGAGATAATTCTGTTGTGCAGATTCACAGGCATGGGACTAAGATCTGAGGCTTGCAGATGACTATATTTTTATACTTTACTCTGTGTGGTAGCAGATGTGGTGTTTAAACTTGTAAAGAAAAGGAATTGGGGCTGGGGTTGTGGCTCAATGGTAAAGCATTTGTCTAGCACATGTGAGGCATTGGGTTTTATCCTCAGCACCACATAAAAGTAAATAAATAAAATAAAGGTATGTCCATCTACAACTAAAAATATATATTTAAAAAAAAAAAAAAAGAAAAGAAAAGAAAAGGGAATTGCCTGGAAAGCAGTTGTATTAAGAATCTTAGCCTCTCCAAGAAGAAAGGGAAATTATTTTCATAAGCCCAAGTTTCTAAGATTGAACTGAAAGCACTAAGAAATGTAATAAGGAACTTTTAAAATGCTATCCCTCAAATCAATCTGGTTGAAATGCTAAAACTTGATGTCTTGGATTAGAGATTGTCAGGAAAGCTTGTAGACTTTGTATATCTTTGTAATGTAACATTTTAACCAATGAAATAACATTTTTGTATTTACACTACAATGTCTTTCTTTCTTTCTCTCTTTCTGAAAATATTTATGTTAAAGCAAATACAATAAACTTCAATGTGGCTCAGTAAGTTTTTTTTTTTTTTTTTTTTTTTTTTTTTTTTTTGTGGTACCAGGGATTGAACTCAGGGGCACTTGACCACTGGGCCACATCCCCAGCCCTTTTTTGTGTTTTTATTAGAGACAGGGTCTCACTGAGTTGCTAAGTGCCTCGCCATTGCTGAGGCTGGCTTTGAACTCGCGATCCTCCTGCCTCAGCCTCCCAAAGTGCTGGGATTACAGGCGTGCGCCACCGCGCCCGGCTCAGTAAGTGTTTTATAATTTATAATCATGAAACTATGAACTTAAATTACAATTGACCAAAGACTTACAGAAAGTATTAATTTTTCAATAAAGTTCAGTAGTGGTGAAGTTTATTCCACTGATTAAAATAATTTTTATATCCAAATTTAATAAGCATCAACTACATTGCTCTTCTTTGTGGGTGATATCTTTATTCAAACCACCTATTCATTAAAACCTGTTGTTTGGGACTGAAAGAAGTATAGGTGAGGCTCTTGCCTTCAAAGTACTTACACAGCCTAGTGGATAAGATGTCAAGGAATGAGATGAAACCTGGGGTGAGTGCCACAGCAGGTTAGACTTACAGCTTAAGCAGTTGGGGACAGAATTGTCAATGAGGCTTTCAAGGGTCATCAACCCAGGTGACTGGAGGATCCTCCAGAAAGGAAGAAGAGCATGAACAAAGCCATAAAATAATGTGCCACCAAATGTCATAAATGTGAACCATAAATAATTCACCATGATAACTTAAAATTGTTACTACCTGTTCAACCCACTCCCCAATTTCAAAGTTCAGATTTAATTCAGTAGTCTGTTTTAAGGCTCAAGATTGTGTGTGTGTGTGTGTGTGTGTGTGTGTGTGTGTGTGTGTTAAGAGCACATCTATCATTTGCTGGCATAAAAAAATAGAAAGTAAGCACTACATTCAAATTAAAGACTAAAGCAGAGAAAAGTAAGGAGGACAGGGAAAGAGGCTTGAAATGGTAGATGGAAATACAACGTGATAATCCTTCAATATCAGAATAAAGTCTGTGGACTCTTTTGAACAAGAGAAGCCCACTGAAGCCTTTTCAGTGAATGAGTACCAAGGTAAGTCATGTCATTGCTCCTGCAATGTTGTGAAGGTCAGGTTGGAAGGGCAGAGGGAGGTAAGGGGAAAGCGAAGGGGTTGCTCCAATTGTCCACACACACAAGGAAGTAAGTTCAGGTGTGGGAGGAAGGGTTGGGAATAGAAGGAAATTAATCAGTATTAAGAAAATTAAAAACAGACTGCAATGTTCACAGCAGGAAACAAAAATTTCTCAGTCCACTACATCCTTATGTTCAGATCAAGATAAATGTTAGGTCACTCTCTAACCAGAAAATGCTAAATTGACCCTTCTTTGACAAATATCACCTTTCTCTGAGTGGTTACTGTGTTTTTGTTATTATTTTTGTTTTACCAGTAATAACTCAGGCATTAATTTTCCCTTCCTTTTAAGTTGAAAATATCAAGACTCCCAATCACTGAATGCCTGATTCTTGTTTGCATCTAATTGGGACCTGGCCTCCACTTCTTATTACCTCTCAGAACTATCCATTGCAAAGGAAAACACAGTAAGAATCCCCTTCCAACTCTCCTCACTGAAATGCTACTGGATTCTTCTCAGATTGTGTTCTTTCTCCAGGCAGCAAGATAAACAAAACTACCTTTTCTTGACTACAGGTATATTCCTAGTGGCCTTTAATTAGTAGACCTCAATATAAAAAAAAAAAAAATCAACAAGGACAAATTAAATACTAAAGCATTGGTTGACTGAAGCCAGAAGATTAAAAATGACTTTAAAGCTTGAGGCTTCAGTGAAAATAATATTATCACAGATAAAATAAGAGATAGTGGAATTCTGAGCTACATTCAGACTTGCTCAATTGAAGGGACAGCATGACATCCAAGTGAAAAAGTAATGGAAGCAATATTTATTTTATTGGACTCCATAAATGAGATGTCAGGAGGCACAGAAATAAAAACTCTTTCACAAAGGTGATTCCTAGAATCTTGAAAGCAAGGAGAGCCTGTGAAGAAGAGTCAACAGAGTGTAGACCAGCTACAGTGGTGGTGTACACCTCTAATTCCAGCTACTTGGGAAGCCGAAGCAGGATGAACACAAATGCAAGGCCAGCCTGAGCAAGTTAATGATATTTTGTCTCAAAATAAAATGAAAAATGTCTGGGAATGTAGCTCAGTGGTAGAATGTTTGCTTAATTTGTGAAAGATCCTGATTTCAATCTCCAGTACAAAAGAAAAGAAAAAAAGATGGCAAATTGTATAGGAGGACATAGTGGCATGAAATTCATTCCTCTGATGAGTTCCAGATGTTGCCAGCGACCTTTAATCTTTATGATGACCCTCTTTTCTGTCCAGTCCTGTATGGCATTAAGAAATCCTTATTAAAGCTTCCCCAGTGGTTTCTAACCAAGCAACTTCTTTATACAGCATCACTAGGGAGATTGACAAGTCATTATCGAGATTAAAAATAAACACAAGCAATGATCTAGTCTTTCTACTGCATGCTCAGCAGAGATCTGGGCAGATCACATGAGCATTCAATATGTGTGTTCCATGAGTGAAGAGGAATGACAAAATCCACAGGGGTCCATCCATAAAATGCTGGGCATTTAGTTTCCTTCTCATCATTATCCTAGCTCTGAGGGCAATGGACAGAGCACATAGACAGGAAGAAAAAAGTGAAGATGATTTCAATTATTTTACAAAGAACACATCAGAAACCTGGAACAAACCAGTCCTAGTGGATTTGAAGGAGTGTCACTTTTCAAACTATGCTACTCAATATCCTTTCCACATGATGCTACCCAATATCTTTGGAAACTCACTTAAGTTCTTTCAGTCTCCATTTTCTCAACAGCAAATTGGGGAAAATAATGCCTGTTTTTTAGCCTTGTCATCGGCATTAAATAAGTCAGTTTATGGAAAACACGTTGTTTATTAATTATCAATAAACAATAATGGTAAAAACACAGTAAGAAAAAACACAATGAGATACTGCTTCACACTTATTGAGATGGCTAATTTCAAAAAGTGGAAAAAAAATAAAAAGAAAAACAAGTGTTGTTGAAGATGTAAAGAAATTGAACCCTCGTGCACCGCTGATGTGAATGTAAAAGTGTATCACTGCTATGGAAAGCAATGTGGCAATTTCACAAAAATCAAAAATACAGTGATCCAACAATTCCACTTTCAGGTATATATCCAAAATAATTGAAATCAGGGTCTCAAATAGCTTGAGAATACTTTATAGCAGCACTATAACTAAAAGTTAGAAGCAACCCAAATGTCCATTGATCAATAAATAGAGAATCCAAATATGATATGTATATAAAATGGATATTATTCAGTCTAAAAAAGGAAGGAAGCCGGGCGCGGTGGCGCATGCCTGTAATCCCAGCACTTGGGAGGCTGAGGCAGGAGGATTGCGAGTTCAAAGCCAGCCTCATCAATGGCGAGGCTCTTAGCAACTCAGTGAGACCCTGTCTCTAAATAAAATACAAAAAAGGGCTGGGGATGTGGCCCAGTGGTCAAGGGCCCCTGAGTTCAATCCCCAGTACCCAAAAAAAAAAAAAAAAAAGGAAGGAAATTCTGGCACATGCTACAACATGGATGAAGCTTGAGGACATTATAAGTGGAATAAGCAAGACATAGAACAAATACTCTATAATCCACTTATATGCAATCCCAAGAGTAGTCATTTTTTTTTTTCTCTTCTTTTCTTTTTGGATACTGGAGACTGAACTCAGAGTCACTCAACCACTGAGCCACATCCCCAGCCCTATTTTGTATTTTATTTAGAAACAGGCTCTCACTAAGTTGCTTAGCGTCTCACTTTTGCCCAGTGAGCAGTCAGATTTTTAAAGACAGAAAGTAGGATGGTGGTCATGGAGGAGTAACGCATGGGAGAATTGTTGTTAATGAATTAGATGTTTACTTTAGCAAAATGTAAAGAGTCATGAAAACTGGTTGCAAAACAATGTGACTATATATTACCAAAATGTATAATTAAAACAGTTAAGATGATAAATTTTAAGTGATATATATATATTTTTAATACAAATTTAAAAGCAAACATGGCAACAGCAACAATACCACATAATGAGACAAAAGAATGAGTTGTGTCCACCAGAGGTCATTGCCATCTTTCAGTGCCAAGGCAGCATCCACACCTGCCCAATAGCAAGTCTCTTCAGAGCAACCTAAACAGCTACTATTTTGTTAAGGGCCTCAATTAGTGCCAGGATGAAGAAAGATAGTGACCAGGTAACAAGTAACTTTACAAAAACTTTAGAAAAAGCAGAATTATTTCCACAAAGAAGAGAATTATTTCCCACAAAAAAAAAAAAAAAAAAAAAAAAAAAAAAAGGCCACCTGGTTTAGAATCCCAAAACCTTGTTAGAAAATAAGACCGATGGGCTGGGATATTTTTCCATTAAGAGAATACAGAAAGAACATTGTGCAAGAAAATCTGACTTTCAAGAGGAAGAACATTAAGCTAGAGAATTCCAAATATACAGAAGAGAAATGAATAGTCACACTTTCGTATATGTGAAGAGAAGGTCTTTAAGGGAGCAGGAGGCAAGTTATATGTGGTAAGAAGTGGCATTGAGATCTGTATGCTGGTCTAAGCCAGTGGGCTCCATCCTTCATGGTTACTATAGGAACTGTGTAACTACCTACTAGTTTCATAGGCACATTCTGACACCCGAGGTGGAAAGATCAACAAGTTTGGAGATTAGGAGGTCAATGTCAGGCTCAGAGAGAAGATTTTCAGTATGTTGGTGGGAATTGAAGTTATATTAATTACAGGAGATCAAAGAAAAAAATTGAAATGAAAAGTGGAGAGAACAGATAGTGATCATTTCTAATTTTAAGAAAGTTGTTTGGAAAGGAAAGAAAGAAGATATTAATCTTGGAGGTCAGCAGGGATAAGCATGAAATGTAGAAATGTTTTCTTTCCTTCTGTCATAGGCCAAATAAGGCACCCACTGCCCAAGATATCTATACCCTAAGCAAAAAAGACTTTGCAGATATAATTAAAGTTTAGGAACTTGAGATGGAGAGGTTATCCAGGTGGACCTATCTAATCATATACAATCCTTAAAAGTGGAGAATTTTCCCTGCTTGGGTCAGAGATGCTACATGGCTGGATTTAAATGTGGAGGAATGGGGCCATGAACCCAGGAAGGCAGAAGGTCCCTAGAAGTTGGAAAGGCCTCCTGAAGGAACTAGCCCTGCCAGTACTGTGATTTTAGAACTGTGACAACTCTGACCTCTAAAACTGTAAATAATATCTTTCCACTGTTTTATGTCAGTACATTTATAGAAATTCATAATAGAAACTATAGGAAAAAAACATTTACAAGAAAGCATTATCAAATTGTGAAAGTGCATTGCAGCAGAGTACAAAGTCATATTAAATGCTACTAACTAAAGTATTAGATCCAGGTTAATAAATACATTTCCATATATCACAGAAAAACACATGTATCAATTTTCTACCTATGAAAATGCAGAACAGAAATAGTTTTTGAGAACAGAAATTTGGTAGTCTTTAATGATTAAAAGGTAGCACAACAAAGAGGAGAAAAAAGTGTCTTTGAACTGAAAAATATTGCTTCTGAAATGAAATTCATCCATCATTTATTCAACACGTGTTTATTAAATGCCTTCTCTGTGTCCTGCTGCATGGTAGGCTATGATGATAAAGTAGAAATGAAGACAAACTCCTTTTTCTCCAAAAGTTCACATGGACTATAACAATAGAGACATAATCATGTAAAATTATGTCACAAGATGATAAGTGCCTAACAGAAAAAAAAAATGGAATTCAAAGATATGGGGTAACTTGAACAGGGGTAAATATTAAGTGAGGCAGAATAGATTAGGAACCCTTGTCCAAGCCCCATCTCACCTCAATCAGCTGAGTTGATGTGAGCCTCAGGACCTCGCTTTCATCCTACCCCATTGCTGTTATCGGAGGAGCTAACTTCTCCAAAGCACAAACAGAAAGATTCTAGTTTTCAAAAGATTGTCCAACCATTCCAAGGAGCATGAGCAGAGACCCCCAAGTTTGACCTAAAGTAATCTAAGAGGGGAAAGTTCCTGTTCCAGGCTCCATATACATTGCTTGCATCTCATGCATCTAGCACATCATGCTAAAAATATATGATATAGCCAATAAAATGGCAATTACAAATTAATGAAAAAGAATTTATCTGACAATATGAAAATGGGAACATAAAAGTATAAGCCTTCTACAAAAGAAATATAAAAATATAAATATGTAGTATCTATATGAAGAATATAAAAATTATCAAATATCAATATTAATAACATAAGGACATAATAAAACAATAAGATGCCTTCTGCTTATTAAGTTGGACGTGATTAAAGGAATCATTTCATTACTATTGTATGCAATGGGAGATAGGCAGTGCATCTGTTAATTGGAACAAAATTAACGATTCAAAAAATGTGTTCTTTAAACTAAATGATAGCAAAAATATTCATAAAAATTTTATTGCAATATTATATGTAACATTTGGAAGCAATATGAAAGTCCAATACTAGAGGACTGATTAAATCAATTCTAGACTATCCACATAATGGGATACTACATATTTATTAAAATGTGTGTGCTGTGTTGTGTGTGTAGAGAGAGAAAGCACAAGAAAGAGACACCTAGATATATATATTCATAACATATTACCATTACCAATTAACATAAATCATATTGCAAAATAATAATTATAATTTGACCATATATTTGGTATACAGATAATAGAATTAGTGTGAATATATATAGACACTACAGATACCATTAATAACTTATCTTTCCTTTATTTAATAAATTGTTCTTATTTGGTGATATAAATAGCAATAAAAATTACACAGATTATTTTTCAGATTTATATTAAGAAAAAATTTAAGACATGTTGAATAAAGAAGAGAGAAAAAAGTATACACCCAAAATTACTGCAAGCAAGAAAATTTTCAGTAGAAAAAAGTTACAAGGAAATACATTGAAATATGCATAAACAGCAATCTCTAGGTAATTATTTTCATATTGAGCACATGTTATCTTAATCATCAAAATAGTCATTCTAAGATATTGTATGGTTTGCATTGCTTTACTTGTCTCCCTGGCTAGATTGCTCTGTAAACTTAAGATTGGAAAAATAACTGCTTTTATTCATTCCCCCCCCCTTTTTAAGACCCACACCATCTTATTTTGAAAAAGCTTGCAGTTAATTGATTACCGACTTCATTTGTGTCATTGCACCATGCCTACATTCTTATCTTCAATACAACCCTTGTTGCTACTTTGTTTCTGTCTCCTCTTTTTCACCCTGAAATGACTGTTCTGAAATAATTCATTATTCTGTAATATTACCATTAATCTCAACAAACAAAAATCTGTTCAGGGGCCAAGGTTGTGGCTCAGCCTCACCTAGCACGTGTAAGATGTTGGGTTTAATCCTCAGCAACACAAAAAACATATATGTATATATATATATTGTTTCCAACTACAAATATATATATATATTGTGTCCAACTATATTTATATATATATATATATATATACACACACATATATATGCATATATGTGTATATATATATGCATACATATATGTGTATATGTATGTATATAAAGCTGTGCAGGTAGCAATAGAAAAATCTGGACTTTTATAATGCAACGATAATCTAAAAAAATGATTTCTATGGAAAGGATATAATCTAACAAATGAAACAAAGATGAGGTCTCTGACATCCTGAGGGGAAAAAAACAGAAGTCATGACTATTAAGTCCTTGCAGGAGGGAGATGTAGCTCTGAGTCACCAAACTAGATTAGGTCCTCAAGGAAATCTGTAAAATTAAGTCTATAAAAGCTGGCCCAGCTGGTTAATTAGAACACTGTACAGCAGATTATGTTTTACAGCTTGATTTTTATATTCTAAACTACAGCCTAATAAGTCAAGCCAATTACATTACCAAGGACTTGATGACTTATCTTTCTCAGATGAGCTCACCACAAGTCACTAAACCTGCATTTATATACAGTCAGAATGATTTTTGTTATAAACCTGAGTTCTCAGACCTCCATGTTAAAGCATCAGCAAACTGTGAACTGCTTCCAGGTTGCTAAAGCACAGAATGCTTCTCAGACCCAACCAGCACCAGCCAAAGGAAATGATTCATTTATTAAAGTTGTAATTACAGGCTATGAAACAGCTGGTTATGGGCTTTTCCACCCGACCTGAGCTACTTTTTAACATCTGCTAGTAGGAGCAGAATAAGACACTCACATTTTCTTAAGTATCCTCTCCCAGACAGGAAAAATGTTGTACTTTCAGAGAGCTTAGGGTGTTCAGTCAAAATAATAAACCAGAGATCAAATGTTGGGGGGCAAAGATGACCAACACAAGAACTTGAACAGGGCCATATTCTGAAGATTTTGTGACAGCTCTTTTTAATTAACTAAAAACCCCTGTTGTGCTTGTCAGCCCAGAATAGACTGTGTGGTCCAACAGTTCCAAGCTTATGACAATGAAGATTGCTCTGGCTTTCCTGGTTCTCTACCACACACTCAAAGATAAACTTTTCCTTTTTACCTGATTATGCTGTGCATTTGTTAGAGTGTGGATCTGGAATGTTCCCCCAAAGTCTCATGTGTTCAGAGGTGAGGCATTTGGGAAGTGATTGGACCATGATGGCTCTGACTGTATTAACCCACTGATGGTTGAATGAACTAGTGGGAGATGGGACCTAGTTGGTACAGGTATGTAAACTGGGGACATGCCCTGGAAGGGTTTATCTTCTCTCCAGCTCCTTCCTAACACTTTCTCTCCCTCTCCCCTTCCTTCTCCCACACACACCCCACCACCACCACACTTCCTGGCTCTGCCATAAGGTAACAGACTTCCTCCACCTCTCCCTTCCACCACGATTTTCTGCTTCACCTCAGGCCCAGAGCAATGGAGTCCATGTGGCCATGGATGAAACCTCTGAAATTATGAGACAAAATAAATCTTTCCTCCTCTGAGCTGTTTTTTTTTTTTTTTTTTTTTTTTTTTTTAAGGTGCTTAGCACAGTGACAAAAAGCTCAGTAACTCTGTTATTGTCTTTTATATCATTTTCTTTTATATTTCCATGCTGTTTCATTGATTAAAAATGACTTCTTCCCTTACTCTGCTACCTCCTATTGTCAAAATCTTATTCATCCTTTACTTACAACTCAAATAAGCCCTTTTCATGAACAGTGCCTTGCTTATTTCCAACTGGATGTTGTTGTGTTTGAATGAGTGTAGTGTAGTTGTCAAGAAAGATTGGATGCTCTCTGCCTGAGTTCAGATCTGTTATGCTAGCTACTCAGTGTATGACCTTAAACTAAGTTTTAACCATTCTCTGCTTCACTTTCCTTCTTTGAATACAGAGATATGATAATAATATCTACCTCACAGGACTGTATGAGGGTTAAAATAATATAACTTGGACCCTGATTTTCCCCATAGTTTTGGGGAAAGTGTTTATTTCTTGTGCTTGATTATTTTTTTCTATACGGATAAAAGAATCTCTTGACTTCTCCCAAGGACTTCTATCATTTTTCACCAAAGAAGAGAGGTTTAATTTCATCAATGTATTTAGGAAGAATAAATAGGGCATCTCACACACTTGGCTTTCCTGCCTGAAAATGAGGTTTTAGATGGAGGAGAATAAACAGGCCTTTCCATATTATAACTTCCAATTTAGTCTTTTCCATTTAAAAAAAGTGATCCTTTGGTACCCTTCTGCTATTATTTTCCTTATTTCTGAACCTGGTTTGAGTTCAGGGTATGATCAGGGCAAGGGTGTGGGGTGATGCCATTCAGTAGACCTTCTTGAAAACCGAAGCATACAGTCAGCACTTAATACATTTTAGCTAATGTCATAACTGTTTCCTGTCAAAGCCACAATAATTGATTTTGATGTTTTATTCTTACCACTCTCTTGCCATTTTGTCATGTCTAGCTCCCTGTTAGATTATAACATAGAGAAAAGCTAAATTACACATTTTATTTTCTATCATTGCATATGACTCCTTGAATGTAATAGTATTGCATAAGTAAAAGATAGTACATTATGCTATCATATAAGCACCATGAACTATTGCTTCAGTGACTTCAATTAGACTAAAAACTTCACAATATAATGAAAATCTATCTATAGTCTATAAGGCATTATAACTTTAACATTTGCTTTGATGTGTTCTTAGATGCATGTGATAATTTTTCACCCAAGTAATCCTTACCTAAATGTTGATATAAGAAATTTCCAAACCAGTTGCTGTGGCCATATTTTTCTTTGTACCAAATAACCTGATCTGCATGATACTGGGCAACTTAACCTCCCCTTATCAGTTTCCTTTTCAATAAAATGGGGATAATAAATAGTATCTGCTTTACAAATATAATGAGATATTTGTAAATTTCCTATAACAGCTACTAGCACATAGCATATGCACTAAAAGTTATTTTTATTAGCTTCTGCAACACAAAGCTATCTTGACCCAAATGATTATTTGTGAAAATTTTTTTTCTTTATTTGTGGAAAGCTGTGATCAAATGCAGAAAAATTAATCACATCTTTTCTGATGATCTCCTCCAAATAGAGTTAATAAAGAGAGTCAACATTCTATTCAAGAACTGTCTGTCTCTATTATAAATATTCATCTTCATGTTCCTGAAATGAAATTATCATTTGGTTCACTCTGGGTGATTTAGAATATGTATGATTTCTTTCACTGTTTGGTCACTCTCTGTTAAATTCTGTAGTTAGATGACATCCCATTGCTTTCTCTCACAGTCACAGAACATAACCTTTAAGAAGATGTTTAATATGTAAAATGATCCTTGCTCCTGACATTAATCATATGGTGGGAGGTACAGGAGAGGGATGAACCAGATTGAGATAACATTATCATGACAATTAGCAATAATTATCAGTGTTCTCCAAATGGAAGAATTTTACTGCTACTTAAAGTAATGTGTGATGAGAATGATTCAAAATAAAGTTTAAGGACTGGGTTTTGATCTGAATAAATTGTTGCAGAAAGATGTTAAACAGAATTTTGAGACTTCCACTTCAGACTATTTCGTATGAAAAGCATAGTTGAGAGCTTTACTCTTTGAAGCTTTAAATTATGTCAGACAGTGAATTACCTCATCTTTTAGGATCAATAAACCACTTCAAGCTTTAGAACTAGGTTCCTCTTTCAAGCCATGAATATAATGAGATGACACAGCAAATTGCCTAAGGAAGAAGATAACACTAAGAGGAAGAAAGTCATATCAACTGAATGTCAATACCATTAGCATTTGTCAGGGACAAAAGGAGGCACCTAGCAACTTTGTAGGTGCATCTACTAAATGGATTCTTATGTATTCTAACCTTCCAAATGTTCTATTATGGAGAACAAAGGAGTTAAAGTCCAAGTATAAAGGATAGAGTGTATGCTGCCTGGTACCGTAACCCGGGAGGAAAAACTCTCGGAGGCAGAGTTAAGCTTTTACTACTTTTACTTCTCTTCCTCGGGAGCCTCGGCCTTACTCTGACCAGTCCTCTGGAGCCTCGGCCTAACTCTGGCCAGTCATTACTTCTTCTATCTGGTTTCTCTTCTGTAACCGCTCTGCCTACGTTCTGGCCGCTCTGATTCTTCTGACCGACCGAGTGACTGCCCGGCTGACTGAATTCTCCGTTCTCCTAACTCGGACCGCTTTCACCCGGTTATATACCTTCAGGTTTGCGGGTGCCTACAGGTGCGTCACATACATATCAGGTGGAACCCATGGCTTCCAGTTAGCTACAACAGCCCTTCCCAATTAGGGCTCCTTCAATAGAGAGTTGGGAGACAGTTGTTATTTTCACACACTTTGGAAGACATTCTCCTTCAAGTTCTGATAAATATTTGCTATACTGCTAGATTTAGAGAAGATGTGAAATGTGTGTGTTTTGTTTTTAAATTGCATGCTTTATTTTGGCACTGTAACAGAGTAGGAATAAAAACTCAAGTGCTTTTTATTGTTTAGTTGAAGTTACAGTCAGCACAAAAATACAGAATTCATAAATTGGTATTCCTTAATAGAAAACTGTCTCTTTGAGAATGTATTACATCCCCAGTAAGATGGTGAGGCTTTCTAATGTCTTTTAATAATTTTTCCTTAAGGTAGAATAGAGCAATGAACCAACTGAAGATCAGACAGCTTGATTCTGACTTTAAAATCTTAAGATGACCCTGATTAGTGGTTCCAAATAAGTGGAACTGAAATATTTTATCTGCTGGACTCCTTCAAGTATATGACCAACTTTTACCTTGGGGGTTATCATACCTCACCTCCCAGCAAAACAGCTGGGTACGTAAAATTGGTTTGTGAAAGATTCTATGCCCTTGGTTATTATATATGTTGCATGCCTCATTGAGGACAAAGGAGATTTGGGTAGGGAAGGTGGGAATCTAGGGTCGTACTCTAAAATTTTATCATACTTCAAAGTTACTAACTTCAACCTACATGTAAATCTGTATTCAGTTCAATTACTAGTCTGCCCCTTAATGTTCCTGTCGACTACTTTTGAAGGTTAAAGCAGTCAGGGCATATTGGTTCCTTACTGGGCTTCAGATTAGAGATTTAATATTTTCTAATAACTACCTAGGTGTATATACTTCCTATATAACTACAGCTTGATAGGGTCCTTTGAGATTTATCATTAAAAAAATGAGTCACTTAATATCTAAAACGTGAGCAGACATAGTGGTGCACACTGTAATCCCAGCTTCTTGGGAAGCTGAGACAAGAGGATTACAAGTTCAAAGACAATCTCAGCAGCCTAGCAAGATCCTGTCTCAAAATTTAAAAGTGGGCTGGGTTTGTAACTTAGTGGTAAAGCACCTCTGGGTTAAATCCATGGCACACACACACACACACACAAGAAAAGTATATAGAATAAGTATATAGATAGATAATATAGTGGTATATATATGTATATATGTATATATACATATATATACATACACACACACATACATAAACACACATATATGTATATATACATATGTTAATATTATAACTAAATTTCTTAAGGAGATAAATATATTCATCTTATTGCACACAGAAAGCTCTTCTGATACTGGTAATTCTAATCATTTGGACCTTGAATCTAGACTCTACTTCTAAGCTCCAAATTATGTGTACAACTGCCTACTAGTTGCCACATCTGATATGTCATTCTTATCATATCTAAGACTGAATTTAAATAACTCAAACAAAATCCGGGTTTGGGTTCTGTATCCTACTGTAGTGAATTATGTTGATATCTACCTAGTTCACCATCTTGAAACTTGTAGCCTCAATATTCCTTCTCCCTCCCAGTCAGTTGCTGCCAAATGCACAATGCACAACTGCATACTCTAAATAGGCCATGAATCCACCCCTCCTTTCCATTCCTACTGCCACTGCAACAATCTTAATTTATTTCCATGTAAGGTAAAGGATAGGAATACTTTAGAGGATGGATGATTACACTGGTAATTTGTGAATCAGGACACAAACCATCATTCATAGACATGAATTATGTATCATTCAATGTCTTTGATAGACAAAGGGTATTAAATTCTAAGAGCCCTTTTTGAAAAATTTTAGATGCCATTCCTCTGCCGAACTGGCCAAATAGGTTAACCCAAGAAGCTCAAAGGATTATATATTGAGACAAAGACAGGGATTAGGTAAAAGTCCAGGACCCCAGAGGAAATGTTCACACTTCATCATATACTCCTAAAAAGTGATAATGGCCTTATAAAAATACAACTTTAAGATGAACATCAGACAAAGACTTTAGAAACCATAGACCTGAGAAGAAGTATCATTTTGCATTTGAGGGGTATATTTTGTAGAGGGGAGAAACTGAATTTTCCTGCTACCTTCATGACTGCAGACCAGCCATGTACATGGACATTAAGGGCCTCCTCCTCATCCACTGCAGCATTCTAAGCGTTTTCCAGTAGCTGTATTTTCAGATGCTTTTTTTTTTTTTTTAAAGGCAGGGCCTTATATATTGCCCAGTTGGTCTTGAACTTCCACAATAGGCTATGCCCCAGGTCCAACGAGATGGCATCATGTCACAAACCTAAGGCTGATGTTCTCAGCCTTTGGTTTATCAGAATATCTAGAATTAAATTACAAATGCCTAATCACCCCCCTCCAGGAGATTCTGTATAACACTTCTCATTTTTATTTATTTTTATTAATGTAATTAATTATATAAAATAATGGGTTTCATTGTGGTTTATTTGTACACATATATAACCTCAGCTTCTGAAGGTGCTGGAATTACAGGTGTGCACCACCATACTCAGTGTAATACTTGTCTTTGTAAGTCTAGCTTATCTCATTTAGCATGATGATCCCCAGTTCTATCCATTTTCCTATAAATGACATGATTTCATTCTTATTTATAATTGAATAATATTTTCTTGTGTATATATAAACACTTTCTCCACTTATTCATTAATAAGTACTTAGGCTATTCTATATCTTGGCTATTGTAAATTGTGCTGTGATAAATGTGGGGATGCGGTAGCTCTGTAGTATGCTCACTTTAATCCTTTGAATATATACTAAGGGGCAATAGAGATGTATCATATGATAATTCTATTTTGTTTTTTGAAGAAACTCCATACAGATTTCCATAGTGCCTGTATTAATTTACATTCCCATCAATGGTGTATAAGTTTACATTTTTTCTGTATTCTCAACAGCATTTAGTGTTTTTGCATTCTTGATGATAACCATTCTGACTAGGCTAAGATTGAATCTCAGTATAATTTTTACTTGCATTTCCCCAATGGCAAAAGATGTACAATAGTTTTATATAAATATTAACCATTTGTACTTCTTCTGAGAAATTTAATGATTGTTCATTTAAAGATTGGGTTTTTTTAATGTATTCTGGATATTAGTTCTCTTTTGGAAGAGTTGCTGGCAAAGATTTTTTTCTCATTCCATGGACTGTCTCTATAGTAAATTATTTCATTCACTTTACAGAAGTTTCCTAAATTCATGCAGTGCCATTTGTCAATTCTTGCTATTATTTTGTGAGCTATTGTAGTCCTATTCAGGATACATCTTGAATGTTTCCCTTATGTTTTATTCTGGTAGGTTCAAGGTTTCAGGACTTACATTTAGGTGTTTGATTTATTTTAAGTAGATTTTTATAAAAGGTGAGAGGTAAGATCTAGTTTCAATCATCTATATATGGATATCCAATTTCCCCAGAACTATTTCTTAAAGAGGTTGTGTTTTCTCTAATGTATGTTTTGGGTGCCTTTGTCAAGAATCAGATGGCTATAGCTGTGTAGGTTTATTTCTGTTTACTCTATTCTATTCCATTAGTCTACATGTCTGTTTTCATGCAAGTACCAGGCTGGTTTGTATTTTGTAGTATATTTTGAAATCAGGTGTTGTGATGCCTCCAGCCTTGATCTTTTTGTTCATTATTTCTTTAGCTATTCTGAGACTTTTATGCTTCCATAAACATTTTAGGAGGTTTTTCGTTTTTTTCCTTTGTGAAGAATGTCATTGGAATTTGATGGGGGATTGAATAGAATTTATAAATAATTTTCAGTAATATGGTCATTTTAATGATATTAATTCTGGTTTCATCTTCTAATGTCTTCTTCAATTTCTTTCCTCAAGATTCTGGAATTTTAATTATAGAGGTCTTTAACGTCTGTGGTTAGGTTATTTCTAGATTTTCCTTTTATGTAGTTGTTAATGGAATTCTCACAAGTTACATTTCTTTTTCTAATTTATTTTAATTAGGTATATATGACAGCAGAATACAAATTACATTTCTGACTGCTGACCACAAATGTGTGAGAATATGGGTTCTGGTGATGAAGTAACATAGATTAAGTTAATAATAATAATATAATCTCTAATTGAGTTTCTTCTATTATACACTTTACTCAGTGTTTTAGATATATTTAATATTTAATGTTCACAATAGTGTGAGGTAGGTTTGGTTATTACCAGGTTAGCTGTAAGGTATATGAAGATCAAAGAGTAACTTGTGACAGAGCCTAAATTCAAACCTGGCTCCAGTTTGTGCCAAATCCAAGCTCTATCCATGTGACAGAAAGTAATGAAGAGGGCAGATAAACATACCTTGCCCCATTAACTTCTTATTGGCAAACCAATGCTTCCATTTCCGAAAACTCTTCAAAATAGAACAGAATGAATGAGGTATAATGAGTTGATGTCAATATAGTAAGTCTTTCCATGTGCAAATTTCTATTAGAAATTTGATAATACAAAGCTTTAAATGGCTTCCACATTCTTTCCTGTGATTGGTAAACAAAGAGGTTTCTTGTGTTTACCATGTGCCCTAAGACCAGCTAAGGGGTTACTAAGACAATAAAGTCCAACAGGAGCCACACTTGAAGAGCCCGCAAATCTACTCAGGTTCTCAATGCAGGAAATTCACACAGGCAAAGCCATGTATAGTCGAATGTGGAAAGCCGTTTGTTACATTCTGGCTGATTTCTCTCTAAATTATTTCCTGAGAGTGATTTAATAGAGGTTTGTATTATAACTTGCATAATAAGGAAGATCACTGCTTATCTTATAACCTTACACGATGGTTGGGTTGTTTCTTAAATGTACCTGCCTATAACCTAATAATAGCAAGGGATGATAGACCAATAGATAGGTACATAGATAATAGATAGATGGATGGATATATAGATAATAGATGATAGTTAAATGGATAGATAGGCAGCAGAAAAAGAGAGGCTATGTGTCATTTTATCACAAACAGCTGTAGTGTGCCCTAACACTAATATTCCTGAGAGTGCTGCCAGCACCCCGACAGAGCAGGTTTCTGCCCAGGAGGTGTGAGCCTCCTGGGAAAATAAAAACTCTGAAATAATCATTAAGAAATAAGACAAAGCCAAAGGTTAGATTTAATAAGTGGAGCACCTGATGGGTCTTCCAGTCCTGATAGGGACTGGAACTGAACAATTGAAAAAGATCCTAATTATTTAAGGGGAAGTACATCAAAGTCAGGGATAAGGTTTCAATGGAAGGAGTCTTGTCTTGGTACTAGATTCTTGGTGTGACAGGGGACTTACTGTTAACAGGTTGATTGGTGTTTGGCAAGCTACACTCATCTCCAGGAGGCCCTTTGGTTATAGCAAGTTACTATTCTCTGGAGCTGAGCTTGAACTTGAGCCATGAACTAGGACAGGGCACCCGCATGAAATGGGCATTCTCACACCAGGGGGTTCCACATGGGAGTTCCCAAGATGAAGCTTCCCTGCCTAATAGCTTGAATGTGGCTCAGTTCACATAGGGCTCATAGATGACCCCCAGCATATTCCCTTGATAAAACATACAGACTAGAAAGAGAGAGAAAGTGGGAAAGCACTCTATAAAAGGAAGGAAAATTCTCTTTTCTTAGTATGAAATGAAGATAAAATGAGGATTTTTAAATCCTGTTTATAAATGAAATTGAACTGCATTGCCTGATGCTTTTCTAGACATAACCATGGAAGAGAGGCATTTGCCAAATTTAAATACAGGTAAATTTGTAATTATCTTACACATGAAAGTAAAATACATGAATCCCCCAAAATACACTAACATTGTAACAAAACATCTTCCCTAAAGGTCAGTTCCTTCCCTTATTTGGAATATTTTAAAGAAAATAGTAAGAAAAAAAATGTCTTCTTCAGTGAATATGTAAGTTTGTAGTTAAGATTATTTGACATACAGAAGAATTACACATTGTAATCCATACTTAAAAACCAAAAAGCTGCTGGGTGGACTGCACTCCTGTAATTCAAATACACAACAGAATGAGGAAGAAGGATTGTAAGTTCAAGGTCAGCCTGAGCAATTTAGTGAGAACCTATCTCAAAATTAAAAAAAATAAAAAGAGCTGAGGAATGTAGTTCAATGGTACAGTGCCCATGGATTCAATCTCCAGTTACTGCATGCAAACACACATACCAGATCTTTTCCTCATGGTATATATTTTCAAAAAACAAAACTTTGGACATAGCAATTTTTTATTTTAGCCTTGTGCATAATAACTCTTTCACAGTACTAGTATATCACCACCCAATTTAAAAAAAATACTATCATGATTTATGTGTTTAATTATAAGTAAGGGTAACTACTTTTCACTTGTAGGTCTTAGGCAAATATGCCTCTAATACTCACTTGGATCCTGTGTATGATCATATTTTAATTTGTCAGATTATTAAATTTTAGAGAATTTCCTACCACCTGTTTTATTTTTTCTTGCAGAAAAGAGGGGCAAGAAAAACAAAACATCTTTGCTTTTCAAGTCAATCTTTTCTTAATTCAGTCAAGGGTTACTTACTTCGAGCAAAATTGCACTTCCATTTTAAACAAAACCTTAATTTATATATAGATCTTTCCATGAAATAAAAGCCATAGAGTGAGAGAAAAAAATATCATTTGAGTTTCTCAATCTGACCTTGAGTTTCCATTGACTAAGACATGCTTTTAAAGACACCTCTTCTCAAAGTAGCTCAGTGGTTCTTTTCACATTGCTGGAAATTTCTCATCTATTTTCTGGATAAGGTGTCCATTTATTATTCCCAGGTCAAGCTCCAATTCCTTGTGACTTATATTCACTTAGACTATCCGTTAGGGTGCCTTGTCTCCTCAAGTTCACCTTTTCGGCAAGTCCTTCAATAAAGCTTTACAACTTTACCTCTTGTCCGCTGTAGTGGCCTCTAATTACAATCAGGCTCTCTCCCTCTTCCTCTCTCTCTCTAGTACTATAAAAAGAAAGCCTGAAGCAGTTTTCAAACAGATATTTCTGTCACAATAATATTAAAAGTATTTGGGTTCCATTTGTTACAACAATGAAAAATTTGTTCTTTCAAAAGAGGTATGCCTAAGAATAATAGTTAACTGTCACAATATATAATTTCTACATTTCCCCCATAAGAATGAAAAATCGTAAATGTGTGGTGAATGCTAAGAGGGCTTAGTTTTACAAAGGAGAATTAAAACAGTCGATGGTGTTCTGGAACACACACCTGCATCATTGGCTTTCAAGGATTAGAAATAGGATAGTGAGTGGGGTGCAGTGGGTGCTCAGGGTTTCATTACTAATCCCAGATTCCATTATCTTGGGAACTTTCCCACTTCAAGGCAATGAATTTTGGTTTCTTATTAGGTTCATCCCTTATTTCACATTTTTTTTCCTTTTCTTGTGAAAATATTTGAGTAGGAATATCAAATAATTGGCTAAAGTAAGACTATCTCTGACATTGTAGAACACAATGTTTTCACAACTTCTCTGTGATTTTGACAATTCAGTGAATTCAGGAAATCTCCATTTACCAGCTGGGTCAGAGAGTTCTAATTTGGAGTATTTCTAGTAGAGAATGAGGATTTTTGTCATTTAATATATTTAAACATAAATGGGTACTTATATTTTATTGAATGCTTCTATGAAAATGACCACATTAAAATATGCTTTGCCAAATATTCCTCAGTTTTTGAATACACCTGACTTGATTATGATGAATATATGTATGTATTTTGCTATACTGTGTTGGCTGACTTTTAAAAGGATTCTTACATATTCATGACATTTCTTATATTTTTATTCTTAACTCTTTTATCTGGTTTTGCTATCAAGATTATGTTATCCTGATAAAGTGATGCCAAAAATATTTGCTTATTTTTCTTTGGAAGTTTTAATTATCTGTTCTTTGGATGATTACTAAAATTCTTCTTTGAGTAGTGTAGTTGTTAGAGATAGTTAAATTTATATTTATTAATTAAAGGCCTATAACAATTTTCAGATGGCTTCAATTTTTTATTTCTTCTTTAGTTGGCTTGATATATATTATTTTCCTTAATAATGGTTTGTTTCATAAAAATTTTCCAACACACTATCTAAAATTTTAGTAGTTTTTCCTTTTTTTTTTTAATTTTTCATTGAGGATACATCAAGTTTTTTTCATAACATTATATAAATTTGCTTTGTTGTTTAAATACTAATATAACTTAACATCCTGACATCCCATCTCTAAATATATAAGTATGGTTCTCTAAAAATCAAACACTTCTTAATGCCAAAGACAGCATCATCACAAGTAACAAATTAATGATTTTAACAATTATTTGTAAATTTTTTAACATTGTTAATACACAATAATTTTTAGTAATCTTTCTTGTACTATAAGATGCAGATAGAAATGTGCATAAGTTAGGGGTTTAGCTCAATGAGCTTCACAAATTAAATACCCACAAAATGATGTATATTGCCAGTAGCCTAGAAAAATCCCTACTTGCTCCCTCCAGTTATTAAACTCTTCCCTCATTAGGAATTTTTTTTTCTCCCTGAAACTATCATAGTAGAATTTATTTTTCTGTTGGATTTCGATTAATAAAGTATTTTAAACATTCTTTTGAGTATGTTCTCATGAATATAGGTATGTGTTTCTATTGGGTATATGCTAGAAATCCTGGACCACGGGATATGCATACACTCATAATCAGTACAGGCAAATAAAAAGGCTTTTTAATCTATTCTTCTAGATTCTATAGTTGTCCTAAGAACTAACTTGGCATAAGACAGTTTAGCAGAAGAAAAAAGAAATTTTCATTACATGAATGTGCATGAGGGTTTCAAGAGTTGAGAGAGAGAGACAGAGATACTGATACTCCAGGACATGGCCAGGTGAAAGAGACTTAACATTTCATTTTGGGCTACACAAAGAAATAAGAGATTCTGGGTATGAAGTGGCAAATTAAGAGTAGGTGAGGAGAGAATGTTTTCGGTAAATAAAGGTCAGCTTGGGAGAACCTTAGGTGATGACAGTTGTCTCTGAGAGTGAGTATCTTCCTTTACTATTGGGAATTCCCTTTACAAAAGAAATCTATACACAAATAAGGCAATCAAGGGGAAGATAAAAGGCATTTCCTGTGTCTGCTGGTTCTCAATGCCTTTGTCTCAAAGTAATCCACAAGCCAAAGTGGCATATTTTGAGGGGACATATTCTGAACCCCTTCATCAATGAATACTACCATATAGTTTTCCATAGTAGTTGCTCTAATTTATAATGCCAGCAAATCATGTGAGGATTCCAGCTATTTTACATTGTATGGGGGAAATGTATTTTTTCCCTTTATCCTTCTAAGTTCTCTGCTGAGGTCCCTGTAACAAAAGACAGATTCACAAGAAAACATCATACAGATTTATTAATATATAAACTTTATGTGACATGGGATATTAGTAATGAAAGAAGACCCAAAGGAATAGTTAAACCTGAGTGCTTTTATGCTACACTTGATGAATAGCAAAGAGTCATGGGAAAAAAAAAATGTGACAGACAAAAATGGATAAAACCTAAGGGTAACAGACTGGGAAAAATCAAGCAAATAGGCCTTCTGATTATTCTCAGCATCTGTCCATCTTTGGAGACAAGGATGCTCCTTTCTGATGGGTGTGTAGGAAAGGCATCTCTCACATGAAGGTCTTATGACATTCTTCATGGGAAGATCAGAAAGTGCATTTAATACTAATAGCTTCTGAAATTCTTTCTGCTTAAAACAGTCAACATGCCATGGCACCATATTTGGGACAATGTTTCCTGAACCATGACAACATCCTAGACATTATCAATCTTTTCTATGTTAGATATTCTGGTGAAGATGTGCTGCCACCCTATTCTAGTCTTTACTTACATGTCCCTGAAGGTGCAGAGTACATTTTCATATCCTCGTTGACATTTGAGCATTATCTTTGAGGAAAAATAAAGGCTTTTGCCCATTTTTATTATTAGTTTATATATACCTTTAAAGAATTTGTCTTGCCGAGTGTGATGGTACACACCAGTAATCTTAGCAGCTTGGGAAGCTAAGGCAAGAGGATCACAAGTTTAAAGCCAGCCTCCAACTTAGTGAGGCCCTAAGGAACTTAGCAAGACTGTCTCAAAATAAAAAATAAAAAGGAATGGGGACATGATTCAGTGGTTAAGTGCCCCTGTTCAATCTCTGGAAACAAACAAAAAAAAGTCTTATTTTGTAGGAACTTTTTATATATTCTGACTATAAACATATTTTGATTATTGATGTTGTAAATATTTTCTTACCTTTTCTATCTTGCTCTTTCAATTTTGTAATAATGTCTTGATAAGCAGGAATTCCTGTTCTTAATATAGCTCAATATCCTTAATTTCTCACTTGTTTAGCTACATATTTAAAATATGCTTGCCATCTTTCCTCTGGTATTTTGTATCAGGAGAATTTTTCAATAATCTAATCTATCAAATTGTCAGGAACATATGCCACTTGTTTCCCTTTTTAAGAATTTAAAATGAATATGTGAGGGAAAAATCAATACAAAGGTCATCTGCTTTCTCTTTTTTTGTTCACCCTGGTTAAAAAGTTATGATCACAATTTTTAAAAGATACATCTCATATGAGTATGTCCTCGACTTGGTTTTGCCATAGCTAGAAGGAAAGTCATGGATCAAAAGTTTTTGTGCCTCCTAACATCCTAACTTACCTCTAATGCCCTGGTCCACTTTTTACCCTAAGCATTACCAAGTCAACAAACTCTGCAATCTCTGCACACAGCTTCCAACCACACAGGAGCACAAAGTCACTGATATTTTGTTTATATGCAGAGCTCTGGCTTTCAGCCTCAGGAATTCTCTGTTGTTGACAAGGTATGTAGGCATTGAAATTCAAGAGAAGTAATATCATTTGGGGCAATACTATGCCCAGTAAAAGGTAGAACACTTCTTATCCTACTTCTGGGCAGGTTGATCCAAGACACATTCATTTATACGGTCCTACAAGATCAAGTAATAGATTGAACTTTGGTATCAAGGAACACACAACTAGATAACACACTCCTCCTTCTCTGCCCTTTTCCCTCAGCCTGTTTCCCTGGAATTGTACTCTCCAATACATTAGTATTGCATAACATTTGTTCCAGGCTCTGAGCTTTCTGGGAAAGTTAGACAGTCACTTCAGCTCTATATATCAGATTCTCATGTATAATACCACCCTTCAACTAAATACTATCAGTTTCCTTTTAGTTCTGAGGTCCAGAGGTTCTTTCTCTTGCAAAATGACTTGTTGTTCTACACCTGGTCATGATGTGATGAGCAGGCATTGAAAAACCATTGAAAGGAAAATAGTACAAAAGGAAAAGTGATCTTTTAGGATTGTGGAGAATAATTACATGATGACATGGTACATATTGGAAAACAGTTGTGACCAATTAATTTCTTTAATTACCTATAGTTCTCAAACATAATCCCTCTGATGTCAAATTTTTTGATACCTCAACAAAAGCAGCAAAGTAATTTAACTGATTGATAAGTATAAGGGAATTTTCAATTATTATATTCTTTTAAAAAATAAATAAATAAGTCAATAAACATCTTAATTTTAAGACGATCTCATTTATGTTCCTTCTTTTCCTATCTTTTAACCTCAATTTTTTACTCTGCCAGCCATATGTGGAAAAAGAGCCAAGTACACCACAACCAAATTTCTTTCTTAAAGTAGATGTTGGGGTTCAGAAAACAGTACCCCAAAGTGTATGCCTCAGAAGTAGCCTCAGGAGCAGCCTCTCTCCCCAACTCCTCCTGTTCCTGTCCTCCAGTCTCCTACACCCTCTCTTTCTCCAAGGTGTGTCATAGACACTAGAACCCCCTTTTCCCCAAAGCAAGCTTTAAAGCCTAAAAATATTACTCTAATCTTTCCCAATCTTTCTGTATAGGATCTGGCCATAAAGAAATTATCTTTCTCCCAGTCTTATTGCAGATGGTATGACGTTCATTTCAGCAGAGGTTCTCCCCAATACCTCGGAGGGAGGAAGGCTACATAGAAAGGCCAAGAAGAATCTGAACATACAGTCGGCTGGGTTTCCCCACTCACTCAACTATCATTAGGTCATTCACTTGTTGTCCAATTGCATTTCTAGGGGGCTGTACATGCTTCAACAAACCTAGGCATAAAAATGCAAAATCACCCTGAATCTTCAGATCTTTATTCTGAAGGCTCTATGTACAAAAACTATTTTTTAAATGAATTTGTTATGCTTTTCTCTTGTTAACCTGTCTTTTCTTAAAGAGATATGAACAGGATAAGGATCACCCTTTTCTACTTCTACATAGACATGACCTTAACTGGATTTTAATACCATGTTGAAATGAATAATTACATTAGTAATTTGATAAGCATTTTCTGCATTCTCATTATGGATTTGGGATAATCAGCATGATAGTCACATAGGCTACTCATGATTTATTCTGAAACACTAGTTTATATCAACTGGGCCAGCATCTTTGGGCTGGCTTGAAAATCAACACTGAAAAACATTATCAGGTAGGGTGTTTCATACATTGAAGTTTTAAGGGCCAACAGTTTATTTAAAAATTCCTTCCAGTCATATAGGTTTTTATAATCTTCTAACAGTCAGAAGACAGAAATTTGGTTCATTTTATCAGAGAACCATCTTCATGAGCTATCTTTTGGGTATGGTATGAAGAGGTACTTGTTAAACTGGCAACAATTATAGCAGATCCCCAAAAGGCTTGGAACCCTGCATCAAAAGAAACTGAGAACAAGGCATTTTTGGATTGGCTTCAGAGGATATTTTTTAAACCACAAGCAAGCCAGAATGCATTTTATTGTGTAATAAATAAACCATGTTGGAAAAACTAGTATTTTCAGAGAAAAAAGGTCTTCTTTTAGTTATATTAATTTATTAACTGTTTCCTTAAGATTTTTCTCTCAAAATAATCTTTTTACTGTCCAGTCACATGTTTTCTATATAAAATTTAATTAAATCATAAATATTTCTAATCATATGAAAATAGAGAAGCATGCACACACACAAATAGAAAATGAGGTAGAAGAAAATTTCGAAGGTCATTTTTCCTTGATTAAAATTCATAATAAAATTACAACAGCTATGTTTTTCATCAAGGAAGTATTTAAGCAGCTAATTTTTATATAAATATCTTCCATGCTAGTTCAATAAATTAGTAAAAGGATCATAATCTTGTTAACATGCAATTCAGAGGGAACATTGGGTGAATAGCTATTAACATGTGAAAGCAAAGAATGAATGTACTGAATAAATAAACCCTATAAATTACTCACAGTTAACCCACAGAATCTAGATTTTTAAAATAAATTCGCTAAAATTTATTTGTGGAATAACTAATTTCACCACATTTTTTAAGATTCCAGGCAAATTTACTTTTGCACATTTCAATGGCAGTTGAGTTCCATAACAACTTGGAAGTAAAAGCCAGCATCATACACCTGTTGGGAACATGTGACAAGGCCCTGTCTGGATGCCTGGACTTCATGTTCTAGTAAGCTTGCTAGAGGCTCATTCAGAAATACTACACAAGACTTTAGGTTTCTACTAAGTATTCAAAGAGAAATAATGTGGGGATAGTTCTCCTAACCTCTGATATTTTTAAACTATACTAACTATACTGTTTTTTCCCCCAAAATCTATGCAGGATAGTTTTTTGAGGTTACAAAATGCCTTATTTCTATCATTCATATATTATATAACACACACACACACACACACACACACACTTTTTGCCCCTTCAGCTTTCACATATGCCATCAAGGCCTTATTAGGTTCAGCCTTAACTGATAAAATTCCAACTTAGGATAGAAAGCAGTATCCCTGTTGAAGGACATGTCTCCAGAGATATCCTGGGTTTCACCCGTTTCCATGCTCATTTCTTTAGGGACAACTTGACACTCTAAAGGAGGAAGTATCTGTCTTACACTGATCCCAATATTCCAATACCAATTTTTTTTTAATAACAGTAAAGAAAGAATCTACTATCAAGCACAACTACTGTTTTTAACATTTTATTTAGAAGTCTCCCTATGATTATTTGTAAGATGCAAAGGAGAGAAAAAGGAGATTAAGGGGGGTGGATTTTCTCACTTTTGGAAGATAAACTAAGCATATTAATTGCTGACAGAGAAGAATTTTAAATATATGATCTTAATATAGGCAAAAACACATCTTAAGCAAGCAATGAGAGGGAAAAAATAAATTGTTCAGCAAAGGGAGTTTGAAAACCAAAAAGATGATGTGTCAGACATCATCTGCTATTTTTAGCTGGTCAAAGTAGTTTGGGGAGTCTTTCAGTTAAACTGCCAGTGAAGGCAAATTTGGCTTTGCTTTCTCTTATTTTGTTTTTGATGAAGTTTAGGACACGACACTCCAAAATATGTCAATTTGGCATTTGAAAAAAAGGGCAGAAGCAGAAAGGTTACTCTCAACAGCTCTTCTCCCTTGTCCCCAGAAGAAGGTTCTATGACCTCACTTTAAAGCCAACTTCCCTGTGGCCAGAGGAAAGGAACACGCTTTCTCTGAAGACTGAAGACACAGGGCCAGAGAGAAGCTGAGCACATGGCCCTACTAAGTTCCCCCAATTTATTGCCATTGGATCATGGCCCCTTGGCTCAACCAAACTTCTCCATGAGGGTTCACCCTTTAGTATTTTTCTTCCTCAAGTTTCTTTATCAGCTTAAAAAGTCAAGAACAGATAAGGTGTAGAGCATCCACAGCTTCATGATAACATTTAGAGTGACTCTACCAAAGACAAAAATAGTAGGCTTGAGCAGCAATAGATGTAGGCAAGGTTTTGGTTGTTTTAAGAATGTTTTATAGTCATATATCTAGCCAGATGTTTGACTGAGTTAAATGGCAATTCTTAACAATGAAAGATAAAATAAATTTATGCATGTCTAGTATATGTTATTTTTCTAAATATTATTAGTGTAACTTACCTTGGTTGATCAGTTTCTTAAAGAAATCTAATTTTTAGATGTATTGAAGTGGAAAAATATCTTTACTTTTTTTTTTTTTTTAGATAAGGGTCTCAATATGTTGCCCAAGTTGGTCTCAAATATCTAGGCTCAAGAAATTATCCTCCTACCTCAGCCTTCCAAATGACTGGAGGTATATGTGTGTGCCAACCATCATCCCTAGCTGGAAAAATAATTTTATGCCTAAGTACAAATGCTTATATCCTATGGTTGTCATTTATTTTCAATTCCTATCTGAAACTGCATTAGAAATGGCTATTGTATAGAGTTTGAGCTCCCACAATTTTCTATTAAAATCATTCATTCATTCAAAAAATTGATTCAGACCTACTATGTGCCAGGACAGTGCTAGACATTAAGGCTAACAACATGATAAAGGTGGGCATCAATTAAATAAACACACTGTTAGGACATTCTCCCAGATGGTGTGACTCACTGAAATCAGAAGAGCTAGGTCTCTAACTTTGTGTTTCTGATACTTTCTGATGCTTGCTATTCCACAAGTGGATTTTTTTTTTTGTATTGGGATTTGTACACAGGGCCTCATAACATGGTAGGCAGGTGCAAGTGCTCTAGTACTGAGCTACATTTCCAGTCCAAATTCCATATATCCTTTCTTGATGAAAGTTTCCAGGTATGACTGAGATACTTTAGTTCAGAAAATCATGTTCAGGTTTTGTTCTCTAGAGAAAGTAGAGGGACATAATAATTTTCCTCTTTATCTGAAAAACAGAGAAGGCTTGTAAAATCTATTCCTATGATACACTTAGTATCATTTCAATTCTATATGAAGTCAGGTTTAGGTGATAGCACTGATGCATCTTAGGTAGTGGCAAAAGTTAGATAAAACAAAAGTAAAAAGAAGAACAATTGTCTCTTCCCACCCCAGCTTACTATCTACAAAGGAGCTGAAGAAAATAGGGTTGCATAATCCTTTACAAGATACTTGAGAGCAATTTAATATGATAAGTCATGTAGCAATAGAATTTTTGGAGAATCACTGGTCATATCCCATTCCTTCCAATCCTTCTACTAGAAGCCAGGACTGAAGATGTAGCAGACCAGCAGGCAGGTGTATCTAATATTCTATTCTTTGTGATAGCAACTTTTATTTCCATTGAACAACTTTCTCATCCTTTTTTTTTTTCTAAGCATTTTATTACAATTTGTTATATATGACAGCAGAATGTATAACAATTCATATTACACACATAAAACACAATTTTTCATATCTCTGGTTGTATACAAAGTATAGTCACACCATTCGGGGCTACATACATGTACTCAGGATAATGATGTCTGTCTCATTCCACTGTCTTTTCTACCCCCACGCCCCTCCCTTCCTCTCTGACCCCTTTGCCCTATCTAGAGTTCATCTAATTCTCCCATGCTCCCCCACCAACCCTAGCATTATATGCTCTAACTCCATCCATGTACCTGCAAAAGCCATGATTTTATTCTCTTTTAATGCTGAAAATTTTCCCATTGTGTGTGTGTGTGTGTGTGTGTGTGTGTGTGTGTGTGTGTTTTTTCTTTATACATTTTCTTTATACATTCGTCTACTGGAAGGCATCTAGGTTGGTTCCACAGTTTAGCTATTGTGAATTGTGCTGCTATAAACACTGATTCTTTTCTTTTTAAATATTTGTTTTTAGTTGTAGTTGAACACAATAACTTTATTTTATTTATGTATTTTCATGTGATGCTGAGGATCAAACCCAGGGCCTTGCACATGCTAGAAGAGTACTCTACTGCTGAGCCACAACCCCAGTCCCCTAAACATTTATTTTTTTGTAAGTTTTCATCCTTCGGTCTGGCAGCCAAGCAAGCTACAAAATACTCATGTTTTAAATACCACCTAAAAATTTACTTTTTAAAAAAATATTCATTTATTTGCTTTAGTTGTACACGATGCATTTATTTGTACGTGGTGCTAAAAATCGAACCTGGGCTGCACACATGCTAGGCGAGCACTCTACCGCTGAGCCACAACCCCAACCTCCTAAAAATTTAATTTTTCCTAAAAGATATAGCAAAGGTAAGTAAGAGTGGGAAAGCTACACACAATCCATAGTTGCTCAAGGCATTCTCAATTCTTTGGGGAATCTAGGTACATAACCAGAAAGTTTCAAGCCTATGCCTCATAAAGGTAGTTTACACATAGAAATTCTTTCTTTGAACTATGGTTTAATTTTTTGTCCTCATTTGTTTATTGATGCATTATAACCGGACATAATAGTGGGATTCATCCTGTAATATATATACATGCACATAACATAATTTGGCCAATTTATTCCTCAGTACTTTCCCTTTTCCTCCCCTCATACCCTCCCCTGATCTACTTGGTCTAGTCTACTTATGTTATTATTATTATTATTATTATTATTACTTTAATTAGTGCATATAATTATTATATATAAGTGGTATTAACTGTGGTCTATTAGCACATGAACATAGCATTTTTAAAATCAGATGTTGATATCAGTAGTAATTACCCAAATGAAGAAAAATTTTGTGCTTTCTAGAGTCACCAATGAAAACACTTTGTTTGAAAATGCATGTTTTCAGTAGAAGGTCACACTCAGACACGTGATAACTAATAACTTTCCCAACAGAGGTACTAGTCCTGCCACTCTGGGCTTTCCATAAAGTTTCCAATGAGGCACTGAAAGTGACCTGAGCACCCAGTCAACACATGAGCCCTTCCTTAGGCTTTGGCAGCTACAGGATGGCCCATTCCCTGGGGCTGCTTTTCTCTGCCTACCTGTTCTACTTGAGTAACAAATGAAATGAACTATTCTTTGAAGTATTCAGAAGCACAGATAGCAGAGATCCTTCAGCAAGGTTCATCTACTATACCTAAAACAAACAAAAAAGTGTGTGGTAAACAAAATAAGTGTACCCACAAAGGAGTGTCCATGAGGTTCTCAGGACTTGATCACTCAAAGAGTGAGGCGTAACAGCCACCCTTCACTTACATGTAGCCTGTGCTTTGCACACTGTGGACAGGGTCTCTACCACTGCTGAGTTGGGTCTTCAAAGGTGTATATGAGAATACCGAACTAGGAATCTGAGACACTGTCTTATAAAATGATTTATGTTCCTTTTATTAAAAATATATTCCTTTAAAAATGACTAGAAAAGTTCTCTTGACATGAAGGAGGAGGACAAAGCAGAGGAAGAAGAGAAGAAGAAAAGCAATAGCACTGAAGGAAGGGAGGGAGAAAAGAAGGAAAGGAAGGAATATAGAAAAGATGGGAAGAAATGGAAAAATCTGTAGGTAAACTGAAAGCAAAGTAGAATTCAGAAGCTCAAATTTGTTGTAGAACAAGGCACAACAGTCATTTAGTTACAAAGTGATAATAAAATTTTCTAAGAAACTTAAATCCAAATAATCTATGTACCTGAACAAAACAACAGTGGCATTATTAGAAAATAGAGACATCAGAATGACAAGACTCTAAGGATTTTGAGCCTCTTAAGATACACATGGTAAAACACCTCATTTGTTATTCCATTTAGGGTCAGTTAAATCTTCAGCAAATTAGCAATACAGAGTATATTTCTTAGAATTATATCTGACTATATGTGACAGGAGACTCAAAATATCAACAACTGCAAGACAGAAATTTATGAGTGTCTTACAAATACTTAGGAGTCCAGGGCTATGTTAGCCGCTCCCAAATCATCAGGTACTCCAAGCTCTTCTGGCTTGTTTTTTCCATTTTCTGATACAGAATGGTTGATCCAGTTCCAGTCATCATGTTCAGTCACTGAAAAAGAGAAAATAGAAAGAGAAGGACCCCAGGAGAGAGAAGACCATCTTATCCTATTAAGGTTACTTTCTCCAAGATTAACAGTTCCTTATTTAGTCACATGGTCACACCAAGAAGGTCAGACATCTGGATGCAGGGTGGCCATGTGTCCAGCTAACATTGAAGCTAAAGTAGCTCTAGTTCATGTGGAAGAAGGGAGGAACAAAGAGACAAGGCACAACTCTCAGTCTGTGACAGTGGAAATGGCTCGCATTTTTCAAAAACCATCTAATGTATATCAAAGCAAAAAATTATCCACAAGGAAATGTAGGCTTGGAAAAGTAAGAATAAAAATATTGCCAAAAGACACATTAATAATCAGTTTTAACTTCTGTATAAGACACTAGAAGCAAAGAAGTGCTACCTAAAACAAGTATATTGAATCACAATAAAATACCCCAAAATATTTTTTAAAAAAAACTTAGGGTGCTGGTTAAAAGAGACACTTTAGACCTTGGTAAGTTAGAAACAGCTGGGAAGAAGAGAGTGAGCTGGAACTGAGCAGTGTTCTGTGGCCCAGAACACCCTGGGGAAAGCACGTGTGCAATGATCCCAGCAGCAGAAGCTGGAGAAGGACAGCTGGTGGAGTGCAGTCGTGTCTAAATGACATAGCAAGATCATGCCCGATCCAGGCAATTATTGCTTTGAGTATGTCTAATTTAGCAACAGGCACACTTAGTTCTCTTCTGTAAATGGTAGAGTACAGTGGTAGAGACACTTTGGAGCCAAAATTGTAGTTGAAATCCAAGGGACTACATTTGACAGGCAAAACCCATGAATCCTGTCCTCAGGAAGAAGGGATGAATGGATCAGGCCCAAATAAAAACTTTAACCTCAAAATAATCCTAAAGTACAATCCTAGTCAGAGGAGCCAGACACACACTATAGAAAATGCTGGTTAATGATACACGGTTAGCCATTAGTTACCAGGAAAAAGATCACCAAGAGTAAATCCACTATCCTACAATTGTCCTTGTTGATTGCTTCTTTCCTCCATTATTTAATGGTCTTATTCTGCATGATTATCATTTGAGAAATTTCCAGATATCACTTTCAGTCAAGGTGTCAGTTAGCCTGTGTTCTTATCTGTAGACTCTGGTGCACAATGAGCTTCAATGCCCATGTTGGCAGAGTTCAGTGCCATGAAATTTTAAGACAGAAGTCTGTATTTTCTTGTAGTCAGATATTCTTCCAAATTCATTGCATCTATTCTTCCATAAAATTATCTTGGCCATCTAATAAAAAATTATCTGTGCCTCCCCCTTACAATTTTATCTTCACAAGAAGAAAGAACTTATCTGTCCTAATCTTGGGCCAAAATAGTACTTGCATAATTATAAATGTATAACTACTTTTTATTAAAAAAATAAAACTTGTGATATATATGTTAAAATACTTTAAATCATAATTAACAAAATTATTTTAATGATATTTCTTCACTTAACCATGTAATTATCTCCAGAAGAATAATCCTAAGATTTTGTTTTGTTTCCCTGAATTATTTCTTATAATAACTACTAGAATAGTTTTGATCTGGAGAACTTCACCAAAAGGTGAAATGGAGATGGGGAGAACATTCAATGAGTTAAAAAAGAACACATTTAGAATACATCTATTTTAAGATTTTGAACTGGCTTATGATGCTAAGTAGCTCATAATTTGACTATGTATTTTGGTATTTCTAAAGGCAATTACTGAAAATAAAAAAGTCATATTTAATTTGGATAATAGCAGTATGCAGGACTTGCATACAGTATAATTTTAAGTTAGTCATGCATTATAGTTCTCTAAGGATTAAAAATATTTTGTAAAACTTTTATATGACTATTCCATGGAGTCATTTGAACTAGGCTTGTTCTTTTTCTTTTTTTAATACAATCTACTTATTCAGGCCTAAAGTATGGAAGATTTATTTGTATAAAACAAATGCAATGTTTCATACCTATGTATCAATCTCAGATTTCTACCTGGTAGAAAAATATTATTAGTAATCAATTTTATATTATGAGTTTTTTATTGTAATAAAAGTGCTTTTGAAAAATTAAATGCCAAATGCTTTCTCTGATATAAGGAGGCTGATTCATAGTGGGGTTCCTATGGGGAGCATAGGAGGATTAGACGAACTCTAGAAAGGGCAATGGGGAGGGAAGGGAGGGAAGGGTATATGAGGGGGAAAAAATGATGTTGGAATGGACATCATTACCCTAAGTACATGCATGAAGACATGAATGGGGTGAATATACTTTGTACAACCAGAGATGTGTAAAATTGTACTTTACATGTGTAATATAAATTGTATATATGCATTCTGCAGTCATATATAACAACTTAGAATAAAAAAATTTTTAAATAATAATAAAGTGCTTTGGAACCATATTTATAGTGTTTTTAATATACCTTGATATTTTTCAGAGTATAGTACCATGTGACACCCAAAATATATATTTCCATGTCAGGGTAACAAATGAAAAATTACAGGATGTCAATGATTTCCAACTCTTTCTTTCAATTCTTTCAGTGTGCACTCATGTGTACTCACACACACAATTGCACATATGCCAATATCCAGATATTCCTGGACTTCGAAGGTTACTTGCTGGCTTCCCTATTAAAATCAAAGGCAATATCACATAAAGAGAGAAACTATAACTTGTAGTTGAGTCTGTTGACTGTGCAGATAGCCCATTTCAATGATAAAGGTTTGGGCTTGATTTCATTCAGAACATAAATATGTTTTTCTGTATAATGGCAGAAGTGGGCTCCATTCAGGGAGGAATCCTTCCAGGGTACTCTAAAGTAGAAGTAATTAAGGCAAATTATAGAAATGATATCTAATTGTATGTATGTTATCTTTTTGTTTTTAGACTTTGAGTGAGTTCCTATTTAAATATCCCATCTGTCTCTTCTATATGAAGATTCTAGCACTGCAGAAAACAATGGATGCCTTCCCAGTACCTGTTCGTCTGACTCCAGCATGAGTAGTACTGAGCGAATTGGGGTTAATGGCATATATAAAGATGATATCGTAGGCTTTCTGGGAAGGAGCAGCTTCTTTCTCTGCTGCTGGACATTAACTGGGAAGCATTTAGACTCAGTGGCCACTGGTGGAAATCTTGTAACCATGAGGAGTGGACTTTACCCTCAAATGAATTGACCCAGAGGGTAACAGAATAGAGAAAGATTAACCTGGATACTTGAAATAACAAATACAATCACCCCACACTTAGAACCTTCCTAATATATGGACTTCCAGTTAAATAAAAAGAAAAGTCCTTCTTTTTATGCCTTTTAAGTTGCAGTTTTTACTTACTCTAACCTCAAATACTATAAATTATATTAAAATCTTAAAAGACATAAGGAACACTGATTGTTTTCTTATATGCTAAGTAGAGGGACAGTGTTGTCACCTATAGCTCATCTAGCTATAGAGCAAGCAATGGTGCAGAGACCCTGAGGTAGAAAATATCTTAAAATAATGAAGGCAAACTAATATTGTATAGAGTATAACTTTATAGGATTCTCTTGTTTTAATCTATAAGTTCAACAATTAAATTTTAGATGAGGGTGTGTGTGGTACTAATAAAAAGTAATGCTTGATATTCAAGAAAAATATTTAGCTCCAGGAGCGATAGTGAATTAGAGAGCTTAGTGAGTAAATAAGCTACCTTTATGCACAGCATAAGGCTGCTGAGGGATTCATTTGCTCTTAGCTAAAATATCAAAGGATAAGCAACAGAAAAAATCTTTAGTCGTATGCATGTGTTTTTCTTAATGTCAATTAAGCAAAAAGTACATTGCACAAATGGGGAAGAAGGGTAAGAAACAAGAAGCAAAACTGTCTTTGAAGTTCAAATATTGTTGTTCTTTCTCTTAAGGAAGCATCAATATTGGGTAGGAAATATTAAACAGAAATACAATGACCCTTTATGAGAAGCTGGAATTAATGAGCACAGGAAAGAAGATTCAGAAACACTTTTTCTGGTAGCAAGTGAAAAAAAAATTTAAAGTTCAAATTCATAATCTAACTCAATCACTCCCTTATCACTCCTTTAAAAAGAAATAGTGTGATGATGAATATGCACCATAAACTAGAACTGGTGGAAATATCTTCACATGATTAAACTGTTTTCATAGTTCCATTTTGTGTAGGAAAATTTCTTGCACCTGAAATCAAGCAAAAGAACCAACTTCTTGGGAAAACATTTTCAACATAATTCAATTTTGTAAGTTTTAGGGACCTAGACAAATAACTTAGTTAATATTCTAGTTACTGGGCTAATAGGTTCTTGTTAAAATATGAACTTCACTTTAAAAAGAAAGATTACTAAATAACTTTAAGAAAGCAGTTCAAAGTACTGCTTAAAATGTGCCTTTTCAACTTGAGTCAGAAGCACTCCTTTCTTTGGAAGCAGCTTACTCCTACCTGCCACCCAGAACAGGCAAGAGAAAGCAGTAAGAGAAATACAGGAGTCCAGGTTGGCTGAATGGGGCTCCTAGGGGATGAGTGAATTTACTGCGAATTTTTTTTTTACCATGAATTTAGTCCTTTTACCTAATCTTCATGACCACATATTCAGCTTGTTCCTGGTCTCAATACTTGTTTTTAAACTGTATATGTTAAGGAAAATATTGGATGTAGCTAGTTTTAGAGATTATAAGAAACATAAAATATTATATTTTTCTATCATACAAATAGCAGAAAAAATTTTTTTTAAAGTAGCATAGACAAACATACCGACAAAAATTTGAAGGAAGATCATAAAAGTTAAAAGGAATGCTTGCAAAAGTGGTTTAACTTTTGGCAGAACCAAAAAGAAACAAAGAAGGAAACACAATGCTATTGCTTGTTAGATATCATTAGCTTCTTTCTAATCCCCAAGATTTAGTTAAGTTAAACCCACACTATCAGTGAACAGCCAGATGCCCTCAAACACAATTTCAAGTTTCTGCTTTTACCTCACTTCAAGCTGAAAATTTCCTAATCACTCTAGCTGTCTCCAGTCCCTATCCAGTAATACTCCAAGTGATCTATCTAAAATATGTATTACTCACCTATTCCAAAGACTACAATAACTTTTCATTGCCTTGACAGTAAATCCAAGCCCATTAGAATGAAATACTATGCTTTTTATTATCTTTCCTTACTTAACTTCTCTAGCTTCATTTCCTACCACTCCTTGATCACACTTAATAATTCACAGTTTCTGGGGCTGGGGGTGTAGCTCAGTGGTAGAGTGCTTGCCTAGCATGTGTAAGGTCCTGTGTTTGGTTCCCTGCACTGCAATATGTATATTATATGCAAATTATATATATATATGTATGTATGTATGTATGTGTTACAAAAACCCATGTATGTGTCACTATTTCTCCATTGCTCTCTTTAACAAATCCCAAAAATAATATTTAGGCCTCTCTCAGACAGAAAATTGAAAAAACTCACATTAATGACTTTCACAACCCACACAATGCACTACATATGCGATGTTCTAGGGTATACACGGCATTTATTTACATGTTAAACCAATGACTTCTACTTTAAAGTTAAAAACAACAACAAAAATAAATAAATAAACTCTTACATCCCATTAGACTATAATTGGAGTTAATTGTATGCTCCATGAATATGGTTAATATAAAAGTTAGGATTTCATGGCATTTCTTATGTCTTGTGCAACTCTTCTCAATAGGAAGATGCACTCAGTGGAGTTGCAACATACAGGGTGATGGAACTATCAATTATCTACATCAGAGTAACAGAACAGTACCTTGAGATAATCTTCAAGATCATTTTTACGTTCTTTGCTTCAAAGTGAGGTCGAGAGAAATCAAATTAAATGCCTAAGATGAATCAGTTATAGGAAGAGTCAGCAATGGAATTATTCTTCTCCATATTCTTATCTACCTCATTCTTATGAGGCCTGGGGTAAACCTCAACATATAACCCTCTTCATGTGCAACCTGAGATTCCAGAGTTCAGCTGATTCCAATTCCTTTTTAAATCCTCTTTGTATTTCTTTCAGTGAGGAATGTTGAGCTTAGTTGTTTAGTATGAAGTGAACTCAGTGGTATTTATAAGAACTCTTTCAGCATACAAAAGACTGTATAAAGGTTTGCTCAGATTCATTCTATGTGTATGTTTTTGATAAATGATTAACTATCTTTGCAGGGTTTTCTAAGTTTCATGGACATCTTAAATTCAGTGTTCACTCATTGTATACATGGAACCAGATTCAAAGATAAGAGTTTTAAAAGTTGAATGCAATGGATTTTTATACTTCCGGGAGTGTGCATGGCAGGGGGCCTGTATTCCTGTATTTGTGCTGAATTTAAATTTTGAAAATGAAACATAATTTACAGTTCAAAAAATTTAAAGTATAAAACAGAATTTTCTCTCCTCCATTCTGCTCAGTTTCCACCACAATATGCAACAATATATTTAGGTTTTTATTATATATCTTCCTTCAGAGATCCTATGCATACCTATATGTACTCATGTGTTCACACAAAACACATTTTCCTTTCACATTTAAAATACTAATATACACATGGGGGTAGAAAAGACAGTGGAATGAGATGGACATCATTACCCCGAGTACATGCATGAAGACACGAATGGTGTGACTCTACTTTGTGTATAACCAGAGAAATGAAAAATTGTATTCTATATGTGTAATAGTAAATGTAATGCATTCTGCTGTAATATATAACAAATTAGAATAAAAATAAACAAATAAATAAATTTTAAAAATACTAATATACTACAGTATTTTTCTTTATTTTACTATTTGCTATTTGATAGTTTTTGTATAATACTACATAAAGAACTTTTTTATTCATTTTTTGCTGCTGCAAAGTATTTCACTATATGACTATATCATAATTTACTGAACCATTCCACAATTGATTGACATTGAAATAGTATTTATCACCATGAATAAACTTATATATACATCATCCCACAGAACATTTCTGAGAACATCTGTGAGATAAATTATCAGAAGTTAAATCTAGGTTAAAGTATTAACATTAGTTACTTCTTTTTTCCTTTTCCTTTTTCCTTTTTCTTTTTTTAAATGGGATAATGCTAGGTTGCCCAGGCTAGTCTTAATATTTGTGGGCTCAAGTGATCCTCCTACCTTAGCCTCCTGAGTAGCTGGGACTACGGGTGTGTACAACTACAACTGGTTTAGTAACTTTAATAAACAAGCCAAAAATCCTTCCATGGGAGGTGAACAGTCATTTATTATCACAGCAATGGATGACAATGCTTGTTTCCTCACATGTCCTTAAAAACATAGTGTGTTATCAAACTGTTGTACTTTGCCTATCATCTGAATGAAAAGATGTTTAGTCTTATTAGATTACCCTTGACTTACTAGGAGTGAGGTTGAGTATTTCCCACTCTCTCTTTTTATCTCTCTCTCTCTCTTTATGTGTGTATGTGTGTGTGTGTGTTAGTTATAGGGATTGAACCCAGGGCCTCACATATTCTAGGTAAGCATTCAACCACTGAGTAACATACCCAATTCTTTATTCATATTTTTAAAAGACCTTCTTTTTCTTTTTTTCTTGTGAACTATCAATGCATACCTTTTACATTTTCTTAGAGGGTAATTGGTTTTCCTCTTACCTATGTTTTTTCCAGGGGTGATAGTATTAGGAAAATTAATCCTTTTGATGATATGACTTGGAAATAGTTTCTTATTAATATTATTTGTATTTTGAATTTGCTTATATCAACTAGCCATAAGAATTTTTGTGTTTGGTAGACTTTATCAATGTTTTCTTTTCTGTACTTTGAGCTGTATGTTGTTAGAACTTTACCAAATAAAACATACTTTTTCCATTTTTTATTCTAGTATTTTCATGATATTACTTTTTTTGTATAATACTGAGGATTGAACCCAGAGACTTATTCTTGCCAGAGTTATCACATTTTAATGTAATGTAAAATATAAATACTTAGTCCATTTGTAATTTATTCCCTGTGTTTTTGTGTGAGTGTGTATGTGTGTGTGTGTGTGTGTGTGTGCATGCACACATGTGTACATGTGTGTATATTTAGCTGGGAATGGATAGAAATACAATGTTATTTTTACTGATGTTTGGCCAATCCGTGGGATTTATATTAGTTAAAAGGATTTGTCTTTTTGATTTGCCTCATGCTAGGAAATCATCAACTATTGGGAGAGGTGAATGAATTATGGACCTTTGAACTCCCCAGAGACAGAGGCTGACACCTCCCTTTTTAATTTCTCTGTGCAAAGGCACTGAGAAGTCTGTCCAGTTGTCTGGTGAAGCCCTATTCAAAGGGAAAGTCCAAGGTTGCCATGGAATTTATCAGTTCATGACCTAAGGCTCAGGCACTGGCTGCCAGGGGAATAGAGAATTGTGGGTACAAACTGATGACTGTAATTGGGCTGTTCAAATTTTTGAAAGAGATTCTGTTTTTGTTGTTTGTTTTGTGGTGCTAGGGATTGAACCCAGGGCCTTGTGCATGCGACACACTCTACCACTCTACCAACTGAGCTATCCCCAGCCCGAGGTTCTGTTTTAAAGTAACTTTCTCACAATGAGTCCCTTTGATGTGAAAACCTATGTAATAAACTTTCAGAGTCTGCTTGTTGGACAGTCTTCCATTAGAGGTCGCCTAAAGCACCAGCTCCCACACAGGTCTCTATTTATGTGTGTTTGTCTTTTTTCCAATTCCCTCATCAGCCCAGTTCAGGGAAACTGAGTAAATGGTCATGCTGGAAGTGACAATTAACTAGGGACTATTTATTTTAAATGCGGAAAAGTAGCAATACTGTGCATGAGAATACTTTGTGCATTAGATCTAAAAGTGAGTGCACAGGACTATGCCCTGCATTGGAAGTACCATTGAAATTTATAGCTAAAGATGCAAGAAAATCAATTAAAAGTAAACCAAAACATCCCACAGCCAACCAAGTTTTGTATCAGTATTCTCACTTCAGATTTGCTATATTCTCAAAGGCATGGTCTAATTATTTACATAAGCACAAACTTTTTTAAAAGCACAATGAATTGAATTCAGGTATGATTCTCTTTGTGTAGAGACATTAGTCACCAAAACCCCCACAATAGTGAATTGCCAAATAATCTTGAAGCAAAAAGCCTTCTATAAAGCATAGATTTATTTTGCTGATTTTTTTAAAGTTAATATTTGCAAGCCACAAGCAACTAAAATTTGAATAATTTTTGAAATATTAATGGAATAACAATTAAAAGTGCTTCCTCATTTGGAGAAGACATTTTTATTCCCTGCAATAAATAATGGTAAAAATATAGCAATTAAGCTATGCAAGCTAATTATTTTGATAGCATTTAGGAGAACATTAAGTACTTCCCATTTTACGAATCTTCCAATATAGGATAGGTACAATGGAGCTAGAAGGGCACTTATTTATTTCTCAGCCAGTGAATTCTTGTACAATTCAAGCAACATGACCTGGCAACCAGATGTAAAAATGTTCAAGAAATGAATAGTGACTTACTGTCAGAATAGACAACAATCTGTATTCTTAGCAAAAAAAAAAAAAAAAAAAAAAAAAGGCTAAAAGTAAAGCTTTACAGGTAGAGTAGGATGCCACTAGGTAAGATAAAGACCAAGTAAAGAAAATGTGAATTATAGTCACATTACTCATTGACTCTTGCTTTGCAGCAGTTTAAGGTTATTAAATGTTTGTTCCCACTAAAGAGAAGGGATAATAAAAAAGAATTTCTGTGCAATTTCCTCCCAAAGATACTTTGAAAATTGATTTTTGGCAGAAAAACAAATTTATGCAATCCTGATAAATCAGTTCATTAAATGAAGACAAGTCACATCCCTTCTTTGCTGGCCATTTCCTATACAGACTCAGAGTTGTTGAGAAGATAGGTTTTCTCACTCACATTATAGATTTCAGATGAAACATGTAAAATTAGGACCTTAAAGCTGTTAAATCTTTGATAGAGCCAAAGTGTTATGGCATCTTGAATCTGTAAAGCACTGTTTTTTTTTGTTGTTTTTTGTTTTTTTTTTTTTTAAGATACTACTTTCTTTAAAGTACCTTCTGAAACTCCCATCTTAAGATTTACACAAAAGTAAAGAATATCTGCAGGTTATTGGGGAAAGCGTATTTATTCTCTGGAAAGTAGATTTGTGACTGACAGCAGAAATTCAACCAAACCCAGACAAATTTGACATTTTAGTAAGGTTTCCTTTAACAACGTTTAGATATAAATGAGCTTGTGTATGTCTATTTGTATAAGCAATGAAGCATGGATTCAAAATGTTTATTATTCTTGCTAAGAAGAAAAATAAGGAAGAAAAGATCTACTAGGTATAAAAACTCAGATACTGTTTTTTAAAATAACAACTCACTACTAATATTTTATGTGACATTTGAATCTTAATTTGGAAAGTCTGAGTGAAATATCTGGCACATAATGGGCACTCAAGTTTGTAAAATCCATATTACTAGCAAAGACTTTAGTTCTAGGAATGTAATTTTCTCCTAATTTAAACAGAAAGAAAGAAAAGCTTTTTTTTTTTTTTTCAAGATATTCTTAATGGCTCAAATATGACAGCACTGTGTACTTGCAATCACCAAGGGGAGGTAGAGAGAAGAATTAAAATCTTTTTGAGATCCCAGATAGTTAGATCCTTTTATAGGAAATGGTAAAAGAAACCAAAGTTCTGGCACTCAAGGGTGTGCAGGGTACACAAAATAGGCATCACGTAATAAGGTCACTAAAATAAAGATACATGTGAACAATAAGGTATAATGTAGACATGAACCAAGTGGGTGTGAGCAATTTGGATAGAGTTCAGAGAAAATGAGGGAAATCAGAGGCAATGGTTTGGCAAAGGAGAGGCTGAGCCCCAATGGTTTCTGAATGAAGAAACAGACCCAGTGTTAAAAGTATGTCAACAGGGCACTTGTCAAACAACAATTAAGGTACTGTGGGGTTTAAACAAAAGGGCAAAGTAGGAACTGTTTAGGAAAGACACATGGCCCCTCCTCCTGGTGTAGAGAAAACAAAAGGAGACAGAAGCAAGGTGCAGAGGCAAAGCAGCAAAATGCCCAAATTTCAGAACAGCCTCCTGTGCAAGCTGCCAGCTTTATTTATATCAATAGGTTACATTAGGTCACTGGCATCAGTAGCACTTTATTGTTCATTGTGTCATTAGGCGGATTACAAAGTTAGCAACATTATGCAGCTTATACCTCAATTACATACTATAGTTGCAATGTGCAATGTTAGGAGCTTTGTATAGCTCTTACAAAAATCCATTGTTCAAAGTTACAGTTATGTGTACAGATTCAGGCCAGAGGAGCTTGGTGAAATATTATGGTTTTCTAACAAGAGAATTTCTTTATTTCCAGGAGCTGTATGCCTGAGATCAAGGTCTAGGCTGAAAAGACTCTAGCACAGAGCTTCCTCATGCAGGGCATCCCTACAGCAGCTAGGCATCCTGTTTCTTTGCACAGAAGTTTCCTAGCAGCTAGGCATCCTTTGTCTTTGCACAGAAACTTTCCCAGCAGCTAAGCATGCCACAGCCATGAAGTCATCAGAGACCCAAATCCCAAACACAGAACCCTTACATCCTGGTCCTGGTCTCATGCCAGCTCCTAGCGATATGCTCATGACAAGCTTGCTTACAGGTAAGCTGAAAAGCTCTGACCAAGTGATGTCCTTCTAATTGAAGCATCAAGAATTGTACTGCAAGATACCCAGAGACACATCTAAGAACCAGGTGACATGAATGCTCCTCAAGGACCCTTCAGTATCACCAGGTAACTCTCTGGGAAGCAGATGGTATTGCCAGTCCACAACTGTTTTCCTTTTTACCTTACACGGCACAAACATATGTCACTTTCTTAAAAAGTAAAATAGACTAAGAGAAAATGAAACCCCAAAGAATGCCCTGATTAGAAGGGAAATTCTAACACTTTTCTTTCTGTGTTTTCATGAAATAATAAAAATAAACTTGTCACCTCTATTCCAATTGTGGTAAGATCTCATGCCAATGCAACCAGTCTATTGAGCATAATGATGCCACCACAGCCTCATCAAATATTTCAAAGGTTCTAAAAGAGTAGTCTTAACATGGTACCCAGGAAAACAGCCTCCTCAAAGCACAGCAATGAGTTGTGGGCTGCCCCTTTCTGTAGCTATAAAGTGAAATGAACATTCAAGGACCTCTCAAGGACCTCTACCTTGGCAAAGAGTTGGAAGAAGCATGGGTACTATCTAACTGGTACTCAGCATTGTCTTGGATTGGTAATACATCAAAATTAGGCCTGTCCTTGAAAAGAAAGGGAATTTCTCAATTTTAGGAAGTTCTAAATCAATAGCTCTCCACCATGGAAGTCACTGGAAAGCTATTTGAAAGGGTACATGCTGATGATCTCCCTCCCCCTGTTTGCCTTCCTTCCTGTGCTTATCTTACAGGCCACTGTACAAAGCCATCTTCTTCAAAAAGAAATAAAACATTCAGAAATTAAAACCATTTGAAAAAAAATCCTGGGCCAAAAGCAAGGGAATATTTACATGGATTTAAATTGTAAGGGATAATGGGCTGGAGTTGTGGCTCAGCGGCAGAGCACTCGCCTCGCACGTGCGTGGCCCAGGTTCGATCCTCAGCACCACGTAAACATAAATGCATTGTATTGTGTACAACTAAAGTAAATAAATAAATATTTAAAAAATAAATAAATAAATAAATTGTGAGGGATAATACTGACATTTATGTTCTTTGAACAAGGATTCAAATTACATCCCAACTTTAAAAGTTTATGTTTTCTCTTTGCAAGCATCATTGGAGAAGAGTCCAACAAGTTGATGCTTTCCAACTAATGGAAGCAGGTATGCCTCTGTGCCATCTTCATCTCATTCCTCCTATAAGAACAGGGCTAGATCCCAGTTCAAGACTAAGTCTTCCTCTGCTGATCCAAAGTTCAGGTCTCCCTTTGCCCTCTCCTGTTTTTTGTTTTGTTTTGTTTTGTTTTGTTTGTTTGTTTTTGTTTTTTTTTTTTTTTTTTTTTTTAATAATTGATGCTTGCTTAAACTGTAGCTCAGAATTATATTTAAATCTTTTAAACCTTTTTTTAAAAAGAGAGATAAAACAAACAAATCCATAGTCATTTGTGTCCCTCTATAACTATTCAACATTTTCTTTGTTCTCCTTTACAACTACACTTCCTGAAAGAAATCTACCATCCACCTGCCCTGTTTCTTACCTCTTGTTTATTCTAAACTATTCTAATTAGGCTTCCATCTCTGAGACTAGTCTGAGGAATATCACCACAGCTTTCCCTCCTTCTAGTACCAATGAATTCTTTCAGTCCCTTTCTCATTTGATGAGTTTAGTTTCATTTGTTGGATTTAGTCAATGCCCACTTATTTTTATTAAGTTATTTCTCCTTTTCTATCCTTTTCTTACTCCTACAAGTATCTCTCTTAGGTTAGGTTTATAAAATACTTGTTACAAAGTGCAAGAGGGCAGTTAAAACACAAGTTCTATCTCATTCTGATCCTCAATCAATAGTGTGCTACAAAGGAATGGACAGATAACCTAACATAGCACCCAAATGTACCAAACCATCTCATGCTTCTGCCTGGAAACCCTTCCTCAAATGAGAGCTGTGGGGGTTTGAGAAAGCAAATACCTAGTCTCCCTTTTTCCCTTTTGACCTGGGAGCCCACTTGAGAGATACATGCAGTAGCTAGGCAGATGGAGAAATATATTTATTTCTGATAATGTGGTTTCCCAGACACATGACAGATCAACAAAACAGCGGGCTTGCTTCCACTGAATAGTTATGACTCCAACACACTGCAGGCAGATAATCTCAGACCACACCCTCAAAGGAAGCACCTGATCTACTACTAAATCTCCCTCATGGGTGGGGAGGAAATGAAATTGCAACCTTCCTCCTGGTAGGCAGAAAACTAAATGGAGGAGAGATGGATGACCCATGCAAACTCAAGTTCTTCTGTCAAACTCACCAATCAGTTGCAGAGGATAAGGTGGATAAAAAATGTACAGAATGGAGTAAATATGACTATGAACCCCATGAATTTAGGCTCTGGAACATATTTCCTGGATTTGAATTTCAGCTATGATACTTGGCAACTGTATTATTTTGGGTAAGTTCTTATGCCTCATTTTTTACATATCAAAATATACAATTAGTAGTACTAAATTCTTAAGATCCAGGAAGGCAAAACTAGTTAAGAAAGAAGGAATAAATGGACCAGGCTTAGTAGAGTACTCCAATGTCTAGCATAGAGAAAATGTTAAGTAAAAATCACAAATCTGAGAAAATGTCTATAATAATTATGTAACAGTTCATGGGAGGAAACCATTCATATTATTATTGTATATTAAATATATTCCTTGAAAATATGAAATTTTCCTAGCTTTTATTCCTTTAGATATTAGTTTCCCACATTAAATTATGAGTATTTTGAAGTCAAATATGGGTTTTCTTATTTTTCCATTATAGTTCCTGGTACACAACAGCTTTTATACAAATTAATGGACACCTTAATTTTTAAAATGGTCTGTCATTCACTTTGCAATGAAAATAAGTATATGGATTAGAAACATGATTTCTTCAAAAAATGATATGATTGCTTTACCTTAAAAAGTACTTTAAATGCATATATATATATAGTATATATGTCATAATTTTAAAAAGTATTGATATGCCTAACAATAAACCCTCCCCTATTTCAAAATATATATTTATATGTATTTGGTACATATTTTTCACACATTCTTATGAATATTTATATTTCACAATATACATATACTTTCCTAACCCTAACCCAAAACCTACCCAAAATTAAAATCTAACACTAACTTTACCCATATAACTAAACCTAATTTATATAAAACCATATATAAGGATATGAATGCGTATGAGTATTTTGACTTACACATTCAAATTTTAACTGTATAATCATTAACATATTCATATATACATAGATAACATCAATACAAATCCCTTGTATTTAAAAATATGTACTTATGTGACCAAATGCACATACTTCCCCATTTCAAAAAATGAACATTTCTATACATTCTTGTACTTATCTTTATGCATAAATTCTCATGAACAGTCGTGATTCTTGAAATGTATGTTCGTTCCCTAACCCTAAACCTAGCCCAAACTGAAATTGAATAGTCACATGAACATTGAATACTCACAGGAAGATTAACCCTATACCTAAACCTCATGTAATAAAATCCATATGTAATTGTACATATTGTCATGTGTATTTTGACATACATATTTGAATTTTATCTGGATAATAATTAATACATTCATATATATGCATAGATAACTATTCAGTCCACTACCCTCATATTTAAATATTTGTAATTATGTGACCAACTCCACACTCTTCCCTGTTTTGGAAAATGAACTTTGGTATATGTTTTTATATATATATTTTCACCATGCATTCTCATGAATACTTATGAATGGTACTTATATACTTTGTATACAAGCAGTTGTATGTAAAAAGATACTATACTTGTGCATGATGAATAAGTAAATAAATAATAAAAAAATTTAAAAAAAATACTTATGATTCCTGATGTATATGTTCTATCCTCATCCCTAAACCAAGCCCAACCCAATTAAATACTCCCAGGCATCTTAACCCTATACCTAAACCTCATGTAATATAAGACTGTATGTAATTGTATGTATTTTTATGGTTATTTTGACATATATATTTGAATCCTATCTAGATATAATTAATACATTCATATATATGCAGAGATAACGTATCAGTGCACATCATTCATATTTAAATATAAGTATATATGTGGCCATCCCAACACCCTTCCCCTTTTCAAAAAATGAAATTTTCTATATGTTTTTGTTTATATTTCACCATGCATCCTTATGAATATTCATGATTCCTTATACATATGTTCATTCCTTAACACTAAACCTACCCTGACCTGAAATTGAATACTCACAGGAAGATTAACCCTATACCTAAACATCATGTAATATAAATATGTAAGTAATTGTATGTATTTTCATGGGTACTTTGATATACATTTTTGACTGGATAAGAATTAATACATTCATATATATGGATATGTAACTTATCAGTACACATCCCTCTTATTTAAATATATGAAATATGTGACCTACTATACAACTTTCAACATTTCAAAAAATGAACTTTTCCATATGCTTTTGTACATATTTTCTTGTGTGTATTCTTATAAATATTCATGATTCCTGATATATTTTTTATCCACTAATCTTTTCCTAGCCTTACCTGAATTTGAATACTCAAAAAATTTACCCCATAGCTAAACATCATGAAATATAAAACTGTATGTTATTGTATGTATTTTCATGGATGTTTTGACAATAATATTTGAGTTTTATTTGGATAATAATTAATACATACATATATATGCATAGATAACTTATCAGTATGCATCCTAGCTATTTAAATTTATGTTCTTATGTGACCAATTGGCCATCCTTACACACTGCTATAAATCAGCATTCCTGTATGTTTATATACATATTTTCCCACATAAATTCTCATAAATATTCATTATTCCTGATATATATATATATGTTCATTCCCTAACATTAAACCTTGACCAACCTGAAATTGTATACTCTCCAAAATTTTTCCCCATAGCTAGACCCCATGGAGTATAAAACTCTATGTAATTGTTGGTATTATTATTGGTATTTTGACTTACGTATTTGAGTTTTATCTAGATAAAAATTCATACATTTGTATATATGCAAACATAACTAATTAGGAAACATACTTTCATTTTTAAAATTTTTTTAATTATTCTAATTTGTTATACATGTTTGCAGAGTACAATTCATTTCACATTACATATAAAGAGCACAATTTTTCAAGTTGCTGGTTTTATATAAAGTATTTTGACAACAATTGTGTCTTCATACATGTACTTAGGGTAATGATGGATAACTCATTCTACCATTATTCCTATCCCCTTGCCCCCTCCCCTCCCTACCCCCTCTTTTTTTCTATTTGAAGTTCTTTCATTCCTCTCATCCCATTCCCATTCCATAAAATAAACTTTTCTATATATTTGTACATATTTTCAAAGTCCATTCTCATGAATATTTATTATTTTTAATATATATGTTCATTCCTCAACTCTAACCCTATCTTGACCTGATATTAAATACTTCCAGAAATTTATCCCTATAGCTAAACCTCAAGAAATACAAAACTGCATGTAATTGTATGTATTATCATGGGTATTTTGACTAAAATTTTTGAGTTTTATATGACTAATAATTGATACATTTATACATATAGATAGAAAATTTATTAATATGCATCACTTATATTTAAATATATGTAGTTATGAGACCAAATCCATACCCTTCTCCACTTAAAAATGAACTTTTCTATGTTTTTTACATATTTGCATGCATAAATTTTCAAGAATCCTCATGATTATCGATATATATGTTCATTCCCTAACCATAACCCTATCCCAAGATGAAATTGAAAACTCACAGGAATATTACCCCCATACCTAAATCTCATGTAATATAAAACTGTACATCATTGTTCATGGCTATTTTGACTTATACAATTTACTTTAATCTGGATAATAATGAATGCATACATATACATGCATACATAACTTATAAGTACACAGCCCTGCTATTTAAATATATGTACATATATGACAAACTCCACACACTTTCATTTTTCAAAAATGAACATTTTTATGTTTTTGTACATATTTTCACCTGTGCATTCTCATGAATTTCATGATTCCTAATATATATGTTCATTCCCTAGCCCTAATCCTAGCAAAACCTTAACTGAGTACTCCCAGGAATTACTCCTATAGCTAAACCTCATGTAATATAAAACCATGCATAAATGTATTTTCATGGGTATTTTGACTTACATATTTGAGTTTAATCTTGGAAATAATTAATATATTCATGTATTTGCATAGATAGCTTATGAGTATGCATCCATGCTATTTAAATATATGTACTTAAGGGACCAACTCCCAACACTTCCCCATTTCAAAAATGAACTTTCCTATATGTTCTTGTACCAATTTTCACACATAATAAATATTCAAAATATTTATGATACCTGATATATATGTTCATTCCCTAATCCTAGCCATAGCCTGACTCTAAATTGAATACTCCCAGGAATTTTCATTTATAACTAACCCTCATGCAATATAAAACTGTATGTAATTGTATTTATTATCATGGGTATTTTGATTTACATATTTGAATTTAACTGGATAGTAATGAATACATTTATATATATATATATGCATAGATAACTTATCAGTATATATCCCTTGTATTTAACTATATATCCTTATGTGACCAACACCACACCCTTTACCATTTCAAAAAATGAATATTTCTATGTTTCTGTATGTATTTTCATGCATAAATTCTTATTAACATTCATGATTCCTGATACATATGTTCATTCCTTAAGACTAACCCTAGCCAAACTGAATTCAATACTCAGAGAAACATTACCCCTATACCTACACCTCACACAATATAAATCTGTATGTAATTCTGCATATTTTCATGGATATTTTGACTTACATATTTGATTTGTATCTGGCTAATAATTAATGAATTCATGAGTATCAGTATGGATGCCTGCTGTTTAAATTTATGTTCTTATGCAACCAACTTCACACCTTACCCCATTTAAAAAAAGAAAATTTTCTATGTTTTTGTACATATTTTCATGTATGCATTCTCATAAATACATGTGATTTCTGATATATGTGTTCATTTCCTAACCCTAATCTTCAAGCCAGAATTAAATACTCAGAGGAACTTCACACCTATACCTCATCTTCATGGAATAAAAAATGGCATGCAATTGTATGTATATTCGTGGGTATTCTGACTTATTTTTTATTTTTATTTTTTATAATAATACATTTATATGTGTGCAAATATAAATTATCAGTATGCATCCCTCATATTTAAATATAAGTACTTAAGAAACAAACCACACAACTTTCAACATTTCAAAGGATAAATATTTCTCTATGGTTTTTAACATATTTTCACTCTTGTAGTCTCATGAATATTCCTGAATCCTGATATATATGTACATTCCCTAACTCTAACCCTAGACTGACCTGAAATTGTATACACAGAGGAAAATTACCAACATACAAAAACCACATTTAATATAAAAATGTATATAATTGTATGTATTTTCACGGGAATTTTTACTTAAATATTTGAGTTTTATATGGATAATAATTAAAATGTTCATTTATATGCACAGAAACATTATCAGTGTGTGTCTATGCAATTTAAATAATGTACATATGTGACCAACAGCAACCAGTCTCCCTTTCAAAAAATGAACTTTCTATATGTTTTGTACATATTTTTTGAATAAATTTTCGTGAACATTCATAATACCTGATATCCGTGTTCATTCCCTAGCCCTAACCCTAACCTGACTTGAAGTTGAATACTCACAGGAAATTTATCCCTATACCTAAATCTCATGTAATATAAAACCATATGTAATTATTCATGTTTTCATGGGCATTTTGACTTACATATTTGAGTTTTATTGGGATAATAATGAATACATTCACACATATGTATAGATAATATATCAGTACACATACCTCATATTTAAATATATGTACTCTTGCAACCAACTCCATACCTTTCCCTTTATTATAAAAATAAACTTTATTGTTTTTGTACCTATTTTCCCACACTCATTCTCATCAATATACATGTCCCTGACATATATGTTCATTCCTATCCATAACCCTACCCCACCTGAGTTTGAATATTCATAAGAACATCCACTATCCCTAAACCACATGTCATATAAAATTGTATATATTTTCAATGGAATTTTGACTTACACATTTGAGGCTTATCTGGATATTAATTAATGCATTTATATATATGCATAGATAACTTACGAGTATGCATTACTGCTATTGAAATATATGTACTTATGGGATCAACTCCACAGCATTCCTCATTTCAAAAAATGAACTTTCCCATATGTTTTTGTACAGATTATTGAGGGCCCATTCTCATCTATGATTATGATCCCTGATATATATGTTCATTTCATAACCCTAATCCTAGCCCAACTTGAAATTGAATACTTCCAGGAAACTTACCCCAAACCAAAACCTCTTGTAGTATAAAATCCTATGTAATTGTGTGTATTTTCATGAGTATTTTGACTTACATATTTGATTTTTATCTGGTTAATAATTAAAATATTCAGCTGGGTGTGGTGGCATACACTTGTAATCTCAGCGGCTTGGGGTGCTAAGCAGGAGGATTGCGAATTCAAAGCCAGACTCAGCAAAAGTGAGGCACTAAGCAACTCAGTGAGACTCTGTCTCCAAATAAAATACAAAATATTTTGTGGATGTGGCTCAGTGGTTGAGTGCCCCTGAGTTCAATCCTGGGTACCCCCACCCCAAGACAGATAACTTATTAGTAGGCATGCCCCTCATATTTAAATATATGTACTTATGCGACCATTTCCACAACTTTCATCATTTAAAAAAATGAATGTTTCTATAATTTTCTACATATATTCACACACATATTCTCATGATTATTCATGATTCCTGATATATATATGTATATGTATATATATTCCCTAACCATAACCCTAGCCCAAACTGAAATTGAATACTCAGAGGATTCTTACCTCTACACATAGACTTCATGTAATAAAAAAATCCTATGTAATTTTATGTAATTTTTTGGTTATTTTGACTTGTATTTTCATGTATATTTGAGTTTTATCTGGTTAATAATTAATACATTCAAATACATGCATTGGTAACTTGTCAGAACCCATCTATGCTATTGAAATTTATAATACACAAGACAACAATTTCAAAAAAATTAAATTTCCTATATGTTTTAAGTACATATTTTCACATGTGCATTCTCATAAATATGCATGATTCCTGACATATCTGTTTATGCCCTAACCCTAACTCTAGCCTGACCTGAAATTAAATACTACCAGGAACCTTACCCCTATACCACAACCATATGTAATATAAAACCACATGTAATTGTATGTATTTTCATGCCTTTTTTGACTTACATACTTGAGTTTTATCTGAACAATAAATAACATATTCACATATATGCACAGGTAAGTTATCAGTATACATCCCTGCTATTTAAATATATTTATGAGACCAACACCAAACCACTCCCATTTCTGAAAATGTACTTTACTAGATTTTTGTACATATTTTACATATAAATTATCTTGAATATTTATGATACTTGATATATATGTTCATTCCCTAAACATAACCCTAGCCCCATCTGAAATTGAATACCATGCCTATACCTTATGTAATATAAAACCATATGTGACTCAATGTATTTTCATGGGTATTTTTACTTACATATTGAGTTTTATCTGGATAAAAGTTAGTAATATATATGTTTGTGTGTGTATCTTATCAGTACACATTCGTCAGAAACCTTCCCTGGTATTGAAACATATGCATTTATACCATCAAACCACACCTTCTCACCTTTGAAAGAATGAATTTCCCTATGTTTTTGTACATATTTTCACATGTGATTTCTCATGAATATTCATGATTTCTGATATATATGTTCGTTCCCTAACCAAACCCTAGCAAGACCTTTAATGGAATACTCCCAGCATCCTAACCTTTATAACTAAACTTCATGTAGTATCATAATGTATGTAATTGTATGTATTTTCATGGGTATTTTGAGCTGCCTATTTGAATTTTAGCTGGATAGTAATTAATAAAATCATATTTATGCATTGGTATCTCATCAAAACCAATACTTGCTATTGAAATGTATGGGGTTTTTTTGCCACCAACAAAACACACACATTTCAAAAAAATGAAATCTCATATATGTCTTTGTATATATTTTCACACATGTATTATCATGAATATTCGCAATTCCTGATATGTATATTCATTCTGTAACCCTAATACTAGTTGTACCTTAAATGGAATACCAACAGTAATATACCTCCTATACCTAAATTTCATTTAGAATAAAAGCATATGTACATATATGTATTTTCATGCATATTTTGACTTACATATTTGATTTTTATCCAGATAGTAATTAATGTATTCATATGGAGGCATTGGTAACTGCTCAGAAACAATCCCTGCTATTGTAATATGTGTATTTATACCAAGACCACACACTTTCACAGTACACAAAATAAATTTTTCTATTTTTTTTTTACATTTTTTCATACCTGTTTCTCAAGAATATTTAGGAATCATGGTATGTATATATTCATTCCATAAACTTAACTAGATCCTGAAATGAAATGGAATACTCCCAGGAACTTAACTCTTATACCTAAACATCATGTAGTATAAATGTGTATGTGATTTTACGTGTTTTCATGCAAATTTGACTTATATATTTTAGTTTCATTTGGATACTAATTAAATCATTCCTACATATGCATAGGTAACTCATCAGAACCCTTCTTGCTATTGCACAATAAGTATGTAGGACAACAACACTACATTCTTCCACATTTCCAAAAATAAAATTTACTATGTGTTTCTGTATATATTTTCCCATGTCTGTTCTCATGAATATTCATGATTCCTGATATATGTGTTTGTACCATAACCCTAATCCTAGCTGGACCTGAAATGGAATACTCCCAGGATCCTAACTCCTATTCCTAAACTTCATGTAGTATAAAGCTACATGCAATTCTATGTACTTTAATGCATATTTTGACTTACATATTTGATTTTTATCTGGATGGTAATTAATATATTCATATTTCTGTATTGGTAACTCATCAGAATATATCCCTGATATTGACATATGTGTGTTTAAGCAACCAACACCACAAACTTCAACATTTCAAAAAATGAACTTTCCTATATGTTTTTCTACATATTTTCACATGTTATTTGTCAAGAATATTCATGATTCCTGATATATATGTTCATAACCTAACCCTAACCCTAGCCTGACCTGAAATGGAATATACTCAGGAACTAACACCTATACCAAAACTCATATAGTATAGAACTGGATTTAAGTGTATGTATCTTCATGCATATTTTGACTTACATATTGAGTTTTATATGGATAGTAATTAATACATTCATATATATGCATTGGTAACTCATCAAACCCATCCCTGCAATTGAAATTTATGTATTTATGCCACCAACACCAAACAGTTCCACATTTCAAAAATCGTATTTTCCAATATGTTTTTGTACATATTTTCACATGTGATTTTTCATGAATATTCATGACTCCTGATACATATGTTTGTTCCATAATCCTAACCCTAACCCACCTGAAGTGAAATATTACCTGGAACATAACTCCTATACCTAAACATTATGTAATATAATATTTTATGTGTTTGTATGTATTTTTATGCATACTTTGACTTACATATTTGAGTTTTATCTGAATAGTAATTAATACATTCATATTTTTCTACTGGTAACTATCCAGATCCTAGTCCTTCTATTGAAATATAAGTTTTTATGCCACAAACACCACACCCTTCCACATTTCAAAATAAAAAATTTTCTATATGTTTTTCTACATATTTTCAGACATGATTTCTCTTGAATATTTATAATTCCCCATATATATGTTCATTCCCTAACCCTAACCCTAGCCCAACCTGAAATGGAATATTCCCAGGAACTTTACTCCTATACCCAAACTTCATGTAGTTTTAAACTGTATGTAATTGTATGTATATTCATATGCATTTCTACTTCTGTATTTGAGATTTATCTGGAGAGCAATTAATACAATCATATATATGCATTTATATCTCGTTAGAACCCATCCCTACTAGTGAAATAGAGGTTCTCATGCCACCAACACCACAACATTTTGCATTTCAAAAATAAACTTTCCTACATGTTTTTGTACATATATTCACATGTCCATTCTCATGAATAGTCACGATTCCTGATATATATATTCATTCCCTAACCATAAACCTAGTGTCACCTGAAATGGAACATAATTCCTATACCTAAACTTCATGTAGTATAGACCTTTATCTAATTGTGTATATTTTCATGCATATTTTGACTTATATATGCATCTTTCCTGAAATACATGTGCATTTTTAACCCTAACTCTAGACAGACCCTACAATTAATTATGAAACAAAACATACCCCTATGCCTAATCCACATATTATATAAAACCATATATAATTGTATATATTTTCCTGAGTATTACATGTTTGAGGTTTATTGAATAACAATTAATACTTTCATATATATGCATAGATTTTTTACATGCATCCCTCATATCTAAGTTAATGTACTTATACAACCAAAATCACACCTTCACAATTTCAAATAATGAACATTCAAGTATGTTTTCATACATATTTTCATAAATACATTCTCATGAATATTCATGTTTCCTGATATACAGCTTTATTCCCTAATCTTAGCCCTACCCAAAATTGAATACTGACATGAAGTTAACCCCTATACCTAAATGTTAAAGCACATAAAACCATACAAAATTGTATGTATTTTCATGTATATTTTGATGTACACATCTGTGGTTTGCCATTAATACATTCATATACATGCATATATATCTTCTCTATAAGCATCCCTGGGATTTAAAGAAATGTACAAGCCTCATCACACCATTCCCCATTTAAAATGTACATTTATATGTTTTCCTGCATGTTTTACATGTACATATTCATGAATATTCATGTTTCCAAATATACATATTCACCCCCTACCCAAACCCTAGCCTTACTGCAAATTGAATATGATAGGAACATAACTCCCATGCCTAAACATTTATTAAAATAAAATACTATGTAATTGTATGTATTTTCATAGGTATTTTGTCTTACAAATTTGAGGTGTAACAGTATGATCATTAATACTTTTGTATATATTCATAAATATCTTTTCTGTATTCATCACTCATTTAAATTAATGTACAACAAACATTACACCCTTTACCATTTCAAACAAATGAACATTCATGTATATTTTTGCACATATTTTCATGTATACATTCTCATGAATATTCATGTTTCTAGATATACATGTTCCTTCCCAAACCCTAACCCTAGACACACCACAAATTGATTACTAAGACAAAACTTACCTCTATACCCACACCACATATTATGTAAAACCATACATAATTGTTTGATTTTCATGGGTATTTTCATTTACCTATTTGAGGTTTTTTGTATAAAAATTAATAAATTCATATATATGTATAGATCTTTTCTCCATACATCCCTCATATTTATATATATGTATGCTTATATGACCAACATCACACCCTTCCCATTTCAAATAATGAACATTAATTTATGTTTTTGTACATATTTTCACAAGTATATTCTCATGAATATTCATGTTTCCTGATATACATGTTCATTCCCTAACACTCACCTTATCCCCACCAAAAGTTGAATTCTGATGAATATATCTCCAATACCTAAACCTCATATGATATAAAACCCATCTACAATTGTACGTATTTCATGGGTATATTGACTTATGTATTTGAGATGTATTTAAATAATCATTAACACATTCATTTATCTGCATAAATATCTTTTCTAAGTGCATCATTCATATTTAAATAAAGGTAAAAGAAACATAACACCATTTCCTGTATCAAAAAATGAACATTTATATGTTTTCATACATATTTTCACACATACAGTCTCATAAATATTCATGTTTCATTATAAACCTGTTCATACTGTAACCTAACATTAGCCTTACCCCAAATTGAATACTGATACTAAACTAAAACTTATACCTAAACCTCATATTAAATGAAACTATATGTAATTGTACATATTTTCCAAGGTATTTTAACTTACATATTTGAGGCTTATCTGGATAATAATTAATACATTCATATATATGCATAGATATCTTTTATTTAGCCATCACTCATATTTAAATAAATATATGACCAACATCACAACCTTCCCAATTTCAAAAAAAATGAACATTTGCATGTTTTCTTACATATTTTCATGTCTACATTCCAATGAATATTCATGTTTCCTGATATACATGTTCATTTCCTAACCCTAACTGTAGCCCTACCACAAATGAATAATGACATGAAACTAACTCCTATAACTGACCATCATATTATATAGAACAATATGTAATTATATGTATTTAATGGGTATTGTGACTTACATATTTGAGGTTTATCTGGATAATAATTAATACATTCATATATATGCATAGATATCTTTTACATAGGCATCACTCATATTTAAATAAATGTACAAGCAACAACACAAAATTCCCTGCAGAAGCCCTGTTTGGGGAGATGGCTATGATTGCGGTTGACTTCGGGCCATGGAGTTTTAGACATTGCTGCCTTCCGTAGTCTCACGAGACTTGGCCCGGGATCTCGAGAGACTTGGGCCCAGCGCGGAGCGGGTTGGGGCCATTTTGGTTGTTGGTTGTTTGCTGGTGTGTGGTACGTGTTAGAGTTGTTAGAGCCAGGGAGAGAAACTGACAGAATAAAGATCCTGTTTGTTTCCAATCTGCCTCTGAACTTATTCCCGCGGCTTTGCTGCTCCAAGTGGCCATCGCTTCAGGCGGCGACAATTCCCCATTTCAGAAAATGAACATCTATACATATTTTCATACATATTCTCAAATATACATGAACATCCATGTTTTCTCATATACATGTTCATTTCTGAAACCTGAGCTACCCCTACTTCAAATTAAATACTGGTACAAAAACCTAACCTCTTTGCCTAAACCTCATGTGATATAAAACCCTATGTAATTGTGTGTATTTTCATAGGTATTTTGACTTAAATATTTGTGGCATATCTAAATAATCATTAATACACTCATTATATGCATAGATGTTTTCTACACACATCCCTCCTATTTAATAAATGTATTTATAATACCAACATCACACCCCTTCTCCATTTTATAAAATGATCATACTTGTATGTTTTCATACACATATTCACATGGACATTCTTATGAATACTCATGTTTCTTATTACACATATTCATTCCCTTACCCTTACCATACCCTAAATTGAATGCTGACAGAAACCTAATCCCTATACCTAAACTTCATATGATATAAAACTACTTGTAATTGCAGGTATTTTAATGGTGATCTTTTCTTTTTAGTACCAGGGATTGAACTCAGGGGCACTCAACCACTGAGTCACGTTTCCAGCTATATTTGTATTTTATTTAGAGACAGAGTCTCACTGAGTTGCTTAGGACCTTGCTAAGTTGCCAAGGCCGGCTTTGTGTTGGGGACATTAAGAACACATCAGCCAAAAGAATAGAAATTTAAGTCAAGGAAATGAAAACCTAACTCTCTGGCTGTCTCCCACTTCCTGATACGTGGACTTGGCCTAGCCCAGGGATGTTGCCCTGACATATGACGAAAAATCAAACCACCACTAGGATAGGCTAGTGGCTATTCCTCCAATGTGATCTGCTCATGCTCCCTATGCTCCCCTATAACCTTTTTGCTGATTGGCCCATGTCTTCTATAAAGGCCATCCAACTTCCTCAATACACTGAGCTCTCATGACGCATCTGATTGTCCTTTGAAAGAAGGGCTGGGTGCGGGGGGTCAGTCGGCTCTTACCTTTTCAGATCCGTCCTTGTTGGGCCGTGTTCCCCCTTCTCTTGCAGGTTGAGAGGATTCGGGGGCTAAAAACTCCAACAGCTTTGAACTTACAATCCTCCTGCCTCAACCTCCAGTGCCACTGGGATTACAGGCATGTGTCACAGCACCCTGCTTAATTGGTATTTTGACATATATTTTTGAGTTTTTTTTCTGGATAATCATTAGAAAAATCATGTATATATGCACTGATATCCTTTCTATATGCATCCCTCATGTTTAACTACATGCACTTGTATGACCAACATCACATCCTTCTCCATTTCAAAAACAAACATTTATATGTTTTTAGACATAATTGCCCCTGCACATGCTCATGAATATTCATGTTTCCTGATGTGCATGTTCATTCCCTATTTCTAACACTAGCCCTTCCCCAAGTTGAATACTGTCATGAACCTCATCCCATACCTAAACATCTTTTTATATAAAATCATATGTAATTGTATATATTTTTATGAGTGTTTTTACTTATATATTCAAGGTGTATCAGAATACTCATCAATACATTCATATATATGTATAGATATATTCTCTCTATGCATTACTCATATTTAAATAAATTTTCAAAGAACATAACAAGCTTCCCCATTTCAAAAAATGAACATTTATACAAGTTTTTGTATACATTTTCATGCATACATTCTCATGAATATTTTCCTGATATACATAATTCTCCTGATATACATGTTTATTCCCTAACCCTAACCCTAGACAGACTACAAATTGAATACTGACACAAAATTTACCCCTATGCCTAAACCAGATATTATATAAATCCATAGATAAATGTGTGTATTTTCATGGCTATTTTCACTTACATATTGAAGTTTATTGGATAATAACTAATACAATCATATATATGCATAGATATCTTTTCTACCCTCATCCCTCCTATTTAAATAAATATACTACCAAAATCACTCCCTTTCCCATTTTAAAAATGAACATCTATACGTGTTTTCCTATATATTGTCATGTATACATTCTCCTGAATATTTATGTTTCCTGACATATTTGTTCATTTGCTAACCCTAATTCTACCCCTACTCCAAATTGAATATTGTCACGAAACTATCCCCTATACCTGTACATCATATTATATAAAATGGTATGTAATTGTATGCATTTTCATGGGTATTTTGACTTACATATTTGAGATTTATATGGATAATAACTAATACATTCATATATATGCATAGATATCTTTTCTACACACATCCCTCATCTTTAAATAAATGTAATTCATTCTACAACATCACACCCTTCAGCATTTCAATGAACATTTGTGTATGTTTTTGTACATATTTTCATGAGTATATTCTCATGAATATTCATGTTTCCTGATATACATATTCATTTTCTAACCCTACTCCAAATTTAATCCTAACATGAACCTTACCACATAACTGCATTTAAAACTATAAAAATATATTATTATATGTAATTTCGTGGGTATTTTATGTACATATTTGTTTATCTGTGTAATCATTAATATATTTATGTATGTGACTATATATCATTTATATATGTATCCATCATATTTATATAAATGTATTTATATGACTAAGATAAAAAACTTCCCCATTTAAAAAAAGTTCATGTATGTTTTTGTACATATTTTCATGCACACATCCTTACAAATGTTCATGTTTCCTTATATACATATTCATTCCCTAACACTAACTCTAAACTTACCCAAAATTTAATACTAGCACAAACCTTTTACTCCTATACCTATACTTAATTTTTTATAAAACTATATATAATTATATGAATGTTTATGGGCATTTGGCTTACACATTCAAATTTTAACTGTATAATCATTAATGTATTCATATATATTTATATATGTAATTTATCTATGAATTCCTCATAATTAAAAATGTATTCATATAACAATAAACCATTAGACATTTCAAAAAATATATATTTGTATATATTTTCATACATATTTTCACACACATTCTTATGAATATTCATTTTTACTGATATACATATTCATTTCATAACCCTAACCTTAAATGTACCCAAAGTTTAACACTACCTCTAAACCTAATGTTGAATAAGCCATATATATATATATATATATATATATATATATGAATCTTTATGGATATTTTGTCTTACATATTTAAATTTTAACTCCATAATCACAAATATGTTCATATATATGCATAAATATCAGTTAGATATACAGCCCTCACAATACAGTATTTTACAGAAAAATAGGATTTTACAACAGAATCCCAGTAAGATGCACAGGTATCAGTCAAGGTTATAATGGCAACCAGATGGAATATTTAATTAATAAAATTCAAGGAGATTGTATTTACAGGAGGACTATTCACTATGGGGATTGAGGAAGAATCTAGAAGCTAAACTGTCATCACCAAAGGGACAACCAGAAGAGAGAAGTTTCCAAGACCAGTTAGGAGAGTCAGATAAAATGGACTATTTGGAGAATAACAAGTTTCTGATGCAAGAAACAGCAAGCCGTGCAAGACCTCCAGGGAAAAACCAAGGGAATAAAGACCTTAAACTCACTCTCTGCCCTTGCTCTGATCTCCTGCCAGAGCTCGATATGGGCCAAACACAACAAGAAACAGGAAATCCAGAAAGCCTGTTGAGTTGTCCACTCAATTCAACTTTGGAGGGCAGAGAGCAAGACAGAGAGGCATCTGGAGAGTAGGTATAGTGTCTAGCATAGCACAGTGCACTAAGCTCTTGAGAGAAATTAGAAAACCAACATACTTAGCTTTGTTCTTCCATAACAGTATATGTCAACTAATAAATAATGCATAATTCATTCAAATTAATTTCTTATTCATGTGTCAAACATTTCTTGAGCACTTAATGTGAACAAGAAAATACATTAAGTGTTGGTGAAACTAAAATGAATGAGATGGAGTCCTCCTTGGTGAAAAATGGGAGACCAACACAGAGCAATGTAGCAAATGTTATAACAAATACATAAAAAATTTTTTTAAATATTTTTAAAATTGTTGGTGGTTTATTTATTATTTATATGTGGTGCTGAGAATTTAATCCAGTGCCTCAAACATGCTAGGCAAGCACCTTACCACTGAGCCACAACCCTAGCCCACATAAAGCATTTTATGCTTAAGTTTTTAAAATCCACTAGAGTTTACTATGATTTATACCTAATTAGTGTATTTTCAGTTTTTAGCACCTGTTTCATTTTTCAAAATTTTTATTAACATGTGTTAATTGTACATATTAGTGGAATTCAGTGCAATATTTTCATACATGCATATTGCATATTCTAATCAAATTCAACCTTCTTTTTTCCATAAATACCTTCCATTTGTGCCCCTTACAGTCTCTAGTAGTCTCTATCCTATTTTCTTGACAACATTTTTAGCTTCCACACATGAGAGTGATCATGAAGTTCTTGCTTTTCTGAATACAGCAATTGTTTCTATAAAAATAAAATAATAATATGTTGCCTCAATTCTTAAAAGAGTCAGTGATAGTTAAATAATATGGTGTATTTCATTAGTAATAAATCTAATTATCAATCAGCAACTGGAAAAAACTAGAGGGGAAAGAGACCAGAACAATGTCTGCCCTAATACAGAAAGAACTTACTATATGAGCCCTCTATATGTATGAGCTTCACACCCACAAGTGCAACCAACAACAGAGAGAAAATATCCAGCCCCCAAAATAATTGTGTCTGTACTGAATGTGAAAAAACTTTTTATCATTATTTCCTAAACAATATAGCTTAACGACTATTTACATGACATTAACATTGTATTTGGTATCATAAATAATCTGGAGATGATTTAAAGTATTTGAGAGGATATACATTAGTTATATGCAAATACTATACCATTTTATATGACGTATTTGAGCATCTGAAGATTTTAGTATCTGCAGGGGTCCTGGAACCCATCCCTCATGGATGCCAAGGGAAAAGAAAATAACAACGGTTTTCTATTTCAACAAATATCACATATATCAAAAAATACAAATAAAAGGAATAAAATTTACACAAACACTTCAATAATGTTTGTTAAGCTTATAAACAAAAAGCAGAAATAAAATCAGAAATTAATCATCTAAAACTATTTACTCATGTTCGTATGTGATTATACAGTGATATTAATAAAATATTGAAAATAGAACAATATGTTTGAAGTAAATAAAACAGCATACTAAACAAAGCTCTTCATAAAAGCATAAAACACTTTATTAGTAGTTTATATATTAAAGCAATCTAATTGATAACACTCCATTTTTCAAAAGTGAAATTAATATAAAAGGAGACACTATTTGATTCTCAGAAATAATCTTCAAATTAAATTCAATCCTGCTAACATCAAGGAGAATACCTTATGAAAGTATTTCAGTCATAACTTCATTTTCAGATAGGGGTAAGTGAGCAGACAGAATAGAATTCTGGTGACTGAGTCTAACAACACATTTATCCAACAGAGGATTAAGAAAATGAAAGGCAAATTCTCCTCTGCTTTCCCCTCATGAATCTCTCCATACATCTAGACAGCACAAAGAAATATGTACAATAAGACTCAATGTCTCCCAGTTTTCCTTTTTGTCATTGATATCCAAAGTTATCTGAATAGAGAAGAATGAACAAAATATTCCAAACAATACTCCAAATAATGCTATCAATCAATCTACAAGGTTTACCAGCTCATGTTGGCAGATCCTACAAGTTCATAGAGTCACAGAGTGTCAGATCTCTTCATAGTATGTACAAGTCTTTACAAGCTCTTATGCTAACTCATTTCAAGATTTCGAGATCCAAATGATGGAGAGCATCCAGAGAACCTTGAGTTTTATGTTAATTTTATAAGTTTCTAGATCATTATAGGGCAATAAAAAAGGGAAAGAAGTACCTGTGATGTTTAACAATGGCTTTCACAGAAACCCATCTCAGGTCTTTCTTGTGCTAATCACTTAAACTATAACCTGGGGATTAAATACACTTGACAGGAAATGTTGAGTGAACATACCATTTTTAGAATAACATAGCTTTTTTTCTCCCAAAATTAAATCACCAAACTCCTTCCACATCTGAACATTAATATGCTTACAATGAGATGATAATTAATATCCATGATTTTAAATAATCCCATCAATGACTTGACAAACAACAATGTTTACAAGGAATTAAAATGTTAAAATATAGAGGTCCCATTTTTATTAGTACAGGACCTCAAAAGATGAAAAGAAAAGCATTATTTGATGAATAAGTAAAGTTAATATGTATTAAGGTAAAAAGCATGGAAAATACCTAGAGACTTGTGGGTATACATATATAGAGACTTAAGATAATAAAAGTATGAATAAAAATTCAATCATTCACTTAGTAAGTGTTTACTGGTGTCTCCTCTTCAACACACACACTATGCTAGGTAGATACCAACTAGTTAACAACTAACGAAACAGACATTGTCCCTCTCTTCTTGGAGCCTTTAGTGTAAAGGAGATACTGACAAATAGAAACATCATTACAATGTCACATAATAGATGGCATGATATGGGGAGCTTGGGTCCTATGGCAGCAATTGGGAGATGTTCCTAAATTCCATTTGGGAAGCTGAAGTAAAGCTGCCTGGAAGAAATTAAGTCAAAGCAGATCATCGAAGTTCACATGAGTGTCAGGTAAAAACTGACGGAGGGTGGATTTTGAGATTGAAGAAACATGACATACCAAGGTCTTAAGGCAATAAAATGTAACTTTTTTTTTTTTCTTAAATTTGCAGTAGAACATAGACTTAGGTGAGCCCATATGGTAAAAACAAAACTGGAAGAATATGCAAGTCAAGCCAAGTCACGAGGGCCAGGAATCTATTATGGGTGGGCATACGTAAGGAAAGGAGAACAGAAGAAAGCCTGTGGCAGAGACAATGGTTCGGTATGTGAGACAGCAATTGCCTTTGGAGCTCCATCTATGTGGTTGGCAACAGTAGGAGTTTGATTCAATTATCTAGGTGCATGACACTGTGAATCTATGAACTTGCAAATAAAACCAAATTGTAAAGCAAAGAAATGTCATTTAGGACAGGAGCCCAGTTATTGAATAATCTCTTCATCATAAAATTGCAGATGTGTCCATGTTTTTTTTTGTTTTTGCAAAGGACCTGCCACCAGAATGCAAGTTTCATGAAAATCTCCCCTAAATCAAAACCAACATTGGAAAGGAAAGGGCTCATCACTCATCACATTGTCATTATCAGAAACAGAGGTGTGAGCAAGTCCACCATTACTGGCTATCTGATCTACAAATGAGGAAGAATCAATAAAATAGCCATCAGAAAGTTTGAAATGGAAACTGCTGGGATAAGAAATTGATCATTCAAGTATGCCTAGGTCTTAGATAAATTGAAAACTAAGCATCAGTGTGATGTCACTAACTTTACGGATATTCAAAACCAGCAAGTGTTATGTGATTATCTATCATTGATGCCTCAGGACAGAAAGACTTCATCAAAGCATGGCTGTGCTATCCTGATTATTACCGGCTGATATTGGTGAATTTGAAACAGTATCTCCAAGAATAGGCAGGCACTGCTTAGAACTTGGGATTGCATCCTACCACCAGAAATCCCTTGCATCTGCCCCTTCAGGGGGTCTACAAAATTGGTGATATTAGTACTGCCTCTGTGGACTAAGTAGATGATAGTATTCTCAAACCTAGGATAATGGACACCATTGTTCCAGTCAGCACATAAATGAAGTAGTATAATCAAATGCACCATGAAACTTTATAGTGAAACTCTTCCTGGAGACAACATGGGCTTCAATTTGTAGAATGTGTCTGTCAAAAATGTTCATTGTGGCAGTGTTGCTGGGTGGGATGTCATGGCCTGACAGCAGACTGCAGGAAGCTTAGTGTGTGCCACCCTCAACTAGTATCAGCTCTGTATCATTGAGGTTAGAGTGTCCTGTTTTCTTTTGAATATCTGCAGTAACTTATCTATAGCACCAGGTAAAATGCTTGAGTTGAGCCGGGCGCGGTGGCGCACGCCTGTAATCCCAGCACTTTGGGAGGCTGAGACAGGAGGATCGCGAGTTCAAAGCCAGCCTCAGCAATGGCGAGGCACTTAGCAACTCAGTGAGACCCTGTCTCTAAATAAAATACAAAAAAGGGCTGGGGATGTGGCCCAGTGGTCGAGTGCCCCTGAGCTCAATCCCCGGTACCACCAAAAAAAAAAAAAAAAAAAAAAAAAAATGCTTGAGTTGAGTACATTTAATGCCAATTGACATTCCCACCCATGTAAGTAACCAAAAGAATGAGCTCCCTTCTTTTGTTCAGGGAGTAGCCTGATGTCTTCTTCTCAGAGTTGTGTCTCCTTTCCAAAATAGAAGCCCCCAATAAAATCTTTACCTGCATGTTTGCCAACCTAACTCAATTTCATTTCCATCATCACTGAGTCAAAAGATTCCAGTGTCTGGCATCACTTCTATGGTTGATATGGTTCCTGGAAAGCTCCTGTGAGTGGAGAGCTTCTTAACCATCCTACTCTGAGTGGTTTTGCTATTCATGATATAAAACAGACAGTTGGTCTCTGTGTCATCAAATTCATGGACAAGAAGTCTGATGGAGTTGGCAAGGTAACCACATCTGCATAGAAAGTACAAAAGGCTAAATTGATATTATCCCTAATACCTACTGCCCAAGTCTTAATCAGTGGCAGAGGAGCCGTCTTAGAATTGGGAGTCTCATATAAATTTAATAATAAGAGACTGATATGAATGATAACAATTCATTCTAAAATTTCCATAAGGAAAGGAGAATGTTTTGTGGACCACTTGTGTGTGTGTGAATGTGTGTGATTATGTATTTGTGTATTTATATGTGTCTGTGTTTGTGCAGCAGTATTGTTATCAGTTTTTAATATCAGCAGTTTTAATGGAAACAACTTGACAAAAAATCTGTCCCAAATTTTAAGAGCTATTAAAATAGACTTTGATGAGAAAAAAAAAAAAAAAGTTTTTCATCATAACAATCAATGTCTTTAACCCAGGCAGGATCCTCCCCTTAACCAAATCAACCAAGAACAGAAACCCAAGGAAAGAACTTTCAACTCAGTGCAAGTTAAACCATGCCCCAAAACACACATACTCCTGAAAGTACTTCTGCCTTAGCCAATGAAGAAAGGAAGTAAGAGTTTATATGATTGCATTTCTATTGTTGTTTGCAAAGTTCTGCTCTATAAATCATTTTCCAGAATTAAACTGAATTTCAAAAATAGCTAAGAGAATGGCTTTTAAATGGAAAAAAATCAGGTAATGAGATGTGAAATTATATTGGCAAATTTAATCTCTTTGCTGTTATATAGTTTTGGTGTTTACTAAACATATGGAGTATATGGATGAGATTTTTTATGACAAATGCATTCACATGCCATGTTGAAAACATTTTTCTGTTATAATGGAAGAGGTTCCCAGCTCCATGAGGATTAAGTGCTAGTTAGAGAGTCAGGAAACTCTGATTCTAGGTATATTTCTGCTACTTGCCAGATGTGTAACTTTGGACAACTCACTTGGTCCCCAAGGGTTAGTTTCTTCAACTCTTAAGAGAATGGAAATATGAATAGTGCTGGCATCAACTTCTTCACAGCTAGGTGATGAGGCTCCCCAGGAGCTAAAATGCAAAGACAGAAATGGAAACCTAAGGTGTTTTACAAATCCAAGAGATTATTATAAACACTGTACACTTACAAAAACTATCTAAGGTTTTTCATTTTTGATTGAACCACACAACATAAAAATAGCATATGCTGTCACATGGAACATTAAGAAGGCACCAAAACTCAATGTGGCCTGCAAACTTCTTGGACTACTCAAGGGAAGAGTGTTCCCCCTCTATACACATGAGTGTGTACCACATACCCAGTTCCAAATACAACTCTGAGGGGCAGAAAAGCCCTATAGAAATGCTCAAACAATCCTATGTCCCACTAGAGCCTTGAATGTACTCGCCTACAAAAATCAGTATCTAGAAGCCCTGAAAAATTAAAAGATATTTAAAGGGAAGCTTTTACTACATGCAACTGGAAAAATATCACCATTTCATGCCTCATAAAAGTAAAAATATTTTAACTTAAAGCTATTGGGGGCAGCAGCAGTACAATTCTTAAGTCTCTGAATAATCTCTGAAAATTATCATAAAAACAGATCAACAAGATAGCAAAGCCCAATCCCATGAACAAATTTACACTTGGTAACAAAATATTCTAATGCCCTCCCCAAATGCAAGCAAGTATAAATAAACCACTTACAGGCACATTACTGATATCCTACATGATATCAGTAATTGTGAAGGAAGAAATGGAGTGAGACAGAAGGTCTTGGGATTGACCTGAGTTAGAAGAACACTGAAATGTTTGCCAGGCACTTGTTGGAAGTCACAGTATCTGATGTAGGAACGAACAGTAGCTAACAGTGAGTGTGTGTGTTCAAACTAATACTAGGGGCACATAAGATGCAAAGAGCAGCTCAGTAATGGCAGGAGCAGTAAGAGCCCCTGAACTCTGACATTGCCCAGTCAGCACCTAGTAGAACACCTGGGAATGGACTCATTAATGGGCTGGAGAGCAAACAGAGAAAAATGAAAGAGAAGATGTAGGTAAGCAGGGAAGGAGAAAAGAACCAGAAAATTGTTGAACAACAAACCACCATATTTTAAACCAGGACACATAGGGAAGGGTGTTCAGTGAGCTATAAAAGGTGTAAACCATACCTCTTTCTAAAGGTTCTGGAAGTCAATTTTGCATAAATATGAGCAATAGAAAAGATCAAAGTCGAATCCTATAAAACGTTATTTTGAAAAATGGAATAAAAAAACAGAATAACATCCTCAGAGGAAAATGTGCCAGAAAGAAATGTCCACAAATCAAAATCATAACTGACCTGTTATTTCAAGACAAGCTAAAAGACATCAAACAAAGAATGCAAGGTATTAAAAAACAACATAAACTAGAATTAGAAACACACTATGAGTTTGGAAAAACTCAGGGCAGATTTAAATATCAAAGAACAATCATTTCAGAAATGAAGATTTAAATAGAAGGATAATAAAAACAAATAATGTGGCATATGATGTCTTAAGTTAAATGAAAGGTAAAAAGGCAGAACAAATTTAAACACAAGTAGTAAAGAAGGAGATAAAGGAAAATGACTAATGTTGAAGACAAACTAAATTCATATATAAGTAATAGGAATCTTTGAAGAGGAAAACTAAAGCAACAAAACAGAATACATTCTGAAAAATATAACCAAGAACTTTCCTGAAATAAAAGTACTGTATAAAGAGCTTAAAACTAAATACTGAATAAGTACACTCTGAATATGATAAACTCAGAACAATCAATATCAAAGTAAAAGAAAAAAAGTCTGTTGTAAATATAGGCAAAAAGGGAAAAATCACTTCTAACAGAAAGAAAATTGGAAAACCATCAGACTCAACATCAATGTTTTATGTCTTAAGAAAATGGAGTTAAAAAAAATCTCACCTTATATTACTAGTGGACTTATTTTTGTTGTCATGACACAAAACATGTTTTCTTGATAAATTTGATGTACTGTGAGAATATTGCCTGTGAAATAATTATCCTTTTAATATTCACCACATTTACATGCAATTGACATCCAACACAAAATAAATATAAGCAGAAAAATTTAAAAATTAAAAAAAGAAAATGGAGTAACATATATAAGATAAATATGGAAAGAGTATGTATATAAATATATATTATATTCAGAAAAAATAACTTTCAATTCAAAGGGTGCAAAGTTATATCAAGATGCAAAGCCTTGGGGAATATTCCTGAAGAATTTATTGCAGGCTGAAATTCAATCAACCAAAATAACTAGAGTTTTCAAAACAGATTCTCATGACTAGCTGTAGAACTAACACTTCCTCTTAGGAAGGGACTATAATAAGTTTGACTACATGCTCTGACAGTGTAGACTTCAAGTATATATTGAGATTTTTAAAAAATAAGACTAACATAAAGCATTCAGGAAATAACCCATTGGTGATAAATCTATAAACAAACACAAGGCATTAAATAGCATAGGAGGGTAAATGTTAATTTTGATGGGAAAAACGCAAGTGTGAATGTGATAAGGCATGTGATAGGCTTATGAACTGACTGAAAAAGACTCAATTTCTCAACATGGATGTAGTTACTAAGTTGTTTAATAGTTCACTAAGCTGCTCATTATATTTACATGCTTTTCTGTATTTGTATTTCATTTTATAATTTAAAAAATAATTTTAAAATTTAACCCCATCACTTGTAACTTAATGATTACAACATTGTTAAGTTCATTATGTACAAAGAACAATATTGTATAGTATTTTAATTACTAAGTAAATGCAAAATCATTCATCATTCCACAAAAGTACTCATGCATAAATGTATAACTAGAGGTTTACTTTTATTAAAAATTAAAAACTCACTAATTTGTTTATCTTCAGAGAGAGAGAGAGTAATAATTTCCAAATATTAAAAAGATATGATTTTTAGCAAAGCTCAAAATATAACTAAAGCAACTTTGTACTTATAGATTTCAAGCTTCTAGTCTTTTTAGTCATGTAACCCTTCAGCAATCTACTTCATTTTTTATAGAATTGCTTTCCGTTAGAGTCAGTAAATTCAGTGACGAACAAAGTATCCATTAATTCAATTACAGGATAGCTATTCAATTCACAAATGAATACCACTATTTTATAAACGAATTACATTTTTATACATAATCACAATAATAATATACTACCACAAATATATTTACCATCAGAATAAAATAAAACTACTATAATTTTCACTAGTGTAATAAGTTTTAAACTTTATTTTTACTTTTTAGAATACTTCCAAGAAAAACAATGATGCATCTAAATATACTGAAGTTAATCTTCACTTTGTTTGTGATATATCAAAATTTAGTAATGTGGCTCACAATAGTTTAGAATAAGATTTTTGCCAAGAGAATATCAGCTGACTACTGAGAGTCTTTTGTATTTACCCATATATTTACCTTCCTTTTTGTGCTTTAAAGATGATGTTACATTTGTTCTGATCTCCATTTCTCCTGACAAGAAGTCAGCTGTCGTTCTTTTCATCATAATCCTGCCAGGATTAATATGTCTTTTCCTCTGAATGCATTTAAATTTTTTTGTTACATTTGACTTTCAGAAGTTTGTTGTGATGGCTTGGGTATGATTTTACTTGCTGATCCTGTTTATATAGTTTCTAAACTTGTGAGTTCTTTCTTAGTAGTGTAGAGAATCTATGTTCAAAGTCTTCCTCAGAAAGCATAATCTTTACCTAGAGCTTAATCAGCTATCTAGAGCTCACCAAAATCATCAAAATAAATGACAGAAAATTAATTGACTACACTTAACTTTTAAGGTTTGAATATGTGAAGTACCCCCAAAGCATATATATATATAATGTGTAGAGGGAAAATGTAACCGAATCCTTTCTTGATATAGGTCAACTAAGCAGTAACTGTAGGCAGGTAGGGCGTGGCTGGAGGAAGTAGGTAATTGGGAACTTGCTCTTGGAGTTTATATTTTGTCCCAAGTGAGCACAACTCCCTCTCTGCTTCATGGTGTCCTAAACTGGTTTCTTCCACCATACCCTTCTGCTATGATTTTCTGCCTCACATGGGGCCCAGAGTTATGGAGTTGGCTGTCTATGGACTGAGACCTCAGAAACCAACCGAGAGCCAAAATCAACTTTTCCTCCTCTAATTGTTCTTGTGAGATCTTTTTGTCACAGTGATTTAAAAAAAAAAAAAAAAAAAAAACTAACTAAAACATTAACACTTCTCAGGAATATCGGAATTCAGTTACATGTCATCCATATACTCTCAAGTTTAAGATAGCATAACTAGAGAAAAGTGCCATATAATATAAGTAAGCTATATAATTTTATTTTTAAATTTTGCATTTTTTACGCCTTTGGGGAAAAACATCCCAGATGGAAAATTTGCTTTTACTTTACTGTCAGGATAAAACTTTATCTCCCTTGGATAATTGTTCCATTTTCCACTTGCTATCCTATGTGTCTTTACAAATATATATGGTTGTAGGTGAACACAATACCTTTATTTTAGTTTTATGTAGTACGAAGGATCAAACCCACTGCCTTATGCATGCTAGGCGAGCACTCTACCACTGAACCACAGCCTCAGCTCATGTGTCTTTATTTTTAACATATGTAAGTGCTATGTGTTTATTAAGTTTTTCCAAATCAGAGGACCAAAAAAATTAACACAGAAAATAAAACCCATAAAAACACACATAAAGAGAGTAAAGCACAAAAATAGAAGACAAATTTCATAAAGTACCATTCATCCCAATGGTGATAGATCTCAATCAGCAGTGATTTTGCTCCCTAGTAGATATTTGGCAATGTCTACAGACATTTTTTATTGTCACAAATAGGAGGATGCTGCTGGAATCTATTGACTAGGAGACAAGGTTACAGCCAAATACCCTACAATGCACATGACAGAGCCCCCCAAATAAGTAATTTCATCCCAAAGCATCAGTAGTGCTGCTGAGAGAACTTTTTTAGCCTATTTCCACTATAAACCTTCAAATTATTTTGTTTTCACAAATGTATGCATAAAAAGAATATCATCAATCAGTGTACAAATGAATAGCCAAAAGCAATTCAAAAATAAGCTGATATGTTTCCACTATGCAGGCTATGCCCATAAATAAAGTAATCAAATATATACAGATGCAACTTACTATCTGTCTTCTGAAAGTAGGGCACTTGGTTTTGTTTTCATTATTATAGTTTTGTTGTTTATTTTTGTTTTTTCTTTTACAGTAGCTAAGAATCTCACTAAGGGTGTTGATGATATTACTAGACTGAAATAAATAGCTCCACCCCCAAAATATAATGAAAAATTCATTAAATAAAAAACTTAAAAGCTACAAATTATAGCTAAAATAGTTAAGTACAGTGGACTTCCAGATATATCCACTTAAAATCTGAGCATGGTAGTATGTAATCTGAGCAGGGTAGCATGTAAACATTTTACACAGGTACAGGCCTTAAGTAAATTTCTTCTACTAGTAAGTAATTTGTAAAAATGAATGACTTTGATTTATAACTGAGTCTCATTTTCTACTTTACAAAAAGTAAATTTAAAGCATTTATAATATTTTTAACAATTTGCCCTATTTTTGAGTGATTATTAAAAAAATATTATATTGTCTCTCTTACCCATTAATTAGCACATTCTTAAAATGACAGAGGAAGGTTTGGGGCTCTCCAGTGAGCTCAAGTCTAGATGGGTAACTAAAGAATATGTATTAAACATACTAAAAAGATAGTGAACCACAATCAAGTGCAGTTCATACCAGGGGTGCAAGGTTGGTTCAACACACAGATATCAATACATGTAATTCATCACATCAACAGACTTACAGAAGAGATTCAGATGATCATCTCAATAGATGCGAAAAAGCATTTGACATAATACGGATCTCTTCATGTTTAAAACACTAGAAAAACCCTAACTATGTAAAACCTATCTATGCTAAACCCAAGGTCAACATTATTCTAAATGGAAAAAAAAAAATGAAAGCATTTCCTCTAAAAACTGGAGCAAGACAAGGATACCCTCTTTCACCACTTATGTTCAACATAGTCCTGGAAAGCAATTAGACAGATGAAAGAAATGAAAGGAATACAAATAGGAAATAAAGAACTCTCAATATCACTATTTGCTGATGACATGATTCTATATATAGAAGACCCAAAAAAAACTCTACCAGAAAACTCCTAGAACTAAAAAATGAATTCAACAAAGTAGCAGGATACAAAATCAACACCCATAAATCAAATTCATTCCTATAGATCAGTGATGAATTCACTGAAAGAGGAATTAGAAAATCTACCCAATTCACAAGAGCCTCAAAAAAAAAAAAAAAAACTTGGGAATCAATTTAACAAAAGAGGTGAAAGACTTCTGCAGTGAAAACTACAGAACACTAAAGAAAGAAGTTGAAGAAAACCTTAGAAGATGAAAATTTCTCTCATGCTCCTGGATAGGCAGAATTAATATTGACAAAATGGCCATACTATCTAAAGCCCTAAACAGATATAATACAATTCCTATTAACATTCCCATGACATTCTTCATAGAACTAGAAAAAGCAATCATAAAATTCATTTGGAAAAATAAGAGACCTAAAATAGCCAAAGCAATCCTTACCAAGAAGAATGAGCAAGAGGAATCATAGTATCAGACCTTAAACTATACTCCAGAACCAGAATAACAAAAATGGCATGGTATTGGCACCAAAACAGACAATTAGACCAATAAAGCAAAATAGAAGACATAGAGACAAACCCACACATTATAGATATTACAGCTATCTCATGCTAGACAAAGGTGACAAAAATGTTCATTGTAGAAAAGATAGCCTGTTCAACAAATGGTGCTGGGAAAATTGGAAATCCATACATAGCAAAATAAAATTAAACCCCTATCTCTCACCATGCACAAAACTCAACTCAAAGTGGATCAAGGACCTAGGAATTATACCAGAGACCCTGTGCTTAATAGAAGAAAAAGTAGGCCCAAATTTTCATCATGTTGGATTAGGACCTGACTTCCTTAACAAGACTTCTAAAGCACAAGAAATAAAATCAGGTATCAATAAATGGAATGGATTCAAACTAAAAAGTTCCTTCTCAACAAAGGAAACAATCAAGAATGTGAAGACAGAGCCTAGAGAATGGAAGAATATCTTTACCACATGCTCCTCAGAGCACTAATCTCCAGGATATATAAAGAACTCAAAAAATTTGAGACCAAAAAAGCAAATAACCCAATCAATAAATGGGCTAAGGAACTGAACAGACACTTCATGAGAATAAACACAATAGATCAACAAATATATGAAGAAATGTTCAACATCTCTAGCAATTAGAGAAATGCAAATCAAAACTAGTCTAAGATTTTTATCTCACTCTAGTCATAATGGCAATTATCAAGAACATAGCAACAATAAATGTTGGCGAGGATTGGGGGAAAAGGCACACTCATACATTGCTGTTGGGACTGCAAATTGGTGCAACCATTATGGAAAGCAGTATAAAGATTCCTTGGAAAACTTGGAATTGAACCACCATTTGACCCAGCTATTTCACTCCTTGGTTTTATACCCAAATGACTTAAAATCAGCATACTGCAGTGATGCAGCCACATCAGTGTTTATAGCAGCTTAATTCACAATAGCTAAATTATGGAACCAACCTAGATGCCCTTCAACAGATGAATGGATAAAGAAAATGTGATATATATATGTGTGTGTGTGTGTGTGTGTGTGTGTGTGTGTGTGTATAATAGCTATACCACTTAATGGCCATTAATTTTGTATTGTTTTATATCAACTACACTTATCTTTGAATTGATAATGAAATCTAGTGCACTCTTACTGATTAACTTAATTTAATGTGTGTGTATACACACACACACACACACACACACACACACATGTAGTATTACTCAGCAGCTGAAGAATATCATGCTAAGCAAAATTAGCCAATCCCAAGAAAACAAAGGCCAAATGGTTTCTCTGGTATGTGGATGTTAATTCATAATAATGGGGGAAGACTAGGGAAGAATAGAGTTACTTTGAATTAGGCAGAGGGGCGGGGTTAAGGGATGGGAGGGGTTGTTGGGGTAGGAAGGAGAGTAGAATGAATAAAACATTATTACTCTATGTGGATGTATGATTACATGACTGGGGTGATTCTACATCCTGTACAACCAGAAGAATGAGAAGTTATACTTCTCAAAATGCATTCTACTCTCATGTATAACTAATTAGAACAAATAAAAAATAAAATAAATAAAAGGAATATGTTTTCTCAAGGTATGCTTGGTCTTCTGTATAAATACGCCTTATGAAAACATATTTAATTTCATCTGTTACTTCCAAAAGACTTAGCAAATATCTTTATGTAACTTCAGTGGAAATCAGGTCTTAGTGAGAGATCATTCTAAAAGACAAAATGTGCTACTTCAAATTACTGGCTTGAAAAACACAGATTTCTCAATTAAGTTCTTGGAACAACATTTTATATAAATGGTTTGCCACTTTTTCTCAGTAAAACAAACTATCATTCTAATCACATGATGATAACAAGTCATAAGTTAAATGGAATAACATGGTCTTCATGCTTGTCATAGAACAACCATGAAAACTGACTAATTAGGTAGCCTCAAACTTAAGCAGTGCATGGATTGACTGGATAAATAACAAAGATTTAATTAATGCCAAACTCAGACATTAGGTTGAAGAGAATTGGCAGCAAGAAAATGTTGATATTCTCATGGGCTTCAAATCTGAAAAAGTGCTAATTTTAAACAGTATCTAAACTTTTCAAAGATCTTTATCTTTCAATGTAAGACTAAATTGCACATCTACACTATTGAGTGTCAATTCTGAGGTCAATCTGACTATGCCCAATGTTCCCATAAGAATTAGTTTGCCTTTCAAATATTGTACATCTAGCTCAAGTAAATTTCAAATTTCACATTAAAAGGCACATTTTAAGTTAGGATGGCTTAACAATTCTGTAAAGCTCCTTATTACAGCTGCTGGATTTAGAAAGATGACATGGTTTTAATGTATCCAAATTACACTCATGAATACACCAGAACCCATAACTAATTTCGTTTTTGCACTGGCAGTTCACAAAAACATGAATATAAGCCTTTGCCAGTCATTTGCTCATTAGCATTATATGGGACAAAATGACTTGTCTTTACTAGTAATATTGTTAATACTAAATATCCAAATGTAAGCACCAAATAACTTGAAATTTTGCCAACTATAAGAAATGTATAAGTCTCAAGTGGTATTAATTCTCCTAATTTCAGGCTTTACTTCTATTATCCTTATAAAATTTTTCACTTTTGCAGGACAGGATGTCACACACTTATAATCCCAGTGCCTCTAGAGGCTGAGGCAGGAGCATCACAAGTTCGAGGCCAGACTGAGTCACTTAGTGGGGCCCTAAGCAACTTAGTAAGATCCTGTCTCAAACTAAAAAATGAAATAGAAAGGACTCTGAGTGTAGCTCAGCAGTAAAGTGACCTGGGTTCAAGCCCAGTGACCAAAAAATTAATAATTAAAATTTCCACTTCAAAAACATTAAAATATATAGCCTATGACAATTGTTATTAAAATAATGGTAATTTGAAACATTACATTCTTTACATGTTTCTGGCTTTATTAAAATGTTGAAGCCATAAACACCTGATAGAAGTATTTGACAAAAGCATGCTGTATTTGTGGTTCCATTGTAGTTTAGGATGTGTGGGGCAGTGGAGCTGTATATGTGTACACATGCATGTGTTTGTAGAACTTTAATCTTACTGAATAAAATAAAATTCACAGGCTTTTTAACAACCAGAATGTAACTGTTTTCCCATTCACCATGGCCTGAAGTGATCTTTACAGTTTCCTAATAGCTATACCACTAAATGGCCATTAATTTTGTATTGTTTTATATCAACTACACTTATCTTTGAATTGCTAATGAAATCTAGTGCACTCTTATTGATTGACTTAATTTAATGTGTTTCTCTTATCACGTTGTATGTTCTTTGAAGTTAAGTTATATTTCTCTATTATAATCTCTAAATTAGTGCTATTGTAAGAATGCACTCATGTGCATCCATTATGACTGGTTCAGTAAAGTAGAGGACTATGGTTTTCAAAAAGAGATCCACATCTTTCAGAGGATTTTAAGAAATATGTGCACATCTCTTGAATAAAATCCTGCCATGTGATTTTTCACCTTCAGGTAGCTGCTGCACAGCCCTCTGTGAAGAAGCAGGCTTTCCTAGTATTTGTCTATGTCTGTGCAGATATATCCTTGCTGCACCTCTGGTGTGTTCCACTTTCTGAATCACCTCTCTTTTCACTACCAGGTCACTCCGGGTCATCTCCTCATTGCAACAGTGATGTTATTTGGCTGATTTTGAAGAATATGAGAGTTTCCTATTGAGTTTATCAATTTGAGATTGGTTTGAGAATTCAATACCTCTTTATAAACCTTTGAAATCTATGAAGAGGTTTTGATTAATAAGAAACAATCTCTGGATTTGTTTTGTTCATGGGCTGGGCATTGTTTTTCTTTGAATTTATTTATTTATTCTAATTTGTTACACATGACAGCAGAATGCACTTCAATTCATAGTACACAAAGGGAGCACAATTTTTCATTTCTCTGGTTATACACAGAGTCATACCATTCATGTCTTCATACATGTACTTACAGTAATAATGTCCATCTCATTCCACCATCTTTCTTATCTCCATGCCCCCTACCTTCCCCTCTCTCTCCCCTGCCCTATCCGAAGTTCCTCCATTCTTCCCATGCTCTCCCCTCACCCCCCCATTATGAATCAGCATTTACATATCAGAGAAAACATTTGGCCTTTGGTTTTTTGGGATTTGCCTACTTCACTTAGCATGATATTCTCCAACTCCATCCATTTACCTGTAAATGCCATGATTTTATTCTCTTTTAGTGCTGTTTAATATTCATTATGTGTATATACCAAAGTTTATTTATCCATTCATCTATTGAAGAGAATCTAGGTTGGTTCCACAATTTAGCTATTGTGAATTGTGCTGCTGTAAACATTGATGTGGATGTGTCACTGTAGTATGTTGTTTTTAAGTCCTTTGGGTATAAACTGAGGACTGGAATAGCTGGGTCAAATGGTGGTTTCATTCCAAGTTTTTCAAGGAATCTCCATATTGGCTGCATCAATTTGCAGTCCCACCAGCAATGTGTGAGTGTGGCTTATTCCCCACATCCTGGCCAACACTTATTGCTGTTTATATTCTTAATAGTTGCCATTCTGACTTGAATGAGATGAAATCTTAGAGTAGTTTTAATTTGCATTTCTCTAATTGCTAGAAATGTTGAACATTTTTTCATATATTTGTTGATTGATTCAAATTAATGAAAGATGTAAAAGACCTCTACAATGAAAATTACAGAATGCTAAAGAAAGAAATTAAAGGATACTTTAAAAGATGGAAAGAGCTACCTTGTTCTTGGATAGGCAGAATTAATATTGTCAAAATGACCATACTATCAAAAGCACTATATAGACTTAATGCAATTCCAATCAAAATTCCAATGGCATTCCTCATAGAAATACAAAAAGCAATCATGAAATTCATCTGGAAAAATAAGAGACCCAGAACAGCCAAAGCAATACTTAGCAATAAGAGTGAAGTAGGTGGCATCATTATACCACACCTTAAACTATACTACAGAGCAATAGTAACAAAAACAGCATGGTATTAGTACCAAAACAGACAATTAGACCAATGGTACAAAATATCAGACACGGGGCTGGGGATGTGGCTCAGTGGTAGAGTGCTTTCCTAGCACGTGCGCGGCCCAGGTTCCATCCTCAGCACCACGTAAAAATAAACACATTGTGTAAAACGCATTGTGTACAACTAAAAGCAAATAAATAAATATTAAAAAAAATCAGACACAAAGACAAACCCACATAAATACAGTTATCCATACTAGACAAAGGTGCCAAAAACATTTTGGAGAAAAGATAGCCTCTCCAACAAATCATGCTGAGAAAACTGGAAATCCATATGCAACAAAATGAAATTAATCTCCTATCTCTCACCATGCACAAATATCAACTCAGAGTAAATCAAGGACCTAGGAATTAGACCAGAGACACTGTGCCTATTAGAAGAAAAAGTAGGCCCGAATCTCCATCATGTCAGATTAGGCCCTGACTTCCTTAACAAGGCTATTATAGCACAAGAAATAAAATCAAGAATAAATAAATAGAATGGACTCAAACTAAAAAGCTTCTTCTCAGCAAAAGAAATAATCAGTGACAGGAAGAGAGAGCCTACAGAATGGGAGCAAATTCCACACACATGAGATAGAACACTAATCTCTAGGATATGTAAAGAACTCAAAAAAATTAACACCAAAGAAATGAATAACCCAATCAATACATGGGCTAAGAAACTGAACAGACACTTCTCAGAAGATGGGCATTCTTAAACTGTCTACTTCATGCTAGATATTCTTCTTAGAGCTATTTACTAACATGTATTAGTGTGTTTGGAAGTTAATCTTGATCATAAGCCTTTGGGGAAAGCATCATTATTATTACCTTTATTATAGATGAGATAACATAGGTTTAAGGAGGTAGTCAAGATCATACCATTAAAAAGGAGTTAAATTTATTTATTTAATGTATCTATTATTTTATATTTGTTTTTATGCAATCTTCCTGAGATTTTGGTGCACCTTTCCTGAAAAATAAATTATAGGGATTATAATAACAGGAAGAGCTATGTAAGGCATGCAAAATGCCTGTGAAAAATGTCTCCTTGCTTTTGATTCCTGACTAGGCAGAGTCTGTCTAAAGCAGCCATAGAAGATGGACATTTACCCTTCACCAACTCTTAAGATTAAAGGATCAAAGTGGGGGGATGATGAGGTAGAGATTTAGGATAAAGAAAGAGACAACACTGAATCCTAAAGGCAATGCCCACAAGTCATTAAGATGCAGAAAGCACAGTTGTAAATTTGAGCTTTTGACCCATTTCCTTGTATAATGAGGGAAAGGAAAAAGTAATGTGAAATTGTGTAGCTCCACCCTGTGTCCACACCTCATCCAGCCCCTAGCAGGGCCCTCTATAAATATTCATACCCCACATGAAGGGGTTTCTGTCTCTCTCTCTTTGGACATAGCTGGCATTCTCCCTTGAGTGGGTGTTCCTTGCTTCACCCCAAAGGTGTCTCTCTTTTGAGATTACTCCCTCACCATTCTCTCTTGAATGTGCACCTACTTTCCTAAATAAATCTCTGTCTATGCCTTTGGTGAAAAAAAAGTCTCCATATCTCAAAAGTCTGTTTGTTATTTAATATATCTATTTGAGAAAGTCTGGCTACCTACAGTCAGGAAAAGAAATCACCAGAGTTGAGCATTTCTGCTGCAAGGCAAGCAATGAAAGTGTTCTGAGCACCTTTCATCCTTCTCACAGCCTACCAATTGTGCCTTTAGAAGTTGTCTACAGAGAGCAGACAAATCTTTCTAGATCTGTTCCTTAAAACAAGGTGAGCCCTACAATATTTGGGAATACTGGGACAGTTTCAGTAACGTATGTTATATATATATGCCAAGCACTGTTTAAATTCTATGCATACCAGTGCTACTCAAAGGGTGGAGGTGTGAAGTTCACTGTGAAATATAGAAATTGATTTAGATGCTTTAATAGTAAACTTAAGTAAGCAATTTTTTTGGATCTGTGCATTTTGAAAATAAAGACTAGCATTTTGTCTTCCATTGTTCTGTTTTTCCAGTATTTCTTTGTATTATGTTTCACAAAACTATCAGTAACAGATTAAACTTTTTTAAAATAGATCTATCACCATACATGATAGGAAAAACAGTTATATATATTGAATCATTTAATTCTTACAACTGTAAGCAGCAGCTTTCATTAGCCACATTTTCACATGAAGATACTGAGACACAAAGAGATCAAACAAATTTAAACAGTTAGTAGAGGTGACAGAGCAGAAATTTATTCTTAAAATTCTGCTATCAAGGCATGCCTTTAATCACTATGCTAAACTGACTCTACCAAGGCCATCTTTGTTGGATGACTAAAAATAGTACTGGAAAATTTAATTCATTTTCTTGGGTTAAATAAAAAAAAAAGGGTGCCAATATAGTGATCCTTTGACTCCCCCGATGTCCAGAGACTCCCCTCTCATCTTCATTGTAAAGCAGTGTTGAGGTTTACCCATCCTGGAAAAGGGGTTCATCTTTGACATTCTCTTCACCTCTTCCCTAGGGTTCCAATGGTCCTTCCATCTGCTGGTTTCTTCCCATTGGCAAAGCTCTTCCAAACTTGACTCTTCCATTTGACTATGGTATGTAGAGTCTGAAGTTCTACAACTCATTACAGATAAAATTTTTTGAAGGTATAAGCCAATTATAATCATAGAAAAAATATAAATTTACAGAATGCCCACTCTCTACTATGACCTTCATTTCTTTCTTACATATATATGTTGTAAATAGACACATAAATTTTAATTCGTACATATCTATGCATAAATGTGTAAATATTCATATGCTAAGTTTTTAGCCTCTTACATTTAAAGTCCATTTAATTTACATTTTGAAAACTCATGGTTTTACTGAAATATTTGGTATTGGTTTAGATTGTTTTCGATCAATTTAAAAAAATGGATAGCATCTCTCTGGAATATACTTCATTTCTCTTTTGCTTTTGCTATTCTTTCTGTTGGGGTTACCATTACCCTTCTTGCCAATCAGCAAAGTGCAATAAAAAGAGGATGAAATTTTGAGCCAAAGTATGGGAGTTTGAGATCCAATTCTTCCACTTATCCATGCATTCAACAAATAGTGACCATCTATCATGAACAAAAGTGCTGTTCCAATTGCTGGAGATGTAGAAGTAATTGTTATGACAATCTTCCTGCTTTGGTAGAAATAAAATTAATGAGAGGAGATAGACATTTGGAAAGTATACTAATGAATAACAAAGCAGTAATAAGTGGCTATAAAGAAATTAAAAGAGTAGAGAAGTAGTGACTAATAGTGAAGGCTTTTTTAGGTTGGAAATCAGAGATGTCATCTCTGATGAGACAATAGTTGAAATGAGTTTTTGTTTGTTTGTTTGGTACTGGACATTGAACCCAGGGGTGCTCTACTGCTCAGCTACACTGCCAGTGCTTTTTATTTTTTATTTTGAAACAAGATCTCGCTAAATTGCGGAAGCTGATCTTGAACTTGTAATTGTCCTTCCTCAGCTGGGATTACAGGCATGTGCCACTGTGCCTGACTTTGAATTGAGATCTTAATGCCAAGCAGGAAGTAGACATTTAACAAGTAAGAGAGGGAGAATCCCAGGAAAAGGAAACTTTTATTGTAATTGTAAGCATCAGATAAAACAAAACAAACATGAGTTTAAACAAAAGAAGGGTCAATCTTGTCTGATATGAGTGGAAGTCCAAAGGAAAGCATAGATGAGGGATGTTTCAGTAGCCTGGATCTTCTCACCCTGGCCTACGTGGGCCTCAATCCTGAGCAGGTAGCACAAGGACTGCCAAAGTCCCAGCTTTGCAAGGCCATCTACAAAAGAGACCATAGCTCTGTGGTGCTCCATTTTACATGCAATATGTAAGTTTACTTCCCTCCACAAAGCTTTCCCTGTATATCAGTGGCTTGAATATGGTCACCTAATTATTGCTGACTCCATCTTTGTGACCAGTGAAGGTCCTTGTGTTGATTTGCATGAGCCTGGGTCCTGGTTCAATGTAACAAAGGAAGGAGCTCATCACAATTGGCTTCAATTTCTCTGCATTACCCCTAGAGCAGGAGTCAATCTCACAAACCATTGAAATAGGGACACTTGAATAACCACAAAAAGAGTGGGGCCTGGTATCAGAAAAGGATGGAAGAAAGAAAGTTACTCACAAAACAGCTCATTCAGAACCCTGAATCTATTAGAGAAGTAAAAGGAGGTCAAGGGTGGTGAAGGTGTCATTAGGGAGAAGAGAATGAGGTGGGATCGTAGGATAGAAAAAGGTCAAATTCTAAAGGTACTACAGGAGTTTAGATTTTATTAGAAGTATGATTGAAAGCCATTAGCATATTTTAAACAGAAAAATAGCAGGATCTACCTGACCCATGAGATAAATGATGCTGTGGGGTAGGAGCAAAGGATAGGAGCACATGTTCTGGGGGTGCATTTACTTCATCTTTCTAATTTCATTTGCCATGTTTTGAAAGATAAGTGGTTCAACACATGGTTGTTATAATTTTAAGTGAAAAATGTATAAAAGTGCTGGGCTTGGTGAGACTGAGGCAGGAGGATCAGGAGTTCAAAGCCAGCCTCAGCAACAGTGAGGTGTTAAGCAACCCAGTTATACCCTGTCTCTAAATAAAATACAAAATATGGCTGAGGATGTGGCTCAGTAGTTGAGTGTCCCTGAATTCACTCCCCAGGACTCTCCAAAAAAATGTGTAAAAGTGTTCTTGAACTCGATGCTAAAAAAAGAGTTATAAATGCACTATCACCTTTTTGGTAAGTTGTATTCTCAGTCTTACCTACTCAGAACAGCACCATGCCAATTGTTTTTAACCTCTGAACTCTTATGATGTTTATGCCTATAAAAAATCATTTCACTCTTGTGTTTTATTATTATAGCAGTTTAGAGTAGGGTACACATGTACTATGTAGTACATTATAATTTTAAAAGTTTTTCAATATACTGATTGTGTGATTTTCATGAGATTTCAACCAGATTTTAAGTGCAAAGCATACATCCAAATTTTTAGCACAGTGTTTATATGAAATAATATTTAATAATTATGAGTTTTCTTTCTTCTCTTATTGTTGTATTATTCCCTTCCTCTCCTCCATAAGAAACTAAATCAGTCGTGTTAAAAAGGCATAAAAGCAAAGATGGCCGACAGGAGGGAGGTGCTCTCTGGACACAGTTGCTAAAAGACGGGGAGTGGGAAGTTTGAGTGAGTTACTAGCAATTCTATTACAACTGAAAGGGAGCCGAGACATTCGTGCACCTCTGGACAGTGAAATACAACATTCTCCAGGCCACGACGATCAGGGAAAGACTCAGAGTGGTCCACAGTGCGAAGCAGCGCTGTCTGCACTGCAGTTGCAGCTGCCCGATACCATCTCGGCAAGGAGACATCCACCCAGTAGCTTTAAAACCTATTGGCGAGGAGGGATAGAAAGAAGCCTAGAGGCGTGGACAGTGTCCACGTAGAGCTCTTTCGCACAGCTTGTCAAGCCAATCCTGCATGCTCTGGACTGACACAAGGGTCTGCGGAGCTGCTGTTGAGTGGGAAGAGAGCACCTCCATCTTTGAGAAGTACAGTGGTTGCCCCAGACAAAGGGGAAAAGACAGAAAGGAAGAACAGCTGCAGACATCCAGGGAGCCGCCAACGCTCTGAAAACAATGCACACCTGGGTGAGGCTCCGGTAACCATCAGGGGAGGGCATGTCTGAGGCCAGCGCAGTGGCCACAAGAAGCTACAACTGTGGGTGGGCGTGGGGAAAGGGTGCCTTCTGGAGGGTCCCCTTCCCGGTGCCATTCATCTGCTGACACACAACCCCCCTGAGCTGCTCTTCCGCTGAACCATTCTGCCACTAGCCTAAGGTGCAGCCTTGATTCCACTAACAGGATCTCAGACTGTCTAGATGTGATCAAATACAATTGGCTTAAATTGGAAAGGAAAAAAGAGGGGGCTTCCCAGGGCCCGTTTTGTTTGAGACTTGGGGTTCGACTTTTTTGTTGTTGTTGTTGGATTGCTTGTTTTATTGGTTTTTGGGGGGTTTTTTTGTTTGTTTGTTTGTTTGTTTTTCTTTTTCTTTTTTTTTTGGCTTTGTTTTGTTTTGCTTTTTTTTTTTTTTTTTTTTTTGCATTGATTGTCAGTGTGTTTGTTTGTTTGCTTCTGCTCTTTTTTTCTTTCCTTCTTTTCTTCCTTCTCACTTTTGCATCTTTTCTTCCTCCTTCATCTTTCATATTTATACCCTGCCAGTGCATACTAAACAGAGGCAAAAACAAGTTATACGCAGAACTTGGGATTTCTAGAACCTGCGCAATTGAACTGGATAGCAAAGCGGTGTTATATATAGTTTACTCTCTATTTTCTTGATTCTCTCTCTCCTCTCACTTACACCAATTCCTACTCTTTAATCATTTTTTTCTTTTCCATCTTACTTTATATATAAATTGGTCTTTCCACCTAATTGTCTACTCCATTCTCTTTCTTCTCTCGTCTACTGATACTAAATCACTTCCACTAAACCACTTCAATAGAACTCTCTTTTTATACTTTCCAAGAAAGAACAATTCAAGACACTTCCTTCTTCCTAAACATAACACCTCTGTATCCAATACTTGAAGCTATAAAACCCCATCAGAAGCATACAGAGTAAATTGGAAATAATATCTGGGTTAACCAAATCGGTACATTGTGATCAAACTTGGATTTTCTGAATAGAAAGTGCTAGGTTTTAAAGTGTAAAGGAATTATAAGGGACTCTGATAGGATTGTACTACAGGAACAACATAAGGCTTTAGGGTAAAATCGAAATAGTCAAGGTCCCACAGTGCAGGAAGACAAGACACACAAGCAACATGAAAAAACAAGGGAAGAAAGTGACACAAACAAATCAAGATACCTCATCAGTAGATTCCATGGCAAACACAGTTGGTCAAATGCCAGAGATGGAATTTAGAAATTACATATTCCAAATGTTTATGGAACTTAAGAATGAACACAAAAATGAGATGAGGGAGCAAGTACAGGGGTCAAAAGATCACTTTGACAAAGAACTCCAAAAACAAATACAGGAAGTAAAAGATTACTTCAATAGAAAAATAGAGGCTCTAGAGAGAAACCAAACAGAAATTCCAGAAATGAAAGAAGCAATAAACCAAAATAAAAGTTCAATTGAAAGCATCTCCAACAGAGTAGACCACTTGGAAGAAAGAACCTCAGACAATGAAGACAAAATATACGTCATAGAGAATAATTTAGACTATACAACAAAACTCGTTGGAAATCAAGAACATAACATCCAAGAATTATGGGACAGCATAAAAAGACCAAACTTAAGAGTGATTGGCGTAGAGAAAGGGGCAGTTTTAAGCCAAAGGAATGAGTAATTTATTTAACAAAATAATTACAGAAAATTTTCCAAACTTGAGGAATGAATGGGAAATCCAAGTTCAAGAGGCATACCGAACACCAAACAAAATCTCAACAGATCCACACCAAGACACATTATAATGAAAATGCCTAATATACTGAGCAAGGAGAGAATACTAAAAGCTACAAGAGAAAAGAAGCAGATTACATATAGGGGGAAACCAATCAGACTATGTTCAGATTTTTCAACCCAGACCTTAAAAGCAATAAGATCCTGAAATAGCATATTTCAAGCTCTGAAAGAAAAGGGATGTCAACCAAGAATCTTAATCTAGGAAAATTGAGCTTTAGATTTGAAGATGAAATAAAAACCTTCCACGAACAAGCAAAAGTTAAAATATTTCACAACTCGAAAGCCAGAACTTCTGAACATCCTGGGCAACATTTTTCATGAAGAAGAAGAGAAAGATAACAATGAAAATCAACAAAGGGAGATATTAAACTAAGGGAAATACCAATGAGAAGAGAAACCAAATCAAGCTAAAGACCATAATTCAAATAAAAATGTATGGGAATAAAAATCACATCTCAATAATAACCCTGAATGTTAATTGCCTAAAATCGCCAATCAAAAGACACAGATTATCAGAATGGATTAAAAGAAAGGACCCAACAATTTGCTGTCTCCAAGAAACACACCTCATAGAAAAAGACATCAATAGACTGAAAGTGAAAGGCTGGGAAAAGTCTTATCACTCACATGGCCTGCAGAAACAAGCAGGGGTTTCCATTCTCATATCAAATAAGGTAGACTTCAAACCAAAACTAATCAAGAGGGACAAAGATGGATATTTCTTACTACTTAAGGGAACCATTCATCAACAGGATATAACAATCAAAAATCTATATGCCCCAAATAATGGAGCACCTACATTCATCAAACAAACTCTTCTCAAGTTCAAGAGTAAAATAGACCACAACGCAGTTATTCTAGGGGACTTCCACACACCTCTCTCACCAATGGATAGATCATCCAAACAAAAGCTAAAAAAAGAAATTTTAAGCCTCCTTAAAACAATTAACAATTTAGACCTAACGGATATATATAGAATATTTCATCCCTCAGTAAACTAATACATTTTTTTCTCAGCAGCACATGGCTCCTTCTCCAAAATAGACCATATATTAGGTCATAAAGAAACTCTCAGCAAATATAAAAAAATAGAGATACTACCATGCATTCTTTCAGACCATAAAGGGATGAAATTGGAAATCAACGACAAAACAAGGATTAAGAAAAAATACTTCAACAACTGGAAGTTAAACAACATGCTACTGAATGAATAAGGGGTTGAAGAAGACATCAAAGAGTAGATTAAAAAATTCCTAGAGGTAAATGAGAACACAGATACAATGTATAGAAATCTCTGGGACACTATGAAGGCAGTAATAAGAGAAAAATTCATTGCACTGAGTTCATTCCTTAAGAGGAAAAAAAAACCAACAAATAAATAACTTATCATCACAGCTCAAAGCACTAGAAAAAGAAGAACAGACCAACACCAAGAGCAGTAGAAGACAGGAAATAATTAAAATCAGAGCAGAAATTAATGAAATTGAGACTAAGGAAACCATTCAAAGAATTGACAAAATTAAAAGTTGGTTCTTTGAAAAAATAAATAAAATTGACATACCCTTAGCAATGCTGACAAAAAGAAGAAGAGAAAAAACTCAAATTACTAACATTCATGATGAAAAAGGGAATATCACCACAAACACCTCAGATATACAGAAGATAATTAGAAATTACATTGAAAACTTGTATTCTAATAAAACAGAAAATATTGAAAACATTGACAGATTTCTTGAGTCCTATGATTTGCCTAAACTGGAAATGGAGGCTATACACAACTTAAACAGACCAATTACAAGCGAAGAAATAGAAGATGTCATCAAAAAGCTACCAACAAGGAAAAGTCCAGGACCTGATGGGTTTACAGCCGAGTTCTATAAGACTTTCAAAGAAGAACTAATACCAATGCTCTTCAAACTATTTCAAGAAATAGAAAAAGAGGGAGCTCTTCCAGACTCTTTCTATGAGGCCAATATCACATTAATTCCAAAGCCAGGCAAAGACACATCCAAAAAAGAAAACTTCAGGCCCATATCTTTAATGAACATAGATGCAAAAATCCTCAACAAAATCCTGGCAAATCGGATACAAAAACATATCAAAAAGATAGTGCACCATGATCAAGTGGGTTTTATTCCAGGGATACAAGGCTGGTTCAACATTCGGAAATCAATAAACATAATACATCACATCAATAGACTTAAAGACAAAAATCATATGATCATCTCCATTGACGCAGAAAAAGCATTTGACAAAATACAACACCCCTTTATGTTCAAAACACTGGAAAAACTAGGAATATCAGGAACATATCTCAACATTATAAAAGCTATTTATGCAAGGCCCCGAGCTAACATTATCTTAAATGGAGAAAAATTGAAAGCATTCCCTCTAAAAACTGGAACAAGACAGGGATGCCCCCTTTCACCACTGCTATTTAACATAGTACTGGAAACTCAGACCAGAGCAATTAGACAGATGAAAGAAATTAAAGGGATCAAGATAGGAAAAGAAGAGCTCAAATTAGCACTATTTGCTGATGACATGATAATCTACCTAGAAGACCCAAAAAACTCTACCAGAAAACTTTTACAACTAGTAAATGAATTTGGCAAAGTTGCAGGATACAAAATCAATACACATAATTCAAAGGCATTTTTGTACATCAGCGACAAAGACCCTGAAAGGGAAATGATGAAAACTACCCCATTTATAATAACATCAAAAAATAAATAAAATACCTGGGAATCAACCTAACAAAAGAGGTGAAAGACCTCTATAACGAAAATTATAGAACACTAAAGAAAGAAATTATAGATGAACTCAGAAGATGGAAAGACCTACCTTGCTCTTGGATAGGTAGAATTAATAGTGTCAAAATGTCCATACTACCAAAAGCATTATACAGATTTAATGCAATTCCAATCAAAATCCCAATGTCATTCTTCAAAGAAATAGAAATAGCAGTCATGAAATTCATCTGGAAAAATAAGAGACCCAGAATAGTCAAAGCAATCCTGAGCAAGAAAAGTGAAGCAGGTGGCATCACCATACCAGACTTTAAATTATACTATAGAGCAATAGTAACAAAAACAGCATGGTATTGGCACCAAAACAGACTGGTGGACCAATGGTACAGAATTGAGGACACAGAGACTAATACATATATTTTCAGCTATCTTATATTAGACAAAGGCGCCAAAAATGTACAGTGGAGAAAGGATAGCCTCTTCAATAAATGGTGCTGGGAAAACTGGAAATCCATATGCAACAAATTGAAATTAAACCCTTATCTCTCACCGTGCACAAAACTCAATTCAAAGTGGATCAAAGACCTAGGAATTAGACCAGAGACAATACGCCTAATAGAAGAAAAAGTAAGCTCCAATTTCCAACATGTTGGATTAGGCCCTAAGTTCCTTAATAAGAATCCTATAGTGCAATAATTACTATCAAGAATTAATGAATGGGATAGATTTAAACTAAAAAGCTTCTTCTCAGCAAAAGAAACAATCAGTGAGGTGAATAGAGAGCCAACTAATTGGGAACAAATATTTAATACATGCACATCAGATAGAGCACTAATTTCTAGAATATATAAAGAACTCAAAAAACTTTACACCAAAAAAAAAAAACAAATTACCCAATCAATAAATGGGCTAAGGAATTGAGAAGACACCTCTCAGAAGAAGACACACGATTAATCAACAAATACATGAAAAAATGTTCAACATCGCTGGCAATTAGAGAAATGCAAATCAAAACTACTCTAACATTTCACTTCACTCCAGTCAGAATGGCAGCTATCAAGAACACAAGCAACAATAAATGTTGGAGAGGATGTGGGGGAAAAGGCACACTCATACATTGCTGGTGGGACTGCAAAATGGTGCAACCGTTATGGAAAGCAATATGGAGATTGCTTGGAAAACTGGGAATGGAACCACCCTATGACCCAGCCATCCCACTCCTGGGTCTATTCCCAAAGGACTTAAAAACAGCATATTACAGTGACACAGCTATCTCAATGTTTGTAGCTGCACAATTCACAATAGCTAGGTTGTGGAACCAACCTAGATGTCCCTCAGTAAATGAGTGGATTAAGAAAATGTGGTATATACGCACAATGGAATTTTACTCAGCAATAAAAGAAAATAAATTAATGGCATTTGCAGGTAAATGGATGAAGTTGGAAGACATAATGCTAAGTGAAGTTAGTCAGTCTCAAAAATCCAAATACCAAATGTTCTCTCTGATATAAGGAGGCTATTTCAAAGTATAGTTGGATGGGGGTACATAGGAGGATTAGAGGAACACTAGAATGGTCAAAGAGAAGGGAGGGTAAGGGAGGGAGCAAGGGGGGAGGGAGGGGGAGAAAAGAAAAAAAAAAGAAAAGAAAAGGTGGTTGAATGAGACGGATATCATTTTCCTAAATGCATGATTGAAGACCTGAATTGTATGAATATACTTTGTATACAAACATTTGTATGTAAAAAGATGCTAAATACATGCACTATGAGTTGTACATATTAAAAATTATAAAAATAACATTTTAAAAAAGGCATAAAAGCAAATGACAAAGGAATTTTAAATTAAAATTATAAAATTTTATGCAGAGCAATCATTATCTTGGGTATATTCGTAGATATTAATAAGTTCTTAACTACCACTATGGCTTTTTCCTAGAAGTTTCCATGAAACAATCTGGAAACAGAATTAGCACATGGTCTACAGTAAGTTTTGAGCTTGAGTATAACAGAATACTCAAGAAAGGGTCCAATATTTTAAGTAATCATTTAGAAACACAATACATTTTCAAAAACAAGTGGGTAAAGCAAGTTTATATGTCAAGGAATGAATCATTCAAATGCACACACTGTACCTACTGCACATGCGCAAGGAGTTTTACTGACTTTCTCACATACACTGGCCAAGACACCAATAACCTAAACATCCCAGATTAAACAGTCCAGACCCTGAATCACTTTAAGCCATGTAAAGCAATAAACCTTCAAGATAAAAGACAAATAAAATGGCAGAGTTCACTAAAAAGCCACGTGCAGGCCATATTTATATTTGATTTATTGAACAAAGGGTAAAAGCTAAAAGCCCCTTTTGTTCCCCTTCTTTGGTGATATTAATACAGAGTTAGTAAGATCATATATTGCAGGGTGTTAAGAAATAAACGTTATCAATTTTCCTGACACTGCAGAATATAACTTAAACTCAATTTAGGATAAGTTTCAATAGAAAAGCTAGCATTCACAAAAGGAATAAAATAAGATCAAAATGTAATACAAATATGCTTTATTACTTTACAAGTACAGGCAAGACTGAAGGCTCATAATTATATTATATATATATAATGTTTAATTTTATTTTCTGTGGTAGCTTTACAAGCCATCAGTCATGAAAAATATTAAGAGGACACATTTCAATACCACATAATTAAAACAAATGTTGGTAGCTACATTTTGCTTACTTTGCACTTATGATTTATGCTTTTTCTTGAATACACAGTTAAAGCAATATGTGTTCGGTAGGAGAAATAGCATCACCCATGTAAGCCCCACAAATCATCTACAAAAATGTTGCACGCACCACCATTTACTGAAACCAGATGGCTGTTTTTCTATAAACACATTATTTATGAGAGCATCAGATGCAATCTGCATACTAATACAGTCGATTGCCCACATGGCTTAAGTGGTTTTTCTCTCTGTCCATAATCACTAGTTCCCTCTACCTCCAATTAGTTCTATCTTCACTTAGATCTCAACCATGCAAATATCTGTCTACTGATGGCTAGAATAGTTGAAAACAGCCATGAGCAAACCACTCAAATCATAAAAACATTCTAAGCCCTGAGAATTTCAGATCATTTTTTATCTAATCACTTTATCCCCATAAACAAAAAAAATCAAATAAATAAATAGACCCATCACCATCCAAACTATTGTAAAGACCTCAAGAATAGATCTATACAAACTAAGCTATAAACTGACATAGACATGATCTAGGCTGTCAAATTCATGAGAAGAAAATTCAAAATAATGGTAGTCACATACTTAAGATAAATTAAAATCAAGAAGCAAGGATCTAAATTATGTTATCTCAGAGCAGCAAGATATTCTGTTGCTTTTATTTGCTAATATTTATATGCATAGTATATATCAAATAATAAGTTTTAGTGCATATCTTCACCCAAAAAACATAGACTACATGTGTGCACAAAGCATTTTATCTGCCTTAGACTCATATATCTGAAGAGCAGATGGGGAATATAGAGGTTGACATTGTCACAATTTAGTGGTTTAGTGGCAAATTTTGTGACACTAACATCCTCCCCACATCACACACACACAAGAAAAAAAAAAAACACAACAATAAAATGGATGTTTGAGGAAAACAATACAATAAAAATTTACATAAAATAAATGACTTTATAAAGACCAAATATATTCATCTGCTTAATATACTATACTGAAGTCCATTGAGGATTTTTATAAACCAACAAAAATGCAATATAACTTGCATTCTGATGACTTGAAAGCCCTTCATTTTCTGATGCTTGTATAGTTTTTATATACAGTCATCTTACTGTATTTTATTCCATGAAAACTGTGTTCTCCAGTATGCAATACAATGTCATATTAAAATATTCTGCAGTAAATTGAATAGTTTTTTAGAGATTAATCAGACATGGGACTCTTTAGCAATTTATTAACCAAGCTGAACTAACTGCAAGAAATCACTAATTTCTCAAAGTCTGTGTGAGGTTTCTTATGAGACTTCTTATGGACTGAATTGTGCCCATTTCATATGTTGAATCTCTATTTCTCAATATTTTGGTATTTGCAGATGGGGCCTACAGAATTTAATTTGGTTTGTAGGAGACCCTCATGATGGGATTAGTGCACCAGAGAGCTTGTTCATTCCACATCTCTTAACCCCCAATGTAAAAACACAGTAAGAAGGCAGTTATCTATAAGCTAGGAAGGGAGTCTTCCCCAGAACCTGACAATACTAACACCCTGATTTTGGACTTTGAACATCCAGAACTGTGAGAAAATAATTTTCTGTTCTTTAATTGACCCAGTCTCTGACATTTTATTATAGCAGCCCAAGAAAACTAATATAAGACTCTATGGAAACATAATTTATGCAGAATATATGGGAATATCTTCAAAAACAAGAAACTATTTGTATCTCCTTGTGTATGTTTTCACTATTCATCTTAATACATTCATGTTTTAAGACTGATATTCTTATCACATGTTATCTTAAAATTTTTGTGTTTGATATATGAGAAACCTTTTCTTTACCTACAAATAAAACATTTTAAACAATATAAATCAAATTAAGTTATCTTTAACATTTAAATTTATGTAATTCGAAAAAATGTTTGCAAGATTATAAGAATCAATAAGGTGAATTTAAAGACCACAACAGGGCTGGGATTGTGGCTCAGCGGTAGAGCGCTCGCCTAGCACGTGTGCGGCCCGGGTTCGATCCTCAGCACCACGTACAAATAAACGCATTGTGTACAACTAAAAGCAAATAAATAAATATTTAAAAAAAAAAAAAAGAGACCACAACAGAAACTTCAATGAGTTTATAAGAACATGGATATTTTAAAAGTACTTTTTTTTTTTTTACCTTTAAGTACTTTTAAAGAAATTTGCAAGGGCTGAGGATGTAGTTCAGTAGTAGAGCACTTGCCTAGCATGTGTGAAGCCTCAGGTTTGAGCCTCAGTGCTACAAAAACAAAACAAACAACAACAGAAAAAAACCCACCATACCATATGCAGCAAACAACCAACCAACCAAAGGGGTTTACCTGAGAACACCCTGGTTTCATCAGTGCAATTCTCTGCCCCAGGAAATCCCTCAGTCCAGGGAAGACCAAGATGATTGGTCATCCTACCACTACATTACTTTAGTCATTTTTTAAAAGTATTTATTTATTTGCTTTAGTTGTACACATGTATTTATTTTTACGTGATGCTTAGGATGGAACCTGGGCACGCACATGTGAGGCAAGCACTCCACCGCTGAGCCACAACCCCAGCCCCAACTTTAGTCATTTTTATAGCAGAGCATTAAGTAGCTATAGTTCTCATTTTCTAAGGCCCAAGAGCAAATATATTTTCATACTTACATTTGTAAACTTTTTCCTATATAAATTTTAGAGTCTTAAAAATAAAAGGGACCATAAAAACTATATTGCCCAATACTTAGGTTAAAATAAATGAATTGCAATTTAAAGGGATGAGACTTTATGAACTGACTATAACAAGAATTCTCTTCTAATTTTAGGTTAGTCAGTTCTCACAAAACTTTTTGAGGGTATTCAATTAAATATAATCCTGAAGAAATTGCTTATGGCTCCAAGATGATAGGTAAATTAAAAGATAATCCACTTTAATAAATAAATTCAAAAGTACAATCTTATCAGGAAGTCTTTAATTTAGATAAATCTCATAATTCATATGGAAAAATGCTCAATAATTGCTAAGACAATTATGTAAAAGAAGAAAAATGAAAGAGGAATATTTTTGTAAGATTTATACAAATTCACAAGTCAATTCTCTATGGTACTGCATTGCTGTATGAATAAACTGTCCAATGGAAAATCAATACACAAGCATGGAAAAAACAGGACATATCCAAGGTTGTTAAAATGACAACAGTGAAACATGGTGTGTTGATGTTGTAGAAGTTGGGGGTAGGAATGGAGAGAAAACAATCTATTTATAAAATCTAGGCATATAATATAATTCCATCTATGAACAATGATAGGTCATGCATGCATATACGTGTGCATAAAGAGATGCCTGAAAGGCTACTGGTCACCAAAATGATGACCTCAGGATAAAGAGCCTGCGTGTGAACTTTATTTTCTTCCACACAGTATTTTTTATCTAGATAATCCAGCCCTACTGTATTGTGGCACGGTCTCTCCTAGCCACGGGAGGGGTCACAGGTCAGCGCTGGAGCCACCCACGAGCCAAGGAGCACAACGGACCAACGCCTTCCCACCCCAAGGGTGGTTTTCCGTGGGGTCACCCTAGATTTCCCATAGAGGAAAATGGCTTCTGGAACTCGCCCAGTTGCTTCCTACCCTAGCAACCCTGCAGGGCTCACACGAGAGTACAAATTAGTGATGCTGGGTGCTGGTGGTGTGGGGAAAAGCGCCATGACCATGCAGTTCGTCAGCCGCCAATTTCCAGAAGATCATGACCCCACCATTGAAGATGGCTATAAAATATGGGTCCGAGTTGATGACGAACCTGCCAATCTGGACATTGTGGATACAACTGGACAGGCAGAGTTCACAGCCCTGCGGAATCGCTACCTGAGTGCAGGAGAAGGATTTATCATCTGTTACTCTGTCACGGATCGCCAAAGTTTCGATGCAGTTCGGGAGTTTAAAGAACTTATCGATCAAGTTGGACAAACTAACGATACACCCGTGGTTCTTGTCGGAAACAAGTCTGACCTAAAACACCTAAGACAGGTCACCAAGGAAGAAGGATTGGCTCTGGCCCAGGAATTCAGCTGTCCATTTTTTGAGACTTCAGCGGCATACCGCTGCTACGTTGATAATGTTTTCCATACACTTGTACAGGAGATTCGAAGGAAAGAAAAGGAGGCAGTGCTGTATGCAAAGAAAAAGTCTAAACCCAAAAGCAATATATGGAAGAAGCTAAAATCCCCGTTCCAGAAGAAGAAAGATTCAGTAGCTTGAAGGGAAGATGTGAAGTATTTATCTGTGAACTTCAGTGCTTGACAGAAGCTGCCCAGTAACCTGCATTAGTGAGCTTGGTGCTTGTTCCTTTCTCCTGCTATGACCATTATTTTAAAAATAACTATGAGGGGGGCATGCCTACGTATACTACGTATACATATGTAATTTTCAATTATATGGTATTTCAAGTATGATCTCTTAGTTGATTTCTGAGTTATTATTAACCCAGTGATGCACTGTCTGATTTTAAATTGTGACATTAGAATTTGATATACCTTTGTTTTGGGTTATGGTGCTCATATTAATTAATGTAAATTGTTTATACCCTAGCAGAATATATATACCATGTGTGTTTGATGAATTTTGCATGAGAAATTTTGTGCTGTACACTCCCCATCATGCTTTAACTTCAGTTTCCTGGGACTGACCCAGAGAAGGACCTCAGTCTCCTCTATTCATACTGTGCTTCTTTATCACAGAACAAAAATCATACAGGAAAATCAGTGCTACAGAGATCAGTGCTTATGTTCAGCAAAAAGCTATGAAGCTGACACCTATTGTAGATTATGGAGTGATGAGTAAATTGGGTCAGATGCTTGCAGAACTTGGCTAGAAAAGATAGGGTCAGAACATTGTTCCCATTACAAACCTGGCTTTTCTAAGAAGTACACCTTTGGTTCAGACACCGGGATGGATAAGGACGGACAGAAGCATATAGAATGTAATGAAGATTTCTCCTGAGATGGTCTTACATTATTATATATATATATATATATATATATATATATATATATATATATACACACACACACACAATAGCGTTAACCCATCTGTCCTCTCTCAGGTCTCATCTCACGTGCCCGAGCAGGAATGGCGCTGGCCCGATATACTAAGTCACGGCTCAAGTCTCTTGAGATCCTGGGCCAAGTCCCTCAAGATCACAGGCCAAGTCCCTTGAGACTACGGAAGGCAGCAATGTCCAAACATGTCCATGGCCCATAGTCAACCACAATCTTAGCCATCTCCCCAAACAGGGCTCCTGCATGTGGTATTTCTTCTAAATGGGTCAGTCATAACACTTTAATATCCACATATGTACATTGGGTTTATAATCCAAAGATGTCCTTACAAGAACCTTACTAAATTCACCCTAAGGTTGTCTAAGCCTTGACAGAATTTAGCCTAAGCTGATTTATGAGCTCTTGACAGAGTTTAGCCTAACTACTTTTCTCTGTATATATAGCTGAGAAACTATAATCCTAGAAAAAAACAGCTTTAAATATTTCTGGTGAATTCTCTCTTTGTTTTTGTTTTTGTTTTTTTTTAAGGATCAGAATAATGTAGCTATCCAAACATATGTGTGGAGGGTAATGCAAAAGTATAAGAGTAACACATCACATATTGAACATTAATTCACTGGAGCACCATTTGTGTCACTATCAGAGGATGACTTTGTGTAGCACCTCTTTGAAAATCAACCTACCATTTTTTCCATTGTTATTAGAGGCAGGAGGACAGGGTTACTGTGTTTTTCTTTACAAACTAACTGTATATGATCTAGATTTAAAGAAAAGTGACTGTTAGAACGTTTTTAGCTCTGACTAGTGGTCCCTTTTGAAACTCCTGGAAACATTTTTGCTATCAAATAAATCATGCTTTATGGTGCCCTAGCTATCTGAAAGCAAAAAAAACCCCAAATTTGGGTCTGTACAGGACAAAAATGTCACAGGAACCATAGCATTTTGGAGAAGCATGAAAGTAAAAAAGAAATACAGTACAATTCAATTACAACAATATTTTGCCACATTTAAACCTGTTGAGAGCCTTTTAAGTCTAATGCCTTAGTTTCTCATTACTGTTGAATTAGGGAATTGTCATTAGTACGAAGAAGGAAACTAACAGCTATATAATTATTCAAGACAGTCAAAGCAGTGAAGAATATTACCAGAAAGATATGTAAGACAGAAGGAAATTTGTATTGATATACGAAAAATAACAGATTTGTGCTTTAAAGTAATATTTGTATCAACTATAACTGATATATTTGATTCTTGGATGAACTAGTCCCTTAATTGGTATCAAGAATTCTTTTCACGGGGCTAGATAGTCTGAGGGGTATGATATGTATAAGTCATAGTTCAATTCTTATTGGTCATATAGTATAGATAATTTATGAGCTCTAAATGTTTATCTTTATCCAATTAGAGGGTATTAAGATTAATTACTGCCTGGAAGTTTGAAAGAAAAACTTCAGGGACAAATTGAAAGTCACTGGAATAGTTCCTGTCCATACCAAATTCATAAATTAATAGATTCAGAAACTAGTGTCTAAAATTAGTTGTTTAGAATTCAGAAAGGTATGTATATTTTAGTATGTGATATATTAGCAAAATTTGGTCTACTGATCTGTTTTGGGCAGAAAGAGGTTTTCATTTATGCATTAGTATGTGAAGAAAGTTTATATAATACAAAACCATTTTTAAATTTTTTAATTGGTTCTTTTTAGTTATACTTATGACAGTGGAATCCATTTTGACATAATAATAAAAACATGAAATATATTCTTTAATTCAGTCCCTAATACCTCTCCAAAATATTTTTAAATTCAGTCCCTAATACTAATACTTTTTCTAATTCAGTCCCTAATACCTCTCCAAAACTCTTTTTTTAAAAAAAGAAAAAACAAATGTAAAAGTTAAGGAATAAATTTTGATTTATCTTACATCATCTGAAGAAGAATAGAAGTTACCCCAAAGTCCAGCTGTGCTTTGATCAAATTTTTTCTGCTTGACAATTGATCTATAAACCAAGATGTTTGAAATAGATTTAAGCCGGGCGCGGTGGCACACGCCTGTGATCCCAGCACTTGGGAGGCTGAGGCAGGAGGATCGCGAGTTCAAAGCCAGCCTCAGCCATGGTGAGGCACTTAGCAACTCAGTGAGACCCTGTCTCTAAATAAAATACAAAAAAGGTCTGGGGATGTGGCTCAGTGGTCAAGTGCCCCTGAGTTCAATCCCCGGTACCAAAAAAAAAAAAAAAAAAAATAGATTTAGAATCTATGGTGTTATTCAATCCTGGATCTCCCCAAACATAGGAAAAATTAAAATGATACTTTCTCAATTTGAAATAAATATACTATAAACATTTGGATAATAATTTTTAAATTAAAAAATAAAAATTATAATTAACACTTTAGTTTGAACCCTTTCGGTATGTGTATATAAATATGTACACATATGCACACATTTGTATACAAAAATACTTGCATATATGTGCAGCTGTAAACTGTATTTTCCACTCAATAGTGTATAATAAATAACTTCCTATCATTTAATGATTCTTACTCAACATTATATGTCAAGATTACATGGTACTACATGCTATGAATAAGGTAATTTATCTTACTATCTTTTAGTTGGGGCATATGTAATGTAATTTCACCAATGTTTTACCATTTTTAATAACAGCACTAAATGTCCTTATAATAATTATTGAGTTGCATCTCTGGTTATTTTATGTGACTAAACACTTTTTTACTTTGATTTTATCTAAAAACTATGAATGATTTTAGGACTTTTGAGAATATTATGCCAAATTATTTTAGAATGTTGCACATTCAAAAATACTGAGCATTAGCTGGGTGCGGTGGCACACGCCTGTAATCCCAGCACTTGGGAGGCTGAGGCAGGAGGATCACGAGTTCAAAGTCAGCCTCAGCAATGGCAAGGCACTTAGCAACTCAGTGAGACCCTGTCTCTAATAAAATACAAAAAAGGACTGGGGATGTGGCCTAGTGGTCGAGTGCCCCTGAGTTCAATCCCTGGTACCAATAAAAAAAAAAAAAAAAATACTGAGCATTGTCATTTTTAATAAAGATCTAGGGTACCTCATAATCCCACCAATTTTACATATTATCGTAATATGTAAAAATATTTTAATTAAGAAAGTACCTTTGCAGTATACTATTAACATAAGATCATCTTTAGCTATTTTTCCCCCAGAAAGATTATGAAAAAGTCACCATTATCAATCTTAATGATGATCATTTCCAGATGACAGACATTTGAAGTAATTTTTTTAACTTTTTATACTTATTATCATTCTAAATTTTTAAAAACGTAGCAGTTTTTAAAAATATATTTTATTAAAAATAACCCCATCAAATAAAATAAGGGATCCAGTCTTGCTGAACTCCACCCCAGAGCAGGAGACAGCAAGGACAGACCTGCCAACTCTGCCTGACTCCAGGCCGGCCAAGGTAGTCCCACCAACCTTCACCCAAGCCCGGCCAGCCCCAGGTCAGTCCTGCCGATGCCCGCTGGTGTGCAACCAGCCTCCAGCCAGCCCCACTAACCTCCGCCACAGAGCAGGACACAGCAAGGACAGACCCGCCAACTCTGCTTAGAGTGCAGGCGGGCCCTGGGCAGTCCCAGGATCCTACATCAGAGTGCTGCCAGGCCCAGGCTCCATCCAGTCCCGCCAGCCTCCACCCCAGAGCAGGAGACAGCAAGGACAGACCTGCCAACTCGGCCTGAGCCCAGGCAGGCCCAGGGTAGTCCCACTGACCTTCGTCCCTTTGCGTTTATCCCCAGACCACCACAGGAGCTCAGACTCAATCACTTCGGCCCACGCCAACCACTGTGAACCCAGCTTCAGGTAGCATACTTTGAGGGTCAGTGGCAGATTCTGATAGTCCAGTGCTAAGGGGAGGCACAGACAACCTGCAAGGGTATTAAAAATATAGGGAAGAATCTGTAATAACTCAGGTCTATACTGCAAAAAGTAAAGCAAATAGACATCATGAAAAAATAGGGGAGGAAAATACCCCAAACAAACCAGGATTCTACAATAACAGAACCCATGCTCAGCGAAGTTGACGAAATGTCAGAAAGAGTTCAGAAGGTTCATAATTAAAATGATCTGTGAATCAAAGAATGACCTAAATGAGCAAATACAGGCAAAAATTGACCACTACAACAAAGATATAAGAGAGCAAATACAGGTAGCAAAAGATTACTTCAAAAAAGAGATTGAAACTCTGAAAAAAAACCAGTCAGAAATCCTTGAAATGAAAGAAACAATTAACCAAATAAAAAACACAATTGAAGGCATCACCAACAGACTAGATCAACTGGAAGAAAGAACCACAGACAATGAAGACAAAGTATATAATCTTGAAAATAAAGTTGACCACACAATGAAGATAGTAAGAAACCATGAACAGAACATCCAAGAAGTATGGGACAGCATCAAAAGACCAAATATAAGAATAATTGGGATAGAGGAAGGCACAGAGTTTCAAACCAAAGGAATGCACAACCTCTTTAATGAGATAATACCTGAAAATGTCCCAAGCATGAAGAATGATTTGGAAAACCAAATACAAGAGGCTTATAGAACACCATACAAAATTACAACAGATCTACACCAAGACACATTATAATGAAAATGCCTAGCATACAGAACAAGCATAGAATTTTAAAGGCCGCAAAAGAGAGGAATCAGATCACATATAGGGGGAGACCAATTCATATCACAGCAGATTTTTCAATTCAGACACTCAAAGATAGGAGATCTTGGAACAACATATTCCAAGCTCTGAAGGAAAAGGGATGCCAACCAAGAATCTTATACCCAGCAAAATTAAGCTTTAGATTTGAGGATGAAATAAAAACCTTCCATGATAAACAAAAGTTAAGAGAATTTGTAAGTAGAAAGCCAGCACTACAGAACATCCTCGGCAAAATATTCCATGAAGAGGAAAAGAAAAACAATGATGAAAATCAACAGAGGGAGGTATTACACTAAAGGAAAAAAACAATCAGAAGAGAAACCATGTCAAGGTAAATACCAGAAATAAAAATGGCTGGGAATACAAAACACATCTCAATAATAACGCTGAATGTTAATGGCCTAAACTCACCAATAAAAAGACATAGATTAGCAGATTGGATCAAAAAAACAGACCCAACAATATGCTGCCTCCAAGAGACTCATCTCATAGGAAAAGACATCCATAGGCTGAGAGTAAAGGGCTGGGAAAAATCCTACCACTCATATGGACAGAGGAAACAAGCAGGGTTTTCCATCCTCATATCAAATAAAGTAGACTTCAAGCTAAAGTCAATCAAAAGGGATAAAGAAGGACACTATATACTGCTCAAGGGAACCATACACCAACAAGACTTAACAATTATAAATATATATGCCCCAAACAATGGAGCATCCATGTGCATCAAACAAACTCTCCTGAAGTTTAAGAGTCAAATTGACCACAACACAATAATTCTGGGTGACTTTAACACAGCCCTTTCACCACTGGATAGATCTTCCAAACAAAAGCTGAACAAAGAAACTATAGAACTCAAAAATACAATAAACAACTTAGACTTAACTGACTTATATAGAATATTTCATCCTTCCACAAGTGAATACACTTTCTTCTCAGCAGCACATGGAACCTTCTCTAAAATAGACCATATATTAGGCCACAAAACAACTCTGAGCAAATACAAAAAAGTTGAGATTCTACCCTGCATTCTATCCGACCATAATGGAAGGAAATTAGAAATCAATGATAAAATAAGAAATAAAAGCTACTCCAACACCTGGAGACTAAATCATATGCTACAGAATGAACAATGGGTTGCAGATGACATCAAAGAGGAGATTAAAAAATTTTTAGAGGTGAATGAGAACACAGACACAACATATCGAAATCTCTGGGACACTATGAAGGCAGTTCTAAGAGGAAAGTTCATTGCATTGAGTTCATTCCTCAAAAGAAGAAAAAGTCAACAGATAAATGACTTAAAATTACATCTCAAAGCTCTAGAAAAAGAAGAACAATCCAACACCAAAAATGGTAGAAGACAGGAAATAATTAAAATCAGAGCTGAAATTAATGAAATTGAAACCAAAGAAACAATTGAAAAAATTGACAAAACAAAAAGTTGGTTCTTTGAATAAATAAATATAATTGACAGACCCTTGTCCAGGCTAACAAAGAGATGGAGAGATATAACTCAAATTACTAGTGTATGCGATGAAAAAGGAAATATCACAACAAACACTACAGAAAAACAGGAAATAATTCGAAATTATTTTGAAAACCTGTACTCCAAAAAAATACAAAACACCGAAGGCATCGACAAATTTCTAGAGTTGTATGATGTGCCCAAACTTAAGCAGGAGGATATACATAATTTGAACAGACCAATTTCAAGCGACGAAATAGAAGATGCCATCAGAAGCCTACCAACCAAGAAAAGCCCAGGACCAGATGGATACACAGCTGAGTTCTACAAGACCTTCAAAGAAGAACTGATACCAATACTCTTCAATTTATTTCAGGAAATAGAAAAAGAGGGAGTACTTCCAAACTCATTCTATGAGGCCAACATCACCATGATCCCCACACCAGGCAAAGACACATCCAAAAAAGAAAACTTCGGACCCATATCTTTAATGAACATAGATGCAAAAATTCTCAATAAAATTCTAGCAAAATGGATACAGAAACATATCAAAAATATAATACACCATGATCAAGTGGGGTTCATTCCAGGGATGCAAGGATGGTTCAACATACGGAAAACAGTAAATGTAATTCACCACGTCAATAGACTCAAAGATAAGAACCATATGATTATCTCAATAGATACAGAAAAAGCATTTGACAAAATACAGCACCCCTTCATGCTCAAAACACGAGAAAAACTAGGGATAACTGGAACATATCTCAACATCATAAAAGCTATAAATGCTAATCCCCAGGCCAACATTATTCTAAATGGAGAAAAATTGAAAGAATTCCCTTTAAAAACTGGAACAAGACAGGGATGCCCTCTTTCACCACTTCTATTCAACATAGTAATTGAAATGCTGACCAGAGCAACAAGACAGATGAAAGAAATTAAAGGGATACAGATAGGTAAAGTAGAACTCAAATTATCATTATTTGCTGATGATATGATTTTATACCTAGAAGACCCAAAAAATTCCACCAGAAAACTTCTAGAACTCATAAATGAATTCAGCAAAGTAGCTAGGGAAATGAGGAAAACTACCCCATTTACAATAGCATCAAAAAAAAAAAAAATACTTGGGAATCAACTTAACCAAAGATGTGAAAGACCTCTACAATGAAAACTACAGAACACTAAAGAAAGAAATTATGAAAGACCTTAGAAGATGGAAAGATCTACCCTGTTCTTGGATAGGCAGAACTAATATTGTCAAAATGACCATACTACCAAAAGCACTATACAGATTTAATGCAATGCCAATCAAAATCCCAATGACATTCCTCATAGAAATAGAAAAAGCAGTCATGAAATTCATCTGGAAAAATAAGAGACCCAGAATAGCTAAAGCAATCCTTAGTAAGAGGAGTGAAGCAGGTGGCATCACTATACCAGACCTTAAATTATACTACAGAGCAATAGTAACAAAAACAGCCTGGTATTGGCACCAAAATAGGCCAGTAGACCAATGGTACAGAATAGAGGACACAGAGACTAACACATATAATTTCAGTGATCTTATATTAGACAAAGGCGCCAAAAATGTACATTGGAGAAAAGATAGCCTCTTCAACAAATGGTGCTGGGAAAACTGGAAATCCATATGCAAGAAAATGAAATTAAACCTCTATCTCTCACCATGCACAAAATTCAACTCAAAGTGGATCAAGGATCTAGGAATTAGACCAGAGACACTACACCTAATAGAAGAAAAAGTAAGCTCTAATCTCCAACATGTTGAATTAGGGCCCAAGTTCCTTAATAAGAATCCTGTAGCACAAGAATTAATACCAAGAATCAATAAATGGGTAGACTCAAATTACAAAGCTTCTTCTCAGCAAAAGAAACAATCAGTGAGGTGAACAAGAGAGCCTACTAATTGGGAACAAATTTTTACCACATGCACATCAGATAGAGCACTAATCTCTAGAATATATAATGAACTCAAAAATCATAACACCAAAAAAAAAAAAATAACCCAATCAATAAATGGGCCAAGGAACTGAACAGACACTTCTCAGAAGAAGATATACAATCAATCAATAAATACATGAAAAAATGCTCAACCTCTCTGGCAATTAGAGAAATGCAAATCAAAACCACTCTAAGATTTCATCTCACACCAGTCAGAATGGCAGCTATTAAGAACACAAACAACAATAAATGTTGGAGAGGATGTGGAAAAAAAGGCACACTCATACATTGTTGGTGGGACTGCAAAATGGTGCAGCCAATATGGAAAGCAGTATGGAGATACCTTGGAAAACTTGGAATGGAACCACCTTATGACCCAGCTATCCCACTCCTTGGTCTTTACCCAAAAGACCTGAAAACAGCATACTACAGGGACACAGCCACATCAATGTTTATAGCAGCACAATTCACAATAGCTAAACTGTGGAAACAACCTAGATGCCCTTCAGTAGATGAATGGATAAAGAAAATGTAGTATATACACACAATAGAATATTACTCAGCAATAAGACAGAATAAAATCATGGCATTTGCAGGAAAATGTATGGAGTTAGAGAATATAATGCTAAGTGAAGTTAGCCAATCCCACAAAGCCAAATCCAAATGTTTTCTCTGATATAAGGAGGCCAATTCACAGTCGGGTTGGGATGGGGAGCATAGGAGGGTTAGAGGAATACTAGAATGGCCAATGGGGAGGGAGGGGAAGGGAGGAGGCAAAAGGGTGAAGAAAAAAAAAAGATGGTAGAATGAGATGGATATCATTACCCTAAGTGCATGTATGGAGTCAAGAATGGTGTGAATATACTTTGCATACAACCAGAGATTTGTAAAAAAAAAAAAAAAAAAAAAAAAAAAAAAAAAAAAAAAATTGCTCTATATGTGTAATATGAAATATAATGCATTCTGCTGTCATTTATATCATCTTAGAATAAAAGATAATTAAAATTAATAAATAAATAAAATAAAATCAGGGATTGAAACATATTGACAATCATACTAGTAGTGAGAATAAGCACTCCAGAATTCTGGAATACCATTTACCCAAAAGCATCAACTCATTTAATTGTTACTTATGATCAAACTATACATTTCCCCTAAGTACAATTTTTACATACAGACCTGGTCCACCTCAACAAAATAAAATAATAATATAAGAATTCATTGACACAGCCATTTATTGAGGAAATAAATGTTTATGTAAATGAATAAATATCTCTTAGCCTTTTATTTTTTAATATCCTAGACAATTTCAAATAGTGATCCAGCCAGGTGGCATTTATATTAAGATTACAGTTAAAACTATGCATTCAGAGATGGTGCTATATCTTTGTGTTATCTGTCAAGTAACTGAATAAAATTATTTTGTTTCCATCCTCTCCTTTACTCACTATTCCCTCCTTAACAATAGGAAGACAGTCTAATGGTTAGATGATACCAACCTAATCAACGTTCTTTTTAAACTGTTGGGTTAATTCAGACTCTTCTGCAAAGAACAGAATTTAACTTTATACAAATTAGATAAAATATTAAACTGAAGCAAAGGAGGTATTATTAAAAAAAATTTCCCCAAATGGGCCAAAGAGCAATAGGACACTCACTGGGGCCCAAGTCTAGAAGCCAAACATGGTTGGCCAGAACCCAGGGAGTTACAAGAATAGGAAAACAGAGGGTGCTGAAACAGTCTAGCCAGCATAATGCCCACATAATCAGTGAGATCAAGTCTCTCGTCATTATTTCAGTCATTCTCTTAAAACTTAAAATTTCCTAAAGAGGGTGCTATGGGCCAAGCTTAGGCCATGTGGTTGTCCCTTGTCTACAAGGTGAAGGGCAACAAAGTAAAAGGAAATAACTGCCCACCATGAATAACCCAAGTGGAAGAGGGGTGATGTCCAAAATAAAATTGGGGCATAAGTGAAAATGGGACTAGCTGTTGAGCAATCAATAATGGCAAATGTTCACTGCAACTGACTGAAGTTAGTGTTTCATGCCTTTCTTCCTTGCCTCATACCCTTTTAGAATGACCTTTTTTAAGCTGACAATCAAAACATCTCAGTGAGTCATGAAATCACAAACACCTCTTTGAAAGAAAAGCTGAATGGTGCAGAAGAACACATTCTGTTTTTCTCTTTTATATGTGTCTACGGGATATTTGCATGGTTGTGTATTTGTGTGAATTTAGCAGTGATCCACAAAGTTTTAAAAAAAACTTTGACCACTAGTTTTTCAAACTTTGTCTGAGTCCTTACCAGCATTTTGCAGAACCAACAATTACATGTCCTTTCTGATCTGGACTACTGAAGTCTGAAAAGGGCATATTCAATTTCACATAACTTTCTTTTCCAAGGCCTTCATGATGAATCACTGTGAGTAGCTTATATGACAAAGTGATTTTCTCATTTTTGTCACCACACATGGTCCTTAAATTTTATTTAACTGGGACAAATAATTTATGTAACTGTCTCTATCATCTTTTCTGTAACCTTACCAGCACCACAAATGAGAAAATGCCCAACGTGGCAATTTTTCATCTTGAGTGTTTTCATATCATTGTAATTCCATTAACTCATGTTGAATCTGTCAACTCTTAGTTCTTCCACAAAGTTTTTCCAATTCCTGCAATCCACACTGAATGCTTTCCTTTCTCTGAATTCCTTTGACATTAACTCCCAATGTTTCCTCACACAGCTGTATTATCTCACCCAAATTAAATACATCTCAAAGCTAGATAAGATAAAAGACATCTGACCATCCCAGAAAAGTCACAAATCCCATCCATGCACTAAAACCAGTGCCTTCTACTCACAAGAAAATTCTCAAGGAACATGTCTAAAATTCATTTTCACTACTTTATGCTTTCTCTATTCACAATTCTAATAAACATACCTAGCACATGGGAGCTAATCAATAAACAAACAAACTGGTTTCTAAGCCCAAAGAAGCTTAATTACAAGAAAAATGGAAAAGTGGTGTTACAGACTGAATTGTGTTCCCCTGAAACTCATATGGTAAAGTCCTTATTCCTAATATACCTATTTGAAGTAAGGAAGTAATGAAGGTTAAGTAAAGTCATGAGAGTGGAGCCCTAATTCTACAATATTTGTGTCCTTACATTAAGCAATCCTAGAGCTCACTCCCTTCCTCTGCATGTCAGTATACAGCAAGAACAAAGCCATCTGCAAGTTAGAAAAAGAGGATCATCACTAGAAAATGAACCCTGCCAGAAATTTGATCTTTCACTTTTCAACCTCCATAACTGTGAAAAAATATCTGTTGTGTAAGCCCTTTCATGCTATGGTATTTTGTATCGCAGCCCAAGCTAAGTAGGAGCTGGGAAACAGGAGTGAGGCAGGTAGGAAGATATGACTTTTTTGTGGAAGGGCTGTCAATGATAAGCACTCACACACCTCCACACACATACACACACTCACAAAATGCGTGCATGAAGACAAAAATTTCAAATTTAGCCTGTGATTAAAGTTTTAACAAATAGAAAAAAAAAACTATTTCAACATGAGTATCTTGATTCATTTAAGAGATTGATATGTTCTGTATATTTCTATAGCAAGAAGTGGTGGTATTTTAAAACTTTTTTAATATTTAAATGTTTAGAAGTTAAATATTTTGTTTCTTCTTGTTAAATTGATGAAACATGGTGTCCCCGAAAACTTTTTACCCAAAGATTCTTTGTAGTTGAATCTTATTGTTAACAATTTACAAAATATAATTTCACCTGCGTGTGTGTGTGACCATAAGCAACTTAAGGGGAGCAATCACCTCTTATGCTCATTATTAAACACTTTAGAAATTATTAGTTGAAAACAATGTCAGAAAACTATGAGCCCTATACATTAGAAGTGGATCAATGGAAAAATTTATCATGCAATGCTTGAATAAATTTTAAATATCACCTTTATTTAAAGAACATTGTCAAGAGCAGATGCAATTCTGGGAGTGAAATACAGAATTTATTATTTTTTAAATTTCTTTTTAGTTGTTGATAGACCTTTATTCTATTTATTTACACGTGGTGTTGACAATTGAACCCAGTGCCTCAGACATGCCAGGCAAGTTCGCTACATCTGAGCCACAACCACAACTCCAAAATACTGAATTTATGACATTTGGCTTTATTTTTTTCTCTCTTAGTTTTAAAATATGCCCAGACCTTAAGCATTTTATAAGGAAGAACAAGTCTATTTTACTGAAGCCAGGTGTCAGCAGAAAACAAGCAACTATGTAAAGTGTATACTTGCTTATGACTAAATCCTGAGACAGACATTCAGGTGAAAATGCTCATCCCTCCTTTGAAGGACCCATATGAACTGTATTTTAATGAAGAATTGAATTCTATTCCACAGTTTGTTTGCATAGCACCAACTGCTTATTTTCAGGAAGAATTCATGTAAAGTGTTTCACTCATACCGTAGATGATGGTCTTATAGGCTTCAAAGTACACAAAGAATAACATATATGTGAACATAGAAACTATAGGTCATTTTTTAGTATGTTTGTAAATATATGAACTTCACAACGTAAGCCTTGGAAAATTTGGGTTTGCCACACTCTTTCTTTTCTTATTCTCCTTCTCCTCCTTCTTTTTTCTAATAGTACAAATGCTTTATTCAACACTTGCAGATCATCCCTGCAGGCCAAATGGTAGATATCCAGGATCCAGCTAACATCATTTTAAGTTTATTATTTAGTTTTATACTAAGATTTTTTGAATGAAATTGGAAACATTATTAAGGAATATTTGTGGACACTTTAGTTCATCAATGAGTGAATATTTAAGTCTTCTTCAAACTGTAGAGAAACCACATTCTAACCCAATACATACATAATTAGGAGCAGGATTAAAATACTTCTTAGCTTTAATTTGTTTTTTTCCAGCAAATGTGTGTGCACATCTCTAAGATGAATCTATTTCAACACACGTTTTTAAACCGTAGAAATCACTTTAAAGAACAGTAGACCTGTAAAAATCAAAGAAACTCTTTCCTTTTATATCACAATCTGTTTAAATTTGCTGACAGTAGTAATTTCCAGGGCTTTACCACAAGTATAGATTCTGACAACTCTTTTTGCCTACTGTCAAATTCTCTTAGAAATAGTGTTGGTGTTGAAATAGTAATTCATAGAGAAATTATTTAAATTAAGAGATTTTTTTAAAAAGTACTGTATATAAACAGAACAACAGTTTTTTTCAAATTGCAAAGGGTATGCTTTCCTCTCAGATGTCCTTAAAAGAATATCAGGTGAATACGGATGGAACTGCTAAAATTCACCAAAACACAAGATATATTTTTATTAAAATATATAAAATAGTTTCTGATACTATTTTACTTATATAAGCCACAGGCATATTTTCCTCAAAATGTTCTCACTGATCATGAAATCATGCAAAATGGTTTGCAAGGAAAAGGAGAAAACACTAATCCAGTGACAGTACCAGGAACCACAGGGACAAGCAGGGTGACATAATTATGCCTCCAGAGGGCAATAAAAAGGACCAGAATTGGCATATTTTCCAGTAGGTGACAACCTCTAGTAAACCAATTCTATTCTGCTTTAGCTCAGCAATCAAATCAGAAGAAAATGTTAATTAACAATTGAATCATTATAAACTGAGCACATCAGAGCATTTGCAGCCCCGTGCTCTCAATCTTGGTCACAATATGGCACATTAAATGACGCTGATTGTACAGCACAGGGGGATAAACAGAGGATATAATTGACTCCACAACTTCAGTCCCCTTAGGCTACCCCAGGGCTAAGGAACAAATATTTCAGTCTCTCCATAAAGAGTTCTGGGACATATAGATTAGAAACCTGTGTCCTAACCAACTGACAATGGAAATGTGATCTCTAACAATATTCCAAATTGACATGTATTAGCGTCCACATGCCAAAAAGAATAATAATTATTCATTGAATATCTACTATCAATAGGCTCTATTTTAGTTTAGTTATAGTTTTACTCAGTGAATGATAAGTGCATATTTTTATGCTGTACAATGTGTTATTTTTATACATGTACACATGGTGGAATGAAAGGGCTATCTTTGTTATCCTAAGCTATTATATATGACAGCAGAATGCATTATAATTCATATTATACATATAGGGCACAATTTTTCATATCTCTGGTTGTATACAAAGTATATTCACACTATTCATGTCTTCGTACATGTACTTAGGGTAATGATGTCCATCCCATTTCACCATCTTTTTAACCCCATATGCCCTCCCGTGCCCTCCCTCCCCATTGCTGTTTCTAGAGTTCCTCTAATCCTCCTATGCTCCCCATAACAAGCCCACTATGAATCAGCCTCCTTATATCAGAGAAAATATTTAGCATTTGTTTTTTTGGGGGATTGGCTAACTTCACTTAGCATTGTATTCTCTAACATCATCCATTTACATGTGAATGCCATGATTGTAGTCTCTTTCATTACTGAGTAATATTTCATTTTGTATGTATACCACATTTTCATTATCCATTCATCTACTAAAGGGCATCTAGGTGGGTTTGCACAGTTTAGCTATTGTGAATTGTGTTGCTATAAACATTGATGTGGCTGTTTCCCTGTAGTATGCTATTTTTAAGTCCTCTGGGTATAAACCAAGGAATGGGATAACTGGGTCAAAAGGTGGTTCCATTTCCAGTTTTCCAAGGAATCTCCATACTGCTTTCCAGATTGGCTGCACCAATTTGCAGGCCCACCAGCAATGTATAAGTGTGCCTTTTCCCCCACATCCTTGCCAACACTTATTGTTGTTCACAACTTATTGTTGTTGGTATTCTTGATAGCTGCCATTCTGACTGGAGTGAGATGAAATCTTAGAATAGTTTTAATTTGCATTTCTCTAACTGCTAGAGATGTTGAACATTTTTTTCATATATTTGTTGATTTATTGTATATTATCTTCTGAGAAGTGTCTATTCAGGTCCTTGGACCATTTATTGATTGGATTATTTGTTTTTTTGGGTGTTTAGTTTTTTGAGTTCTTTATATACTCTAAAGGTTAGTGCTCTATCCAATGTGCAAGTGCTAAAAATTTGCTCGCAAGTTGTAGGCTCTCTATCCACCTCACTGATTGTTTCTTTTGCAGAGAAGAAACGTTTTAGTTTGAATCCATCCCATTTATTAATTCTTGATTTTAATTCTTGTGCTATAGGAGTCTTATTAAGGAAGTAGGGCCCCAATCCAATACGATGGAGATTTGGGCCTACTTTTTCTTCTACTAAGCACACGGTGTATGGTCTAATTACTAGGTCCTTGATCCACTTTGAGTTGAGTTTTGTGCATGGTGAGAGATAGGGGTTTAAATTTCATTTTGTTGCTTACAGATTTCCATTTTTCCCAGCACCATTTGTTGAAGAGGCTATCTTTTCTCCAATGTACATTTTTGGCACCTTTGTCTAATATAAGATAACTGTAATTATGTAGGTTAGTCTCTGTTTCCTCTATTCTGTACCATTGGTCTACCAGTCTATTTTGGTGCAATACCATGCTGTTTTTCTTACTATTGCTCTGTAGTATAGTTTAAGTTCTGGTATAATGGTGCCACCTGTTTCACTCTTCTTGCTAAGGATTGCTTTAGCTATTCTGGGTCTCTTATTTTTCCAGATAAATTTCATGACTGCTTTTTCTATTTCTATGAGGAATGTCATTGGGATTTTGATTGGATTGCATTTAATCTGTATAATGCTTTTGCTAGTATGGTCATTTTGACAATATTATTTCTGCCTATCCAAGAACAAAAAAAAAAAAAAAAAGAGAGAGATCTTTTCATCTTCTAAGGTCTTCTTTAATTTCTTTCTTTAGCGTTCTGTAGTTTTCATTGTAGAGGTCTTTCACCTATTTTGTTAGGCTAATTACCACATTGGTTCTTTGTTTTCTTTTCTTTTCTTTTTTTTTTTTTTTTTTTTTTTTTTTTTTTTGAGGCTATTAAAAATAGGGTAGTATCCCTCATTTCCCTTTCAGAGGATTTGTCACTGAAATACAAAAATATTGATTTATGGGTGTTGATTTTGTATCCTGCTACTTTGCTGAATTCATTCACTAGTTCTAAAGTTTTCTGGTGGAATTTTTTGGGTCTTCTAGGTATAGAATCATATCGTAAGCAAATAATGATAATTTGAATTCTTCTTTTTCTGTATCCCTTTAATTTCTTTCATCTGTCTAATTGCTCTGGCTAGAGTTTCAAGAACTATGTTAAATAACAGTGGTGAAAGAGAGCATCCCTGTCTTGTTCCAGTTCTTAGAGGGAATGCTTTCAATTTTTCCCCATTTAGAATGATGTTGGCCTGGGGCTTAGCATAGATAGCCTTACGATGATGAGATGTGTTCTTGTTGTCCCTAATTTTTCTAGTGTTTTGAACATAAAGGGGTGCTGTATTTTGTCAAATGCTTTTTCTACATCTATTGAGATGATCATATGGTTCTTATCTTTTAAGTCTATTGATGTGATGAATTACATTTATTGATTTCCGTATGTTGAATCAACCTTGCATCCCTGGGATACAATCCAACTGATTGTGGTCCATGTGTTTTTGATACGTTTTTGCATTCCATTTACCAGAATTTTATTGAGAATTTTTGCATCAATATTCATTAGTGATATTGCTCTGAAGTTTTCTTTCTTTGATGTGGCTTTCCCTGGTTTGATGATCAGGATGATATTGGCCTATAGAATGAGTTTGGAAGTGCTCAATCTCTTTCTATTTCCTGAAATAAATTGAAGAGTATTGGTATTAGTTTCTTTAAAGGTCTTATAGAACTTTTCTGTGTATCCATCCAGTCCTGGGCTTTTCTTCATTGGTAGGCTTCTGATGGAGTCTTCTATTCCACCACTTGAAATTGATCTGTTTAAATTGAGTATACCATCCTGATTCAATTTGGGCAAATCATATGACTCTAGAAATTTATCAATGCATTTGACATTTTCTATTTTATTAGAGTACAAGTTTTTTATATACTTTCTAATTATCTTCTGTATTTCTGTAGTGTCTGTTGCAATATTTTCTTTTTCATCACATGTTAGTAATTTGAGTTTTTTCTCTCCTTCTCTTCATTAGCATGGCTAAAAGTCTATCAATGTTATTTATTTTCTCAAAGAAACAACTTGTTGTATTGTCAATTTTTTCAATTGTTCCTTTGTTTCAATTTCATTGATTTCAGCTCTGATTTTAATTATTTCCTGTCTTCTACTGCTTTGGGTGTTGATTTGTTCTTCTTTTTCTATGGCTTTGAGATGTAATGTTAAGTAATTTATTTGTTGACTTTTTCTTCTTTTAAGGAATGAACTCCATGCAATGAACTTTCCTCTTAGTACTGCCTTCATAATGTATCAGAGATTGATACATTGTATCTGTGTTCTCATTCACCTCTAAAATTTTTTTATCTCTTCCTTGATGTCTTTTGCAACCCTTTGTTCATTCAGTAGCATATCATTTAGTCTCCAAGTGTTGGAATAGCTTTTTTTTAATTTTATTATTGATTTCTAATTTCATTCCATTATGATCTGATAGAATGCAGGGTAGTATCTCTACTTTTTTTTTATATTTGCTGAGAGTTGTTTTGTGGCATATATATGGTCTATTTTAGTGAAGGTTCCATGTGCTGCTGAGAAGAAAGTGTATTCGTTCATTGAAGGATAAAATAGTCTATATATGTCAGTTAAGTCTAAGTTATTGATTATATTATTAAGATCTAAAGTTTCTTTATTTAACTTTTGTTTGGATGATCTATCCTTTGGTGAAAGAGGTGTGTTAAAATCACCCAGAATTATTGTGGTGTGGTCTATTTGACTCTTGAACTTGAGAAGAGTTTATTTGATGAGTGTACACACTCCATTGTTTGGGGCATATAAATTTATTATTGTTATGTCTTGCTGACGAATGGTTCCCTTAAGCAGTATGAAATATCCTTCTTTATCTCTTTTGATTAACTTTGGCTTGAAGTCTACTTTATTTGATATATGAGGATGGAAACCCCTGTTTGCTTCTGCAGTCCATGCGAGTGGTATGATTTTTCCCAACCTTTCACCTTCAGTCTATGGATGTCTTTTCCTTTTAGATGAATCTCTTGGAGACAGCATATTGTTGGGTCTTTTTTTTTTTTTTTTAATCCAATCTACAGGTCTATGTCTTTTGATTGGTGAGTTTAGGCCATTAACATTCAAGGTTATTATTCAGACATGATTTGCATTCCCAGCTATTTTTTGCTTAATTTTGGTATTTAACTTTACTCAGTTTCTCCTTTGATTAGTTTTCCTTTAGTGTAATACCTCCCTTTGCTGATTTTCTTTGTTGTTTTTAATTCCCCTTCATGAAATATTTTGCCAAGGATGTTCTGTAGTGCATGCTTTCAAGTTCTAAATTCTTTTAACTTTTGTTTATTATGGAAGGTTATTATTTCATCATCAAATATAAAGCTTAATTTTGCCACATATAAGATTCTTGATTGGCATCCATTTTCTTTCAGAGCTTGATATATGTTGTTCCAGGATCTTCTAGCTTTCAGGGTCTGGGTTGAAAAATCTGCACATAATCTAATTGGTTTCCCCCTATATGCAATCTGATTCCTTTCTATCCTGGCTTTTAATATTCTCTTTATTCTGTATGTTAGGCATTTTCATTATAATGTGACTTGGTGTGGATCTGTTGTGATTTTTGAACATTTGGCGTATGGCAAGCCTCTTGAGTTTGGTTTTCCAATTCATTCTTCATATTTGGATAATTTTCTGATATTATTTCATTGACTAGATTACTCATCCTTTGTTTGGAACTCTACACTTTCCTCTATCCCAATAACTCTTAAATTTTGTCTTTTTAAGCTATCCCATATTTCTTGAATGTTCTGCTCATGGTTTCCTTACCATTTCTACTGTGTGGTCTACATTCTTTTCAAGATTATATATTTTGTCTTCATTGTCTGAGGTCCTGTCTTCCAAGTAGTCTAATCTGTTGGTGATGCTTTTAGTTGAATTTTTAATTTGGTTCATTGTTTCATTTCCAGGATTTCTGTTTTGTTTTGTTTTTAAACCTCTATCTCCCTATTGAAGTAATCTTTTGCTTCCTGTATTTGTTTATTTAGCTCTTTGTCAAAATGATCTTTTGCTGCCTGTATTTGCTGTCTTATATCATCCTTTAATTCAAAGAACATTTTAATTATGTACATCCTAAACTCCTTCTCTGTCATTTTTTCTGCTGTGCTGGCCATAGATTCTAATAATGTAGTATCTTGATCTGTTTGGGGCATTTTCTTCCCTTGTCTTTTCATATTGCTTGTGTGTCTTCCCTTCTACCACTGTGGATCTGAGCCATTTGTTATGCCCAAAGAACAGACTCCCAAAACCACCAAGGAATCTGGAGTGCATGCAAGAACAAAGAGCCTTTATTCGGGCTTAAGCTCAGACTCTCAGACTTCACCAACACAGTGGATCTGTACCGAGAGCCTGGAACTGAGGAAAGACTGAGTCTTTTTGGGGTAGAAGCAAGGAGGGGGAAGGGGCTCACCTGATTGGCCAGGGGAGCCCATGCATGGCTAAGGAAGTTTTCATTGGTGGAGGCCATCTTCAGAGCTATGGAATGTGCTGACTGTTCACTGCAGGGCCCTGCCATTGCCCTACTTTATTGTGCCCGGGCTGGCTTGTCATATTCGGGCTTATCCTGCCTTGTGACAGGAGACTTGCAACACTTTGGGGCAGCTGATAAGAAAATGGGGTCACAGCAGTTTGGTTTCTATTGTTTTTAAGCCAAGCATTTTACAGAAGCAAAAAGAAGCGGTTAAACTGAAAAGAGGCTTGGGGCTGAAAAAGAGGTGTTCCACATTTCCCCCTCTTCTAGTGGGTAAGAATGACCCAATCATGGGTCATGGCAGCGATTCCTATTTTAGGAACATTTTACTGCTGTAAGGACAAGGGACAATGACCGAATCTGGCTTCTTCAAGCTGAAGGGGGGGCAGAGTGGGACAAGCAATTTGGAATTCCTGTTTTAGAAGTCAGGTCAGATTGACACATAGCTAATACCATTCAAGGAGCATAGAAAGTAAATTAATTTATTATAAATATTGTGCATTTAGGAATTAAGGTTTAATTCTCTCCTAGATCTACATGAATTTAAATTTAAATTATTTAAAATTAAATAAAATTTAAAATTCAATTCCTCATTAGACTAGCAACATTTCAAATGCTCAAAAGTCATATGTGGTGTTGTACCCAATTTGCAGGAAAAAAGTATCACAAGCCACTCGTGTAATAGCCAATGAAGCCTTTATTCCAGCTGGGTCCACAAACTACATCCAGCACAAAGCAGGGTAGTAGAAAATGGTGCCTGCTCATAGCAAGGGCAGGGTTTATAAAGCACAGGGTTAATACTTAAGCCCTCAAGCCCTCAGGTGGAGATGGTTTAAGGTTGGGTTAATGGGCCATCGGGTTGAGACAGTTTAATTCCAGTTTAATTTGCCTTTGCTTATTACATTCCCCACTGGTCTTATGGGGAGAACAAATCTTTGTTCTCCATAATCTGCCATCCCTATGTTTGGTTGAGAAACCAGCAGGCAGAATCAACGAGACAAGATGGAGACTGAATTCGAGATTGAATGCCAGCACTGGGGACTCCCCTGATAACAGGCAGGAGGAGGGGAGATATTGAAAGTCCTAATGCTCCTCCTAGGAGGGGCAATTCCTGGAACATGTTACCTTGGCAACAGGTTGGGACAGGGGCAGGGTTTTGATAAGGGTGGAGGAAGGGCTCTGAGGGAATTAACATTCCAATTTTTTAGTGGACAATTTCCTAACAGTCTTTAACTTTCCCGGACTTACTCAAAATTGGCTTTCTTGATCCAACCTGACTTGATTTACCTGTCTATACTGACTGCCTAACAGATTCTGGCTTCATTTTCTTTTGAATTTTAGGAACTCCTTACTACTGTAAGGAAAGGGGAGGATGACCAGATCTGGCTTCTTCGAGCTGAATGGGGGCGGCGAAATGGGGGCAAGTAGTTTGGAGTTCCCTTTTTAGAAGTCAGGTCAGATTGAAGCCTGGGGAAGAACAGGTTGTAAAGTCATCAGAGACGGGAGCTTCTATGAGAGAAACAAAAAACATGAGTACTGAATAAATGTTGCAGCATCTGGAATACATGTCAATGTATACCATAAAGATGATAGAAGTCAATAATTTCTCACTAGGAGGTATGAGGGCTGAAAAGCTTTCTCCCTAATAAGGCCAGAGTAGACAAGGTCTTTATTTGGGAATATAAATCTTTAACATCTATATAGTTATCAGGAATGTAAACACAACATTTAATATTACAGATGACTATCTCAATAAGATGTAGTTAAGCTACTTAATGTCATCTGATCTGATAAAATCTCTCTACTGGTATGACCTCTGTGTTCAGTAGAGAACCCTTTATTTCTTACGTAGGTCTAGATAATCATACTAGTGAATATTAAGCCTACCTGTGTAGGTTAGGAAGATCTGTAGGCCTTAAACTCACTAAAAATTTTTGATTTGACAGTCACTTAATAGTTAAACTGTTTCTTTTTATAGTTATCAGGCATGCCTGCCTAAGAATCTCTTTTGTAGCCCCCGGTCTTATTAATTTGGGGGGGCTAATATAAATGCATATCTGAAGTTACATTTAACTATTATTTTTAAATGTCCAGGGATGGTTGTGTTTTGGTTTTAACTGTTTTGCTAGGTGTTTAAGATGAAGTAGGTCAAACTGACTTTTGTTTCTATCTATTGTTAAGCGTCAGCTGAATTTCCATGGGAGTCACTCTTGGGGGAACTTAGCAGCTTCTTCATTCTGCTAGTGCCTTCCATGAGGATGGGTCCAGGTCTTGCTTGACCATGTGGCTTCCCTTGGAAACATTAGGGATGTCTCTCTACTCCAAGGACCCTCCTTTTCATAGCAAGGGCACTGATTGGCTTTCTCTTTTCCATAGGCCTCATTAGCCTCCCTGATCAGGAAGCTACGTGGCCCAGAGTTGCAAAGCTATTTAGAAAAGTTCCCTATTTCCTGGATTCAGACTGACTCTGAGAGCAAGAACCAAATATTGGTTTTCTTGGACTTTTTGATCTAGCTTTAAAGTCTTTAAAGACAGGAATGAAAAATAAAGATGGGGCAGCACAACTTTACGACTAACTAATAGTTTTGAATGGACATAAGAAGCAAAACATAAAAAGCATACGTACAGTTTTCTGATCTGGAACACAGGAAATATGTAACATCACTATTAAAGTTAGTTTGAGGAAAGAAATAACAAATTAGATTTTAGATATTTAAAAAGATTAAGAGAGATGCTATTAGAAACTATAAATATGAACAAGAGTTCCAAGAGAGAAAAAAAATGGTAAATAATGGTTAGAGGCAACTTATATAGTCCTAGTCATAGTCACAATATTATTAAAATAGAAAAAGTGTATATAAGTTCAACATACCATATAAAGATGTTTATTCCACAAATCTCTTCCAACTGTCCACTAATTATTCATTCAAATAACATACAGTCAATATTTAAATGCCTAATGTGGTAGGACAAGGACATACTGTGGAGGACAAAATCAACATAGCTTTTGACCAAGGAGCTTGCAGTACAGTGAGGGAGACTGGCACTAAGCAAAAGCTCATATAAATAAATATATAATTTGCCAACTGAGAATAAACACTGTGAATTCAAATTTTAAATTTCATGAGAAATTATTATTGTCAGGTCATAAATCTCCTTTGTACTAAATTCATGTTCTTAAAATATTCAAGGAGCGATAGTTCATTTTAAATAATTAGCATTGGCTTTAATTAGAGAGTTATTTTACATTGAATCACAAGGAAATACAAAATTAGTACTTACACTGAAAGAATTTATAATGTAAGGACACAGATATACAAATCACATGGCATTTCATGGTTCACAAATTGTGTTCCCATACAGTATCTCTTCTATATTCTCACAATTATCTTGTGATGAGTCTGATAAGCAAAGCAGATCCACAGAGATTAAGTTCCTTACCAAGAGCCATGGATGGTAGACTGGCAGAGTGAGTACTGTAACTAAAGAAGGGTCGTGTCAAATTCAGTTTGGGGTCAAGGGATAGTAGGAGACCAGATTTCAGAAAAAGGTAAAGTATAGCTTAAACACCAGAAAGGTATTCAGACTTACAACTTAAAATCAATTCAGCATCAAATTGTTTCTTTTATCTTAGATGCCAAGAAATAGTTATGTACAAAATAAAAATTTAATCAGTACTAGTAACATGATACATTTAACCTGGGATTTAAAAATATTATTTCAATAGCCTTCATAAAAACTAAAGGGTTTATGCATCCTAAGAATCAATATAAGTATTTATACATGCATTATTTTGCATAATTAGTGAGATTGCCTTCTATTTGGTGTTATTTTTAAAATAAGTAGTAGTGATAGCTCATGATTTTTAGTTATGTAGTCAAAATTATTTCTCAGTTCCATGTATCAAGCAAACATGAGGAATGAGGGATGAGGTCTCGAAGTTGCTTGAATGTCTTGTAGTAACTGCCTTTTGTTACCTCCAGTTTACCTACTACCTTCTGTTTAGCCTGCACTCTCAGACAGGGCTGATTGGGCCAGGGGTGGGTGGATTGCTGATCCAAGCAGGTCAATCATATTTTCCCTGGAGATCTTGAAATAAGAGATGAATGAACTGAGCCCAGGGAACATAGTATCAATGAAAGCACCAAAGGAAAGCCCCCAGATCTCCTTTGCTAAGGACCCAGGAGCAACCTAGGCCTTCCGTTTCTGAAGTTTGTTTGTTCCATTATGTACCCCAATGGTTTTTAAAGTATTTACTAAAAAAAAAGGGTTGGGATATAACTCAGTGGTATTTATCCAAAAGAACTAAAATCAGCATTCTATAGTAATACAGGTACATCAATGTTTATAACTGTGCAATTCACAATAGCCAAAATATGGAACAAGCCCAGGTGCCCATCAACAGATGAATGAATAGAGAAAATGTGGTATATGTATACAATGTAGTTTTATTTATCTATAAAGAAGAACGAAATTTTGGCATTTGCTAGTAAATGGATGAAACTGGAGAACATGCTGAGTGAAATAAGCCAGAAAGTCAAGAGTCAGACATTTTTCTCAAATGTGGAAGCTAGAGCAAAACAAAGGGAAAAAAAGAGGGAAGGAAATCCTATCAAAATAAAAGGGTGATTAGTGAATAGAAGTAGGAAATTGAGGTGGAAGGAGGAGGGACATAAAAAGGGAGAAAATGCAGAAATTTACTAAATTATGCTATGTATACATATGAATATATACACAAACACACACACACACATATACGTGTGTGTGTGTGTGTGTGTGTGTGTGTGTGTTTATGGAGAATGGTCATGCAAGCCTGTAATCCTAGCTAGTTTGGAGGCTGAGGCAGGAGGATCTCAAGTTTGAGACTAGCCTCTAAAACAAAAACAAAAACAAGAAAAAGACTAGGGATATAGCTCAGTGGTAAATCACCTGTGGTTAAATTGCTGGTCACAGAGAACATAAATTCCATAAATAAAATATAAGTATGTAAAATTCTTTTATTTAAATTTATCAAGACTAGATAAAAAGGAATCATTTTGTTTTCTAAATGTATTTATTTATTATTCCTAGTCTTACAGAGTTGATGAAATTAAATGAGAAATAAATAATAGAACAGATATAATGGGGAGGATCTTGAAGCTTAATTCAAATTTCTAAATTTATTAAATTCTTATTCCAACAATTTGGAAAATTATATAATTAAAATAAAAATTTATTTGATAAATGAGAAAATGTCAGTCAAAATTAACAATGGATACATGACACAATAATGCCAAGTTTGACTTTTGTATTAGGTGTATAAGTCCCATGACATGCTAATTAAATGGTCCCAAAACAACCACTGCTGCTCATCCAAGAAGTTCTATCTAGGTACTCAGAGAATAGTTCTGCCTCTCAAGTTGCTTTTCTGAAGCCTTAGATGTACCACTTTTGACAAAGGTTATTGTGTCAAAGAGTAAGAACACAAGATGAGGCAGAGGTGGAACTCATTGAAAGATAATCAAGTCCATTAAAATCATTCTTTGGAGACTGTTCTAATTAAGAAAACCATGTGTTCATTCAATTTAGTAGCCTGTGAGCTTTTCCTTTCAGATTAACAATCAATTTCACTTATTTATTAAGTACTACAGAACCTCTGCATTATTAAGTATTTCCTATTTTGTCATTGGTTTTAAGAACTATGTTTGGTTTCAAAATTTTTAAGCGCTGATTTTAGAATGTGCTAATGTTTTCAGGTTTCTGTGCCCAGGGAATGAATTTCATTTTTCCCCTCTAGATTCTATTCTGCTTGTCTAATGGTGATGGTTTTCAACTTGTGTGCTTATGATGCTACTATGGTTTGAATGTTGTTTGTCCCCAGAATTCATGCAGGAGTTTAATCCCCAGTCATATGTTCATAGTCTTAAGAAGGATGAACTTAATCTAATTATAAAGTTTAAAAGGGGGACTTTTGGAAGTGATCAGGATTAAGTAAGGTCACTAGGATAGAGTCCCAGTGATTGAATCTTGATGGCTTTATGAGAAGAGGGAAAGAGACCACACATCTATTCATGGGCTCCCTGTCTCTTGCCATGTGATGTTCTACACTGCTTCAGTTATTTGCCAGCAAAAAGACCATGATAAGAAGAGGCTTCTGCACCTTGTACCTCCAGAACCATTAGCCAAAACAAACTTCTTTTCTCTATAAAGTAGCATGCCTCAGGTATTTCAAAATAGGAAGAAAATAATTGACATACGAAGCCTTAAAATGCACTAATCCCACTACTGGTAGGTTGGTTCTGATTGTAGATTCACAATTAATAATATCACTTTCTGAAAATAACCAGTGGAGATATAAACCAAAAATATTCTAACATCTAAGCAGTTTCATTACTTAGCTTAGAAAATCAGGAAACTAAAAACTTCAGTTAAGGCAACACCTAGATGTTACATAATTAAGGTATTAGCTCAGCAGTAGTGAAAATTTTAAATTTTATAAATCATTATTCCATAAAATTTAAACTTAGCCATAAAAATTACTATATACTTGGAACTATTTATCTTGAGATAAAATGAGTAATAGAAAATTTTTATTTGTTGGAAAACATATAAAAATATTTTAGTATCTTCACTTCTCACAAGCATTTGTAAACCAAAGAAAAAAATTTCTCTCCAAAAACCTACCTTAAAATTGAATTATATTTAAGGTACCTTCTTATTATCCCATATTTAGCTGGTTTGCATGAAATGATGCATGAATGAAAGTAAGGGATCTATAATTACTATGGTAATTTGTAGTCTGGAGTTTTAGGCTCAGTATGAACATTAAAATTATTCTAAAATGAGTTTATATCTTTTTAAACATCAAATCAACAATCTTACAGATCATAACAATATAAAATCCTGTTTCATCATTTTTACTCCAAGCAGAATATTTTCCTTTATGTCAAAAAATAACATCAATTTGCATTCACAGCTTATAAATCATTTTCACACAATGTTTGTTATCATTTATTCAACTTTAGCATCAATAACAGCTAAAGTATTGGCTGAGCAAATATGTATTTTCTTTAAGAAAGACTTAAATTCAATCTATGTTTGAATTTAAAATAAGCTTTATCAGAACTTAGCCTTTCTGGCCCTTTATAATTCGAATTTAAGAAGATAAAAATATCTCTATTACTGACTTTGAAAATACAAACCATTATAATCAGTCATATTTATCATTCTGAGAAAATACACCATCTCCTATCCAATTTAAAAAAAAAAAAATCTATGAGAAGGGACTGAATATGATATTACCCTTCCTGGGACTATTTATCTGTATATCAGGTTTTTTTCCATTAGAGGCAAAACGGTGGAAGCATTTTGTCAATGCAGCGGCAAGACAAGTAAGGAGGCATTCACAGTGTGATCTGTCAGGGAAAAAATGATGCGGGAGACTTAAATATCCAAACAGACAGCCCCATGTTTCCTCCTTCTGGTTCATTCCTGCAGGTAGCAAGATGTCTATGGAAACACAAAGGTTAAGATCAGGTTTTCCCTTTGTCTTCTCTACCTCTAAGTCTTTGAAATAGCTGTTTTGTTCTGAAGAAAGCTGTACTGTTCTGGACAGCAGGACTCTCCTTCTCTGAGAGAAGCCTTTATTTGAGACAAAGAAAATAGCCACAGCTTCCCTGCCCACTCTGTCTCTAGCTGTGCTCATGGGCGCACAGGTGTCAGTATGTTTCAACATAAGCTAGCCAAAGACACTATGAACAAGAAAGGAGAACATTCAGATGTCCTGTCCAGCTCACACCCTTCTCAGAAATAACAAGAATACCTCACCTACCAAAACAAGTGCAATAAGTTGCCAAAAGGGTCTTTATGCTAGAACTTATGAAGACCAACTACTTTATTCTTAGATAAGAAAAATGTAAGCTCTAAGGCATAAAGGATGCATCTAAGGTCTCCCAATTCCCTGTCCAGTGTTATCTTCACCCCTTGCTGTTCCATTGGCACCATTACTGATAGATTCCATTTTGGTGCAGTGTTCTGCTCCTGCCCCACTGTTAGAATGTGATTGTCACACTCTTCTACTTGGGGACTTTGCTCCTGCCATTTCTTTTCTTCCTCCTGGCTTTTCCTAAGGCTCCTTTTCAGTTCAGATATTTCTCCTCAGAGACACCTTGTCTGACCACCCTAACGAAAATTACCTTGCCCTCTCTTTCCTAGCATACACATATCAAAATCTAAAATTATTTTCCTAATTTATTTTTCTACTCAGTAATTGTTTCTCTTCTAAGCTAGAATATATGTCCCATGATGCAGAGACTATAGTTATTTTCTTTGCCATACTGTGACATGTCATTTGACACAATAGACCACTTATTCCAAACATTGTTATAAGTTACGGCAGAAAAAAGAAAAATGAGCCAAGTTTTCCCACTTACCAACTGGGAACCTGTAATCTAATGATGGATGCAAATAACAAGAATTGAGTACACAAGTCTAAGAAGGGCATAATTGAAGAAAAATAATTTTTAAAATAAATCATTTATAAAGAAAGGGGCAACATAAATAACCACAGGTGCTTTGTGGCTTATGATAGGATTACATCCTGATAGACCCCATGTAAGTGGGAAAGATCCTGAGTTTAAAATATATTTAGTGTAGCCCTGCTAAGGACCATCATAGCTTAGTCACACAGTACAATGGAGAGCATCAGGTATTCACCCTGTGACCACATGGTCAATGTGAAGCTGCAGCTCGCTGCCACTGCCGAGTATTGCAAGTTTTGTGCCACATATTGCTAACCTGGGAAAAGGTGAAAACTCAAAATATAATTTCTACTTCATGCATATTGTTCTTACATCATCATATATCTGTATAAAGCCAGAGGTATCTTAGAGAAGGTAGTTGTATGGTTTTTGTTTTGTTTTGGTTTTGTTTTTGTTTTTGTTTTAGCTGAGGTAGAGCTTGACTTTCACAGAGGTTGCAGGAGCAAAGCACTTGCCAGGAATGGGAAACATCTTGATCAAGATCTTGGAGAAGGCAGGCATGACATTTGGAAAATATCTGGTTGGAGCAAGGGAAACAGAGGGAACCAAGAGCAAGGACAGAGCAAAATAAGAACGATTCAGATTCCTCGACCACATCTTCTCTTTATCATCTCCTTCCCTTCAGTTCCACTTCCTTCCAAACCAACCCAGACATCAATCCCTCTCTTCAAGAACCTCAGACTCAGTTTTCTATTCCACCTGCCCTTCAAATTCCCCAAATTCAGTCAAAACATTTGTCTACCCTTTTGGTACCTGAGCTGGCAAAAATAAGTCCCTGAGCTGATCCATGTCCTATATACTCAATAATCCTTGGCAACTCTTTTTGTTATTCCTTATGGCACTTACCTAGAATGTTTTCTCCATCCAAGTTAGCCCCTGCTTGTGTAACCCAGAAAACCTGCATCTAACACTGGCTCTGTGTTCCAGAGGATGTCCTTCCTGCATTGTGAGCTTCCTTTTGGTGCTCAGCACCCATCATAGTACTGTACTCCCTGGACAGCAGAGTTCACCCCTGGACTGTGTACTTATAAAGGGTGAGAACTTATGTCTAATAAATTATGTCTCTCATTCTTACATATGTCTCTCATTCATTTATTTATTATAGTCTTACCACACTCATGATACATTCTAGATGCTGAATATATATTTTCTGATTTTATGAGTAAATGAAAGAGTAATAGTCTAATACATTAGGACAGAATGAGATGGATGGAGTTGAAATTCCAAGTTGAAAAGTTTGTATTTTTCAGTTGGGGAAATGATATAAAACTTGACATAATCATATGTGTGTTTCAATACTGATCTGGCAATGGGTCTCTGGCAATGTCTGATGTGGAAAACAAAGTGCAGAGGAGAGAAACATATGGTAAGTAGATCAGTAAGCAGGTCGTGACAAGGGTCTGAGTGGGAATGATATGGGCTGTATTAAGACAATAGCAGAAGGAAACAGTAAAGAACTTCATGTAAGTTGGAAAATCATGGATTCAGTTAAATATGAATTGTAAATGACTCAGTTGGCAATTGGAAATATAGGTCTGGATGTAAAAATGTTTATGAATTACAGAATTTCTATTATTCTATTTTAGTTCTTAAAAGTGGTATCAAGGGCAAATATTTCAATCCAATACAACTGACTCCAATTTAATCATCCTATACTTTAGGAATGACTGTCAATTCAAAGTAGAAGAAGGACAGTGTTTCCTGCAAACAGGCTATACCATGAAAGTTTGTGATGTAACAGGACCTGGTCTTCAGAAACTGCTTGTATATGAGATAAGAACAAGATAAAGGCACCTAGACCAGAAACAAGCAAGTGGAATGATCTAACTTTGAGAGTCTCTTGGTGGTACAATTCTTACTTTCATCAATCTCCTGATCCGGATTCAATTCCTCAACATATTTTACTAAATTTTTTTCAGTATTTACTTAGTGGTAGTTATCACTCTGGACTTGAATTCACAAAAATTAGTGATAGGATTGCAATGATTTACATGTTTATTATTAGCAATAAATCCATATAAGAATCTTTTTTTTTTTTTTTTTTTTGTGTGTGTGTGTGTGTGTGTGTGGTACCGGCGATTGAACTCAGGGGCACTTGTCCACTGGGTCACATCCCCAGCCCTTTTTTGTGTTTTATTTAGAGACAGGGTCTCACTGAGTTGATAAGTGCCTCGCCACTGCTGAGGCTGGCTTTGAACTCACGATCCTCCTGCCTCAGCCTCCCAAAGTGCTGGGATTACAGGCCTGCGCCACCGTGCCCAGCTCCATATAAGAATCTTGCACATATTTTCCCATATAATTTTCACTACCACCCTATTTTTTGAGATCTAGGCCCAGAGTGGTTACAATCTACTCTTAACTACTATTAGGCTAACAAACCTCTGAGTATATAGTTCCTGTCCTAAGAAAAATGAGAGTTCATAATATGTAAATACATATATTAATTTGAAGAAAATAAGGTCAGTGACGTAATAAATGTTTAAATACAAATGAGAGATTGCAGTAGTGATGTGGAGATGAAATCCTTTTAAAACTCTTAATGTTTTTTTATATAGGTCATTATGACTTTTTTTTTTAAACAATACTATTTGATTCTGTGTAAGCTGTGAAAGAGTTCAGTGAGGTTTCTTTGGATACATACCTCCCAATGGCATTCTACAGTAGTCCATCATAGTGTCCTCTCATAGTCAGTGAATAGTAAATGCAGACTCCAGTTTTAGTATCAGAATGTATGCCTACAAAAGCAAATGGAAAACGTTACCAAAATTCATAAGGAAATGGGTTTGAAATAACAAAAGAGACAAGGAAGTAAAGAATGTCAAACACTAGAATGGCCAATGGGGAGAGAGGGGAAGAGAGTGGGCAAAAGGGTGAAGAAAAAAAAAAAAGATGGTAAAATGAGATGGATAGCATTACCCTAAGTGCATGTATGAAGTCACAAAAGGTGTCAATATACTTTGTATTCAACCATAGATGTAAAAATGTGCTCTATAAGTATAATATGAAATGTAATACATTCTGCTGTCATTTCTAACAACTTAGAATAAAAAATAAATTTGGAAAAAAAGAACTAAAAAATCTAAACACCAAAAAAACAAATAACCCAATCAATAAACGGGACAAAGAACTGAACAGACACTTCTCAGAAAATGATATAAAATCAATCAACAAGTATATGAAAAAATGTTCAACATCTATAGCAATTAGAGAAATGCGAATCAAAACTACTTTAAGATTTCATCTCACTCCAGTCAGAATGGCTGCTCTTAAGAATATAAACAACAATAAGTGTTGGCGAGGATGTGGGGGAAAAGGCACACTCATGCATTGCTGGGGGTACTATAAATTGGTGCAGCCAATCTGAAAAGCAGTATGGAGATTCCTTGAAAAACTGGGAATGGAACCACCATTTGACCCAGCTATCCCACTCCTTGGTCTATACCCAAAGGACTTAAAAACAACATACTGCAGGGACACAGCCACATCAATGTCTATAGCAGCTCAATTCAAAATATCTAAGCTATGGAACCAACCTAGATGACCTTCAGTAGATGAATAGATAAAGAATATGTGGTATATATACACAATGGAATATTATTCAGCAATAAAAGAGAATAAAATCATGGCATTTGCAGATAAATGGATGGAGTTGGAGAATATAATGCTAAGTGAATTTAGCCAATTCCAAAAAATCAAATGCAGAATGTTTTCTCTGATATAAGGAGGCTAATTCATAATGTGGGGAGGCATGGGAGGGTTAGATGAACTCTAGATAGAGCAAAGTGGAGGGAAGGGAAGAGAGGGGGTTTGGGGGTAGGAAAGACGGTGGAAGAAGATGAACATCACTACTCTTAGTACATGTATGAAGACACGAATGGTGTGAGTCTACTTTGTGTACAACCAGAGATATGAAAAATTGTGCTTTATATGTGTAATATGAATTTTAATGCATTCTGCTGTCATACATAACGATTTTAAATGAATTTTAAAAAAAAGAGTTAGGGGAAAAACATTAAATACCCCTAGCTTTCCATTAGGCAACATTTAACACAGCATGTAGTTGCTCATTTTGCAATATCTTCAAAGTAGTATTAGGTATTTGAGCACTTTATTATATTTTGGCTGAACTTTACTCTCACATTGTCTTTACTCTAGAGAGGTAAGATATAAGAGATGAGGTAGGAATTTTCCATCATAGAGGCTGTGACCAAACAACAGTGATTCACTGTAGTTTTCCCTTTTGGGTTTGCTGTTGGTTTGGGTTTGCAGGTAAGAGATTATAGGGCCTTCATGTTACTTTATCATCTCTTCTTCATTTGCTCTGTGAGAAATATCCTTGTAGTATACTAGAAGAGAAAAAAGCAAATATGGTTTAATGCTTTGTTTGGCAACAATAGTCAGTGAAGCAATTTGTACAATTTGGAGATATATGATTTCCCCTAACAAAAATTACATATGCTTAAAAATAACTTTATGGTATACATTGGGTGTTTAAAAACTGGCATAGATATATGCTTAACCAAATCATCCTTGCTTCCAGAAATGAAAGGAGTAGTTTAAAGATCATAAATATTAAAAGAATAAAATTATATATGTTTTTTTTAAATTGGGGAAATTTCATGTAGGCTTAAATATAAATAGAAAACCATCTGCAGTCTCAGGAAGTTCACAAAAATCAATCTATCCAATTTTAGATTTAAATATTTGAAATAATTACTATGCATATAACACAGACTAACAAAATTCAATATAGTTATAATGTTACAAATCCAATATATATTCATAGTGTTTAAATTATATATACAAACATTTTGGATAAAAATCAGATTCATCCAATTATTTTTCCTCCAATGCCTAGAATTCTAAGTAACAGCTCTTGTTATAGGCATCATTACAAATTATATGTATCATGAATACATATTCCATAATTCTTGCCATTTTTATGTATTAGTTTTGCAATAACATAAAAAAATCATGTTTTTCTCATTCTTTGTATTTAGGATATTTAAATCAAGGAAATGAACCATCTCTTGAATTTTATTTTTTATTTTTCAGGATTGAACATTTTAAATCCATAAATGAATTACAATATGAAAAACATGAAAATAACATCACTAGCTACCAGGAACTATAAATCAAAACCATAATGAGATACATCTCCTCACCCCTGTGAGAATGGCTATAACCCAAAACAAAAAATAACAAATGTTGGTGAAGATAGGACAAAAATGAAAGTCTTATATACTACAGGTGGAAATATAAATTAGTACAGCCATTATTGAGGAGAGTATGCAGGTTTCTCAAAACATTAAAATTTGTTTAACATATAATCTACCTATCCCACTTCTCTGTATTCAACCAAAACAAAACCTCCACTCCAATATTTATTGCAGCATGATTTACAATAGCCAAGAAATGGAATTAACCAAGATGGTCACTGATGATGAAAGGAAAATGAAATGTGGTACATACACAAAAGGGAATATTATTTAGTGATAAAAATAATGAAATACTATAACTTGTGGAGAAATGGATATAAATGGAGGACATTATAGTAAGTGAAATAAACTAAACAAAAACACAAATACCATTTTTCCTCTTATCTCCAAGTAGAAGAGTTTAAAATAGTGATTACAAGACTACAGGAAAGGTAGGAGGGAGAGGAATAGAGGGACACTGGATATCAGGTACAAAATGCAAGTAAACTGGGAATGACTAATTGTATGCCACAGCACAGTAGGGTGACTACAGTTTATAGCAACCTATTATGTATTCAAGAAGAATTGGCAGATAGAAGTTCAAAGTTTCCAAACACAAATGAGATGGAGATGAAAATGCTGATGATCATGACTTGATCAGTAGGCATATATCTGTTGAACTGTCATATTGCACCCCATAATATCACAATGCCACCCATTAATATAAAAGAAAAAATGGAATTTTTAAAAGAAAAAAGGACACAAAACTTTTATTTTCTTGGCACTGGGGATCTAACCCAGAGGTACTTTACCACTGAGCTACATTCCCAGCCCTTTATATTTTTATTTTTAGACAGGGTTTTACTACGTTACTGAGGATCTTAGTAGTTGCTGAGGCTGTCCTCAAACTTGCAAACCTCCTGCCTCAGCCTCCTGAGTAGCACAAAATTTTTAATTGATAAATAAACTTTCTGATGGGAGTAAACAAATATATAAATTGCAGAGGGAAAATGGCTCTAAAAAAGATCTTACAAGTTTCTGTTAATATCTGGGCTTATGTTCAAGATACACTTATATGTGATCAGGACTAGACATTCTAAGGGGCCAAAATCTCAGATGCCTACAGGATACAGGCAGCCAGTAAAAGAGAGGATGTCAGGCCATGTGACAGTCCCAATATAGACTTTCAAAATTACTATAGTAGCTCTAACTGGAATACGATAATTCCCCTCTCTACAGGGAAGAACACCAGAGGATTCCTGAAGCCACATGTAGGACTGTGGTAACTCAAAGAACAGCTTTGACTAAAAGGGCACCTGCCACAAACTCACCAGATGATAAAGCAGATTCTATGTTATTAGGCCATTTTTAAGGAAAAAAAAGGAAAATTCATAATAGTTTGTGAAATCATTCAATTATTAATGCTGACATTTACTTTATCTAATTGAATATTGTTCAGGACAAATCTTGACCCGTAAAGATTTTTTTGTTTAATTTGTGTGTGTGTGTGTGTGTGTGTGTGTGTGACACAAGGTCTTGCTACATTGCCCAGTTTAGTCTCCAACTTATAAGCCCTACTGATCTTCCTGCCTCAGCCTCACCAGTAACTGGAACTACAGTTATAAACATGCCTGGCTTTTAATTTTTTCTGATCACTAGATTTAATCCTTAAACAACAAATGTTACCTTCTGTGTAATTTTAAGTGAATGGGATTCCATGTCCATCAATCAAAAATATTGTACACTACAAACACTAAAATAATTTTGGAAAAGAAAAGAAACCTACATGTTTCTCTTTAAATCTGACAGCTCAAAATTTTTCATAGATTCTTAGAAAGAAGGAAAACTTGAGGCTTGCCATGGGTATGCAATTCTCTGTCTAAGCAATGATTCATTTAAAACAAATTAACTGCATTAGAAAGTATTTCCAGATGCAAATTTTAGTATTTCCATTTATCGTGTGAAACAAAGCTACAGATGTCTAACCAAAGGAAGTAGTAAATAGGAAAACATAAGAACCAATCACTTCACCCTCATGTAATTCTGCATACAAAATAAAAACTAATAGAACAAAACATCTGTAAATTAGTTATTGAAAATGGCACATCTATCAATTTGTACACCAATCTAATGAATGAATTAAATCAATCATTTCACAAATAGCCAAAGTTAAGGTTATGCTCTTTAAAAAAAAAAAAAAGAAAGAAAAGAAAAGAGAAGGCAAGTTATTTTCTCTTCTGTAATGACCTTTTATGTAAACAAAAAGGGCATTTATGATATAACAAAGACATGTCACTCACTCCCAAACATAACAACCTTCTACATTTATAATATCTACTTATTTTTAATTCTACATTGCTTTAAGGGAGTCTTAAATCCTAACTTTGCATTCTACTGGGAACATGAAAAACCACCTCATGTGGTAAAAGGTGAAAGCACTATCTTTAGCACACAATGGGATGGGGAATTTGAGGGAACTACCTCAACTCTCTCAAAGGAAATTGTCCTTCAACACCTCTGTGTTAGTCAGCTTTCGGTTGCTGTTACAAATACCAAAGATAAATCAACTTAAAAAGAGAAAAGGTTTATTTTGTTCACATTTTTGGAGATTTCAGCCCACAATCTATTGCTTTGGGACCTGCAGCAAGGCATGGAATGAGCATGTGGCAGAGGAAGCTACTCAACTCAAAGGGAGAGGCTGGAGTACTGATATCCCCTTGAAGAGTATGCCCCAGGGTCCTAACTTCCACGGACTAGGTCTTACCTCTTAAAGATTTCATCACCTCTCAGGGGGCATTTGAGAGACACAAATACAAATTATAGCAACCTCAAACTCCATTCTCATGGAGGCTCCTGTTTGCACAACCACTTGTAGCAGCATGGAGAGCTCCATACTCTTTGGCCATAGCCTTCTACTCAATCTGCACTTTACTCCTTGATCCCAGGGATCTCATTAATTCACCTCATATTAGGAAGTCACCTAGTAAGAAGATGTCGATTCTCCATCCAAACAACTCCTCATTACTTATATATGATTAAAGAAAAAAGCTATCAAACTTCGGAGAAGATCACATACATTCCACAAAGAATCACAAGATTTGCTAATATATTTTCACAGGAACCAGAAGAATATGTTTGAAAATGAATGCTACCTGTCTTAAACTCAGGAGAATATAAAATTATAGTAAGTTTGGGTTTCTTTTAAAATTAAATACATACTGGTCATACAACCCAGAAGCTCTATTTCTAGATATTTAGTCAGGAGAAATTAAAACACATGTACATTAAATTTATAAACCAATGTTCACAGAAGCATTATTAAAAATATACAAAAGCTGAAAACAACTCAAACATCCATCAAATAGTGAATGGATACACAAGTTGTGGTATCATGCAACAAAACACTCAACAATAAAAAAGAATAAACAGTTAAAAAAAAAAACCACAACATTATGCTGAATAAGAGAAGTTCATCAGAAAAAGATCACATATTGTGTGATTCCATTTAAATAAAGTTCTAGACAGGTGAAACTAACCTATCATGTCAGATATCAGATCAGTGGATCCCTAAGGTAGGTAGTTAAGGGAATTAACTAAAAATAGACACAAGGAAAATTGTTTGATTTGCATGCAGTTTCACAGTTGTATGCTTTTTTCAAAAGTCATGGAGCTATAGAAAAAATTGTGTGATTTTGTTGTTTTAATTTTAACTCATTAAAGTTAATTTTTAACAAATGAATTAGACTGGGGTTGTAGTTCAGTGACAGAATACTTGCCTAGCAGATGCAAGGGCCTGGAGTCAATCCACAGCACTACAAAAAGAGAAGGAAAAAAGAAAAAAAAAAAAAAAACTCCCAGGCAAAATTAGAAAAAAGAATCAAAAAATTTAAGAAATGGATTTATCATATTCAGCCTACACACACACACACACACACACACACACACACACACACACACACACACCTTTGTCCCAAGAAAACTCAGAAGACTTTTCACTTACATGTCAAGAAATACATCTGATAAATGACCATCATCAGCATGTCAGCATTTATTAAAAGTGACCATCATCTCATTATCTCAGCATCTTTTCTATGCTTGGGGTTGCTCTACGGAGTTTGGGTAATATCATTGTTGAGATGGGCTCCCTGTTATCAGTAGAGATGGGGGATTCCAGAGTGAAAAGCCTCTTATGGCAGCACTAAACCACCACAGAAACGTGGATGCAATCACAGTCATGAGCGGGAGGGAAAAGCAGCCATCAGAATGACTTCAACTATAGGAGTCTTTACTATATCTAATTGACTATCGTGTCCTTAAATAGGCTCACTACTAAAATATTATCTACATAACATTTCAATTTCTATAATACAAAGTGTTTCAAGAACTGATAGCCAGAAAACTGAATACAGGGAAAAAACTGACCTCTCACCCAGTTCCCATATCTAAGCCAGAAGCAGCACTCTTTGACTAAAAAAAAACAGGTTTCCTTGATATGGGACCTTACAATATGGCATAAATTGTGGTAAATCTTCTTCCAACCCTTTTTCAAGAAAAAATATCATTAGAAAACAAATAATATTCAAATTTTGGAAGAATTAACTGATTCTAATTCCCAGGAAACCAGTGTAATAAAGAATCTCTTTTTTAAAAAAATAATGTTTGTAGATAGCTTTTAAGCCTCATCCCTATCTGTTCTTAATCTTCCCTATATCAAAACAAATTGTTAAGAAAATATAAGGCATTCCCTTCTTTGGTGGCAGCAGGAAGTTCACACCACATATAGGAACTCCAACTTATTCTCACATTCTAACCAATATGAAAATCCTGAGCTAGTATAGTCTTTTGGGAAAACAGTATGAAGGGTCCTTAAAAACTTAAAAATGGAGTGTCTGTCATAATATTTCCTTTTTCATCATGAATTTTAGTTATTTGAATTTCCTCTCTCTTTGTCTTCATGACCAGAGCTAAGGGTTTATCACTTTTATTTCTTTTTTCAAAAGAACCAACTTTTCATTTTGTCAATTTTTTGTATTGTTTCTTTTGTTTCAATTTCATTGATTTTAGCTCTGATTTTAATTATTTTCTGTCTTCCACTGCTTTTTTTTTTTTTCTTTAGTTGTACACAATGCGTTTATTTGTACATGGTGCTGAGGATCGAACCTGGGCCACGCAAGTGCTAGGCGAGTGTTCTACCGCTGAGCCACAATCCCAGCCGCTTCCACTGCTTTTGGTGTTAATTTTTTCTTCTTTTTCTAGGCCTTTGAGGCACAGAGTTGAGGACAAGGAGACAAACCCACATAAATACAGTTATCTCACACTAGACAAAGGTGCCAAAAACATACACTGGAGAAAAGACAGCCTCTTCGACAAATGGTACTGAGAAAACTGGAAACCCATATATAGCAAAATTAAATTAAACCCCTTACTCTCACCCTGCAAAAAAATCAACTCAAAGTAGATCAAAGACTTGGGCACTAGAACAGAGACCCTGCACCTAATAGAAGAAAAAGTAGGCCCAAATCTTCACCAAGTCAGCTTAGGACCTGACTTCCTTAACAAGACTCTTAAAGAATCAATAAATGGGATGAATTCAAACTAAAAAGTTTCTTCTCCAGAAACGGAAACAATCAACATGAAGAGAGCGACTAAAGAATGGGGGAAAATCTTTACTACACACACCTCAAATAGAGCACTAATCTCCAGGATATATAAAGAATACAAAAAAACTTAACACCAAAAAACAAATAACCCAATCAATAAATGGGCCAAGGAACTAAACATACACTTCTCAGAAGATGATATACAATGAACAAATATATGAAAAAATGTTCAACATCTCTAGCAATTAGAGAAATGCAAATCAAAACTACTCTAAGATTTCATCTCACTCCAGTCAGAATGGCAATCATCAAGAATATAAGCAACAATAAATGATGGCAAGGATTGGGGGGAAATGTACACTCATACATTGCTGGTGGGACTGCAAATTGGTGCAACCATCATGGAAAGCAGTATGGAGATTCCTCAGAAAACTTGGAATGGAACCACCATTTGACCCAGCTATCCCACTCCTCAGTTTATACCCAAAGGACTTAAAATCAGCCTACTACAGAGATACGGCCACATCAATGTTTATAGCAGCTTCATTCCCAATAGCTAAACTATGGAATCAAACTAGATACCCTTCAATAGATTAATGGATAAAGAGAATGTGGCATATATACACAATGGAATATTACTCAGCCTTAAAGAAGAATAAAATTATAGCATTGACAAGTAAATGCATGGAACTGGAGAATATAATGCTAAGTGAAGTAAGCCAAACCCAAAAAGAAAACAAATTCCAAATATTTTCTCTGATAAGCAGATGCTGATCCATAATGGGTGGTGGTGGGGAGGGGAAGAATGGAGGAACTTCGGATTGGGCAAAGGGGAGTGAGAGGAGAGGAGGGATTGTGGGATTGGAAAAGATGGTAGAATGAGACAAGCATTTTTTTTTTTTTTAGTATTTTATTAGAGACAGGGTCTCACTGAGTTGCTAAGTGCCTCGCCATTCCTGAGGCTGGCTTTGAACTCACGATCCTCCTGCCTCAGCCTCCCAAGTGCTGGGATTACAGGCGTGCACCACCACGCCTGGTGAGACAAGCATTATTAACCCTATATAAATGTGTGATTACATGACCAGTGTGACTCTGCACCATGTACACCCAGAGAAATGAGAAATTGTGTCCCATTTAAGTACAAGGTGTCAAAATGCATTCTATTGTCATGTATAACTAATTATAACAATTTTTTTAAATTAGAAATAAATAAAAATTAAAAATAGAACTTTCATATGATCCAAAAATCCTACTAGTGTGTATATATCCAAAGGAAATGAATTCAGGATTCAAAGAGACATCTGCACTCCCGTGTATATTGCAGATTATTCACAATAACCAACATATGGGATCAGCATAACTATCTATCTACAAATGATAAAGAATATATATATATGTATATATATATGTACATATATATGTATATATATGTATATATGTATATATATATATATATACATATATATACATATACACACAAACAGAATAGCATTCAGCTTTTAAAAAGAAGGAAAGCCTGCTCTTTGTGATAACATGGATGTTGTGTCCATCTACAACTAAAAATATTTTTTAAAGTATACAAATTTCAGTTCAATAGGAGGAAAAAGTTCATAGATTCTATTATACAACATGGTGACTAGAATTAATGAGAATGTACTGCAATGTACTTGAAAATTGCTAAGAGATTGGATCTTAAGAGTTCTTGGCCACAAACAAATCATAAGTATGGGCAAGCAGACCCAGTCTCCTTTCTTTGTTCATTGAAACCATTTTCAGACCAGTTTGTGAAGGCTGCCATGTTCTCTCCAGAAAACTTCATTATGTAATAAAACATTCCATTCCCTTTTGATGTGTGTATTTGGTCATTAGTTTCAATATGCAGATGCAATTTTGAGTGTGTGGTCTACCTTACTTCTGTGGGACAACTCAAAATGCTCTTATAATTCACCAAGTACGAGCTTACTAAGGTGGCTGTGATGGATGAAGCCATTTCCCTATGTGTATTTCTCCTAAATTGATTCATTAGTTCTTCTCTCAGTTTCTGGATATACCACTGAAATTGATGTATTCATTCACTGGCTTAACTCATCACATTCATGGATATTGGAATGAGAAATATTATGATAGACACACATATAATTTCTGGAACTTTCTGATCAGGATAGAAAACCAAAAACAATACCCTATATCTGAGAAAGCTAAACATGTTAGTGCCACCATCTAAGACTTGTAAAATGCAATCTGTCATTTTTTATTTTTTTGGTTTTGATTTTGGTTTTGGTTTTGGTTTTAGGTACTGGGAATTGAACTCAGGGGCACTCAACCACTGAGTCAGATTTTGCATTTTATTTAGAGACAGGGCTTTACTGAGTTGCTTAGTGCCATGCTGTTGCTGAGGAGGCTTTGAACTCACAATCCTCCTGCCACAGCTTCCTGAGTCACTGGGATTACAGGCTTGCTCCACTGCACCCAATCTGCCAATTTTTATTATGTCCTCATTTTTTTTAATTTTATTTTTATAATTTTTAATATGTACAACTCATAGTGCATACATTTAGTATCTTTTTACATACAACTGTTTGTATACAAAGTATATTCGTACAATTCAGGTCTTCAATCATGCATTAAGGAAAATGATATCCGTCTAATTCAACCACCTTTTTTTTTTCTCCCCCTCCCTCCCCTCTTGCTCCCTCCTTTACCCTCCCTTCCCTTGACCATTCTAGTGTTCCTCTAATCCTCCCATCCAACCCCCATCCAACAATACTTTGAAATAGCCTCCTTATATAAGAGAGAACATTTGGTACTTGGATTTTTGAGACTGACTAACTTCACTTAGCATTATGTCTTCCAACTTCATCCATTTACCTGCAAATGCCATTAATTTGTTTTCTTTTATTGCTGAGTAAAATTCCATTGTGCGTATATACCACATTTTCTTAATCCACTCATTTACTGAGGGACATCTAGGTTGGTTCCACAACCTAGCTATTGTGAATTGTGCAGCTACAAACATTGAGATAGCTGTGTCACTGTAATATGCTGTTTTTAGGTCCTTTGGGAATAGACAAAGGAGTGGAATGGCTGGGTCATATGATGGTTCCATTCCCAGTCTTCCAAGAAATTTCCATACTGCTTTCCATAACGGTTGCACCATTTTGCAGTCCCACCAGCAATGTATGAGTGTGCCTTTTTCCCCACATCCTCTCCAACATTTATTGTTGCTTGTGTTCTTGATGGCTGCCATTCTGACTGGAGTGAAGTGAAATCTTAGAGTAGTTTTGATTTGCATTTCTCTAATTGCCAGCGATGTTGAACATTTTTTCATGTATTTGTTGATTAATCGTGTATCTTCTTCTGAGAGGTGTCTTCTCAATTCCTTAGCCCATTTATTGATTGGGTTATTTGTTTTTTTTAGTGTAAAGTTTTTTGAGTTCTTTATATATTCTAGAGATTAGTGCTCTATCTGATGTGCATGTATTAAATATTTGTTCCCAATTAGTTGGCTCTCTATTCACCTCACTGATTGTTTCTTTTGCTGAAAAGAAGCTTTTTAGTTTAAATCTATCCCATTCATTAATTCTTGGTAGTAATTCTTGTGCTACAGGATTCTTATTAAGGAACTTGGGGCCTAATCCAACATGTTGGAAATTAGAGCTTACTTTTTCTTCTATTAGGTGTATTGTCTCTGGTCTAATTCCTAGGTCCTTGATCCACTTTGAATTGAGTTTTGTGCATGGTGAGAGATAAAGGTTTAATTTCATTTTGTTGCATATGGATTTCCAGTTTTCCCAGCACCATTTGTTGAAGAGGCTATCCTTTCTCCACTGTACATTTTTGGCACCTTTGTCTAATATAAGATAGCTGTAATTATATGTATTAGTCTCTCTATCCTCAATTCTGTACCATTGGTCCACCAGTCTGTTTTGGTGCCAATACCATGCTGTTTTTGTTACTATTGCTCTATAGTATAATTTAAAGTCTGGTATGGTGATGCCCCCTGCTTCACTTTTCTTGCTCAGGATTGCTTTGGCTATTCTGGGTCTCTTATTTTTCCAGATGAATTTCATGACTGCTATTTCAATTTCTTTGAAGAATGACATTGGGATTTTGATTGGAATTGCATTAAATCTGTATAATGCTTTTGGTAGTATGGACATTTTGACAATATTAATTCTACCTATCCAAGAGCAAGGTAGGTCTTTCCATCTTCTGAGTTCATCTATAATTTCTTTCTTTAGTGTTCTATAATTTTCTTTATACAGGTCTTTCACCTCTTTCGTTAGGTTGATTCCCAGGTATTTTATTTTTTTTGATGCTATTGCAAATGGGGTATTTTTCATCATTTCCCTTTCAGAGTCTTTGTCGCTGATGTACACAAATGCCTTTGACTTATGTGTGTTGATTTTGTATCCTGCAACTTTGCCAAATTCGTTTACTAGTTGTAAAAGTTTTCTGGTAGAGTTTTTTGGGTCTTCTAGGTAGATTATCATGTCATCAGCAAATAGTGCTAATTTGAGCTCTTATTTTCCTATCTTGATCCCTTTAATTTCTTTCGTCTGTCTAATTGCTCTGGCCAGAGTTTCCAGTACTATGTTAAATAGCAGTGGTGAAAAGGGGCATCCCTGTCTTGTTCCAGTTTTTAGAGGGAATGCTTCCAATTTTTCTCCACTTAAGATAATGTTAGCTCGGGGCCTTGCATAAATAGCTTTTATAATGTTAAGATATGTTCCTGATATTCCTAGTTTTTCCAGTGTTTTGAACATAAAGGGGTGTTGTATTTTGTCAAATGCTTTTTCTGCGTCAATGGAGATGATCATATGATTTTTGTCTTTAAGTCTATTGATGTGATGTATTATGTTTATTGATTTCCGAATGTTGAACCAGCCTTGCATCCCTGGAATAAACCCCACTTGATCGTGGTGCACTATCTTTTTGATATGTTTTTGTATCGATTTGCCAGGATTTTGTTGAGGATTTTTGCATCTATGTTCATTAAAGATATGGGCCTGAAGTTTTCTTTTTTGGAAGTGTCTTTGCCTGGCTTTGGAATTAATGTAATATTGGCCTCATAGAAAGAGTCTGGAAGAGCTCCCTCTTTTTCTATTTCTTGAAATAGTTTGAAGAGCATTGGTATTAGTTCTTCTTTGAAAGTCTTATAGAACTCGGCTATAAACCCATCAGGTCCTGGACTTTTCCTTGTTGGTAGCTTTTTGATGACATCTTCTATTTCTTCACTTGAAATTGATCTGTTTAAATTGTGTATAGCCTCCACATCCAGTTTAGGCAAATCATATGACTCTAGAAATCTGTCAATGCATTCAGTGTTTTCTATTTTATTAGAGTACAAGTTTTCAAAGTAATTTCTAATTATCTTCTGTATATCTGAGGTGTTTGTTGTGATATTCCCTTTTTCATCAGGAATGTTAGTAATTTGAGTTTTTTCTCTTCTTCTTTTTTCATTAGCATCGCTAAGGGTCTGTCAATTGTGTTTATTTTTTCAAAGAACCAACTTTTAGTTTTGTCAATTCTTTGAATGGTTTCCTTAGTCTCAATTTCATTAATTTCTGCTCTGATTTTAATTATTTCCTGTCTTCTACTGCTCTTGGTGTTTGTCTGTTCTTCTTTTTCTAATGCTTTGAGGTGTGATGTTAAGTCATTTATTTGTTGGGTTTTTTTCCTCTTAAGGAATGAACTCAATGCAATGAATTTTCCTCTTACTACTGCCTTCATAGTGTCCCAGAGATTTCTATATGATGTATCTGTGTTCTCATTTACCTCTAGGAATTTTTTGATCTCCTCTTTGATGTCTTCTTCAACCCCTTGTTCATTCAGTAGCATGTTGTTTAGCTTCCAGTTGATGGAGTAGTTTTTCTTATTCCTTGTTTTGTCGTTGATTTCCAATTTCATCCCTTTATGGTCCGATAGCATGCAGGGTAGTATCTCTATTTTTTTATATTTGCTGAGAGTTGCCTTGTGACATAATATATGGTCTATTTTGGAGAAGGAGCCATGTGCTGCTGAGAAAAAAGTGTATTCGTTTACTGAGGGATGAAATATTCTATATATGTCCGTTAGGTCTAAATTGTTAATTGTTTTAAGGAGGCTTAAAGTTTCTTTGTTTAGCTTTTGTTTGGATGATCTATCCATTGGTGAGAGAGGTGTGTTGAAGTCCCCTAGAATAACTGTGTTGTGGTCTATTTTACTCTTGAACTTAAGAAGCGTTTGTTTGATGAATGTAGGTGCTCCATTATTTGGGGCATACAGATTTATGATTGTTATATCCTGTTGATGGATGGTTCCCTTAAGTAATAAGAAATATCCATCTTTGTCCCTCTTGATTAGTTTTGGTTTGAAGTCTACCTTATTTGATATGAGAATGGAAACCCCTGCTTGCTTCCGCTGGCCATGTGAGTTTTAAGACTTTTCCCAGCCTTTCACTTTCAGTCTGTTGATGTCTTTTTCTATGAGGTGTGTTTCTTGGAGACAGCAAATTGTTGGGTCATTTCTTTTAATCCATTCTGATAATCTGTGTCTTTTGATTGGCGAGTTTAGGCCATTAACATTCAGGGTTATTATTGAGATGTGATTTTTATTCCCATCCATTTTTATTTGAATTATGGTCTTTAGCTTGATTTGGTTTCTCTTCTGGTTGGTATTTCCTTTAGTTTAATATCTCCCTTTGGTGATTTTCGTTATCATCTTTCTCTTCTTCTTCATGAAAAATGTTGCCCAGGATGCTCTGAAGTGCTGGCTTTCAAGTTGTGAAATCTTTTAACTTTTGCTTGTCGTGGAAGGTTTTTATTTCATCTTCGAATCTAAAGCTTAATTTTGCTGGATATAAGATTCTTGGTTGACATCCCTTTTCTTTCAGAGCTTGAAATATGCTATTCCAGGATCTTCTTGCTTTTAAGGTCTGGGTTGAAAAATCTGAACATAGTCTGATTGGTTTCCCCCTATATGTAATTTGCTTCCTTTCTCTTGTGGCTTTTAGTATTCTCTCCTTGCTCAGTGTATTAGGCATTTTCATTATAATGTGTCTAGGTGTGGATCTGTTGAGATTTTGTTTGTTTGGTGTTCGGTATGCCTCTTGAACTTGGTTTTCCATTTCATTCCTCAAGCTTGGAAAATTTTCTGTAATTATTTCGTTAAATAGATTACTCATTCCTTTGGCTTGAAACTCTGCCCCTTCCTCTATGCCAATCACTCTTAAGTTTGGTCTTTTTATGCTGTCCCATAATTCTTGGATGTTATGTTCTTGATATTTAACAAGTTTTGCTGTATGTTCTAAATTCTTCTCTAGGACATATATTTTGTCTTCATTGTCTGAGATTCTTTCCTCCAAGTGGTCTACTCTGTTGTAGATGCTTTCAATTGAACTTTTATTTTGATTTATTGCTTCTTTCATTTCTGGAATTTCTATTTGGTTTCTCTTTAGAGCCTCTATTTCCCTATTGAAGTAATCTTTTACTTCCTGTATTTGTTTTTGGAGTTCTTTGTCAAAATGATCTTTTGCCTCCTGTACCTGCTCCCTCATCTCATTTTTGAGTTCTTTCTTAAGTTCCATAAACATTTGGAATATGTAATTTCTAAATTCCATCTCTGGCATTTGACCAACTGTGCTTGCCATGACATCTACTGATGAGGTATCTTGATTTGTTTGTGTCATTTTCTTTCCTTGTTTTTTCATGTTGCTTGTGTGTCTATTCTTCCTGCACTGTGGGACCTTGACTATTTCGATTTTACCTTAAAGCCTTATGTTGTTCCTGTAGTACAATGCTATCAGATCACCTTATAATTCCTTTACACTTTTAAAACCTAACACTTTCTATTCAGAAAATCCAAGTTTGATCACAATGTACAGATTTTGTTAACCCAGATATTATTTCCAATTTACTCTGTACGCTTCTGATAGGGTTTTATAGCTTCAAGTATTGGATACAGAGGTGTTATGTTTAGGAAGAAGGAAGTGTCTTGAATTGTTCTTTCTTGGAAAGTATGAAAGGAGATATCTATTGAAGTGGTTTAGTGGAAGTGGTTTAGTATCAGTAGACGATGGAAGAAAGAGAATGGGGTTGACAATTAGGTGAAAAGATCAATTTATATATAAAGTAAGTTGGAAAAGAAAAAAATGATAAAAGAGTAGGAATTGGTGTAAGAGAGAGGAGAGAGAGAATCAAGGAAATCGAGAGTAAACTATATATAACACCACTTTGCTACCCAGTTCAATTGCGCTGGTTCTAGAAATCCCAAGTTCTGCGTATAACTTGTTTTTGCCTCTGTTTAGTATGCACTGGCAGGATGTAAACATGAAAGATGAAGAAGGAAGAAAAGATACAAGAGTGAGAAGGAAGAAAAGAAGGAAAGAAAAAATGAGCGGAAGCAAACAAACACACTAACAATCAATGCAGAAGGGAAAAAAAAAGCAGAACAAAACAAAGCTAAAAAAAGAAAAAGAAAAAGAAACAAACAAAAAAAAAAAAAAAACCTCCCTGCAATCCAACAAGACAAGCAAACCAACAAAAAGAAAAGGAAAAAAAAAAAGTCGAACCCCAAGTCTCAGACAAAACAGGCCCTGGGAAGCCCCCCTCTTTTTTTTTCCTTTCCAGATCAAACCAATTGCTATTGGATCACGTCTAGATAGTCTGTGATCCTGTTAGTGAAATCAAGGCTGCATCTTAGGCCAGTGGCTGCATGGTTCAGTGAAGGAGTGGCCCAGGGGGTTTGTGTGTGTCAGCAGATGAATGGCACTGGGAAGGGGACCTTCCAGAAGGCCCCCCCTCTCCAAGCCCACCCACAGTTGCAGCCTCTTGTGGCCGCTGCGCTAGCCTCAGAAACGCCTTCCCCTGAGCCTCACCCAATTGTGCGTTGTCTTCAGGGAGCTGTAGCTGTCCCTGGATGGCTACAGCCGTCGCTCTCCGTCTCCTCCCCTTTGTCTGGGCCAGCCACTGCACCTTTCAAAGATGGCGGTGCTCTCCTTCCAGTCAGCAGCAGCTCCGCAGACTCCCGTATCCTCGCCAATCGATTTCAAAGCTGTTGGGTGGATGTCTCCCTGCCAAAGTGGCACCGGGAAGCCACAACTGTGACTGTGGTGCAGACAGCGCTGCTTCGGACTGTGGCCCGCTCCACTCTGCCCCTGCTTGCTGATTGCCGATCTCTGCACCGCTCTGTCCGGGGCCCCAGTACTGAGGGTCGCGTCAGGCAGAGTGTAGATTTGAACTGGTGTTGTGGACCCGCGATCTCCCGTGGTTCCCCAGCACCAATCCCGCCGGCTGTTATCGCTGGTTTTTGTTGCAGGTTTCACGCTGGTGTGCCGTGAGTTTGGCTGGGGTTGCAGTAGTAGCGCGGTCTCCCCACACTGACTTTGTTTGAGACGACCTGTGCACCACCCAGGCGGCCCAGGCGGTTTTGCAGGAGCCTCGCGGCTCCAGCCGCTGCAGACAGCTTGTCTCTTTCTCTCTCTGGTAGTGGTAATCAAACCATCCAGGAGATCGGTATTTTCAGCCTATATATACATGATGAAAGGCAATTTATCTGCTTTGTTGGATTCTTTCCACAGAGCTGCCCTGAAGTGCGGCTTCCTCTAATCCGCCATCTTGGATCCCCCATTATGTCCTCATTTAACGTGCCTACAGCTGATGGATGGATCTTGGAGAATAAAATTTATAGGTGACACCACTCTACCAGGCCTTAAATTATACTACAGAGCAATAGTAACAAAAACAGCATGGTATTGGCACCAAAATAGACTTGTACACCAATGGTACAGAAGAGAAGACACTAAGACTAACCCACATAATTACAGTTATCTTATATTAGACAAGGGTGCCAAAAACATACAATGGAGAAAAGATACCCTCTTCAACAAATGGTGCTGGGAAAATTGGAAAACCATATACAACAAAATGAAATTAAACCCCTATCTCTCACCATGCACAAAACTCAACTCAAAGTTGATCAAGGACCTAGGAATTAGACCAGAGACACTGGGCCTATTAGAAGAAAAGTAGGCCCAAATCTCCATCATGTTGGGTTAGGCCCCAACTTCCTTAATAAGACTTCTGTAGCACAAGAATTAAAATTAAGAATCAATAAATGGGATGTATTCAAACTAAAATGCTTCTTCTCAGCAAAAGAAACAATCAGTGAGGTGAATAGAGAGCCTACAGTTTGGAACAGATTTTTACCACAGGCACATCAGATAGAGCACTAATCTCTAGGATATATAACAAACTCAAAAATCTTAACACCAAAAAACAAATAACCCAGTCAATAAATGGGCCAAGGAACTGAGCAGACACTTCTCAGAAAAGGATATACAATCAATCAACAAATACATGAAAAAATGTTCAACATCTCTAGCAATTAGAGAAATGCAAATCAAAACCACTCTAAGATTTCATCTGATGTCAGTCAGAACGGCAGCTATCAAGAATATAAACAACAATAAGTGTTGGAGAGGATGTAGGGGAAAAGGCACACTCACATTGCTGGTGGGACTACAAATGGTGGACCCAATCTGGAAAGCAGTATGGAGATTCCTTGGAAAACTGGAAATGGAGCCACCATTTGACCCAGCTATCCCACTCCTCAGTCTATACCCAAAGGATTTAAAAACAGCATACTACAGAGACATAGCCACATCAATGTTTAAAGCAGCAATATTCATAACACCTAAATTGTGGAACCAACCTAGATGCCCTTCAGTAGATGAATGGATAAAGAAAATGTGGTTCTATATATGCACTAGAATACTATTCAGCATTAAAAGAGAATAAAATCATAGCATTTGCAAGTAATTTGATGGAGTTGGAGAATATAATGCTAAATGAAGTTAGCCAATCCCAAAAAACTAAATGCCAAATGTTTTCTCTGATAAAAGGATGCTGATTCATAATGGAGTTGTGGTGGGGAGCATGGGAGGATTAGACAAACTCTAGATAGAGCAAAGGGGAGGGAGGGGAAGGGAGGGGGTATGGGGGTAGGAAAGATGGTGGAATGAGATAGACATCATTACCCTAAGTACATGTATGAAGACAGGAATGGTGTGTCTCGTCTCTACTTTGTGTACAACCAGAGATATGAAAAATTGTGCTCTACATGTGTAATATGAATTGTAATGCATTCTGCAATCATACATAACAAATTAAAATTTTTAAAAATGTAAGAAAAAAAAACTTACCCATGTGTTGATGACTGTTGTAGTTCTTTCTCCTGTTGGAATATCTTACTGGAGCAAATTAACACAACCTTGGAACCTGTTACATAGCTATCGTTTTGCAACTTTTTTTTCTATACCATTTTGAAAGTATGATTAGACATAGTTCTTTCTCACCGGAATGGACAAAACTGTACCTGTACTCTCATGTTCGTGAGCTATGTATGTCAACTTTCTTGTTCCCTAACCTAATGTAGTCTGCAGGGATCTTAATCATTTTGCATCCCACAGAATATCTGGTCCATTTTATTGATGACATTGTGCTGATTAGAAAAGCTAAGGAAAAAATTGCAAGTATCATTATAAGACACACAGATGCCATAAGATGGGAAGTAAACCATAGAAATGCGGTTTTGTCACTATGAAATTTCTAGGGTGTGTGCAATGGTCTGGGCCATTCTTGGAAATTTTTTCTAAAGTAAAATACCAATTGTTAGACTTTGCACTGATTGTTGCTACAAAGGAGTCACTGGGATTTGTTGTCCTCATACAATTTTAGAAATAACATGCAATATTTTAGAGCATGCTGCTCCAACTCATATACCATGAAACCCATAAGGCTGCTCAATTTTAATGGTCTTAGAGAAAAGGAAGGCTGTGCAGTAAGTCTAGGCTGCTTTACAAGCTGCTCTCCCAGTTGGTTCATACACCTCAGCAGATGTAATGGTACTTGAGGTGGTTAAAAAAGATACTGTTTAGAGCTTTTAACAGAACTGAAAAAAAAATAATTATAGCACAGACACCTAGATTTTGGGAGCACAGTCATATCCTTTTCTGCACAGATCTTCTCTTTTGAGATAGACTTCATGACTCTGCCCAGAGACAGATAATGTGCCCATTAAGAACCCCTTAACTCCCTGTTTTTGCAGAGAAGAGTCCTAAACTCTCTTACTCAGTAATAGTGAGATATGACTCTGCAACAACTCCAGACTCCTTTGCCAACAGATTCCCATTAGGTTATTTCAATAGAAAAATATAGGGGGAAATTTGTTAAATCAGAAGCTCATAATTTACATGATGTCATTCAGAATGAAAGAATAATTTTTAATGCAATTTTAATTCAGAGTTTGAGTTTACAAAATTTACTTTTTTGGCATTGGCCCCAAAGTATAAGTTGAAAGATAATTTGAAGGAGCCCTAATTAGGAAGGGCTGTTGTAGCTAGCTGGAAGCCATAAGTTCCACCTGATATGTATGTGACGCACCTGTAGGCACCCGCAAACCTGAAGGTATATAACCGGGTGAAAGCGGTCCGAGTTAGGAGAACGGAGAATTCAGTCAGCCGGGCAGTCACTCGGTCGGTCAGAAGAATCAGAGCGGCCAGAACGTAGGCAGAGCGGTTACAGAAGAGAAACCAGATAGAAGAAGTAATGACTGGCCAGAGTTAGGCCGAGGCTCCAGAGGACTGGTCAGAGTAAGGCCGAGGCTCCCGAGGAAGACAGAAGACAGAAGAAAGAAGAGAGAAGAAAGAAGCTCTAATCTTTCTCTAAGCTAAGCTAAATCTTTCTCTAAGCTATCTTTCTTTACTCTAAGCTAAGAAAAATCTTTCTTTCCCTTGAAGCCAGTTAAGAATTAAGCCGAAGCAGAGTAGCCGGCGAAAAGCCGAGCCGGCCAAAAGCCATAAAAAATGAAGAAGCCAGACTCAGTTGAGACCAGCAAAAAGAGTAGAAACAAGAGAGCAGAGCCTCTGACTCAGTTGAGGCCAGTTAAGAATTAAGCTGAAGCAGAGTAGCCAGCGAAAAGCCGAAGCAAGCCGGCCAAAAGCTGAAGCAGAGTAGCCCGGCCAAAAGCCATAAAAAATATAGAGAAAAAGCCTTGAGCTTTAGTATAAAGAAAAAAGCCATGAGCTTAAAAGAAAATAGAGAATTAAATAGCATGGTAAAAACCATGCAGAAAAAAAAAAAAAAAAAAAAAAAGCCATTGAGCTTTGGCAAGAAAGCCATAAAGAAAAATAAAGAAGAGGAGAAAAAAAAAAAAAAAAAAAAAAAAGTCAAAGCCGCTTATGCAATTGTGCTTAACTAGGTGCGTTAGCTGCTCCTCAGCATTAGGCTTCCTTAAAGCCACAGCACCTTCTCAAAAAGGGCTCAAATATCCACCCTTTCAAAAATAAAAGGTGAAAAGCTAGGTAGGGACAAGAAAATAAAAGAAAATAGAGAAAATAAAATAGAGAAAATAGAATTAAAGCACCTTTTTAAACTAAAGGGAAGGAATATGAAGGAGCCCTAATTAGGAAGGGCTGTTGTAGCTAGCTGGAAGCCATAAGTTCCACCTGATATGTATGTGACGCACCTGTAGGCACCCGCAAACCTGAAGGTATATAACCGGGTGAAAGCGGTCCGAGTTAGGAGGAGAACGGAGAATTCAGTCAGCCGGGCAGTCACTCGGTCGGTCAGAAGAATCAGAGCGGCCAGAACGTAGGCAGAGCGGTTACAGAAGAGAAACCAGATAGAAGAAGTAATGACTGGCCAGAGTTAGGCCGAGGCTCCAGAGGACTGGTCAGAGTAAGGCCGAGGCTCCCGAGGAAGACAGAAGACAGAAGACAGAAGAAGGAAGAAAGAAGAGATCTTTCTTTAAGCTCTACTCTAAGCTAAGAATCTTACTCTAAGATCTTTCTTTCTAAGACTCTAAGCTAAGAAGACAAGAAGAAATCTTTCTCTATCTTTCTTTCTAAGACTCTAAGCTCTAAGAAAGTAGAAGTAAAAGTAGTAAAAGCTATACTCTGCCTCCGAGAATTTTCCTCCCGTGGCGGCACCGTGGCTGGCCACAATAGGCAGCTTACAATAATTTATGATATTTTATAATGAGACTACATTAGATCAAAATTAAACTCGATATTAAACATTTTCATACCAACTATATTGAACTGTTGTGCTGAACATGTATGTGCTCAAGAAACAAACCAGTGTTACTGGATCTGCATACTTTAAGTATAACTATTATTTGTCTCCCCAATGAAAACTTCAAAAGATTTATAATGCTAATAATTCAGTTAAGCCCACTCTCCCTTAAAGAGCTACTAGATCTCCAAGACTACTCAAACATGTGCCTGGGAAACACACACACACACACACACACACACACACACACACAGTGTTTCATAACTGAATTTAAAAGTATAATCCTGCATTTTTAAGTGGCCCAAGGTACTCATGTTTCTATGAGTGCCAAAATTAACAAATCTCTCCAGCATTCCTCTACAGACTGACTACATATCTTCTCATGATTTATCTGATTTATCGCTCTAGTATGATGGGCAAGTGGAGCAGTCTACAACATTGGTTTGTAGGATCTTTGTCCTGGGGCTTCAATGAACTTTGGTGTTTGCCTTGTGGCATGCAGGTGTCCATACAACTTATTTGATTCGGTCCCAAGGGCACTCAGTGTAAAACAAAGGTTAGGAAAAGATATGGTAAACAGTGGGAAAGAAAAGGAAGTTAATTATGCAGGGTGAAAGGCCACAGAATTCTGTTTTAGCACCTGCAGAAGTATGCCAATATTTATACAACAATCTCCTGGGATTTATGGGAGCTGTCAATTTTTAAGGCACTCTACCTTTCCTTTATTTTTTTTTTTCTTCCAGCCATCTGTGGGTAATGACTGTAGAGAGGGGATAATCTGACAAAGTATGAAACACAACAAACTGTATGACTTTGAACCTTGTATAACAAAATACAAAAACAAAGATCAAAGCCACAAGGCACACTGGAAGATTGTTTGGTTTTTTAAAAGAACAGCCCAAAGCAAGGAAAAAAAATTCCCCAACTTCTAAACAACCAGAGTATCAGCAAAGCATAAACACAGCATGTTTATCTTATACCTACCACAGAATCTCCTTGTGTCCCTTTCCTGTTTAAGCCTTTCGCCAGCTGGATGCACAGCAAACTGGGCAGCCTGCTTTAATTTGCTCAGAATGAGAGATTATTTTGAAGTTCTAGGGGTAATTCTTATGAAGTCAAATCCAAGAAAACAAACTCACTTGTGTAAATGTGTAAATCTACAAAAACTGGATACACAATATGATAAAAATGAATTCCATGAAATGCAAAAAAAAAAAAAAAAATCCAAGCAATTTAGATTCTAATACTGATAAAGGAATTTCAGTCTTTGAAGAGAGAAGATGTTGTTGTTTTGTTTGTTTGTTCGTTTGTTTTGTTTTGTTTTTTCTGAATAGGAAGGCAGCATCTTCACTTAGCCAGACATAAGAGGGACTCATTGTCCAGCTTTTCTGCATAACTCTCTAAAGGCATAAAAGGTAATATTTTATCCTATTATTCTTAGATAAAATGTATGAATCTAGTTGATTCATCAGCTCTTTTCTATCAATTCTATAAAAGAAACTTTTAAAAATTGCCCTTGGTATCCAGAGAATGGAGTTCAATATCAATATATTTTCATACTGATTCATACAAAGAAAACTGAAGCAAAACGTATAAAATGTGACCTGAGGACAGAGACAAATTTAATATGTTTCTAAATTCTATAATCATTGCATTTTGTTGCTGTCCACGAACAAGGAACATTTTTGAAGCTCAACTTCATCTTTAAACCAAATGCCTTTTCAAAAGTGTCTTTTAAATTCCCTTCCTTTCCATTTCAACCTCTCTCTAACCAGGACTTATAGATCTAGTGAAATTTCTTGATTTCACTAAACCTGTTCTTGACATTTGTGGAGCCTGAACCAAGAGTACAAATGAAAATCCATATACATTTGTCCACATATTTATAAGTCATAAATCAAGCTATCAACCTATTAAATAAAATGTGTGCTGTCTTCCTGTCTTGAAATATAATTTTATAATAATCAGAAAGGCCAAGTTTGAATTTAATTTTTGTATTCTTCAAAGCTCTGCCCCAGAACTTGATATCACAAGGAAGAACCCACTCCTAACCAGCATCCTATGGCCTACCCTCTTTTTCCTCCTATTATCAACTTCAAACTACACCATAAGATGGGCACTTCAGCCTGCATGACCAAGTGTTGTCCCTGCATGCCCAGCACATGCAGTTTTCCATTGTTCTGCCCTTTGGGTATAGGTGTGACTAGGTTGCTTGACCCATCCTTGTGAGGAAAGACATGAGTAAAAGACTTGTGCAGACCCTCAAAGTGTGTTTGGGGCCAGCCAACCAAAGAGTTGGGGATCCTAAGTACCCAGGGGCTGGGATATCTGCTCTAAGAGAATACAACCCCTTACTCCAGGGAGGGAAGGCAGCTGCAGGGCAGCCCAAAGACGGTCCTTTCAATGCACAGGGCCCTGGACAGGAGCCTTCACTGCCTTGATCTACTGATGATAGATTTTTCACTGCTCTGCCACCTTTAATTTACTCCACATGCAAATGTCTTTTCAAAAATTACATTCATTATCAGTTCCTGATTATACATTCACTTTCTACTGAATTCTGCAACTTAGTAACAAAAGCATCACACTCCAAATGTTTGTTTAATGTAGAAACTTTACAGTCATCATAGACTTTTCTCTCCCCTCATCATTTGTTTCCAATCCTCTTGATTCTGCAGGTTTTATTGGGGTAGGGGTGGGATTGGTAGGTGGTACTAGGGATTGAACCCAAGAGTACTTTGCCATTGAGATACATCTCTAGCCCTTTTCTTTTAGAGACAGGGTTTCACTAATCCTCTTGATTCATTAGCTAAAACACCTTTCACATCAATAAGTTGTTTTGGATTCAAGTAGTCATCATATTAGGTAAAGCCCTCTTTATTTTTTTCATCTAGAAAAGGCTATAGCTGTAGCCTCTTTGACAGCTTTTATGCACGTCATTTCCTAACTCAATTCATTCCCTGCCCTTTTAAAAGTATATTTGTAGTCAAGTCATTGTTATCTGTAAGTAGCTCTTATGCCTACCCGCTACCAAAAGAATAAATCGGGAATATGAGTACAGTATGGGCAGTCTTTTCCATGGGGCACAGCCTCATCAGTAGCCATTCTTCCCAGCCCCAGGCTGCCTTTCTCTTTGGCCACACGGGGCTACTCAGAATATGTCATGCCTTTTCACTTATTCTTTGTGCATGCTATTTAATTGCCTGGGATACCTTTTTTTATTTCTGACGCATATGGACTATTTATCATCCTCCACATCCAGCTCATATATCCCTATTTTCATACAGACTTCTTTGAGCCCCAGCCAGGTTTAATAATTATTTCTTCCCTCATCGGTGTCTTGATTGGATTTTTATGTCTATTTTACAACATTTATCAAATTAACATAATTTATATTGAGCTTAACTAAATGGCAGAGGCGATTGTTCAACTGACATTAATATTCTCTTCATTAGGAAGTCCCCAGGAAGCACACCCTGAAACAAAGATTTGTGTGCAAATAGTTCTTTAAGTAACGTGGAAATCACTGATATGGAGTTCAAAAGTAAGAAGGAAAAGAAGATAGCCAATAATGTTTAAATCAACAAGCCAGATAATGCTGTGAGCCACTACAGCTTGTGCCATATGTCCTGCCAAAACAGGGGCAGCTAGAATACTCTCTCTCCCACCTCAGGGGCTAACTGCTGCTCCCACTGAGCCTTAGTTTCCCCAGGCTGTGGGAGCTTTCCACATTGAGTGGCCTTCCTCTTTTGGAGAACAAACTCTTAGGTATATAAATAGACAGTTGGAGATTATGTAGAGCACTGTGCTGAGGCCCTTAATCAGATCCTACAGTCCCATATGTAGAATCCTCCTCTGTGTGTGGCAGTATACAGTAAGCAGGGAATAAGGGTGTATGGATCTTTTATTACAGCCAAGTTTGTTTGTTACTAGTTACTACCACTACAAAAGTTCTACTTTATTTAATCCTCGTGGCACTTAGAGGTAGCTATTGTTCCAGTTATTTCACAAGGAAGAAACTGACACTCAGAAAATTTAATTCACAGAATTTAGGTGACAAAGATGCCAATAAGGCATTTCAACCCAGGTACTTAAAAGAAAATTCAAATGCTTACTACAGAGATGATGGCAAAATTTATCGCGTTGTTAATGCTTACTTTTGGAGTCAAATGTTGATTAAGTGGGAGCTATTTTGTCATTTCTATAACTACTTTAGAAAAGAAACTACATTTGACCAAAAATTTTGGAATCTAAATATGAACTTTAGTTATTTATAAATTATTAGCTGAGAATAATTGGTAAAAAGTAATGTATTTCTTATTGTTTTCAAAAATCAAAGATAAAAGACATTATAGTGCACATTAGTAAGCGAAGATAATGAATTTTATTATAAAATACTAGAAACATGTTCAGAATGCCTAAATATGTCATTGTTAGAAAAATAATAGATCTTTAAAAATAGTACCTCCATTTATGGCTAATAGTCTTGTTGTTGTTGTTGTTGTTGTTGTTGTTACCAAGAATTGAACCTAAGTCTTCTTAACTACTAAGCCACATCCGCAGAACTTTATTTTTTTTTTATTTTTAGACAGGATCTGGCTAAATTGCTTAGGCTTCATTAAGTTGAATAGGCTGGCTTTGAACTTGCAATCTTCCTGCCCCAGCCTCCCAAGCCACTGGGATTACAGGAGTGTGCCATTGTGGCCAGCTATGGTTAATATTTTTAAAGAAAACAGTAAACATAAATAAATAGAGATATGTCTTTGTAGAGTTAATTGCTGAAAACTCCCAATACTTTGAAATAATTTTTTAAATTTATAATATAAATCCTGGTCACTGTATATTTGAGTGATATTTTTCATTCATCCAAATATTACAATTTGCTTACAACCTTTTTGGAAGCAAATGGACCACACAACATTAAAGCAAGGATTTCAATGTTTGCAGTGTAAGCACAGCTAGTACCACCCTGATGAATAGTGATGATGCCAGCCGTGTTCACTGTCCCTAAAAGAGGGTGAAACTCATCAAAGTATTTGGATGTAAATTTTATCTGAATAAGCAAACATTATTAAAACCCTGATATGTGTTGATGTAATTGGGAAATCATCCCAGTGATATAAAATAATATTAACTATTTTGCTGAAAAACTCAGTAGAAAATTAGGGTCAAGTTAGCTTCAATTTAAAATAATGCCAAGAAGCAAATATTGTGGTTCTGGATAATTCCTAAGCAAAAGTTTCTCTTAAATGAGTTTTAAACATTTAAAAGAAAAATTCAGCCAGGCACGGTGGTGCACGCCTGTAATCCCAGCACTTGAGAGGCTGAGGCAGGAGGATTGCGAGTTCAAAGCCAGCCTCAGCAATGGCGAGGCACTTAGCAACTCAGTGAGACCCTGTCTCTAATAAAATACAAAAAAAGGGCTGGGGATGTGGCCCAGTGGTCGAGTGCCCCTGAGTTCAATCCCTAGTACTGAAAAAAAAGAGAAAAAAAAAGAAAAATTCAATATGTAATCAGCAATTTTCTTAGTTCAACATTTCACACAAGTATATGTATAATTTATATTGAATGATTTTCATTATCAACTTTATAATACATATTCTACCCCTGATTTTTTAGGATGGAGGGAAGGAAATAAAACAAAAGAAAAAAACAACAACAAAAACAAATTTTAAAAAACTGACTTGCTGACCAAATAGAGATTTCCAGAACAGAGTATTAAAGCAAAATCTCTAGGTGAATAAAAATATCTAGGAACAGACAATTTATGTTTTTGACTAGAAACAAAACATTTGTGGTATAGTCCAAGTATGTAATTATCAAGCAGAGGTATGGCATATTTAATGATGTATCTCAGCAAGAATAAAAGCAAGGAAGGAAGGAGAGAGGGAAGGGAGGGAGGGAGAAAGACAGGAAGGGAGAGAGGAAGGAAGGTAAAAAGAAAAGACTAAGCAATGATAAATCTGCCACTAAATTTCACATTGAAGACATTGCCATTATTTAGTCATATAAGCTGTGGCACATTCTAAAGCATCCATAAAATTCCTTCTCTCTCATTTGTATTCTGCATTTGTAAATTCTGTCTCAAGTAAGATAAGCAATTGGGTGCAACATTTGCAAACTTTTATAAATACTGTTATAATTACCCTATACTCTTGAATCCTTGTGTTTGGATTCAAGACAATGCTGTCAAACATTATGAGAGTGTTTACTGCTTTGGAGTGGGACGGAACACTTGTATGGCACATCTGTGTGTTTTGGAAGCCTTCTCTATAAAACTCACACACACAGAGGATTCTTATCAAAGTGAATATCTGCTTCAGTAACTCTAACACTTTACAAAATTTTGGGTTAAGCAAAAAAATATTACTTTACAATTCCAAATGGCTTCTGAATTCACTATATACTCAACCTTGGTAACAATCTTTTAAGAGGGAGAATTAGTAAAAGGTCATGAACTGGAATTAACCAGTTTTAGTTCTAGCATTAATTTTATCTACTAATTTGTTAATCTATCCAACAAATACTTTGTATGTTTCCTCTATGGGCACTGCCTGAGCTGAGCATCAATAACATGAGGCATAACAGCAAATAATCACCTGCCCTTAAGGAATCCTCCGCCGATGGCATTTATCTTCCTCTCCTTTAAAGGAAGTCCCCCTATCTCATGTGCAGAGCAAAATCCCATAAATAGAATCTGTTTTAGTTTTGATGACATTCTTCCTATTAAAAAGTAAAATTCACACCAGTTCACAGAAACTTGATGTATTTCCACTTCCACCACCCACATCCATATACAAAAAAAAAGAGAACAGTTTCACTTCTAGAATTAAAAATTAAATTATCTTTTTCTGGCCCAAATATCCCATTATTTCATTCTCTCACTATCATTACTTTTATAACAAGGGTCATTTCATATTATCACGATCCTATGAGTCCCTTTTCTGTCCATTTTATTCACATTATCAGTGTATAATTTTAAAATTTTCTTCACAGAACTTCCTGTAGTATACAATTTCCCATTACTAGTTCTCACTCCACCCTAAGCCTGAATACATTCTAAGATTGTGTTCCTTTTCCTATAACCAGTCAGTATTCTGGGTACTGAAGGACAGAATCATACAACCCTGTTGATTTGTCTTATGACAAAGACAAGATCTACAAAGTCATCTGGGTCACCAACCAGGCATAACTCTTCATAACTTATTTCCCTGAGATTACTGTAAATATTTAAGAAATATTTAAGTTCTATAATGCCAGGTGCATTTACCCCATCAACAACTTAAAAAACAATTAATCCCTGTAGCAAGACTGTTCACAGCTATAATTCTTTGTCTATACTCCAACCCATCCTCCTTGCTCAAGACTAAACGTTCACCCTCCTCCTGCAAATGTGCTTCACTAACTTCATAGTTTCTCCTTCATTCTGTACTTCTCCACTCACTATCTCATAGTCAACTCTACATCATTGGACAGAACTTTTCCTTGACTTATAGTTGCCATTCTTTCCTTTACTTTTATAAATACCTCATCTCCCCAGCATCCTTTAGTTTTTAATTAAATGTATTTCTCACCTGATACATAAAAACACAAAAATTATACATATTTATCAACTACTATATAATGTTTCAATATATGTATACACTGTGTAATCATTTTTAACATATCTATCTCCTCAAATATTTATAACTGTGGCAAAAAACAATTCAAAATCATAGATAGCAATTATGCACTACATATTTCCTCTTACTTTTTATACCAATTCACAATAGCTAAACTGTGGAACCAACCTAGATGCCCTTCAGTAGATGAATGGATAAGGAAAATGTGGTATATATACACAATGGAGTATTACTCAGCAATAAGAGAGAATAAAATCATGACATTCCCAGGTAAATGGATGAAATTGGAGAATATAATGCTAAGTGAAGCTAGCCAATCCCCAAAAGCCAACTGCCAAATGTTTTTTCTGATATAAGGAGGCCAATTCACAGTGGGGTTGGGATGGGGAGCATAGGAGGATTAGAGGAACTAGAATGGCCAATGGGGAGGGAGAGGATGGGAGGGGGCAAAAGGGCAAAGAAAAAAAAAAGATGGTAGAATGAGATGGATATCATTACCCTAAGTGCATGTATGAAGTCACAAATGGTGTGAATATACTTTGCATACAACCAGAGATATGTAAAAATGTGCTCTACAAGTATAATATGAAATGTAATACATTCTACTGTCATTTCTAACAGCTTAGAATAAAAAATAAATTTGAAAATAAATAAATAAATAAAACACACACAAAAAAAGATTCTCAAATCTTTCTGCTAGTAGCTTTCTCTAATTTTTTATCAACCTAAGACTGTCTACTTCCAACCCATTTCCAATGCTATTACTCACTAAGGACATCTGAGTCACCAAATTAAATTGAAATGTTTTGTTAAACATACAACTTGACATTGCTGCTATGCCTGATATTCATAACTTCTGCTTGAAATATCTTCTTCCTTGATTTTCATGAACCCGACTATTTACTGATTTTCCATCCTTCCTTTCAGACCATTCTTTAGGGTTCTGTTTTATTTGTCCATGCCTCTGTATGTGGTATAAATTTGTGCTCCCCTTGACTCTGTCTTTACTACTCCTTTTATGCTGGATATTCCATCTGGCCATTTTCAATCACATCCATGATTTAATCTAGTACACAAATGCTGGGAGCCCCCAATCTTTATAGTCATCTTAGATCTCCCTCCTATGCAACAGACTCATATATTCTGCTTAATGGCCATCCAAATGTCAAATAATGAATTTTCATTAAATAGTCATCATGCAAATACTGCTTAAAATAGACACTTCTCTAGATAAACATTTAAATATACTTATGGATTTATTCTTTACAATAGTCCTATGAGGCAATTCTATCTTGTTTTTTCATTGTTGTTTGTTGGTTTGGTTGGGTTTGGTTTTGGTGCTGGGGATAGAACCCAGAGCCTAAGGCATACTAGCCAAGCACTCTACCACTCTGCTAGACTTCCAGCCCCATCCTCATTTTATTAAAGAGAAAACTAAAGTTAAGCGTGTTCACTCAAGGACACATAGCTGATAGATGGTAAAATAATCTTAAGTAATATGCTAAATTATCTCTTCCATAGTCCTACAAGGACCCAAAGCTGGAGAATTTTATACTCTAGGAATGTTCTTCTACTTCTCTCAACTGAGCTGGATATCCCTCTTCTGTGTTTCCCTGGATCCCTACTTAGAACATTTTCTAGTTTAGCTTTTTTTTCCTTCTTCTTCTTCTTTATTCTCCACCTTGCTAACTAGCTGCTTAGGATCCAGCTGCCTAAGGCTCCTTTATTTATGAATAAACAAAACCTAGCATGGTGCTTCCCACATAGTAGGCATTTAATTTTAGTTGGGTGAATTCATTTAAAAATATTTACCATAATATTTCCTCTCATCATTTGCTTCACTGAACTCTACGATATATATATATATATATATATATATATATATATATATATATATATATATATTAGTACTGGGGATTGAACCCAGGCATGCTTTACAACTAAACTACTCCCCAACTCCTTTTATTTTATTTATTTATTTTTTTTTTTATTTTATTTTTTTTTTGTGTGGTACCAGGGATTGAACTCAGGGGTACTCGACCACTGGGCCACATCCCCAGCCCTTTTTTTGTATTTTATTAGAGACAGGGTCTCACTGAGTTGCTAAGTGCCTCGCCATTGCTGAGGCTGGCTTTGAACTCGCGATCCTCCTGCCTCAGCCTCCCAAAGTGCTGGGATTACAGGCGTGCGCCACCGCGCCCGGCTAACTCCTTTTATTTTTAATTTTAAAACAGAGTCTCACTAACTTGCTCAGGTTGTCCTTCAACTTGCAGTCCTCCTGCTTCAGCCTCCCAAGTCATTGGGAATACAGGCATCTGCCACATGCCCAGCAATACTGCTATATTTTGTATTTTTTAAAAAATGTATGTGTATGTAAACTCACATATATTATTTAGAGCAAAAAATGGGATGTAACTCTTTACCTACTCTTCACCACTGCTAATAGTGGTGATTCCTAGGAAGTAACATTGGAAGCAGTTCATTTCCTATATTAAAAATATTATTTGTATTTTCCACAAGGAATAATTTCTTATTTTAAATTTTGTAAAGTTTTTTTATTTAAAAAATTAATTTTAATGAGAAGCAGAACTTCTGTTTGTAAAGAACAAAAGCACTTCAGAGTGTAATGTCACCATAACATTGTGAATATAATAAGATTCTCTTCCTAAATAAACAAACTCCCTTATAGAGGGTACAAGATGAATCTACTATATATCAAATTCTGAGAAAATGCCATAAGTTTCAAATACATATATTAAATTTCCAAAAGATTGCTTCTTTTGACCTATGGCTCACTCACACTAACATTCAAATAATAACTTCAAACTAATGCATTATAATTCATTTTATTTGGGGTTCATTTAAAAATTGTTAGTGAAAGGCCTCCTGGGAGAATTTTCTTCCCAGCAATTTCCAAAGCACTTATTTTTAAAATCCAAACAGTGGTTTAGGATTCCAAATCAGCAACAATGTGTGTTTACACTGAAAAATTAAAATACATTTCAAACCAAATATTTCAAAATCAATTTCTTTCATGTTTACTCATCAATTCTTCAGTTCCGGGCTCTGTTTTCCCTGAAACAGTTGACAGTTTTGCTTTTGGTATTAAGTAACATCGGATTAGTCTGCCTGAGGCACCATCTGTTCTCTGCCCTGTCGTGATGATTCTGAGGGCTTCAGAACTGCATTCTGTGGTTTCTCATTAGGAGAGAAGGGCATTCTCCATCAGGATCCTAAGGCCTCAGAAATACTGTCCATATCATATGCATCTGAAAATAACTGACATGCATCAAACAAGAGAGGCTATTTTAGTTTCACTGTATATGAATATTATTTGGTGCTCTTACAGATGGAAAGATAAACTTTTTTGTTTGTTTGGGTTTCTTATTCCAGTAGGCTATGCCTTACAATGTGAATATTGTTTGTTATTTAATACCTTAAGGAGTTTCTTCCACTTTATGAGTTACTATTGATATCTATAATTTATCTATAAGTAAAAAAATATTATTTATTATTTTTAATAAGTTTTATGTAAACAGTATTTATGCCCTTTTAAAATCTCAAGTGAGGAAAGCTGTCTTCTACCCCAACTTCAAAAATCCCTTCACATAGTCTTAGAAATCTCAAAATCATATGAATTAAGTATATACACAATAAGGGTATAATGAATAAGGGTAGACAAATTCATGTCAATTCAGTCAGTAAAGATTAAGAAAACCATTCCAATAGTCACTTGTACTAAATTGCAAAAGAACTCAGTGGTATGTATTGGCAGAAAGCAAAGTATTGAAAGCTATTTCCAAGTTACCTGAGAAATCCTTGCTAAGAAAAATCATATTGAATTAATTTAAACACAGTACATTTTTTGATGTAAAAATAACCTCAAGATTTTATTCTTTTTCCCTACCTATATCCCCCCAGTTTCAAGCTCTTGTGTCTCTTGATGATCAGCCTTCTCTTAGACGTGCAGTTGGGCTAAGAGCCTGAAGCCTCAGCACAGTCATTGTAGTTTCTGTCTTTCCCCAGAAAGTAGGCTTAGTCCCACCAGAGTCACTCAGCTTCCCGTCACAATGCTGCTTTCCCTCTTCACATGGACAATTCTTGTCCTGGCCCTTCTTGTACTATGTCAACTCTGGGGTCGGTGCTTGCCAATTTCTTACAAAAATTCAGGGGTGGGGGTTAAAACATACATCAAGCTTGCAGAAGCTCTGCTGGCACATTTTTATGTATTTGTTTTGTTGTGTAAGTAGTAAACTTGTTTCAAAATGTAAAATAACTAGTATTATTTTATTTATCAGACTCTTACATATCTATGGTGTGGAAGTCACAACTCATGGGCCATGGGTGAAGAGGGTATGGAAAAAATACTCAATATGAAATAGAGAATATAGTCATTTCCTGAAGTAGCAAACTGTAAAGACTCCCTGTAGATATGTTTATGATGAGACCACGATGCCTCCAGATCTCCAGCGAGAAGCCCACACTGTGTCCAGAAATCTGTTAAGATAACAAATATGCCTTTCAACTCCATTTTAAGTAAATTGACAAATGGAAAAAGAATTAAGCAGCTAGCAATTTTACTCTAAGTGTCTGAGATAAACAAGGACAAAAAGGATATATGTTGTATATCCAAGAGATATAGACCTTGTTTTCACCAGAAAAAAATGTTCAAACACTAGATAATTGAAAACTGGAGAAAACCACCACAAACTTTCCCCCTGGCTGAATAAAATATTCTTGCCCTGAACTACAGCAAACTCTTTGCTCACAATGTCATAGACCATCCTTCTGTTTTCTAATTTTGTTTTACAATTCCCTCCACATCTAGAAGGTGATATCCCAGATATAGGACACAAGAATATCCCCATAGCATGTAAGTTAGTCCTGCAACTTATATAACCTCTGATGTGTTCAGGTAGTTTATATTGACCAATTCAACAAGGTCCATGGGAAAACACAGTGCAATTTCCTGAGCTGGAAATCAAATATCATAAAAGGTAGTTGAAAATGTTCCATCCCCGCTCCACTGACTCTGTGTACTTGTCATCTCTGAAGGCCATTCTCCAACCAAAAGTCATCCAGACAGAGGTCAGCTCAAAGCCTGGTAGAGAAGTCAAATGTGTATAATTAGTTGTATTATAACACAGAATGATTAGGTGATCACAGACACTCGAGATCCAAGAAAACATAAGAAGAAGATCAGATTTTACTGAAGGAATAATAGAAGCTTAAAACAGGAATCAGTCAGGCAAAAAAAAAAGGGGGGGGGGGCATTTTTTAGGTGCTTTGACATTGAGCCAAGATTTTAATTTTAACAGAGTGAAAGAAAAGGAAATGCAAAGATAAAAAATAAAAGGAGTTCCATGAGTAAAGAGTTGCTTATACTTAAGTAATTCAGAGATGGTAATTTGACTGAGTTTATGATAAATAAGAAAGAAGCAGCTGTACAGTAAGTCAGTTTGAATCTAGACCTGGTTTTCTTAATAAACCAAGCCAAGGTATAATCTTGATATTAAAGTATAGCTGTCAGTTACATAGAACTATATCAATTAAAAAATCTGATACCATATGTTTATAATCTATTTATTCTTAATCTCAAAAATAGGTATGTATCTGAGCAGTTATCTTCCCTATTTTATAAAGATGTAGCTTTAATCAAATTAATTTGATTCCCTCTCTCAACTGAGAAAGTTGCTGACAATTAAAATACTTAGTGATCCAGAACTGATGCAGAAAGAGCTGAATGTGATAAATATAAAGAGAGAACTGCTGGTTGCACTTTGTCACCATTCTCCTGAGCAGTCCTCTGTCTGTCAAAGAATCTTTCTTTACCAAAGGGGGTGAAATGAAACACATGCCCCAAGTCTTGCTCGGAATACCCATCAACTCACTTAGGCACTCACTCATCTGGCCAGTATTTATTGAGCATTTACTAATGTGCCAGATGAAATATGAAGTCCTGAGTAAATAAAGATGAAGGAAGACAGAAGGCACTGCCTTTGAGTAGCTCATAGTCCAGTAAGGACAGTAGCCAAGAAAGCCAAATCAACCGGATGCTATGTTGCAGCAGAATAAAGAGCACACTGAGACTATCAAAAAGGGAGGAAGGGATGGAGTAATCAGAAAAGTTTGCCCAGAAAAAGGGATACTTAAGTAATCATGATGGAAAAGTGATACTCAGTTGGAGAGGGAGAGAGAGAAATGAAGGTTCAGGAAAAGGGAGCAGAGGCCTAGTGCAAAGAGGCCCTCCAGGAAAGTACAAGTATTTCAGGAAGGCCAGGTGTGGTTGCAGGTGTTAGGAAAGACAAGGAGAATTAGGGTGATAGGGGAAGAGGCCTAGTTAATATGAATATACATTGTATAGTACAGCATTAGAACTTCAGTATGTGAAAAGACAATGAAGAGCTGCAAGCAAGGGGTGATATAATCTTAAAAGCTTTGCATTTTCAAAAAGGAGATCACATTTTGCAGTCCTGAAATTTGGCTCAACCTCAGTGATATAGGTATCTTACCAAAATTTACAAAGAAACTTCTCATTTTCCAAAAGCCTTCAAGTTTAATTAAAGAATAATGAAATTCCTTCATATTTCAAGAGCAGGACTTCATAGTCCTTATGCTAATATTTTGAGTCTATTTATCTTAGCATTTAATACAGGTATTTATCTTATAGTTTAATACAGCTAGTTTGAGTTTTCTTTTAATGTTATGCGGGGGTCTGTGGTGGACTCTGCAAATGGCGCCCAGAACAGGGACATGACCGGTAAGTTTTTACTTTACCTTTAAAGTACTTTTAAGAGATTTAAGTAAAGGATAAGCGTCTTATCTAGGGTACTCGAGACCCCTCAGCAAAGATAAGCTGAGTGAGGAAAGATAAGCAATCACAGAACTTTGAGAAGTCATATGCCATAAAGAAGTCTAAAGAGAGATGATTCAGCAGCCTAACTTGTTGTCTGTGTGTGCTGATTTCTTCCACCACCGGCTGACTCCTTTACTTGGTGCTACATTGAGCGCTGGCATAGCACCCCCGGCTGACAACCCACTTTGGCAGCCCCCCGATAGATTGTGCTACATTGCACCTCTTGCGGAGTCCACCACGGACCCCCGCAATGTTATAGTAAGAAAATTTTCTAGTTGTTTTGATTTACCTAAACTATTATTTAATTAAACTTTGGTAAAAGAATTATTAAAGCACTGCATTTCTCAAATAAAATTAAAAGCATCATCCTTTTCCATAGTGTTTTACCAAGTTAAAAATTTTGCTTTAATCAAGCACGAGAAAAGGTAGTTGTACACAGTGCTATATCCTCCCTTGGCTGCCACTCTTTTTGATTTCTCAAATTTATCATGAGCCATGGTCTTCTGTATGTTTTTCAGGATAAAAATGGATTTAATTGAAAGTATTGAAATTTTTCATCAAAATACAACTATTAAACTATTTCTAGGACCAACTGTAGCCTAACCTTCCATGTGTTGCAGCTGGAAGTAAATTGGGGACCAGAGCATTTAAATGCCCTGTATGTTTATGCACTAAGCTTTCTCAAGAACTAGGGGTAAATTCCAGGTCTCCTCCAAGTACAGTGTTCTTTCTACCTTTGTATTTTCCTAGTGCTACTTTGTGGTACCATAAAATAGCTTGGCAAAACCTTGACACAGCTCCACTGTCACCTATTCCTTCTTCTGTAGATCTCATTTTGACTTTTTTACTACCACTCCACTGACTTTCCTTTATTCCACGTATCAGACTGGTTACTATGTCCTGTTGATTCTGCTTTCAAATAAATTTTTACTTTGTCAGCTTCTTATCCCCCTATCTGAAACTGATTTATCAATTTTATCCTACCTTAATGACTATTATAATTTTCCTACCTCTAGTCTCTCCTCTTTCAGTCTACCTACATGTTTTAAATGAACCTTCAAAACTACAGCTCTTACCATTGTCTACCAGTTTGAAGCATGTTGCCGCCTGTAGCGATTGCCACTTGCAGCAACGACACTGCGGGAGAAAATTCTGAGGCAGAATGGAAGTGAAAAAGTTCTTTTATTCTTCTTTCTTCTAACTTCTCTCTCCAGCTCCAACAACCTCTCCAACTCCAACTCCAACCACATCCACTAACTAACCCTCACCCGGTTAAATACTTTTTGCCTTAACAAGGACACATGCTAACAGCTCGAGCTTACAGGTGCGTCACACAGTGTTCACGGGCATAAAAAGATTCTTAGATAAATGCATGAAAATCAGGTGAAAATATTTGAACACCTTTATGACTCTCAGCTAGCTGCCATCTTAGCTATCTCCTCAATTAGGGCTCTTACAGAAGCAGTCCAATGGCTCATCATTGCCTTAAGGATGAGTTCAACAGTAATTAATACTACATAATCTAGCCCCTGGTCATGTCTGCCACCATCACCCTATTTTATACCCTGAGTGCAGTTTCCTAATATGACATTCTGACCCTTGCCTCTTTTGTCACCTCTCTTTAGAACATATTTTTCTTCCTTATCAGATCGCTAATATCATCTCAAGATACTCTCAGATGAAATTTTCTCTGAAGACTCTTTACTGACATTCCTCCAACACCTGAAGTATGCCTCACTTCTAAGTTCTCAAAGCAACTTGAGCAAAAATCAATCATGGCACCTATCCAAGTACAATATTACTAGAAATTTACATAATATCTCTTCCACTACTCTTGAACTTTTTAATGGTAGGGTCACACTATCATTTCTGCATCACTAGAATAACTATATTTGCTAAATAAGTGAAGGAATAAATGAAATTTTAAAAAGAAAAAAAATGAATATATGAGTGTTTGTATATTTGGCAAATACATAAAAATTTAACTATTATATGGTCATGCACCAGAGAAATGATTTTTACACAAGTCTAAAGTTAAAAGAAAAATGGACAACTCTTGAATATACATTCTGCCAAATATACAACAGAAATATATTTATGAAAGAAAATTATTTTATGTGTTTATTTTATTTTGTAGTGATCTTCATGTGCATTCTAGCTGTTTTTTTCTTTAAACTATAAGGCCTTTTGAGGGTTCTGAAGTCCTTAACATAGCATGTTCAGATTCTGAGCTCATAGCCATGAGATCTCACTTCTTACCCTTTTAATAAATTAATGAGATACCTGCTAGAGCTAGACATCTCATAAAAAGACAATGTGAGAAATTATCTTCTGTGACTATTGCTGTAGGCAAGAACTATAAAATTTTGGTGCAGAAGGTCTGAACTAATTCTAAAAGATACTAAGAAAATGAAAACAAACAATGCATCCCTCACCATTTCGACCTCTGGCTAAATACCATAGTAAGTCTTCCTCTGATCTTCTCTGTGACCTTTTCAAGTACTAATTAGTTTTTTTTTAATGTTTTATGAATAGAAATACATGTTTGTCATTGCCCTTCCTATGATGCATTATAAGACATTAGCAAAGGAAAATAAATTTGATAGTGAATGTTTAATTGCATGGCTTTTGCATACACTTTAATAGGCAATGCAAAACCTTCTCAGCAGGTGCACTATAAGATGAAGTGATTTTTCATGAATGATTCATTTTTATTTTTTAAAAAAAGCACTTCTGCTAAGATACAATTTGCAATAATGCTTTTCAAGAGAGATCAGTGAAAAATCTGAAGCTGTCATTGCTAATTTATTTGTTTTAGTTCAGATTCAAAAGGTCACCTACTTGACACAATGCAAACAAAAAAAGCCATTCTCTTTTTTCCATGTCAACATTCATGCTCCTTTTGTATCTAAAATGTTTTTGAAGCCCTAAGAGTAAGGAATTTTATTTACTAATAAAAATTTATGCTACCTCAGAAAAAATAAAATTTATAAAACTTCCCCAACAGATCAAATTCAGAAGAATTTTCTAAGAACATGGAAATGATCTCAGGATCTCCTGCTGTAAAATATCCAAGAGAATGTATATAGAAATGTCATCTTACTCTACCATGGACCAGGAATTTCTGTGATTCAAATTAAGGCTCTGTAAGATTATCATTAAGAATGCTATGGGTCTTTCTTTTCTTTAAGAGAAAAATAGTAGTCTTTCATAAGGAATTTTACATATGTTAGATGATTCATACTCAAGATTACTGAATAAGGAAGCAAACTATATAATAATTTCATTTTTAAATTGAGGAGACTGGCAGAATAAAAGATTTGGGGACAAAAAACTCAGAGTCACAATAAGGATTACATTCTTTCTCAATTTTATTTTAAGGGAAAAATAGATCAAATGTATGATTTGTTTTAATCATATACTCTGAATTTTTATTTTTAAAGTTTGAATATACAGACTCTACTTTTATTTCTATTCCTTATCTAATAAGACTCTACTACTTCTCCAGGCATTTTTCTTAGAAAACAGCTTATAATTTGTACTTGTAATCTCAGCTATTACTTAATAGCAACACTAAAAAAAAAAAAAAATCAAAGCATTAATAACTTTTGGCTAAACATAAAAAAAAAAAAAGAATCTTTTCTAGGATACCAAGGGAGAGAGTGAACTAAACTTTGCTTTTGCCAAAAGAAAAAAAATTAAAATAGAAGGGAGATCAGTAGAATACAGGAAGGCAATTGAGGGGGAAGGAAAAGGATGGTAAAGGGAGGAGCCGTGGAATGAAATTGACCAAACTATTCTATGTGCATATATTCACCACAGTGAATTCATTATGTTCTATAAAGCACCAATTAAAAACTATCAGTGAGGGCCAGGCGCAGTGGCACATGCCTGTAATCCCAGTGGCTCAGGAGGCTGAGACTGGAGGATAGTGGGTTCAAAGCCAGCCTTAGCAACAGCAAGGTGCTAAGCAACTCAGTGAGACCCTGTCTCGAAATAAAATACAAAATAGGGCTAGGGATATGGTTCAGTGGTTGAATGCCCCCAAGTTCAATCCCTAGTACCCCCCACACACATACACACACACACAAAAATCTATCAATGAGGCCTGGGGTTGTGGCTCAGTGGTACAATGCTTGCCTAGCATGTGTGATGCACTGGCTTCAATCCTCAGCACCAGATAAAAATAAATTAATTAAATTAAAAAGTATAGTGTCCATCTACAACTAAAAAATAGTTTTTTTAAAAAAAGCTCTCAAAGAATGGAAGAAAGACCCGTAGAGTAGAGGAAGGAGAGTGGGAGGAGGGTGGAGGTAGGAGAAGAGGGAAAAAAAGAAGTACTGGAGACTGAAGTGGAGCAAATTATATTCCATGCCTGTATGATTATGTCAAAATGAACTTCAATATTATATAAAACCATAATGTGCTAATAAAAACATAAAACGGAATCAATTAATATCAAGTAACATGTTAAAACCTGTTCAAATCATAACGTTCATTATAAGTTTACCTAATTGGCTTGATCAAGGCAAGGGTATTTGAAATCCGGAGGACCTGGAAATGTTCTTAGACACTCAGTTGTTCTAAAGGCAGGAGGTTGCTGTGGTTACCTGACACTAACACAGGTGGAAGCCGCAGGGATGCAAGAGTTTTTTTACTCCATGTTCTGAATTAGTTTTCCATTATTAGCAATTTCAAATGATAGCAGTCATTTATCTCCTCCAGATAGCATTTCCTCCTTCCCTTCAGTTACAGCTTCTCAATTGGATTACTTTGCTTAATTATTCACATTTCTCATGGGCTCAGAAAGAGAGGGTGCTCTTCCAACACTGATGCCCAATCTCCCTGTTTTTCTTCACCATCAGAGGTACCATACACAATCTGTGCTGCAGGGGCAGGATCTGAAACTGTCTCCCTTGTTCTAATACATTTTCTATTCCTGCTCCATGGGTATTTTCTCCTCTGTTTGATTCTTAAGAAACACACAAGCAAATAAAACCAACAATTGAAAAAAAAAAATTCATTGGAGCCTCAAATTTCTATCTATTCACTTCTTTTTTAACACTTCATATATTTTGGCTTATTAGAAAAGAAATCTTTAAAAACTGAGCCAGAGGGGCTGGGGTTGTGGCTAAGCGGTAGAGCACTCGCCTAGCACGTGCGCGGCCTGGGTTCGATCCTCAGCACCATGTAAAAATAAAGGCATTGTGTACAACTAAAAGCAAATAAATAAATATTTAAAAAATAACTGAGCCAGAGTTTTTAAAAAGGGGTTCCATCAGCCTGCTTTTCCACCTGTGCATTACAGAACAAAACTTAACCTTATATTTGGATGTTTTCTTTACTCCATCCTGCTCATCATTCCCCTCTCATTCATTCTTCTGATTCAGAGTGATTTATGAATAGAAATCTTCCCCACTGGAATGTTTAGAACAGATCCACACCTTATTCAACTTTGAGTCTTTGAGTATATAGTTAGTGTTTTCCTATAGTAGTTGCTGATGGTCAGATAAATATGAAAATCGAGATGTATGAACATTTACAATATCACTAGCTACAAAATAAAAAGTATGATCTACAAGTTAGCAGATGTTCCCCTCTGTTTCTAAAAACACAGGATGTGAGAAAATTGTAGTTGTACAGATTCCTTGGGTTGCTTTAAAGTTCACACAACTTTTAATGGCCAATCTTCTAAAATTAAAGTTTAGTTTGTCAGCACTCTCTTAAATTACAGTAGCAAGAATTTGACACAATATTGCAAACACTGGCTGACTATGTTGAATAGTTAAGAGATTATCTCTTCTTAATTTCTCTTAATTCAATTCAGACTTAGTACCTTCCTGAAAAACTCAAAATAGAAATCACCAAATAATGTTTGATTCTTTACCAATGTATCTCAAGGCTTATTTCCATGACTCAACCCATATTGTCAATATAGTTACTCAACTTATTCAATGATTTCTGAGAGAGAGGAAACAAACATTTACTGAGTTACAACTATGTGCCAATCTTATCCCTATAATTTTTCCAGAGTGGTTTCATTTAATGATCACAAAAATTTTATTATTATTATGATTTCTACTTAACTCTGAGAAACTAGGTAATACTTTGAGAATTCATTCTTCACCAGTGGAAACACAAGGATACAACAAGCTTTATAAAAATCTATATAGATTTTTGTTGCTTGTTTGTTTGTTTTAACCAACATGTCATGCTGCATTTAGGACAATGGACAGGGTTTTACTTTCATGTAATTAATTTTTCCACAGAAGTTGTGAAGAAAGTTAACTATTGTTAACAGAGACCTTGACTGGCTTTTACTGCATAAATGTTATGGCTACAATTTTTACTGTGGTCTCTCTGCTACAGTTTTTCTTAACCCTGTTCTGTCCTGAACAGACTTCAAATCAATATCAATTTTCATTACTTCTTCCCTCCCCAAAATTTACATTTTCGCCTCAGCGATCCTCCAGTTTCATTCATAATGGTAATGCATATGACAAGTATGAACAGGCTAAATTGCTGGTGCCCTTTTCTCCTCAGTGCTTTACAAAGCAATAAATTGAATTGTTTTTCACAAACAAGTAAACTCCCATTTTTTCCTAAAGTTACTGGAATACATTTGCATAATGACACATTGCTATCTGTTTTAGTCAGTTTTTTCACTGCTGTGACCAAAATATCTGACTGTAACAATTTTAGAAGGTAAAGTTTATTTGGGGGCTCACAGTTTCAGAAGTCTCAATCCACAGACAGCAGGCTCTATTCCTTGGGGCTCCAGGTGAGGCTAAACATCATGGCAGAAGAGTGTAGCAGAGGGAAACAGCTCACATGATAATTAGGAAGCAGAGAGAGTCTCCATTCTCCAGCTACAAAATATATACCCTATAGCCCCACCTCCAATGAACCACTTTCTCCAGCCACACCCCATCTGCCTCCAGTTACCACTCAGTCCCATCAGAAATTAATTCAGTGATTAGGTTAAGGATATAACCCAATCATCTTTCCTCCAAACCTTCTTACATTGTCTCACATGTAAACTTTTGGGGGACACCACATCTAAACCATAAGGGTATCATATCTGCACTGCTTTAAAGAACAAGATTTACCAACGAGAAGACTAGATGCTAAATCTTCAACTAAAGGACCTGAAGCCATCTCATGTAGTAACTGTTGCCTTGTCTTCTTTATTCAGTTATTTAGTCTAGAAAGAAGTAAAGATAACATGAGATATCTCAGGAGAAAACTCCTGTGAGGCAGAATCTGGATAATCTTCAGGCCTGAATGAGACAGAATTCTACAACAGATGAGTGAGGAATCAGATGGTCACCAACAAGGAGGGCTAGACTAGAGATGACGGACATGCAGCACTGTTACCCTTCACTGAGCGAACACCTACTATATGCCAGAAATCATGCTAAGAAATGGAGATAGAGTGGTGACTAAGACAGAAATAGAGATGGTCCCTTCCTTTCAAAAAGCTTAGAGTTTAACAGAAAAGACAGAGTATTAACCAAATAGTTTAAACAATCTCTGATGAGTGTCCTAGCACAGGAATTAAAGGTAAAACACCAAGACAGACTGCAGTGTAGGTCATGAAATACACCTTTACAAATTTAAAGAATACAAATCATGCAAATTGTGTTTTCAGACCACGGTGAAATTAAACTAAAAATCAAGAACAGAAAAATCCCTGAATACTTGAAAATTAAACTAATTCCTCATAAACAACACATGGGTCAAAGTTGAAGTCTAAGAGGATTTTCTAAATATTTTAAATTAAATGAAAATGAAAACACAATATCTAAATTTGTGGGATGACATGAAAGCAGTATTTAGAGGGAAATTTGTAGCACTGTATTCACGTATCAGAAAAGAGGAAAGATCTAAAATCAATAATCTCAGCATTCACCTCAAAAAATTAAAGAAGCCAGGTGCAATAATGCATGCCTGTAATCCCAGTGACTTGGAAAGCCGAGACAGGAGGATTGCAAGTTTGAGACCATCCTGAGCAACTTAGTAAGATCCAAAGCAATTAGCACTGTCTCAAAATTTTAAAAAAATTAAAAATAAAAAAGGCTAGGGATATTAGGGATATTGCTCAGTGGTTAAGCACCCCAGAGTTCCATCCCTAGTACAAAAAAAAAAAAAAAAAAAGAATGTTTTTTTCTTTCAAGAATATCCAGGCATAGTTGTATACATCTGTAGCCATAGTTCAGGACCCCGAGGCAAGAGGGTCATTTATAAGAGGGGCATTTATCCAGATATTCTCCACTTTGCAAAGTAAATCACAATTTCCCACTCCTAAGTTCAGGCTGCTTGTAGCAATTCTCCAAAGAGGGCAGCATGAAAAGCATGGGGAAGTAAATTTACAATGGAGAAATAGACAAACAATGTCTCAGCCCAGGTGATCAAAGGTCACATATCAAAAGTGATAAATCATGTTAAAAGCATGTGACCTGAATGTAATATAATGAAAACAGCACATTTCCTCTGTGGTCTTCCTCCCCAAAACACTTAATGCCTGTCTAATCAAAAGAAAAACATCCTACAAATCCCAAGTGAGAGACATTCCACAAAATACCTGACCAGGACTTTTCAAAACTGTCAAGTATCAAAAAAAAAAAAAAAAAAAAAGAGAGAGAGGAAAAATCTTATAGATTGTGACAGCCAAGAGGAACCTAGGGAGAAGTAGCACTAAATGTAATATGGTGTCCACTAGATGTCATTACATCTGAACAGGAAAATAAACATAAGCATATGAGTGAAGCACGAATTTTGGTGATGATGAATCTATATTGAATCATTAAATGTAACAATTATACCACACAAATGTAATGTAATGATAATTTGTAAGACTAGATGTAGAGTGTATAGCAACTGTTTTTAATAATAAGGTTTTGTTTTTGTTTTTGTTTTTGGTACCAGGGATTGAACTCAGGGGCACTCCACCACTGGGCGACATCCCCAGCCCTTTTTTGTATTTTATTAGAGACAGGGTCTCACTGAATTGCTAAGTGCCTCACCATTGCTGAGGCTGGCTTTGAACTCGCGATCCTCCTGCCTCAGCCTCCCAAGTGCTGGGATTACAGGCTGGCGCCACCATGCCCAGCAATAATAAGTTTTTCACAAGGCTAAAACACTTCTAAAATAAAAAGTTAATTTTTAAGAAATTAGCTTCAGGGGATGATAAGTAAACAATTCACTGTCTTAGACACTGATAAATTAAGGGAATCTGTGCACTTCTCCCATCATTATAGACACACTACACCCTGAGTAATTTTGACTGCTTTATGATGTACCAACTTGGCTAGACTGAATTTCACTTTTCAGAATTTCCTTTTATGTATGTTTTTGTTTATATAATTTAAGACCATGCAATGTGAAACCTACAGTGTCCCCTATCGCACCAAACAGCTGAGTCTTCCTGGAATCAGGCTGTTTGAGAATGCAACCCAAAGCAAGCAATAAATGCCCATCCTTCTAAATGTCAGCAAGGGATATATTTAACAAACTAGTATCATAGGGAAACTTAACGAAACCTCTGGAGAGAGATAATGAGTGAGGAAGACAAGAAGATAGTCTTTTCTAATCTAAGTTGTGAAATGACATTCTATCATTTTTGCTATGTTCTGTTGTCTATAGGAGTCACTGGGTCCTGCTCACATTCAAGAGGAGGTGTTCACAAACTGTGAGAACACCAGGGGGTAGAGATCACTGGAAAACATTCCGGAAGCTGCCTACCATGATTTGCATTCTGGCCTCCTTTGAGTCACATCTTTCCCACATACAAAACACACTTCAACCCTCCCAGAGACCCCAGAGTCTCGTCCATTCACACCATAAGCTCAAAAGCTAGAATATATTATGCTCCATATCAAGTTTGTCTGAGTGGGGTTCCTCAGCTGTAACAACTATATTTTCCTTGATTAAGGATTAAAGATGCTTAATTTCTAAATCTAAAACTTGAAAAACAGTATTAACTTCAAGGTAAACATCTCATCTGTCATTAGCAAATCTCACACCATCATATATTCCTAAGTGCATATTGAGGAGGAATTTTTGGAGAATTTAATTAATAATTGATGGGTCCATTGGTTAATTTTGACAAATGTCTTTATTAAATGTTAATGAGAATGCAAAAACACTGACAACAATTTGTAAGCTTATTTGGTAGATCAAGATTTAGATACTTGATCAATCTTAATTCATCCTTGTCCTATTTTTGTATGTAAAAATGACAATTGTGACATTTTTCAACTACCCTCAGGTAAAAAAGAGAAAATTTACCATGCTCCCTAAGTAGTTGAAACTCTACTATTTATAAATGACAGACGCTCACTTCAAAATAGCATACACATAAAAGGAAAAAGTAATTTGCTGGTTTGTATACCTGAGAAATGTAAGGTTGGGCCAGACTGAGGTGCAGATAGTACCTCAGATTATATTAAACATGACAAATCTCCTCTTGCTTCCCTTTCCTTCCAGTTCTCAAAAACCACTTCTCTGAGAGTGTTTGCAAACTTTCTACCCTGGGCACCCATCAACCCATCAAATGACCAGAGAGCAGAGAGAGCACTCCTCTTTTTGAGATTCAATATATAAAACTTTAAGAAAGCCGGGTGTGGTGGCACACACCTGTAATCCTAGCACTTGGGAGGCTGAGGCAGGAGGATTGTGAGTTCAAAGCCAGCCTCAGCAATGGCAAGGCACTTAGCAACTCAGTGAGACCCTGTCTCTAATAAAATACAAAAAAGGGCTGGGGATGTGGCCCAGTAGTCTAGTGCTCCTGAGTTCAATTCCCGGTATAAAAAAAAAAAAAAAAAAAAAAAATAGGAAAGACTTCTTATTTGTCTACCATGGGTCACTAATCTGTTGAGCTGATCCTTGATCAACAAGCAAGCACTTTCATCACAAACTCACCAGAACTGGAGTCAGAGAGGGCCAGACCCCTAAAGGAAAATGTGTGAAGGGGCAAGGCTGCCTATGGAGGGTCTTGCTATACCCCCCAAAACAAGAGTTTCCTTATACTATCTTAATTTTCAACCTAAATCAATTATTATGTGAGTTATCTAGGTTTATGTAAAAGTTTCAAACTTAACATTTCAATTCAAGTCACTCTACTACACCAAAAATTTTCCTACTTTTGAAAATTAGTAATTTTCATAATCATTTATATCCATTTTACATTTAAACTTTCAATTTGTTGGTTATTTAATGCTTTCTACCTTTGTTACAAGAATAATTACATGTATTTGTTTTTATCCGAGCAAGGCTGTATGCTATTATTAGTCTGAATATGTTGCCATAGTAGATAAATGTTAAAATAAATGTTAAAATGTTAGATACAAATCAAGTTTAAAAGATCTTTAGGCATATAGCTTAGTGGTAGAGCACATGTGTAGCAAATGTAAGACACTGTGTTAAATCCCCACCCCTGCAAGAAAAAAAAAAAAACTTTAAAATAACGCTTGGAATGAAAACATGGTATATGCAAATAAAGCGCGTTTATGAAAGTAATCTCCTATAAAAAGGTGATACTACTGACACATATTTAATCATATTTTATTTTAAAATGAAAAAATACAGAGAAAAAAAACAAGCAACCAGTTATATTAAGGTGAACTCATAAGAACCACCAACGTAAAATAGAACTTTGTGAGCCACCTAGGAGCCCCTCCATGTAGCCTATTATAACACATCCCACATTTCCCAATTTTATCTACTATTCTGACATAACAATCACTTACTTTCTTGTGTTTTATTATTATTTTATCAAGTAAGAGTGTGTCCCTGGACACTGGTTTAATCTTGCCTAATTTTTAAAAACTTGATGTCTTTTTAAGTCTCTTTTAATCTATAGATTTCTCCTTGATTCTTTTCTTTTCCTTATAATTTATGTCAAAAGCCCAGTAAATTTTAGCAGTAGAATGCCCAGAAGGTTCCCTTAACTGCAGTTAACATTTTTCCAGCCTATTCCTTCGTTCTCCCAATGACTGTATGAATTGCTAATAATCTTGAATAAATCCTTTTCTGTTCGGACTAGCCAGAGTGGGTCCAAAGTGCCTGCAGTTAAAAACCCTGATGATAAAATGTGAAAAACTTTTTTTAAAATTACAAGATTAGGGGCTGGGATTGTGGCTCAGGGGTAGAGCGCTCGCCTAGCATGTGCGTGGCCCGTGTTCAATCCTCAGCACCATGTAAAAACTCATTGTGTACAACTAAAAGCAAATAAATAAATATTTTTTAAAAACTTAAAAATAAATAAAAAATAAAATAAATTACAACATTACTTTTATATATATACTATTATATATGGTGGGTTAGAAGATGAGAAAGTTATCTCTAAAATGTTTATTGAAATGTTTATTAAAAATAAATCCATATCATACAGTATCACAGCTTAGTTCTTCAATGTCATGTGACCATCAAGACAGCAATCTTTCTAGAAGTGCTTCACTTAGAGATTCGTATGGAGTGCTCTGTCGATTGTACTCTTATAGGAGAATGTTTGCTGATACAGGTAAAAAATCTCCACACAGAGGAACAAGTATGAGAGAGTGTCACAAAATATAGCTTTGCATTATTCCTCACAAAAACCAAATTAGCTATAGAGCTTGAAAAGCAAACACAGGTGAGCCTATCATGAGCATAAATATTGTACATGATACCACCAAAAACTAAAAGTAATCATATATCTGTATGTTCATTTTGAAATTGTCATATAGGAGTCGGCAGAAGATGGCGGACAGGAAAGAGGTGCTCTCAGGGAATCAGTCACTAAAAGAGGCTTAGTGTGAAGTTTGAACGAGTTGCTAGCACTATTCCTTCAACTGCGAGGGAGCTGGGACATTCGTGCTTCTCAGGATGGTGAGCTGGTGAAATACAACAAACTCCAGGTCGCAGATCACCAACCCATGGGGGCCCAGCGCGAAAGTTCTACAGAGGAACCAGCGCTAACAGCGTAGCAAGCATGATAGAGGAAAGTCCCTACAACGGCTTTAAAACTGAACAATGCAGAAGGATAAAAAGAAAGCTAGACCCGGGTGGCGTCCATGCAGTGTTCTTTCATGGAATTTGCAGGGCAGGACTTGCACGCTGGGAGTGACACACAGGTCTGGGGAACTGCTATTGAACCCCAGGAAACCAATCGCAGCCATTTTTGAGGAGAGTCGTGGCTGACCGGGACAAAAAAGAAACAAGGAAAAAAGGAGAAGCAGCTGCTTGCTTCCAGGGATCCAGCCAGTGCTCTGAGAACAGCACACACCTGGGTGAGACGGGGCAGCCAGCAGGGGAGGGCGTGTCTGAGGCCAGCGCAGCAGTGGCCCAGAGATGCTACAATTGTGGGTGGGCGTGGGAAGTGGACACCTTCTGGATGGACCATTTCCCTGTGCAATTCACCTGCTGACATGTCCCCCCTCCCCCCCAGCCATTTTTCCATTGTGCCATTCTGCCGCTGGCCAGAGGTGCAGGCTTGATTCCACCCACAGGTTCTCTGTGACTGCCTGGATGTGATCCCGGACAACTGGCTTAAACTGCAAGGGAAAAAAAGAAGGGCTTCCCAGGGTGCTGCTTGACTGAAATTTGTTCCTGGGTTTGACTTTGTTTTTTGTTGTTGTTGTTGTTGTTGTTTGTGTAATTTTGTTTTGTTTTGTTTTTTGTTCCTCTTTTCTTTCATTCTTTTCTTCTCTCTTTTGTTTCTTTTCTTCTTCCCTCATCTTTCCTATTTACACTCTGCCATTGCATTCTCAACAGAGGCAAAAAAAAGTTATATGCAGAAATTGGGATTTCTAGAACTGGGGCAACTGAACTTTATACATCAAAGCAGTGTTATATATAGTTTATTCTCTTTATTTTTTTTTAACTCATTTTCTCTTCTCTTTTACACTAATTCCTACTTCTTTGTCATTTTTTTTTCTTTTTCTTATTTTTTTTTCTCTCAATGGTTGCATAAGTTTGGTTTATACACACATCCGTCTTTCCACTAAATTGTTCACTCCATTTTCTTTTCTCTCTCGTCTGCTGATATTAAACCACTTCCATAGAATTCTCTTTTCACACTTCCTAAGAAAGAACTCAATACCCTCACTTCCTTCCTCCTAAACATATCACCTCTGTGTCCAATACTTGAAATTATAAACCCCATCACAAACATACAGAGTATATTGGAGACAATATCTAAGTTAACTAAATCTGTACATTGTGACCAAACTGTGATTATCTGAATAGAAAGTGTCTGGTTTTAAAGTGTAAAGTATTTATGAGTGGATCTAATAGCATTGTACTACAGGAGCATCATAAAGCTTTAAGGTAAAAATGAAATAGTCGAGGTTCCACAGCGCTAGAAGAAAATTCACACAAGCAATATGAAGAAACAAGGGAAGAAAGTGGCTCAATCAAATCAACATACCTCCTCAGTAGATTCCATGGCAAGCACTGTTTGCCAGAGATGGAATTCAGAAATTACATATTCCAAATGTTTGTGGAACTTAAGAATGAACCCAAAATGACATGAGAGAGCAAATACAGGTGGCAAAAGATCATTTTGACAAAGAACTCCAAAAACAAATACAGGAAGCAAAAGATTACTTCAATAGGGAGATAGAGGTTCTAAAGAGAATCCAAACAGAAATTCTGGAAATGAAAGAAGCAAAACCAAACTAAATGTTGAATTGAAAGCATCACCAACAGATTAGACCACTTGGAAGAAAGGACCTTAGATAATGAAGACAAAATATATGTCCTGGAGAAAAATGTAGATTACAAAACAAAAATGCTAAGAAACCATGAGCAGAACATTCAAGAAATATGGGATAGCATAAAAGACCAAATAATAGAGTGTTAGGGTAGAGGAAGGTGCAGAGTTCCAAACCAAAGGAATGAGTAATTTATTCAATAAAATAATAGCAGAATATTTTCCAAACATGAAGAATGAATGGGAAAACTAAGTTCAAGAGGCTTACCAAACACCAAATGTACAAAATCACAACAAATCCACACCAAGGCATATTATAATGAAAATGCCTAATGTACTGAACAAGGAGAGAATATTAAAAGCCACGAGAGAAAGAAATCTGATTACATATAGAAGGAAACCAATTAGACTATGTGCAGATCTTTCAGCCCAGATTTAAAAGCCAGAAGATCCTATAACAACATATTTCAAGCTCTGAAAGAAAAGGGATGTCAACCAAGAATCTTACATCCAGCAAAATTAAGCTTTAGATTTGAGGATGAAATAAAAACCTTCCACGACAAACAAAAGTTAAAAGATTTCACAATTCAAAAGCCTGCACTTCAGCATATCCTGGGCAAAATATTCCATGAAGAAGAAAAGAAAAACAACAATGAAAATCAGAAAATAGAATTATTAAACACCAACCAGAGAAGAAACCAAATCAAGTTAAATACCATAATCAAATAAAATGGATGGGAATACAAATCATGTCTCAATAATTACCCTGAATGTTAATGGACTAAACTCACCATTCAAAAGACACAGGCTATCAGACTGGATTAAAAGAAATGATCCAACAATATGCTGTCTCCAAGAAACCTACCTCATAGAAAAAGACATCAACAGACTGAAGGTGAAAGGCTGGGAAAAAATCTTACCATTCATATGGGCTGCGGAAGCAAGCAGGCGTTTCCATTCTCATATCAAATAAGATAGACTTCAAACCAAAGATAATCCAAAGGGACAAAGATGGATATTTCTTATTGCTTAAGGGAACCATTCATCAACAAGATATAATAATTACAAACCTATATGCCCCAAATTACGGAGCACCTACATTTATCCAACAAATCCTTCTCAAGTTCAAGAGTAAAATAGACCACAACACAATTATTCTAGGGGACTCTAACGCACCTCTTTCACCAATAGATAGATCAGCCAAACAAAAGCTAAATAAAGAAAACTTAGACCTCATTACGACAATTAATAAGTTAGACCTAATGGACATATATAGACTATTTCATTCCTCAGCGAAAGAATACACTTTCTTCTCAGCAGCACATGGCTCCTTCTCTAAAATAGACCATATATTATGCCACAAAGCAACTCTCAGCAAATATAAAAAAGTAGAGATACTACCCTGCATTCTATCTGATCACAACAGAATGAAAGTGGATATCAATGTTAAAACAAGAAATAAAAAAACTACTACTACAATTGGAAACTAAACAATATGCTACTGAATGAACAAGGGGTCACAGAAGACATCAAGGAAGAGATTAAAAAATTCCTAGAGGTGAATGAGAACACAGATACATCGTATAGAAATCTCTGGGACACTATGAAGGCAGTAGTAAGAGGAAAATTCATTGCAATGAGCTCATTCCTTAAAAGAAAAAAAAGACCAACAAATAAACCACTGAACATCACACCTCAAAGCTCTACAAAAAGAAGAACAGATCAACACTAAGAGCAGTAGAAGACAGGAAATAATTAAAATCAGAGCCGAAATTAATGAAATTGAGACTAAAGAAACAATTCAAAGAATTGACAAAACCAGAAGTTGGTTTTTTGAAAAACTAAATAAAATTGACAGACCCTTAGTGATGCTAACGAAAAAGAGGAGAGAAAAAACTCAAATTACTAGCATCCATGATGAAAAAGGAAATATCACAACAAACACCTCAGAAATACAAAAGATAATTTAGAAATTACTTTGAAAACTTATATTCTAATAAAATAGAAAATATTGACGGCATCTACAGATTCCTAGAGTCATATGAACTGCCCAAACTAGATCTGGAGGCTATACACAATTTAAACAGATCAATTTCAAGTGAGGAAATAGAAGATGCCATCAAAAAGCTACCTACCAAAAAAAGCCCATGTCCAGATGGTTCACAGTAGGTTTCTACAAAACCTTCAGAGAAGAACTAACACCAATACTCTTCAATTTATTCCAGGAAATAGAAAAAAAGGGAGCTCTTCCAGACTCTTTCTATGAGGCAAATATTAAATTAATTTCAAAGCCAGACAAAGACACAGCAAAAAAAGAGAGAGAGAGAGAGAGAGAACTTCAGGCCAATATCTCTAATGAATATAGATGCAAAAATTCTCAACAAAATTCTGGCAAATTGAATACAAAAACATATTAAAAAGATAGTGCACCATGATCAAGTAGGGTTTATACCGGGATGCAAGGTTGGTTCAACATACAGAAATCAATAAACGTAATACATCACATCAATAGGCTTAAAGAGAAAAACCATATGCTCAACTCAATTGATGCAGAAAAAGCATTCAACAAAATACAACACCCCTTTTGCAAAAAACACTAGAAAAACGAGGGATAACAGGAACATATCTCAACATTATAAAAGCTATTTATGCAAAGCCCCAGGCTAATATCATCTTAAATGGAGAAAAATTGAAAGCATTCCCTCTAAAAACAGGAACAAGACAGGGATGCCCCCTTTCACCACTGTTATTTAACACAGTACTTAAACTGTGGCCAGAACAATTAGACAGATGAAAGAAATTAAAGGGATCCAGATAGGAAAAGAAGAACTCAAATTAGCACTATTTGCTGATGATATGATAATATACCTAGAAGACCTAAAAAACTCTACCAGAAAACTTTTACAACTAGTAAATGAATTCAGCAAAATCAATACCCATAAATCAAAGGCATTTTTGTATATCAGTGACAAATACTCTGAAAGGGAAATGTTGAAAACTACTCCATTTACAATTATATCAAAAATAAATAAAATACCTGGAAATCAAATTAACGAAAGAGGTGAAAGACCTCAATAAGGAAAACTATTGAACACAAAAGAAATAAATTATAGAAGACCTTAGAAGATGGGAAGACCTACCTTGTTCTTAGATAGGCAGAATTAATATTGTCAAAATGTCCATACTACCAAAAGCATTATATAGATTTAATGCAATTCCAATCAAAATCCCAATGACATTCCTCAATAAAATAGAAAAAGCAGTCATGAAATTCATCTGGAAAAAATAAGAGACCCAGAATAGCTAAAGCAATCCTTAGCAAGAAAAGTGAAGTAGGTGGCATCACCATACCAGACTTTAAATTATACTATAGAGCAATAGTAACAAAAACAACATGGTATTGGCACCAAAATAGAACAGTAGACCAATGGTACAGAATTGAGGACACAGAGACTAATACATATAATTTCAGCTATCTGATACTAGACAAAGGCGCCAAAAATGTACAGTGGAGAAAGGATAGCCTCTTCAATAAATGGTGCTGGGAAAACTGGAAATCCATATGCAACAAAATGAAATTGAACCCTCATCTCTCACTATGCACAAAATTCAATTCAAAGTGGATCAAGGACCTAGGAATTAGACCAGAGACAATATGCATAATAGAAGAAAAAGTAAGCTCCAATTTCCAACTTGTCAGATTAGGCCCCAAGTTCCTTAATAAGAATCCTGTAGTGCAATAATTAATATCAAGAATTAATGATGGGCTGGGATTGTGGCTCAGCGGTAGAGCGCTCGCCTGGCCCGTGGGCGACCCGGGGTTCGATCCTCAGCACCACGTACAAATAAAATGCATTATTGAATAAAACGCATTGTGTACAACTAAAGCAAATAAATAAAAATATTTAAAAAAAAGAATTAATGAATGGAATAGATTCAAATTAAAAGCTTCTTCTCAGCAAAAGAAACAATCAGTGAGGTGAATAGAGAGCCAACTAATTGGGAACAGATATTTAATACATGCACATCAGATAGAGCACTAATTTCTAGAATATATAAAGAACTCAAAAAAACTTTACACCAAAAAATCAAATAACCCAATGAATAAATGGGCTAAGGAATTGAGAAGACACCTCTCAGAAGAAGACACACGATTAATCAACAAATACATGAAAAAATGTTCAACATCGCTGGCAATTAGAGAAATGCAAATCAAAACTACTCTAAGATTTCATTTCACTCCAGTCAGAATGTCAGCTATCAAGAACACAAGCAACAATAAATGTTGGAGAGGATGTGGGGAAAAAGGCACATTCATACATTGCTAGTGTGTAAGCTGCCTGGTACCGAAAACCGGGAGGAAAACTCGGAGGCAGAGTAAAGCTTTTACTATTTTTACTTCTACTTTCTTAGAGCTTAGAGAGGGAAAGAAAGATAGAGCTTCTTCTTAGCTTAGAGTCTTAGAGAGAAAGAAAGATAGAGCTTAGCTTAGAGAAAGATTAGAGCTTCTTTCTTCTCTCTTCTTTCTTCCTTCTTCTTTCTTCTGTCTTCTGTCTTCCTTGGGAGCCTCGGCCTAACTCTGACCAGTCATTACTTCTTCTATCTGGTTTCTCTTCTGTAACCACTCTGCCTACGTTCTGGCCGCTCTGATTCTTCTGACCGACCGAGTGACTGCCCGACTGACCGAATGAATTCGTTCTCCTAACTCGGACCGCTTTCACCCGGTTATATACCTTCAGCTTTGCGGGTGCCTACAGGTGCATCACATATGGCTTCCAGCTAGCTACAACAGCCCTTCCCAATTAGGGCTCCTTCACTAGTGGGACTGCAAAATGGTGTGGCCAATATGGAAAGCAGTATGGAGATTCCTTGGAAAACTGGGAATGGAACCACCTTATGACTCAGCTATACCACTCCTGGGTCTATTCCTAAAAGACTTAAATCAGCATACTATAGGGACACAGCCACTTCAATGTTTATAGCATCACAATTTACAATAGCTAGGTTGTGGAACCAACTTAGGTGCCCCTCAGTAGATGAGTGGATAAAGAAAATGTGGTATACATACACAATGGAATTTTACTCAGCAATAAAAGAGAATAAAATAGTGGCATTCGCAGGTAAATGGATGTAGTTGGAGAATATAATGCTAAGTGAAGTTAGTCAATCTCAAAAATCCAAATGCCGAATGTTTTCTGTGATATAAGGAGGATGACACACAGTGGTGTTGAGTTGGGGTACATAGGAGGATTAGAGGAAAACAAGAAAAGTCAAAAGGGAGGGAAGGGAAGGGAGGTAACAAGGGAGTATGGAGGGGGGGGGGAAAGAAGGTGGTAGAATAAGATGGATATTATTATCCTAAATTCATGATTGAAGACTTGAATAGTACAAATATACTCTGTATACAAACAGTTATGTAAAAAGATGCTCTATATGTGTATTATGAATTGAAATACATGCTACTGTTATAAATACAACAACTTTGAATTTAAAAAATAAATTAATTTTAAAAAGAAAAAAGAAATTTTCATATAGTTCAAATGAGACAGAAGACAAAAGACTCAAAACATGGACAATACCATTAACAAACAGCAAAATTTGTAAGTGTGAAGTTACTTTAAGTGTAAGTACTATTAGGCTTAATGTCATAAAGAGTAATAAAGATGCAGAACTATTACTTGAAGAGAGCAGGAAATGACAAAGCAAAACACCTTCTACTCAAATACTTTTATTGACTACCCTTATTCTCTAGGTAGGTACAAAAGAAAAAAAACTGGAAAAGCCTAGATAATAATTTAATAAACTCAACACACATTTTGTGTGTTTTCCATTTAACCAGGCAAGGGTCCAAAAGTGTAATTAATGTTTTGGTCAATACATCTTTGGCATTACCCAGAGTGGTTGAAATCTCTTCAGGAACAGTGCCTAATAAAACAGTAAGAAAATACTGTCAAGATATGTAATAAAGAATAAGAATGTACAGGTTATAATATCATAATGATAGATACTAACAGACATAAATGCTCAAGAATCTATACATTTATATATATAAAGTAAATAAAGAGTGATCTATTATAAAGTACCTCACTTGAAAAATCACTATCTGTATTGCAGGCATTTACTTCGATGACTATATTTTACTACAAACCGGAATTCATTTATACTCCAATCAATGTCCTTGGAGCACTGAAAGAGAGCCACCTATAGCAGAAATGACATGCGTAGCAAGCACTATGCTGATTGCAGCAACCCCATGATTATTTCAGATGTTCTATCTAGCCATAGTTATCATTCCTTTGTGTATTTGTGTGTGTGTGTGTGTGTGTGTGTGTGTGTGTGTGTGTGCCTGCATGCATATGCATACTGGGGATTGAAGCCAGGGGTGCTTAATCACTGAGCCACATCCCCAGCCTTTTTTAATATTTTTTATTTAGAGACAAGGTTTCACTAAGTTACTTAGGGCCTCATTAAAATTGCCGAGGCTGCCTTAGAACTGGCAATCCTCCTGCCTCAATATCCCAAGCTGCTGGAATTACAGATGTACACCACCATGCCCAGCAACACTCATTTCTGAGGACCTTGGCAAAGATTCAGAATCTATTTTAGTATCAATACCATGCTGTTTTTGTTACTATAGCTTCGTAATATAGTTTAAGGTCTGGTATTGTGATGCCTCCTGCTTAATTCTTCTTGCTAAGGATTGCTTTGGCTATTCTGGGTCTCTTATTTTTCCAAATGAATTTTATGATTGCTTTTTCTATAAGGAATGATGTTAGGATTTTAATTGGAACCACATTGGATCTGTATAGCACTTTGGATATATTTTGATAATATTAACTTGGCCTATCCAAGAGCATGGGAGATCTTTCTATCTTCTAAGGGCTTCTTCAATTTCTTCCTTTAGTATTCTATAGTTTTTATTGTAGAGATCTTTTACCTCTTTTGTTAAATTGATTTTAAAGTATTTTATTTTATTTTTTTAGGCTAATGTGAATGGGGTAGTTTTCCTAATTTCTCTTTGAGAGATATATAGAAATGCATTTGATTTATGGGTATTGATTTTATATCCTGCTATTTTGCTGAATTTATTTATTAATTCTAGAAGTTTTCTGATGGAGTTTTTTGGATCCTGTAAGCATAGAATCATGTCATCAGCAAATAATGGTAGTTTGAGTTTTTCTATTTCTATTATATCCCTTTAATTTCTTTTTTCTGTCTAATTGCTCTGGTTAGAGTTTCAAGGACTATGTTGAATAGAAGTGGTAAAAGAGCACATCCCTGTCTTGTTCCATATTTTTGAGGGAATTCTTCCAATTTTCCTCCATTTAGAATGATGTTGGCCTTGGGTTTAGCATAGAAAGCTCTTACAATGTTGAGGTATGTTCCTATCATCCCTAGTTTTTCTAGTGTTCTGAACATGAAAGGGTGCTGTATTTTTTCAAATGCTTTCTCTGCATCAACTGATATATTCATATGATTCTTATCTTTAAGTCTACTGATGTGATGAATTACATTTATTGATTTCTGTATGTTGAGTCAAACTTGCATCCTTGGAATGAACCCCACTTGATCATGGTGCACTATTTTTTAATATGTCTTTGCATGTAATTTGCCAGAATTTTACTAAGAATTTTTGCATCTATGTTCATCAGGGATATTGGTCTGAAATTTTTTTTTCCTTGATGTGTCTCTGGTTTTGGTATCAGGATGACACTAGCTTCATAGAATGAGTTTGGAAGGGTTCTCTCCTTTTCTATTTCATGGAATAATTTGAAAAGTATTGGTATTAATTCTTCTTTTGTAGGTCTTATAGAACTCAGCTGTGAATTTGTCTGGTCTTGGGCTTTCCTTAGTTGGTAGTCATTTGATGGTGTCTTCTATTTCTTGCTTGAAATTGATCGGTTTAAATTGTGTATGACCTCCTGACTCAGTTTGGGTTGATCATATGCATTTAGAAATTTGTCAGTGTCTTTGAGGTTTTCTATTTCACTGGACTGTAAATTTCCAAAATAATTTCAATAATGTCTGTCTTGATATTTCCTTATTCATCACAAATTTTAGTAATTTGTAATTTAGTAATTTGTACCAATGGTACAGAATAGAAGACACAGAGACTAACCCACATAAATACATTTACCTCATACTAGATAAAGGCACCAAAAACATTCATTAGAGAAAAGATAGCCTCTTCAACAAATGGTGCTGGGAAAATTGGAAAGCCATATGCAGCAAAATGAAACTTAACCCCTATCTCTCACCATGCACAAAACTCAACTCAAAGTAGATCAAGGACCTAGGAATTAGACCACAGACCCTGCACCTAATAGAGGAAAAAGTACGCCCAAATCTTCACTGTGTCAGATTAGGCCCCTAGTTCCTTAACCAGACTCCTAAAGCACAAGAAATAAAATTAAGAATCAATAAATGGGATGAATTCAAACTAAAAAGCTTCTTCTCAGCAAAAGAAACAATCAATGAGGTTAAAAGAGAGTCTACATTTTGGGAGCAAATTTTTGACACACGCATATCAGGTAGAGCACTAATCTCCAGGATATATAAAGAATTCAAAAAACTTAACATACACAAAAAAAAAACCAAACAACCCAATCAATAAGTGGGCTAAGGAGCTGAACAGACACTTCTCAGAGGAAGATATACAATCAATGTTCAACATCACTAGTAGTTAGAGAAATGCAAATCAAAACCACTCTAAGATTTCATCTCATGCCAATCAGAATGGCAGTTATCAAGAATACAAACAATAATAAGTGTTGGTGAGGATGTGGGGGAAAAGGCATACTCATACATTGCTGGTGGGACTGCAAATTGGCACAACCAATCTGGAAAGCAGTATGAAGATTCCTTAGAAAACTTGGAATGGAACCACCATTTGACCCAGCTATCCCACTCCTTGGTCTATACCCAAAGGACTTAAAAAACATCATATTACAGTAAAGCAGCCACATCAATGTTTATAGCAGCACAATTCACAATAGCAAAACATGGAACCAAGCTAAGTGTCCTTCAACAGATGAATAGATAAAGAAAATGTGGTATATATACACAATGGAATATTACTCAGCATGAAAAGAGAATAAAATTATGGTATTTGCCAGTAAATGGATAGAGTTGGAGAAGCAACTGAGTCTTGCATGTGAACGTCTAGCTCTAGAGTAAGTAAGTGAAGTAAGCCAATCTCAAAAACTAAAGGCCAAATGTTCCCTCTGATAAGTGGATGCTGATCCATAATGTGGGAAGGCATGAAAAAAATGGAGGGACATTGATTGGGCAAAGGGGAGGGAGAAGAGGGGTGAGGGCATGGGGGCAGGAAAGATGGTGGAATGAGATGGACATCATTACCCTAGGTACATGTGTGACTGCACATATGGTATGATGCTATATTATGTATAGTCAGAGAAATGAAAAGTTGTGCTGCAATTGTGTACAATTAATCAAAATGCATTCTGCTCGCATATATACCTAATTATAGTAAATAAATTTTTAAAAACTGACAGAAAAGACAAACAATTGTATAACTCCAAGAAAAACTAGTATATTGGCGGACTCATGAGTGATTAACTAGGGCCAGAATCACAGGAGAAGATGAACTGCAAAGATAGTTCAAGAAGTTCTATAATTTGATTGTGGTAATTACTACATGACCACATACAATTTCCATATTTCATCACATAGCTTATTTAAAATTGGTGATATTTATTGTTTGTAAATTATACTCCAATATAAGGGGTTTTATTTCAATAAAATAATTATAATAAAATAAAAGATTAAGAATCTATCTTGATTCAGGGACCCAAGCAACTACTAGTAATTCAACTGCTGTAGATGATCCTTGAGATGAAGTCTATTTGCCTTCCCTGACCTGAGTAAACAGGCAGGAGGATAACCATATATTATGATAGGAGCTAAGCATCAAAAAATAACTGGTAATCAGCAGTAAGAATATGTATGATTAAAGTTTTCATGCAGAATGATGCTTCAGAATGAAAAAGTTATTAACTTTGATTTGAAAAGTCATGTTTCTTCAGGTGTTATGATAAGCAGTCAAATTATTTGTATCCCTTGTTTTCCAAATTATATTCAACCTAATCTTTTATACTACATAGGGTGCTTGTGGTTCATAAAAGTAATATTTCATAAAATGAGGTAATGTGATCATCTGTTACAATGTATTTTTTGGAGAAAGCACACATGCAAGAGACTAACCATATGCTTCAATGTTTAATATACAAAAATTATGCACCTTTCAAGATGCAAGCTCAATGTTTATTTACTATTGAGCTTCTAGCATGGGTAATACACCTTTCAGATACTATGTAGTGCTTCAAGAGATGAACTGAGGAATACTAACCTTAGGGGTCAAATCCTGGCCCCACGACTTGCTAACTGTATAGATTTGTGGTAAGTAACTTCTCTAAACCTGAGTTTCCCCATCTATAAAATGGGGTAGAAATACTAACTATATTATTGTCTAGTTTTATAGACTAATGATACATCCTAATGCAGCAATACTAATACCTTCACTGCCTAGTTATCACTCAACTAAATTACTTTTATTACTGTTGTCATTGTTGCTGTAATACAAAGTTCAATATGATTCACTTACTGTTCTCAAGTCTTGCTTTTAGAGTCTTGAAGTATAGGATGGGAGAGGAGGTGAAGGGTGGCGAGATGAGAAATAGATGAGATGAGAAATAGAATACACAAAACAATAATATTGCTATGTGATATGATATAATAATATTGACACATTGATGTAAAAACTGTCATATCAATTAAACTGTGTTTAAATTCAAAGTCAGGTGAAAGGACCAAGAAAGTCTTCATTTGGAAGATGAAACCTGAGAAAGCATACGGGATGCTGCATATGATTTCAACAGGCAAAGGGTCAACATGAACAAGCTAGAAAGGAAACAGAAGGCATGCTTGGAGAATACAGAGTCAGAGGTGACAGCAGTAAAAAGAAATGTGAAAATATTATTTAAAGGTAGGCTAGACATATTTTTAAAGGTTAATAATGCCATGATGAAAGTTTGAACTCGAATAAGATAAAGTTATAGATTTAGCTTGTCATCTGGAGATTGAAGTCTATTTATAGCAATAAATCATAATAGAGTTCTTCTGTGGCCCTAAAGTCAGAGGCCAATAAGTGTGCTTTATAAATTCTTCTTTGAATTGCAGTAAATATTATTGTAGTTAACATTTTAGAATTACAGAAAAAGTCTTGTAAAATCTAGTTGAACACAGAATTTGCACAATGTTTCTCTAACCTGTCTCTCTCTCAAATACTAACCAATGAAAACAGACCATGGATAAGGATTATACATCACAGATATTTTGAAGCATATTTATAATACCTGGATAATCGTCCACATTAAAAATAACATCTTTAAAATCAAAAGATAATCTTTAAATATTCATTTCATATAACAAGTAATTATGTAGCTCTAAATTTTATGTTCAACTAAATTATACTAGACTTGGTTTTATAAAGACTTGAAAAGGGACATATAAGTTTCTCTTCTATCACAGATATCTTCAAAAGGAATTCAGACATATATGCTAAAAAACAATAACAAAACACCAGGATAAATGGAAACAATAAAATTGAATGTGAAGGGAGTTAATATTTTTTAGAAGCCATCTATTTTACATCCTGTATCTCACAGAATTCATTCAGCAGCTCCATTTTTGCAGGTCAAAGAGCTTTTCAACAGGTTATCTTCCCCACGTGTGTGGCCAAGCCTGAACTCTGGAGCTAGAAGTTCAAATGCAAGTGCTGTCTCTTAGAGGCTTTGCGGTCTTAGGTGTTAAGCGTCTCAGTTGCATCATCTGTCAAACTGAATATAACATATTTAATATACACAGGTATCTTGAGGAGAAACTAAAAAGTCTATGATAAATAATAATTCCCTATGATAGCATTTTCCCTAAGTACTTAGTGAGAAATCCTAGACCTGGAAAATTGCTGTGACCAAAAATGAATCTGTAGACTTAGACTGATCTTGGTAACTCCTCTGTACCATATTTTATCCTTTGGAGATTAATAGTGTTCAGTAAAGACTCTGAGATATCCCTCAACAACAACAACAAAAAAAAGTCTCTTAAACTTTACTTCATCTATAACCTTCTAATTTATTTTTAAACAGAATACTGCTTTCCTCTTCTTTACACTTTCTTTTTAGGTTGAATTGCTGGTTGGTTAATTGGTTAGTTTTTATGTACCATTAAGCCCTTATATCTAAGGAATATCATTCCATAGGACATTATATAAGAATTTCCCTATAAAAATTAGCATTCACAGGAAGCACAAAAGATTCAAATTATAAACAAAAAGTTCAAAAAAGAAAAATGAGAAATGGAATGGTTTTGGAATCTTTACAAAGGAAATAAACTTGATGCAAAGATACAAATTCAGACAAACAGAAAAGAACACAATATGTACATAATGAATGAAATCCAAATGGAGAGTTTGTAAAGATAATAATGATGGAGATACCAGTTATAAGATGGCGTTACCATGTACTGAACACATAAATTCATCAGGCACAAAATTCTCACTTAGGATATGAAAAAACTGTGACCAAATTTGCAAAACTAAGTACAATATCCTATAGATATCTTTCTGACAAAATTTCTAGGGAGTGTAAGTGTTCAGTCATTCAAAAAGCATTCATAGAAAATTGTCTCCAAAGCAGTATATAGTTGTTACATGTGAGAGCAGAGTACTGGCATTATGAAAGCAAATTAGAAAGCAGTGAACTGGAGAAGAAAAATATAAGTAGAGAGACCAGTGAGTCAGTTACTGTTTGAGTCCGGGTCTAAAATGTTGAGAGCATGGAGACAATTGAAAACAAAGAAAAAGGATTAAATTGGAAGTGAGTTCTGGATGTCAGTGACCAAAGGAGCTGATAATCAAAACTAAGAATAGCTTAACTCTGTAAAGCAGGTCTTTAAACTATAAATTTTGATATATTATGATTTGTGAAGCTAGTTTAATGGATCACTACCAATATTTTATTACATTTTCTTGAAAAAGAAATGACAACATCACAGAGTGTGTAGGTGGTAATTATTGTTTCATGAAACTTTTAATTCAGAAATATGGATTATAGATTTGTACACTTGGTAATATGGTGTCCTAAACTAGTTTAAGATACTGTTGAACTAGAGAAAATAAAGCACTCAAGTCAAATAACAGGAGAATTTTAAGGAGAAGATATTATCAATTACCAAATACAAAAGAACCAAAAATGTTTTCTTAGAAAAATGCTTGGATTTTGCATAAAGTAGACCAATCAGGAAAAAAAAAAAAGACACTAGACCATGAAAAAATATGATATTTCTATTATTTCTTATTTATGGAATACTAACTTGGTAAACCAATACAGCTTAGTCAGATGCAAAGTTAACCAAGCATTTAAATTACTTTCATGTTTCTTTTTTTTTTTTTTTTTTTTTTTTTTTTGGTACCGGGGATTGAACTCAGGGGCACTAGACCACTGGGCCACATCCCCAGCCCTTTTTTGTATTTTATTAGAGACAGGGTCTCACTGAGTTGCTAAGTGCCTCGCCATTGCTGAGGCTGGCTTTGAACTTGCGATCCTCCTGCCTCAGCCTCCCAAGTGCTGGGATTACAGGCATGCGCCACCGCGCCCGGCTCACTTTCATGTTTCTGATAGACTTTTCTCCTTTTAACTAGATCAGTTTCATTTCATGATGTATCAGTGTTTTAAGACCTTCAATGTATGTTACTAAAAACAATCCTTAACTTTTGAAACATTTTTAAAAACCATAAAATAAATCATTAGCAGTATAAGCAGTAGAAACTATCCTTAAAAGGATGAAGGTCTGGGATACAATAGCATATGCCTATGATCCTAGGAATTTGAGAGGCTGAGGCAGGAGAATCTCAAGATCAAGGCCAACCTCTGCAACTTAGGTAGGTCCTTAGCACTTGGCAAGACCTGGGGTCTCAAAATAAAAAATTAAAAGGTCTGGGGATGTAACTCAGTGGTCAAGCATCCCTAAGATCAATCTTCAATACCAAAAAAAAGGGGGGAATAAAAAAAATTGAGGTATGATTCCATTTATACCAAAAGCCTTGGGCAAAGCAAAAGCTATGCTATTCTTATGAAAACTCTACCTTGATTTATGCTTGTTTTCCCTTTAATTAAAATACTACATCAAGTACAATTATTTTAAAATATTTTTGAAAATATTGCTCTATGTTAAGGTGAAATAGAAGACAACATAGCTGCTGTTGTCAGTTGTCTGTGTATTATTTGACATCTATACCTGTAATGGGTATATTTCAACAAATATTAAATTCAAAGAAAAGTATTGAGTTTCTAACATGCCAGGGTTTTGACCTTTGTTTCTTACACATAAAGAGCTAACAATCCTGTAAGAGTTATAATTATGTAATTAACCACATTTAAGGCAGAATGTGCTATGTGTCATGCTAGAGACAGAATCTAGAGTCAAAGGGGTTTCAAAGGATGAAGACCTCATTTTCATTAGGATAATTGCTGAAGGTTTCATTGCTGAGCGTTAGCAGCTTCTTGGAAAAAAACAATTCTAAGAAATCGAAATTAGAAGGATCTTCTTATGATCTAAGAAGAAAATCAAGATGAGGGATAAAGAATCACAGTTCAGCCAGTTAGAATGTATAATGGCTAAAGAAGGACAGGATCCCCTTTCAGGAATAAAGGACGTTTTCCTTCAGCTTCGGGGGATGTTGCCAGCTTATAGCCATTAGATATCACTCCCCCTCCAGAAATATTTTGTGCCTGGAGATGGCCACCTGGACCAATTTCACTCTTTCATCATGGGTCAGCTCACATTTAATGATTGAATGGTGGTTACATTCAAAGACCCTCACAGCAATGCAGGACAACTCTGAGGCCATCCCAGCTTCAGAATTCCCAATCAACTGTGACCTTTATTGAGACTACATCACAGCCCAGCATCTATCTCTGCAAAACTCTCCTTCATCTACTTTCCTTACTGCATACCACTATTTCATCTTAGTTCTTTTTCGGGAAGTCAGTCTATGAAAAAAAAAAAAAAAAAAAAAGAATTGGTAGGGATTTCTGATTTTTAAGATGGAGAAAGAATAGAAATTGTTCAATTTATCCTCTAAGGTACCTTCCAAACTTCACAAGCACAAGAAGAAATAGAAATGTCATTCAAAAAAAACTAGAAGATACCTTAATACCTGAATGCAATATAGGGGGAAGGAAATAGATACCAATACATTTAACAAAATGTGAATGATGAGAACTCAAAACCCAAAAAAGCAATTTAAAAAGGAGAATCCTAAGGAAATACAAACAGCAGAGTGTAGCAGCTAGCTTCAAAGAAATCATCTGCAATATTCTCAGAGAGCTAAGAAATTGTATCTTGAAATGAGTCAGAGACTGCTAGAGAAAAGTAAAACATCAGGGCTGGGCTGTAGCTCAGTGGTAGAGCACTTGCCTTGAACCTGGGAACTACTGGGTTCAATCCTCACCACCACATAAAAATAAATAAATAAAGATATTGTATCCATCTACAACTAATACACACACACACACACACACACACACACACACACACACACACATATATATATATAAAACAAGCTCTTATGAATTATAAAAAAGTTAATACCATTTCAAAAAAAAAAAGTAAAATTTTGAAAATTTCCCTGGAAATAGATTGAAAAGAAGAGATAAAGAATAGAGAGAGAAAAAAATGCAAGGCTTATTGAGGAAGGCCAATATTCAAGTAAAAGAGGAACCATGGGACATTGCTCAAGTCAATGACATGTAAATGACTTGTTGCTAGTTAACACCTTCTGGGAAAATATTTTAAAGGAAAAAAATTCAGAAAACACATGCTTTCTGCCTTTTTCCATCTCTTTCTTCCTGTCTAAAAGTAGAGGAGATGCTGGAAATAAAACATTCATCTTGCAAGCTAGAAGTGACCCACATAATATCAGAAGCCACATGAGAGGAAATGAGAAGTCTGAATGGAGCTTATGGCCTTAATGGAGCATGTACATAAACACTGAACCCCCTCTCTCTTCTTCCCACATAAGTAAAATCTAAATCCTTTGTATAAGGCACAATGTAGTCAACTCTTCTATAATTAGTGCAACCCTATTTCATTATTATAGCAGATTAATTAACTTAGCAAAGAATAATATTTAAAACATCACAAGAAAAATAAACTCTAAATATTAATTTAACCAAAAACTATAACGTAACCTAAAATATTACAGACTGGGAATATAGGGATATATCAATCAGGTTTCTTCAGAGAAACAGAACCAATAAGAAATACGCATGATTAATAGATAAATATGAAGGTAGATAAGTATGAGAGAGAGCATAAATAATTGGCTTATGTGGGTTTGAAGGCTAAGAATTGCAGTGATCTGCTTTCTGTAAGCTGGAGATCCAGGAAGGCCAGTGTGAGTCCCAAGGCATTAAAAGCAGGGAAGCCAAAAGAATAAGCCTCAGTCTGAGGAAAGGAGATGAGATCAAATAGTAAGGGAGAATAATAATGGGCAAATTTCTCCTTTTGCCTTTTGTTCTGTTGAGACTCTCAGTGAGTTGAAGTGAAGCTGTTCGTGGAAGGCAATCTACTTTGCTGAATCTACTGATTCAAATGCTAATCCCAACCAGAAACACCTTCACAGATACATGCAGAAATAGTATTTAATGTGCATACTCTATAACCCAATTTGACACATAAAATTAATCATCACAAGGGAGTTGCAATATACCATAATTCATTATCTATCACATTCAAGCTTGAATGAAAGTCTCAAATTAATGATTTTAGACAGAGCAGTGCAAGCACATAATTTAAAAATCTGGACATAACTATTAAAAGTACATAGAAGAGTTGAAATTAAATGCTAAAGAAAGGGCAAGGTTGGGGATTAAAAAAAAGACATGCAGCCAGAGAATGCATTTTTAGTGGTAATCTCTTTAGTACTATTAGACATTATTAAATGTTCTGCATGTATTTATTTTTAATTTAGAAAGTATTTCAAGATAGGAGTGGTTGCCAGTAGTCCTTAACTCTGCCCTTACCCTTAAGTCTTCAAACATTAAAAATTTGGTTGAGTACACTTTCATTTTCTTAAGTGGTCCATGAGCATTTTAAGTCAAAGCCCTTCAAGTGACTTCAAGTATAAAATAAGAAAAGTGCAAACCATTTTAAATCCCACAATATTCCTGTAGGATGGTTGGCAGGCAAACATCCACACACTCCTCCTTTTAACTCCCCATTCCCCAATGAAGAGCATCTCAATTTACTGACAAGTATAAAGGACTCGAGAAATTCCAAAATTAAATATTTAATGGTCTGACAAAATGTTGCAGGCAATTTACTTGGCCATATATCTTACCAATGAAAACCAAACACCATCTATTGTCACCATGATTTCCAAGGTAAAATGTAAGATATAAGATATGCTCACAATATAACAAGAGTATAATCTCAGATAACAGGTACTTTATAAAGTCAAACACAATCAGTTTTATTAAAAATACAAAAAAATGTATCTTTATTTTTCTCACTAGTGAAACCATCATCATGAACGGAATGGCATTTAGGAAAAACTGAATTAGAAAATATCAACTAAATGAAACACTCCCAAAAAGCAACTTTATACTACATCCACAAAAGGAATGAAGACACAGCTGGATTTTGTGTGCAGGGATTCTACAAAATTCAGCAATGTGTATTTAAAAACATGATACTCTACTTACTAGCTGTCAATCAAACTAATGGTTAATTTACAAAAGTTAGTAATTATGTTTTAAAATAATCTTCAACTGGTATCCTAAGAATGAGTCTCCACTGAAAAGTCTTCTGAAGTGAATTTAACATTATTCTGTTATTAAACCAAAAATCCAGAAAACTCTGTAGAAAACAGAACAAGACTTCTTTATCTTTTAAAATGTGAGTTATCATAGATAGTTTTAACTGTATGAACATCTAGTCAGCTTATTTTTAGATTAAATTGACCTTTTCTTCTGTACCTTAATTTATTGCTGAAGGTAAATCTCACCAAGGAATTAATCTGCTTAACTTCAATTTTTTTTCTATATAAAGACAAACTACATATCCTAGATTCATATTCAAAATGAAAAAGTCATTAAAATGATGTTTACATGTTCCGTACTTTAAAAAGACAGTTTAAAATGGATAAGGAAAGCTGTGAAAAAAAAGTGACTTTTCAAAATTTAAATATGAAATTTTATTTCCTTCCAGCACAATTGTTAGATAATCATTAAGGCCAATCTTTCTGACTTTTCAAGATAGATAGAGACAGAAGAGACACATAAATAGACAAACAGGGCAGAAGAGAACAGAAACTTACAGTATGTAAATAAATATGTATATTTTGTGCCAGTGTAAATTCTGGCTTTTGGAAGTTAAAAAATTGAGCTAATGCTTACATTTCACATTCACGTTTAAATCATTCTTATAAAAGTATTTTTATTAAAGACTTTGAGACTGACAAATTTACCTCCTCAATTTTAAATGTTCAAACTTCTTATGTAAAAGTGAAGCTGTTTGAAAATTTATGCAGTTACATAGGATTGTCCACACAGAATGGAATTAGTTTTCCATGTACTTTGTATTTCAGAAGTATTCATAATACTGAGAGTCAAACTTGTGAAGCTGAATTTTGCAGGTAAACTTTCTGCTGTCCCTCCATTCTGTTTGTTTTGTCAGAATGCGGAATGATAGATACAAATGCAAACAATTTCACATTTGACCACTTTATACTCAACATTTTTAAGATTAAAAAAAACAGACCGCCAAGTATACCAGGCCCTAGAGGGCTGTCATCTCAAAAATACATTTTTTTAAATAACCATAGCATTATATCATTTTGGAGTTTCATTTTATAGGAACTAGTTGCTGAGTAAAAGCTGGAATTCCACCAAGGAATTTCAAATACATGTAGAAAAATTCCATAAAATTTCTCATGCCACTCTCTACTTCAGAACATATCTCACCTGCAGTTGTCTGCCATTTTAGTCTTTATGCATTAGTGTTTTCCCTCTATCGAGTCCCAACGCACACCGACAATAACCAAAGTGGCATTTGTGAAATACCAGCCAAAAATATCTCCTCAGCTTAGAAGTTCACAGTGATCTCCTAGTTCTACTAGTTAAAATAAATCTAAAATCACTCATGTGCTCTTGCTCTGTCTGCTTTAAAATCTTCATTTCAAACTACATACCACCTCATTTCCACATTCCATCCATACTGGCTTTCCTGAATTTTCCAACCATACTTTCCTCCTTCTTACTCCAGGGTCTTACACAAGTTGTTATTCCTGTCTGGAGGGTTCTCCTATCTCTTCCTCCTTCTTCTACCTCACTTGTAGACATGAATGTGTCTGAGATCAAGCTGCAATACCTCAGGAATGCTTTTCCCCATCTCCAGCCTATGCATATTCTGTTACAAACTCCCAGATTTCCTTGCAATTCTCCGTCATGGATTTATCATTCTTGCCATTTCTTTTTCAACACCAACTACTCAACAAAATTGTGAAAACAAACGAGCAAGGATTGTGTCTACTTTAATCATTGTTGCCTATCCTAGTACCTTCCATGGGATACAGAAATGTTTAATAAATGTCAACAGAATCAATAAATAAATACAAAGAATTAGGATTTTACAAGTAACTAAGAATTTATATAATAAATGAAAGTGTTATAATTTGGATCTGCAATGTCCCTGAAAGGCTCATGTATTGAAGACTTGGTCCCCAGATGGTAGTGTTATTGGAAGATGGTGGAAATTTGAGGAGGTGGGACCCAGTTGGAGAAAGCAGGGCATTGGAGGTGTGCCCTTGAAGGGTATATTGGACCCTGGCCCTTTCCTCTCTCTTTTCTTCTAAACTGCCTTGAGCAATTTTGAGTTGCCACACCCTCTCCTCCATGTTGCTGTCCCTCACCACTAGCCCAGAAACACCAGAGCCAAATGATCATGGACTGAAACCTCAGAAGCCATGAGCCAAAATAAATCATTTCTCCTTTAACTTTGTTTGTCTCAAGTATTTATCACAGCAACAAAAATCTGTCACAGAAAGCAGTGAGAAGGAGTTAATCAGATCTGAATATGCACATGTGCAGCTTCAGTAGGGAAGGTGCCACAACAAAGAAAAAGGAGGAGGCAAACTAATGAGACTGCTTTGTAAACAGCCACAGAAGAGAATATTAGACTGAACTTAGCTGATTCAAAAGCTACATAGCACACTGGTATGGGAGAAGTGTTCTGGTATTTTGTTGTTGTTGTTGTTGCTATTTTTTATTTGTTTGTTTGTTTGTTTGGGAAGGGGAATATTGTGGCAGGAAATCATTTTGTGATAGATCATACCTTAGCTGGAAGCAATAGGAAATTAAACTCCAGCATCTTCCTCTCATTTCTGGACATGGCAGCAAATTTTGCCATAGGAAAATGACTTTGCATTATGTAGTAAGATCAAGGTATGCAAAGCCCATCAAAAGCCACTGCCCACTGCTTCAGGAGCTGGATTGGGGCAGGGTGCAATCCTTTGCCCAGGCTCACCATGCTTCACCCTAGTGAAGCACTGACATACCTGGACAAACACACCTGCCCACTAGCACAAGATGCCCTGTGAGCATATAGAGCAAGAGGACGGTTCAATGACTGAACCCATGGTGGAAGCTTCCAGAGCTACTTTTGCAGAACTGGAGAAGGGAAGGTTAAGAACTGTGTTAACAGCACTGGGTGTGACCTCCCCACCCCCGCCCCACCCTAGGGAGCAGAGGAGTCATTGCCTGTATCAGACTTCCAGTCACACAAAATGAGACCATCATATTTATACCACCAATAATTTTCCAGCATCTAAGCCTCACAAAGAGCTACTAAGCTGATTCAGATACAGGGGTAATAGATGTGGGAAGAAATAAAGGTGCAGTGCCCTATCCCAGCCTGAATCCGGTTGAGTCATTCATGGGCTCCATACCCAGAGACTTTTAAAGAGAATACTTTGGTGCTTGAACATGTACCACACCCCCCAATACCTCACCAAGTCCTAACTCAGAATTCCCCAAAGTCTCTCCATCATGAATATCTAACAAGGAGAAAATTTGGTCTTTTCAATTATACTTTTTGATTTTGCTTGTATAGTTTTCTGTGGAGATTAATTTTGATCCTTTTCATTAACTGTGACTATATACTTTAGTTGTAACTGTGTAAAAAATTTGTTTTTTAATAATTTGCTAATTAGATTGACTCTTCTTCTCTCTCTCATTTCTATACTCTTCTCTTTTGTACTTCTTTCTTTTCCTTTTTTTCTTCTTTTGTTCCTCTTGTCCATTTTTTATTTCTTATTTTTTTTATTATATTTTGATTTGTCTTTTTTTTAATATTTATTTTTTAGTTGTAGGTGGGCACAATATCTTTGTTTCATTTTTATGTGGTGCTGAGAATCGAACTCAGTGCCTTATGTGCAACCCCAACACCGATTTGTCTATTTTTTGATTTAGTTTTTCATCTTTCCTTTTTCTTTCCGAGTTCTATATTTTACATCTTTTTCTGGTTCTTTTGTTTTTGTTGGGTTTGAAGTTTGCTCTCACCATTTCTTTTTGCCTTATCTTTTCATGTTTGATATAGTTTAAAATTAATTTTACATGTTTTTGGCAGCACTAGGGATTGAACTCAGGGGTTGCTGTCAAGCTACATCCTTACACCTTTTTATTTTTATCTTTCACATTTGGAGTGGACTCTTGCTGAGAGGTCTAGTGGGTTAGTCAACTTTTCATCATTGTAAACAAAAAAACAGACAATAATAATTTGAAAGAGAAAAGATTTATTTTGGCTCACTGTGTCAGAGGTTCAATCTATGGTCCACCAGTTCCATGGCACAAATATCACAGCAGAAGAGCACTGTGGAAGAAAGTGTCTCAGGACATAGAAGGAAGAAGAAAGAGAGAGTGAGGAAGAAACAAGATTCATATATTGTCCCCAAGGCCACATACCCAGTGCTCTACTTCCTCCAACCATGCTCATATGCCTACAATTACCGTAGTCCATTCAAATGTTAATCCATCAAATGGATTAATCTGCTGATGATGTCAGAGATCTCATAACCCAATCTTTACATCTCTGAAAATTGCTCTCTTTGCTTAGCACATGTATGTTTGGAGGGGCATTACAGATCCAAAGCATAGTACACAGACTGGTCTGAGATTGTCATTTTCCTGTCTCAGCTTCCCCCAGTGGATGGGATTGCATGGTTGCACTAGTGTTCTTAGCTAATTTTGTATCCTTTATTGCTTTATTTATTCAGCATTTTCTGTATGCTATTACTCTCCACTTTTTCTCATCAGTTAGAGGAATTATAGAAAGCATTTTAAATTAGTCTTCATTATGGTTTATTGTCAAGCCATCACAGTTAGCAGTAATTATTCTCTCTTCTCAAATTGGAGCTGGCAACTGAACATATATAGCACTTTAAGCACATTAAGTAAGAAATTTATACTGAGACAAACTCCCAACATAAAAAATACCATGATAAAGCAGCCAGGCCTGGTGGCACATACCTGTAAATCCAGTGACCTGGTAAACTGAGGCAGGAGGATTACAAGTTCAAGGCCATTTTTGGTAACTTAGCAAGACCCTCAGGAATTTAGTAAGACCCTACCTCAAAATGAAAAGTACTGGGGATGTAGCTTAGTGGCAAAGCATTCCTGGGTTCAATACCCAGTGCTGAAAAGAGAGAGGAATCTAGAAGAAATTAATAAATCTTAAGACACATGTGACCTACAAAAGTTGAACCAAAAAGATACAGAAACTTAAACAGTCTAATAATATGCAGTAAGATTGAAACAGTAATAAAAAGCAATATTGAGTAACTAAACTGCCAACATCAACAAGCAAACAGATACTTTATTGAATGGATACTGAAGGAGTAAGAAGATATTATGGAAGTTTTATGTCAATGCATTAGAAAACTTAGGTGGATACATTTAGAGAATGAGTTAACAAATACTGGTATGCTGAAACAATGAAATCCTACATAGAGACATTATATAATAAATTATTGGGACATATATAGATAAATCTCAAAATATTACCTTAAGTAACAAAAGCCAGTCACCAAAGAAAATTCACAGTCTATTACAATTTATCTGAAGACAAACACAAACAAAAATAATCTATGGATATAAACAAAAAATGGTTTTAGTTTGAAAGAGGCTTGGAGGTGCTATCAACTAGAAAGAGAAATAAGGGAACTTTAAAGGACATTGTTATAGTTTAAGTGTGGCTCACAAAATTTGTGTGTTGGAAACTTGATCCATAACACAGTAGTATTGAGAGGTGAGACCTTTGTGAGATGATTGGATCATGAAGGCTCTTCCTTTTGAATGGATTAATCCAGTCATAGATTAATTGGTGCTCTCAAGGGATTGTGGCTTTGTTATAAAAGAAAGTACTCTCTGGCTTGCTTGCTCTGTCTCATTATGATGCAGCAAGAAGACCATCAACAGATATTTGAACCATGCTCATGGACTTCCTAGCTTCCAGAACCATGAGTAAAGCAAACCTTTATTGTCCACAAATTAGTCAGTCTTAGGTGTTTTGTTACGGCAACAGAAAATGGACAAAGACAGGAAGTCATTCCTAACTGGATACTAGATTAATTAAGCCTTAGAGAAAATGGCTTGAGTGACTATTTTCTAATCCTTCTAATAATGACACATAGCTAATACCATTCTAGGAGCATAGAAAGTAAATTAATTCATTATAAATATTGTGTGCATTTAGGCATTAAGGTTTAATTCTTTCCTAGATCCCCTGTTGAGAAATACTAAGATTGTGCTATACCACTGTAGCACTAGCCCCATGTGGTCATATGAATTTAAATTTAAATTCTTTAAAATTAAATAAAATTTAAAATTCAATTCCTCATTAGACTAGCAACATTTCAAATGCTCAAAAGTCATATGTGGTAATTGGCAACTATATTGGACAATACAGATATAAAACATTACCATCATCATAGAAAGCTCTTTTAGACAGTGTTTGTCTATAGATGACAGTTTCTTAGGCTATAGATGTCAAAGCTCAATGAACTTAACACTAAAAATCTGTGCATCTAACCCAGCATTGTGGTCCATGACTATAATCCAGCTACTCAGAACACTGAAACAGGAGGATCTCAAGTTTGAGGCCATCCTGGATAACTGAGCTAAACCCTTTCTCAAAAAAAAAAAAAAAAAAAAACGGGGCAAAACGTCCCTGGGTTCAATTACAAATATTGGGGGTGGGATATTGGGGGTGGGAGTGGGGGTTGCATCTAACTATATGTCAATTTTACCAGTTTTTAAAAAGTTAGAAACTAGTACAAATAGAAATTTTTTATGAGTAAGATTTTAAAGTCTGATGATAATACAGTCTCAAAAAACATGAAAAACAAAGAAAATCATTTTACTGTCAGTTTTCATAACAAAAAACTACTAAACTATAGCATTTCATAAGGTTACTAATCTTGAATAATCATTTCTTATCAAAATGGCAATTTGGAAATGTATATCTGGGATTGAATTCATTTGGAAATATAATTAATTCCCCAAGGTTGGTCATGTTTGTTTCACCAATTTTGTCTTAAAAGGATTACAGGACCAAGGATATTGTGGTAAAATTCACAATATCCAGGTAATACAGTCAGGCTCAGTGCATATAAATGGATGAAGAAAATGTGGAATATATACACAAAGGAGTTTTATGCAGCCATAAGAAGAATGAAAATTGTGTTAGCTGCAGGTAAATGAATGGAACTGGAGAAGAGGATGATGACTGAAATAAAAGTCAGAAAGTCAAGAGTTGTATGTTTTCTCTCAGATGTGGAAGATAGAGAGTAAAAAGGGGGAACAGGGATTTTCTTGACCTCTGAAATGAGCCAAAAATAAACTTTTCCTCCTCTATATTGTTCTTGTCAGGTCCTTTGGTCACAGTGACAAAAAATTGACTAAAACAAAAACTGGTACCAAGAGTTGGGTTGTTGCTATGACTAACCTGACCTTTTGTTTCAGAAGCCTTTGGAGCTGATTTGCTGGGGAAGGAATTTTTAAATATTTAGAGATGAAAGCTGAAATGCTTTAGAATGTTTTAAGCAGAGCTTAGTGGATGATTCTTGTGGGACCTGTAAAGACCAGAAGGCTGATAGGATTGGGGACAATAAAGACTCATCATGAGGTTTCAGAGGAGGAGGAGTGTATTAAAAATTGGATTATAGGCCATTATGTTATATGCTGGATAAGTTGTCTATATTTTGCCCATATCCTGAGACTTCTGTGAGGCTCAATATAAAGATGATGGATTAATTAATTTTTTTTTTTTTTTTTTTTTTTTTTTTTTTGTGTGTGTGTGTGTGTGTGTGTGGTACCAGGGATTGAACTCAGGGGCACTCGACCACTGGGTCACATCCCCAGACCTTTTTTGTATTTTATTTAGAGACAGGGTCTCACTGAGTTGCTAAGTGCCTTGCCATTGCTGAGGCTGGCTTTGAACTCGGGATCCACCTGCCTCAGCCTCCCAAAGTGCTGGGATTACAGGTGTGCGCCACCGCGCCGGCTGGATTAATTAATTTTACAGAGGAAATTTCAAGGGAGTAGAGCATTCAGGTAGTGGCTTAGATACTGGTGGCAGCTTTTAGACAAGCTTACTATGATAATCAGGAACAGAAAGATTTGAAAAAAAACTTTCAGTTTGATCAGAAAAGTGCAAGTAAAACTGGGGCTAAGGAAATTGCAGTTGTTAAAGATATTATAACCACTAAAGAAATGCTAATTACTTTACCCATACACAATAGGAAAGATGGCTTGAAGGCATCTCAGGAATTGACAAGACCACACCCATCTCAGGCTCAAGGTTGCAAAAGAAAAAAATAGTTTTATAAAGAGACCATGGGGAGCCTAGAAAGTTGTTTTGCCAAGCTCAGCCAACCAGGCACTCAGGGGCTGCTGTAGCCAGGGTCCCATGAGGCTTAGCTACTGCTCAAGAAGGTGGTGGAACTTCGCATCAAACACATGATGCTGGTTTTTCAGGAGTACAGGATGCTAGAGTTAAGGATTCTTGGAGGTTTCCACCAGGATTTTAAAGGAAGTCCTGGAGGTCAGGAAAGTGTAGCAGGGGTGGAGTCTCTGTGGCCACCCCCTGAGAGGGCACTGCACAATGTGAGAAGGAAGCTGAAACTGCAGTAGAGACCCAGTACCAAGGGACGTCTGCTGAGGAAAACTGAAGGAGTACCAGAAACAAGCTGACAGACTATGTGGGCTGCAGCCAGCAAGGCCTTAGGGGAGGAGCTACACAAGCCCTTTGAAGGGAAGATCACAAAGCCATGCATATATCCCAGATACTGGACTTGGAACTACAAGACTTCTTCACCCAGGTGGATTTCAGTCTTGCTTTGGTCCCACCCCATTTTTTTGTTCCCTGATTTCTCCCCTGTAGGATGGAAGTGTTTACTCTGTGCCATTATATATAGGATATATGTAACTTGCTTTTGATGTTTTATAGGGGCTCATGCTGAGAGTTTGCCTTGAGTCTCGGAGCAGAGTTTGAATTTGGACTTTTGGGAATTGTTAAGACTGTGGGGAGGTACCATTGCAAATGGACTAAAGTAGTTTTACATTGTGAACTGTGTATGAGCTTTTGGGGACTAGCATTGTAATGCTATGGTTTAGATATGAGGTGTCCACCAAAAGTTCATATATGAGATAATTCAAGAAAGTTCAGAGGTGAAATGATTGGGGTATGATAGCCTTAATCCAACCAGTGCATTCATAATCCAATCAGTGCATTAATCCACTGATAGGAATTAACTGAGTGGTAACTGTAGGTAGGTAAAGTATGACTGGAAGAAATAGGTGGGGTTTATAATTTGCCCCTGGTGATCAGAGCTCTCTCTGCTTCCTGTTGCCATGTCCTAAGCTGTTTTCCTCTTCCATGCCCTTCCACCATGATGTTCTGCCTCACTTTGGGCCAAGACCTATGGATTCAGCCATCTATGGACTGAGATCCCTGAAATCATGAGCCAAAATTAGCTTTTCCTCCTATTAAAAAATAAATAAATAAAAATTTTCTTCTTCTAAAATGCTAAAAATATTTTTAAAAGACAAAGCATATTACATTTTATTTTATAATGATATTGAATGAATCTTCTCCCTCAAAAGAAATGAAACATTATTTTATACAATTACCTTAAGGCAGTTTTAGGAGTCAGTTCTAACATTAAAAATTAAATTCTTATATTGAGAAGTTATTTAAAAATAAAATTGTCCCACCTTTTCCAAAAGTTTATCTTTTAAATGAAAGTCTTTAAATGCAGAAATAAAAAAGTGAGAAACCAATTAATGTGGTTTCTCCTCTTTATATAGTCTTTTGCTCATATTGCAGAATTGAATAGGTACTTACAGAGTTTTGATTATTCCAATATAAAGTAATCAATACCACTTTTCCTAGTTGCCTTTACCAAATTATGATAAGTAATACTATATACAAAAGAAATTTGAATTACTAATCTTTTGCTTAAGTGTCAAAAGATTTCCACAGACTGAAAGTGTATTTTTCCTCATTCACTTACTGTATTGACCTATATTCAAAACAAATGGCAAGAGGAAATAAAGGTGGAAAAAACCCTAGGGACATAGGCAGTTTGAAAATAAAACCCCTGCATGATCTTTAGATATGCAAGTAACTTTCAAGCTGCTAGCAAAAGGAGAATAATAAAACATTCCTTGTGTAACTATACTATTTAGCTGTCAGACACTTATATGCCTAATTCCCCTGAATAAAGCAGGCAGAGCACTTGAAAGGAGTGGTTGATGGGCACCTGCTAGGAAACTCCAGAGGAGATCCAATTTGGATCAACAAAATTTAAGGTGAGATCAGAATATTATTATGTGATTAAGATTAGTTTTGTATGTAAAAATAACAGTCATCACATAATTCATACATACTAGAAAAATATTGTCTGTCATGATTAACACAGATGTAGCTGCTAATGTCATTTTAAACTAAACTGATTTATAATAAATAAAAAAGCAACCATGCTTTACTTTTATATATATATTTTAACCTATACATGTAGAATTTTGTCACATAATAACAGGTTACTATTTAAATTGAAAGAAGAAAGTTAAGCTAAAATCTAAAAAACTAATGCAGGACTTTGTCCAGTGCTTTATTTTTGTGCTTTTATTTAAGTGTGTTTCTTTTCAGAGGTATTTTGCAACAGTTTTTCTATCAAAGGCAAGATGCACTTTCAAAAGAGGGCAATATTAGGAAGCACATTTCCACATCAAGGTTACAGCTAAATATGGTCCACCCTAGAAGCAAAATCAGGTCTACAGTCTCTCACCTGGACCAACTCTGACTTCACTCTCTTAATCCTTCCAAACTCATACTTTATACATCATGTTTAAAACTGGCCAATACATACCAACCAAAAAAATTATTAAAACTCTGTTCACATTGATGCCAAATTCATTGAGCTTCACTCTAAATGACTTTTGGGGTTTGTTGTATTCAAAATGTTAGGGAAGATGAGAACCATGTCATCATGGCATGATATTAGCAGACAATTAACTCACAGAAAGGAATCAAAAAGCACTACATGATCCTAATGCATGTATAATTGAAAGAAAAATATAAATAAAGTTATTTCTCTCTTGGTCATCAATTACTATTAATATGTATCCTATGAAAGAGATGACATTACTCCAAAAGCAAAGCATCAATACAAGTGAAGCCAGAATTAGATAGGCAGTCGGCATAGATAGGTAAATGAGTCAGGTCAGATCAAGGAGGCCAATTTGAGTGAGTCCAAGAAGCTGGAGACTGCCCCTGAGGGACTGAAATGCCTTCAAAGCCCTTCCTCCTCCCTATCAAGATAACCTGCCCCTGCTCCAACCTGTAGCTAAAGTAACTTGTCCCAGGAATTGTCCTTCCTTACAGGAAGTTATAAAATTGTTAATTAATGTGTCCTGGGCTGTTACATCCTGCCCTTCCCCCTTCCCACCTTTTGGCTATCCCACTAAGCATTCCTGGGCCTAGTCACAGACACTGGAAGGAGAAAGATTAGGGGAAGAGGGCAGGAGAACAAAGGAAGCCTAAGATATATAAATGCAGAATACCTCACTTCTTGGGATACCAGAATACCAGCTATGGCCCCCTTCTCCCTCCTGGGGAATTCTATGTTACCCCTTTTTAAATAAACCCTGCTTTATATGCTTTCCCCAGCGTGCTTCTCTAATGTTATACTTCAACATGTGAGGACGCAGAACTTGTTGATAACCAGCTATACCACAAGCATCCCCAGAGTTAATCAATCCTTACCAGGTATGCCTGCAAACAAAGGATTGTTATAGAAAGGGTGAGTTATTCAAAATCTATGTTAATATGGGATTTCTAAAGAAAATTTTTATTTTAAAATAGCTTATACTCCCTATTATCATATCAAGGTAGCTTAATAAAATTACCACTGCATATAAATACATAAATCTGTTCATTTCTATAATTATTCTTAAGTATTATATGTCTTATTTGATTATTTACTTTCCAAGTATATAATGATGTGGATATGCCCATGTATAGCCACAATTCACCCAGTAATCACCTCTAATATTATTGCTATTCAAAGAGGAGGATTAAATCACAAATGCCATCTTGCCTATGCTTCTAAATGAAATGAAATAATGTAATGTGTATTTTTCCCTCTTTCTAGATGAGGAAGTTATTTCAAAGAAAATAGTACAGGCAATAAACATAGTCCATGTAGTGCAACAGAGAATGTCAATTACTTGATCTTATTAGAATTGATTTTCTTGAGCTGGGGTGGTGGCTCAGCAGTAGAGCACTTGCCTAGCATGTGTGAGGTCCTGGGTTCAATCCTCAGCACATTAAATAATAAAATAAAGGCACTGTGTTCATCTACAACTAAAAAAAAAATTTTTAAGAATTGATTTCCTTATAATGATTTGGAGGGTTTTATATATTTTTAACCAATAAGTGGAAATTTTCCTAACCAAAAAGCAAAACATTGTTTTAGAATAAATTGTTTTTAGCTAAATAACATCTGATTTCAATCACTACCCACCCCAAAACTGCAAAGGTGGTAGGATGTGTGTGTCTCTTCTACATATCTTCTTTATTTATCTTCATTTTATTTTTATGTGGTGCTGAGGATCAAACCCAGTGCCTCACACATGCTAGGTGAGTGCTCTACCACTGAGCCACAACCTTGGCCCTATCTTCTCCATTTAAAGTGCCCATATTCAGTACTTCTCAGTTAAGATACTGAAACAACCCAAACTTCTTCATAAAACCTCTTTCCTTTGTACACATTTCACCACTGAGGATTAGTTAAAGTTCTAGAATTCCTTGTATTAAACATATCAGTGCTGTCTTCAAACTTCTGTTCCTTAGTACCTTTAGAATAAAACTGTGAATTTCAGACCAAGACATGGAAATGAAGCAAGAATTAAAGACTGGCAGTCAGTGTAAATAGGTAATCAGGTCAGATCAAGAAAATGGAAGCCCATTTGAGTCCAGAAAGTTGGAGACCACCTCTGGGAAATTGGAATGTTAATGCCTCCAGAGCCCTTTGATTACCAAGATTACCTGCCTATACTGTCCCTCCCAGAAGGTTGTTAATGAAGCACCCCTTGAGCAGAAGGGGAGCTGCAAATTGATGCCTCCTGGGCTGCTGCTCCCTTCCTGCCCTTCCAGCCCACCTGCTTCTCACCTTTTGGCCATCCCACCACTGGCATTTCCTAGGCCTAGTCAGGAAGTAAAGAGATAAGGGGGAAGAGGGAAGGAGAACAAAGTCTAAAGTGTATATAATAAAAGAGGCAAGGCGTTCTCAGTTCTTGAGATACCAGGACACCAGCCATGAGCCCTTTTCCCTCCCAGGAGAAGTCTGTGTTACTATTTTTTAAATAAAACCTCCTTTCTACGCTTGCATCAGTTTTTCTCTCGTGTTCAATCTTTAACATTTGAGAAAGCAGTCAGAGCTAGTCACTGATAACTGGTGGTATCAGAAATAAATGCAGCCTTGATTTCTAGCCCTATTCTCCTAAATTTTTGAGCTCCAATTGGCCAGCTATATCATTTCCCAAACACATTCTTCCCTACTTCATTTTTAAATTTTAAGTAATTGTGCATATTAATGGGGTTCAGTGTGGTATTTAAGTGTATGCACACAGCATGCACTGATCAAATCCAGCCTCCCTATCTGCCCCTGCCCCTTTCCCAGCCTCTAATAATCACTATTCTACATTCAGGTTGACTTTCCTCACCTATTTCTTTCACAGAATTTTTGTGCAAGTGGTTTTATTTATAAAATATGCCTGGTTGTTTTTCTCTGTAACATTATACACCTCAGCTGATTGTAAGTCTTTGGAGAACCTACCCATTCTTCATGAATAACTTCAAGTGCTCCTTTTCTCTAAGAAGATGTTATGCTTGAACATAAGGTGTCATCCCTGTGTTAATGCAGGAATGTTCAGAAGTGAAATGATTGGATTTTGAGAGCTATAATGTAATCAGTCCATTCTAGTTTGAATGGGCTGATTAGTAACTATAGGCAGGTGGGCATGGCTGGAGAGGTGGGTCACTGGAGTGTTCCCTAAAAGGGTTCATCTTCCCGGTGGCCCCCTCCCACCTCTCTGTTTCCCAGCCACCATAAACAAAGCAGTGTTTCTCCATCATGCCCTTCCACCATGATATCCTGCCTCACCTTAGGCTCACCTTAGACATAATCATGGACTATACCTCTGAAGCCATGAGTCAAGATAAACTTTTCCTACTCTAAGTTGTTCTTATTAGTATTTTGATCAAAGCAATGAAAATTGACTAACAGAAGGATAAATAAATTTGGATTAGTTTTTTCTTCCATATTATCAAACAATTACATTTATTTGTATGTGTGATTCTAATGCAAGTTTAATTTAAATATTGCATTTAATTATGCATAAAAATACATATCATACACAATTGAGCCTATATATCAAACACAACTAATAACTAAAATATAAGCTATTTTTGTTCCTTACCATTGATATCCCATCTCAAAATATTTTCTTAATAATTTCAAATCATATAAGAGAGTGATATAGTGAAATCCCCATATAACCACTATCCATATTTAATATTTTTAATTTCAAAATCAATAATTTTGAAATTCAAGTTTTTGCTGTTTTCTTTACCTGTTCCATTTTCTTCCTTTTTAAAGTGCATTTTTGGGGGATGATACTGTCTATGGATGGAACTATGGTATATCTCAAGTTTTCTGCTCATTCTTGCATCATGAAGACTTCTATAGTTGCAAATAATCTGAATCTCAATTCAGAAAATAGGATGTCAACTCCAAAGTATTAATCAATTATACCTAATGTCTCCACTTCCCTGACTCTGTTCTGTTTCAGAGTTAGAAATACAGAGAGAGTGGAGTTCTCTCCTAATTTTCCAATCCGTTTTCCTCACCTGGGCAATGACTGTTGTAGTCCCCCTCTGGCTGGTAAGTGGAGGAGGTATCTGACACCATATTGACCTGTCTTTGCATTCTCTGAGACTAGCAGGCATTAACCTCTTTGTGCCATGAGGGCTTTCACAGGACTGTGTAAGTTGTCTTTCAGGTCCCTTCTCTCTAGCATAACCTGCAACCAGGCAGATGTGTCTGTATTCCAAGTTGTCATTGCAAACCTTCCTCAGCCTCAAAGCAGTCACCAACAGCTTCCTCCTGAAGAAGTGATCCCTCTACCTTCTAGATAAGACCCAAGAGGGCTGCATATCTGCTCTATGGCATGACCCACATCAGATCCCTAGAAAGCATTCACACCTACCTTAGCTGGGCTAACTTTCAAGTAGTGACTGATCCCAACATAAGAGCACTCTCTAGGATCATCTCCCAAAGGAATTTGCCATTCCAGATCTCAACTTCCAAGTTTCCAGACAGAAATCAAATTCCAGTATTCAAATTTCCAATACTGGCATCTTAAACTCTCCATACGGCCCTGGGGAAAGGCACTCTTTTTAAAGTAAAGGTGTTTACTCATCCTACCTTCCAGGTGTGGGAAATCAGAGCAAGGTACCAGCTATCTCTTTAAAAATTTCTCTTTACCAAATTCTTCCTCCTCTGCATACTCACAGGTGACTGAATGAAATACTTCAAAAGTCATGAGATGTTTCAATACAGTAGCTGCCTCTTTTCACAGTGAATATATTTCCAGACCCCCCAGTGGTTGTCTGGAACATGAATAATACCAAACTCTGGATATACATACTGGTGTTTTCCTTATATATAAATAGATATGATAAAGTTTCATTTATAAATTAGGCACAGTAAGAGTTTACAAACAATAGCTACTAATAAAATAAAACAATAAAAGTTATATAAATGTGCTCTCAATATTTTATGGTATTTTTACCATCTCACTTCAAGGAAGCACTTTACAGTTTCTCTTTGGCACGTTCGAATTGCCAATATCATTGCTTTTGTGCTCTGGAGCCATTATAAGCAAAATGAGCATTTCTTGAATATGAGTACTGTGATACCATTGCAAGCACTCTGAGATTGCAGGACTAACAAGTGACTAACCAGGACTACCAACTGACAAGTCGATACCCTAAACAAAGGATGATTCATATCTCAAATGCGAAAGAGCAGAATGGCAGGAGATTTCATTATACTATTTAGAATGGTCTGCAATTTAAAATCTATGTATTGTTTATTTCTGGAATTTTCCACTTAAAACTTCAGACTGCAGTTGAATATAAGTAACAAACTATGGATGAGGGAGGGTTACTGTATTGCTTATTGTTTCATCTCATTTCTTGACTTCCTACACATTGAACTAGATAACTAATTAAAATTTTAACTTTAATTTCCTTTCATTTGAAATCTTCTTTCTGTCTTTCCATCTGTCTCTCCCTGCCCCTTTTTCACCACACACAAACACACAATACATTGACATCAATAGAAATTATTAGAGAATGTTGAATTCTGGTACAACTTAGGGATTTACAGAAAAGACTTTGAAATAACTAAATAAATAAAAGCGAAAAAAGAAAAAGAAAAGAAAGAAGTTTCTTTAAAGATAATATAATTCCATGACAAACTAAAATGGATTCAAGATATATTGTAAAATTATTAATGTCCCTGGATAATTGGTTATGCCTATTTAAGAACATTTAATAAATAACATTTCCACTGGCTGAGCACCATCACACCATTAGCTTTTATAGTGAACATAAAGAAGACTAAATGACATATTCTGTCTGTTGAATAAATATTGACTTGTTGTTTAGGCATCAGACTAGATTTATTGACATGGCAATTTTGTTGTGTCCAGAGAATGGACCCCCAAAACCCACCAAGGAATCCGGAGTGCATGCAAGAACAAAGAGCCTTTATTCGGGCTTAAGCTCGGACTCTCAGACCTCACCAACACAGTGGATCAGTACTGAGAGCCTAGAAATGAGGAAAGACTGAGTTTTTGTAGGGGTAGAAGCAAGGAGGGGGAAGGGGCTCGCCTGATTGGCCAGGGGAGCCCATGCGTGTCTAAGGAGGTTTTCATTGGTGGGTGCCATCTCCAGAGCTATGGAATGTGCTGACTGTTCACTGCAGGGCCCTGGCCCTGCCATTGCCCTACTTTATTGTGCCCGGGCTAGCTTATCATATCTGGGCTTATTCCTTCCTTGTGACAAGAGACTTGCAACACTTTGGGGCGGCTGATAACAAAATGGGGTCACAGCGGTTTGACTTCTACTGTCTTTAAGCCAAGCATTTTATAGAAGCAAAAAGAAGCAGTTAAACTGAAAAGAGGCTTGGGGATGAAAAAGGAGGGTCCCACAAATTCCATATTTTGTGAAAAGGAGTCAAATTTTATTAGACCCTCAAACTAGAAGGCAGTGTCAATATTGGTGTTGGTCATAAGAATTTATCATGCAATTCATTCAAACAGCAATTTGAGGTTTCCATAAAACTGTTAACTCTGTTTCTCTTTTCATACACACAGGACAGACAGAGCCATTCATTCTTTTTCAAACCAGGAGGCAACAAAGGACCCCAAGTCTAAACACATTCTTTTATCCAGTAATTGCCTCTGAGACTAGCCAGACCTATCAGAAGGAAGAGATGAGAATGGGACAGCATATACCAGCAGTGCAAGTGAGGACATGGGACCCTCACTATCTCCCACTTTGTATAAAGCAAAAGGAAAAAAAAAAAAAAATCTAAGGAGACCCTGAAATAGAACCTCAAATAATAACCAATAACTGCATTGCCAAGAGAAAATAAGGGTCCACGCTTGATTATACATGAAAAAAATGGAGCAATGTTGAACTTTAGTTTATCTGCTCATTTGTTTGAAATTACATATGCAAAGATTTCACATGGTCCTCAGGACATTTTAAATATTTAATAAATGACTATTCTACCATTTACATGCTTACAATAAGTTTGTAGCAAAGGAATATTTGAAAAGCAAAAACTCTTGATAAAAGGCAAGTATGTTCAGAGAAGAAAGGACTGTTCCTTATTAAAACAGTTTTTATTGTCCTTTATTGTTGAAAGGAAAAGTAAAGTTGGAGACAGGAAGAACAGAGTACAATACATATCTATTATCAGATAAGACTAAGCTAGAAATAATAAGGCAATTTTTACTATTTAGCAATTATGGGCTTTCAACAAAGCCAGATACAAGATATTAAGAAATACATATAATTGGTTTGATATGCTCCAGATCTGCACATTATTCATCCCAGAAATTAAAAAGAAAAACAAGTATTATCCATTCAGCAATTCTGTCATGGCTTTAACCTTAGAAATGTAAAGTCTTACATACATCCTGAAAAGAGTAGTTTGATCTTCCTAAGTTACCAAGGAAAATACTTTAATGTTAACCTAACAACATAATGACTTACCTACAACACTGCCTGGTATAGAGTAAGTGCTCTGTAAATATTTGTTAATTTAATGAATGAACCAGGGGAATAATATAATTGCATTTGCCAATGATCAATAAGGGTATTATCTTTTAAATGAAATAATTGCATTTAAACATAAAAGCTTCAAAACTAGTCAAGTAAAGCATCCTAACATTGTGTCAAGAAGATGCTCTTTAACTTTAAATAATCGGATAGTATTGAGCTCTGATTTACTTGTGATATAAAGAGAAGAATCAAAATACCTTTACAGAAAATCAGTAAAATAGAGGAAGGAGAATAGGGGGAGGGAGGAGAGAAGGGAAAGGCAGAGGGAACAGGGACTAAAATGGAGTAAATCAAATTCCATGCATGCATGACTTTGTCAAAATGAGCCCAATGACTATGTATAATTATAAAGCTCTAATGTAAAAAAAAAAAAAAAAAAAAAGAAAGAAAGAAAAAGAAAGAAACACCTTTACAAAACTCTACATGAGAACACCTTGGCTCATTTCTCACCAAATTAAGTCAGATCACATTTTTGTATTGTGAAAACTTTTATGTGAATGATTATAGGGAAGATGACATGGTTTAATCACTAATCTTGAAAACTGCTCATAACTAGTGAAATATATTTCTTTCATCCAGTTCACTACCTACATATTGCCCAATGAAATACAAACAGATTTTAGGTGTTTGTGGGAGAATGTTATTGCTTACTAAGATATTTTTCAGACAATAACAGATGTTGAAGTTTAAAGTTTTATTTGAAAGTGTAATTTACACACTTTGAAAATTTGGGCTGGGGTTGTGGCTCAGTGGTGGAGCACTTGCCTAGCATGTGTGAGGAACTGGATTCAATTCTCAGCACCACATATAAATAAATAATATCCATTGACAACTAAAAAAAATATTTAAAATTTTAAAAATAGAAAAGTCACTTAAATACAGGTCATCATTTGCTACAAATAAAATAAGGTTAATATTTACCTATGCCTGTGTGACATAAAATCCTCAAACTATGACAATGTAAGTATATATAGTAAAACAGCAAGCATATGTTAGTGAATGATCAAGAGCAACTTAAAATCTAAGTGGAGGTTTTAGAATTAGATATATGAAAAGAACCAAGTTCAGTTTCTTTTCTTCAAAAGTAACTTTAATGGCTTTAGTTAGATCAAATCAAGTCTGTACAGGTAATCTATTATTCAAATTATAGTAATTGTTTTCTGAAAATATCATTATTTTAGAGCCTAGGGACTGAACCCAGGGCCTTTGTGCATGCTAAGCACATGTTCTATTACTGAGTTACAACATTACACCTGCGTGATTTTTTTTCAAGTGCCGGGAAGAGTAGCCATGGTGTTGCACATGGTAAGCAAGTGCTCTATCACTAAGCTATGCCCTTGGCCCCAAAACATCAATTTTGAATTTGAAAAGTATAACTCTTTTCTGGAAACATTGCTGCTCTATATTCTACCTTTATAAGAGAAAATAAATATACAAGGATCATATAATAATCTGAAGGTCATTAGAAAACAACACACACACTATCATGTTACTAAGAGGGTTAAAAATTAATTAAATCATAAGGATGAAATTCCTTATATTTCAATTTCACCTAGTAGAAAAAAATATATATATAATTTCTAGAAGAGGAAAAGGGGCAATATTGTGAAAGTAGTTTCCAGGTAATAGTGATAACCTTCCATGACTGGAATAATCTCAAAACACTATGCCTAAAATATAATATTTTTGGCAATAATAATATTTTCATATTTCATTTGGGTATTGGATATTTCCATCTCAATGTTTTGCTGTGGTATTCAAACCTTAATGTATCCATAGCTAAACTTGTTATCTGTGTTTACCATCTTTAGTTAATTCTTATATAATCTCCCTCTGAGTTAAGAGCATGATCCCATGTTATTCTCCTAACCTATGAACTTTATAGCTTTCCTCAAAGACACCATTTCCATGGAGGTTCTCATGACTCAGCATGGCCTTTCAAATCCATTTCATAGTTTCTTTCATATATTGCTGAGCTTCTTGCCTCAATACTTATCAAAATTGCTTCATTATCTCTCAACTAAACTGCCTCTTAATTGCTGCCCTCACCTCCACTTGCTTCCAATTTGATCCACTCTGTAAACTACTCCCAGAATTACCTTCATTTAGAAATAGTTATTATATAATCATGTTTCTTCTCTTATTAAAAACTTAAGATCACTACAGTTTTTAAGAAAAGTTTCAAAATTGTTAACTTGTCATGTATTCTCTTCAAGACTTGACCACACACTATAGCATCAAACTTCTGCCTTCTGAGCCCCTGGAACTAATAAACCTACTGAATTTCTCATGTATAATTTATGTAATGCTTGTGAATGGTTATACATGCTACTACTTTGTTCTCATAGAATACTTTTCTGAAAATTTCTTACATATTCTCCAAACTCAATTTCGTTTCTTCCATGAAATCTTCCCTCGTTCCTTCTAGAGTAGGACACTCTTTCCTTTTCATTGTTACAAGGAAGTACCATGAAAAAGGAAGATATGGAGTTCTGAAAATAAGAAATTACAACCTAAGAGAGGCAAAAGGAATTCCCAGAAAGATGATGAAAATAATTTCCTATAAGACAACTATGCAGTGAGCCAGGAGAACAACCAACAACCATAAAGCTGGAAGATGAACATTAACAGAAGACAAAGGAAAAAGCATGGTACCAATAAATTACCAGATGCTTTTGATCGACTAAGAGGAAATAGCACATCTTTCTTTCAGAGAATTTGGAAAAGAATAATGGACATCTATAACCCTTTCCCCACCCCATGAGGCTACTGTTGTCTGTAGGATAAATTTAAACCTATAAAAGAAAGAAAATGTAATCAGTTTTTATGACACTGGGCTCTAATCAATAATTACTAGTGATAATAATATAAGCCTTGACTACTAAATACAACAGAATTTTTAATCACAGTAATATAACCCCTAAACATTGAATCAACTACATTTGTGATATAATTAAATTGACAATATTCTATGATAATTAAGACTTCATCTTCCATAAGAAGATCAGATGATCTAAGGCTGAAAATTCAAGAAGTAGAGGCACAAGAAGATTCTTTAGACATATGAGGAGCAGGCCAGAAGAAACTCCAGAAGTGCTGGATATGACTTCCCTGAGGATCGAAGAGAATCTCTGCCTCACAACTCCAGGATATTGTCCAGGTGGTGTTCTCTGAGAATGATGCCCCCACAATACACACAAAAGACTTAGGATCAAAAGACCAGGAGTGGGTACACTGAAGCAGAGGAACACTGATTTTTTATTATAGGCTTATAGTATTATTTGACTTATCACACTGTACATAAGAAAAATTTCTCAATATCGAAGAAAAACAGTGGTGGCATTCAAAATTATGTGTCTTTGGGGTTTATCTTAAATATCATTTTTGTACCAATTAATTGTAGGTAAATCTTTTTTTATGTACTACCATAACATCTTTAACTTATTTTCATAAGAGACAACAGTAGAATTATTAATTTTTAAACTTACTCCTAAAATCATTCAAATAGCATCAAGTATCTTTCTCAGAAGTTAGGCAGTAATATTTAAAACTCATTATTTAAAGAGCCAATATCAACACAAACAAATACTTCTAGACTAACTGATAGTAGTAAACACATTTATGAATTTCAACAAGCTGGACTAAGAAATCCTAGCAATATTTGCAATGAAAATCTCAATCTATAAATGACATTGGGAAAAACAGATGAAGTTCTCATATCTGACACAATTAGAATATCAGTTAACAAGTAAAGTACAGAATAGAAATCATTTTTAAGTTAAATTCTATGCAGACCATGTTGATTCCTGACCCAAAGGCAACATGTCACTTTTTTCTTGGCTTACCCACAGTAGTTATGTTTGTGTGGCAATATTTTCCCTGTAGGTATTCTTCTCTTGAGCTTCAAGATATGAATCAGGATCAGAGTAAGTCATTTTAGCAATTCTACTAGAACTGTCATTTTTTAGGGGAAGGCATGTGACCCAGCACTGGACCCAAAAGCAAAATAGGAGTTTGCCAGGGGTCATGAATGGTCCTTCTCTTCGAAAATCAAGATGTAAGATGTAGAGAGATGCTGGGTTCCCTTGCACCTGCCTAGGATGATGTCACATAAGAATATGCACCTGGCACCTTGACCCCCATATTGCTGCCCAGATAAGCACAAGAATGCAGACCAGAAGACCCTGTCATCCTTGACATGGTAATTTTTAAAAGCCTGGAATAGACTAAATATGAAATTCTTCTATAAAATAATTAAATATTCTTAGTATTTAAGTGATTTTTATTTGGAAATTCTATTGCTTGTTATATGAAACCATCCTAAAGCATACATTTTTAAGTTTTTTATCTTCACTGAATACATTACTTAAGCAATAATTTAATCCAAGATAAAGTCCTTTATTTTGAGTATAAGTCTCAAGTTTGGAATTCTGGTTAGTCTTTCTTTCAAAGGAAACTAGCAAATAATTATTCTTACCACACAGTCTGGTTTTCATACATACCTAACCCAATGACAGTATCTTTTTACTGACTTCCTGAATCATCTTTCCAAAACTTTAATATAACATTTAATGTTTTTCTTTTTTGTAGTCATGAAACACGTTTTACTCGGAAAAAATATATGTGAGATACACTCGATTTAAACATTAATAATATAATAGATAACTATACACATCAAGCCATCAAGCATAAGAAACAGAACATTAGCAGGAAGTTTGAAGCCTAAAACTAGAATTATTAACTGCAAAGATACATATGTACATCATCAATGTTTCTAACAGTTTTATACTCTCTATCAGCAATATAAGAATGTTCCATATTATTGTCAAGATGCAGTGTTATTCAATATCTTGATTTGTGCCCATCTCATGAATGCAAAATGGTATATTGTTAGGGTTTTCAACCTAATCTTCATAGAAATGCAGATTTCTCCACTTACCTGTTTTTTCTTCATGGTTTTAATTAAATTATGTAATTAGAATAGCAGGCACAATTGGTTGTAAGGTTTAGAAAGTAATACTATACACTTTTGGTAATCACACAACCCAGCTAATGGGAAAAGAGTTGAGTACACTAGAGAACAGCCTGGTAGCTACAGGCATTCATGATGCCATAACATCAGGTTCTCAGAAGGAATGCAGAATCCCATTTAATCGTGATTTGAGATCAGTTCAGAGAGTTTCCGCTGCCATTTCCAATGAGAACCTTGCTAAAAGTGGGATCTAATTTCTAGGTTGGATGGAACACTACTTAGAATCAATATGCAACTACATCCACTTTTAAGATCATATTTGTCTTCTACTTCCCCAGAGAATTCACACTATTTTTTTCTCATTATTTAAAATGGTGAAATATTTCAGAAATGCAAAGAATGACCTTAATATAATATCATGTTTGCCATGAATCTTTATTTTTATAAGATCTTACAGTTATAACCAAATCCCCTGTGGATCCCTAATCAATCACATATTTTATGCTCACTTCCTGGTAAATAAAATATGAATTTAGGGGCTGGGGTTGTGGCCCAGCAGTAGAGCACTCACCTAGCACGTGTGCCGCCCAGGTTCGATCCTCAGCACCACGTAAATATAAATGCATTGTATTGTGTACAACTAAAGAAAAATAAATAAATATTTTAAAACAATATGAATTTAGTGCTTACTATTCTCTTACTAGTCAGCATCTTTCAAGAAGTGGATGGCACATTAAGAAGGGTTCATTAAAGAAAGTTTAATGAAGGGGCAATTTACAACGCTGTGGACAGGGATAAGGGAAACCAATAAAAGATGGGAATCACCCTAAGAAGAACAAGAGTATGAAGTCAGTACTACCCAGGCCTGAAAGACAGTTAGAGTTAGATCCTGGGACCCTGATAGAATTGCAGAATCAGAGAAGACTGCTTGAGATGACCTGGTAAAGGAAAAAGATAGATTGGACTTCCAGTGGCCACACCCCACCCAACTGGAGGCTATATTGTCAAAATCGAGTATGCAGAGGTGAAAGTAACAAGAAAGCAAGAAACAACTACTTTTTATTGTTCATATGAGTGTCTAGAGGGTCGAATAAAAATAACCTGATGAAAATATTTCAAAGAATAGGAGCTTTATACTAGATTTACTATAAAATTGATCAAAATGCTTCTGATACAGATCTGACAGTTATGAGCTAAAATAATCCTTTCTATACTCATTTGGTCATTTTAATACAATGACATTAGAACTTTAATTTTTGCTTTATCAAATTATGATATAATTTAAAGGAATTTTTATGGCAATAAAATTTTAAATCTATAGTACTCCACTCTGAAAATGAATTTTAATATTATACGTGAATAACTTTAAGTTATGTGTATAAATAAATACAGCTATGTTACACCTATGAGTAACTTTTAAGTAACTACATTATGACAAATAACAGTAAATAAAGAATAAAATAATGTTTCTAAATAACAACTTCCCCCATGCCATCTGCCCCAGAAACAGTACTTGTTAGTATGGATTACTCCAAAAACAAAGTCTGAGTCAGACTTAGATGCAGGTGATTTATTTGAAGAGCTACTCCTAAGAAGCAGAAGGCAACATGAAATAGGGACTGAGAAATAGTGTGCAAAAGATTCCCACCCCCAAAAAAGGAAAATAACTTCAGGGATTCACACTCATATAGCCCAATTATATAGGACACAAGTAGCCATAAATAATTTAATTTCACATTTTCAGCATTGGTAAATTGTCTTCAAGTTACCAAGAATATAAAAATATGCTGGAAGTCAGAAATTCAATTAGTTAGTTTAACATATGAACATCAATAAAAAGGATACAATCATTTCAATCAATTAAGAAAAATAATTTTATATAATTAAATATTCATTTGAAAGAAATTTTAACAAAATAATGATAGAAAAACTATTTGTTCAACATGAAAAGCTGTTTTAATCATAAACTTATGATTGTTAGCATAATTAATGGTGAGACTTTTAGAAGAATTCCCTTTAGAATGGAAATGCAAGTTCATACTTATGCATGGAAATAATAAAATAATATTTAAAAAGCAATGATTATAAGAATTAGAAAAAAGCAGAGTTCAAGCTGTTTTTTCTTCAGATATTTTCATATTCTACACATAAAATTCAAGAGAATCAACAAATGAAATATGATAGCTATAATGCAAGTTCATCAACGTTGGTGAATCATTAAAATTACTATACCTGTAATCCCAGCACTTTGGGAGGCTGAGGCAGGAGGATCGCAAGTTCAAAGCCAGCCTCAGCAATGGCGAGGCACTTAGCAACTCAGTGAGACCCTGTCTCTAAATAAAATACAAAAAAGGGCTGGGGATGTGACCCAGTGGACGAGTGCCCCTGAGTTCAATCCCTGGTACCGCAAGAAAAAAAAAATTACTATATAACAGAAATAGTGCATTTTAAAATGTGATATTGATTTATTTAATACATTTTGAGAACCCACATTGTTTCCACACTCATCTAGCATTGAGCAAAAGAGACAAGAATGCCTGCTTTCTTGAAGCTTACATTCTAGTTTAAAAAAGAAGAAAGAAAGGAAGGAAGGAAGGAAGGAAAGAAAGAAAACATTTAGTATGCTACAGCAACAAAAAATGAGGTACCTAGCAATAAACTAAACATTCAGAAACCAAACATTTCTGAAAACTCTATGGAGAAAATTATGAAATATTGTTGAAAACAATAGGATTTGATTTTTGGAGAAATACACTGTGTTCCTGGATTGAAACAGTGTCTTAAAAGATGTCAGTTGGGCTATGTTATGGTTTGGATCTGGAATGTCCCCCAAAGGCTCATGGATTGAAGACCTGATCCTCATGTTGGATTTGTAGGTAATGACTGGATTATAATGGCTCTAACCTCATCAGTGGGTTAATCCTTTGATGAATTCATAATTTGATGACATTATTGGGAGGTGATAGAAACTATAGGAGATGGGACCTCATTAAAAGAAGTGGGTCTTTGGGGGCATACCACTGTGGTCTTATTCCCAGTCCCTTCCTTTCCACCCCTCTGCTTCCTGGATGTCATGAAGTGGGCAGTGTTGTTCCACCTCACCCTTACACCATGATAGCTGCCTCACTATAGGCCCATAGCAGTGGAGCCAGCTGATCATGGACTGAAACTTCTGACACCGTGAACCAAAACATTCCTTTCTTCCTTTAAGTTATTTTTTCTCAAGTATTTAGTCACAGTGACATGAAGCTAACACAATCAATAAATTAAATACAATTCAAATTAAAATGCAATATTGAGAAAGGGATTTTTAAATTAATGTGGAAGTTCTGAAAACACCAAAAATAAACAAAATATTTTTGAAGAACAGGAGTGCCCTCTCAAGAAATCAGGACTGTTACAATGTCACAAAGACAGTGCTATTTTGGTCAAGGATAGAAAAATAAACCAATGAAGGTGAATAGAAAACTCAGAAATAGATTTAGGCATACTTAATATATGACTGAGGTTATATAAAAATCAAAGGCAGTCAAGGCACAATGAAGCATGCTGTAATCCCAGCTGAGGCAAGACAATTACAAGTTGAAGGCCAATGTCTGGGCAATTTAGTGAGATCCTGTCCCAAAATAAAAGAATTTTAAAATGACTGGGGTAGCTCAATGGCAGAATGCCCCTGGGTTCAATCCCAAGTACCAAAATAAATAAATAAATAAAGTCAAGGGCAAAAGTATTCACTATTCAAAAACTGGATCTGAGTGAAATAGACTTATCTATATGGGAAAAAAATACCTATAAAGATCACATTTTTATGATCTTGGGGTAGGAATACATTTCTCACACAAGATACTAAATAAGCACAGATAACAAAGGGAAATGCTTGATACAACTGATTTCATTAAAACTATAAACTTGTATAGGACAGTAGAATTATTAAAATAAAAAGACAAGACCACTTGCCAAGAGAATTTATTTACAATGCACATAAACTTCAAATCATTCACACACAGTATACTTAAAGTACTCACAAAAATCAACATAAGTAATCTTATGGGAAAATAAGTAAGTGATGTCAACAGGAAATTCTAAAATGGAGAAGCAGAGATGGCCAATAAATAAATCCAAAGATGTACGCATTCACTAGCAGTTAGAGGAAGACAAATAAAATACTCTATCAAATTGACAACAAAAATTTAAGTATCTTTCAATACCAAGAACTGGTGAGCGTAAATTGTGAAATCCACTTTAGAAAGAAATTTGATATTTTCTAGGAAAGCTAAAAATATTCTCATGACCCTTGAATTCTAATTTCACGTATAAGAAAACATTAGGAAAACTCTCATGGAAGTCTATAAGGAATCATTTTAGCAAGGGTCATTCAAATTATTTATACTAACTTTGTTCACTTAACATGTTTATACATAGATATTCCAACCCAATATTTGATGAAACGCACTAAGAAGATTTTCGAATTTTGAAAATATGGATGCCATCTCATTTGTTATAAAATATGAAGAGTGAATTCTACATAGTTTTAGTTTGATTAGTGAGATTTTTTGGTAATAGCTATTAGTTCTGTCTTAGACAGTGTTTGAGTCCTCCAAGATTTCTTTTTTTAATATTTTTTTAGTTGTAGATGGACACAATATCTTTCTTTATTTATTTTTATGTGGTGCTGAAGATCTAATCCAGTGCCCCACACATGCAAGGCAGGCACTCTACCACTAAGCTACAGCCCCAGCCTCTCTTATAAATGTTTTTAAGTTATTAAATTGTTAATGAAAAGCATTGAATAAACACACTGAATTTTTCTACCTCACATTTTGGAAATAAATCTTAATTACATATATCTTTAGTTATCTCCTTTATTTTGAGTTCACTGGAAACAGGGCCTCTATTTTTATGTTTTTAATTATTGATATTATTAATAATGTATGTATTTGAGATAAAAATAAGTGTCATTATTAAGAACAATAAATCTTATCTTTATAATATTCATTTTGTGTTCCCAGAAAAACAAAGTGTTTTAAGCTTAGCAATAAAAAATTAGATTTTTTAAACTTAGAGCAAAATAGGACTATAGAAAACGTGCCATAAAAGCAGAAGACTGTGTTACATACTGATGGTGATTCACATAATGATAAGATAGGAAAAAATTAAGACGTAGTCTTTAAAATCCCTTTTTAGTGATCTCAAAGATAAACTTAGGCATATTGAATTTTTTTTGCATATTAAAATTTTAAAGAATTCATTGGAGCAAACAGTGAATCATAGGTAGCTCTAACCATCAGAGGGGCTGGGGGTGAAGAGTGGCTTTTCCAAGGTGTTCCTGGAATCAAGAAAAAGAAAACAGTTAACTGGTTAATGTGGAATAGTAGCCTTAAAGTTCAAGGTGACTTGATGTTTTCTAATTGGTTAAGCTAAAATTTTACTTTCCTAGGATATGAGCTGAGTACCTACTCTGAGTCAGGTTTTGTTTTACATAATAGGAACTCAAGGTTCTAGAGCACCTCTGCCTATGCCCCCCAATTATTTCATTAAGAGCTAAATTAAGAAAATAATTAGCTTTGTATCCAATTAATATAATACTTTTCCTTCAAAAATTATTTCTATAAAAATTATTTTTGATTCCCCTGTAAACGTGTACACAATAAAAGTAAACAAGCAAAAAAGGTGCACTCATATATTGTTAGTGGACTGTAAACAACCATTTTGGAACACAGTTAGTACAATGCCATTTTGGAACACAGTTAGAGCAGTGTTTATGCCCCAAACAAGTCACAGTTGTCAAGTTATGGAACCATCCCAGGTGCCCACTAAGAGACAAATTGATAAAGAAAATGTGGTAGGGATACACAATGGAGTTTTACTCAGCCATAAAGAAGAATGAAATTATGGCATTTACTGGTAAATGAATGGAACTGGAGAACATCATGCTAAGTGAAATAAGCCAGACACAGAAAGTCAAGGGTCAAATGTTTTTTCCCATATGAAGAAGCTAGAGCAAAATAAGGAAGAAAAAGGGGGTACCCCATGAAAATAGAAGGAAGATCAATGGAGTAGACAAAGGGGATTGAGGGGGAGGGAGGAAGGACAGAAAAAGGGAGGAACTGAGGAATGAAATTGGCCAAACTATACTAAGTACCTATATGAATATACCACAGTAAATTTCACCTTTATGTATATCCATAAAATGCCAATTTAAAGAAACAAATAAGTAGATGGAATACCAATAGAACAGCCAGGTACTGTGGTACACACCTATAATCCCAGCAAGTAGGGAGGCTGAGGCAGGAGGATCCAAAGTTTGAGGCCAGACCCAGCAAATTAATGAGACCCTGTCTCAAAATTAAAAAGTGCTGGGGATGTAGCTCAGTGGTAGAGCACCCCTGAGTTCAATTCTCAGTACTAAGGGAAAAAAAAGAAAAAAGACCAGTAGAATAGAGGAAGGGGAATGGGGGAGATAAGGAGAGGGAAAGAGGAAGTACTGGGCACTAAAAAGGAACAAATTATATTTTATGTATATATGATTATGTCACAGTGAACCCCACTATTACATATAACTATAATGTGCTAATAAAACTAAATTAAATAAAAATTAAAAAGATACAATAATACAAGTTCTAGGGCTCTCATAATGTTTTCATACACTTCCCAAGTTAAATATTAGGTAAGAGTACTTTATTTGCCTAGAAAAATGAATTTAAAAATTAAGAACCAATTTAAAATTGAAACTGTAATTTAGCTACTCTCAGCAATTTGTATCAATCCAACTGTCAAACTACATGGAAAAAATATTCTAATATTTAAAAAGCTAAAGTTCAAGGAAAATATCTAAAAATGAATAAGATACTTAATGTCAGTATTCATAAACTGCACAAAATATATTAGCAGGAAAAAATAATAAATAATTTTAGCATAGTTCCAGTAATGAAAGCCGATTATAAGATAAGTGTTATTCTCAAAGTAAAAATTGACCAGAAGATTAATCATAGTAGCCACCAAGTGGATAAAACTTAGTATTGCACTACAAACACCTAACTCCAGTACTTAATTCTAGTACTTACAGACATAACAAAAAGATGTACTCACCACTGAAAACTAAGTAATTAAATAACATATGCTATATAATCAAATAATCTACCTTCACTGTCAAAATGTTCTGCAGAATAGAGAAAATTGTTACTAATTTGATAGCCATCAAAGTTTAGGACCTACATAAATGAATAAAACATTATAAAATAAATACATTTTAAATAGATTGAATAAATTAAAAAATCAGTTGAAATGATAGAAAAAGGTAGGCCTTAACCATATAATAGTATCTGATATTTATGAGCATTAAATGGCTCAAGATAGAACAATAAAGTACAAGGTACCAAGTTCTGTGGAGAAATAAGTATCTCTAAATTAAGGAGAAGGCTTATGCAATATGCAAATGCTTATACACATTTACACATACAACACTAAATAGGGTGAATGTGTCTTTACATCTTAATATACTTATGTTAGTCAGGCTTGTTAATGGGTTTGTTGTCCAGGTGAGAAAGGATCTTTCTATATGATGGAGAGTAGGCCAGGGAGTAGATTTCTATGGCAAATATATATATATATATATATATATATATATATATATATATATACAGTAATAACAGTATCCAATAGCATGTTTCTAAATGCTTCTAACTATTTTATGTATACTAATTCATTAATCTTCTTCATAATAAGTAGTTGTAGTAAGTCCACGCAAAGACATCAAGTCCTAATTCCTGAAACATGCAAATTTTACCTTATGAGGAAAAAAGGGTCTTTGCAGATATGATTAAGTTAAGGCATCTGAAATGGTGAGGTTATCCTGGACTATCCAGATATCCTCTACATGCAATCAAAATTCTCCTTATAATTGGAAAGAGGAGGAAGATCTGACACACAGAGACAAGAAGGTGATGTGAATACAAGGGCAGAGACCACAAGAAAAAGAATGCCAGAAGCTGCAAGAGGCAAGCAATGGATCTTCTTCTATGACCTTGGGAGTCTTGTTTTCAGCCCTGTGATTCTAATTTTAGACTTGTGGTCTCCAGATCTATGAGAATAAAGCATGTCTGTTGTTCTAAGCCACCAAGTTTGTGATAATTTGTGACATCATACACAGGATACTAATATAGTTACTATCTTTTTTCTTTTTGTAGATGGGAAAACTGAATTGATTGAGCTTCCTGTGAAAGCTATCCTGCTTTATGGATGTTTTGGTGGTGTGAGCCATTAAATTTTCTCTTACCTATAATATTGTCCACCTGAGAGAAACACCTTTCACAATCTTCTCTGATTATTTCATATGCATAGATTTTAAGTAAATTAGATTGGATTATAAGTAATTTTGATATTTTTAAATTTTATATCTTATAAATAGCATATTACTTTTTGGAGGGACATTGGGGATTGAACTCAGGGGCACTCAATCACTGAGCCACATCCCTACCCCTATTTTGTATTTTATTTAGAGAAAGGGTCTCACTGAGTTGCTTAGCACCTCACTATTTCTGAGGCTGGCTTAAGAACTCACAGTCCTCCTGTCTCAACCTCCTGAATGGCTGGGATTACAGACATCCACCACCACACCTGGCAAAGAGCATATTACTTTGGAAATGAAGAAAAATATTTCAATTTAAAAAGCTACATTTCTTTTTGCTTTTTATTTTCAATTAGTATGTGTTAATTGTGCATATTAATGAAGTTCAACATGATATTTCAATGTATTTAAACCATTATGTACCAATCAAATCCAGCCTCCTCTTATTCACCCTCCCCCTGTCCTTCTCAACCTGTAATAGTCACTATTCCACATCAGGTCTGACTTTTTAACTTCCACATATGACAGATAAAATATGGTACTTGTCCTTCTGTGACTAGCTTATTTCACTTAACATAATATCCTCCAGTTCCATCCATTTTGCTACAAATTACAGGATTTCATTCTTCTTTATGCCTGAATAATATTCTACTGTGTATACATATACCACATTTTCTTAAAATATTAAATGTCTAGTAATGGTATCAGAGATACTACCTATCTAATCACAAACTCAGCTGCTAATGGAGAATAGTATGGTTTTGCAAATAAGTGAAACAAGATATAAGAAAAACAGAAGCAGTCTTGCTATCAGTGAGTAAGGAAGAACAGTGATCATGGGGACTATGGGAAAGAGTACACACTCATCTCAATAGGGAATCCTCAATTCAAAAACTTTCGAAGTAATTCACAAAATGTAAGACACTGCATAGGCCAAGTAAAATATACCTGTGGGTAGAATCTGAGCTTTAGGCCCTGATTTGTGAATACTCTTGGAAAAGCTCTGCAGGAATATAAGGTGCATTTATGAATATACTGGAAGTAGTGAGTTATTGTGAAAGAAAACAATGAAAGCAGGAATTTGGACATTGGAATCAAGAATCTTAGGTTCTAATCCCAAATGTGTTATTGGCAAAACTCAAAGCATGCTAAATTCTAGTGATGATTTTAATTGAAAATGAAAATTTGTGATAAGATTCAATGAGAACAAGAATCTGCTCTATAAAAGACAAATTAGAGGTGAATGAAAGTCAGAGCCCTTGGAATAGAAAACTGAAAACCTAGCCTGGCATGGTGGTGTACACCTATAATCCCAACAACTCAGGAGGACAAGGCTTGAGGATCACAGGATATAAGATATAAGACATAAGTTTGAGGTCAGCCTGGACAATTTAGCAAAACCCTGTGTTAATTTAAAGTAAAAAAATGCTGGGGTATGATTCAGTGATAGAGGGCCCATGGATTTAATTCCTAGTAGTGCAAAAAGGAAAAAAAGCAAACTTTCTCATAGATGAAAAAACTCCTGAAAGACAGCCAGGGACGAACACCTTTGACCAGCATTCTCCCTTACTTATACTGGGAAGGCACACATTTGATGTACATCTAAGAAATGGACAATATACATAGGTAAAATGTTTCCTAAGGTAAGTAAAAGAGATCAATTTTTCTTGATATGGGCATCTATGGGTAGGCAATGAGAATTTGATTCAAAATAAAGGAGATTTATGTTTCTAGTTTCTGATGGCATATTTGACAGATTTATCAAGAAAATGGAAAAGATTGTAAAAAAAGCATTACTATTAGAGAAAGCATTTTGGTTCGTGAGTACACAGCGTCCCAAGTCCTGATCTACCTCAGATGCGTGGAGATGGAGGAGAGAGTTGGAACAACTGCGGAATTCGGGTCTGGGCCACACTCAGACGTATTCCTAAGGTTCCTTCCCTTGAGCCCTCTCCCGACAGCCCTTAGGGGTATCTGGGTGATCGGTAGACGAATGGCGCTGAGGGAAAGCCCCAATTACAAATTGCCTCCGTGTGGGCCAGCACACATTCCCCCACCCCGCATCCATTCCCTCCTGGATGCTCCCTTTGCATCGCCGATCATAATGCTAGCAATTCAGGCTGTAGAAATGTGGAAAGACTTAAGATAATTTGTAGGAAATGTTTATATTTCTCTTGCATGTGTAGGTTGATTTCATCCTGATGTTTAAAAATGTGATGTGTTCTTTGTAAGTGGCCAGGGGCTAAAGTTCAACCTTTCCAGGGTCCCTCCGATAGGAAAGGTGGTATACTTTACAACCAGTAGATGTCTCCCCTTCACCTTGCAAGAGGTCCCTTTAGTCCACAGAGCAAAGTAGATTAACAAGAAAATAGGCGAATTTATGTTATGGGTTTTTATAGTGGCAAGGAGGAAAGCAGTAATGCCCTTAAGTCTGAATCCTCCTAGGGTCTCTGGCACAGGGCAGACTGAGACCCCCAGCACTTTGCCAAAGGAGGCCAGAAATGACTTTGGCAAAGCCAGGTGATGAGAGACGGGTTTTCTGGACCGTGAGGAAGCTCCAGAGATAGGAGATGTCCCTAATAGGAACAGTTCTCTTTGGCGCGGGCGCCTGAGTCCTGTTTTTTTCTCTTACTCAGATGGGAGCTTCTCTCTCCAATATGCCGGGTACACCACTTACCTGCATATTGAAAAACTGGAATAAGTTTGACCCACAGACACTCAAGAAAAAGCGCCTCATTTTCTTCTGCCGCGAGGCCTGGCCTCAATACAAACTCCCTGATGGAGAATCCTGGCCACCAGAGGGGAAATATCAATTTCATACGATTTTGCAGCTTGATAGATTTTGCAAAAAGGAAGGGAAATAGGGGAGGTGCCGTATGTTCAGGCTTTCTTTGCCCTAAGGGAAGACCCCCAATTGTGTCAGCAGTGTAAAGTAGACTTAGCTATGATCTCTGCTATGAAGGGAGAGTATCCTAAGAAACCACCTGTCGAGGAGAAGGAATCAGGAGGACACCCCAAATCTTCATTCTCTGCTGATGTCCAGCAGCAGCCCTCCTGTCCCCCATACCCTGGCCTCTCTCTGTCCCAATGGACAAGTCAAATGTATTACCCCTCCAGGAGATGCCAGGAGGAGAATTTGGACCAGTCAAAGTACATACTCCCTTCTCCTTCAAGACTTAAGACAGATAAAAACTGACTTAGGGAGATTCTCAGAAGACCCAGATAAATATATTGAGGTATTTCAAAACATATGCCAGGTGTTTGACCTTACCTGGAAAGACATTATGCTGTTACTTAACCAGACTTTAACTTCTAATGAGAAGGAAGCTGCCTTAAGAGCAGCCGAGCAATTTGGGGATGACTTACACCTTGCTCATGCCCCGGCAGCACAGACTAGAAGCAAACCCAACTACCCGACAGGAGCACAGGCAGTTCCCAGGAACGAGCCTGATTGGGACCCAAACGATGAACAAGATGCTTGGAAACTTAGTCACTTTCAAATGCTAATTCTCGAGGCCCTTAGAAGAGTTAAGCAAAAGCCCATTAACTATTCTAAGATGTCAGAAATTATTCAGGGCTCGCAGGAAAGTCCTGCTATCTTCATGGAGAAACTCAGGGAGGCAATGAGAAAGCACACCACCGTGGATCCTGAATCCGCAGAGGGCCAATAATTTTGAAGGACAAATTTATCACCCAGTCGGCCCCAGACATTCGGAGGAAGCTACAAAAATTGGCATATGCCCTGATCAGTCTTTAGATGATATCCTCCGACTTGCTACTTCCGTCTTTTATAATAGAGACCTGGAGGAAATAAGGGTGAAAGAGCGCAGAGACAGAAAAAAGACTGAGACGCTGGTATTAGCTCTTAAAGGAGTAAGCTCCCAGGGTGGAAAAGGAGGAGTACGAAATGCTCCCCAATCCACAAAAGGGACTTGTTTCCATTGTGGAGAAAAAGGACATTTCAAGCGGGAGTGCCCACAAGCAAAGCGGCCACCTCCGAAGCCCTGCCCTAAAATGTCAAGGCAACCACTGGAAAGAGTGACTGTCCTGAGGGGCGTAGGTCCTTGAGGCCAGACTCTCCCACACAGGCCTGATGGGGCCCGGGGTCGATTCTGGCTCCCGTAACTCCTATCACCACACGTGAACCCCGGTTTGCTTCTCCGTAGGGAGCCAAGAGGTCAACTTCCTCTTAGATACTGGTGCCAGTTATTCTGTTCTCACGACGTATTCTGGACCCCTTTCCTCTAAAACCATGACGGTGCAAGGAGTGTCTGGAAGGTGTATAACTAGAAAGTTCACTCCCCCACTGAGTTGTGAGTGGGACGGGATGATGTTTTCTCATGCATTCCTGATAGTTCCAGAGTGCCCCACCCCTTTATTAGGACGGGATTTACTTTCAAAACTTAAGACCTCTGTTACAATGAATTTGGGGCCAGAGGGACCATTATGTTTACCTTTATTAGAATGTGACATAAACCCTGAAGTGTGGGGCCACAGAAGGTGAAATCGGACGAGCAAAAAGTGCAGTCCCAATCAAAATAGCTTTAAAAAATCCTTCTGTCTTTCCACACCAGAGGCAATATCCCTTACGCCCAGAAGCAAAAGAGGGACTATTGAAAGTCATTCAGAACCTCAAACAGCAAAAACTTTTAGTACCTTGCAATAGTCCATGTAACACCCCTATCTTAGGAGTTCAAAAATCAAATGGGGAATGGCGCCTAGTTCAGGACCTCAGAATAATTAATGAAGCAGTGGTGCCCCTCCACCCTATGGTTCCTAACCCATACACTCTGTTATCTGAAATTCCAGCGGCAGCAGCCTGGTTTACTGTGTTAGATTTAAAAGATGCTTTCTTCTGTATTCCGCTGGACCCCCAATCGCAATATCTGTTTGCCTTTGAGGAACCAATAGTGGATCTCAATTAACCTGGACAGTGTTGCCCCAAGGATTTAGAGACAGCCCTCACCTGTTTGCCAAACTCTAGCTAAAGATTTAAAGGAATTCAGAGACAAAACATCTGTAACTGTTCTCCAATATGTAGACGATATATTATGTGCCTCTACCAAAAGGGAATGTCAAGAAGCCACTACCGAGCTTCTAAACTTCTTAGCTGATAAGGGTTATAAAGTTTCAAAGAAGAAGGCTCAATTATGTCAGAAACAAGTCCAATATTTAGGATTACAGCTGTCTCAAGGAACTCGCAGACTAGGGCGGGAAAGAATAGCCCCCATAGGAAGGTATCCTTTACCTCAGACCATAAGACAACTTAGGGGCTTCCTAGGAATAACTGGATACTGCAGGCTTTGGATTCCCGGATATGGGGAACTAGCTAAGCCTCTTTATAGCCTCCTCAAAGAAACATTAAGCCAAGGAGCAACTTCCCTGACATGGGAACCCCAACAAATTAAGGCTTTTAAGGCATTAAAAGGGGCTCTACTTCAAGCCCCTGCCCTCAGCTTACCTACTAAGCAAAAGTTTAACCTCTTTGTCACTGAGAGAGGAGGAACAGCTCTGGGAGTGGTCACGCAGAAGAATGGACCTGCTCAACAGCCAGTAGCTTATCTCAGCAAAGAACTTGATCAGGTGTCTCGAGGTTGGCCTCATTGTCTCAGGGTAATAGCAGCAGTAGCCTTACTAACTCCTGAGGCAATTAAAATCACCCTGGGAAGAGGTAGACCTTACTGTATACACTTCCCACGACCTTACAGGAATTTTAAACACAAAAGGAGGACTATGGCTTTCAGACAGTCGCCTTCTAAAATATCAGACCTTACTTTTAGAAGGACCCATAACCCAGATAAAGACTTGCTCCAACTTAAACCCAGCCACCTTCCTTCCAGAAAAGTTAGAAGGAAATCCTAAGCATGACTGCCAACAGGTCTTAGCTATAAATTACTCAGCCCGAGAGGACCTTCAGAACCTTCCCTTGTCCAATCCAGACCTCACCATGTTCACAGATGGGAGTTCCTTTATAGAGCAAGGAGAACGCAAGGCTGGATATGCTGTGGTGACTTTATATGACACCATTGAGGCACAGTCTTTGCCCCCAGGCACAAGCTCACAGCTAGCTGAACTAATAGCCCTAACGAGAGCACTGGAGTTAGGAAGCAGCAGAGAGTTAATATTTACACTGATTCTAAATATGCCTATCTAATCCTGCATGCACATGCAGCAATTTGGAAAGAAAGATTTAGATATAAAAGGGAGAAAGCTTCTCCTCCCTTTGGATTCCTGGTTTCCGGGTCCCCTTCTCCCTCTGGGGAAGTCTTTTGCTATCCTTTAAATAAAGCTGTCCACTTTCCACTCTACGCTTTGCCTCGGAGTGCTTCTTCGGCGTTATTCTTCAGCGTTCGGGAGCAAGAACTCGTCACGGTAAAAAGCGGTTTCAGTTGGGGTATCTGGGTGATCGGTAGACGAATGGCGCTGAGGGAAAGCCCCAATTACAAATTGCCTCCGTGTGGGCCAGCACACATTCCCCCACCCCGCATCCATTCCCTCCTGGATGCTCCCTTTGCATCGCCGATCATAATGCTAGCAATTCAGGCTGTAGAAATGTGGGAAAGACTTAAGATAATTTGTAGGAAATGTTTATATTTCTCTTGCATGTGTAGGTTGATTTCATCCTGATGTTTAAAAATGTGATGTGTTCTTTGTAAGTGGCCAGGGGCTAAAGTTCAACCTTTCCAGGGTCCCTCCGATAGGAAAGGTGGTATACTTTACAACCAGTAGATGTCTCCCCTTCACCTTGCAAGAGGTCCCTTTAGTCCACAGAGCAAAGTAGATTAACAAGAAAATAGGCGAATTTATGTTATGGGTTTTTATAGTGGCAAGGAGGAAAGCAGTAATGCCCTTAAGTCTGAATCCTCCTAGGGTCTCTGGCACAGGGGCAGACTGAGACCCCCAGCACTTTGCCAAAGGAGGCCAGAAATGACTTTGGCAAAGCCAGGTGATGAGAGACGGGTTTTCTGGACCGTGAGGAAGCTCCAGAGATAGGGAGATGTCCCTAATAGGAAATAAAAAAAACAGTTCTCTTTGGCGCGGGCGCCTGAGTCCTGTTTTTTTCTCTTACTCAGATGGGAGCTTTCTCTCTCCAATATGCCGGGTACACCACTTACCTGCATATTGAAAAAAACTGGAATAAGTTTGACGCCACAGACACTCAAGAAAAAGCGCCTCATTTTCTTCTGCCGCGAGGCCTGGCCTCAATACAAACTCCCTGATGGAGAATCCTGGCCACCAGAGGGGAAATATCAATTTCAATACGATTTTGCAGCTTGATAGATTTTGCAAAAAGGAAGGGAAATAGGGGGAGGTGCCGTATGTTCAGGCTTTCTTTGCCTAAGGGAAGACCCCCAATTGTGTCAGCAGTGTAAAGTAGACTTAGCTATGATCTCTGCTATGAAGGGAGAGTATCCTAAGAAACCACCTGTCGAGGAGAAGGAATCAGGAGGACACCCCAAATCTTCATTCTCTGCTGATGTCCAGCAGCAGCCCTCCTGTCCCCCATACCCTGGCCTCTCTCTGTCCCAATGGACAAGTCAAATGTATTACCCCTCCAGGAGATGCCAGGAGGAGAATTTGGACCAGTCAAAGTACATACTCCCTTCTCCCTTCAAGACTTAAGACAGATAAAAACTGACTTAGGGAGATTCTCAGAAGACCCAGATAAATATATTGAGGTATTTCAAAACATATGCCAGGTGTTTGACCTTACCTGGAAAGACATTATGCTGTTACTTAACCAGACTTTAACTTCTAATGAGAAGGAAGCTGCCTTAAGAGCAGCCGAGCAATTTGGGGATGACTTACACCTTGCTCATGCCCCGGCAGCACAGACTAGAAGCAAACCCAACTACCCGACAGGAGCACAGGCAGTTCCCAGGAACGAGCCTGATTGGGACCCAAACGATGAAACAAGATGCTTGGAAACTTAGTCACTTTCAAATGCTAATTCTCGAGGCCCTTAGAAGAGTTTAAGCAAAAGCCCATTAACTATTCTAAGATGTCAGAAATTATTCAGGGGGCTCGCAGGAAAGTCCTGCTATCTTCATGGAGAAAACTCAGGGAGGCAATGAGAAAGCACACCACCGTGGATCCTGAATCCGCAGAGGGCCACATAATTTTGAAGGACAAATTTATCACCCAGTCGGCCCCAGACATTCGGAGGAAGCTACAAAATTGGCATATGGCCCTGATCAGTCTTTAGATGATATCCTCCGACTTGCTACTTCCGTCTTTTTATAATAGAGACCTGGAGGAAATAAGGGTGAAAGAGCGCAGAGACAGAAAAAAAAGACTGAGACGCTGGTATTAGCTCTTAAAGGAGTAAGCTCCCAGGGTGGAAAAGGAGGAGTACGAAATGCTCCCCAATCCACAAAAGGGACTTGTTTCCATTGTGGAGAAAAAGGACATTTCAAGCGGGAGTGCCCACAAGCAAAGCGGCCACCTCCGAAGCCCTGCCCTAAATGTCAAGGCAACCACTGGAAGAGTGACTGTCCTGAGGGGCGTAGGTCCTTGAGGCCAGACATCTCCCACACAGGCCTGATGGGGCCCCGGGGTCGATTCTGGCTCCCGTAACTCCTATCACCACACTGTGAACCCCGGGTTTGCTTCTCCGTAGGGAGCCAAGAGGTCAACTTCCTCTTAGATACTGGTGCCAGTTATTCTGTTCTCACGACGTATTCTGGACCCCTTTCTCTCAAAAACCATGACGGTGCAAGGAGTGTCTGGAAGGTGTATAACTAGGAAAGTTCACTCCCCCCACTGAGTTGTGAGTGGGACGGGATGATGTTTTCTCATGCATTCCTGATAGTTCCAGAGTGCCCCACCCCTTTATTAGGACGGGATTTACTTTCAAAACTTAAGACCTCTGTTACAATGAATTTGGGGCCAGAGGGACCATTATGTTTACCTTTATTAGAATGTGACATAAACCCTGAAGTGTGGGCCACAGAAGGTGAAATCGGACGAGCAAAAAGTGCAGTCCCAATCAAAATAGCTTTAAAAAATCCTTCTGTCTTTCCACACCAGAGGCAATATCCCTTACGCCCAGAAGCAAAAGAGGGACTATTGAAAGTCATTCAGAACCTCAAACAGCAAAAACTTTTAGTACCCTTGCAATAGTCCATGTAACACCCCTATCTTAGGAGTTTCAAAAATCAAATGGGGAATGGCGCCTAGTTCAGGACCTCAGAATAATTAATGAAGCAGTGGTGCCCCTCCACCCTATGGTTCCTAACCCATACACTCTGTTTATCTGAAATTCCAGCGGCAGCAGCCTGGTTTTACTGTGTTAGATTTAAAAGATGCTTTTTCTTCTGTATTCCGCTGGACCCCCAATCGCAATATCTGTTTGCCTTTGAGGAACCAGATAGTGGATCTCAATTAACCTGGACAGTGTTTGCCCCAAGGATTTAGAGACAGCCCTCACCTGTTTGGCCAAACTCTAGCTAAAGATTTAAAGGAATTCAGAGACAAAACATCTGTAACTGTTCTCCAATATGTAGACGATATATTATGTGCCTCTACCAAAAGGGAATGTCAAGAAGCCACTACCGAGCTTCTAAACTTCTTAGCTGATAAGGGTTATAAAGTTTCAAAGAAGAAGGCTCAATTATGTCAGAAACAAGTCCAATATTTAGGATTACAGCTGTCTCAAGGAACTCGCAGACTAGGGCGGGAAAGAATAGCCCCCATAGGAAGGTATCCTTTACCTCAGACCATAAGACAACTTAGGGGCTTCCTAGGAATAACTGGATACTGCAGGCTTTGGTATTCCCGGATATGGGGAACTAGCTAAGCCTCTTTATAGCCTCCTCAAAGAAACATTAAGCCAAGGAGCAACTTCCCTGACATGGGAACCCCAACAAATTAAGGCTTTTAAGGCATTAAAGTATTTAGAAGATAATCTGAAAACTTATTCATATGCTATTTTATCAGTGGCCCCATGGTTTCTAAAAGAATTATTCACATTTTCAAATAATATGTGAAAAAATATGCCCAGCCATAGCTATTACAATAGTGTAAGAGAGACTGAAGAGTGAGACAAATATATTAGTTATAATCATTGCTTCTAAGTGAGCATATCTAAGCAAGTATTCTGTCTTGTGGAGAAACATTACATTTGGAAACAAACTGATCAGCATTTTCCACATCTTTTGAAATGTATCCTCCCCCATTTAATTATAAAATACATTTATGTGTAATGTCCATCTCTTACAAGTATGACTAACCCCTTTATTGTCCTACCTCCATTCCCATTACCATTTTCCCATCCCTCAAATTCACATTTTTCTCTTTGGAAGACTGACTATTATCTTAGGAAAAAGTTGAAGATATGACATAATCTTACTGAAAGCTCAGTCCTTGTCCCCAATGCCAATCCAATAATGACAACATGATTTTTTGAGAAAAAGGAAAAAATTTTTATTACTGTGTTAGCAAAGGAGAAACACAGGGGAATCCTGTCTTAGAGACTATGTTTCTCCCACCAGTGGATTTTAAAGAGGGGATTCAAAGGCTATATTCCATGTGTTCTGGGTTCAGAGTTGTAGTTCACTTGTTAATTTGGGAAATAGTCATTTCTGAGATTTTGCCAATCCCAAAGTCTGAATTACTTCATTCCTGTGCTGGATGTATGCTCAAGGACAGATAACTATGCCTAGGATGGGGAAGAAAGGTAGTACTGTTTCTCCTGATAGGGAAGGGGACAGATTAAGGAGGAGCAGGGAAAGAGGAAGAGAAAGAAAGGGATTGAATTTAGGGGCCCTCAACCACAGGGCCACATCCCCAGCCCTTTTTGTATTGTATTAGAGACAGGGTCTCACTGAGTTGCTAAAGTGCCTCGCCATTGCTGAGGCTGGCTTTGAACTCGTGATCCTCCTGCCTCAGCCTCCCAAGTGCTGGGATTACAGGTGTGCACCACCATGCCTGGCTTGAAACAAGTTCCTTTTAAAAATAAGTTGCAGTGGCAGAGCAACAAGGGCTATGTTCAAAGTATAAAGTGGACCACTGTCACAAATTTAAGTGAGATGTGATTGATATGGATCATCAGGCTTCTTATTGAATGTTACTCTGATTTTTCCAAAATATGCCTCTGGTTCTTTGGTGATAGAATGATTGTATAACTGTCAGTATCTAGGCATAAGCCTATCTAATAAAAAAAAAATCTGTGTTTGAAGCAATTTCTGAATAATTTGAGAAAATTCTGTTAGATGCTCATACATGTGAAATTGTCAATTACAAAAGACTAAAAATTCTATGTTTGACAATGATTGTGTATTCTGGACATAAATAATGTATTGGATAACAATTCTTTGATGCAAAACACCTGACTACTTTTTCATTAGGTTTAAATTTTTCTTAATTTATTTTGTTCAAAAAATTAAAAATACTATTCAATGAAAATGCCACATTATATACCATACAATTAAGTACACTTTATTGAAATCTGGGGGCATTAGACATTCACTCTACTAGGCCCTTTCTTTATAAATATTTATACTATATTTATATATCTATATTTATATGCATGCTTGCACATCCAATAGCTTGAAGGTAGATTCTTTTCTCTCTCAATGATGACAAACCTGAGGTACTTTCACAAATGTGAAAAATGTGGATCTGAGAAATTTTTCCAGGGTTACATAACCTGTAGATGTCAGAATTTGGAGTTAAAGCCAGGTTTGTACTGTTCCTAAACCTGTACTTTTCATAAAAACATACTTTTATCTTCAAATCAAGCATTTCAAAATGTACCCATTGACCACAAAAAGGTAGTATTGTTGTGTGAAAATTCCAGGGAAGTAACAATAGAAAGGGCTTTAATCAATAGACCCGAAAAGAAAAAAAAAAAAAAAAAAAAAAAGGTGGTTGAATGAGACGGATATCATTTTCCTTATTGCATGATTGAAGACCTGAATTGTACGATTATACTTTGTATACAAACAGTTATATGTAAAAAGATACTAAATATATGCACTATGAGTTGTACATATTAAAAATTATAAAAATAAAAAAAAATAGACCCGACTCTATTCTAAACCTGTATGGCCTGGACAAATAAAAGACACCATAAGCTTCAATCTGCTAATTTTACATATCAAAACTTTTAATAGATACGCAAAATAAGTGTCAGTTTCTGAATGCATGCTGTGGGTCAGACACTCATAAATACCATACAACATTTTGAGATAAGAATTTAGGGATTAAAGAAGGGACAGAGTTTTAAAAGGGAACCACCGACGAACTCTTAGAATGCAGGAAACTCCCATGGACCATTAGAATGCAAAACAACTCTCAAGTAACCCACCCTAATCTGGCCAATGAAAAAGCAACAAAACTGCAAGATAATGAGAAGGCATCAGGAGTGACTGTTCCTTTAGGTAGTATACCCATTAAAGGCTTTAGTCACCAAGAAGTGACTCTAACTTCATCTTAATAGCAAGACACACATCCCCAGGTGGAGATTTAAGACGGTAATGAGACATGTGGTACAGCAAATAGCACAACTAGACACACAAGGGCAAAATGCAGCACAAGGAAAACTAGCATGAAATGTCATAAGCCTTTCCTGACTCCAACTCTAATCCAGCACCCTAGCTACACTGCAAGTATTCGAACCCCCGGCTGAAAGAATGCATGGCTCTCTCTCTGATTGCCTGCACTTTCATTTTCAATTCCCATTACAATAAACTCCTTGCTCTGCTACTCTGACCCAACATGTCCTTAAATTCTTTTCTGCAATGGGTTAAGAACCTTAGCCGGTGCAGTGGTGCACACCTGTAATCCCATCCAGAGGCTGAGACAAGAGGATTGTGAGTTCAAAGCCAGCCTCAACAACTTAGTGAGGCCCTAAGCAACTCAGTGAGACCCTGTATCTGAATAAAATACAAAATGGGGCTGGAGATATGGCTCAGTGGCCAAGTTCCCCTGAGTTCAATTCCCACTACCAAAAAAAAAAAAAAAAAAAAAAAGAACCCAAAAAGTCCAAGTAGAGGTCTCCTCTGCTCTTGAATAATTGGGTGGTAACAATTTCATTTAATCCTTACAAGAATTCCATGAAGTAGATATTCTATTCATTTTGAAGATGTTAAAGCTGAGTTCAAAGATCCTAAGCAAACTGACCAACGCTATCTATTTCACAGGCTATTTTTCAGGGGTTTTGTGTAATGTTCATGTGAAGATACTGTAGAGATTGTAAAACTCTATAAATTTTTAAAAAATATTTATTATTTAGTTATAGGTGGACACAATCTCTTTATTTTATTTTTATGCGGTGCTGAGGATCGAACCCAGTACCTCACACATGCTAAGCCCGCGCTTTGAACCACAACCCCTGCCCCCTACCTTCAGATTTTTATTTCATTTTTTCCATTATTTTTTCTCCAACACATGCTAAGACCCATTAATCGGTGTGGTCCCTTTGAACCACAACCCCTTGCCCCCTACCTTCAGATTTTTATTTCATTTTTTCTCCATTACTTTTTCTTCCAACTTACATAACAGGAATCTGGAAGACAAGGGTTTAGGGCAGTTTCATTAATCTTACAATAAGAAAAAATGGTGTGGCTCCGTGATTTTCCCTTGACAATGAGCTTATTCCATTAGCTTTTTTTTTTTTTATTCCATTAGCTTTTTTTTTTTTTTTTTTTTTTTTTTCTTCATTGAAACCTCTGCTTCTATTCCCAGTAGAAGAGAGATACGTAAATTATTGACCAGGGAGGTTTCAAATCACATTAGATACCTAAACTGAGTGTGCTTTGGTTTTCCAAGTGATTTATTTTAACAACTTTAGACATTTATTCTCTCACCTTGTGCTCGTCAAGCAAATCAAAGTTTAGATTTTAAAAACTAAATTCAAAATTTTACAATTGCTTATTACTACATTTGTTAGAAATAAGGAAGTGCCTCAAGAAATCAAACGTGCTCAAAAGTGGGCTGACAAGGCAAAACTTTACTTCTACATAAGGGCGTGCTCCCAAAGGGAATCCAGGCAAGCAAGCCCACCTGGGCAGATAGCCCACCCACATTTATCCCTAAGTAGGTACTGCTCAGGGTACAACCTACATGATTAGCTCATTTTAGAATTAGGATGGGCAAAAGGAAAGGACTACAATTGAATCCAATTAAGGCTGAATACTACCTTTTGAAAATAAACCACCAGACTTTCTATTTCTCAGCAATTTAAAATTGGGATGAGTATTTCAACCTATCTGTGTCATGGTTTATTGGCAATGCTTTTTCTTACTTAGAGGTACATAAATCAATTGTGAAACTTAGAATCAATAGCATCTTAAATACGATAAAAAATAAGAGCATCATTACATTTCTCTCTTCTTTTTACAGTAAAAGCTTATTTCAAAAACAAACCATTCTATCACAGTCTCAACAGGATGGCTACATAGAATTAAGTCCCATTAGTAAAAGTTTATCATTAATCCTTATAATCTCTTAATACTTATTTAATTGTCATAGTCAATCTCTGACGTTATTATTATTTTTAATTTCTACTTTCAGAAAATTATCATTCTAAGACAAATTTTGATGTTGTTCATTAGCAATTATTATTAAAATTCAAACAAAAAATATAATGAAATATTGCTTTAAAACATGTTGGATCTTATGAAGGATCACAATTTCCTTTTTTATCTAGTAGGAACACTTATGAAAAATAGAGCATGTAGGTTCTAATTGTGGCAAATAAAGGGATGTACCTGACAGTTTCTTTGTACGTCACTTTGTGGACGCTGATGCATTTAAACACTTATTAAGATTAGGCACTGAGAATTTCAGAAGTTGGGTTTTTCTAGTCGCTTTGGTCTGGATTTCCCCTAAAATTCACATGCTGAAACTAACCCATGTTGTGGTGGTACTAAGAGATGGGGCCTTTGTGGAAGTGTTTTGTCATGAGGGCTTCACCCTCCTGAATGTATAACTCCATCTCTTATAAAAAGAGCTGGAGGGAACTACCTTCAGCCCTTTCTGCTCTTTGGCCATTTGAGAACACAGTGCTCACCTCCTTTTCTTTGCCTTTCTGTCATGGTTTTGATATGAGGTATCTCCCCAAACCTGATGTGTGAGACAATGCAAGAGAGTTTAGAGGTGAAATGATTAGGTTTGAGAGCTTGAACCTAATCATTGCATTGATCCACTTGAATGGATTAACTGGGTTGATAACCCTAGGCAGGTAGGGTGTAGCTGGAGAAGGAAGGTCACTGGAGCATGCTGTTCCAGTATATTTTTGCTCCTAGAAAGGAATCTCTGTCTGCTTCCTGGTGGCCAGGTAACTGAGCTGCTTTCCTCCACCACACTCTTCCACCAGGATGTTCTGCCTCACCTCGGGCCAGAGCAATTTTGCCAACTGTCTGTGGACTGAGACCTCTGAAACCGTGAGTACCAAATAAACTTTTCCTCCTCTAAAATTGTTTTTGTCAGGTCTTTTGGTTAGAGAGATGAAAAAGCTGACTAAAATACCTCGTACCCGTTCTACCACATAAGGATATGGATATAAGGCCCTCACCAGTCACCAAAGGCTAGCACCTTAATTTGGGGCTTCCCAGCCACCAGAAGTGTAAGAAATAGTTGGCACACATCAGTAATCCAGGCTACTCAGGCAGCAAAGGCAGGAGGATCACAAGTTCAAGGCCAGCCTGGGCAACTTAGCTCAAAATAAAAAACAAAAAGGACTGGGATATAATTCAGTGGTAGCACTTATCCTGGCTTTAAACCCCAGCACCACACACAAGAGGAGAAAGAGAGGAGGAGAACAAAATGGGGGGGGGGGGGGGGAATTTCTGTCCTTTGTAAAATTACCTAAACTGTGGTATGTTACAGCAACACAAACAGATTAAGACATTAGACAAGTAAAAGTTTCTTTGGGGCTAGGGATATAGCACACTAATACAGTGCATGGTTGGCATGGGTTTGATCCCCAGCATTGCAAAAACAAATAAAAAATGACTACATGTGTAAAACTTGTATCTTTCTTTGTTTCTTCTTTCTTTCTTTTTTGAGATAGGGTCTTGCTATGTTGTCCAGGTTCATTTCAAACACTGAGCTCAAGAGATCCTCATGCCTAAGCCTCTTGAAAGCTGGCCAATAGATGCAAGTTACCATGCCCAGCTTTAAAACTTTTTTCTTTGACAAGCTTGTACAGAAAATTCTCCTAGAATGGCCAATGGGGAGGGAGGGGAAGGGAGGGGGCAAAAGGGTCAAGAAAAAAAAAAAGATGGTAGAATGAGATGGATATCATTACCCTAAGTGCATGTATGAAGTCACGAATGGTGTGAATATACTTTGTATACAACCAGAGATATGTAAAAATGTGCTCTACAAGTATAATATGAAATGTAGTACATTCTGCTGTCATTTCTAACAACTTAGAATAAAAAATAAATTAAAAAAAAAGAAAACTCTCTTATAAAAAAACTATCTAAAAAGATTCAAGGGAACTACACATTGCCCACAAAAACAGTGTCAAGCTGATATCATCTCATCTAAAGATGATCACCAAATTATGATGGTTTGACTTAGGACTCCTTGACTTTACTATGGTGATATGCATTCAGAAAAAATGCTTTGGATTTTTAATTTTGAGTTTTCTTTGAACTCATGATATTCTGTATGACCTCTTACCGTGCTGGACAGCAGCAGCAATTCACAGCTCCATCAGTCACTTGATCATAAGGGTAAACAATTGATACTCTGTGTTACTGAGCTATGATGCTCAGTAGGTTAAGTGGATCAAATGCGTTTTCAACTTACAATGAGTTTATAGGGATGTAACCTTACCACAGTCAAGGAACATCTGCATCCCCCATAAAAGGTACTGAGGCACATACGCAAGCATCTTAAAGGAGTTTCAGAAACACTGAAAAATAAGCAGGCAGAGGCATTTATATACTTTGTATACAAGCAGTTGTATGTAAAAAAATGATATACTTGCGCATTATGAATAAATAAATAAATAACAAAAAAATAAAATAAAGAAGGATGGGGATGTTACTCAGTGGTAGAGTTCCCTGAATTTAATCCCCAGTACAGGAGAAAGCAGGGAGGAATGAAGGAAGGAAGGAAGGAAGGAAGGAAGGAAGGAAGGAAGGAAGGAAGGAAGGAAGGAATGGAGGGAGGGAGGGAGGGAGGGAGGGAAGGAAGGAAGGAAGGAAGGAAGGAAGGAAGGAAGGAAGGAAGGAAGGAAATATAGAAGTACTGGAGAGGATGCAAAGAAACTGGAATCCTCATACCTATCTGTTGGGAGTGCTAAATGGCATGACTGCTTTAGAAAACAGTTCGGCATTCCTCAAAATTTAAACATACTTATCATATGACCCAGCAATTCCAATTTACAAAATGACATCTTTTTCCCTAAAATTTCTACTTTTTATAAGAAAGTCTCAAGTAATTAATAAAATAGGAATCTGTGTTCCTAACAACCTATGCATGGAATTTTAATTAGAAAAATATGTCAAATTATTGCAGTTAACCCACTCTGCACACAGTTAACATCAGATCCTCCATTGATTTGACATAGTTTTTAGTTCCATTAGAGTAGAAATAGCACCATCTTAGAAAATACAGATATTTGAAGAATAGAAACAAAGTAAGACAGATATTTGAAGAAATTTAAACAAAGTGAGTGAAGAATAAATTATCTCAACCCTCTAATGAGAATTTTTTTTCTTTTATTCTGGTGACTGAATCCAAGGGAGATTTACCGGTGAACTACAGAACTTTCTATTTTTTATTTTGAGACAGATTCTTACTAAAACTGGCCTTAAATTTGCAATCCTCCTGTCTCAGCCTCCCGAATTACTAGGATTACAGGCGTGCACTACACACCCGGGCTGAATTTATCATTTTAATATAGTCCTATTAAAGCCAGGGATGACTTAAGGTGTCAGAAACGATACATGTTTTGAAACAATACATGTTATGAAAAATGTCTCTTAATGAAGAGAAGTTGTAACACTGTAAAACAAATCAGGTTTTACCTGAAAATGTTATAATAATTAAAGTTGGGAAAGGATAAATGAAGAACCTTAGCATCAAGGCAATAATTTGGCTATTGAAGTAATAAATGAGGTGTTAAACTACTAGCAATTTAAGGGAGTAGATTCTAAAATAAGGTTATTACTTCATTTTGTCCAATACTGATTAGAACTCTAGTTTTCAGAACAAAACAAGTTGGAGAATAATCTGATACAAGGGATAGGAAGACCAAATGATTCAAAAACTAAAAAAAGAAAAAAAAAAGGATAAAAGATAAGAATGACCTAGACAAACACATTTTTGTTTTGATGAATGTATTTGTGAAAAATAGGTAAAGAATGCTAAAGATTTTTTAAAAATTTGACACATTAAAAACATAAAATTTATATGTGTATATGTATATATTAGTCGACCTTGCATAATAAATCTCAATAATAAATGTGTATGTATACATATATATGTTAGTGAGGCACCATTTAACATTTGATACATGTTTAATACAGGATAAGCATTATCTATCTCCTCAAATATTTATCATTTTCATTTTTTGGGGGGTGGGTACCAGGGATTGAACTCAGAGGTGCTCGACCACTGAGCCACATCCTCAGCCCTATTTTGTATTTTATTTAGATATAGGGTCTCACTGAGTTGCTTAGTGCTCTTGTTTGCTGAGGCTGGTTTTGAAATTTCAATCCTCCTGTCTCAGCCTCCGAAGGCACTGGGATTATAGGTGTGTGCCACCGCACCTGGCTATTTATCATTTCTTTACAATAAATTTTCAAAATCCTTTCTTCTAGCTCTGTGAAATATATAATGCATTATTATTTGGATTGTTAGTGTGAGTAAAGATTTGCCCTCACCAGTGTGGGTGGACACTATACAATCAATTGAAGACCTCCAGGAAAAATAAAGAGACAGAATAAGTGTAAATTCCCTCTCTTCTTGAAATGAGACATCCATCTTCTACCCATGAACATCAACTCCCCTGTTTATTTGGCCTTCACACTCTGTCCTGTGTACCATTAGCTCCCCAGATTCTTAGGCCTACTGACTTGGACTGAAACCACATCATGGGCTTTCCTGGTTCTCTAACTTGCAGATGGCAGATCATAGGATTTTTCAGCCAATGTAATCTGGTGAGCCAATCTTGCATAATAAATCTCTTTATACATACCTCCATATATATTCTATTGGCTCTGTTTCTCTGGGGAACCTGCCTAATACATATACAAAAGTAAGAAAAATAAAGCATGGTAGGGTTTTTCTTTTTAAATCTTTTCTTTTTTTTTTTTTTTTTTTTTTTTTTCTGGTACCTGGGATTGAACTCAGGGGCACTCGACCACTGGGCCACATCCCCAGCCCTTTTTTGTATTTTATTAGAGACAGAGTCTCACTGAGTTGCTAAGTGCCTTGCCATTACTGAGGCTGGCTTTGAACTCACGATCCTCCTGCCTCAGCCTCCCAAGTGCTGGGATTACAGGTCTTTTAAATCTTTATAGTTTTGGTTGGACCTTGATAATGAAAGCAATTTCAGAGGAGCCTTTATAAGATATGGTCTCACATTTTCCCAGTTACCCTATTTTAAAAACTTTAATATAAATACTCTCCTAACTACTATGATATGTTGAAGTGTTATAATATCCCAAAGCTGCTAATTCACACCTCCTAGTTCAAACCTTACTGAAATTTCTAGACAGAAAGAAAGGAAGAATGAGGAAAGAAGGAGTGAGAGAGGGAGGAAGGCAAAAAAGAAAGAAGGAAATAAGGAAGGAAGAAGGAAATAAGTGAGAAATGTATCAGGTTCTAATTCTTTTTTTTTTTCTTTTTTTTTTTTTTTTTTTTTTTGGCACCAGGGATTAACCCAAGGGCACTCAGCCACTGAGCCACATCCCCAGTCCTATTTTGTATTTTATTTAGAGACAGGGTATCACTGAGTTGCTTAGCACCTTGCCATTGCTGAGGCTGGCTTTGAACTCACTATACTCCTGCATCAGCCTCCTGAGCCACTGGGATTACAGGCTTGCGCCACTGTTCCCAGAAGGTTCTAACTCTTAAAAGAAGTTACGTATAAAAACTGCAATTCTATGATTAAATGTAGATATTTTTGAGTATTAAATATTCAAAACATTATATTTAGAGTGACTTTTTACCTATCTAGCACCAACTCTCTCAGGCACTTAGTTTGGGGTCAAGTGTAGCTCACTACAACAACAGCTGGCAGGACCAACTTACATTTGCAATTGTTGCTGTACTTAAGCCCATGAAAAAGGGTCAAAGGCAATACCCAGAATTAGAGTGGTGGGCAAAGATGAGTGGTGTAGCAAACAGTCTAAGTATACAGCCAAGTTGGCTGAAAGGACTGCCAAGAGTTCTGTGGAAATAGAACCCAAAGCTAAGCTCACACATCAAAAAGACGGCCAAGTCAGGCACCACAGAGCACAGGCTAAAGACTTACGGGTGATATGAGCAGCTGGGCTTCCCACCTCCCTTTGTGAGAAGGAATGGACAGCAGGTGTGGGTTACTTAGATTTTAAAGCCTTGGATCTAGTTGCTGGTCAATGGCCTTTAGACAGATAATTCAAATTTTCTACATTTAATAATAATGTAATATTTATGTATATCTTCAGTTAAAGAAAAAATATGAAAACTATTAAAATGCTGAGTAGTTCTCAAAAGTCAAAGTTGAACTAGAGCATAAGATCCATTTCCTCATTTCTAGCATCATTACATCTGCCTGTTATGCTGCTTCCCATCAAAATGATTTAAAGTTATTCATTTTTCCTCCTAATGCTATGCCCCAATGATGCCACATAAATCTCAAGGTAATTTTAAAGTTATATTTCTTTTCATAATGCAAAGGCAATCTCCAGTTGATGGGGAGAGTGAAACAATACTAAATGAAGGGTTTTTAACTTAAGGAGATGTCTTCTATATTACTTTTGTACGAGAAATATATACATTTCAAGTGTGAGCTCTTGCAACAAAATGTTTGGATCCTGTGTACTCACAAACTTATATATAGGAATATAACATAAAGATTAAGATTGTCAACTATGCAAAGGTTTTAATCATGACTAATAACCGATGTGATCTTGGGAAAATGTCTTAGCTTCTTAGGTCAATAGATTCTTTATTCATAAGGTAAGGATAGTAATAGTAACTCCATCAAAGGACTGTTGTGTAGATTAAATTAAAAATGCATTTAAGGGTTTAGCCCAATTCCTAGCATAGAGTTAGTGCTCAATTAATATGTGCTAATAATAGTAGTAATGGTCCTCCTTAGATTTATGGCAGGAAGTTCCACAAGAGGAAGTCCGAGACTTCCTCTTGGTGCTTCAGTTATGCTAGTGTCCGTGACACAGAACTGGTGTCACCTGTGAGGCCACATCTGGGAGGATGGCATGCCTCCCGGTGTTTTCCAGGAGCACTGGTGTTGCACCACACACACACAACTCTGAAAATCTAAGCAGATTTCAAAGTTGCTTAAATAGATTTCTTGGCCAAGAGTTATGTAAGTTGCCAACTGGCAGTGGAATGATTTTCCACTCAAACTTGGCAGCAGCAGGATTTAAACAGAAAACTGGGAGGAGGGCAGAGGAAGTAATATGCTTCCTTCCTCAGGGCAATTTTAGACTATTTGGCACCATGGAAAAAAATTGTAAAGGAGAAAGAAATTCTGTAGAAGGACTGCAGTATTTATTTTTAATTTATCAAAAACAAATTGAAAGGAATTTCTAGTTATGATCAGAAAAATGTTCCCTATACCATCGTTTTCATATTCTATGAACTCTCCTCCTACTCCTTCTCCTTCTCCTGTTGCTGCTGCTGCTGCTGCTGTAGGAATTTCTTCCCTTTGGTCTTCTCATGTGAGTAGAGTGAATCTGGGTATACTGAATCAAGTAAGAGACATTTGATTTTGGTGGTCCTCTACAAGTTCTTCTTTGCCATTAAAATATAAAATAGAATCCAATATCAAAATAAGTCAGTTGATATTCCCATCATTTTTTAGAGTAAAACAAATCAGAGTGGATTTGACTGGATTTTTAAATCTTCCCTTGTCGAACTCCAACTCAAATTATTTTGATGGCATTCTAACCAAATTAAAAGAGGGATTAAGTTTCTATATGCTTCTTCAGAAAACAGTACCCTATATCACTAATAGGAAATGTTTTATTATTAATACATACATGATTTAAGTCCAAAGATTTGATGCAAGACTTAAAGATATATAAAATACATTTAAAGGGGAGGAAAACAGGTGAGAAATTGGGGGAAAAAAGCAATTATAGGGAAAAATAAAGATACCACTAAGTATGTGCCATCAACTTAACTCTATGCATCACAGAAGTATACACAAAAAGATCAGTTATATTATTTGATATGTACAAGCTTGACAACAACAACAATCATTTGCACAAGAAAGCTTACCTTAGCTAATAGAAATTCCTCCTGCTAAGGTTTGTAACAATTTGCTTGTTTATAAAAGAGAACACTATTATTTGGCTATGGAAGTAAATACACATATATTTCAGAGATTCCTGCTGATACATTTAGGGAGAAGATGCCATGGTATCAGCAAAAATAAATACAGTTGTTTAAAACAGAGAATAAAGAGATAGCCAACATATTTTATGATGGTATTCCCTTGTGTAACTGTTAGCCATTGGTACTGCTTAAAAATATCTTAGAGAAAAATTGGATTATAATGATGGATTTGATTTACTATAAGATACCTTAGAATAGAGACCAGTAGTTTTCTCCTTCATGGAAGTGTATGACTGTGGTAAAAAGATTCATGACCCTCCAAATATGTCCATGTCCTAAGTCCTGAAACCTGTGACTGTTACTACAGATGCCAACAGGGACTTTAGAAATGTGGTTAAAGACTTCAATATGATTAGTATTATTCTGGTTTACCTGAGTTCAATATAATCACAGGAGTCTCTGGAAGAGGGAGGCAGCTCAGCGTCAGAGGGCAGAGTGATAACAGAAGCAGAGGTTGAAGTGATCATGCAGGGAAGATAGCATGAGCTCTGGAAGGCAGGTGGCCTCTAGAAGCTGGAAAAGGAATTCTCCCCAGAAGCCTCTGGAAGGAAAACATCCCTGATGTTACCTTGATTGTAGGACTTCTGACCTCCAAAACTATGTAAGATAACAGCTTTGTCTTTTTTAAGTCACTGTCACATAATAAGAAATATTTGGTCTCTGTACCTGGTTCCTGACACAGAGCTCCTAAATCCCTTGGAATTTCCTGGGTGGTAGAAGCATCATTTTTTCTAATGAGGAGATTCTTGATACACTCCTGGATAGCCTCAGGATAAGGGCTGTTTGCCAGGTTCGGAAACTAACCATATGATTAAGGATTGAAACTTCCAACCCCACCCATGATTTCCAGCAAGGGGAGAAGGGCTGCAAGTTGACTTAATCACCAATGGCCAATGATGTGATTAATTATGCCTAAGTTATGAAGCCTCCTCTATAAAAACCCCAAAGGCCAAGTTCTAAAGAGCTTCCAGACAGCTGAATACATGGTGGTGCAGAGCACCACGGATAGTGCATGGAAGCACCTCGTCCCTTTTCACATACTTTGCCCTATATGTACTTTGCATCTAACTATTCATCTGTATCTTTTGTAATACTCTTTATAATAAATGGGAAAATCTAAGTAAAGTGTTTTCCTGAGGTCTGTGAATCACTCTAGCAAATTAACTGAATCAGAAGAAGGAGTGCAGGAACCTTATTTAAAGCTGGTTGTTCAGAAATAAATGTCGGGGGTGGTCAGGAGTAGATCAATGCTTGATATATATATACATATGGAAATATCCCATTAATTTGTGTTATTAATAAGAGTTGTAATTACAATAATAATTACTTTTAAAAGAAGTATAGGTGACAACCTACTACTTGGAAATTGATATCTCAAGTCTTTGGGCACTGAGCCCTCACCCTTCGGCATCCAATGCCATTTCCAGGTAGACAATGTCAGAATTGAATTGGATTAGAGGACAACCAGTTGGTATCTACTAAAGAATTGCTTGGTGTATGGGGGAAAACCACATACAACTAGTGTCAGAAGTGTTATGGTGTGCAAGAGTCAGAAAAACATTCTTTCTATATTCATCAAATTTGTGGTGATTTGACTAATACAAATGACTAGGAACTAAATATGTTAATTATTGAACAAATGACTTTCTACCCAAGATCTAAAGCAAATGAATATGTGCAGATATTTAGAAATTATGCCCATTTGAAAACATATCTCCTGTATTTTACCACAAAATAAGCCCCAGTTATATTTAAAAACTTAAAACAATTTTCAAACTGTGCTTCATAGCACTCTGATTCAGTGGATTATTAATAGGTGTTAAGCTCCCACCACCCCAAAAAATTCTAAAATCAAGTAACTTCGCAAAACTGTGCTATTTTATTATGAGATAATTAAAATTATTCTTAAAAGTTATCCAGGAGTCTAGATATACTAAGAAACTTTGGGGGTTATTCAAATAGTCATATGAAATCAACTTCACTCTAATGCACAGGTGGAAGATGAAGCTCGGTTGGCAGAAAAAATATATATACTGAAGATATTTTCAATGTTCCAATATATGTAGTTCACATATGAACATAATATAATAAAAGTGTCATTCAAGCCTTAGAAGGTCTTGTTTACCAACCATCATCATAATTTCACTGTTCTCAGCCATGCCCACTTGGCCACATCTGTAGTGATCATTAAACACAAAGCCTACTCAGCAATAGATTATCAGATGACATAGCTGGACCCTAGTGTCTCTGCCACCTGCCACTGACCCTAACCATGGGATCATGACTTGGTTTTTATTTGGCGTAATGACAGAAGGACTACTCACCAATGAAAGTGAAAAAAAGCACTCACTTACTTAGTTCAGCTCCTTATAATTCACTCAAGCTACTCCCTCCCTTATCAGTTCTCTCCAGCAAAACTGGGGGAAAAAACTTGACAAGAATATAAGTTTAGTGAGCCATAAATCTGAAATATGACTATTGCTGAAGTTACAGGTCTACCCTAAAGAACTTGATTACCACACTGTAATCTCAATATAAAAAATAGCTTCAAAGCTGATCAATTACAGCACATATCTTGGTCTTCATAATAATAACAAAGTGAACATTTTAACATTTTTTTTTACCATAGGAATAATGAGCTCCAGGAGATTTCAAGAGAAAAGAGAAAACCATAAAGTGTTTTTCATACATTTAGAGCCTAGAAACTTTCTTCTCTGATGTGCTTATAGAACAAAATTTGGAAAACAATTCACTAATTACATATGGAAACTTCCTATAAATTAGTCATTATCTTTGAGAATTATTGTGTAAAACACAAAAAGAGTCAATACTAAAAAAAATCTATGTAGGTAATGTGAGAATTCATTTTGGTCAAGTTAAAATAAAGACACTTTTTTCTATGTGTCAGAGAGGAGGCTTGAGCCCTTCCTGTTGAACAGCTGTAGCAAAACAGGACAGACTAACAGTGTCCAACTGTCAGGCACACAATTAATCAGAAATTGAGGTCATGAGGCCACGATAGGGTTGGAATCACAGAGGTCAACATCTGGCATGCAATTGTCACAGTTAATAGAAATCCAGGTCACCCAAAATTGTCCCTACTTGCCAACTCAAACAAAAAGCTCAGAAGCTAAAATAACATGATTTAAAATTATACCTCATCATCATCCCAAGTACTAAAATTTAAATCATAAGGAAAAAATATTGAAAACAAAACCAAAAAAAATTATATACTAAAAAATAACTGTCATTAGTTAAAAAGCTTCATGGAAAGTCATATATGTCTGACAAAAGAGCAATCACTTGTCATCTGAAAATTCCATAGGTCATAAGCTCAGACCAGAATAATTTCCTTGTTCTTAATCCTTGTTCTCCTTCCTTGTTTTTCCCTAAGAACTGGGAGGGAGGGGGGGGGGAGGAGCTGCATGTAGTGGGGCACACCTGTAATTCCAGCTATTCAGGAGCCTGAGGCAGGAGGATTGAAAGTTTGAGGCCATCCTAGGCAACTTAGTGAGAACTTATATCAAAATAAAAATTAAAAGGGCTGGGGTTGTAGCTCAGTGGTAAAATGTTCCTGGGTTCAATTCCCAGTACCAAAAAAACAAAAAACAAAAAACAAACAAACAAACAAAACACGCTGAAAAAAGTTTCTACTTTTGAGACTGTTCCAAAATATGGCATAAAATCAGGGAGCAGAAATACGTGCCTATAATCCCAGCTACTCAGGAGACTGGGGCAGAAAGATCACAAGTTCGAGGCCAGCTTTGGCAACATAATGAGACCTCTATCTTAAAATAAAATTAAAGTGGCTTGGAGATGTAGCTCAGTGGCAGAGGGCCTCTGGATTCAAACTCTAGTAGTGGTGCAGTGGGGGGGTCAGGCAAGGGTAGGAATGGCATGATATTTGACCATTAACTTTTTTTTTTAACCACAGAAAATTATCAGCTGAATTTCACCTATTCCAAAATACTGGCAAAAGAGAAATTATCTACTTTGGAGTTGGAGGGTGACTCAAAGGTAGAGCATGTGCATGCATGAGACCGTGGGTTCAGTCTTCAAAACCAAAAACATTAAAAAGAAAAAAGAAGTTATTCACCTGGGAAGGAAAACATTATAAACACAGCTTTTATTTTAAACCTGAGAAAGCTTATAAATACTCCCAACTACATACACTAACACATAAAAACCCGATCAGTGTAGGACAGTATTAATCTTTCAGAAAGAAACTTTACAGCACATGGAAGGTATCTGTGAGCTTATTATCTTGGTTGAATTATATGTCCTTTGATAATAAAAATGATGTAATTAATTTTGAAAACAGAGATACATTTAACTTATAATACTTATGTTTTCACAAAACAAACTTTAAATATAATCACAGTAATAAATATATTTTGGTATTGAAATTTATGTACTTAATGCAATAGATACTTACTGAATGCTTTCTGCATACCTTAAACTAATAGTGATGATTATTTGTGTCTACCTCATAACTTCATGCATTAAATTGCTCTCCCCACAAACATAAAATTTTTTGTGACCAAACAAAATTTTTTTATTCTACAGTTCTGTAGATATATGAACCTATTTTCTCTATGTATATAGAGAAAGTTTTTAAAATTTTAAACTGGACTAAGTCCTTAAATTGTGCATTATGGGAGGCTTGTCATGTTTTTTTTACAGTTTGGGATGGCATGCTTTCTTAAAATACAGAATTAGTTTACCTTTTTTCTCAGGTTTATGGGTAGGTCATAATTTGGACTGACACTTTTTAATAAAAAAAAATTCAAGGGAAAAAACATTTTAATGCATGTTTTCTTCCAGGCACTAATTTTAAAAGTTAGTCATTTCCTTAAAAAAAATCATATAAAATCCTTAGAGATTTTATTTTGTTTAAGAGTATGCCTATTTTCACTTGGTCTTAAAGTTTAATAGCATTTCCACTTGATAAAGTGTTTTAGCAGAAACACGCACAATAAAAGCAGCCATGAAAATTGAAATGATACACTGCAACCTGGAATATTTTAGAAGAAAATTGCCTAAACAAAAGATTTTTCAATAGCTAGACAAGCACCTACTCTTGTAAAAAGAAAATTGTTTCTCAAAGAAATAATAGGAACGAACTCTAATTTATTACAATTGCAAATTACTTTTCCAAAAGTGTTGTAGTGATGACCCTGATTTCTTTGAAAACACTGTAACCATTTTTTTAATGGAATCATGCTTCTCACAACCAGTTATCATGTTGTCATATCATGCATTGCATAAGTAATTGCAGTGCACAAGAAGAAAGCACTGCCATTGTTTATAGGAGAAGTTAAAAGATAATATCATGTAATTGAAGCATCATTTTCAGGCAAATCTATTAACAACCAACACAGATACTTTTCACTGCATGATTCACATTATGTTAGAGATGAAAAAACTATAATCTATAATCTTTACTCCTCTGTATGTTAGGTACTAAGGAGTTAATGCTAGCAAATTTTTGTGTTTGTTTAATTCACATGCTGGCTTGAAGAAAGTTTTATTTTAACACTTTAGGTAAATAAAATTATCTTTATTAAAAAATTACTCACTGCAAAGAACTGAGTCCATTAGGCATTATTTCCTTAAAAATAATGTTATTCAGAAATGGAATTTATATGAAGAAATTAGATTATATCTGTGATTAATTCAGTTTACTAACCTGCTAGCAACATAAGATGTTATGGGGAAAGGATATCATTATTTTCAATATAATTATTTACATGATACACATGAAGAAACTGAGGCTAAGAGATGTTAAGTAACTAGCCCAAGGTCATATAGCTTATAAATGGTGGAACTGGCCCTCTGACCAATTGGGACCACCAAAATTGCCTGTTTAATCCCCAGTTTGAACTTCCAATTTCAAGGTGTCATGTAAAAAAGAAAGAAAAACACAAAATGCATTCTATAAACCAGATATATTCAACCTTGCAAAATCACTATCAAAAATGTATTTGTTTTCTCAGTCTACAAATGTTCCATAGATCAATTAATGTTGATTTTAGTAAAGCATTTTATGTGTGTTTTCTTTCATGACAAATATGCACACCACAATTCACCCCAACTCACATGTATAAGCAAAGCAGATTAAAAGAGCTAACCATACATCCAAAGAAATCCCCCAGGTACAGAATCTCTAGTCCCATTGTTAAGCCTCCCACTAGATGCCTCATACCTAAACATGATTCTATTGAATGACATCTCCCTGAAGCAAAACCTCTTGGCCATTCTGCATGGGCAATGGAGGCAAACTCCAAGGCCTATAGCAGGAAAAACCATCTTGAATTACATTCTTGATGGATTTTTCTTTAATTAAAAAGAAACTAAAAGACATTCCATTTACAAAAACAAAAAAACTTTGCTTTTCTTTTAGTTAAGAGGTTTGTCATATTTATTCTCAGCCCTAATTAAGCACCCCTATTTTAACATAATTAGGGCTTAATTTTAAATTATTTTTTGAGGTTGTAGTTACTCTATGCAGGCATTTGCCCTACCCTCAAAGCAACATGAACTCATTCTTTTTTTAAAAAATATTCATATTTTAGTTGTAGTTGGACACAATACCTTTATTTTATTTTTTTATTTTTACATGTTGCTCAGGATTGAAACCAGGGCAGTACACATGCTACATAAGCGCTCTACCGCTGAGCCACAACCCCAGCCCATGAACTCATTCTTAAACCAACTTTTTGTTTTACAAAGAAAAAACAGGGAAGTTCTACCTAAGTGTATTATAAGATTTTCTCATAAAGGCTTTTTAAATAAACAAAATATATTTGTATTTTTCTAGCAATCCAAAAACTTTTTATATGATACTTAAATTTCTAAGTAATCGGATATAAATGTTAGCGTGGGTTCATCAATCTACCCTGGTCTATCTTGCACCTGGCTCAAGTATCTTGTTCCTCAAAGATGGTTCATCTCACCACCTCCAAAAGGCTTGCAGTAACTCCAGGATGGGATAAGTGTGACTCCAATGTCCCACCACAGCATGTAGAGAAGAGTGCTGTGTTAACATAATGCAGTGTAAAGTCTTTTTCAAGTCTGTTTCTGCTTCCAGAATGTAAACCAGGAATCCTATCTTATCTGCTTTTTTTTTTTTTTTTTTTAGTTGAAGATGGACACAATACTTTTATTTTACTTATTTATATGTGGTGCTGAGGATGGAACCCAGCGCCTCATAAGTACCAGGCAAGAGCTACCACTGAACTATAACCCAAACCCTCTTATCTGCTTTTCAACTGCATTTAATAAATAAACTTGGAAGAAAGGAAGTCATTATCATCACTCTTTCACTTATCATTTCCTTTCTTTTTTGCAATAATTTGCAATAATTCAGATCATTATTGGTGAGACAGGACAAGGCAGGTGTCTAGGTCCAAAACTTTAGAAAGGTAAGGACAGTGTCTGGGTAAGAAGGCTGCTCCACATGGAAATTATCATAAGTGCCTGAGTGGAATGAGAATGGCATTCATGTGAGGGGGCAACCTGGTGTAGGAGGTTGGAAGCCAAGCCAGGGTGACACAGGATAACCCACAGCCTAAGTAGGACCTGAGCAAGTGATGAAGGAGTCTGTGGATTGTGGCAGCCCAGTATAGATAGAGCTCAGAGTGCAAAGAGCATAAAGCATGGAGGTGACCCAGCTCAGGGTGTCAGAGCCCTACCTGGCTGAGGAGGTATACTTGTGGAGGAAGGACCAGAGCAGAATGCTGGAGTCCAAACAGGTAAGTCCAAACATGGAGGGGCACCCTGCAGAGGCATCCCATGGAGAGAGCCCAATCAGAGTGAGATGTCTTGAGCTGCAGTGCATTCATAAGGGCACCTATGCAAGAGTGGTGGCTCTGTGTGGAATCAGAGCCTGAGTCAACAAGGAAGGCAAAAGGACGTGCTCAGCGAGTTTAAGCCTGAGCACAGGGAGAAGGGACTGCTAAGCAGGGAGGACATAAGAGGGCTGGCTGGGCAAAATGAGAAGGACGTTTGCATGGGGGCCCAAGGTACACTTACATTACTGGGCAACGAGATCTGGCCTAGAATGTTGAGACATGGGTATAGCTGGCAAGGCATCCACATAGGGACCAGTGACATTGATTATGTACAGGAGATTTGAACAAACAACTAAACCTAAGCAAAGACAGAAAGCTAAAAAAAAAAAAAAAGTGGGGATAGAAGATAATTCATAGAAGATAATTCACTGAAGGTGATAGATTCTGACCTTGGGAGATCTAGGGTGGCTCCACCTTCTTCCAATTCCCCCTTCTCAGGCCTATTCTCAGTGATATAGAGTTGGTCTATCAGTTGGATCCCCTCATTTTGTCTAACCACAGAGCCTCCTTACCCAGCAATCCACCCTCTGATGAGATCCTTGCAGGAGGGTGTAAGCCCATCTACTTCCCATACTGCCCATTGACCATAGGAAGCTCACACACTCCTGCCATTCCAAACCACAGGAACATAGGCTGACCCTTGCTGCCTCCTGTCTTTGCCCATTGTCTTTCACCGGTTATGCTCAAATAGTAGTGGAAACAATTCCAGTCATGGAAATAAGTCAGCTGTTCAGCTACATAAGCAGACTCCAACCTGTTTTTGCAGGAATGCCCGTTCTCTATAAGCTTGGAAACCAATATTTTTTAAAATATTTATTTTTTAGTTGTAGTTGGACACAATACCTTTATTTTGTTTATTTATTTTTATGTGGTGCTGAGGATCTAACCCAGGATTTAACCTTGCACATACTAGGCGAGCGTTCTACCACTGAGCCATGACCCCAGCCCCTGGAAACCAATATTAATTATTCTCTCCCCACCTTCCCTCTCTCTATGTCCTAAACTTTCTTTCTTTTCTTTATCCCACCCCTTTCTAGAGTTCTCTTGGTCTCTTGCATACACTGGGGAGCCTATAGTTAGAAAAAGGGACTGGTATATGGTCAGGAATTGCAGATTGAATTTGAGTCCTAGAAGGATTGACACACTATAGCTGTCTTCAGAATTTAAGTTACTTGCTGTCCCTAAAATTCTAAGTTTTGTCCCCTAGTCCAGAGCAACAGGTCAAGTCCTACTCGATAGCTGAATCATCTGTTAATTAAAAAGAAAAATGTTGGGAAAGAACACACAAAACTAATTACATGTTTAAATATAATAGGAGACTGGTATGGAGAATTGGAAACAAAGGAACATACACATGTACTGTCTGAATCTTTTCCAAGACCACATTCATGTTATTACTTGTATAATTTAAGTAAATCAAAAGAAAATTTCAAAGCCAATGACACTTTAAGCAGTAATCACCAACAGTCAAAAAGAACATAACAGTGGATATAAATCACAGAATGGGCTTTGTCATAATAAAATTAATGAATAATATTAAAAGATTAATAGATGAACCATATAAGTAAATAATTATATATATGCATAACTCAGACTTAGAAATTTTTAAATATTAAAGCTCTAATGATTAAATGCTTTAGAAATGTTAATTGACTATTTATAAGGAAATAAAAATAAATGGCTAACAAAATGTAGAAATCAAACAAGACCTACTAGTAGCCTTAGGGTGTTGGATATATGATTTTTTTCTTCTATTCTAAAATTTCTACAATTAATATATATATCTTTAAAATTGGGGTGGGAGGAGACTCCAAAAGAAGCCTCTTTCATCCCTATTTCCCCCCTAAAACTATATATTTGTATTTATATGCCAAATACACATACACTGAGTCTTAGTACTAGTAAAATTTTTTAAAAACATAGAAAAATTAAAAGAAATAAATAAACTCAGAGCCCAGAATGGAAACCTAATTATTTTTCTTTTTTCCTTAAAGTACAAATATGTAAAAACAACTTCAATGATCTAATAGTTTATTATTGATTTTATACTTTTTTAAAAAAGGAAACCAATCCTGGTGGTGCACACCTGTAATCCCAGCTACCTCGAAGACCAAGGCAGGAAGAAATCATAAATTTGAGGCCATCCTGGGCAGTTTAGCAAGATCTTGTTTCAAAACAATAAGGTCTGAGGGGTATCATGCAATAGGACACTTGCCTAGCATGTACAGATTCAATCTCCAGCCACATAAATACATAAATGGAATAAAGGAGTCAACTAAAACTATTTTTTTTTTTTCTATTTTGTACTGGGGATTGAACCCAGGGGAGCTTTACCACCAAACTACATCTCCAGTTCTTTTTATTTTGAGGCAGTTTCTGGCTAAGTTGTTGAGGTTGGCTTTGAACTTGAAATTCTCCTGCCTTGGCCTTTTGAATTGCTGGGATTACAGGCATGCACTACTGCATCCTGCTTAACTGAATCTCTAATATAGCAATCTTTAAAGAAGTATCAACACAAATTTCAAAATTCTCGAGTTAACTATTTTTTTATTATTCTAGAACTTTCTATGAGCAATTTCCCATAGCTTGCTGACTTTTTATTTTCTTTTTCAAAGAAAAATTCATGATAAAAATCTTCCTCGGTGAAAAATAAAATTTGTTTCCTCTGGCCTTTAATGATTCTGATATTTCATATAACTCTTTTAATTTTGAAATCTTTCCTATATTTTCTGTCTTCACTTATTTATTATATGAGAAGATAGGTTACCAAAACAAAACAAATACCAAAGTTTAAAATGTCAACCTACATATGAAATAATTATAATAAAATATCAACATATTAATTATAGTCATGAAACATGAAAAACATTATATAGTATATTTCCCCAAGAATAAGAGAAATACATGTATATATGTGTGTGTGAGTGTGTGTGCGTGTGTGTGTGTGTGTGTGTGTGTGTGTGTATAATTTTGTTTGTTTGTTTGTTTGTTTTTTGGTGCCAGGGATTGACACCAGGGGCACTTAACCACTGAGCCACATCCTCAACCCTTTTTTATTTTTTGTTTTGAGAAAAGGTCTCCCCACGTTGCTTAGGGCCTTGCTAAATTGCTGAGGCTGGCTCTTCCTGCCTCAGCCTCCCAAGCCACTAGGATTACAAGTGTGCACCACTGTATTTGGCTACAGTTTTTTAAAACTTTTGTAACATACTTTCTTTCAAGGAGAAAAATGCAGGACACTTGTAGAGCTAGACTTGTGTCAAAAATTAACCTGGAATCAACTTGGCAAATATCTCATTATGGTCTATATCTATGATAGAAAATTTTCTTCAAGAAACTAACTAACCCATAATAATTAAACAACAAGACACTTGCTACATTCATGCCAACTCCCTACTCTAAGCAAGGAAAGCTAGAAATGAAAGGAGGCAATGATCAACCTAGACAGGGGAGCACTATTATGATGTACTCACTTACTCCTTAAGGCAGTCTTTGTTATACCAAAAATAGCTGTCTTCTTTGATATTTATTTTAAAAAAATGACATATACATAGTGATGTATATATGTACATAAATATATATATATAATTACATATACATGTATATATACACACTCTGTATATGAAAATACTAATGCTTTGTACATTCTAGCAATGCTGAGTTGTCTTTCAGTATTTATTTAGGGTTTAAAAATTACTGGCTTAGATAAAAAAACACTAATTGTGTTTGCTAAGGACATGAAACCTGCCAGCTTAGTCTTTCCATCCCTGCAGCATGGTAAAACACTATGAACTGAAAAAGAAACTGTAAATAATATAATTCCTTATGCAAAGAAGAAAATCAATGAAAATAATGTGTTTATATAATATTGTTTTAATAATTTAAACCAATCTTGATCTAATTAATTCCTACTAATTAAAACAAAAGGAACAAAGAATCCTTTTTGCCTAACCAAAAAGAACCAAGATTTTTTTTTTTTTTTTTTTTTTTTTTTTTGGTACCAGGGATTGAACTCAGGAGCACTCGACCACTGGGCCACATCCCCAGCCCTTTTTTTGTAGTTTTTATTTAGAGACAGGGTCTCACTGAGTTGCTAAGTGTCTCGCCATTGCTGAGGCTGGCTTTGAACTCGCGATCCTCCTGTCTCAGCCTCCCAAAGTGCTGGGATTACAGGCGTGCGCCACCGCGCCCGGCTCCAAGATTTTCTTTCATCAAAGATGAAGTTAAATACTATGTAACAGATATACCAACACAAATATTCACTATTTTGAAGAGTGGAAAAATTTAGTACTTTTTTCACATTTGATAATGTTGCTTTTGTTATTCTAGTGTGAACTCCACTAACAGTGAAGAGAATGAACAGGTTAGTATTAAGTAAAATCTCAGTGAACTGGTGAATAACTCATCCAGTCCTACTGAAAGCCTGTTAAAGAGGAGTTGGGATTTTAGCAAGTCAAAAGTTTGTCACACAAAAAAATGGAAGACAAACTTTACTGGAGATCTGTGGTCCCTGGACACTTATGCGAGTAAGCAGCATGCCCCTGATCACAGCGGGAAGGCTCTCAGACATGACACATTCAGCGACAAAGCAAGGTCTCTAATTAGCGAAGGGTTCTGGTCTGACAGTAAAGGGCTTAACCTTCTTTGGCAAATAATGAGCCAGACAATGTTGAAAGCCTCCGTGTAAGTTTAGAGAAGAATGGTAGATGCTGAGAACTGCCTTACATGCGCAAACTGACAGACACAGGTGACCGAACAATGAACTGTACACTTGGCAAAGAATGAGAAAATACTTGGTATATGCTAGCATCCTCCAGAGCAGCATTCTCTTCTGTCCCTAAATTAAAATGAAACAATTTGATAGGTCACATTATTTAGCTGAGTTGCTTTAAAAAAATGAACATTTTGTGGAGGAGATATATTTTCTGAAAACTATTTTTTAAATACCAACATTTATGATAAGGCAACATCTGGCAACTTCACTGAAAATCAGAGCCAAATCTCAATTTAAAGGCTAAAAGTTCATTAGCAAACACATTTAGTGGTTAGAATTACCCAAGTATAATATCCAAGCCAAGGGTCCAAAAACTAAGTATCTGTCCTTTTTGTCTTCTAAGGCAAAAAGATACTGGTGCTCCCAAAAGTTGTTTGCATATATGATTAGCATTTTGTTTTGTTTTGTTTTGTTTTTACTTTCACAGCAAAAACTCTAAAGAGCAAAAAAATAAGTATACCTAACTTCTAATTAAATGTCATTAAGTCTAGGGAAAATATTTATTTTTATTGTATACCAAAACAACATACATTCTTTAATAAATGAAGTAACTATTAAATTAAGTTTTCCTACTTCACCCATTCAACTTATTTGTTATACCAAAAATAGCTGTCTTCTTTGATATTTATTTTAAAAAATTGACATATACATAGTGATGTATATATGTACATAAATATATATATAATTACATATACATGTATATATACACACTCTGTATATGAAAATACTAATGCTTTGTACATTCTAGCAATGCTGAGTTGTCTTTCAGTATTTATTTAGGGTTTAAAAATTACTGGCTTAGATAAAAAAATACTAATTGTGTTTGCTAAAATATGCATCTTTAGAATCATAAACCATAAGTAAATAAAGTTAATTAACTACTAATAATAATCTTATGATACAATCATTGGGGCTAGAAATTTTAAATGAAGAGAAGAGCAAAACAAATATCTAGTATAGGTATTTAATACACTACCTTTATAAATGTTGAAAATGCTGAATTCTGAAATACACCTGTCCTCAAGAATTTTGGCTTTATGGAATTGGAGGATTGTGAATTTGTACATTTGTTTTTCCAATAAGGACACTGAGAATTCAGTTTGTTCTTTTCTCTAATAGAAATATTTCAAAATAGCACACTTACATCAATTATGGAGAAAGAGAGAAGACTCACATAAAACTATAGTATTATTTCCCTTTTCTTCCCTTGTTGCAACAATTTTCTCTTGGGGAAAAATAGGTAAGGCTCTACTCTATCAGGATCCCAGAAAAAACCAAAGGCACTTTATCTGCTCCATTGTTTATTGAGTGAAGGGTAAAATTCTGCCCTGGTGAATTTTAAAAATAGCCCTGAGCCTTCCAGCAGGAATGAATGTTCAAAGATCAGATGGAACACAGGTTCAGGTTAACCAGTATGTTGGGTAAATGACTTGGTGATTAGCAAAATCATACTAATGAATGTGAACTATTTTATTTGGGAGAAAGTTACTGAATTTGAAATCAATCGATTGTGGGTAATAAATATAAATGTTGAAGAGCATTACAAAATTTTAATTACTCCTGGTTATAAAACCATTTACATAACTTTGTACCATAGATTTTACTTGCTGACATACTCTTCCAAAACAAGTTTTTATATCTGAAAAATAAAAAGTGCACCCAATTGTGACCAAAGAAAGGTGATGATACTTAGTAGACTACATTGTTTTCTTATTTGTTATACTATATATTAAAGTACATATTTATATGCTAATTGCTATAGCTATATTATATTAATATTATAGTACTGGCTATCATTTGTCTCCCCTGCTAGAATGTAAGCATCCACTCTGGCAAAGGTTCACCAAGCACATAGAACAATGCCTGGTAAATTCCACAAATAATTACTGAATGACTGACTAAAATATAAAAGTCAAAATTAAAATAAATAAATAATTCCATTGAAAATAATTTACAGTAAAAGAGAATCAGGTATTAATTTTTAAAGATAATCTCCAGGAAGAGTTAATCTGTTCTCATTAAAGGCCCATGTAACAGGCCTTCTGGTATCATCCTCAGCAGAAGAAAGTCATGTCCACAGTGAACAAATCTCAGCACATAGGTCTCCTCTCCATGCAGACCTTGGCTCTAGATCACCTCTCTCTGAGCAGTAATCTCCTATCTGCCTTTGGTGCTTTGTATCTGAACTGATTCTACCACAAATTTATAACTCTACTTGTTCAAGGAAATAAACATGAACTAAGCGTTTAGCCCCAAGGTCCTGGGAACACATTTGAACAAGTCTTGGAGCCAAAAATTAGACATGGACTGAAAATATAAGGATTTATATGTTCTCTCTGCTTACCCAAACATTGAATATTGAGGTAACCAACAAAAAGCACAAGTGCAGCTTTTGGGTTACTCACAGTTGAATCATTCAATTTTATTTAAAATATGAGCTGTAGCTTGTTAAAACCTAAACGTAATTCAAAATGTTTGGTAAGCTGTGGGTGAAAAATGAATATGTTATACTGTAGAAGAAACTTGAGATGGTTATGAATTTTGTAAAGGATAAAATTGAGCATCTTCTTCCCAATTACAACACCTACAGATCTCAAAATATATTGACTGTGACTCCCACCTTCCCTCCTACTCCTACCATACAAGAAAGTATTGCTCTGAGACATCAGTGATCTCCTCCTTGCCAAATCCTCTTCTCAATCATTCTTTGGCCAGCATTTCATGATGTCTACTCTCTTAGTTTAGATGATAATCCACAGTTCTAGATATCTTCCTGTTCTCATAAATAGTTCTTCTGAGACATTTTATACCTTTTTTTTACTGAGGTCTAACCAGAGGGTTGACTTTTCCCTTTTGTTCTTTTGCTTACATTTCCACTGACAGCTCGTATATTCTTATAATTTCACCAACTAGCGAGTGTGCTTTCTTGCAACGGGTACCATGTTGATGCTCAGTGTTTGTTGAATGAACTATTCCCATTCTGGCCTATTTTCAAGCTTATTAGTCTTGTCACATGAGATTGTGAGATGTTTATTAGAATATGTCGAAAGGCAAAGTTAATATACAATTGTTTAATCAGCAAAGAATATGAAAACCTATAGATAAACAAAATAGAAAACAAGACAGCATATTTCCTAAAACACAAATGGTCTTCCTATGCTCCCAAGTCCCCATTAGAACAAATAGTGCCAGTAAATATTCCACCAAAGAAGAGAGGCTCAGCCTTGCCATCTTCATTGCTCTCTGAAGTCCCACATGACACTTCTCTATGTGCTACTCAACTCTTTCAGGGTAGTTGCTGGTGTAAAATAATTCTAGTTCATTCCCCAATGTTCATGGTGAGACTGAAAGAAAAAAGTTATTAATATTGCTCAGGAGGCTTGGGTGTAGACCTGAACTAGATTCATATCTGCAGACCTCCATTACTATCTCCTCATAGAAAACTTTCACATCCTGACAGTGCCTCAGCATTAACCGGTTCAAATACATCTTCCTATGTAAAACAAATTGTTTTCCAAATGTTTCCTTTTTCTATCATAAAGGTTCAAAAAATAAAAGTGCATCTATTTTGCATTCCCAATAATACATCTTAATGATTCTTTTTATTATCTAGTCTATCCTTCCCTGTTCCCACAGCCACCATATTAGACTAGGTTTGTGGCAAACTTGAAGGAAACATGTCTGTTATGGAATGAGTTGTATCCTACTCAAATTCATATGTTGAAGACCTAACTCCTCATACCTCATAAGGTAACCATAAAAAGAAATAGGACATCTAAAAAAGTGATCAAAGTAAAATGAAGCCATTAGAGTGCACTAATGCATTATGGCTGGTGTCCTTACCAGAAAAGATCAGAACACAGCATACATAGAAGGAAGACGACATGAAGACACAGGGAGAAAATAGCCATTTACAGGACCAAGAGGGAGCCCTTCAGAAGAAATCAACACTGCTGATTCCTTGATTTTGGATTTCTTTCTGCTAAAACGGTGATGAAATATATTCTTGTTGTTTAGGCCACTCAGTCTTTGGTATATTGTTATGGCAGCCCTAGAAAATTAATACAATATTCATATCAATGTTTGATCTATTTCAATGATCCCTTGTCCTCTGGCCACAGCAGACATCTCATATATTTTTTATCTTAATCTGGGTTGTTGGTTTTTTTTTCTTCATTTTTCAGCTTCCCTGATGAAAGGCACACATTAGGTGCCATCCTTTCAAATCCTCTGCCCATCCTTTCCACATCTTGTCATGTCCGTCACATCCAGAATCTTTTACATCTCTTCTCTTCAGTAGTGCCACTCCAATTCACACCAGTTTCCATCTTCAAGTTAAAACTTCTCTATAAATTCATTCTTACAATTAAACTAAATTATTTGGCTCTTTCTATTTCCTGTATCAATAACAAATCCTCCTCATTCAACATGTACTCCACTTCCTTTTGTATGAGTAGCCAAACTTCATTTTGAAAGTCATATATTGAAAATATATATCTAGTTTGCCAAAAATTCTATGGCATTTTCCTAAAAAGACTCAACAACAACAACAAATCCTAAAAATCCTAAAACACCACATGTAAATTTTATTCACCCAAAAATTACTTTTAAGCTTTTGTAGAAATGGAAGTATTTTTTCTGTGAATTGGATTCAAGTCAACTTTAAGCTGCTAAAATGCTAATTATTTAAAATACCCTCATAGAAGGTTTACTCAGGTGACACAAGTTGAAGAAGACCAGTGAGGTCTGCTGTCAAAACTGCATTCCGGGGAAACTAATGTCTACAAGTAAAAGAAAAGGTCTTAAAGATAAAAAGCAAGTAACACACACACACACACACACACACACACACACACACAGAGTAAAACTTTCAATATACACACAATTGAAATACATATATTTCAAAGGTGTTTCATTTATTAAAAAGGCTTTATGTCATGGAGTCTGTTCACTTCTGCTAGTCAAATTATAAGCAGGAACTGAATATTAATTCTAATAATACAAACCAATTGTTTTCATCTTACACAGGACAAATATTAATTACTGTTTTTCACACACAACTAACTTCAACATGTTTCTGTCAACAGAATTATAGGCAATCATAATGGCAACTAATGAGAGTTATATAGTTTATATTTTCATTAGCTTGAAACAAAACCTTTAACAAAATGGGGTTTCACTCTATTGACAGAATTTTGGGAAAACAAATTTAGACAAAACCAATAACAAGTTAATACTCTTCAAATATAAGAATATTGTGAAAGACACAATGCCTCTTTTCCTGTATGTATAATCAGATTTAATATAAGAACAATAGATATTATAATACTTTTTTATAATACTTTCACCAATTACTATCTTTACACTTAAAAAACTGGACAAAGCCAAAAGAAAATAAATCTAAATGATGAGAGTTGAAAGAAAAAGAAAGGTATTATGAAAGTCAAAGAGATAATGAGTGATCTATCCATTTGGACTTTCTTCAATAGCAAGAAACAGAACTTGGTGCAAAAAAGGCTTAAACAAAAATATTCTTCAAGAAAGAAGATTTATTAGCTCATGGAAATGAACAATGATTGCATTTACATTCACACACATTTTAATACAGAACTGAAAGGAAACTACAATCCCTTTCCTAACTTTGCTTCCTCTGGGTTGCTTGACTTTTAGGCATACCCTGGCAGCCTCTGAGAAACTCCAGGCTCTCCCTCAAATATTCAATATCTATAAATCTCATATTCACATCACCAAGCTCAGAGAAGAAAAGGGTATGTATCTTAATATTCCTACCAAAATTCTTCTGAGATTTATTCTGATTAAATCAGCTTTGGCCACATGCCCTATCTTAGCCTGGTACACTCTAAATACCTAGAGCTAACTGTCTCACATTTGGAATTAGGCATGAGGTCAACCCATTAGGGAATGTTGCCAGAAGAAGGGAGCATGGACGTTGGCCAGCCAAACAGCACTATAATAGGATACACTAATCCCCATATGTTGACTATTATTTCTTCATATTCGATCATATGACAGCTTTCACTTTTCAGGTCAATTCTTAAACATTATGTTAAAGGAATTTACTTACTTTATATTGGTTTTCTATTGCTGCATAACAATAAATGTAAAGACTTAAAACAGGACCTGTTTATTATCTCACTGGTGTGTAGGCTTAGGGTGTCAGAAAGCCAAAATCAAAGATGTCTAGACTTCATGCCTATCTGAAACTCAGGTCTACTTCCAAGCTCACTTGAGTTTAGTGAAATTCCATTTCTTAGGTTATAGAATTGAGGTCCTGGTTTTCTTGCTGGTCATAAATTGTGGACACTTTCAGCCACAACAGGCCATTCTCAGTTCCTTGCTCCATGGCTCTAATTTATCTCAACCACCAAAGGAGAACCTCTCTTGAGTTGAATCCCTCTCACATTTCCAATCTGTCGGGTTCTGTCTGTGATCACTAGACACAAATTTAAATGGCTCTTATGATTTAGGTCAGACACACACCCCCCAAAATTTCCCATTTTAACTATTTAGATTTGTTTTTTTTGTTTGTTTGCTTTTGTTTGTTTGTTTTGTTGGTACTGGGGATTGAACTCAGGGGCACTCGACCACTGGGCTACATCCCCAGCCCTTTTTTTGTATTTTATTAGAGGCAGGGTCTCACTGAATTGCTAAGTGTCTTGCCATTGCGGAGGCTGGTTTTGAACTTGCGATCCTCCTGCCTCAGCCTCCTAAGTGCTGGGATTACAGGTGTGTGCCACCACGCCTGGCTAACTATTTAGGATCTTAATTCACCTGTACAATCCCTTCACAGCAGTAGCTATATTAGTGCCAAAGAATAACTTGGTGAACCTGCACATTTATACCCAGGGCCAGATAGCTTGAGGACTATCATAGAACTCTGCCTACTGCATTATTTTGGTTTTGCTTCTAGGATGATGAAGTGAGAGTTGGCTGAAGCAGATGGAAAAGATATTTGTTCTCTTAACTAATCCACTTGTTTTGTTAAAAATATCACACAAAAAAAGATGATGAGGAAGACAATGATGATTGTGGCACAAAGGGAAATCACTTAAATTTTTAAGTAGCATGATAAACACAAATTTTTTTAAAAAGTAGACCCAGAGAGAACAGACTATTTCAAACTGCTTTCCCCCCTACCTCCTTCTTCTTCTTTTTCCTTCTCTTTTTTGGGGGTGCCATTCTTGTTTTGATTGGCTTTGGAGGTTTGTTTTGGTTTTTAGCAAGTCTAGTGACAAATCTGGAACCTTAAATCAAAAGGTTTTTAGGGAGGAAAGAAAATTTCTTTCAGAAAAGAGAACTCAATTATACCTAAATTTAGAGCACAGGTCAAGCAAGCTCTTTTTATGCTGTCTTAGAAAATAAAGAAGGAAAGCCAAAGAAATCTTCCCTAAAAATCCAAATCAAATATTAGTTTATGGAAGTTCTAATTATCTTGGGTATTTTCTGGTAAAATACATGTCTGTTAAATGCCTTGGCTATACAATATATTTCTTAAAAGAGAGAAAGAGAGAATGAGAATAAACCACTTCTAGTCTCCTAAGGAAGAAAAGTCTGTTTTAAACTTCCCTCTGGATTACAGATGTGGAAGTGAAGCATTGCCCCCTAGAGGAGCAAGGGGTTCTGCAAAAGGCAGCTGCTTCACCATAATGAAGTGCTGCTTTACACACGGTTATGTCCTAATTTCAAGTAGATAACCTTTAGGGCATTAAGAAGAAACAGAAAACATTTTCAGCATAGGAAGCGTTAAAATTTTATAACAAATTTGATGTTTGTTTCAAGAACTCAGCAAACTAATTTTGGGTGCTATTAATTTATAAACTTTTTAAATAATGCTTTTGCACTGTGATTGTGTAATACAGATTTGTTTCAGAGGGAGGGAAGTTTTTAGTTTTTCTTAAAGTATGTAGCTTTACATATTCCAGATGTTTCTCCCCAGTTATTACAGCAATAGAGCTATGTGTACAGTACATATGCTCTTAAGTTACAGAAAGTAAGAAAATTGACATATAATTTTGCTACCATATTGACACTTAATATTTAAACAGTTTTTTAGAAAGTAAGAAATAGGAGATAATTTCAAACTTCAATGGCTAGATGTGGCATTCCACATCAAGAATCTCCACATCGCCAGAAAGTCCCGTGCACTCATTGTCCCAACAGCCAAATCAGAAATTGAAGCAAGTCAATTATATGTATATTTTTTCAATTAATAGAACCAATTAAATGTTCTTTAAAGTATTTCCTCATAACCACAACCAGGTCAAGTTCTGAGCACTGCCTCATCCATGCATCCTTGAGAGTAGCCTTTATCTTGTCTTCCTATGGGTTTCCATAGAAACCCTCCACAGAAGAAATGGCTTTAGACTCTAAGAAAGAAGGGCAGGCAGAAGGAAGGAAACACAGAAATAAAGAACAAAGGGAGGAAGGGAGAAAGAAGGAAGGAAGGAGTGTGGGAAGGAAGAGAGATGTGATGGAAGGAAGGGAAAGGAGAGGAGGAGGGAAAATACAAGGAAGGAAGAGAAAAGGAGGGAGGGTGGCGGGGCAGAAGGAGAGAAAAAAGAAGAGGCAAAGAAAGGAGAGAAGAAGAAAAGGAAGGGGAAAAAAAACATTGTTTGAAAACTGTTGGAGATGGTCTCTTGAAATCCTCTTCTTATATTGTAACTCTTATTTCCTTTATTTTTCTTACTCCAGGGATGACAGCAGTAAAAGTCTGGTTGCCTCCAGACAGCTTCTATAAATTCCAGATCATACTAAATGCAAACTGAAGCCTGAGGCAAAGGGATACAATCTAAGCAGGCCATCATACGTTCTTAATGAAGACTCTATACTGTAGAAGACTCTTGGGGAAAAGAAAAAAAAAAAAAACTCTATAGAAGAGCATTTACAATAGAGGTCAAAGAAACTATAGGATGCATATGACATGGAATTTTTCTTCTTCAGCACATCACATACCCGTCAGCAATCTCACACTGACTTGCAATTAGACACGTTCCTCTCTTACTTCTGCTCTTACTCCAAAGTGTCACAGTATATTTACAGAAGTACAAATATGTTTCAAAATAGCTGGGTGAGAAGTTTTAATGAAATATTAAGGGAAATTGCCAACAGACATTTCTTGTTTGCCTCTGTTATTTTTCCATAAGCACAGAATTAAACTACTTAGGACAAGATCTGGAAAGCAGTCTTTTCTGCATCGTGGTAATCAATCATATTCCAAAAGTCTTGTTCTAGCAAAGATTCTTTGACCAAGGCATGAGGAATTATAGGACACAAATGCTTTGTACTCATTTAGTCATGAAATCCAAATTGGCCAGGTTTACCACACAATCCTGGTTTGTCTTCACCTCCTTTCCAAGAGGCACTTACCACAAGGGGCAGCACCACCACAGAAGAAACCAAACTCCTCTTGGATAAATCTAGAAACATCAGCTCCCCTTTGTCCTAACACTAAAAGCTTTGGAAAGATTGGCATTCAGTTCAGAAACCCTTCTATTTCCTTACCCCTCCAGTCAATCAAATTCTATCACTGTTCCACCTCTTTGGCCTTTAACCTCCCTCAACCTCTCCAATCCCGCCTGATAGGCCATAAAGTCCCTCCTTCCCCAACTCAATCATTGCATCTTTAGGTACTGCAAAATAATGTGACTTCCTGTAATAGGGTTTAAAAACAACTCTCCCACATAGAAGACAATGTCTGATATAGGGAAGCAGAAGTACACTTAGAATAAATGTAGAATTAAAGAATCTGGTTTTATCACAGAAATTTCTACAAAAACCATTTCACAGTAGAGATATTTTAAAATAGTTGATAATTAGTGTCATAATCCAACTCTCAATTCAAATCCTATACTTGATTTTCTCTTACTAAAATTAGGAAGAGATTATATTATGTTAACCATCTTGAATAAATCATTTTCATAATGTAATCTGTTGGGGTTTTTAGCCCCCGACTCCTCTCGACCCGCAAGAGAAGGGGGAGCACGCCCCAACAAGGATGGATCGGGAAAGGTAAGAGCCGACTGACCACCCACACCCAGCCCTCCTTTCGGAGGACAATCAGACGCGTCAGGGAGACCAGTCAAGGCACGAGCTCAGTGTATTGAGGAAGTTGGACGGCCTTTATAGAAGACATGGGCCAATCAGCAAAAAGGTTATAGGGAAGCATAGGGAGCACGAGCAGATCACATTGGAGGAACAGCCACTAGCCTATCCTAGTGGTGGTTTGATTTTTCATCATATGTCAGGGCAACACCCCTGGGCTAGGCCAAGTCCACGTATCAGGAAGTGGGAGACAGCCAGAGAATTAGGTTTTCATATCCTTGACTTAAATTTCTATTCTTTCGGCTGATGTGTTCTTAATGTCCCCAACAGTAATCATGTTTTTTTTAAAGATCCCCCTAAATAAGATTAAAGTCTCTATATTGTGTCTGGCTGCATGACCAATAGGACACTATATAATATACAAAGTGGACTTCAATTTTCTAAAAACATCCAAAGCCTCCTTGAGGGGAATACTGCTGCTATGGCCTAATGGTTTGTGCTCCCCCATAATTTATATGTTGAAACTTAATCTTCCATACGGTGGTAGTAAGAAGTGGGGCCTCAGAGAGGTTAAATAGGTCTGGAATTAATGCCTTATAGAAGAGGCCTAAGGGCTAAGCAACTCAGTGGGATCCTGTCTCTAAATAAAATACAAAATAGGACTGGGAATGTGACTCAGTGGTCAAGTGCCCCTGAGTTCAATCCATGGTATGCAAAAAATAAAATAAATAAATAAATGAGACCCAAGGGAGCTTTCTCACCCTTTCTACCATACAAGGATGCTACAAAAAAAGCACCATCTATGAGGCAGAGAATGAGCTCTCAACAAACACCAAATCTGCCAGCAGCACCTTAATCTTGAGTTTTCTATCTCTACAACCATAAGCAATAAAACTGTTGCTTATAAATTTCCAGTGTAAAATATTTATAGTAGCCTCACAGACTAGGACAGAACCTACATTCATTTCCCCTGTTGAAAAACAAATGCCCCCAAATTATTATTATTGCAACATTTCAATAACAATTCTCATCTATTTTGCTGTTTACTATGAACTTGCTATGGTTTGGATGTGTACCCCAAAGACCATGCTTGAAAATTTAATCCTCAATACAATAGTGTTGGAAGCTGTGGCCTAATAAGAGATTATCAAATCATGAAGACCCTGCCTTCATGCATAGATTAATATTGTTATGGATGGAGTGTGTTAGTTATCTGGAGAGTGGATTTGTTATAAAAGTGAATTTGGCCCTATCTTGAGATCATTATCCCACCCCCCTCTACGATGCATGTGTTCTTTTGTTCTTCCACCTTCCACCATGGAATGATGTAATAACAAAGCCTTCACCAAAAACAGGTCCCTTGACCTTGAACTTCACATTCTCCAGAACTATAAGAAATAAATTTCTTTATAAATTACCCAGTCTCAGGCATTCTGTTAAAGCAACACAAAACAGATAAAACAGTGTTACATAAGAAAAGCACTTGTTTACATATTAACATTGTTAGCATCTGACAAAAAAGGAAGAAAAGCACAAACATCAAATGATCTCTATAAATTCACTAGTCAATGAGTGGCATAGCAAGGATTGAAACCCAAGAGTATGGTTTCAGACCCCAACTAAAAATAATTATGTTGAAGCCGGGCGCGGTGGCGCACGCCTGTAATCCCAGCACTTTGGGAGGCTGAGTCAGGAGGATCGCGAGTTCAAAGCCAGCCTCAGCAATGGCGAGGCACTCAGCAACTCAGTGAGACCCTGTCTCTAAATAAAATACAAAAAAGGGCTGGGGATGTGGCCCAGTGGTCGAGTGCCGCTGAGTTCAATCCCCAGTACCAAAAAAAAAAAAAAAAAAAAAAATTATGTTGAATGCCTCCAAAAGGTTCAGTGGGGAGATGGTATATGCCTAGATTTTATCAGTATTACTGGTATCTCCCCCACCTAAGAAGTTGTCCTAAGGATTGTATACTACCAGGTTAATTTGCTTTAGAAGGACAATAAATATTTTATTTACAAAAATGAGAAAAGATACAGGTAAAATGCCATGATTAGAAATTTTTTCACTAACAATAAAAGAAAAAGAATTCTTTAAGGACATATATTGTCTATGAATACTCTTAATATAAGTTTTTAAATGGAGAAATAATTCTTAGAGCCGTGTGCATCTGTGTGTGTGTGTGTGTGTGTGTGTGTGTGTGTGTGTAAGAGGGGTGGGGAGGGAGAGGGAGAGAGAGAGAGAGAAACAGAGAGATTAATTTAATCCAGGGCCTTGAACATGCTAAGGAGTTACACTCCTACCCCTAGAACTCTGTCTTTACAAGGGTTTTTTGTTTGTTTCTTGTTTGTTTTGTGTACTTTGGTACTTGGGCTTGAACCCAGGAGTGCTTTATCACTGAGATACATCCGCAGCTTTTTCTTGAGACAAGGTCTCCCTAAATTGTTGAGATTGGCCCTCAAACTTCAGATCCTTCTGACTCAGCCTCCTGAGGCACTGGGATTACAGGCGGGTGCCAATATACTTGGTGAACTCTATCTTTTCAAAATGAATCTAGTTCTTCTGCATTTTTTGAAAAAATTTTATGCTCTGAAAGTAAGCTTTTTTCATTCGTGATTTTTTTTTTTTAATTTCGTTTTAGTCAGCTTTTTGTCACTGTGAACAAAAGACCTGACAAGAACAATTTGAGGAGGAAATGTTCATTTTGGATCATGGTTTTAGAGGTATAGCTCAGCCAACTTCATAGGTCTGAACTAAGGCAAAACATCATGCCAAAGGGTATGGTGAAGGAAAGCATTTCAGGACATGACAAAAGGCAAGGAGAGAGCTCTTCTCACCATGAACAAATATAAACCCCAAATTCACACCCCTAGTGACCTGTCTCCTCCAGCTACACCCTACCTTCCTACAGCTATTTCCTAGTTAATTCATCAGTGAATTAATCCACCTTTGGTAACACCTCTCATGATATAATCATTTCACCTCTGAAAATCCTTGCATTGTCTCACACATCAGTTGGGTGGGTATACCTCATACCTAAACCATTACAAATTCAAACAACTGAAAAAGTTAAAGATATTTTATAAGAAAATAAAGAAACTTAGGGTTAGAACACAGAAAATATCTTTATTAATTAACAAAACAAAAATCTCACCTTTATGGGCTGGGATTGTGGCTCAGTGGTAGAATGCTTGCCTTGCACATGTGAGGCACTGGGTTCAATCCTCATCACCACAAACAAATAAATAAATAAAGGTATTGTGTCCATCTACAACTAAAAAAATTTTTTTTAATCTTTTCTTCTGTAAAACAAAAAATATATCCATAGTAGGAAAAATAGTACACAAATCTGAAGCTGCAATATTAAATGATTCATTCCATCAATTTTTCTATAAAAGATATATTTCTTGGTGATATCATGATAAGAGATTGACTTAAAATGACTCATCTACCACTGCAATGGATAACTAAAATCCACAAAAATTCAAATATGGAAAAATGAAAGTAATGATTTATGAAAATATGACTATTACATTATTTTCAAATTTATCAACTAAAAGTAAAGATACTCCTTTGGGCTGAGGGTCTTGGAAAAATGGAAGTTTTATAATATGGGGCTCCTTTTTTAGAAAGAGTGACAAGCAAAGTGCAGTGGCACTCACCAGTAATTCCCAGCATCTTGGGAGGCTGAGACAAGAGGATTGTAAATTCAAGGCCAACAGCAGCAATTTAATGAGGCCCTCTGTAACTTAGTGAGACCTGTCTCAAAAAAAAAAAAAAAAAAAAAAAAAAAAGTGCTGAGGATGTATCTCAGTGGTAAAGTGCCCCTGAATTAAATCTCTAGTACCAAAAAAAGAAAAGAAAGAGTGACAATATAAAATTTTGTAGAAAGTACACCTTTCTTTAGAATGAGAAATACCAACAAATTTCAGATTTTAATAAACTGAAAAATATCACAGATATCACAAAAATCATGAAAAATAATTTGATTTGACAATTGTATTTTTTTCTGTTTTTTCACTGCATACTTTCTGACCACTTCTTTAAATATTAATTATTTGAAATATCACTTTCTATAGTGACAAGAGAGATAATTTAGTCTTTCTTCAAGTGAGTAGCTATTATGGTTTAGATCTAGGAGTATCCCTCAGAAAGCTCACATGGTAAGCAATGTAGCAATGTTCATGTGAAAATATTGGGTTATGACAGTTCTTATTTCATCAGTGAATTAATCCATTTGATGGAATAATAATATGAATGGAATTCTGGATGGTAACTATAGGCAGGTAGGGGATGGCTAGAGGAAGTAGGTCTTGGACTACATCTTATTCCTGGCTTCTCAAATATGTGCTCCCTTCCTTCCTTCCCACTTCTTTCCTTCCTTCCTTCCTTCCTTCCTTCCTTCCTTCCTTTCTTCTCTCTCTCTGTCTCTCTCTCTCCCTCCCTGCCCTTTCTGGCTGCCATCTTTTTTTTTTTAGACCTAAATACAAAGCTTATATATAAAACTCTTTGAAGAATGCATAGATGTTAGTGTTTGTGACCTTAGAGTGAGCAGTGGTTTCCAAAGATATGGTATCAAAAGAACAACCTATGAAAGAAAAAAAAAAATAGATAAGTTGGACTTCATCATAAGTAAAATATTTGGCATTTCCAAGAACTCAAAGGAGAAGTGAAATATCAATCCACAGAGTTAGGGAAAATTTTGAAAATCACATATTTGACAAGGAACTTGTACACAAAATATATAAATATCTATTACAACTCAATAATAAAAAGATAACCCAATTAAATGTGACTAGGATCTAAATAGACATATTTCTAAAAACACATATAAATATTTGATAGGCAAATAAAAATATGCTCAACACTATTAGCCATCAAGGAAATGCAAATTAAAATCACATGGAGATACCACTTCACATGTACTTTGATGGCTGTATTTTTAAAGGTAGGCATTTTGGAAACAGTCTGATAGTTTCTCGAAAGATGAAACACAGAGTTACCATATGACCCAGCAATTCCACTGTTAGGAATATACCCTGAGAAATGAAAACATATCCATGCAAAAAATATTTATAGCAACAAATTTGTAACAACCAAAGAGAAGAAGCAATTAGAATGTCTATCAACAGAAAAATAGATAAATAAAGTATGGTATATTTGTATAAGGGAATACATTTGGCTATGAAAATGATTGAAGTACTGATACATACTACAATATGGATGACCTGTGAAAATATTATGCGATGTGAAAGAAGCTAGTTTTTTGCATTTTTTTTTCTATTTCTTTTTTCTTTTTCTTTTTTTAATTCATAATAGTAGTATGTATTACAATTCATAATGCACATTTATAGCATCTTTTTACATACAACTGTTTGCATACAAAGTATATAAGTACCATTCAGATCTTCAATCATGCATTTAAGATAATGATATCCATCTCATTCAACCACCAATTTTTTTTCCTTTTCTTTTCCCCCTCTCTCCCCCTCTTGCTCCCTCCCTTCCCCTACCTTTCCTTTGACCATTCTAGTGTTCCTCTAATCCTCCTATGTAACCCCATCCAACAACACTGTGAACTAGCCTCCTTATATCAGAGAAAACATTCGGTATTTGGATATTTGAGATTGACTAATTTCACTTAGCATTATATTCTCCAACTTCATCCATTTACCTGCAAATGCCATTATTTTATTCTCTTTTATTTCCGAGTACAATTCCATTTTGTATATATACTACATTTTCTTTATCCACTCATCTATTGAAGGACATCTAGGTTAGTTCCACAACCTACCTATTGTGAATTGTGCTGCTATAAACATTGTAGTGGCTGTGTCATTGTAATATGATGTTTTTAAGTCCTTTGGGAATAGACCCAGGAGTGGGATGGCTGGGTCATAGGGTGGTTCCATTCCCAGGTTTCCAAGAAATCTCCATACTGCTTTCCATAGTGGTTGCACCATTTTGCAGTCCCACCAGCAATGTATGAGTGTGCCTTTTTCCCCACATCCTCTCCAACATTTATTGTTGTTTGTGTTCTTGATAGCTGCCATTCTGACTGGAGTGAAATGAAATCTTAGAGTAGTTTTGATTTCCATTTCTCTGATTGCCAGCAATGTTGAGCATTTTTTCATGTATTTGTTGATTAATTGCGTATCTTCTTCTGAGAAGTGTCTTTTCAATTCCTTAGCCCATTTATTGATTGGGTTATTTGCTTTTTTTGGTGTTAAATTTTTGAGTTCTTTATATATTCTAGAAATTAGTGCTCTATCTGATGTGCATGTATTAAATATTTGTTTCCAATTAGTTGGCTCTCTATTCACCTCACTGATTGTTTCTTTTGCTGAGAAGAAGCTTTTTAGTTTAAATCTATCCCATCCATTAATTCTTGGTAATAGTTCATGCGCTACAGGATTCTTATTAAGGAACTTGGGGCCTAATCCGACATGTTGGAAATTGGAGCTTACTTTTTTGGAGCTTCTATTAGGCATATTGTCTCTGGTCTAATTCCTAGGTCCTTGATCCACTTTGAATTGAGTTTTGTGCATGGTGAGAGAAAAGGGTTTAATTTCATTTTGTTGCATATGGATTTCCAGTTTTCCCAGTACCATTTGTTGAGGAGGCTATCCTTTCTCCACTGTACATTTTTGGTGCCTTTGTCTAATATAAGATAGCTGAAATTGTATCTATTAGTCTCTGTGTCCTCAATTCTGTACCATTGGTCCACCAGTCTGTTTTGGTGCCAATACTATGCTGTTTTTGTTACTGTTGCTCTATAGTATAATTTAAAGTCTGGTATGGTGATGCCCCCTACTTCACTTTTCTTGCTCAGGATTGCTTTAGCTATTCTGGGTCTCTTATTTTTCCAGATGAATTTCATGACTGCTTTTTCTATTTCTTTGAAGAATAACATTGGGATTTTGATTGGAATTGCATTAAATCTGCATAATGATTTTGGTAGTATGGACATTTTGACAATATTAATTCTACCTATCCAAGAGCAAGGTAGGTCTTTCCATCTTCTGAGTTCTTCTATGATTTCTTTCTTTAGTGTTCTATAATTTTCCTTATAGAGGTCTTTCACCTCTTTCACTAAGTTGATTCCCAGGTATTTTTTTTTTTGCTATTGTAAATGGGGTAGTTTTTATCATTTCCCTTTCAGTGGCTTTGTCTCTGATGTACAAAAATGCCTTTGACTTATGGGTATTGATTTTGCATCCTGCAACTTTGCCAAATTCATTTACTAGTTGTAAACGTTTTCTGGTAGAGTTTTTTGGGTCTTCTAGGTATATTATCATGTCATCAGCAAATAGTGCTAATTTGAGCTCTTCTTTTCCTATCTGGATCCCTTTAATTTCTTTTGTCTGTCTAATTGCTCTGGCCAGAGTTTCAAGTACTATGTTAAATAGCAGTGGTGAAAGGGGGCATCCCTGTCTTGTTCCAGTTTTTAGAGAGAATGTTTTCAATTTTTCTCCATTTAAGATAATGTTAGCTCTGGGACTTGCATAAATAGCTTTTATAATGTTGAGATATGTTCCTGATATTCCTAGTTTTTTCAGTGTTCTGAACATAAAGGGGTGCTGTATTTTATCAAATGCCTTTTCTGCGTCTATTGAGATAATCATATGATTTTTATCTTTAAGTCTATTGATGTGATGTATTATGTTTATTGATTTCCGAATGTTGAACCAGCCTTTCATCCCTGGAATAAACCCCACTTGATCGTGGTGCACTATCTTTTTGATATGTTTTTGTATCCGATTTGCCAGAATATTGTTGAAGATTTTTGCATCTATGTTCATTAAAAATATTGGCCTGAAGTTTTCTTTTTTGGATGTGTCTTTGCCTGGCTTTGGAATTAATGTAATATTGGCCTCATAGAAAGAGTCTGGAAGAGCTCCCTCTTTTTCTATTTCTTGAAATAATTTGAAGAGCATTGGTATTAGTTCTTCTTTGAAAGTCTTGTAGAACTTGGCTGTAAACCCATCAGGTCCTGGACTTTTCCTTGTTGGTAGCTTTTTGATGACATCTTCTATTTCTTTGCTTGTAATCGATCTGTTTATATTGTGTATAGCATCCAGATCCAGTTTAGGCAAATTATAAGACTCTAGAAATCTGTCAATGTTTTCAGTATTTTCTATTTTATTAGAGTACAAGTTTTCAAAGTAATTTCTAATTATCTTCTGTATATCTGAAGTGTTTGTTGTGATATTTCCTTTTTCATCACGAATGTTAGTAATTTGAGTTTTTTCTCTTCTTCTTTTTGTTAGCATTGCTAAGGGTCTGTCAATTTTGTTTATTTTTTCCAAGAACCAACTTTTAGTTTTGTCAATTCTTTGAATTGTTTCCTTAGTCTCAATTTCATTAATTTCTGCTCTGATTTTAATTATTTCCTGTCTTCTACTGCTCTTGGTGTTGATCTGTTCTTCTTTTTCTAGTGCTTTAAGGTGTGATGTTAAGTCATTTATTTGTTGGGTTTTTTTTTTTTTTCCTTTTAAAGAATGAACTCGGCGCAATGAATTTTCCTCTTACTACTGCCTTCATAGTGTCCCAGAGATTTTTATATGATGTATCTGTGTTCTAGGAATTTTTTAATCTCCTCTTTGATGTCTTCTTCAACCCTTTGTTCATTCAGTAGCATGTTGTTTAGCTTTCAGTTCTTGGAGTAGTTTTTCTTATTCCTTGTTTTGTCATTGATTTCAAATTTATCCCTTTCTGGTCTGATAGAATGCAGGGTTAGTATCTCTATTTTTTTTTATATTTGCTGAGAGTTGCCTTGTGACATAATATATGGTCTGTTTTGGAGAAGGAGCCATGTGCTGCTGAGAAAAAAGTGTATTCGTTTACTGAGGGATGAAATATTCTATATATGTCTGTTAGGTCTAAATTATTAATTGTTTTAAGGAGGCCTAAAGTTTTTTTTGTTTAGCTTTTGTTTGAGTGATCTATCCATTGGTGAGAGAGGTGTGTTGAAGTCCCCTAGAATAACTGTGTTGTGGTCTATTTTACTCTTGAACTTAAGAAGCGTTTGTTTGATGAATGTAGGTGCTCCATTATTTGGGGCATATAGATTTATGATTGTTATATCCTGTTGATGAATGGTTCCCTTAAGTAGTAAGAAATATCCATCTTTGTCCCTTTTGATTAGCTTTAGCTTGAAGTCTACCTTATTTGAAATGAGAATGGAAACCCCTGCATGCTTCCGCATGCCACGTGAGTGATAAGACTTTTCCCAGCCTTTCCCCTTCCGTCTATTGATGTTTTTTTCTAGAATGTGTGTTTCTTGGAGACAGGAAATTGTTGGGTCATTTCTTTTAATCCATTCTGATAATCTGTGTCTTTTGAATGGTGAGTTTAGGCCATTAACATTCAGGGTTATTATTGAAATGTGATTTTTTATTCCCATCCATTTTTATTTGTATTATGGTCTTTAGCTTGATTTGGTTTCTCTTCTGGTTGGAATTTCCCGTAGTTTAATATCTCCCTTTGTTGATTTTTGTTGTTATTTTTCTCTTCTTCTTCATGAAAAATTTTGCCCAGGATGTTCAGTCGTGCTGGCTTTCAAGTTGCAAAATCTTTTAACTTTTGCTTGTCGTGGAAGGATTTTATTTCATCTTCGAATCTAAAGCTCAGTTTTGCTGGATATAAGATTCTTGGTTGACATCCCTTTTCTTTCAGAGCTTGAAATATGCTATTCCAGGACCTTCTTGCTTTTAAGGTCTGGGTTGAAAAATTTGAACATAGTCTGATTGGTTTCCCCTATATGTAATCTGCTTCCTTTCTCTTGTGGCTTTTAATATTCTCTTTTTGCTCAGTATATTAGGCATTTTCATTATAATGTGCCTTGGTGTGAATTTGTTGTGATTTTGTATGTTTGGTGTTCGGTAAGCCTCTTGAACTTGGTTTTCCCATTCATTCCTCAAGTTTGGAAAATTTTCTGTAATTATTTCATTAAATAAATTATTCATTCCTTTGGCTTGAAACTCTGCCCCCTCCTCTACCCCAATCACTCTTAAGTTTGGTCTTTTTATGTTGTCCCATAATTCTTGAATGTTCTGTTCTTGGTTTCTTACCATTTTTGCTTTGTAATCTAGATTTTTCTCTAGGATATATATTTTGTCTTCATTGTCTGAGGTTCTTTCTTCCAAGTGATCTACTCTGTTGGTGATACTTTCGATTGAGCTTTTATTTTGGTTTATTGCTTCTTTCATTTCCAGAATTTCTGTTTTGTTTCTCTTTAGAGCCTCTATCTCCCTATTGAAGTAATCTGTTACTTCCTGTATTTGTTCATGGAGTTCTTTGTCAACATGATCTTTTGCCGCCTGTATTTGCTCCCTCATCTCATTTTTGAGTTCATTCTTAAGTTCCGCAAACACTTGGAATATGTAATTTTTAAATGCCATCTCTGGCGTTTCACCAACTGTGCTTGCCATGGAATCTACTGAGGAGGTATATTGATTTTTTTGTGTCACTTTCTTCCCTTGTTTCTTCATATTGCCTATGTGTCTTTTCTTCCTGCACTGTGGGAACTTGACTATTTCGATTTTACCTTAAAGCCTTATGTTGCTCCTGTAGTACAATGCTATCAGATACCCTTATAATTCCTTTACACTTTAAAATCAAACACTTTCTATCCAGAAAATCCCAGTTTGATCACAATGTACAGATTTAGTTAACCCAGATATTGTTTCCAGTTTACTCTGTACGCTTCTGATGGGGTTTTATAGTTTCAAGTATTGGACACAGAGGTGATATGTTTAGGAAGAAGGAAGTGAGTGTATTGAATTGTTCTTTCTTAGAAAGTATGAAAAGTGAGTTCTATGGAAGTGGTTTAGTATCAGCAGATGAGAGAAGAAAGAGAATGGACTGAATGATTAGGTGGAAAAACTGATTTATATATAAACCTAACTTATGCAGCAGTTGAGAGAAGAGATAAAGAAAGATGGAAAAGAAAAAAAAATGACAAAGAGTAGAAATTAGTGTAAGAGAGAGGAGAGAGAGAGTCAAGAAAATAGAGAATAAACTATATATAACACCACTTTGCTGTATATTTCAATTGCACCCGTTCTAGAAATCCCAATTTCTGCATATAACTTGTTTTTGCCTCTGTTGATTATGCAATGGCAGGGTGTAAATAGGGAAGATGAAGGAAGAAGAAAAGATACAAAAGTGAGAAGGAAGAAAAGAAAAAGAGAGGAGCAGAAGCAAACAAACAAACACACTGTCAATCAAAACAAAAACAAAGCAAAACAAAACAAAAACAAAGCAAAACAAAACAAAAACAAAAAACAACAAAACAAACAAACAAACAAACATACAAAAAAAGTTGAACCCAGGAACAAGTCTCAAACAAAATGGACCCTGGGAAGCCCTTCTTTTTTCCCTTCCAGTTTAAGCCAATTGACCAGGATCATGTCCAGTCAGCAATCCTGTTAGTGGAGTCAAAGCTGCACCTTTGGCCAGTTGCAGAATGGCACAGCGGAAGAGTGACTCAGGGGGATTGTGTGTCAGCAGCTGAATGGCACCGGGAAAGGGACCCTCCAGAAGTCACCCTTTCCCCAAGCTCACCCACAGTTGTACCTTCTTGGGTCCACTGCACTAGCCTCAGACACGCCTTCCCCTGCTGGTTGCCAGAGTCTCACCCAGGTGTGTGCTGTTCTCAGAGCACTGGCAGATCCCTGGATATCTGCAGCTACTTTTCCTTTCTTCTTTGTTTCTTTGTCCCAGGCAGCCACTGCTTTCCTCAAATATGGCGGTGTTCTCCTGGGGCTCAACAGCAGTTCTGCAGACCTCTTGTTCAGGTTGCAGCTGGGCAGGTCGCACTTCCCCCGGGAGTGGAGGGGGCTTTTCCTTGGGTTGGGCCCTGCATGTACCAGCAGGGAGCTGCTACTCCTCTGGCTGCCATCTTCTCAGAAGCTTTCCTCAGCCCTTCTGCAGTGACTTTTCTGCCTTGGACTTGGCTGACCATGAACCAAATCCTCTGAAACCACAAGCCAAAGTAAATCTTTCTTTCTCTACGTTGTTCTTATCAGATACATGGGTCACAACAATGAAAAGCTGAATAACACAGGGGTCATGAAAGTTAAATGTCCTTATTTTCATAGTAAATCCACATTGACTTTGGATAAATGTCAGATGACTTTGAGGAATATAAAATACAAAAGAAACATTTTTGATACATAAGAGAAACTGCATATGGCTTCTTGTTATGACTTTGATTTTTAACACTTTTTCAAGCAAATTTCTTCTTACCTTAAGAACTTGTGTCTGGATTAGAGTTTTTCATATTAAGTTATTTTTATTTCCATTCCATGGAGAATTTTAAGAATCAAGTATATTCTGGTCATTAACCTCACAGTAGATCAAAAATTTTCTCTTTTCTTGAAAGCAAAAACAAAGGTGATGCTTTATTACCATCATCTTTTTATAAAAATATTATAAATATTTGAAACAATGAAAAGTAACATATTATAATCTGTATAATCTTCCAGTAGTGGTTATTACAAAAATACATTAATAATATCTCTAATTTTATTTTATTTATTTTCTCTAAATATTGAGGTTCTGACACATCTTTAGTTTCATTAAAAAACTAAAGGAAAGTTAATCATTTGGAATTCTTAATATTAAGTCAAAATTTGTTCAGAGCTCTTAAAAATGTTGTCATCATCAGAGTAATTTTAGATTTATGTTATTTGTGTTTATATTATTTAATTTGTCATCTACCTTATTTAAAATAGTAAACACAGCTATCAATTTTTCCTCCAAGTAATTCAAATAACTTGCCCCCCCAATTTTAATTTATAAATGCAAAGAAATGTATAAATTTATTTAAGGCAGACAATATGAAATTTAATTATCATTGAAAACATTATCTGAAATGCTAATTTTTCAGATTTAATGGCAGAATAAAAGATTTTATCCCCAGATGTTGATTAAAGGCACATTTCTCATCCCTTTTAATCTTTACCCACCAAAAAGATGTAAAAAAAAAAAAAAAAAAAAAAAAAAACATGCAAAAAAAGAAAAATAACTCTGAGATAATTGTTGCTGCCTGAAGCGGAAGCCGCCTGGAACAACGAATGCCGTAGGAAAATTCGGAGGCAGGATAAAAATGAAAAAAGGTCTTTTATTCTTCTTCTCTCTCCGGCTCCAGCAATCACTCCAAACGCTCTAACTCCAACCACCGCCTTCTTCTTCTTCCCACACACTCTAACCAACCTCACCCAGTTATATACATATAGCTTTAACAAGGACACGTGCTTACAGCTCGAGCTTACAGGTGCGTCACACAGTGTTCACGGGCATACAAAGATTTTTTGAATAATGTATTACTATCAGGTGGAAACTAGAACATCTTTTATGGTTCTCAGCTAACCGTAATCTTTAGCTATCTCCTTGATTATAGGCTCCTTCAGATAAGTGACATTTGATTAAAGTTCAAATAATGCATAATTTTTATATAATAATTAAAATGGTGATTTAACTATTCAACTTGATAATTGTGCCTAAAGCAAAGTGTTTAGAAAAAAAATATGTGAAGTCACTGACAATTAAATGTTCTTTTAAGAAATTTTTAAATGTTATTATCAATAAGAACAATTAAACACAAATTTTGGCTCAGGAATTAAAGGAATACATAAAAATAGTTCAAGGAAATGATAAAAGTCAAAATTCAATTGAAATGAAAACATTTTATGTAATTGGATAAGAAGTAAAATTAGTATTATTCAGATAAATTTCAAGAAAAGTATAAAAATATGATGCAAGATTTTTGTTCATAGTATCCAAATAATATTCCTAATTACTTTTGCACTTCTATATATTTATTGCACACTTAATACTTAACTTTTTAGTTGTACTGAGAAAAGTAAATGGTTTTATATACTGTGTGGTTAATATAATGAATAGAATGTGTTCCATGTGCACAAAACCAGATTCAAATTTTAATGAGCAGTTGCCAAAACTATCTAAAGTTATTTTCTCAAAAACTGCAAGTCAGGGTTTTTTTAAGTGGAGATTTTGTGGTCATTTATTTTGATTACTAATGTAATTTTAAATTGCAAGACTCTATGAGCAACTGGCAACTGGGGCCAGTTTTCACAAGTCAGTACACAAATATTGACATATAGCTCTATCTCACTTGACTTATGAAATTCTTCCATTTTTGGCTTCCAAGTTACCATGATAGGCTTATAAAAGCTTTCCTGATTATTTTTCCCTTATGTAAAAAATCAAATGAGAGTCACATTCTACTGCCAGAACAATGGGATGATTTAGGTTTCTTGGTAAAGATTATGTACATTTTTTCCAAGAAAAGTCCTAAATAGGAAACAAACCATTCACATTACCCATAACAGTATTTATCTTTTTTATTTTTATTTACCATAAATGAAAACACACAGGTCTGCTCTACAAATATGATCACAGTGTTGTTTTTGCTAGGCCAGACATTATCCTCATAAAATTCTATGATCCTACAGTTCTTTTCTGACATTAAATTCTCAATTTATTAAAATGAATGAATTTGTCATTTACATCTTTAGTGGATAAAATGTTTTTCATTTGTATCTTTGCAAAGTAGTAGGAATTAATAGGCTTTAGAAAGCACACATCATAAGATAGAAAATCAGTATAATGTGAATACCCTCTCTTAGAAAATGTAGCCCCAGAACAAAGCATTTGCCAAGAAAGCACTCTAATTTTACCACTCCTTTGTACTTATTTATCTCTTCTCCAGAGGATGTTTGCAGGCAACATAGAAAAGATAATTGTCATTCCTTCTCCATTAATAAATCTTTATTCACTTTTAGCAGAATATGCAATACAGTGACTATCAGTCTGTCAGTGACAAATCACAAGACTTTTAAGAATGAGATCAAGACTGCAAATTTTTTTCCACATGTTCCTCAATAAAATCATATGCCAGAGCAGTCTTGCCTCAATATAGCTCCCTTAGGTAGAACTATCATCTTAAAATAACCCTGCCATATACTTTTAATAAGAAAAATCAATGAAATTCAGGATAAAATTAATGACACAATTTAAACCCAGTGCTTTTAAGTGATAGCTATCAAAATTTAATGTTTAAAGTACCATGATTACACATATAAAACTTCATGATTTGTCACATTTTTGTTTATCTATTTGTTCTATAGAACCAACAAGACTGGGATGTTTTAAAGTTTACCATAATTTACAAATAAGGAAACTAAGGATCGGAGAATTTACATTTGCTTAAGTCACATGACTAGTAAATATAGAAGAGAAGTAGAGACAAAGCTGTTAATGATGCTATTCGGACAATTTTTATAATTGAAGAGTCTATTTCCTTAGATTTAATTTCACAAGCTTGGGCTGGGGATATAGTTTAGTTGGTAGAGTGCTTGTCTTGCATGCACAAGGCCCTGGGTTCCTTTCCCAGCAACACACATACATAATAAAAGGTAGAACAAATAATTTCACGAACCATGTGTTAATAAACAAGTTGTCAATAAAGTAGCTATTTATAGTTACTCCTTTCACAAATCTTATATCCTTTTTACCATTTTATTATCAAAAGAAACCACCATCTGATGAATTCCCTGATTTTGTTTTGAAATCTTTTGAAATTTTATTTATAAGATTTCTTTTTTTCCTTTTATGCATTGTGCATTGATCATGTTCATCCACTCTTCTATCCTCATTTTCCACACCCCCTACCCCACCCAGGACCATTCCAATTCCCTAGTAATCCCTTTCCTACTTTTAGGTCAACTTTTTTTCCCCTTAGTTTCCACATATGATTTTTTTATCATGAAGCAATGTTGAAAGTTATCAAATGCTTTTTCTTCATCTTTTGAAATGTCATGTGATTTTTATTCTTCATTCCATTTATGTGATGTGACATTTATTGATTTGTGTATGCTAAACCATCCTTGCCTTCCTGGATTGAAACCACCTTGATTGGTGTGTGATCTTTTTGATATGGTATTGAATTTTATTTGTTGGTATTTTGGTCTAAATTTTTGCATCTATATCATCAGTGATATTGGTCTATAGTTTTGTTATTGTTTTTGTTGTGTCCTTATCAGATTGTGGTAACAGGGTAATGTTGGCCTTACAGATTGAGTTTGGAATCTTTCCCTCCCTTTAATTCTATAGAATACTTTGAGAAGCATTGGCATTAGTTCTTCTTTAAAAGTTTGATAAAACTTGTAAACTGAGGAAAGATATCTAAATAAAAGTTGGTAAAGTTACCAGACAACCTCCAAAAGTAAAGGTATTTTATCCTCTTGATAATATCTGAATTGAATATGTGTGTTATGTAAGTATACTCTATATGAAAAGATTTTTTTCAAGACAAAGTATATTCTATAATAGTGCTATTAGTTAATTTTTTAATAAAATGGAGTAAAAATTAAGGAGGAAAAGAATCTGAGAGAAGAAAAAGAAAAAGAAAAAAGAGAAGGAGGATGGGGAGAAAGAATATACTCTTGACCCCATTTCATTCTTTCACTTACTCCTTTTTATAATCTGATTTCTACACAAGACTACAAAATAGTCTCTTATCAAATAAATGACCTTGTTCCATAGATTTTTATAGTTCTTATCTTGCTTGAACTCCCAGCAGCATGTGATCTACTTATTTTCTCTATTTCTTAACATTGTTTCCTTGATTTCCAGGACAATTCTCTTTCCACAGCTGTATTCCTGGATGTTTCCTTTTCATCTGTGCCTTATATATTCATATCACCTAGAAGAGATAAAACTGTTTATAAGAAACATAACTAAGTCCCAAAACAAACCTTGAAAATATTTATAGAAATTCAAAAATATATAGCAACCAACAAACTAAAACCACAATGCCAGGTATCTAGTACTAAGTGTGCAAAGAAGCAGAAAAGTGCCATCCATAATGATTAGAAAAATCAGTCATTGAAACTAATCCATAATTAACACATAGGTTAGATTTAAGAGACAATATTAAAATGATTGCCATTATTCTAGCCCATATAAAAAGAAGTGAGAGAAGAAATTTATCATCTCATACATAGATGTAAAAGACATACTAAAAATTTAAATCTAATATCTATGTATGAAAAATGTGTCTAAAATGAGAAATACGTTGGATATGAAAAATGGTAAATTAGTATAGAAGAAAAGACTATTGAATCCAAAGGCATAGCATAGAAATAATTCAAAATAAAACACAAAAAGAAAAAAAACTAAAAATAAAAAGAGTGTCAGTGAGCTGTGGGGTACCTACGGTTAGACCAGTATACATGAAGAGTCCCTAAATAGGAAGACAATGAGGAAAGGATGGAAACATTTGAAGAAATAAAGCCTGGAATTTTTTTGAACTTGGTGAAAACTCAAAATTTACAGATCCAAAAAGCATAATGAACCCCAAGCAGAAGAAACATGAACTATTCCCAAGCATATCATAATCAAATTGTTTAAAACCAACAATAAAGAGAAAATCTTTAAAGCATTTCTAAGTAAAATTTAATAAAAGATATATTTTCATGGCCCTGTTTCCTTTAAAACCAATGTACATTCTTGTTCTTATACCACTTCCAATTAGGACCAATATTTTATGTTTAAACTGAACTTTGTTTATGGGAAGCAAGACAGTAAGTACAGTGAGGCAAGAAGAGCTACTGTGATATGAATTTTGAAAAAGTACTTCCTTATTGTGAAAACAAATGTCTCCTAAAACTTTTAACCTAGAAGCCTCTTTTGATTCAACCTAGTCTCATCCTGTTCTGCAGAAATCAGAGAATCTCTCTTGATGAGTATCACTAATGAATATTAAAACCTCCTAATTGTGGGGGCACCTGGCAACCCAACCAGTGTTTGACAAGGATCCACTGGGAGAATGATGTTTGCAAGGACTCATCATCTCGGGAATATGCCAGATGTATGCCTCTAGGCTCTGGTGCCTTTTTTACACTATTTTCCTAAAATATTACTCATGTTATTCCTTAGTAGTGATCACTGAGGGTGGAAGGAATGCTATGACATTTTCTGAGAATATTAATAAACATTAGAAACCATGACCCTTTCTCTACCACAAACAGTAAATAATCTTCTGCCACCGTGTGATGTGTCTGTTTCCTGGGGTGATTGTTATAAACATGTATTGCTATGTGTGGGATCAGTCACAGAGCCACCTGTTTCTCCAGTCATGAGTATGCAAAAGTACATAGTTCCATTGTTAGTAATCAGAAACAGAATAAAATCAAAGCACTTCCTACTACAGAGACCCCATGGGGAAAAAACTCTTTTGATTGGTGGACGTCCCTGGTTTCCTCCTCAGTATAAACTTCGTAAAAATTTAGATTCAGGTCCCCTCTTATCTCCCACAGATCCTCCCTTGGTTCCCATGGGTTGGCTAGATCCAGAATCAGGAAAAGTTATGATATGGTGGAGGGGTAAAAGAATTCATAGGCATAAATTATTTGATATTAAAGACCTGTTTACATAAATCATCCAAGTCTCAGAAGCTGGTACCTGTGATCTTGCTTTTCTAAACAATATAACAATTATCTACAAAGAGATTGGCCATGGAAACCGCTGAAAACATTGCCCTCTTGCTAGCCCGAACATGAAGTTTAACTTAGACAAGATTACAGTTAAGAGTCTAACATGTTTACCACAATTAAATACTAGGTGATAAATTGTGGGGCTTTTGGGAAGAAATAGAAACTTAAGATTGATTACATTCTTATATTTAGACATTAAAATAGAATAATAGCAAGGGACATGGTAGGGGTGTCATTATGTCATACAATAAGCCTGTTCTGTAGAAAGAGTCTTATGGGTTTTATATTAACCACATTCTTGGCATGTTATAATTTAAGAAACATATAAAAACTGTGTGTGAGTTCAATAAACTTGTCAGCATTCTACACTGGCCTGTGAGTCTGTGTGGTTGCTGTCCATCCCATCGCCGACTTGTCTAGCCATCAGAACCCCTTGACCAGGAAGACCCCTGACCCTGCTAGGGCTGGACCCCGGCACCTAATGATACAATTATTCTTGGTGATTTGCTTGTATTCTAAAATATGTAATTTTTAGGCAACATTTAAAATTTCACCTGATTTAACAACAAACATAATTTTGATACTTTTAAAATTAGCACTATTGAATCTCTTGAGTATACAATATAATACAAGATCCTTACCTCAAAATATTCATTTCTAGCAAGGAAAATTATCAAATAAACACCATTAAAAATGGTTATGTCCTAAAGGAAGCATATACTGGGTATTATGGGTACTATGGGGACAATAAGAAGAAAGCCAAATACTAAAGACTGGGGAGAAGGCTATGGGGAAAGAAAGCAACTCATAGCTACAGACCAAATACAAAAAAAAAAAAAAAAAAAAAAAAAGAATGACAGTGCATACACAGTGACAAATGGCAATTGAAACTATATGTCAGTATCCAAAAAGGAAAGGGAGTGGTTAGAACTATGGCAAACTGGAGTATGGTGTAGGCTGCCTGGTACCGTAAACCGGGATAAAAACTCTCGGAGGCAGAGTTAAGCTTTTACTACTTTTACTTCTACTTTCTTAGAGCTTAGAGAGAGAAAGAAAGATTTTTAGAGAGAAAGATTAGAGCGAGCTTTTCTTCTTGTCTTCTTAGCTTAGAGTAGAGTAAAGAAAGATAGAGCTTAGCTTAGAGAAAGACTAGAGCTTCTTTCTTCTCTCTTCTTTCTTCCTTCTTCTGTCTTCTGTCTTCTGTCTTCCTCGGGAGCCTCGGCCTTACTCTGACCAGTCCTCTGGAGCCTCGGCCTAACTCTGGCCAGTCATTACTTCTTCTATCTGGTTTCTCTTCTGTAACCGCTCTGCCTACGTTCTGGCCGCTCTGATTCTTCTGACCGACCGAGTGACTGCCCGGCTGACTGAATTCTCCGTTCTCCTAACTCGGACCGCTTTCACCCGGTTATATACCTTCAGGTTTGCGGGTGCCTACAGGTGCGTCACATACATATCAGGTGGAACCCATGGCTTCCAGCTAGCTACAACAGCCCTTCCTAATTAGGGCTCCTTCAGTATGGTCCAAAGGTACCACTACTCAACTCAGTTAAATGTTGCTTTGTGGGAAGGCAGGTAAACCATGGTCAGATATTCCAATTTTCCAGAAGTTGAAATCTGAATTTTTGTTTAAAAACTCTAAACTGTTAAATACTTGTCATTAATTCACACTTTTCAAAAATACCATGAGTCCAAATAAAATATGTCTGTAGGCCAGATTCAGCACATAAACTAGCTGTTTAAAATCTCCACCTATAGTTCTCTCTGACCCCTCCAGATCCAAGCATTTGGATTAACACAATTTCTCAATCCATAGTGATACTCAATAGTTTTTTCTTATTTCTTGACTTTCATAGGTTTAAAAGTCTTTATGCAACACATGCAAAAGGTGTCCTTCAAAACCCCCATTCTATGATTTTCCCATTACTATCATATGGTTTTCAGAAACATTAAATTACAAGTGCTTCCAATTGTAAACTACGCTGAAAGATCAAAGATAAAAAATACTCTATTAGAAACATCCCCTCAGAATTATGTGCCTGGATGATGTCTAAACCTAAATGTTCAAAATATCTGTTATAATGGTGTAAGACAGAGGAGGCTGGACACCGAGGAATTAGCAGGAAGCAGGTTTATTGGCTGTAGCTGGTCCAGAGGAGGGCTTTCGCCTAAGTCACTTTGTCCCTCTGAACCCCAAGTCCAGAAATTTTTAGAACTTCAGACCCAGTGTGTAGGGGCTGGGGGTGCTCAGAGGTTCACAATTTGCAAAAGTCTATATAAAAGTAAGGTGTTTTTTTTGTTTGTTTGTTTTTGTTTTGTTATTGTTGTTGTTGTTGTTGTTTTCACTGTAGTGGGTAACTAACCTAGGTGTGAATACAAAAATAAAGCAAGGACATTTTCTGAGAAAATTAGTGCTTGGGAAAGGGAGGGTTGCCTTAGCCTTTCCACACCAGGTGGTTTTCAAGGAACCTAATTAGCACTGTTCACTCTTACCTTTTGGATTGTAGAGGACTATTCCTAGGATCTAACTACTTTCTTCTGAAGTGTAAACCTTCCTGTGAAGGCTCTAGGCCCAAGGCTAGAGGCTTTTTAAGAAGAGCCAGTGTTCCCTATTCTGCTCTGCTTTTGTAAACACCTTTCCCACCTGAAAACTCTTACAAACAATCATACATCATTGTTTTGAAAACTTGTGCACAACCATTTATAGTTTTAGACTAGAAAATTTATGACAGTAGATAGCCTATAAATGTTGTGAAAAACTAGTAAGGGGTGCTCAGAATATGGGGTGCTGGTCTCCTCTGGGGCTGTGGCCAAATTTAGTTATTGCAAGATAGAGCAGCAGAAAATAGGAAACTTAACCACATTTGAACTCTTTTGCAGAAATTCTTACTGATAGTCTAAGAACAATTATGGTGAAGATCCCTGGAGAAGCTTAACTAAGATTTCCTATAAAGGAGGGGTTGCCACTACAGTAAGATCTATACTTTATTAATAAGATATTATTTTAAAAGTATTTTTAAAACTCATAATCTCTAAAACAAATAAAACTTTGAACAGATTATGATTATGCAAATACAAGAAGAAAAAAAAATCCCCAAATCTCAATTACTCAGAGCTGATGATAAATGCCTTAGTTTTGCTTCCTGTTACTTATCTTCCATTCATCATAAAAATACACAAATATTTATGAAATACAGAAATATCAAGTTATCCTAAAAATATATAAGGTTATCATTTAGCACAAACTGGGATATCATGTTGGGATAAAAAATCAAGAATTCTTTATTAAATCCTATATCCCATTATTAATTTTATCTAGATTTGTCAGAATTCATTTATACATAAGACTTGGTCACAGTCCACAAAGAATGGAAATATTAACCTTGAAGGAGTTTAATGAAAGTAAGTTAAATAACTAATAATTATACTCAAGGTCATATGATTAATAAATAATTTATTACAAAGAATTTGAACAGAGAAATATACAAATGACCTAAAAATGACAAAGATATATATTTCTTGCTAAATTCAGTATTTCAAAAATTCAAGCTACTTTTCAGTTGTTTATAACATTATATATAACTAACTTCTACTCTCGTCATAGTAGAATAAAATAGGTCATTATAAACAACCTGCCTTGCTGTTATTTTGACTTTTCTTTTTGACTCAGACTGCAAAGGGTCAAGAAAGTGAGAAGAAAAATTTTGCAGGGGATAGTGGGCAGGGAGCATTAGACCATATAACCCTGATGACATCATCTGATAAAGCAAAATTTAGCCACGTATTCTGAACAAACAACATAAAAATTAAAAGTTATGAAAATGTTTTCTATTTTTAGTGATGATGAAAAATGCCAGAGGTGGAGGTGGGAAAAGTTAGGTGAAGGAGAGAACAGTGTTCTGAATCTTTGATGTTATATCTATCTTTCTCAGTAGACTACAAGCTTCTAAGGGTAGGAGTCATTATCTATTGTATTCATGGCATGCCCAGTGAAATACATAGTACATTGTGTGCTAATAATTACACTATAAATTTTCCTAAATATTTTATTCAATATGGTCATTAGATAAGATTTCTCATTAAATAATACTGTTAACAGAGAAATTCCCCTTTCATATACAGATAGTTTTTTAAAAAGAAAAAAAAAAAGGAACTCTTTAAATTCAGCCTGACAAACTTAGTTGCTAGATGTTCTGTTTATTATTATTTAACCTTTCTACGAAGATTAAATAATACCTTTCAGTTTTCTCATCTATAAAGTAGGAGTAACACTACTGCTGTGGTTTGGATCTGGTTTATCCCCTCTAAAACTCATTGAGGCTTGGTTCCTGAAGGATGTGGAGTAGCAACCAGAGGGAGAAAGAAGGCAAACAATGGGATCTGGCTTCTGGACTTTCATCCTTTTCCAGTAACAATGAGTCCTGGAGGGATAAGGCAAACAATGGACTCTGGGCTCTGGACTTTCATCCCAGTAACAATGGGTTTCAAACTCTTGCAACTGTTTAGACTTTGAGCCTGCACAAATAGTTTCCTGAGGGCCCATCCTCAGGCTCTACATCTTTAATGATTAAGTCACACTAAACATTCTACTATGATTAACTCTCATTTAAAACCTATTAAAAGAATGACCTCTCCCTTACAACGTGTTGCCATTTTCTACCCTGAAAATGTGCTGTTCCACCGCTGTTTAATAAAGAAAGCTTGCTGATCTGTTGAGGTCTGTTCCCTGTTTTGGTTATTTTTGCTTGCAGTTCTCAATAATAATAATGGTGTTGACAGGTGATAGGACATTGAAGAGTTAATTAGGTCACAGAGCAATGCCTCATGAATAAATTCATGTTGTCTTGCAGGAAAGGATGAGTTCTTACTCTTGCAGGACTGGATTAGTTACTACAGGAGCAAGTTATGTTAAAGCAAGGTCATGTCTCTTTCATTTCTTCTCTTACATACATATTTCTCTCATATGTGCCCCTTTTCCTTCTACTTCTCCAACATATTGAGATACAGGATGAGGCCCTTGCCAGAAGTCAACTTGATGCCAGCACCATGTTCTAGGACCTCAAAAACAATGAACTAAATAGACCACTTTTCCTCACAAATACCCAGCATCTAAGTATTTTGTTATAGAAATCCGAAATGGACTAAGCAACCTGTCAATATCAATAAAGATAGTGACATAAAAGACTCAGAGAAAATAGGTGAAGTATGTGGTATAGCATTTGGTTAAAAAAGGGGAGCTATTATCGTTTCAAATAAATAATATTTTTTAAAAATAACTAAACCATAAAATCCATCCTAGAGTTCTTTTTTGCTCACTAAGTCAAACTTCAAGATCTTTCAGAGTTCTTAGTTTGAATTCCTGAAAACAAAATAATAGCAGAAAGGCAATCAGTAAAGAACTAACAGCTAAAATTCAAGACCCTTCTAAAGCATGAACTACTGGATACCAGATATGTATATGACAAGCATTTGAAACAATAAAAACTCCTTAAAGAGTTTATTGTTTAATGGGGACAGACAATTAACAATAAACACAAATATGTTATATATTATGCCACCAAAGGACAAGTGTTACCAAAAGATAGAGGACAGACTATGAAGATTGAGCATACAGGGTGGTTGGGGGGGAGAGTACAATTTCAAATTGGGTAATCATAGTAAGTCTCATTGAGAAGAGGATCCTTAGGAAAAGATTTGAAAGAAGCAAGGAACTTATACATGTGGGTATCACTCTAAAAACATGCATAATATGTTTTTTATTTTGAGAATTAATTCTCTAATTAATTTATACTCTTTTTAATCATGAAAAATTCTTTGCAATAACTGATGAAAAACAATGATCAAAAAAATTCAAACCAGTTATAATGGTCTGTGCCTATTGTCCTAGCTACTCAGGAGGCTGAGATAAGGGGATTGTTTGAGGTCAGCCTGAACAATATAGCAAGTCCACATTTATTTTTAATGTTTTCTTTCCCCCCATATTTTACTGGTACACTACAGTTGTACATAATGGTGAGACTTATTGTTACATATTCACACATGCACACAATATAACAATATAATTTGGCCCATATAATTCCACAGTATTTCCCTTTGTTCTCCTCTCTTCCCTTCCACTGGTATAAGTCCACATCTCTTAAAGAAATTAAATGAAAAACACTGTCAATTAGTGGGCACTCAATAAACATTTTAATACATTGTTAATAAATACCTTTTATGGGGCAAATTAAATTAGCAAGCTTGAATTTCAGAGATCACCCTTTACTAACTTAAATGTTGTTTTTTTTTTTTGTGCTGGGGATTGAACCCAGGGCCTTGTGCATTCAAAGCAAGCACTCGACTAACTGAGCTATATCTCCAGCCTCTTAAATGTCTTTTTAAAATAATTCATTGGTGGTGTGTCTCTAAAATCACTTAAATATGTAACCAATATTTTTTAACAAACAAATATGATTATCATTCATGGTAAACCAGCAGACTTTTGGCTCTTGTGGAGCAAGATAACCCTATGCTATGCATGTTTCTAAAGAAAAGAATGAAAAGAAACTGGACATAGTGGCACATGCCTATAATCCTAGGTACTCAGGAGGCCGAAGCAGGAGGATCAAAAGTTCAAGGCCAGCCTTGGCAACTTAGTGACACCTTGCCTCAAAATAAAAAAAAAAAAAAAAGAGGGCTGAGGATATAGCTCAATGGTAAAGCATCCATAGGTTCAATCCCCAGTACCAAGGGGGAAAATGAGAGTAAAAAAGAGCTGATAAATAAGATTCTTGGAAATAATTAAACAAATTTTTAAGAACTCATATCTGTGTGGGTGTTCCAAAAAGAAGAAACTATACAACCAGATTAAATAAATAATTTAAAAAATTCAAGAAAACAGAGAATCAATAAAAACCATACAAGATTAGAAATGTTCAACCAAAAATTGAATTATATAACAGAGCATTGAACTCTCTACCTCTTCTGAAAAATGTTCACACTGAATTGTAAAATAAATGTACAAATATATATTTTAATATCCTCCCCAGCACATTTCAGTATTTCCCTGAACCAATTTTATGTAGATGTAATTTATTTTTCTATGTCAAACACCTGCATGTTATAAATATATTAGCACAAAAACCTATTTTGAGGATTTTATTAAATCAGAAGTATGTACTAGTGTGCTTCCATTCCGTTGAAGAAGTTAATACAAGAGTTGTTGGCTAGTTATGGTACAAACTGAGCCAGGAAAAACATTCATTTATTTATATACTGTAGCACCTGAAAATGTCTCATTTACCCTGGGCCCAGAACCACAAAATTTATCAAATAAATTTCCAGACTCTCCCATCCAAGTAAAGGCTACATTTCCAAAGACACTGTAAAATTCAGGTTAACTTAAAATGAAAAATCAGTGCTACATAATCATATCTAAAGACACAAATAAAACAGAAGAATAAATAACATTCTGAAAGTGATAAGAATAACAATGTACAGAAGATTTTATTAAATCAGCATTTTATGAAGAAATTGGAAAAATTTTATGCAATATACATATATCAAGGCTTCAAATGAAAGACCTGAAAAAGCAGGACGTCAGGGCATTATAAGTTAATATTGTTGTAACAAGCATATAGTACTTGAAATTTTTTATTTTTAAATTATTTATATAATCACCATACTTCAATGGTTCACAACTTGCCTTCCCCAGAGGACATTTGGAAATGTCTAGAGAAAGTTTAGGTTCTCACAAATTGGGGTGTCATGGAGAGAGCCTGGCATCTAATGGTAGAGATCAGGAATTTTGCTAAACATCCTACAATGCACAGGACAAAATGTTCCAAAATGTCAACAGTACCAAAAAGTTACCCAAATTACCAATGTTATGGATATGTAGATATTCTTACACAGATTGATGTCTTTGTTCAAGACCCCTTCTCTGGAACAAGCAGATCTGACCAAGATATCAAGGACAAGTGAAACAAAGGAGTGGCCTTCATAAAAAAATTTCTCAGAAAGGGACAATATATTAGAAAACAACATGATTGGCCTATATAATATGTCAAGATGACAAAGAGCACCCTCTTTTTGACCATTAACCAATTGCTTTTCATCTCTGTCCCATTTCCCCAGGACCTCTACTTGGCTGCAAATTAATATGCTCCAATTTTATATGTGTGTCTTTCTTACTTTTTATTATGGAAATGTGTATATATACACAAAACAGAATAGCATAGCCATCATTCAGCTTTAACAAGTATTAACATTGTGTCTTTTTATTTTTTTCCACCTGTGCTTCTGTCACTTTGTTTTGCTCTGTATCTAGAAGCAAATCCCAAACAACAAATTATTTGACCAATTAATAGTTCAGTTTTACTTTATTTACCCCCAAAGAAAGACAATCAGAGTAAAATTGGTACAATTTACCTGGGAAGAGGGAAACAATAGAGAGAAATTAATTAGATGAAGTGAGGAGATAGAATGAGCCAAAGCAGACACACACATTCAGACAGGAAGTAGGGCAAGCCCTCCAGGGCTAAAGAAGTGAGTCATGAGCTGCACATAAGAAGACAATATAGACATTAACAGTGGCTGCAGTCAGATACAGAGCCAATTGTTGTGACCTGCCAGGAGAATAAGGCAGAAGGAAAAGGATTACGCATAGATGCCAAAGATAAAGTGCTTGGATCAGGAATGTCAATAAATTCCAATGCTCTTGCTAACTGTAACAATTGTATAGATACATGCAGTGCTATCATAAGGACTCTGGAACTCAATGGAGGGAAGAAAATACAAGATGAGGGGAAAATGGTGAAATAGTAGCCTCTATACCACAGTGTAGTAATTTCTAGTCTGAAAGATGAAGTAATAAAAACTGGTGTAGAAACAAAACTTCCATAGGCAATCAGTCATGAGAATCTAGGAGGCAAAATCAAGGAAGTTAAAGTCGTTGAAATGCAAAGCCACATTAAAAGATGGTCTCCTCCTTGGCATCCAGCCTGTTCCCTGCTGAATGAAGTGGCCCTATTAGCACAAGGGTGTTCAAACAATACCAAGAAACTAGGGGATGCGTGCCTTGTTACACGTGTGCTATGACTATGTCAAAATTAAAATAGGAAGATGAAACTCCACCTGTACTCATGGGAAAAACTTAAACCATTAGTTTAAATAAAAAATGCTCAATTCAAATATCTAACCCAGAGGAAAGAACATGTACCCTCACTCCTCTGATATCCAATCTTCAAATAGCAGACTGAATATTTTTTTCAAAATACATCTGATTTTATCACACCTTGCTGAAAACCCTTCAAAGATTTCCACTTTAACCTGGAATAGAGTAAAAAATTCTAATAGGTTGATCTGGCCCTTGTCTATCTTCCATTCTCTAATGGCACAGCATGCAATTCTTCATCAACACTGGCTTTCTCTTCCTTTTCTAGATAAGAATTACTGTGCACTTTATGCTCCAAGTATGTTATAAGCCCTTTATGTAAACATTCTATTCAATCCCTTCAAAACCTTGTAGGATTGATCCAGTTATTGTTTACACAAGAGAAGCAAGCACCTTGCCATGGAAGAGCCAAATATGCTGTCTAGTAAAAGGATTTACTACATGTACTTTAATTACAGCCTTCTGCAATTGAGATTAGTCAAAAATGTAGAAAAGTTGTTTTTAGATCACAAGCAAGCACTGGTCTCAAGTCATTAGGTAATATCTTTTTAATTAACTTAGATATAAGAATTCAATAATGTTTCCATTTAATCTTGGTCAACCTTCTGACAATCTAGAACCTAGAAATAAAAGCTGGTTAAAAAAAAAAAAAAAAAGCTGAAAGGCCTATCATGAAATTTATATGATATATCAAGTAGAGTTTCCAACAAATAGATGGACAATGTCATCATAAATTCTATGTGGACAAAAGAACCAGTGAGAAGGAAGGGCTGGTAGGCAACTCGGAAAGATCAGACCAGAGCTTTTCTCTTTCTCCTTCTCCTCCCTTTTTTATTTCCCTACTCCTACTCTTTCTTTTTTCTCCTTCCTCTTCTCTTTTTCTCCTCCTTTTCTTCTCCTTCTCCTCCTCCTCTTTCTCCTTACTTATGTACAATCTGAAATCATTCAATTTGTGATAGTGATAATCCAAATTTTGATACAGATTTGTTTTTTTATTTCTAAGTGCTATATAATCTCTATAAAACCCAAAATCTTGATAAATATTTAAGCTTATTTTTAAAAATTCTATATTATCTTTATAATCTGAGTTAGGTAGGTGTTATTGTACGATATATTGGTCAGCAATCTAAAAAATAGACAAAGAATCATGTCTGTGGGAAGTCACCACCTTATAAATATGGGCTTAAATCTAATCTCCTACTGGAGACAGATATGATGTTTGTATCTGTTTACATGAGTGTGTGTAAATTAAAATACTAAGCATGAGGAATTTATGGCAGTTTTATAAGTCTCAGAAAGCGAACAAATCTTGGAAATTTTAGATTCATTTATTCAGAACAAAATTAATTGAGTTTCTTTTTTTAAATTTTTATTTATAGTAGTATGTATTACAGTTCATACTATACATATAGAGCATCTTTTTACACAAAACAGTTTGTATACAAAGTATATTCGTAGCATTCAAGTCTTCAATCATGCATTTAGAATCATGATATCTGTCTTATTCAACCACTTTCTTTTTCCCCCTTCCCCCCCTTGCTCCCTCCCTTCTCCTCCCTTCCCTTTGACCATTATAGTGTTCCTCTAATCCTCCTATGTACCCCGACCCAACAACACTGTGAACCGGCTTCCTTATATCAGAGGAAACATTCAGTATTTGGATTTTTGAGATTGACTGATTTCACTTAGCATTATATTCTCCAACTTCATCCATTTACCTGTGAATGTCATTATTTTATTCTCTTTTATTGCTGAGTAAGATTCCATTGTGTATATATACCACATTTTCTTTATCCATTCATCTACCGAGGGACATCTAGGTTGGTTCCACAACCTAGCTATTGTGAATTGTGCTGCTATAAACATTGAGGTAGCTGTGTCACTGTAATATGCTGTTTTTAAGTCCTTTGGGAATAGACCCAGGAGTGGGATGGCTGGGTGATAGGGTGGTTCCATTCCCATTTTCCCAAGAAATCTCCATACTGCTTTCCATAACAGTTGTACCATATTGCAGTCCCACCAGCAATGTATGAGTGTGCCTTTTTCCCCACATCCTCTCCAACATTTATTGTTGTTTGTGTTCTTGATAGCTGCCATTCTGACTGGAGTGAAATGAAATCTTAGAGTAGTTTTGATTTGCATTTCTCTAATTGCCAGCAATGTTGAGCATTTTTTCATGTATTTGTTGATTAATTGTGTATCTTCTTCTGAGAAGTGTCTTTTCAATTCCTTAGCCCATTTATCGATTGGATTATTTGTTTTTTTGGTGTCGAGTTTTTTGAGTTCTTTATATATTCTAGAAATTAGTGCTCTATCTGATGTGCATGTATTAAATATTTGTTTTCCAGTTAGTTGGCTCTCTATTCACCTCACTGATTGTTTCTTTTGCTGAGAAGAAGCTTTTTAGCTTAAACCTATCCCATTCATTAATTCTTGGTATTTATTAATTCTTGCGCTACAGGATTCTTGTTAAGGAACTTGGAGCCTAATCCAACATGTTGGAAATTGTAGCTTACTTTTTCTTCTATTAGGCATATTGTCTCTGGTCTAATTCCTAAGTCCTTGATCCACTTTGAATTGAATTTTGTGCATGGTGAGAGAAAAGGGTTTAATTTCATTTTGTTGCATATGGATTTCCAGTTTTCCCAGCACCATTTGTTGAAGAGGCTATCCTTTCTCCATTGTACATTTTTGGCGCCTTTCTCTAATATAAGATAGCTGAAATTATATGTATTGGTCTCTGTGTCCTCCTTTCTGTACCATTGGTCTACTAGTCTGTTTTGGTGCCAATACCATGCTGTTTTTGTTACTATTGTTCTATAGTATAATTTAAAGTCTGGTATGATAATGCCGCCTACTTCACTTTTCCTGCTCAGGATTGCTTTAGCTATTCTGGGTCTCTTATTTTTCCAGATGAATTTCATGACTGCATTTTCTATTTCTTTGAGAAATGTCATTGGGATTTTGATTGGAATTGCATTAAATCTGTATAATGCTTTTGGTAGTATGGACATTTTGACAATATTAATTCTACCTATCCAAGAACAAGGTAGGTCTTTCCATCTTCTGAGGTCTTCTACGATTTCTTTCTTTAGTGTTCTATAGTTTTCATTATAGAGGTCCTTCACCTCTTCCGTTAAGTTGATTCCCAGGTTTTTTTTTTTGTTTGTTTGTTTGTTTTTTTTTGATGCTATTGTAAACGGAGTAGTTTTGATCATTTCCCTTTCAGAGGATTTGTCACTGATGTACAAAAATGCCTTTGACTTATGGGTATTGATTTTGTATCCAGCTACTTTGCCAAATTCATTTACTAGTTGTAAAAGTTTTCTGGTAGAGTTTTTTGGGTCTTCTAGGTATATTATCATGTCATCAGCAAATAGTGCTAATTTGAGCTCTTCTTTTCCTATCTGGATCCCTTTAATTTCTTTCATCTGTCTAATTGCTCTGGCCAGAGTTTCAAGTACTATGTTAAATAGCAGTGGTGAGAGGGGGCATCCCTGTCTTGTTACAGTTTTTAGATGGAATGCTTTCAATTTTTCTCCATTTAAGATAATGTTAGCTTGAGGTTTTGCATAGATAGCTTTTATAATGTTGAGATATGTTCCTGTTATTCCTAATTTTTCTAGAGCTTTGAACATAAAGGAGTGTTGTATTTTGTCAAATGCTTTTTCTGCGTCTATTGAGATGATCATATGTTTTTTATCTTTAAGTCTATTGATGTGATGTATTATGTTTATTGATTTCTGAATGTTGAACCAGCCTTGCATCCCTGGGATAAACCCCACTTGATCGTGGTGCACTATCTTTTTGATATGTTTTTGTATCTGATTTGCCAGGATTTTGTTGAGGATTTTTGCATCCATGTTCATTAAAGATATTGGCCTGAAGTTTTCTTTTTTGCTGTGTCTTTGCCTGGCTTTGGAATTAATGTGATATTGGCCTCATAGAAAGTGTCTGGAAGAGCTCCCTCTTTTTCTATTTCTTGAAATAATTTGAAGAGCATCAGTATTAGTTCTTCTTTGAAGGTCTTATAGAACTTGGCTGTAAACCCATCAGGTACTGGACTTTTTCTTGTTGGTAGTTTTTTGATAGCATCTTCTATTTCTTCACTTGAAATTGATTTATTTAAATTGTGTATAGCCTCCTGTTCCAGTTTGAGCAATTCTTCCGACTCTAGAAATCTGTCTATGCTTTCAGTATTTTCAATTTTATTAGAGTACAATTTTTTGAAGTAATTTCTAATTATCTCCTGTATATCTAAGGTGTTTGTTATGATATTTCCTTTTTCATCACAGATGCTAGTAATTTGAGTTTTTTCTCTTCTTCTTTTCATTATCATTGCTAGGGGTCTGTCAATTTTATTTATTTTTTCAAAGAACCAACTCTTGGTTTTGTCAGTTCTTTGAATTGTTTCTTTAGTCTCAATTTCATTAATTTCAGCTCTGATTTTAATTATTTCCTGTCTTCTACTGCTCTTAGTGTTGATCTGTTCCTCTTTTTCTAGTGCTTTAAGGTGTGATGTTAAGTCATTTATTTGTTGTTGGTTTTTTTTTTTTTACCTTTTTTTTTTTTTGTGTGTGTGTGTGTACTGGGGATTGAACTCAGGGGCACTCGACCACTGGGCCACATTCCCAGCCCTTTTTTGTATTTTATTTAGAGACAGGGTCTCACTGAGTTGCTAAGTGCCTCGCCATTGCTGAGGCTGGCTTTGAACTCGTGATCCTCCTGCCTCAGCCTCCCAAAGTGCTGGGATTACAGGCGTGCGCCTCCACGCCCGGCTTTTTTTTTCCTTTTAATGAAGGAATTCAGTGCAATGAATTTTCCTCTTACTACTACCTTCATAGTGTCCCAGAGATTTCTATACGATGTATCTGTGTTCTCATTTACCTCTAGGAATTTTTTAATCTCCTCCTTGATGTCTTCTTCAACCCCTTGTTCATTCAGTAGCGTGTTGTTTAGCTTCCAGCTGTTGGAGTAGTTTTTTTTTATTTCTTGTATTATCATTGATTTCCAATTTCATCCCATTATGGTCTGATAGAATGCAAGGTAGTATTTCTATTTTTTTTATATTTGCTGAGAGTTGCCTTGTGACATAATATATGGTCAATTTTGGAGAAGGAGCCATGTGCTGCTGAGAAGAAATTGCATTCGCTTACCGAGGAATGAAATATTCTATATATGTCCATTAGGTCTAAGTTATTAATTGTTTTAACAAGGCCTAATGTTTCTTTATTTAGCTTTTGTTTGGATGATCTATCCATTGGTGAGAGAGGTGTGTTGAAGTCCCCTAGAATAACTGTGCTGTGGTCTATTTTACTCTTGAACTTGAGAAGGGTTTGTTTGGTGAATGTAGGTGCTCCATTATTTGGGGCATATAGATTTATAATTGTTATATCTTGTTGATGAATGGTTTCCTTAAGTAGTAAGAGATATCCATCTTTATCCCTTTTGATTAGCTTTGGCTTGAAGTCTACCTTATTTGCTATGAGAATGGAAACCCCTGCTTGCTTCCACAGCCCATGTGAGTGATAAAACTTTTCCCAGCCTTTCACCTTCAATCACGTGATGTCTTTTTCTATGAAGTGTGTTTCTTGTAGACAGCAAATTGTTGGGTTTTTTTCTTTTAATCCAATCTGACAATCTGTGTCTTTTTAATGGTGAGTTTAGGCCATTAACATTGAGGGTTATTGAGACGTGATTCTTATTTCCATCCATTTTTAAGTGTATTATGGTATTTAGCTTGATTTGGATTCTCCTCTGGTTGGTAATTCCTTTAGTTTACTATCTCCCTTTGTTAGTTTTCATTGTTATTTTTCTCTTCTTCTTCGTGGAAAATTTTGCCCAAGATGTTCAGAAGTTCTGGCTTTCGAGTTGTGAAATCTTTTAACTTTTGTTTGTTGTGGAAGGTTTTTATTTCATCTTTGAATCTAAATCTCAATTTTGCTGGATATAAGATTCTTGGTTAACATCCCTTTTCTTTCAGAGCTTGAAATATGCTATTCCAGGATCTTCTAGCTTTTAAGGTCTGGGTTGAAAAATCTGAGCATAGTCTGATCGGTTTCCCCCTATATGTAATCTGCTTCCTTTCTCTTGTGGCTTTTAGTATTCTCTCCTTGCCTAGTATATTAGGCAGTTTCATTATAATGTGCCTTGGTGTGGATCTGTTGTGGTTTCGTATGTTTGGTGTTCGGTAAGCCTCTTGAACTTGGTTTTGCCATTCGTTCCTCATGTTTGGAAATTTTTCTGCTATTATTTCATTGAATAAATTACTCATTCCTTTGGTTTGAAACTCTGCATCTTCTTCAACACCAATCACTCTTCAGGTTGGTCTTTTTATGCTGTCCCATAATTCCTGAATGCTCTGTTCTTGTTTTCTTACTTCTTTTGCTGTGTCCTCTGGATTTTTCTCCAGGATATATATTTTGTCTTCATTATCTGAGGTCCTTTCTTCCAGGTGATCTAATCTGTTGGTGAAGCTTTCAATTGAGCATTTAGTTTGGTTTATTTCTTCTTTCATTTCCAGAATTTCTGTTTGTTTGTTTTTTATTTTTTTAGAATCTCTACCTCCCTATTGAAGTAATCTTTTGCTTCTTGTATTTGTTTTTGGAGTTCTTTGTCAAAATGCTCTTTTACTGCCTCTATTTGCTCTCTCATCTCATTTTTTAGTTCATTCTTAAGATCCATAAACATTTGGAATATGTAATTTCTAAATTCCGTCTCTGGCATTTGACCAACTGTGCTTGCCATGGAATCTACTGAGGGGGCATGTTGGTTGGTTTCAGCCACTTTCTTCCCTTGCTTCTTCATAATGCTGTGTGTCTATTCTCCTAGCACTATGGGACCTTGCCTATTTTGATTTCACCTTATAGCCTTATGTTTCTCCTGTGGTACAATGCTGTCAGGTCCCCTTATAAATACCTTACAATTTAAGCTCTAACACTTTCTTTATAGCAAATCCCAGTTTGATCACAAATGTACAGATTTAGTTAACTCAGGTATTGTTTTCAATTTACTCTGTATGCTTGCGTTGAGGTTTACAGTTTCAGTATTGGACACAGAGATGATATGTTTAGGAAGAAGCAAGTGAGGTTACTGAGATGTTCTTTCTTAGGAAGTATAAAAATAGAATTCTATAGAAGTGGTTTAATATCAGCAGACAGGAGAGAAAAGAGAATGGAGTGAGCGATTTAGAGAAAAGACGATTTATATATAATCCAAACTTATTTAGCCTTTGAGAGAAGAAAAATAAAGATGGAAAAGAAAAAATAAAAAGGAACAATGAGAGATAACAAAGAAGAATTAATGTAAGAGAGAGGAGAGAGAAACTGAGTCAAGAAAAATAGAGAGTAAACTATATATAGCACCGCTTTTCTGTATATTTCAATTGCCCCAGGCCTAGAAGTCCCAATTTCTGCGTATAGCTTGTTTTCACCTCTGATGAGTACACAATGACAGGGTGTAAATAGATAAGATGAGGGCAGAAGAGACTAAAGTGAGAAGGGAAGAAAAGAAAGAGGAACACAGACACACAAATAATCACACTATCAAACAGAACAAAAACAAACAAACAAAAAAAAAACAGAGTTGAACCCAGGAACAAGTCTCAAACAAACAGGACCCTGGGAAGCCCTTCCAGTTTAAGCCAATTGTCCTGGACCATACCCAGACAGTCACAGTGGAGTCTAGTCTGCAGCTTTGGCCAGCGGCAGATTGGCACAGAGAAATAATGGCTGGGGGGTGGGGGGTGTCAGTACATGAATAGCACCAAGAAACCATTCATCCAAAAGGCACGCATTCCCCACGCCCACCCCCAGTTATAGCTCTTGTGGTTGCTGTGCTGGCCTCAGGCAGGCCCTTCCCTACAGGCTGCCTGCCTGCGTCTCACCCAGGTGTGTGCTGTTCTCTGGGCCCTGGACCGATCCTTGGATGTCTGCAGTCAGCCGCAGCCCTCCTCCAAAATGGCGGTGCCTTCCCTGGTCCCAACAGCAGTACCCCGGACCTGTGTGTCACTCCAAGGCATGCAGGTCCCGTTGGGCAATTTATGCGAAAGAAGTCTGTGAGGCCGCTGCTCGCGTCTGGATTTCTTTTTATTCTGCGCTGTTCGAGGCTGTGATCTGTACTTCCCATACTGCAATGCTACCACGGCAGCTGCGCCGCTAATGCTGGTTCGGTTTGTGGGCCGTTGGCACTGGACTCCATGCATCGGCGGTCTGGAGTTCGTTGTATTTCACCATGTAGATGTGCGCAGATGTCTCAGCTCCCTTCCAGTTGCAGGAGTGTTGCTAGGAAAGCATTCAATCTTCTCAGTAAGCCTCTTTCAGTGACGGTCTCCCAAGAGTGCTTCTCTGCTGTCCGCCATCTTTTTCCCCCTAATTGAGTTTCTTTAACTCATGCTGTTTCTAATTTTTCTTTATTTTTAATAATTACATTACATGTATGTTTTTAATATTATGTTTTTCTAATTGTAGAAGTAATGAACATACATTTTGCAAACTTTTGAAAAGGTAGAAAAGGACAACAAAAAACTTTTAACCCCACAACTGAAAGATGATTACCCCTGTGAAAATTAGTATATTTTCTCTCAGAAAACTAAAAAATATATATATTAGAAGCTCTTATGCAATTTTTTAATGTAGAAATTGCCTTTTTCAAGTCCTCAAATATCTTTCTAGAATATGGCTTTTAAATAAGTTGTGTGTGTTTGAGTTGTTACCTAACTCAAAAGTTTTTTGAACATTGGTAGATTACAAAATATATATTAACACTACTACCCTAACATTCGTTTAATCTGATTTTTATCATTATAAAAAAGGCAAAATAATCTATAGATTGAGGTAAATTGAAAGAAGTATCTTCAATTTAAATATATGTTCAGATTTTTTTTTTGTATCAAAAGCTCTGTAACATTCAGATTGTTCAACCAAATAATGTGATTTCTGCAATTATGAGAACAAAAGCATATTGTTAAAGGTTTTAAAACATAATGGTTGGATTGATGAGGACTGTAAACTGCTTCTTTTCAAAAGGAAAAATAAATAAACAGCCCACAGGGCAATCATCATTATTTTAACACGAATTCTTTTTGAGAGAAGATCAAAAGACATAAAAGAATAAATAACACAGCAGACAAATTAGGTTAAGTTTTAAATTTTTGGTTTTTGAAATAATTTTAGATTTGTAGGAGTGTTATATGCAGCTTCCCTTAATCTCTCAATCTTAATATTTTACATAATTATAGTAGACATCAAAATTAAGAAATTAAAGTCATACAACACTGTTAATCAATGTTCAGATTAGATTTTACCAGTTTTTCCAGTTATGACTTTTTTTTTTCCCCAGGATCCAAATCAAGATACCATTTTACACTTGGTCTTGACACTGTCTCCTTAATCTTCTCTAGCCTCTGAGACTTTATATTGCTTATGTATTCTAAAATCTTGCTAAATTCATATATTAATTTTGACAATTTTTCTCTCTGTGCATTCTTCAGAATTTTCTACAATATACAATATAATATGTCACCTGTGAATAGAGATAATTTTACTACCTCCTTTCTAGTCTAGGTGCCTTATATATTTTTTTTCTTATCTAATTACCCTGGCTTTACCCTTTAGTACAATTATGAATAGAAGAGATTAAAGTGGAGATCATCTTATTCCTCAACTTAAGGTTAAACCTTTCAACCTTTCGCTATTTAAAAAGTTGCTAGTGTTTGGCTTTTCACAGATGCCCTTTATCAGGTTGAGGAAGTTTCCTTGTTTTCAAGTGCTTTTAATCATGAAAAAGTGTTGAGCTTTTTCTGCATTTTTTAGATGATCATGTGGCTTTTAACCTTTACTCTATTAATACGTTTTAGTTTACTGGTTTCTTTTATATTGAGCCAATTTTGCTTTTCTAGGATAAACCCCAGTTGATCATATTATATAATCCTTTTCATATATTGCTGAGTTCAGTTTGCTAATACTCTGATGAGATATTTCAGTTATATGTTCACAAAGGATATTGGCCTGTAGTTTTCTTTTTTGTTTGTTTTTTTTTGTTTGTTTGTTTTTTTGGTGGTGGTGCTGGGGATTGAACACATGGCCTTGTGCATGTGAGGCTGGCAGTCTACCAACTGAGCTATATCCCCAGCCCCTGTAGTTTTCTTTTTATTGTGATATTTTTATCTAATTTTGGCATCAGAGCAACACTCGGATCTTAGAATAATTTGGGAAGTATTCTATTCTAACACTTATAAAAACAACCTTTATTAAAAGAAAGAAAGAAAGAAAGCTTTGTGAGATTTTATATAATCATTTAGAACTTATTTTGAGAGAAAAGAAATGGAAATTATGGAATGGATTTGTATTTTTCTTAGAAATAAAAGCAATAAAAATAGCAGAATTTTCATTTCATCTCACTTCTTTTTAACCACCTATCTTGAGTTACACAGATAGGGAAATGCCAAGAGCAGGAGCTATAAGGGAAAAATCCAAAAATCAGATTCAATTTATTCACAAAATGAATAATCAGTTGCTCCGTTGACTATAAAAAGACCATGTGTTAAGTACTAGACCATACTACCACTAATATTTATAGAAATAGTGAAAGTTCCCAAAGTTGCCAGTCAACAGGTTATTTTTGGCTAAACTACACTGTGCAAGCTTTATTCCACACAGGCTTAACATATGTTAGATATGCTTCAGAACAAAGTCATCTCAACATAAATTAGTATTTGGATGGCAACCACAGATCAATTAATGCCAACCTCTGACTACCTTGACAAGAACACCCTAGGTTAATAAATGAGTTTGGAATATCAGGTAATTGTGACTATGGTAACCTCAGTCACTGCTTTCAAGAATAACTCCAACATGTTCAGATGTCCTCTGACTGTGGATGGCAGCTTAATAAAATTGAGAATTCAAAGAAAACAAATAATTTTATCCTTGAGAGACTTGTTTGAAAACGGACACCTGTATTAATAAAAGGAGAGCCATTTAAACATGTCTTGAGAAGCGGGGGTGGTTTCCAAAACTAGCATGAAAGAAGCTTGTATATAAAATTCCCAGTGCATGTTGGGCTTTCAGCAAGCATTCTGAGATATTTATTAATTTACCTATGGACAAGAATTTATAGTATTTGGAGACCTGGCATGGTTACTGCCTTTCATTAAACTTAACTAGAACCCAGTTTTGCAATTTGGAACTTAAAGAAGAATATATTTTTGGACCATCATATACAGTTGCATACAGAATGAAAGTTTTTTCCATAGATTATTATTTATAATATGGTTTCAACTGATAAACACAAGTGACTAAGTGACTATGTTTTCATGTTTGTTAGTTTTAAGTCAACAGACATTTTTAAGTACTCTTCAGCTAATTAAACCACCATTCCACCTTTTGAACACCTCATTTTTAATATTCTCTATTTATTTGACCATTTCCTACTGAAAGTTTAATACCATATTTTTCATAAAGTCTACCTTCATGAGAACTCCTTTTGAGCAAGTAATGTTTTCATGTTAAAGAGCATATTAAGCCACATAAAAGGAGCATAGTATGAATGTTAAACCAAGTTTGGAAGTCAGGCAGTAGCTTAGATTAAAAATGCTGTCCTAATGGTGAGCTGTTAAAAATCTCATGGTTTAGAGATTATTGTTAAAGCCAAGATTCATTATCCAAAGAAAAACAATCATAAAATTTTGTAAAATTTAATGTATGTATGCATTTAAAATTCTAGCATTTGACAGAGTAGCTTGGAATAATATGCTGAGAATATATTGAGTGTCAAAAGTTCTGTTACAAAAGAATCCCTAATAGAGCTATGGAATTATTTTTCGATTCTTATAAATGAAGATATAACAACAATAACAAGCTCAGGACTAAAACAGGCAAACTCATTCAAGTAAGGAAATAAAGTAACAAACAAAAAATCTGAAACAAGTTATTTAATTTCTAAGTGAAGCCACACAAAAAGAAAACACCTAAAAAGAGGAAAAAACGTTAAGAAAACTACTTATCACTGAATACACAACTCACAGAGAGACAAATAGAATCTTAAAGCTCAAAAATACCTCAGAGTTTGTGCCAATTATCCAGCCCCTGCCTCTTACCTTCAAACTTGGACTTTTCCACTCCACTCACTGATACTAGGGCTGGGACCCAGTAAACTACATTTCTTTGCCCACTAACTCCATGTTGGACCCTGCCAAAAAGGAGTCCTACGAGGGTGTATTCCACCAAGCTTCCTGTGTATTTGCTGGGTATTTTTAGCATCACTTAACACCCTTTGCCCCAGCAGGAACAGAACCTTTCCATAGTATCAGATGAATCTAGTTTACAATTTTGCCAAATTGTTGAAAAACCCTTATCCTATCCTCCTGCTCCGGCAATATTTGCACCAGTATGGCAGTACCTCCTTCTCAAAGGTCTGGGTTTCAGGTCTATGAGGACTCTATTTTAAGAATATAACTTTATTTTTTTTAATATTTATTTATTTACTTTAGTTGTACACAATGCAATGCATTTATGTTTACATGGTGCTGAGGATCGAACCCGGGCCGCACACGTGCGAGTCGAGCGCTCTGCCACTGAGCCACAACCCCAGCCCGAGAAGAATCTAACTTTAAATAATTTCCAATTTCTTATTGTTTCTTCCTCCCATCTGAGTAGTGGTAGCTGTCTTTTTCTCTTTTCAGTTATCTAGTTAATTTTATGCCTAATTCACAATTCTTAATATTAAATTCTCTATTTGAATAACCAATACGTTTTCTAAACTGATGAGACCCTGACTGATCACTATCCTGTGATTATTTAGGTGAGTGATGCTATTGAAATCACCAAGGGTTTGAGGCAAACTTTTTAAAAATGAAAAATTTTCAAATAATAGAAAATATAATTTTCTATTTGAAAAATTAAAAATGTTTTCATAACATATATCTTAACCAAATATTCTTTATTATTAACTGAAGATCACAATTATATATATTTGTGGGCATAATGTGATACACATACACACACACACACACACACACAGAATGATTAAATCAAGCTAACATATCAGTCACCTTGCTTTTATCATTTTTTTGTGGTGAGATATTTGAAATTTACTGTTAGTTGTTTTGAAACATATAATACATATTATCAACTATAAGCATCCCGCTTTGCAATAGATATCAAAACATATTCCTTCAATCTATCTGAAAACTTGTGACCAACAATTCCCCCTGTCTTCCCTTCCCCCTGCCTTTCAACCTCTAGTAACTATTATTTTACTCTCTTTTTCTATGAGTTCAACTTTTTTATAGTCCACATGTAAGTGAGACATGTGGTATTTGTCTTTCTGTGCCTGGCTTATTACAATTAGCATAATGTATTCCAGGTTTGGCCACATTGTCACAAATAACAAGATTTGCTTCTGTTTTAAAGATGAGTATTATTTCATTGTGTATGGTATGTTTTCAGTACATCCCCTAAACTCATGTGCTGGAAGCTTGGTTCTCAGCATGATGGTGCTGAGGTGGTGCAGCCTTTGAGGGTAGAGCTGACTGTAAGGTAAATGAGGTCATTGGGGGTCCTGCTTTCAGAAGAGATTACAGTAGTTTTCATGGAATCAATGCTAGTTCTACAAGAATGGATTGTTGTAAAATAGTGAGCATGACCCCTGATTGTCTCTAGCTTCCTGTCTGGCTATATGACCTCTGCCTGACATGACTGTACCATTGTAATATCATCTACCATGAGGTCCTCACCAAAGCAGAGCAGAAGCCAATGCCATGTTCTTGAGCCTCCAGAACTGTGAGCCAAATCAATCACTGTACTTCATAACTATGCATACTCAGGTATTCTGTTACAGCAATGGGAAAATTATATAAAACATGCTTAAATGCCACATATTCTTTATTCATTCATCTATTGATGGAAACTTAGATTGATCACATACTTTGACTATTGTTAATAATGTTACGATAAGCATGGGAGTGTATATATTCCCTGGACAAATTGATTGCAATTGTTTTAATTGTAGACCTAGAAGTAAAGTTGCTGAATCATAATATCATTCTATTTTTCATGTTTTGAGTAACACTCATTCAGTTTTCCATAATGGCCATACTAATTCATATTACCATGAACAATACACAAGAATTCCCTTTTCGGGGCTGGGGTTGTAACTCAGCAGTACAGCGCTCGCCTAGCATGTGCGCGGCCCGGGTTCGATCCTCAGCACCACGTAAACATAAATGCATTGCATTGTGTACAACTAAAGCAAATAAATAAATATTTAAAAAAAAGAAAGAATTCCCTTTTCTCTGCATCCTCTCCAACACTGGTTACCTTTCATCACTTTTATAAAAGGCTTCCAAAATATTTGAGATAATTACATGTTGTTAATTTGCATTTTCCTAATGATTAGTGATGTAGAGTGCTTGTTCATGTACCTGTTGGCTATATCTTCTTTTGAAAAATGTCTCTTTATGTTCTTTGTTCAATTTTTTTTTTTTTTTTTTTTTTTTTTTTTTGTAAATCAGGTTATTTGTTTCCTTGTTACTAAGTTAAGTTTTTTGAATAGTTTGGATTTTAGCCCCTCATTAGATTTGTGGTTTGAATATTTTTTCCTGTTCTGTTAAGCATTTCTTTTGTTGTAAAGAAATATTTAATTTGATAAAATTTGATTTTTCTATGTTTGGATATTTTGCCTATTTTTTTGGAGTCATATCCAAAAACAATTGCTATTCAGACCAAAGTTATGGAGCTTTCCACATTTTCTTCTATTGATCTTATACAGAAGGCCTTAATGCATTTTGAGTTGAAGATTTATAAAGTATGAGATCAGGATCAAATTTCAGTCCCGTGCAAGTGGATAACAAGTTCCCCATTACAATTTATTGAAGATATTATCTTTTCCCTGATGTATGTTCTTTATACTTTCATGAAAAATCAACTGACCATTAATGCATGTATTTATTTCTGGATTTTCTATCCTGTTCCATTGGTTGATATGTTTTTTCACCAGTACTATGATGCTTTGATTACAGTCACTTTACATTTTTTTAAAATCAGGGTGTGTGATACCTCCAGATTTGTTCTTTTTGCTCAAATTGTTTGGGCTACTCAGTTAACCAAAGAAAGAAACACAGAAGAAAATGATCATAACCAGATAGAAATGCAGGTAACCTGAAATGGGGATTTAACAAGAGGTTTAAAAACATCAATTCAGGTCCAATTTCTTCATAACAGAAATAAAGAAACTAATATCCATTATATCTATAAGCTCCCTGATGAAATTAATTGATATTTATCTTAACAAAAACGTTATTTAGTAAACATTCGAAATGAAATTTTTTGTGAATGAGGTTAAGTTGAGTTTTCCCACCATCAAAATATTAGTGGCAGGATTTAAGTCAATTACCTATCTTTCAGTTAGAGGTCTTATCCTGTCCATCCCACTTCCTTGGAAGGGTTCCACTAACACTAGGCTGAGAGCTCAAAAAAAACACTGAAGAAGGTTGGTTTTCCCAGAAAGCAGACTTTGTACTGCAGAGTAGTGTGTAGTAGTGCGAGATGTAGTGCTCTTATGACCAATCCTTGGAGGAGAGCAGGAAAATAAGCAGGATTGAGAAAAAGAAGAGGTTGAAATGTGGTGCAGTACCAAAGGAGGCCTCAGTTGACTCTACAGGGAATTGTGAAGACAAGAGGATCCTTTGAAATTATGCTACATTGGGAAAAATGTGTCCTTGAGATGATCACATCAATCAGTCATTGCATCTAATAAGCCCCAAATGGAAGTGTGATCTTACATGAGCTGGCTCCTTTCAGCATAGGCAATCAAAGTAAAAGCTGTGTGGTACAAGGAACAATCACCATAATCTGGTACTGTATAATGATATTTCAGGCAATGATGAACTGCATATATGACAGTGGTCCCACAGTATTAAAATGGAGCTGATAAATCCTTTCACCTAGTGAATACATAGCTAAAGAAGATGCAAATGAAAACTGAAGATGAACATAAAGAACCCCAAGAAAATTCATAGGAAAAGGTATAGAAGAAGCTTTTATAGACCCCCACAAGCTCATAAAAATTTGAAAACTTAGACACCAACATCAAGGCTTTCATTAATAGAGAGCAATATTCAAGGTGTGTTATCTGCTTACTAGTAAATCTGTGATAATAAACAAACAAAAAAGCAAACCATCAAGGACATATTTGTGAAAAGAATGACAGCTCCTCAATAACAGCCTGTTTCAGGCTCCTCAGGAAGTACACCAGAAGACTGTTATCACAGGAGATGACACCTCCGTGCTGTTATTCACCTGAAGGTTTTCAGTGGGATAAAATGTGGAGTGTAAGACAGTGAAACTGATGATATTGACATTGTGTATGCAGAGACAATATATGTGTTTATGTTTTAGTTTTGTTTTGTTTTATTGAGAAAAAGGAAAAAGAAATTTTATTGCTTTGCTAGCAAAGTAGAAACACAGGGGACTCCTGTCCCAAAGGCTGTAATTCTGCCCATAAGCAGGAACAGGGAGCTTTTATAGAGGTGATTCAAAGGCTACATTCCACATGTTCTTTGTTGGATTTATAATTCACTTGTTAATTTGGGAGCTAGTCATTTCTGAGATCTTCTGGTACCATCACCAAAGCCTTGTTTTCTTCTAAGCATAAAGTAGACCACTGTTCCATTTCCCCACTGTCAATTTCTACATTCCATTTCTATGGAAAAATGGGTGAGGTCATTGCCAAACTGCTTCCTGCTGAAAGAGGGTGAATCGGGGAAAGTAACCCAAAGCCTTTGGTCTCTATTAGGTGGGCTGTGGACAGTTAAGGGCATTCAGCATCATAACAGTTGAGAGGTCCACAGAGGCAGATGTCAGGTGACTGAATAAGGCATGCATAAGGCAGGGATCATGCTAGGACAACAATAAAGACAGCAAAACCTTACTTTTTTATAAATAATTAGCACAAAAAACAATTAGTATTTCAGCCAGTCTCTGAAAACCATTAGGACAGTAACTCATAATCTTGTCAGTGAAAAACAGATCAAGCTCATCAATGTAAGAAGTTAGAAAGATTTGTAGGTCCATGAAATCAGACTCAAATTAATTCAGGACAAATTTGTGACTCTTGTGATCATTATTATCAGGCACATTCACACAAGAACCCTTCCTTTATAGCCTCCAGCTTTACTTACTTTTGGTAGGGCTGACACAAGTGTACATCTTAAAAACCACTGTTTTTCCTTTTAAATGTCCACATAGGATTGTGCTTTTAGACTACACTCTACTGCCAGGTGTTAAGACCAAGTTGATCAAAACTGATCATAAGAGTCAGCTGAGATTCCTCAGAGATCATTCTTGGGGACATGTGTGAAGCCTCCTGGCTCCCTTAGCTTTCCTCTACCAGTGGTGCCATTTTCCAGGATGGGTCAAGGTCTGGAAGAGCATAAATGGCTTCTCTTCGAAGCATCAGGGACTTTTCCATCTCCGATGAACCTACTCTTTGCAGAGTGTGCACCAGTTGGCTTCCTGTTCTCTAGGCTCCTCTCCATCTCCCTGGTAAGCAGATTGGGTGACTCACCAGGTTTCAGGGCCCAGAGAAGGATCCCATTATTCTTTGGGTCCTGGCTGACCTTAGAGGGCAAGGGTCAAAATGTTGTTTGCTTTTTTTCTTGGATCTTTCACTTCCTTGACTTTGGTCTCCAAGTTTTTGGTTTTAAACACCAAGCAAGCCAGAAGAGGGAATAACAGGTTTAACTTCAATATTTATAATTCTATAGTTACCCCTTTTATTTAATTGGGGTCAGAATTAGTACAGGAGGTCTGAAAACCATGAGGACAGTAACTCATTATCTCAAATTAACCCAGGCTTTTTTTTTTAAGCCATACCTCTGCAAAGTACTAACAGACAACAGTTATAAAGTTTACAAAGGAAATACAAAATGAAATTAACAGAGAAAAAAACATATTCAGTTTTTTTTTTTTTTTTTTTTTTTTTTTTTTAGTACCGGGGATTGAACTCAGGGGCACTCGACCACTGGGCCACATCCCCAGCCCTTTTTTGTATTTTATTAGAGACAGGGTCTCACTGAGTTGCTATGTGCCTCACCATTGCTGAGGCTGGCTTTGAACTCGCGATCCTCCTGCCTCAGCCTCCCAAGTACTGGGATTACAGGCGTGCGCCACCGCGCCCGGCTCATATTCAGTTTTTGTAATAGCTATAAACCAAGAAAAATGACTTTTATAATCTTGAACCTTACCTTAGTTATATATTATCTTCCCTGTTTGAGATTACAGTAATCTTTACAACAAAAATTAATCTTTTGAACAAAACTTTAAATGAGCTGAAGTCTAGCTTATTTTGGAGCCATTTTAACATGGAGTAAGGTGGGAGGCAGAGCCTTATCTCAGGTAAGGCAGGGATTTTGACAAATAGCCCAATACAATATTACATCTGAAACACATGAATCAAAGAAAGGCTAAGAGAACCTTTAACTTTCTTTTGTGGAAAAAGTGACAGAATGCTTCTATGTTTTACAGTGTCATATTTAAAGAGATCAGGATCTCCTTTTTTCTTTTCAAAATGCATTGAAATTCCTATTCCAGTATGAAGGGTAACACAAAATTGTATATATAACTTATTTGACAACAGGTTACTTTATGTAGCTATAAAACATCAAATGACATGAGTAAATACCAACCAAATTTGTTATTTCTATACTTTCCCTACACATAATTTTAGTTTTTGAGAATACTAACTTAGCAAAGTGTTCTCCTGAGCTTTACATTTAACAAAGTTTAACTTTTAAAGTACAATTTAGAATTCAGAATGTATAGTAACAATAATCACAGATCTGCATGGGTTAACAAAAATCAAAGGGTAGCCTTTAATTTCTTATAAATTTAGGAAATAGTGTTTATTATCAGAAATTGAGTTAGTCAAAGCAAACAGATATAAGATAGGTCTTCAAATGACAGTGTGGCCCTTCTACAGCAGATACAATGTATAAAAGGGAGTGCTTATTGGTTATCTTGCCAGTAAACTTACATAAACTTTCATTTTATGAACATTTACATAACACCTAGACAAGGCTTAGAGAGTTCTCAGAAGCATACATATACATAGTTGCATATGTTTAGGATGTCAACTATATTGTTATAAACTAACAGTTGTTCGTTTAACTAGATACAAAGCAATCACTTAAGACTTAAAAACAGGTACAAACCATAATTCCTTTAAGGCTTATTTTCTACAACTAATAAAACCTAACAAATACCAGAAAATTCTCTTGATAGATAAGACCAGATCAATGTTTCAGATTTTGCTTCATATTAATGCATTAAAGTTCAAATAACTTTAACTGGCTGTGCTAATTATAACCAATTTAATCTCAAAACTTTAACTGACTGTGCTAATTATAACCAATTAAATCACAAACACAAACTTTTTTAGATTTACCTTCCACAAACCTTGTGCTACCTTGCACACCAGAGGCAGTGCCTTTTGGCACCTTCAAATTAGTTCCTGATGGTTCAAATCCCTTATCATGCAACTGCATAAATGCCTGTTCATACAGAATCTCTTTAATATACTTTACCCCTGACAGACCAACTTCAACAGCAAGATTGTATAATAATCCATAAAAATCATTTAAATGCCAGATTGTGTTACAGTAAACTCTATTTCTCTTAGACAGGCTTATCCCTATAGGTGGCCCGTGCAGTTAAGATCTCTCTGGTCAAGGGACTACCAGTAAGATCAATGTAGCATGGCCCATGAATTAAAGGACCAGTAATAGACAAAAACAAACAAACAAAAAAAATCCAGACAAGACAGGATCACTGAAACCAGGGCTGATAGACAGAAACCTTTAAAACAGATCCACATGTATAAATTTCTTCCACTTACTTTACATTTGACAGACCAAACCAAACCCAACTTCAAGATTGTACGATAATCCAGAGAACTATTTAAAAGTCAGATCATTATAGTAAAACATTATCTTAGACAGACTTATAGGTGGCCCTTTCTTCAACCCACTTTACCTCTAACAGACCAACTCCAACTGTACGATTGTACAAAAAAGAAACAGAGAGAGGGCCAGGCCCGGTGGCGCACGCCTGTAATCCCAGCAATTGGGAGGCTGAGGCAGGAGGATCACGAGTTCAAAGCCAGCCTCAGCAATGGCAAGGCACTTAGCAACTCAGTGAGACCCTGTCTCTAATAAAATACAAAAAAGGGCTGGGGATGTGGCTCAGTATTCAGGTGCCCCTGAGTTCAATCCCCAGTACCAAAAAAAAAAAAAAAAAAAAAAAAAAAAAGAATCACAGTGAGAGACAACCAGAGAGGAGCCCCAAAACCATGGCCAACAGATGGGAACCTTTAAATTGACTAACAAAGATATTTCCCAAGAGACTACCTATGGAATCAAAAAGGGGCAGTAGCAAATATAAATAAAAGAGACAACCAGAGGGAATTCCCAAGTCCAAGGCCAACAAACAGATGAGAACCTAGAACAGATCAGAAAGGAGTACATATCCCTGGTTCTCAAGTCCTGCTTAGTGGTGATTCCTATACCAGTGGCACCACAAATGTCCCCAGAAAGAGGGGTCAGTGTTCCCACAAAAAGGAACCTGGTGTGTGGAATCAAGGGTCTTGTCGTATACACCTAAGGGACTTACCAAATGGCCAAGGGTGTCCCGACTTTAACGAGTTCAAATTCCTTTTTCTCAAAAGTGGACCACAATAGATCATCCTGAACCATTCAGGCAGAGAAGGTTGGAGTTGCCTGAAGCCAAAGGAGCTTCAGTAGCCATTGGGCTCTGGTTCAACTGGAGGCAAACTCACCCATCTCCTAACTCTCCAGCAGTTGGCTCTCAACAAGTTTGACAGCACCATGAATCCTCAGCATGGAAGTGTGGTTCCTTGGAGAGCCAGGCCTGTCCAAGAAAGGTGGAGCGGGGGCTGCTCTCAGGTCCCATCTGTGTATCAAATTTGTTGCTAAAATCTCAGTCCTTGTCCCCAATGCCAATCCAATAATGAGGACATGGTTTTGAGAAAAAGGAAAAAGAAAGTTTATTGTTTTGCTAGCAAAGGAGAAAAAACACAAGAGACTCCTAACCCAAAGGCTTTGATTCTTGTCTTAGTTTTTAACAAGTTTAAAAAGTTTAAAAAAAATAGAAAAAAAATCTTACAGAATAAGAATACAAAGAAAGTATTTTTACAAAACTGTACGATGGATGTTGTAAAATGTATTATAATCAAAGTCAGAATTTTTAAAACTAAAAAAGCTTACAAAACACTTTAAAATAAGATTAATTATAGAAGAAATAAAAAAAATTTTAAAATAAGTTTAGTGTAGCTTAGCATACCATGTTTATAAAGCCTACAGCAGTGTATAGTAACATCCTGGGCCTTTGCCTTCATTCACTCACTGACTCACCCAGAGCAACTTCCATCCCTAAAATCTACATTCATGGTAAATGTCCTGTACACATGTACCACTTTTTATCTTTTTTACTGTATCTTTATAGTAATTTTTCTGTTTAGGTACAGAAATACTTACTATTGTGTTACAATTGCCTCCAGTATTCTGTATAGTAATGCGTTATATGGTTTTGTAGCCTGAAAGCTATACTATGTAGCCTAGATGTGTAATAGGATCTCAGTTTGTGTAAGTACATTCTATGATGTTCATAGAAAGATGTAATTGCCTGATGATGCATTCCTTGGAACATAGCCCCATCACAAAGCAACACCTGACTATATTTTTAAAAAAATTTTTTAATGATTAGTCTGGTGCAGACATGGAATACCACCACAGAGTAGTGTACAACTATGACAGTGGTTTATTATACTCACACTTTCTATAATAGAAGGGCACAGAAATGCATGCAGGGAGCCATATGAGAGGAGTGCCAAGGAGTGTCCTCAAATAGGCTGGTAAGGAACTGAGAGAAAAAGTGAGGAGCCCGGGGTAAACACTGTAAGCTGCCTATTGTGGCCAGCCACGGTGCCGCGGGAAAATTCTCGGAGGCAGAGTTAAGCTTTTACTACTTTTACTTCTACTTTCTTAGAGAGAGCTTAGAGTCTTAGAAAGAAAGATAGAGAAAGATTTCTTCTTGTCTTCTTAGCTTAGAGTCTTAGAAAGAAAGATAGAGAAATATTAGAGCTTAGCTTAGAGTAAGATTCTTAGCTTAGAGTAGAGCTTAAAGAAAGATCTCTTCTTTCTTCCTTCTTCTGTCTTCTGTCTTCTGTCTTCCTCGGGAGCCTCGGCCTTACTCTGACCAGTCCTCTGGAGCCTCGGCCTAACTCTGGCCAGTCATTACTTCTTCTATCTGGTTTCTCTTCTGTAACCGCTCTGCCTACGTTCTGGCCGCTCTGATTCTTCTGACCGACCGAGTGACTGCCCGGCTAACTGAATTCTCCGTTCTCCTAACTCGGACCCGCTTTCACCCGGTTATATACCTTCAGGTTTGCGGGTGCCTACAGGTGCGTCACATACATATCAGGTGGAACTTATGGCTTCCAGCTAGCTACAACAGCCCTTCCTAATTAGGGCTCCTTCAAAACACGTTTATTTAGAGTCAAGGAATACACTAGCAAAAGGTATGAGATTTCAGTGGGGTGTTTGGATGTCACTAGGTCACGGCCAGGGGAGTACAAGATAGGGAACTTATAGTAAAAGCCAGCATTGAATACACTGGCACAACTAGTCACTCGGTGGGGTACTTACAACCTGTTTGTGGGGATATTGAGGTAGTAGGAAAATATGAAGTTTTAACAATTTATAACACAAGTTGCCAGCTAAGCACTTTCTGTTGGCAGCACTCCCAGTAGTGGGGGGAGCTAAATCTTTCATTCCTGAAAATGAATGGGTTTTATGTCACAGTGTGCACCAAAGTTCAACCTTGTGCTGCTTGGATCCATTCTTTGTTTAATTTCTGCAAGCAACTCCTTCAGAATTCCAGTGAGTATCTATCTCTTCCTGGGGCTACCTTAGAAGAGTAAGGTAAATGAAATGAACCATATCCCCCTTCACTACAGCAGGGTTAACCTAAAGCTGATACTAATCATGACTCTTAGGGGCTTTCCATTCTAAATTCCTCTCACCTTAAGCTGGTATGCTGCTAATCCCTATAACCTCTATCTTTACTCCAAAACCTTCTTGCCTTCTCATCTTGAAACAAGATGGCAGCCATAGCTTATTATTCAACTGAATTCTGGCTATGTCTCTTGGTGGAAATATTCTCCTTTGGAAAACAACACTTCTAAAACCTCAGAGCCTAGAGTTGCTGAGATCAAAATTCCCCCAGTGGATCACTGAGAATGATAGCAGCTGGAGCCAATACTATGTCTACCTTTGATCCCACTCATATAGTCAGCCTGTTAGGAACCATATAAAACTCAAAGGTATTACATCTGAGCTGACACTTTATTGGTTCCTTCAACAGGTTGTTCCTTCAACAGCCTGTGACATCTTCCATCATACTGCTTCTAGTAGTATAGTGTGGAATATAAGCAGGGAATCCTATAGTAAAGTGCATACTTCTGTACCTATTTTGATATATTGATGCATGCTATTATATGCTGTTAGAGCAAACATTTTATAAGACCTAGGGTACTGACACAACTAAGCCCCTATAGACTGGAAAAGTAAACCCATGGCAATATTATTTGTATACACACAAAATCAATATGAATCTCTTCTTTAGAGATGGAATCACACTGGAAACTCAACACTGGTGTCTGCTAAAGGCAGACTGAGTGTTCAGGAACAGCAGTTGGTACTTTAGCCATGATAAGTTGGAGCCCATGTAGTCAGGCCTGTGACTACCTACCTCTCTCCTGCTTATAATCACTAATTCACTTGTGTACCACTTGTACCTTCACTGTGAGGGAAGACTGCAATGACAGAGGCTAACTGTTGTTATTTAGACAAGATTTTGATCTATCTGGTTATTTAGTGCCTTTTCTGTGTTAGATGCTTTCTGATGGGTGTTATCCAAAGTTCTTCATATTTCTTGTTCCCTCCCATATACCTCTTATACATCTCTATCTCAGACTTCCTTGTCCCCAATCTACCTTTTTTTCCTCTTTAATGTTCCTGGCCAGCTACCCAAGCTGTTCACCTTTGACCCAGAGATCCCGTATATTTTAAACTTGAGCTATTTCTCTTGCTAAACAAGTGGATGACCAGGAACACCTCTGAAAGACCTTCCCATTAGAAAGATATTCCCTGAATATTTCTCTTACAAGGCCACATAAGTGGGCTATAGTTCAACCACATTATCAAACTGACCCATCCATGAACCAACTGTGGGTTGTTTTTTTCCCTTCACCAAATGATCATAAGGAATAACCCATGAAGGATATGGTTACCTAACTGTCCTCTCACCCCACCCTAAACTCCTCCCATTACCTGGCCCTGCTAAACCCTATAAAAGCCGATCCTCATGATGATCACCCCCCACTACCTCCCCCCCACAGATGTGTCCCTTTGGTGTTGAGTAAAGCATCGATGGTCCATGAGGTCTCCCTCCATTTTCATTTCTTTTGGTATACTCTTTCATGTGCTTTTAACCCATGCAGGCATTGAAAGTTGAAAAATGCAAACGCTTGTGTAAACATAAGTCTTTCCCAAAACTGTCCTCAGTTTTTTGAAAAACTATCCTTCCCCTAGCAGTCAGACTGACCCAAAACTTATTCTTGTTCCTTATTTTGTCTAGCTTGCAAAACCAGGTGGCAGATCACTCTTCCCCTAGCGGTCAGGCTAACCCCAAACTCAAAAGTAATGCTTTGTACGTGACTTTTGCTTTGTACGTGACTTTATATGCTAACCAATCAAAAGAGTTCTGTAAAGCCCCCCCCTTAACTTGCATGTATTTCATTATAAAAACCCTGCTAAATCTGGGCTCGGGGCCTCTTAGTGTCACCGGTTACCGAGTGCGCGGAGGACCAAGCTCGAGCTTGCTAATAAATGACTCTTTGTTATTTTGGTGGTCTTCTTGGGGGTCCATTGACCAAGGACTCTGGTGGTCTTCTTGGGGGTCCCAAGCCGTGGGGCACAACAGCATGACTTTGTAGCAAGGCCAAGGATGAGCTGGTGGCTCAGCGGCAGAGCACTCGCTTCGCACGTGCGCGGCCCAGGTTCGATCCTCAGCACCACGTAAACATAAAAATGCATTGCATTGTGTACAACTGAAGTAAATAAATAAATATTTTTTTAAAAAAGGTATATAATTTTCTGTTGCATAGTCTGTCATTCTCCCTGAATTCTTCAAGCCTGCATTGTGACTCTCTCTTTGGAACTTTTCATAAACTCCACATATCCATATATTACATATGGTGTTATTTCCCATTATTGATATGTTATGGTACTACCAACCATAAATAGAAAAAAATCAACTGCAATTTTTCTGAGTTTATGTGCAATTTTTATTTTCCTTTTTAATCTCCTTGTTCAAACTTTTCCATGATTAAACTGATTTATATGAAAGTAGAGGAAATTAAAAAGCAGCCAGAATCATTAAAGATAATAGACTACAGATTAGAGGTGGGAATACTTACTTACTTCTGGGGATGTTATAAATTGAATGACCCCACACACACAAAAAAAGTATTCACATTCTAATCCTTAAGCTGATGAATTTACCACATATTAAACAAAAAAAGAATATTTTGCAGATGTTACTAAGAGCAGTAAGTGCATTTATATGTGTTTTTTTAAAAATATTTATTTGCTTTAGTTGTACACATAGAAATAGAGGAAGAACCATACATACCCAAAGGTGGAAAAAGCAATAATGTGACTATAGAGAAAGAGACAGAGACAGGAGTGATGAACCCAAGCTAAAGGAATGTCAGCAGTCCTCAAATGCTGGCAGAAGCTGGAAGAGGTAAGCAACAGATTCTCCCCTGAACCTCTGCAGGGAAAATGGTCCTATCAACACCTAGATTTTGACCTAGTGAAAATGGTTTCATATTTCTAGCCTTTAAAGCTACAACAGAATAAACTTCTATTGTTTTCAGCTATCAATGTTGTGGTAATTTTGTTACAGGAAACAAATAGAAATAGAAACAATGAAGAAAAGTTTTATGGGGTGTGTAGAGTTGAAAACTAGTAGATAAACTTACCTATGTTGTGACTATAAAAAATAAATAAGGATAAAGAAGATGAGTATTACAGAAGAAGAATAAAGGTAGTGGGGAAAAAATTTAAGGGAGTTATACAAGGAAAAAAACCAGTTCGATTAGATAAGAATATGAATTAGTTCAAAGGTAATGATACAGATTGCTATAGGTCTTGAATGGCGCCCTAAGAAATTTGAACTTTACAAAGTAGACAGTAAAGATCCTCTGTTGCCTGTAAGGACCAGGTGTGTATGTGTGTGATTAAAATGGAGAGATCTGGGAGGAGGAAATAATGACATACGTCCTCTGTATTTATTTATCTCCTTCTACTATAAGTAGAAATGATAGTTTCCCCAAAACCTAGCAAAATGTCTGACATACATGTTCTATAAGTGGTAAAAAAGTGAATGAAAAACACTGTGTATTTTTTGTTTCAGTCATCACTAAGCATGGTATTTTGAAGCAGAAAAAAAATACCAGGCTGAACTTGAATCACTTTTATTCCCAAATGCCCTGATTATTAAGGTGATTTTACCAAAAAAAAAAAAATATATATATATATATATATATATATTATATTGAAAGTCTAATTTTGGATCCAATGTGATTATCCATAAGGTATATTCAAGAACCGAGATCTCAATTCTAGCCAAATCCATTTATTTAGTGGTGGCCATCCGAGAACTAATGTAAGGCATAAGCCATAATAGACCAACAATGTTTGCTAAAGGCCTGTATTGAAGTGTACACCCAAATGACTTGTGTTTGCTATTCCATACTTGCTCTAGAATTAGTCATTTGGTTTCTTTAGAAACTTTTCATTTTTACATATTCTTATGTGAAGTACAGAAAGAGCATTTCCATTCCAATGGAGATGTCCATTAGTTGAGCATAGTTAATCAAAGAATGCTGCATTCATGTAAAAAGAAGTCAAAGGTTGGGGCAGAGAAGACAGAGGGTTGATCTTATTTTTCCATTCTATGATTTCACAGTACCAACTATTCTAGCTGGAAAGGCAGGACAGATTATAGTCTGCTACCTGTCTCCAAAATCCAGCCTCTGTTTTATGAATGGACCAACCTAACTTGATTCCAACATTTACACTGAAAGTTCTGAGTAAGAACCCAGAAAGGGGTGAAACATCAGTAATTAAAAATGAGGTCAAGGCTGAAGTGGACCCCAATCCTGGATGACAATATATAGCACGCACACTTAACGTGAATGTACCAAAATATGTGCTTGTCAAATGTTTAAAAAAATGTAGTTCGTGAAATAAAACACAAATGCAAATAGTATCATACAAGTTTTATTGTTATCCAGTTGCTGATGTTGTGGCGAAGTTATGGTAGAGTAAACATTCCCAAAGGGGGCAAGATGTTTACAGTCCTAAACCGGTTACCGTTTTTGTTGGTATGGAGAGGAGTTGCAGACCCAGGGTGGGTAGTTCTCCTAAAGCCCCGTAAATCACTCCTGGACCTTAAAAGTGCTACCAGCATAGGTCCACCAGGAAACGACTAAATGCAGTTTTTCTGTAAATTAATGCAGAGAAATAACTATGGCCACACCTTCACGTATAACTTAGCCCCGCCCAAACAGGCTCAGGAGGACCCCAAAACCTCTTGCACCAACCAAAGCCAGGTACTAATCAAGTGCAACAGAACTTTCTTTAACCTTAGCTTCACATGCCCGGAGCAGGCGCAGTTAGGAATGGAGGGACTGCGTAAATACTGTCGTCTTTATCTGTCTTCGTTGTCTAGAGTCTAGCTCAGGGTCTTTTCCCGGCTTGCATTGTTGAAAGTCACTTTATCAAAAGTAGAAGTTGCAGTTTGGGGATAAAATTTGCTCCTCCCATTGTTACCAAGACTTACTCTCTGAGCCTGCGCGTCAAGTCTTGACAGATACAAAAAACAAAACGGTATATTTTGGAGAATATTTACAGTCTGACAACTGAGTCACACGACAGAGTCACTTAAAGATAGAACTTTCCCATGTTCCATGCATTGTGCTTCATAAGACATAGAAGATATTTCATTTTCCCATGCAAGTGAAAATATCGCATTTATCTAGTAACAGGACCTGTAGTGAGACGCAGCGCATGCGCAGGCGGTCCAGTGGCTGTAACGCACGTGAGATTACCCAGCCGCCTTGCGCTGTCCGGCTGTCTTGGGAGAGGTTTCTGGGGTTTGACCGGTACCGCCATGGGAAAGGTGAATGTGGCTAAGCTGCGTTACATGAGCCGGGATGACTTCAGGGTCTTGACCGCGGTAAGAAACACCTTTCACCTTCTCTCGTCCCTCCACAACGTGCGTCCTTCTTCCCGTTCCTTTAGGTTTGTTGGGAACTGAGCGGGCGCGCTCGGGTTCCTGGGATATAGCAGAGGCTGGGTAGGGGGAACAGTACCAGGGAGTCGGACTTTTAGAAAAGCTTTTCTTTAGGTGCTTATCTTTCGCTACATAAAGCAGAAGCTCCCTCTTCTAATTATTTGTTTTCTGTTCCCCTTCTTGAGCTCGAGACACTTGCATCTTTGGCCTGGGAAACTTTTCTGATTGTTGGCGTCCGACCTAGCTGAGAAGGGTTTAAGTTCCCTCCTGAAAAGATTTGTTAGACTTAGAGCGTTGTCTTTCCCACTCACAGACTCAGTCGCAAAGCGTTTCTTATGATTAATTCAGAAAACATTTGTTAAGCTTTCAGTAGCAAATTTAGGGTACAAAACAGACAAGAATGGAAGGATATACCTTTCATCATCAAGTAAATGAATAAATAAGCAAGATAACATCAGATAATAAATACTATGAAGATGGCAGGATAATGAAATGCAGCTGGTGGAAGCTGAGGGCAAGTACTATCTTTGAATTGTTTTCAGGAAAGACTACTTGGATACAAGAACCAGTTTACCGTGTAACCAACGTCTACAAGGTTTTGTTCAAATTCGGCCTTTGTTAGGCAGTGAATAGATATTCACTAAATGAAATAGTGAGAAGGAGCCGATCTAGTAATGTCCTAGGAAAAAATTGGAGGCAGAGGAAATAACAGTAGTAACTGCAAAAACCCTGAGACAGGAAAGTTTTTGAAAAGAGGAAAGGCCAGGTGGCTGGAGCATAATGAGGCAGATACTGATGGTTGGAGATGTACCTGGAACAAGTGAGAGAGATTATGTATTTAGAGACTTGCAGACTTGGTCAGTAGTGTGGCAGGAGCCACTGAATGTTTTTTAATCAGTGATAAAATGTGATTTTCTTATTAGTCTTATGACACAAAGATCAATACATACATCTAGGCATTTGCAAAATAAATTAGTATATTGATTTACAATCCATTATCTTTTGGTAAGGAATAAGCACCATGGTAGGGGTTCTATGTTATTGTAATTATGTATTAGAATATGTGATTTGAATCACTGATTGTTGTATTATTTTAAGGCTTCATGTTTTGGGTTTTTGAAATTAGTCTTAAATAAGCAATACTTAAGGATTAAGCTATCCAATGCCAGATCAGTATGAAAGTTGGGACACACTTTCCTTCCTCATGTAGATTCTTCAATTCATCTGGGCTTTCTTTGAATACCTACTGTCACTTCTGAAAGATACCTTCCATTTCTGCTTCAGAACATATACTCATTTCTCAATGCCTCTGACAGAAATAAGGGAGTCAAGAGGAAGAGTGTTGGAGGCTAGCAGTAGCAGGAACAAAACATGGGAAAAGAGTAAAGTGTATGTATGACATTTTGGTGGGGCACTGAAATTATGCCAGATTTATTTAAGTCTGCAGTATTTAAATTATTTTTTAATTTCACCAAAGAGACCTACTCATTAAAGTAACATCTCGATCTCAGTTGAATCTTATCATTGTTGTTACCTTTCGTTGACCTTCCCTTCCCCTTAATGTCTTTGGTTCCTTCTTTCTATATCAATTATCATTGTTTAACTTGCTAACCTTAACTTCCAATATGGATTTTCCCCAAAATTCTGTCCCAAAACCCTCCTTTTTTATCCATTTATCTCTTGCATTTTTCATCTCCGGCAAATTGAATTAGGAATGTTTTCCTCAATTTAAGACTTTATTCCTAAGTATAGACCCCTAGTTTTCCTTTAAACATCCTCATTTGACTGTTCAAGGCAATTTCATCAACTCTGTCTTCCTCCTTTCCTTAACTCCACCAAAAACACATCTAATTTTAAAGCTTTCTCTTTCTCTTCAGCTCCAACTTTGATTCTTCATTCCTTTTACCCTCTCATCATTTGCCAAGCTATGCCATACTACTTCCTAAAGGTCTTCAGTTTCTTCCTTTCATTATCACTACCATTTACCCTGTTCTGGTTACTGTTTCCTCTGAGCTGGAAAGCTATCTTAATTCTCTAGTACATCTCCTCCAGTTTTTGCCTTCTCTAAACCATTTGCATATTCCTGCTAATTAAGGTCCCCAAAATAAATGTTCATGTATTTCCTTCACCTAACCATTTTTAAGAGTTTCCTGCTTTCCTCGGTATAAAATTTAAAAGTCTAGAGTCAAATGTTTTCTCTCATATGAGGAACTAGAGACAAAAAAAAAAAAAGGAATGAAAAAAGGGGGGATTTTGTGAAAATAGAATGGAGATAGTAGAGTGGAAGGTGGGGACAGGAAGAGGAGGAGGGGGAGGGAAAAGGAAAGTTGACCATATTATAGTATGTGCATGTATGAATATATCACAATACATTTCAGTTGTTTATGTAACTAAAGTACACCAATTAAAAAAATTAATATAAGAAAGACCAATAGAGGGAAAGTGATTGTGGGAAGGAGGACAGGAGGGAAAGAGAAGTACTGGGAATTGAATGGAGAAAACTGTTACATGCATTTATGAATATGTCAAAATGACCCCCACTATTATGTATAACTATCATGCACTAAAAAGTAACATATATTACATATATGTTTGTGTATGTGTATATATATTCTATTCTGTTTTCCTCCCCCACCAGCCCATGTCCCTCTCCTCTGCTCCCTCTCTTTCCTTGGTCTACATTTCAAGGCCCTCTGTATTTTAGCATTTTCTAGCTTTATTTGCATGAGCTCCACAAGCCATCCCATCTGAGCTACCATTGTACAAGCTTTGTTTATTTCTCTGATATCCTGCTGCCTGCTTTCTCTTATGCCCTCAAAGTCAATTTCAAGTATTCCTTCCTTAAAAGTGATCCCTCAGCTAGAAGTATTCTCGGTCTGCCCTGAGCTACTTCTTTTGAGGGGTAAAGAGTACTTTTATATTCCTTTTATCCTCTATGATGCCTAATACAATGCCTACATCCTTACTATACTTTTACAAGTATTTTCGTATTTGCCGTGTGTCATTAACTTTGTCTAGCACTCACAATTCCTGCCCACAAAGCAAAGTACAGAGACAGTGAATATCAGTGATTACTGTATATGTCAAGTTGTAATTGAAAATATTAAGGGGGGGGAATAATGATGTAGAATTAGAGTTATGTGGTACATGACAACATTCTGTCTACCACAGACCACCTGTATGATATCCCATAAGATTTCCCATAAGATTATATCACCTATTGACATCAAAAATGTCTTTATTTAAGTATGTTCTATCATGTTTGCACAAGGAAAAAAATTGCCTAATCAGATGTATCTCAGAATGTTTGCCTGTTGTTAAGTGACACTTAACTGTAGCTGGAGAACTGCGTGGTCAGGAGAATTTCAAGAAGTTAATGTCTTAGCAAGGTTTTGATAGACAAGATCTGGTGTTGGTTATGATTTCATAGCATTTTCTTTAATTTCAGGTTGAAATGGGCATGAAGAACCATGAAATAGTTCCCTGCAGTTTGATTGCTTCTATAGCCAGCCTGAAACATGGTGGCTGTAATAAAGTTTTAAGAGAATTAGTGAAACATAAACTCATAGCTTGGGAGCGTACCAAAAGTAAGTATTCTGAGGCAACATTTGTGAATTTTCCAGTAATTGGTTCCCTAAAGCAGATGTTTGAAAGGCAAGAAATGGGAATTGCCAGACAAAGCACTAGACCAAGAACTGGTCATTCTTGTGACATATTCTTTTGGTCAGAAATAGTCACAGAGCCTATGCAGATCAAAGTGGGTGGAAAAAGGAGTAGCAAAATTATACTACAGAAGAGCAAGTAGAATAGAGATATTCTTGCTGCCATTTTGTAAATTCATTCTGCCACAGGACTCCAGAGCATTAGTTCTCAAACTTTTTGGTGAGGTTTGAGGTATTTTTTAAACCTGTAATAAGGAGGATAACAGATATATACAAAAGTACAAATTATTGGTCAAATTAACATAAAAATTTCTGAACTTAAAACACTTTCTTTTAGTTGTATCTTATCTTATATTTATTTTGTTATAGATGCTTGCAGACTGTTGTCTGTATATGGTTCACACTTTGAGTAACTGTACAATAGAGAAAAAATGAAAATTATAGAAAAAAATTTAAAACTTGTAAATCTAGATAGTTTATCTTATTCCAACTAAGCTTCCCAACTTTAAATTGCTTCTTATAACTTGAATTGATGTGACTTGTTACAACAATATAACTAAAATATGGTCTTTCTCATTTGATTTTTGTCCAGCTGTCCAGGGCTATCGATTGACAAATGCAGGCTATGATTACCTAGCTTTGAAAACACTTTCCTCCAGACAGGTAGTTGAGTCTGTTGGAAACCAGATGGGTGTTGGCAAAGAATCAGGTAAGTGCTAATTGTACTGTTAACAGCATTTTCTTTGCTTTAGTCTATATTTTCCCTTGAGAAACATTACTCTTTCATGTTTCCATATTTTCCAACTAAATAGTAAATTGTAAAGTTGGTTAGAAGCAGTGCAGATTAGAAACATATCCTTAGTTTGATTAGTTATTCTTATCTCTGTAAGTCCATCTCTGAAAAATCAGATATTTGAAGAATTAATTTTTCTCTAATGACTCAATTCTTTGCACATATTTTATTTGCTCTTATTTTATATTTGATAAATTGTACATTTACATCAGTTAAAAATATGTGCCACAAAGATGTAGTAGAAGACAGTTAACGTCTAAAAACGATAAACATATTTTTCCATCACAGAAATCTGACCATTAAAGATGAGTATGTGTAAAATACAGGCAAAAAAAAGCATTCTAAGATAGCATTGAACAAATACTTGTGTGTTTATTTATTCTGTATGTGGAAGACAGGAATATTAAAAGTGATAAAAGAATACTAAATACAGCTGTGTGTGTGTGTAATATATAAACAGAAGTAATGAAATACTTTGGGTGCTGGGGAATGTGGCTCAGTGGTATAATGCTTACCTAGCATGCACAAGGCCCTAGGTTCAATCCCCAGCACCACAAAAAAAGAAAAGAAAAACCAACTTTGGGGAAGGCTTCCCATTAACTCTTAAAAAGTGTTCTTTAATTTTTAAGAAATTCATTGCTTGGCAAAATAATGAATAGTACAAAAGAGAATACCATAAAAACCTAATCTTACTCCTGACTAATCTTACTCCTAACTCAAGTCTCTCCTATTATTACAAGTGAAGTTAACACTCTTAGTTTATTATATATCCCTCTAGAAATGTTCTCTATAAGTACTAGTATATTTATGTGTATTAAAAATAATATGTATATACATTCACATACCAATTTTAATCACAAGTGACAGCAAACAGTATTATTTCACATATTGATTCAAGTTACTTTCAGTCATTTTTGTGAGTAGTAATATAATTAACACCCTTATACAGATGCCCCTATGTGTATATACAAATAAATTTGTAAATATATTCTTGAAATTGAATTATCAGAGCATGTAGTAGCTTGCTAGGGCTTCTTCTATAGTAAATACAACAGGTAGCTTAAACAGGAATTTATTTTCTCACAGTTTTGGAGGCTAGAAGTCCAAGATCAGTGTTTGGTTTCTCCTAAACCTCATTCTTGCTGTGTCTTCTCATGGCTTTTTTTCTGTTCTTTACATCTCTTCCTCTTCTGATAAGGTCACCAGTTCTAATAGATAAAGGTACATAGCTCTACCTTTATGACTTCATTTAACTTTAATTATCTCTTTAAATGCCCTATCCCCAGATAGTTACATTGGAGGTTATGATTTCAACAAAGGAATTTTGGTGAGCACATGACTCAGTCCATAACGGACTTTCAAAAGGTATTGAAAATTAAAATGCATTTAACTTTTTGATATTATCAAATTTTCCTCCAAAAAGCTTGTATCAATTTATAATCTCATCAACAGTGTATAACAGAGCCTGTTTCTTAACAAAAATAAGTTAAATTTCCTAAATGTCAACATTGCAAATAACAACTTATTTTTTTTTGTTTTTTGTTTTTTGTTTTTTTTGGTACTGGGGATTGAACTCAGGGGCACTCAACCACTGGGCCATATCTCCAGCCCTTTTTTGTATTTTTTTTTTTTTTTTTTTTTTTTGAGACAGGGTCTCACTGGGTTGCTAAGTGCCTCGCCATTGCTGAGGCTGGCTTTGAACTCTTATGATCCTCCTGCCTCAGCCTCCCAAGTGCTGGGATTACAGGCGTGCGCCACCGTGCCCAGCTACAACTTAGTTTTGATAGTTGATTAAAACTATTTATTAGATCTTTACTTATTATAGAAGTTCACATTTTTGAAAGGGAAAACATTAAATAACTTCTACAAGGGGACATTTAAGGAATAATTAAACGTTTCCCCACTAAATTGATTGATCTGACATAGGGTAGATGTGGGCATTGAGCATCTTTGAAAGCAATCACTTTTAATACATTGCATCTCTGCTTTCTTTTGCAGTAGATATGAATACATGTTGGCTTGTCATTTTGTATGATAAATAAAATGGTGAATGCATGGGCATGAAAAGTTTTGTCAGATAAGTTACTACTAAGGGGAAAGATGACAAAAGTAAAGTCGGGTCAAGTTAGAATTATTTTATTGCAATAAAAGTATACTAAATGATTATTTTTAAATCTGAGTCTAGATATTTACATTGTTGCAAATGAAGGAGGACAACAGTTTGCATTAAAGCTTCATAGACTAGGAAGAACCTCTTTTCGAAATCTGAAAAACAAGCGGGATTACCATAAACACAGACATAATGTTTCTTGGCTTTATTTATCTCGTCTCTCTGCCATGAAAGAATTTGCCTACATGAAGGTAATTTCTAAATGATTTTATATTTTTTAAATAAATAATACAAAGATCTTAATGGTAAGTATTTCATTAACCTCAAACTCCATTTCTACAGAAAGTCACTGCTAACTTTGTTGATGGTTATTTTTCTAGTAATTTCCTCCTAATAAAGGTACTTTTAATCGTTGTTAATGCAAATTCGTATGTGTGGAAATATATGTTCAACATAGAACTATCTATATGTTTATCTTATTGAAAGCATCAGATAATTACCATCTATAGAAACCTTAAGTGTTTCAGATAAGTTAACTAGTATTTTTTTAACTAAAAAAAGGATGTTTACAAAATCTTTAATTTTTAATCTTTCACTTTCAAAAGTTCAGTATAGATTCATTAAATACCCTTAATAATACCTAAATATTTTCAATAACTAAACAGAAAATAACATGATTTTATTTTTTTTTAATAGAATTTGTCATAATTTATCTTTGTTTTAAAAAAAAATTGAATTATTGCTGAGTTTGATCTCTAACACTCCAAAAACATTGAAGTATTGGAAATTGCTTTAGTGTGCACTTATTTGGAGGTTCAATTTGTTCTTTGGGTAGGTTGTTTTAATTTATATGCTTAAGTTTTTAGCAGTCATGGGAGAATTCTTAAGGTAAATAAGTGACTGATATACACATGTTGCATATTTTTTATCTTATATTAATAGTTTGTATGTTAGGATATTCAGTCTGTAAGTAAGCAGTTTGATAGGAATCAAACATTTTTCCAAATGTATTAGGTATTTTTTCAGAGTGTTTGATTAAAGGTACAGAAATGGAACCTGTTTGCACATAATATAAATACACTCCTTAAATGCACTGATATTTTCCTAAAAAGGAAAGAATAAGGCAAAGATTAAGCTATAACTTGAGAGTTACACTAAATCACAAATTCTGCGCAAATATTGACAATCCTTAAGGTTATCGTTTCTGTTAAACTACCAAAGCATGTTCAAAATGATCTGCATTAGGAAAATAACTTTAAAAACAAGCAGAAGTCTCTAGTGAGTAGGAAGTAGTTTAAATCCTGTCCACCAACTGTGGGAGGTAGAATAGACAATCTTTCAAAATTAAATACTGCTGTGAGGGTGAGGTAACAGAATGGATACCAAAGGGAATAACCAGTGTAGTCTGTGTGTTAAAGTTGGTACTATAACACACACACACAGAAAAATGAACACATTTTTAAAAAAAAATCATATGATGAATTTAGAGAAAATTCAGTGGAGTAGAATAGTTGATGAAAGTGTTCTCATGCAGTGATTAGGAGTTAGATTCATAAAACTTACATATGATTTGACTATAAGCAAAAGACAGTGGATTAAAGAGTATTTTGAAAACCAGAAAAAGGTTCAAACTGAAATCAATATTCATATGTCTATTGTAGATTTTTAAAATGGAGCATTGGCATAAGCATCTTGATTTGGTGTTAGTTCATAGAATGAGTTAGGTTTGGTGGCAAGAGATAGAATACTAGCAGAGTAATCTGGCATAAATGACAAAGACTTGCTTAGAAATGCTCCCTTTTAAATGCCAAAGAGCACAAATGTATTTTGAAAGAAGCAACAGGACTTTGATAGAAGAAATTCTGCATAGGGGAAAATAGATGTGTGAATGATTTGGAGTAACATTTGATTCAGATGACTACAGTATACATGTTTGTTACATATATAAATAGATTTTTCTTGCATATTGTGCTCTGGGAAAAAAGTTCAGTGATGTATAAACCAAGATTCCTGACCTTTAGAATGCCTTATTTCCTAATATGCCAGATGACAGAGTATGTCTTATATCACAGTTTGTTTTCATTGAAATATTTTAAGCACATGTCAACAAATAGTAGAGACAAAATAGGGAAATGTCTTAAGAGACTGTGAGCTTCTTGAGAGCCAGTTTTTTACTATCATTTTTATAACCCTAGCACAGTACATGATATTTAGTAAACATTCATTTTTAGAGGAGAAGCTAATACAAACAAGCTTTAATTTAAAATTTGTTTTTACATACAGCTTATTCTTACGAGAATAATAAGCCCTGCGTATGTTACAATGTATTAACTGGTTGAATTATAAGCTTGAGTGTTTTTCTTTTGATTGTGGGAAAGTACTCCTTTTCTTCCTTTAAAAAAATAATGACCTCTTCATTAATTTATGTGTTTGCTATGTTTTAGGCATTATATGAGAGGAAATTTCCAGTTCCAAAACCAATTGATTATAATCGCCATGCAGTGGTCATGGAGCTCATAAATGGTTATCCTCTGTAAGTATTCATCATTCTTGAAATTGTAGGTCCTAATAAATGAGTTTAAAGTTCAGGTTTTTTTTTTTTTTTTTTTAAATTAGTGAAATATTGCTTTGGGGAAATTAGAAATTGACTTGAAGGAGTAGACTTTAAGAAAAGTTGAAAACTCAGTTTCATTCTGACATTTTGGTTTTGTAATCTCTGATTTATTATTTTTTGAGTCTATTATGTGCCAGGCACTTATAACTCATCCATGAACAAAACAAAATCCCTGCCTTTGTGGAACTTATATTCTGATGGAAGAAAACATACAATAAGTAACTAAACAAGGAAAGATATTATATATGGGGCATATCAGTAAACTATGGATAAAAATAGAGAAGGATAAAAGGGATAGAAATACTAAGGTTGGATTAAAGGATTGCTGTCTTACATAGGGCTATCAGGAAAAGTCTCATTTATAAGGTAAAACCTGGGTGCAGAAACTTGGAGAAGATACCATGCAGGTATCTGAGACAATATTATAGACATGTTTGCAGCCATGCCTGGAGTGAGAACAGGGCAGGACAGCAAAGGCAAGTGACTAAGAGAGTTGGGAGCATTTTGAGTGGTAACATCAGATAGGTGAGCAAATGACCAGTTAACTTAGGATTTGTAGACCCTTGTAAGGGATTTTTAATTTTTATGTAGATAAGATACCATTGCAGTGTTTTGAGCAGAGAAGAAACATGATCTAACTAATGTCTTAATAAGATCACTCTGGCTACTCTGTATTAAAAAGTAGACTCAACAGAAGACAAAAACATTGGAAAAATAAATTAGAAGACTTATAATCTAGGCAAGAGGTGATAGTAGCTCTTCTCACAGTGATAGTCATGAAGGTGATAAAAAGTGGTCAGATTCTATATATGTTTTGCAGGGAGAACCTACATGAGTGGTTTCAGGTTGGACTTGGATGTGAAGGAAGCAAGGAGTCAATGATTACAGCAAGTTTTTTGACCTGAGTATTGATTAACGAGGAAAGAGGAAAACCTGAATAACATGGTGCCCCAAGTTAAAAAAAAGTATTTCAAGGAGGGGAAAGAAGTTAACTGACTAGAAATGATGACAGCTAAGAACTTGAACTAAGAATTTGGACACTGGAAGTTTTGATAAGAGCTATTTGTTGGAATGAAGTAGATGCAAGTTTGTTTGAAATGGGTTCATTAGAAAGTAGGAGGAGGAGCCGGGGCACGGTGGCGCACGCCTGTAATCCCAGCACTTTGGGAGGCTGAGGCAGGAGGATCGCGAGTTCAAAGCCAGCCTCAGCAATGGCGAGGCACTTAGCAACTCAGTGAGACCCTGTCTCTACATAAAATACAAAAAAGGGCTGGGGATGTGACCTAACGGTCCAGTGCCCCTGAGTTCAATCCCCAGTACCATTAAAAAAAAAAAAAAAAAAATAGGAGGAGGGGCTGGGATGTGGCTCAGCGGTAGGGCACTCGCCTAGCACGTGTGCAACCCAGGTTCGATCCTCAGGACCACGTAAAAATGCATGCATTGTGTACAACTAAAGCAAATAAATAAATATTTTTAAAAAATAAAAAAATTAGGAGGAAAGCTGGGCACGGTGGTGCACACCTGTAATCCCAGCGGCTAGGAGGCTGAGGCAGGAGGATCTCAAGTTCAAAACCAGCCTCAGCAACTTAGCAAGGCCCTAAGCAACTTGATCAGACCCTGTCTCTAAATAAAAATGTAAAAGAAGGGCTAAGAATATGGCTCAGTGGTAATTGGCCCTAGGCACCAAAAAGGAAGGGGGAGGAAAGGAATTGAAAAAGTCTAGTGTAAAAAGAAATTTGGCTGTAAGGAATATTCAAAGCAAAGAGGTTATCCATGGAAAGAATAAACAATTGAAATAGGGTGTGGCTTCATAGAATGGAGAGAAAACTGCTGGGAAGATAGGGAATGGAAATAATATATATGTACACACACTTTAATAATTTTTATTAAAATCATGAATGTATACAAATAACCTGTTTGTTAATATTGTTATTTCAGATGTCAGATACACCATGTTGAAGATCCTGCATCTGTATATGATGAGGCTATGGAATTAATTGTCAAACTTGCAAATCATGGGCTGATTCATGGAGATTTCAATGAATTCAATCTCATATTGGATAAAGAGGACCATATTACCATGATTGATTTTCCACAGATGGTTTCAACTTCTCATCCCAATGCTGAATGGTATATTCTGAAATTAATTATACATATGGGTGTGTTTGTGCATGAATGAAATCATTTTTTATATATAATTTTCCAATTTTGTAACTCCATCATTTAGGTCAATAACTGGTTTGAAGTGGCTGGTTATAGTGGTATAAAAAAGACACAAACATATTAGAAAGATAAATTATTTAAATTAGACTCCTATTTATTGAAGGATATTCCAACTACTAGAATTTTCCCCATAAGAGACTTTCTTATTCATTAGTATTTTAAAGGGGAAAAGTCTGCTTTGATCCAGTTTTTAAATCCTATTCATAAAACTGTTGCACATATTAGAAAGCTGAAGAAATTGATGCTTTTATGCATATAAACCACAATGAAGTAATTGTAATTTGACAGACATTCAAGTTAGATTTTCTTAGCCATGAAACCTTTTGTTCAAACAGACTTTTAGGCAAATGTCCAGTTTTTTAAACATAAGAGACTACTTAGAAGAAGTAGAGAGACAGACATAAAGAGGGGAACCCTAGAACCACCACATAACTTTTTTGCCTTTTCTCTTCCGTGATTAGCTCCAAGAGAACTTCACCAAACATAACTCAGTAATGTTGGACAGCGCTTAGTAAAAGTTGTAGTTTTGAACTGGACTCAATTACCAGACCAATAATAATTATCTCTCATATCATTTTTAGCTTTTATTAGAATTCATATGATATTTCTTCCCTGGCACAGGGCAGAATCACTTTAAATGCTGCAGTAATCATATTCTTCACATTACTTAACCATCCAAGCCAGCCAAGTTGTGAAATATGACCTTTTTCTTTATTTACTTGTTATTTCATGATGCAGTTAGTTCAGTATAATCAAATTAAGGTTAAGTGTGTTTTTTTCTCTCCTGTTCCAAGTTTTATGAGAAACTTCTTTTTCATAACATAAAAACTGGTACCACTAATGTAATAGGGTATATTCATTTTTTGCAAAATTTGAGCTTGAAGCTTGTCTTCCTTCTGGTTTCCATTAGAAAATGTCTATACTTATGCTAGAGGAAGAAGTACCACTTAAAAAATATTTCCAAGAAACAGTGCTAAAAGATTAATGGCTTGCACTTGGGTGATTAGTACTCTTTGGACATTGACTACTCACCATTTTTATTATATGGAATAGCATATAGTCATACAATAAAGTAACATGTGGGAACCACCACTTAGAGAATGAATTGATGACTGCCTATGGATTCCAAGTTTAAGCTGCATTGTTCTTGTCTATTTGATGAAATGTGAACATGCATAAAATGATAATTTAAAAATTTAGTAAGATTTTGCCCAGGATACCCTGAGAGGAAGTAATGGTGGCATTGTCTTCCCACTCCCAGACTTCATCGTTCTCAACTTAGTTATGATGCAAGAACATGGTCAATTCCATGTCATCCTGTCCCTAATTCTGCATTATCTGGAAATTGTCTAGAGAAGTGAATCAGTTTTTGCAGCATACTGGTGACCAAAACAAACAAACAAAAACAACCTAATCTGCTCTCAATTCAGATTAGCATGTCTTCAGATCATTGTTTATAAGCCACAGCACGATTTATCCCTTTGAGTATCATAATTAGTTAATGGATAGCAAAGATACATAAACTTAATTCAATAGTGTCTAAACTTTTCCTTGAAGCATTAATCTTTTTTTTTATCTTTAGCTTTCCCAGTTGGTAAGGGATTCTAGTGGGTATCAATAATGGGTACATCGGGCTGGGGATGTGGCTCAGCGGTAGAGCGCTCGCCTACCATGTGCGCGGCCCGGGTTCGATCCTCAGCACCACATACAAATAAACGCATTGTGCACAACTAAAAGCAAATAAATAAATATTAAAAAATAATAATAATAATAATGGGTACATCATCAGACAGATTGGGGACTAAAGAGAATAAATGGAAACCTCCCAAACTGTAGACCCCATAGTCTTCTTCACTTATCAGTTCACACTCATCCCCCACCCTCCAGTGCATCTTACTGTATACTAAGTAACAATGTGAGAAAACCCTGATTTTTTTTTTTTTTTTTAACCATAGGAACTGTGGTTATATCCAAGCTTATATCCCTAAAGATTTCCTCCTATTTTAGTTTTTTCAAATGTAATGTCAACTGATTTATATTTCTTTCATGTAACATTTTTCTCCTTAATGCATGGAGCACAAGTATCATAACTAATGTTATTGGCATTGTCTAATTAGGAAAATGGCAAGTGATAAGGCAATATACAAAATGATTTTTTGCTTTTGCAGGTATTTTGACAGAGATGTTAAATGCATTAGAGATTTCTTCATGAAACGTTTTGGCTATGAAAGTGAGCTTTATCCCGCCTTTAGTGATATCAGGTTTGTGCTCAGTGTCGCTTGAAATGCAATGCTAGGACTCATTAAATATCTGATTTATTTAATTCTAAAGGTTAATACTTTCATCTAAAAAATGTCAAATAGTAATGTTTGACACTTTAATTGCTTTTGAATATCATTGCCTTACAGTATAATAATGGAACTTAAAAATTTGAAAATACCTGCCTTTAATCTACTAAGGCACTGCTTAAATTTTGGAACATATAGTTTCTTATAAATTCAAGAGCCTTTATTGTATTTTGAATGCTGTGTGAATGACTTATTCATAAGAAATCTAACAAAATACTTTTTTAAAATTTTTGTTTTTTTTTTATTCAGAATACAAACTATCTTTAATTCATTCTTGGAACATAATAATGTACACTCTCTAAGGTTTCTCATTTGTTTTGTGTACTTAAGGTATTCCTGATTTGGGATGGCTTACATAAGTTAAAAGAAATCTTTAGCCATTTTTGAAAGCTAATTTACTAAGTTAAATACCAACTGAAGTTTTTGTTTTTTGTCTTTTTTAAAGAATTTAACCATTTTTATTTACTTACTTATTTTATGTGGTGCAGAGGATGGAACCCAGTGCTTCACCTGTGCTAGGCAAGCACTCTACCATTGAGCTACAACCCCAGCCCCACAATTGAAGTTTTTACAACTTTGTTATTCATATGTGTTGCTTTTCTCTTATTATATTTTATTCTTAGAATGACAACATGTGTCTTTTTTGTGTACTTAAGTAATTTAAATATTATTTTTAGGCAAGGAAAAAATATTTACGTAGACTATTGAGCTCACTTGAATCATAGCTTATTAAAGTTGTATTTATCCATCCCATATATATATATTTTCTCTCTTTCAATGTTTGACACCTCTTTTTTCCCCTAGGAGAGAGGATTCTCTTGATGTTGAGGTTTCTGCCAGTGGTTACACAAAGGAAATGCAAGCAGATGATGAACTACTACATCCAATAGGTCCAAATGATGAAAATACTGAAACTGGGGAGGGATCTGCTTTTTCATTTTCTGATGAAGAGGTATCAGAAAATGAAGAGGTTTGTAGGTCAGAAATTGAAAGGGAACAGAACTTTGTAGATGAATCAGGTGGCTGCTATTGCAGCTCATCTGGAGAATTTGAGCAAACAAAAGAAGACAGTTTGTTGGAGGAGAGTGCCGAGGCACACAAATTTAAAATGACTGAATTCAGTCAAGCTTTGGAAGAAATAAATGGACAGGTTTGTGAAAACAATTCAGTAACTGAATTTTCTGAGAAGAACCGAAATGACATCAAGCAAGATGGTCACACAGGTCAAGAAGAAATTCCTACTGGCTCTGAAGAGTATGAAGATGAATGCCCTCATCTGATTGCCTTGTCATCATTAAACAAAGAATTCAGGCCTTTCAGGTAGATATTTTTGTTGATTGCTTTTTTGCTTTAATCTTGAGACCAATGCTTTCTTTTGATTCTGGTAAGTGAGGGTTTTTGAAGAGAAATCAAATGGTATGACAGTTGTAGTCTGCCATCATTATGTGTAAAAATGAAAGCCAAATAACCTTTTTTGTTGTAAAACTTCAAAATACCTTCCTTTTTCAATTAGCCTGATTTGAGTCAGGCTGTTCACTAAATTTCACATAATTCTGCCTTAAAGTACAAATTGATGACTTTGAATCTTGATAAATTGATTGCGTTTTAGAAGGATGAGTTCTTTGTTTTCACAGTTATTCATATAATGTATCTTTGAGTTAGATAAAAGCGTGTAAGTATATATGCTATGCAGTAAATTTGCTTTCTATATAAAATGTCTACAGTGCATTTTCTTGGACTTTGAACCTTCTTTCCTTTTTGTTCATATTAGTTAAAATTAGTTTAAATTGTATGATTAGTTAAAATTATGGTAGTATTGTTTTCTTAGAGTTGAAGCATTCAGAATCAAACTATAGTTCAATAAATACTTGTTTTATTTATCTCAATAGAGCAAAATTAAATCAGCTCTACACTTAATAAATGATTGGGCTTTTGTATCTCAAGGATGCCTTTATCTTTATACTTTTATTTATGAAGCACAACTTGAGAATTTTGTTCCTTTTCCACATAGCTCTGTGTCTTCAGTCTCACGGCTATTGCCACTTAAATAATAAACTAAAAAATTGAAGCATAAGCATATTAGGAAAAAAGTCCAGCTTATCAGTGGTTCAGAATTTTGAGTGAACGTGTTTGGATTCTCCAGAGAAACAACTAATAGATTTATTACAGATGCTCTTCAACTTACAATGGGGTTACATCCTGATAAAACTCATAAGTAGATTATATTGTAAGTCAAAATGCATTTAATACACTTAACCTGTTGAACATCATAGCATAGTAACACAGTACACTGTAGAGTATGTATTATTTACCCTCATGATTGCATGGTTGACTAGTAGCTACAACTTCACTGTCATTGTCCAGCACCTTGAGAAAGCCTGAGAAAAGGTCAAAATTAAAAATATTGGGTTTTTTTTTTTTTTTTTTGACTTGTTAAATTTAGTTTTATTGAATGAACTTCTTTTTTTGTTTCATTTTTTTTATTATATATATTTTTTATTCTAATTTGTTATATATGCTTGCAGAGTGCAATTCATTTCGTATTACATATAAAGAGCACAATTTTTCAAGTCTCTGGTTTTATATAAAGTATTTTCGTATCATTTGTGTTTTTATATACATGTACTTAGGGTAGTGATATCTAATTTGTTCTGTCATTATTCCTGTCCTCTTGTCCCCTCCCCTCCCCCCTCCCCCTTTGTTCTATTTAAAGTTCCTTCATTCCTCTCATTCCCCCTCCCTTGTCATTATAAGTCAGTATCATAGTAATGGAATCATTAGACCTTTGGTTTTTTGGGATTGGCTCACTTCACTTATTATTTTCTCCAACTCCATCCATTTTCCTGCGAATGCCATGATTTTATTCTCTTTTAGTGCTGAGTAGTGTTCCATTGTGTATATATATCAAATTTTCCCTATCTATTCTTCTACTGATGGGCATCGGGGTTGTTTCTACAATCTAGCTGTTGTGAATTGTGCTGCTATAAACATTGATGTGGCTGTGTCCCTGTAGTAAGCTATTTTTAAGTCCTTTGGGTATAGCCCAAGGAGTGGAATAGCTGGGTCAAATGGTGGTTTCATTCCCAGTTTTCCAAGGAATCTCCATACTGCTTTCCATATTGGCTGCACCAATTTGCAGTCCTACCAGTAATGTATGAGTGTGCCTTTTTCCCCACATCCTCGCCAGCATTTATTGTTGTTTGTGTTTTTAGTAAATTCATATCTCTTTTGCACATTGTGAAGTAAAAAAAAAAAAAAAAAAAAAATCAAGTCAAATCATAATTGGAGATAGTCTGTTTAAGGAATTGACTTGTGGTTATATAGGCTGAGATGTCCCAGGATCTGCCATCAGCAAGCTAGAGACAGAGGAGATCTAGTGGTATAATACTAGCCCAATCTGAAGGCCTAACAACCAGGAGAGCCAATAATATAGGTTCCAATCTGAGACAGGCAAAGAAAGCAGTTTCTCTTTATTCTGCTTTTTTGTTCTAACCAAACCTTCAATGGATTGGATGAGGCCTACCCACATGGGGATGTTCACCTCTTTACTTGGTCTACCAATTCAGATAGTCTTTCTAGATAACACCCAGCATAATGTTCGAACAAATATCCAGCACCCCATGGTGCAGTGAAGTTGTAGATAAAATTAACTATCACTGTGATAGTAAAAAACCTTTGTAGTGTTAAGTAGTTTTCTAAGCAGGGAATGTAAGTAATTTGTTTTCACTCTGAACACATGCTGGGCAAAACTTATTATTCGCAATAGAAGCAAAAGAGATGTTGCTAAAAAATATCACCCATTGTCTGAGTTCTTTTTTTTTTTTTTTTTTTTTTTTTTTTTTGTGGTACCGGGGATTGAACTCAGGGGCACTTGACCACTGGGCCCCAGCCCTTTTTTGTATTTTATTAGAGACAGGGTCTCACTGAGTTGCTAAGTGCCTCGCCATTGCTGAGGCTGGCTTTGAACTCGCGATCCTCCTGCCTCAGCCTCCCAAAGTGCTGGGATTACAGGCGTGCGCCACCGCGCCCGGCTGTCTGAGTTCTTTATGCAAAGTGAAAAACAAGTTAGACAGTCTCCAAGCTTGTAGGGTTTTTTTTTTTGTTTTTGTTTTGTTTTTTGGAAGGGGGGTTGTTTTTTGGCACTGGGAATTAAACCCAAGGGTGCTTAACACTGAGCTTCATCTCCAGCCATTATTTATTTTTATTTTGAGACAGGGTCTTGCTGAATTTCTTAGGGCCTCAATAAGTTGCTGAGGCTGGCTTTGAACTTGCAATCTTCCTGTCTCAGCTTCCCAAGTTGCTGGGATTTCAAGGATGCATCACATGCCCAGCTCCATGCTTAGAGTTTTTTTCTGCCTTAGCAGAGCAGAATCATGCACTACTACATCTGTTCCCATTCTGTCTACTATTGTTTGGGATGGGGTAGGAAGAAAGTAAAGCAGAGATTTAGATTGTGAGAGGAAGATTTGTATAGTGCAGTGAAAGAGGAGGAAATTTTTAGAGAAAAAGAGACATGAGAGAAGCAATGAATCTTAACTGATAATCTGCCATTTTGAATTTTTGGTAGTGACTATCAGAATGTTGAAAAATGAAAATTGTTACTTTGTTGGGCTGAATTGTAGATAGTTTTACCTTCATAGAAATTTTAAATGTAATGATCTTGAGATATTTTATGTCTAAGCTTTACTTTTAGGTAAGAAGTAATATAAATTAATTTAGCCAAGCATGACATTATAAAAATTAACTGAAGAAATTATGGGTTTTTTTTAATTTTAGAGATGAAGAAAATATGACAAATATTAATCAGAAAAGAACAAGAACTCTGAGTGTTACTTCTGCAGGCAGTATTGTAAGCTGTTCAACAATTCCTCCGGTAAGCATTCACACAGCATTTACCAAATGTTGATCTAATCACTACTGTGAACAGATTAATGAGCTCAGTTGCTGTGAGGATTACAAGACACCTTTGGACTTTTGGACTTAACACATTTTATAAAATTATAGCAGGTATAAATATAGTAATATAAGATATAGTGTTCACTTCAAGTGGAATGTGCAAAGCTTTCCAGAAAAAAAGTGGCATAAATTAGCTTGAATTTGAAGGATAAAATGATAGATATTTTTGATCCAAGGGGGACTCTGTATATTCACATGTTGTTTAGTTACTTCATTTTAACAATGACTAAAATTGAGGCCCAGATAGGTTATGTAACTTTGCTCAGTTATCTTTCCAATAACAGTGAGAATGAAGTATAAAGATGCCCCTCCTTCACTAGCTAGTTTGGTTTTGAATTTTCAAAGAGAAAAATAGGTCATTTAGGAATGTTTGAAATCTCAAGTTTTTTTTTTTTTTTTTTTTTTTTTTTTTTTTTTTTTTTTTTTACATCCTTTGAACATTTAGCAGCAGTTGTCCCAAGAAAAAGGGACACTGTGGACAGGACAATGAACAAAAATATTCTAGCTCCTACTGAAGAATTCTTTTGCCTTCCAGCTTTTAAGAGCTGATAGGAAGGAAGAGTCAGTTTAGAATTAATTATATCCCACAGAGCAAAACCATTCTCAATGCCTGTGGAGATATTGTCTGTCCTACTCTCTGACATCATATTAGAAAGCTATATGTGACTCTTGCCACTTAGGAACTACATGAATTTATAAGTATCATAATTCTTCTGATGACTGAAACATAGTTACTCCTGGTGTCCTTGCAAAACCAAGTCTGAATCCTTTGGCAGTCAACAAACACTAGTGTTTAAACCCATAGCATACTGCATTATTTCCTAGCCTTCTCTAAAGACTATGTAATGTTTTGAAAATTGTAGTTTGAATATTCTGATTCTTTTGTAACATTAAGAAAGTAAAGCAACATACTAATTTATTAGTTTTTTTTTTTCATATATGAAAAGTACATAATTGCTTTATTGGCTTTTTCACATTTATGGTAAGTACTACCAAAGCCAGTTTTTAGTGATAACTTTTATTAAATGAGCAAAAGAATAAAATTAGTTTAGAAACTAAGGAGGAAGTAAAATGAGCAGAATGGAAAGTAAACTCACAAAAAAAGAAAATAACTTCTTTTTTCTGAACTTCTTTTTCCAAGTTTAGAAATATTGTAGATAAATTAAAATGTATGTCCTATGAGGAATAATGTGGAATATTTGCAAAATTAAATCAGAGCCATTAAAAACAAGGTAAAAAATAACACTATTATTATTTATAACGTAGCACACTTTCAGCTCTGAGACCTTTACTTGATATCAGAAAGATCTGACCATTAAAAATGTAAAGTCCTAGAAATCTTATTGGTTCCCTATACTCTCTTGGATGGTCTGGCAATTTATTTTCTGAACATAAAATTGCAATCTATGAAGCATCTATTAATTACATTAAAAAGTTTTCCTTTTAAATATTATCAACCTACTTTATTGAACATTTCTTATAATTACCCATTGCCAATCCACTCTTGGCTTTGGTATTTTCTGTAATTACTGGGATTTATTTACCCTTCTTTCTTTGACTTCTCAGAATGAAAACTCTACATTGTCTTGAAATTTTTGTCACACTATTTTCTTTAGGGGTAACATTTCAATTTGTTAAAGGACCAGGAGAAAACAAACTTTGTTACCTCCATTAACTTGATATTTGTTGTTTTGTTACCTGCACAAAGATAAACAATTTTGTGTGTGTGTGACTTAAAATTTAATTGTAAAATCTGTTTTCTTCCTTAAAATGGTTTTATGATTTCTATTTCTTGGCCTTTTTTTTTAATATTTATTTATTTACTTTAGTTGTACACAATGCAACACATTTATGTTTACGTGGTACTGAGGATCGAACCCGGGCCGTGCACGTGCGAGGCGAGCGCTCTGCCCGCTGAGCCACAACCCCAGCCCAATTTCTTGGCCTTTTATAAACCCTATTCTTGATAATATTTAACAAAATTAAACTATAATTAAACAGTAAGGGGAATTGCTTTTTAATAAATACATGTATAGCTACTACCTAGTGCTTTAACAACAAAAAGGGACACGATTTTTCATTAGTTTTTATGTACTCCCTAATATAACACACAAGTATTTTACTTCATGTTACACAGTTTTTAAGTGGAATTTTCTTAACAAGAAAAATAACTTTATAGCATCTATAACTTATTCTGAATTTGGGAGAAGATGCATGGAAACTTCTTCAAAATAAATAAGGGAAAATTCAAACAGAATGATTAGGAACAAAGTTGAGTACGTCCGTCCCCCCCCCCCCCCCCCACACACACACACACACATGGAAATACTCTGTAGACCCCTGTCTGTTCTCTTAGAATTTAAACAAGGCACATAATCTACTGACTTCCTGTGACTTTCCATCTTCTATCTGCTGGATGCCATCTTTGCTAGTCCCATTTTTTTCTTTAGTTTTCTATTTGGTGGTACAGGTACCAATCATTTTTTGAATGACATTTTCTGGGCCTTTTATTACTAAGAATATCTATTTTGTTATCAGACATGATTGGAAATTTGGTTACCTGTTAGCCTTTGATTAGGAAATAATTTTCCTTCAGGATTCTGAATTATTGTTCTTGTCTTCAAGCTTACATTATTAGTATTGTAGTTAAGAAAATGCAGAAGAGCTTCAGATTCTGTTCTCCAGTTGGGATAGGGTGGCATTCATAGTTTCTAGGGTAAGGGAAGACTCCTGAAACAGCTAATTCTGCTTTCAGTCTTGAAACTTCTGGAATGTCAGGTTATTTTGTCTCAGGCCTTCCTGGGTTTAAGAGGCTGCATCATTTGGAGCCATCAGACTCTGTAGAAACTTCTCTTTTTTTTTTTTTTTTTAATATATTTTTTTAACTTAAGCTCTATTCTTATAATCTTTTTTTCTCTTTCTTGTCTCATACCTTTCCTTCTATGAAGAATCATTAAACAACAACAACAAAATAGCTTTAAAGCTTGTTGTTAAATGATTGTAACTAAACTGCATTTAACTCATCTGATCCAAAGTTTATTATACATATATGACTGAAGAAACAGTCCAGTAAGCCAACTAGTTCATCTAACCTCCTTTTACGTGTCTAATCCATTGTTATTTAACTTTTTAACTTAGCAGGTTTTTTTTTCTTTTTTTTTTTTTTTTTTTTTTTTTTTTTTTTTTTTTAATAAATGCTACTTTGTACCCAGCATATGGTAAGGCATATGACCCTTGCTTCTATCTTTGCAATTTTTTTCTTCTGTTTCAGGAGACAAGTTGAATGGTGCAAGGTTATTTATACTAGTAAACAGCAGGGTCTACTGCTTCAGAAAAAGAAAAAGTCATTGGGGACTGAATATTTCAGATTTCTTTTTCATTTTCTAAGTCGTGGAATATGCAGCCTATGTCTTAACAAGTAATTTTGGATTTTTGATTATTCACTGTGAGAAAACATTCTAACAACTAAGGGAAACTTTTCTATAAGTAATTGCTGCCATATGTCATTCTGACTACGGAAATTGTGAAGGCATTCTTGGATATATTGTCAGCAGTTGATGCTTTCAAAAATAATTACCCAGCCATTTCTAGCTGGGTGTGTTGGTACTTGCCTGTAATCCCAGCAGCTCAGGAGGCTGAAGCAGGAGGATCACCAATTCAAAGCCAGTCTCAGCAACTCAGCAAGAACCTGTCTCAAATCATTAAAAAAAGGGGGTGCTGGGAATGTGGATCCATGGTAATTAAGCACCTGTGGGTTCAATCTCTAGTACCTTAAAAAACAAAACCATGTCTATTTTTACCTAGAAAGTAGGACAGTTTTCTAGTTTGTTGGTGGCACTGTGGTGATTTGTGTTTAAATAACTGTTACTACTGTATATAATAATACTTTTTAGCTATATAATCTATATTTCTGTTAGAAATTTGATTTTTCATTTTTGTTTTTGGCACTAGGAATTGAACCCAGGGACTCTTTTTACTGAGCTACATCTCCATTCATTAGATCTTTATTTTTTATTCAGAGAAATGGTCTCATTAAATCGCAGAGGGTTTTGCTAAGTTGTGGCCTCAAACCTGCGATTCTCCTGCCTTAGCCTCATGAGTCACAGGGATTATAAACCACCACATCAGGCAGGAATTTCATTTTTAATCTTTGTAACGATTTCTACTATTTTATTGCTGGTTCATATAGTACTGTCATGCTCTTAGCAGATATAAATTTATAAGGTATTAGCAATGTATATCTTTATCTTAGTGAATTTGTGCTCCTTATGAAAGTGGTTATTAGTGATACTAATATGTGAAATCTTTCCAGGAACTGGTGAAACAGAAGGTTAAACGTCAGTTGACAAAACAACAAAAATCAGCTGTCAGACGTCGATTACAGAAAGGAGAAGCAAATATATTTACCAAGCAGCGGAGAGAAAACATGCAAAATATTAAATCAAGTTTGGAAGCAGCTAGCTTTTGGGGAGAATAATAAAAACAATAGACATTTTTAATGTATATTTTTAAATTATCATAACCCTATTTACAGCTACTTGTAGTCTTTATTAGATCAAAGCCAATAAATAAATAAGATAAATAAACCCTCTTTCATCTATCAGTTTTACTTATTCTCAATATGTCTTCCAGAGAATAATTATAGTAATTCTGCTAAAGCAACCATTTTTTCAAGTAATTTATACAACTATGGTATGCTAAAATAAAATTTTCAAAATAACTTTGTTAAAGGCATTTGCATATTTTAAAAAGTCCTCAATATCATCATTTTTGTTTTGTTTGGTCTCTACCAAGAACAGATTACTTGATTTCAAATCCAAGTCTTTTCACTTAAACAGTTGAGGGCAACTCATATTTCTTTCTCTTGTCCTGACTTTTCTTTTTTTTAAAATTGGATTTTAAAATATTTTGTACAGTTGTTTTGAAGAATACATGAGACAATGTGCATAAAGCACTTAAAATAATGCCTACCACATTACAAGCATTCAATAAAGCATAGCTATTATGATTATACTGACATTTATCTTTCTGAAATTTTGCTGACAACCTGGTTGTTTTTTATTTAGCCATTGGGAGACTTCACTGCCTTTTACCCTTTTGGATAAGCTAGTAATGCATAATTAATTTATTAATAGCTTACCTCATTATCTTTTTGGTGTTGTTTACATTGGCATGTGGTCATGGGAACAAAAACTTGAGACAAGTTCCACAAAGATTTTTACAGTTGGCAAATTTTATGCAGGACCAGACAGGTGGAAAAGTAGGGGATGAGAGGAAGCAGAAAGAATGAGGAACAAAATTTTTTTTCTTTATTTTCTTAAATGGGTGAGTCCAGAACATGTTTTTACTTCAGTGTTAACAAGTACTTATTTCAGGAAATAAGTGCATATGCCATAGTTCCTTCCTCAAGAACTTCATAATTCAGTGAGATAAGAAGGTGGGGTGCAGTGCATAGGGTGGGTATGTGCTCCTGCTGTGATAAAGTCTCCCAACAGGCCCAAGTAGTCTGGGAGAGAAGAGCACCTGCAGTGGAAATGGCCACTAGAGGGCAGTGTCACCCCACAGTCATAACAGGATGTCTCTGTGCATCTGATTATGATCTACTGGAGGGAATCTAGTAAATTGTTTTATCAGTATTGATAAAGACAAAACATTCCCTTTTACCTTTGTAAAATTAATTTTGGCTATGCTCAACACCCTTTATTATGTAGTAATTTGAATATATAGGCACAAGAAAATGTCAAATCCCATTGTTTCAACAGTAATTTTGGAAGCGTTTATGTAGCCCTACTTTAAATTTTAGATATGTCTTAAGTTCAGGTATTCTGTCTAAAGCATTTTTATACCAGTGTTGAAGATAGCTTAATAGAGCCACAGAATATTTATTTTGGAATACATTTTCTTTTATTCAGAGTATAGAGAGCAAATTAGGAATAAAATGATGTAATCTCATCTTACTTTGTTGTACTCAGTTGAGTTGATCTACATAAAATGCTCATTACTATTTGAGAAACAGAAGACAAATACACATGGTTTTACCCTTCATAGCCTAGGATTTCATGGGGCAAGAGGACAAATTAAATCCGAAATGCAGGCCACACCTCATTTGAACAAAGATTAATGTTAGCTACTAAAGATTTAGCAATAAGTGATATGGTAAGGGCTTTATTCTTTGTGGGCTATATTTGTTGAAAACTAGTCCATTACTTTTCCAAAATAAAATTTTTGTATTGTGATTTAAAACATTGGGGGGCGGGGGCGGACCAGAGGTTTAGTTCTGTGGTAGTATTGCCTAGCATGGGTAAGGCAAGCATGTGGTACTGATCCACAGCACCACACTAAAGAAGAAAAACAAAACTTGCATCTGGGTATTTCAAATTTAAATTTTAGTTCTACCACAAATCTCAAGTACCTTCTGTAGCCTCTCTAACCTTAGTTTTTCAGTTTTCAAAATGGGGACAGTTCATAATGCCTATCACAGAGTATTAAAATAATACTTGTTAGTGTATCAGTGTGTGATACATAATTACATAGTAAATTAAAATGCCTTCTTGAGATTATAAAAAAGATTCCACAGACTAACCATCTTTCCTGTTTTCAAAGTCACTGATATTTAAATAACTATGATCCTTTGTTGTGTATTTATGAAGACTCACAGGCTGGAGGCCTAGCCCAGTGGAACAGCATATAATATGCAAGGCCTAGTTCAATCCCCTGCAGCCCTCTCTTTCTAAAAGAAAGATGGTGTACTTGTCATTGTCTTGCGTAGTCTACTTACTGTTCCCATAAAATAAGCATTTCCTAAAAAATGTGTGGTATATATTTGTGCTGTGTTGGATGGCTGTTGATCAGTTCCTTAGCACACAACTGACTTTAAGCTTTCTCTAGAACCATAAAAATATATAAAATATATAAAATTAGAGGGTTCATGCAGCTCACGATAATCATTCTTTATAAAAACCACTTAGTAAATATTTTGACTAAATGAACAGTTGCCCAATTAAAGAGCTTGACCTGATGCTGTCCTCCAGGTAATATATTATATCAGCATGCACATAATCATTCTTTCTACCACTTAGTAAATTTTCTGACTAAATGAACAGTTGCCCAGAGGATACAGGTTTATCAGATAAGTTCAGTTGTTTCTCAGGCAGAGCACTTCCTGAAGTGCAGGTTTATTTCATTGTTGCATATGCAATACTTGGGTTGGGCAAAGGCTCACCATCCTTGTTCTTCATCCTTCCTCAGAACATCTCCCTAGAGGGCATCTGGTCACATCTTGGTTTGCCCTCTGTTTGCTTTATGAAGTATTAGAGTCATCTTACATAACTGTGTAGGTCTCTGGAGTTTATCAAGTTCAGAATACCAGCTTACACAATGGTATGGTGTTCAGGAATATGGGGATGACTCTAAAACCTACATCACTTTTATTAAAAGCCTATCATTCACAAAGACATATTTCCTATATATTTAAAATACATTTTTTCTTAATATAATATTGGTTTAGTTCCTTAATGCTTCATAACACAAATAAAAATATATTATTTGGGCCATTTATCACAATATTATGTTCTTCCCACTTTTATTAAAAAAAAGTAACCACTTGAAATAAATGAATTTTTAAAGAACTGCTTACTATCCTGCTATTGATAGAAGAGATTTGGCTAGATTAGGAAAAAAAATATATGTGTTGTTCTCATATCGGTTTTCCAAATGTTTACATGTGTACAGTGTTATCAAGGGGAAAAGTACACAAATTTCTGAGGTACAATTTTTGCTGGCTGAGAGCCTCCAATATATTTGGAGGGGCAAGAATAAACACACAGAATAACTACTGGACAGCATAAAGCAGTTTCTACCTAGGAGTCTGGTATCACTCATTGCTGCTGAGGAAGTTCCAAGAACAGTCTGAGTGAAAGGAGTTAGGGAGTGGTTTTGTAGAAGGGGGATTTGGTTGAATATGTAAGACTGAAAAGAGAGAACTTGCAAAGGAGGAAATCATGCAGAAAATCCGAAAGACAGAAGTGAAAATAGTATGTTTGTTCTGCTGTGATTGGGGAAAGATTGTTATACAGTAAAGAACCAAGTCAAAGATGATATCAAATTTAAAAAGAAGAAGAAGAAGAAGAAAGTTGATGTATTAGGGGGGGGAAAAAAGGGCTACCAGGTTTTGAGTAGTGCAGCAACTTGATTTTAAAGGATGGGGAAAGGGTTAAGAGAAATTTGTCAATGTTGGATGGATTGGAGGGAACCTGGAATAGAATCTTAAAGGTTACCCAGTTCAACTGAGTCTTAAAGTTGAACGATCTTGAATACGCTCTATTCTATTATACTATAGTTACAGCGATCTTTGACTTTGTTTATACTGTAGAGATAAGAAAATATTTTTAGATGTAAAATTTCTTGCCCAACTCACAGAGTGAGTAAGCTTGAGAAGGAGTAGAAGGGAAGGATGGAATTGATAAGTAATGAAATGTGAGTGGTGACAAAGCCAGCATATTCAGGTCATTTAGAGCTTGTACTCAGCCTGGGGATGTCTCTCAAAAAGTCACTGAGTTCCACAATGACTTGTCTTCTTGTCACCGTAGATAGACTTCACAACCAGATTTTGAGTTCTATCCTCCACAACGTTTCCTTGCCTTTCAGGGGGGAAATAATGGGTTTTCTTTGTTTGTTTGTTGTTTTACTATAATAAGCCTTATCTATGTTCTTATCACATGCCCAAGAAAAGCTATCTCATTAGACAGAAGCACTCAGTAGAAACTCCTAATATTTTTATTGTTCCGGGGAATTAATGCTGGGGGAGTACCTTCTCCTTGAGCTCTAGGCTACTGAGGTACCTAGAGAGGATCAGAAGAATTTATTATTCTATAACTTGGTATTTCTCCAGTTGTCAATATGTGGAAACCATTCCCCCTTTCTATTCAGTCTCCTATTTCTCCTTCTTTAAAAAAAAAAAAAAAAAATTGCAAAGAAATAATGTTTCATCTTTGTCGGCAGGATGCAAGCTAAGTGCAGTGCTCTGGTCCCAAATGCATAGGAAGTGAAGTGGAATTGTAGTTTACAGTGTGAAATGAATGGGCACCAGGCTTTTATGTTAATGTAAGCATATCCATAAGTGTAGCTGAGATTGAATTAAGAGTATACTGATGACGCAAGCTTTACAGGAAGCTTCATCTAAAATACATGGAGCTGTGAAATTACTGGTTGCTGGAACCCAACATCATCAACTAATCTCAGACTTAAGTCAATTGTTTATATCCAATAAACATTCTCACTCTGTTTTAACCTAATACTTTTTTTCTTAGTCTAGATTTTCATTTTAATTTACTCATCATTTTTTAAAAATATTTATTTATTTACTTTAGTTTTACACAATGCAATGCCTTTATGTTTACGTGGTGCTGAGGATCGAACCAGGGCTGTGCACGTGCGAGGTGAGCGCTCTGCCGCTGAGCCACAACCCCAGCCCACTCATTATTTTTTTAAAAGATTTAAACACTCTAAATGACTTATACCTCCAGAAACATGACTTTACAGAAGAAAGAAAAAGGCAGGTCTAGTTAATCCATAAGTGATGTGCTTGCTCCCAACCCCCAGCACTCTTTTATAGAACACCTAATCCTCTTCATTTGAAGAGTGGCTCCTAGACTTTGCTGAAGTTCAGATGCCTCTTTTAGGATCAATCTGAACACATGATAGCCAAATCTTCTATCAAGTTTTTTCCTGAGCAGCCAACAATATAAATTCCTGTCCTGGAAGGGGATGTCTAAGAAAATGGAAGGAGAGGAACCAACAATTAAATCAATTTTTTTGAAAGAGAAGATATTGTTAGAAAAGCCACTGGCAAAATCCAGTCCCAAAAAGCAAATAAAAAAAATTAAAGGTGTCCTTTTTATAATATATATTACTTTGGAAGTCAGCCATCTACAGGTGAAATAATCAGTTCAGTTTTCATGGGCATACTTCTGATGTTCCAAGGGCCTGACATTATTATCTCCAATCTTATAAATTTGAGCATCCAAATTCTCACAGTTTTAATTAATTCCAAATTTATCCTAAGTATATTATCCTGTGAACCTCCCTCAGTGATATATTTGGCCTTTAGTGTATTTCTTGAAGAATCAATTTTGCTTCTCTTGAAGACCAAATACCAAGACAGGACTGGTCAATTGGCTATATAAGGCCATCAGTATAGACTCATGCAGGAGTCCCAAATATATACACCAATCAGAAGGCTCAGGTAAATAAGAGGCTTGCTTTCATGGTATTTTTTGGTTATGAGGGTTGATCCTGACTGTCCTGACAAAGACAAAGGGCAATTTACTAGTGTTCATTTAATAGTTTTCTATAAAGAGAAAGAAATGTCCCGTAATCTATAAATTGAATATCAATCAGTTTTATAATATTTTTTTCATGTAATTTAACAGATTCGTTTTTACTGATGATTTCCTAAATTTAGTGAAATATCAATGAACAAATGCCTAGGATAAAGTTCTTTTATGTTAGTTGTGTTTTTAAACTTTCATCTAGAAACCATCTGTAGTTGCCTTTCCAACTGACTCTCTCATAAATACTTTGATTCAAACATCTCATTGGTCCCTTCCCAGGAGAGAGTAAATACATGAACACTGAGCAGCAATTCATGCTTTTAACTTGTTCCTTCCCAGTTGATAGCAGAGTTGATGCTAACCAGCCATTCATTCCTTCTACTGCTCTCTTTCTAGCTGAGGCTAAACAAAGCTGAAGCTAAACAGTCATTAGTCATTACCTCTGCAAAGTCGGCTTCTTTCTGGCCCTTCCCTTTCTTCAGCCTCCCAAATGCCCTGAGAAACACTCTGAAACACAGCTTTGACCCCCTTTGGCCAATTCTGCATCTAGCCCTTCCAGTTCTTTCTCCCATTGGAATCTGGAAGGAGTTCTTGTCAGTGATTTCCCATTGTTTCTATAAACAATTTTCTCTCAATATTGTTTCTAACTTCATGACTTCGATTCTTTTTCATTTTATGTATTTTAAGTTGTAAATTTCTAACAACAAAGGTAAATCATTTGAAAATAATATAATCAAGTTAGAAAAGGGGCAATTAATTTCTGGAAAAACAAAAAGTTGTACAAGAAATGAAATACCATCAGAATATAACACTTAGCTTGACATAGTATTTATCTAGCTGTAATTTAAAAGACCAACTACAAATTTAAACAAAAGTATATGAAAACTACATTAGAAGAATGGGAAGAAAAATATGTGTGTGAGTGTGGGATGGACAGGAGAATCAAACTCATTTTCCTTAAGAAGAAGAAGAAAATAGTAACTAACAATACCTAAAAATTATCAGTGGAAGCTTCCTGAAGAATAGCAAAAATGTTTAACGTTGCCGGCATTAGGGAGTAGGAACTAGCCACTTGTCGGGCTAAGCCAGGGAATCACCCATGTTATAAGCTTTGTAATATTGTTTTGGCTTTGAAAACCATGTACACCTATTGCTATAATAAAAAATAAGCCACTCACAGTGGCACACACCTGTAATCCCAGAGGCTCTGGAGACTGATGCAGGAGGATCTCGAGTTCAAAGCCAGCCTCAGCAAAAAAAGCAAGGTGCTACACAATTCAGTGAGACCCTGTCTCTAAATAAAAAATAGGCCTGGGGATATGGCTCAGTGGTCAAGTGCCCCTGAGTTCAATCCCCGATGCCCTAACACACAACACACACACACACACACACACACACACACACACACACACACACACGTTTAATTAAAAAGTAATTTTAAAAAGAATCAAGGTGTAAGCAAATAATTGAAAAAGTTATTTCAGGCAAGGTCATCTTCCTAAATCGAAATCAAGGTCCTCTCCCTCAGTCACCTGACTCCTTAGAGTCAGCTCAGGCTGTTACCACAGATGTAGTCACTGGAGCCTGCATGCCTTGGAATAAAATCTCTTTCTGGACCTGGAGTCTCACCAGCTTCACCTGCAGGCTCACCAACAGGCCCACTCTCCTGCCTGGCCAACCCTGGTCTCTTCCTCCAGAGTAGAGCACATTATAGCACTGGTGAGGGGGAGGGGCATCAGGTCCTTCCTGTCTTTAACTAAAGATGATTCTCTGATATGTCTATTATGTTTTCTGAATTCTTGATACTATTTTAATTGGTGCTCCCCTTATGATTCTTACAACTGTAATCAGCTAAGAACAATGTTTATGGAATGAGAGGCATCAATTCTCCTTACCAGTAAAATTATCGTTTCCATAGACGTTTTTTTTGTTGCATAGTGCATGAATTATGCAAAAAATGCCACCTTGATTTCTCATTTTCTCAAAGAGCTCTGTACTCCATGAAACTTGGTACACATGTTGCTGCACACAGCTGCTCTCTATCATCATGGGGTAGTGAGTTCTGATCACTGAGACTGTTGTCAGGTGCCATTACTCATCCTTCAAATTAGTGCTCTAGCAAGAATTTTAAGAACATCATTTCGGTTTTACTGCAGTCATCTACCCTTTGTTCTGAACTTTAGTTATGCCGTTGACTTGTGCATTCAGGTTAATGTCACAGTGAAATCCAACGTGTGAATGCAGGACTGTACTAAAATGGACACATTACTCGAGGGTTTCTCAGGCTCTTCCATCTCCACCAGTTGCTTTTTACATCAAAGGGAGGGAATAGTAAGAAACCACGTAGTTGGTTTTCTGACTGTTTTACAACAGCACTTTAAAGTTAGGACTCTTTACAGGCATTCAAGGAAGAAATGCATAAGCAAAGTTTTAAGAAAACTTTTATTGAAAGATCGGGCTTACTGAAGAAACTATGCTATCTAACTGGAATGTTGTATAATCTACATTAGAATTCCTGTTTTCATTTCATAAAATATAACTCATTAAAGATCATAATGTTTATATGAATTAGTCTCTGCAAAGCTGCTTTGGTGTTCTCTATGAAGATGTTCATAGTTTTGCTTTCTTTATAAAAACCTTATGGAGATTAGAGATTATTTTTCTCAACAAATTCTTGACTTTTCATTCTATTTAGCATTAGCAGTAAGCATCTTTGTATTCATCATATTGATTTATATCTCTCAGATTGATAAATGGATATGAGGTCAACTGTGAGAATAGCAGTGATTTGTTTGAAGATCAGTCCAATTTTTAGGAAATGAATACATGACTTTTCAGAGGGCTAGAAAATCTGTGCTCATTTATAATATAGTCATAGAATCACAGTTGTTAGAACTGAAAGATAGCATCCAGCTTAATTTTATGGATGAGAACTATGAGCTCAGAGATGAGTGGCTTTTCAAGGTTAAACAGATAGCAAATACCAAATCTTAAGTTTCATTGATCCCAAATTGATCATTTCTTTCACAGTGTTATACTATCAAAATGTTTTGAAGTCCTTCTAAAATTCTATTTAACCCCACAGAAATGCACGTTTACTAATTGAAACCTAAGCACCAATAATTTATAATTGTTCTCTGGTTTTACATTATCAGTCTTATGCTTTTTAGAAATCCATGTTATTTTTCTGGTTCTCTAATGGCAACATTAATTATCTTGGCTTCCGATGCAAGATGACACTTGCAAGTGCTTGCATTCATTTACAGTTTGTATCCAATCACTGTGTAATAGCTTTTGGGCCCACAAACCATTTGTTTTAAACTATGAACTCCTGCCTCCAAAATTTTTTTTTAATTATAAACTCCTGGACTACAAGGACATTAATGATTTTCCTGGGCTGGAAGTGTTGCTTAGTGGCAGAGTTCTCACCTAGCATGCAAAAGGCCCTGGGTTCATTACTCAACAACAACAACAACACACACACACACACACACACACACACACACACACACACACTTTCCTATTGTGTACAGGTTGCATAAAGTGCACTTTGCTACCCTAAATAAGTATCTTAACATGACGTGTGAGTGATTTCTTTCAAGTTCGTGTATGTGTGTGTGTGTGTGTGTGTGTGTGTGTGTGTGTAAATCTGAATCAATCAATGTCTTTGTGCCCTGGGGCAGCACAGATGTTTGTGTTTTGTGTGGTCTACATGCCCTATGGGCATTTGCCAGGTGATAGTCATTATAATAAGAATTACTGTTACAGTCCTATTCCTTCCTTTTCCTTTTATTAAGGCCACACTTCTACAAAATAGCTGAAGAAGCTGATCACATGGAAGACATTTTATTTTTATATAGTCTTTAAAGGACTGGTTTCAGTTCATCATAAAATACAACATAATTATGGAATCTGAAAATTGGAAGGAACATTGGAAAACAACCTCTTATGTCTACTGTGGAAAAATATTTTAAATAAAAGCAAAGAAATCCTCCACAACTCTTCAATAGCTAACATAGCTCATAACCATTAAAATCAGTTATTTTATTACTATTATAATTCCTTATTTTTGCAATCGGATCACAATATTTATGTCTGGTGTCAAAAGATTATTTAGCAAATTGTTATAAGTGGGTGGTATAGATCACAGATTTTAAAAAAGTCTTGGTTTTCTTAAGATCTATATTCTTTGAAAAGCATATTTTAATTTCTGAGATTTTTTTTAACAGAATTCACATGAAATGAAAGGAAGAGACTGATATCAGAATGAACTGAAGTCTACCTTGGGAATGATTTTCCTTGAAGGATAAATAGAGAAATAAATATTCCCAGGCAAGCTATACAACAACTCACCAGGTTTGGCCGATCAGAAGTGACTATATTTTGGGGTTGTGTGGGTACTAAACTGTGGTTTCCAAAGAGATGCTCCTGAATTCAGCACAAAGCACAATCTGGCTATAGTCACTGTCTTTATAGTTCTCCTTTACCAAAGGAGAATTTAGATTGTGTTAATTATACTGATTAGATATGTCAGGCAGTCCTGAGCTGCTCCTTTGTTATTTAGGAAATTTTCTTGAGAAATAGATTTCATATTCCTGGGGGCAGTGTAGTTGAAGAAGAAGAAAAAAAAAAAATTCAAGCAAGAAAGCTGCATAGCATTCAGGCAAAATCTGGTTGGAGAGGAAATCTGTTCCCATGATTAGCGAGCTTCCCCAGCTAGCCTGTAGGTGGGTGTGTTTAACAGAAGGAAGCAATGGGGACCGCCTGTCAGCCAGCCTTTCGAGCTAATTAGCTCAGCATACAACAAAGATAAGTGAGCCTGAGAGGAGGGCCCCCTGAGGGGTCTTTAGATTCTGGGAAATGTCTGATTGGCAGATGTTAAAAGGGATTCTTTGGTAATCCAGTGCATCAATGAGCTGCACAAATTCAGTCCAGGACTGCAAGAATTCAGGCATGAGGACACTGTGCAGCAGGCTCACACAGGCAGACCCGAGATGGACAGAACCTTGGAATCTCTGAGACACATCATTGCCCAAGTATTGCCTCACAGAGACCCAGCTCTAGTCTTCAAAGACCGTAAGTACTGAACAGGAAAGAAGTTTTGTGGTTTTTTTTGTTTTTGTTTTTGTTTTTTTTTTTTTTTTTACTTTAGAAAATAGTTCTAAATGTCTAGTCACATCCCATTTAAGTATGAGTTCTTCTAAATCTCTGTAGTCGTGTTCTGTGTCCTAAGTGATATTTAACTTTTTCCTGACTTTAGTCAGAATAATGATTTCATTTCACCTACTGGCAAGAGGCACTGGGTTATTTTGCAGTGACACATCTTGCAGGACTGTTTAGAAGTCCTTTCTTCTAAAATCTATAACCCGCCAAGTCTTAATGAACTTTTCCAGATGCTTTTTAAATAAAGCAAGGCTGACAGGAACTGAGATTAAAACTAAAAATAAGTTGGAAATGATAGTAAAATATACCTGAATTTATTAACCTGTTTAATTTTCCACAACATATATTAGTTTTGTTAGACCAAGTATTGTGTTTCTATGAAAATTTTGTTGTAAAGTTTAATAATAAATCACCACTGAGCTCTTTAATTTTGATAACAAATTATAACACTTCAGTTAAAAATAAAATGAGAATTCCCCCCAACCTCGGAAACACCCCACCCTTTAGTATAGGTGTTATTTCAAAATCTTTTAAAAAAATTATGAAAAATAATTAAATCAAACTTTCCAATTCTAGCAATACTATTAAACTATTTGTCATATAACTTTGTTTCTGGAACCAATTTGATTTTCTGCTGCTGCAAAACAGACTATCTTCACATTGTATCTTATCTACAGTGGGTTTCATATTACAAAGGGCTTCTGAAATAGAACTTTACTTTGGAACTCCCCAAAAGGTAAAATGCATATGGATTTTTTTTTTTTTAACTTCAATCGGTTACAGCTTTCCTCCTTGTGAATCTAGTTATGTTTGTCTCCATCAAAACATCAATGGTTTGGATTTTTGCTTTCTGATTACTGAATAACATTCCTTTCCAGATGTCCTTTTAGTTTATATTTCTCATATGTGTGATGAAGAAAGAGAAATGTTATTTATTCTATAAATTTTTCCTCTTAGAAATTAAATTGTAACCAATCTCCCCTCTAAGGCATAAAGTGAAAGCCTTTTCTTCTTCTTCTTTTTCTTTTTTAATATTGTCTGCAAGCATTTGTCAATAGCTATGTTAGAGCTAATAAAAATCACTCCATCCCCTAGCCTAGCCTGGAGTCTATTCAGGCGTGGTATGTTTCTTTAAGTGAAAAGAGAACGAAAGAATGTCTCTCTCCTACAAAGGCTCTGAATTACTAGTGAAGGATAAAAGGGCTTTTCGGCTGCCCAAAGCTTTGGATAAATTATATAGGACCAGGGGACTTACGCTGAGGGTGGAGGCAGTAAAAAGAAATAGAAGATTTTTCCCTAAGCTCACTGTAAATTTAAGAAGTTTAAATCTGAGATTGTATGGCCCACTTTTTAAGCTGATCTAAATTCCAGAAATTGCTTAGAGTTTAGAAGAGAGAATAGAATTCTTTAGAAGCAGTAATAATAAAGCTTATATTAAGTTCTATCATCCAGACTTTTTCAGGAAGTCTTTTATATGCAAAACAAAAAGCATCCCATTTTATACATTTGGTTCATTGACATTGAACCTAGATTTGATCACATAGCATTGCCTGCTTACCCTAGCATGGACTTCCAGTCAGCAATTGCTTGCCTGGCTTAATGGGTGTGAATATTAAGCTACTGCCCTTCTTCCTTCTGGTTTTTACAATGTGAAAAATGACCAAGTGAAAGGGAGTCAAATGGTAAATTTCTGTACCAGGAGTTTCCATAGCATCGAAACACCTTATCATTCACCGTCCTGTGGAATAGTGGGAATGGGTTTACTTGCTTCCTGGTGCAGAACCTCAAGTGTGGTTGAGGTCTAAACCATTCCTTGGCAACCTGTAGGTGCTGCACATGCCAGAGTTTGGCACGTGGACCTCTTTTCTTTGGCACATTCATAAGTTGCTGCCACCCCAATCTTGCTGGCAGCCTATAAAAAACTGCCACCAGCCTTGAATGGCAGGTTCTGAGAAACTCCTTCTCCTCCTGTTCACTTCTGGCTCCTCCCACTCTGCCACCCCTTCCAACCTCTTTCTGCCAGAAGGAAAGGGCTGAGTACTTGAGCACATCACTGCCAATTAAGAAAAATGGTCACCTTGCTTTTCTACAAGCTGAAAAGCTAATCCAAGAATTTTTAACACACAGCCCAGTTGAACAAAGGAGCATTAAAAAAGAAAAAAGAAGAAGAAGAAGAAGACTTTCAGGTTTTTCTAAATTTTTCTTCTGTGAATGCAAAGGCAGCATTTGCCCTCTTCGCTATTTGGACACACATAAGGCAGGGAGTGTAAATGGTCACTCTATTCATTCATTGCCCTCCATTGGCTTTTGATTTGCTTAAAAACAAGCTATAATAATTGGTCAGAAAAATCACCCAGAACATTTTCTGGTCTGAGACAGATGCACATGGGAACAGTTACATTCATTGAAGGAAATTAGCTTCTAAAGTTTTTTTCTCAGGCAAGGAGTTCCTTCAAATTTTACAATATGTTAAATCTGTCATTTTATTTTAGAGGAGGTGTTCATCTGGGAGTATTTGTGATTTGTTTTTTATTTTCACTACTGAAAGGAAATTAATTCCATAACACATTTTTTGTTCTTTATTCCCCATTTCATATTTCAAATGAAAAATAATGGGAAAAGGTTTTAAACAAGGCAGACTCCCAATTTGAAGTTTGTTTATCTAGGCTGACATTGATGTCTTCACAACATCAATTTATCTACTTTGTAACAAGTAGCACTGGATAGTTCCACCCTACCAGACAAGATATCTTTGCAGAGAAATTATGAAATGTGTCCATGCTGCAATATCTGTTCTCAGCTTTGTGCAATTTCCAGGTTCTCTTCATGCACCATGCATCACAACCAAAGATGAGCTATCATTAAGGTGGCCCTGGTGCTCTTTCAAGGGAGTATATGTGCTTATTGTTTGTTTGCCACTGACAGGTCCTCACTTGCTTTTTCAAAAGATATCATCACATGATTTCAAGAGGACTGCACTTGCAGATCCTGATCTGAGTGTTAACTCTTCAAATTGCCGGTATAATATGCCAATAAGCCATTGTGGAGCTCTTCTTTCATCCATTTAATAACAAATCCTGGACATGTGACAGGTACTATGCTAGAAGCATTGTCCACAGCAATCCCGCAATACATACCGTTGTTATTTATAGGTAAGAAAAATGAGGTTCATGGAGATTAAGATAATGTAGCTAATAAGGGATGGAGACACAGGATACAAATTCTTCCAACTCCTCATCTTTAGTGACTAAAAGACTCAGGTGTTGGTTACCATGTCCTTGTATTGTAATAGCAGTATATATTAAGAAAACAGGGAGGGGAAAGAAATGGGCTTCTTCAGAAGTGTGGAGAGAGCCTATTGGTCATATCTGAGCAGGAGTGTGTTGAGAAAATGGGAGGAAAGGGCATATATTTTTGGGGTGGGGGGTACTGAGGATTGAACTCAGGGGCACTTGACAACTGAGCCACTTTCCCAGCCGTATTTTGTATTTTTTATTTAGAGACAAGATCTTACTGAGTTGTGTAGCACCTCAGCACCTTTTTGCTGAGGCTGGCTTTGAACTTGTAATCCTCCTGCCTCAGCCTCCCAAGCTGCTGGGATTATAGGTGTGTACCACCGCACCTAGCAGGAAGGCCATTTTTGAGGAGAGAATAGTCTTGTCCAACAGAAATGCAAGAAGCATGTCTCGGGGGGATGCAAGTTGGGCCTGACTGACACTCCGGCAATAAGGAGCCATTTGAGTTAACCATGATCCTAGATAAGTTCTGGGAGTTTATGGCTTTATGGTACATTGGGGAAAAGTTTATATGGACATCTGTTGGAGGTACACTTCCTAATACCTAAGTTAGGGGGAATCACAGCTTTTTCTCAGCAAGAAACAATCCGCCAGCTCAGGCAAGATGTAAGATTTGTGAATGTCAAACATGCTTATGGGGAGAAATCACTTTCACTGACTGAAGGCCAAAATCAAGACACACTTTCTTTAAAAAAACCAAAACAACAACAATAACAAAAAGATTTGTTTAAAAGCTGTCTTAATTATCAATACAAAAATGAGTTTTTTTCTAGCATTGACTTTAGTGACAGGCATATTTCCCCCTATCTTATAATAAAAAAGTAAGATGGAAGCTGTACTAAACGTTGCTCAACTGGAAGAAAATTTCTTACATATTTGAGGTGAATTAACTCTTTTATTTAGGAAAACATTTTTCTGCATGAAAGATTTTATTTATATCAGATAGGTGAATACTTTACTTCAAAGAGTATATTTTTACCCTTTGGAAAAATTGAACCAGACTATAGAGCTATTAAAAACATCTTAGTAATCATGACTCTGGCTATATGCAGCAGAGGAGAGCAAAACCCTCAAGAGTCAAGTATTTTTTCCATCCCAGGCTTTTTAGTGTAGTTACTTGAAATCTATAAATTTGATGATACATTTATTGTTTTCACATTTCACAAAAAGGAATGGAGTAGGAGGGAAGGGATGGAGGTCTTTGTGGGGTAAAATTCCTACACACATTGCACTGTGTTCCACAATATAAATCGTGCCTGAAAGAATACACAACTCAGAAACAAACAAAAACTCCACTGTTTGCTACCTCATTTTAGAATAATGACTGCATCTTAATTACAATAATTTAAGCTCTGATAATTTTAGCATTAAACTGGAGATGTGTGTTTTACAGAAGCCTATTCAAATAGTAGTTTTACTTTATTATGGATGCTGCTTTTTTAATTTGAATTTATACTACAAGAAAAATGTAGATTTCAATTTAGCCATCAGGGACAGAAGGGCTGTTTGACATTTGACAGAGTTGAAATACTGAAAGTCTCAGCACCAGAAAAAAATTTTTCAAAATTGGGGTCGGGGGTGGCTTCTTGATCACTTAAAGGCCATAGCTGTCCTAATACTTTTATTTCTTATGTATAAATAGACTTAACAGATCAAAATAAAATATGATAGACACCATCCTATGAGACCAAGTGGTCTCATCTCACCAGAGGGTTTAAAAAAAAAAAAAAAAAGTTAAGATTTGTTAGCCTGAACTCAATTTTAACAACTTCTGAAACTCATGTGTTAAGTTACAGCCCATAATAGGATACAGCTGCCTAAGGGTGAGTTTCTAAGTTACGATCTTTCTGTTTAAATGATACGGTTTTACTGATTATGTGCTACAGATTGATTTAAGAAATGTAAGACAACTTTAGAAGCCCTTCATAAAAGAATCTTCTTTATTTAATACATTTCATATTGAAGTTTTAACCCCAAAGCCTCTCTAGTTCTTTTCCTCCATGTTCAAATGCTCATTTAAGTTTAATCTATAGAAGTAGTTAAAATAATTATATTTTAAAAGAAAAAAAAATCTTATTGTAAGTTTATCATTAACAAAACAATTATTACCCTGTCTGTAGTTTTTTTATATGTTCTCTCTGTTATCCACAGAATGTTGTTTGACTTATTTATGGTTTTGCCTTTTTTCCTGGTGTGATGATAATCAGTTGATCTCTAGTTTGAGCTCATCTTATTAAGCAGCTGTGGAATCCATCATTTAGTCACCACTCCATTGGCACTCATGGCCCGTCCTATTTAGTTTACATGTCTCCGTGTGGCGCTGCACAGCCTATTATCACTTCACTGGCATGTTTTTGTCCACACCTAAGTTGTAAGTCCCAGGGTAGAGCTGGACCTTGTACTTTTTTGTAACCCCACATTGCCTCCCACAGAGACAGGCATCTGAACAGGTGCACAACAGATGGCTTTTGATTGCTGATCTTTCTTCCTCCTGATAAGAGGGGAAGATTTTTGCCTCTGGCAGGTGCTTTCCTTTGTGATGAAAGGACCCTTCTAATCCATTCATCCACTGGCACCCGTTATCACAGGCTAACCACATGCAGGGATAAGTTGACAAATAGACAGGAGTGAGCTTGAGCACAAAGGGGCCACACAGGTAAACACAGTCACATCAGGCAGCTCAGCCAGAGAGATGCTTCCAGCTGGCTTTAGAGCAGCTTAGCATCAACCCATTCCCCACAGTAGCACAGAGGTTTAACTAGCCCATCCTTATGTCCATCCCTGGCATGTACCACCAACTGTGGGTCACCAAGGGCCATGCACCATGCTCCTCAGGACCGGATTCTATCTGTGCCTTGTATATACACACTGGTTAGATGGCTGTGTCCGGCATTGAAGAGTATTCTTAAAATGACTATTTTCAGGGAAGGAAGATATATAATACACTTAAAGCAACATTTGTAAAGACTTGACTGTTTTAAACAAAGTAGAACTGATCAATTAAGCAAGCTGTGTGACAGATCCTTGTTTGGTAATCTAAAATCAAAGGTCCTACAGAGTCTCTTTTAAATATAATACAATGTCAATGTCTAGTAGAATATGGGAAAGATGCATACTTCCTGATTGGTTAAATAGGGTACATCAGATTTTTATTTTATGCATCTTTTGAGATTGGATGACATCATCTGACCCATGGTGCACATATATAGGGCACATGTGAATTCACACTTGCTACTTACACTGTTTTAAGTATTGTATACTTACGAATTCTTATTTTAATTTGTCTTTGTGACCCTCCTGCTCCTTCTTAGTCTTTATCCTCAACCCATGTGCTTGCAAACATACAGAAAGCAAGTGGTATTTAAAGTTCCCCCCCAAAAGATGTACAGTTCAGCAGTTTTCAATTCTAAAGGTGAAAATTAAAACAAAAAGAATGAATATTCCTTTTGCGTATTTCATAGAATCTCCTGAGAGGCTGACTTCATAAAACAACCCCAAAAGATCATAATTCCCTTAGGGAAATATTTAGGGCTGGGCTGGAGGTGAAAAGAGAAAAGAAAAAGCAGACAAAAGAAGAAACTCTGCCAGCTTTCCAGCTGCTGAAGGAGCTGACTCTGGGGAGCACAACCAAAGAACCCCTCTGTTGGGAACAAAGCAGGACTCCAAGCTGCCTGTGTCCCACCCTGCTACTGTGGCCACATGTCAGTGTCTACACAAAAGAAAAAAGGGCCCAGACCCACAGGCTGTATCTCCAACTTTCCATTCACCTGGTTAAAGCAGGGGCTGAGGATGGTTACATGGATAGACAGTGTCCTGGTGTTCACTCAGGCCCAGCACAAGACCCAAGCACATCCCATTTTTTACCCATTTGCATAAATGACAAAGCAGCATCACATCTTGAATTTATCCCTTAAATTATCTGGGGGGGGGGGGACTCTTCCTATCTTTCCTCAACAAAATTAGGATATGACGTTGGTAAGAACAAGTTGTACAGAGGTGAATTGCTAGAATCAAAAGTACCAATTAACTCTGTTTTAAAATATCACCTGCTAAGGGTAATTTAATTGAAGATTGTATTAAAATATTACATAACATAAATCCATCTATTGAGAGGTAGAGAATCAATTTGAAAATAGGTTAATCATCTTGAAAGCCTCTTAATGATTTATCCTTCAACGGCAGCCTTTCCAGTTTGTCTTCAATTGTTTTTGGCAAGGGAAATTTTACCCAGCTAGAATTTTTCCTCATGTAAGCCTTAAAGAAATTGATCCTTTTTCCCCAAAGATTTATAACAGACTTTTAAGATCCGTTTTTTTGCAGACAAATGACTATCTTCTATGCAGGACTTATGTTAGGTAATTGAACTGAGCAATAAAGTATATTGTTTCTACTTTCCTGATGCATATTCAGACATTAAACATTAATTTAAAATAAAAGTTAACTCCTTTCTGTAGGTTTTGCTAAGAGAAGGTCTGTTGCCTTTAGCATTAATTTGAAAGTCAAAAATTGGGACAAAAATCCATGCTTCCAGATCCTGAGACATGTAGCATTGGACACATTTATATGCTGTTATGGAGCTCTGACTTTGCCAATGAGTGTTAGCTAAAGAGCTCTCTCTTTTCAATCTCTGAACTCTTACATATCTTGGAATAAATAGATAGCAGGATGTGTTCAACTGGAGACTTTTCAGACTTGTATACTATTTTTGAATATTTAATCATACGGTTTCCAATTCAGGAACAGTTAGTTTCAAAGATGTAATATGCAAACATATAATCATGCCTTTTCCTGTTTCTTTCTTGTCACCTTCTGTAATCACAAATAATAGCTAATACTCTAGTACCATGTGTGAAACCTATTGTGAGCATTTTCCATAGCAACTCTGTGATAAAGGTTGTGCATTTCACAGCTGACGAACTGAGGCATGGAGCAATTAAGTATCTCGTAGTGGTACAGACAGGATTCAAACCCAGGCAGTCTGACTCTAGAGAGCAGGCTTTTAACCACACAGTTGATAAAAGATGGAGAGACAAGATGCAGTACACATTTTATTGTATATGAAGTAGTGCCTATATTTTAGGATTCTTCCATAACATACTTTAAAATCCACTGGGCATTTAAATTCTCTACATCTCACACTTTCCATATGAAAATGTATATCATGTGTCCCTATGGTAACTCCATTATGTCCAAGCTGTGAAAATGAAAATACAATAATGTGTATATATGACAAGCTGTGAATTTTTTAGGATAGGAGCTCTCTGGGTGTCCAGTTATTGATGTCCTTTTCTGAAGGTGCTTCAGGCTCCTCCCAGGATGTGGAAGGAACACTTTTTTTTTTTTTTTTCCCAGTTCTGGGGATTGAATCCAGGGCCTCACACATGTTAGACAAGTGCTCTCCACCACTGATCTACATCCCCAGCCCAGGAGCATTTTTTTGCTTGTTTCATCTCCTGCCCACTTCTCATGTCTTTTTCTATACAGGCTCCTCTTAGAGAAATGTTCTGGCCTGAGCGCCTCAGATACACAACAGCAACCACACATTCTGAGGGTCTGGGCCCTTCCTTGTGGCTCCACATTTTCATGGATGGAGCTGCCACCTTCAGGCAGCATAGTACTTTTATCTCCAACTCGATAAAACTGGGGCATCAAGATGGGATCATTTCCAAGTATTAAATAAAGCTAAGCCCCCTTGCCTTGTTCCATTATCAAATCATACTCTTTCTTATTGCTCCTATAGGAGAGTAAAAAATGACTTCTCACTGCCCTTTTGGTTTTCTTGGCTGGGTAACAGGCTCAACTGATATACAACAGATCAACAGGAGAAAATCCCTATTTAAGTACATATGTATGCAAGGGGTTCCCACAAAATATGAGAATCAAAGCAGGGTCAGATAAATTGAAGCTTATATAGCATCCTGAGTTATGAAAAAGAGCAGGGACTTGGGGCCTCTGGAAGATGGTGAAGACACAAATTATGAGAGGATGAGTAAGGAAATGCATAGTGAATAAAGGTTATTTTAGGCAGATAAAAATTACAGGAATGAGGGCTGGGATTGTGGCTCAGCAGCAGAGTGCTCACCTCACATGTGTGTGGCCCAGGTTCGATCCTCAGCACCACGTAAACATAAATGCATTGCATTGTGTACAACTAAAGTAAATAAATAAATATTTTAAAAAACAGATTTTAAAAAAAATTACAGGAATGAATTTTTTTCTAAGAGCATCCTTCAGAATAATAAGCGAAAGTCTGGATAGATGTGGTGTCAAGTTTCTGTCTTCTCTCCTGTGATGGACTTTGATTCACAAGATTCCTGGGTAGGGGCGTCATGACTATTGAGTTCCTTTTGTAGCATACATCTTTAGGCAGATTAAGAGGAGCTCAGAGAAAACTTCTACTTGTATCCATCGGTCCCTAAGTATCTTAGGCTGAAAGTAACCGGCATACCAAAGGGTCATATTTGGGGTGGCATCTTCTGAATTTTTCACTCGCTATACAATTCTTCAGTGGAGGCATACTTACCCCTCTTACTCTTTTGTTTCATGCCACCCTCACTCTTTTGAAAGAAGGATTTCTCTTCCCGCCTCTCCACCTGTCTGCACTTCATTCCTTTAGGAAGAGTGCAGCCTAGGCTCTCCTCCAGTGTACACTTTTCCTGACATTTCGTGACATATTCATCTACTTTCTCCCTTGTATTTACATGATTAGTGTGCAACAAATTTTTAAGTTTTAAATATTATTTTAACATCGACTGTGTTCTACAGTTTAGCACTCTTAATATTTTGTTCACTAATTACATGATGAATGTATTGTTTCCCCAGTCAGATTATAAAGTTCTGTGGGGATCTCTGTGCAGAAACTTGAACTTCTTTATTATTTCATATTATCAAAGTCAGTGTTGACACATCAACTACGCCAGTGTCATATTGTTGGTTAATTATGGAGTTCTGTTCAACTGTTCCCAGAAACTATTTTTAACTCCTTTCAACACAGTACTGCAGGCAGTTGACATAAATTGATTAGAGTTGGCATCCAAAACTAAAGGAGCTACTATCCCCATTCAGAGTTTTCCTAAGCCACATTTATTGTAAAGGTACAAACCAAAGTGAGCGAGTGGCCAGCAATCTTGTGTCTACTCTGATCAGGCTGCATCTTTCTGCATGAGCTCTGCCATCTCCAGCTGGGACATAGCCACCATCATACCATGCTATGTGGCGACTACAGAGGTTCATTCAGAAGGAAACCCTGACCTTTCCATGAATCACAATGAATTTCACTCACCTTTTACACATTCACTGCACTACAGCTGCTCAGACTATGCAAAGTCTTCTTAGATTTCAATTGAACTCCACAACTGCTTTCTAAGTGGATAGCCCTGTGCTGGATACCAAGAAGGCTATAGAAAAGAATGAATATCTGCCCTCTAGAATCCCATAGTCTGCTCTGAGTTAAGTAAGGGAAAACTACACTATTAGATGAATTGTTACCACAAGGTGTTTCATTCCTCTGGCAGAAGGAAGTTCAGCCAAGTCTTACTTGATAAATTTAGCCAGGAGCACCATATCCATTTTATTAGCATGGTTTATAGGTGATTAAGTGCTAAGACACACAGGACCACTAATGGAATAAAAGCTCAGAAGAGGAGATGGATGTGAGCTGGAATCAGAGAGCATGGCATGATGAAGGAGGTGGTGTTTCCTCTGAAGTGGGAGGAGAGGGGAGGGGCAGAAATAACACTCAACGTAGGAAGGAGCACTTGAACCAAGGCAGAGATGAAAATTTTTTAAAAAAATTTAAAAAAGAGAGAAAAAAGATAGAGATGATAAATAAGCACTCTGTGTTCAAGGACATACCAATGGAGGATTTCTGCTAGAGAAGGTCAAAGGTTAGATAGCCAAGGTGTTCCACAATGTCTTTATTGGTTAGCCGAGAAAGCCTCAGTGTTGAACTTGACTTGAGGGGCCATCTAATTACTACTCTGAAATCTCAGTCATGTTCAAATTTCAAAACATATCAAAGAAGAAAATAGCCATGCTAATATGTATAAACTACATACCACATTGTCTTGTTGACACATAAAATATTCAAACTGCTGAAGAGGTCTGTTACTCTGTCCAGAAAAGCAGTTCAGGGGGAAGAATCAATAAACTTGATGTGCAATGTCAACACAGAGATAAATTGCTTTTTGTATTCTCAGATATTAAAAGATGATAGACGTCACAAAAACAAACTGGATATCATGTTATTGTTCCAAGATTTATCCAACAATTCTCACCTTCTCCTTCCTCCCAAACAACCAGCCTCAGCCATTTGATGCTCTATTTCTTTCTTTTCTTTTTAAAATTTTTTTTTTTAGTTGTGGATGGACACAATATCTTTATTTATTTATTTTTATGTGGTGCTGAGGCAAGCACTCTGCCACTTGAGCTATAGCCCCAGCCCTGATGCTCTATTTTTTAATAGCAGTTTTATCAATTAGACATCAATTACCTTGAGCACAGCAAAACCAAAGGATGAGTTCTATTAAGCCCTGCACTAGAAGTACTGCTCGACCTGTTCTGACTCCAGTGGCAGCCAAATTGTCTCTTTTCTCCAACTCTCCAGCTGAGGATATGGCCACCCTCACGTCCAGTGTACAGATTCGCCAGATGACCAATTTATGTTGACCTGGTTCTGGATAAAGTCCTTCTCCTTTCATGTCCATTAAGAGATAAGAGAAACTTCAAAGGATCTTTATTAATCCTTGAGATAAATAATGCATGGCTAAAAATGATGTGTTCTAGACTGTAGCTTCCTTTCCTGAGGTAGAGCAAGGAGACCTTTTGCTCCCACAAAGAGGAATAGAGGAAATGACAAAGATGGCTGCTGCCACAAGCCCCCCAACTGCCACCTTGGCCATTTCCTCTTATTCCTCTTGAGACCCCTCCTTCATTTACATATTGCAAGAAGGGACTGGAACAGGAGGTTCAGCACAGCCCACTCTGAGCCATACAGTCAGTGGGTATTTACATCATTACTGAGAGAGCAAAATATTGCTATAGATTGATCCAGAAGATGTCTATTCACATGAACACAGACTGCTCATTTAGTAAGACAGCTCAGTGCTGGAACTATATCATCTCACTTATATGAAAAAGTACAGATATTAGCATGTGTTTTACTTGACTTTGTCAAGAGCAAACTGTCAGAAAAATGGTTCACAGGGAAAGGTAAGTGAATTAATTCTTGTGGTGTGTTCCTTATTCCTACCCGTGCCAGCAGCCTCACAAATGCAGCATATCTCCTACACATCTGATGACATTCAAACACTCAACTAATATTTATTATGTTTCTATTACATGAAGAATTGTGGAAAAGTGATGTCATTCTTACTCCAAAGAGTGAGGTCTGTAATAGAGGTAGACGGACATGAAACAACTTAAGTTGCTTTGTATTGGGGAGTATCTTGGGATAAAAAAGAACATAGACTAGACACACAGACAGACTGGGTTTAAAATCCCAGACTTTGTAGCTGGGTGATTGTACCTTCAACTTCTTTTAATTCTCATTTATAAGCTGTGGATGAAAATACCTATTTCAAGTGGGTGTTGCCGAGTGAGGTGGTGAACACCTATTATTCCATAAGCTGGAGAGGCTAAGGCAGGAGGTTCATGAGTCCAAGGCCAGCCTCAGCAAAAGCAAGGTGCTAATAAACTCAGTGAGACCCTGTCTCTAAATAAAATACAAAATAGGGCTTGGGATGTGGCTCAGTGCCCCTGAGTTCAATCCTTGGTACCAAAAAAATAAAAGAGGATATTGAAGGATCAAGTAGCGTCTGACCTATAATAGTTACATGATAAGAGAGATGGGCATAGTCTCTTCTTACAACAGGACTTCTTAAACTTTATTATGCATCCAATTGCCTGATAATTTTTTAAAATGAATATCTAATTTGGTAGGACTAGGGTGGGGGCTGAGGTTCTGCATTTCTAACAAATCCCCAAGTGATGTTCATGATGTTTCCCAGGGACTGCATTTTCATTAGCAAATGACTAAAGAATATATTTTATTTTTATTTTTGAGGAGCTGATGCTGGAGGTGAGTCTTAAAAATGAATAGGTGCCATCCAAGAAGACAATAAGCAGTAGAAATGAGGGCATTCCAGGAGGACAGAAGGAAGTATGGGGTTTGCCAGTGCTAAAAGAAATACGGGAGTACAAGGAGACAAGACGGAGAGAGGAGTTCAGAATGAAAAACAGTAGTAGCAAAACAGAGGATCTTCCATGCCTTGCCAGGAGCTATTTATTTCAAAGGTAATGAAGGGACCACAAAAGGATTTTAAAATGTGGAGGATGTGATTAGCTAAGAGACCTAAAATTACTGCCCTGAGAAAACTGGGAAGATGGGGTAGTTGGGAGGATGACTGGCATCAGGAGGGTCCTGTGCTATATGTGTGAGATGCAAGGAGTATGAGCCATTTGGCAATGGCAGTGTGGACTGAGGCAGGGATGCCTGTGGGGGACATCCAGGATATGGAATTGATGAAACTTGGGTATTCATTAGATATGGAAAGAGGAAATAAAGTTTAAGGTTCCTGCCAGCCTTCTGATTTAGGTTACTGTATAGATGATAACATCACTTTCCAAGTATTTCAGAAGGGGAAAAAAAGTGATTAAGGAGGAAGAGAAGAGTTTATAGAAAAGAAAATGAGTCAAATTTGGGAATATGTTCAATTTGTGCAACATCCAAATGGAAGTGTCTATTTAGCAAAGTTGGAGTTACAGGAGAACAGTTTGGGAGCTGTTGTATATTAAGACAGATAGTGTTATGGAGATAGGTTCCATCATTCAAGGAGAATAACAGAGAGAGAAGCAAGAGAAAACAAGACAGAATTCTGTTTGGAAACCAATATAAAGAATTAGCAGAGGGAGAGAAACCTAGACAAGCAACCTGGGGGAAATTATTAGAAAAGGAGACTCAAAATCAGGGAGAAATATTATCAGAAAAGCAGAAAATATTGTCAGGGATATTTCTAGAATTTCTAGGAGAAATTGATAGCTATATCAAATGCAGCTGAAATCAAATAAATAAGGACTAAAATCTAGGAATTGGTGATATTCATCAAAGTATTTTCAATGAAATAATGTAGAGGGAAGCCAGATTGTGGTGGGTTAAAAATGAATGTAAGATAAGAAAGCAGAAATAGACAATGTAAAATATTCTTTGAAGCAGTTTGGCTATATTAGGAAAAGTTCATAACCAGTAGCCAGAAATAGTTCCAAAGTTGAGTGTTCCACTTGATTGATTGATTAATTCACTTATTCATTCATTCATTGCCCCAAGCACTTTATGGCTTCTGGGAAGCAGTAAGTAAAGAGGAAACATTGAAAAATAGGTCAACAGAAAGACTAAAAGAACAATGCCCAGGAGAAGCAGCACAATTCATTTGAGACTGTAGGAAATAAGGTAGAGTTTGTGCAAATGGGTCACAAGATGTAGGGATGGATATTGCACACTTGGTAGCTCAAGTTTATTCTGTCACATAGAAAGCAGGATAATTGACTGGGCACACCTAGAGAATAGACTGTGTAATGAGGTTTAACTTCAATCTTGGGTGGTTTGTTTCAAATGTGACTCTCTGCTCACATTTCTTTTGAAATTGCCCATAAAAGTTGCTGATGCTACCTCACAAAAAGAAAGGCACACGTGTTTCATAAATAGAGCGTCCTCTGGTACACCAATCTTTGAGATTCTGAACAGCAAGCTGGCCTTCTTTCCTCTGCACTCTATTCATCTGGTTTTCCTGTTGACAAGAGGAAATAGAGATAGAAAGATGGATGGTGTGTGTGTGTATGTACATATGTTGTACTCTATAGGGGCGACAACATCTGTAGGACCATCGAAATCTTCCAAGGTTACGGAATGAAAATTTTGAAAACTGCTGCTTTTATTCTTACTTAATACATACCTTAAAACTATTTAATCCAAATAGTTTTATATGCCAAAATTCTTATGTTCATTTTTCCTAGATAATCATGAATCCTCAACTTCCTATTCCAGTTCTTAGTTAAATTTCATTCTACTTAAAATAGGAAGTTAATGGCCTTTGCTGAGCAGCAGAGCAACAGGCTACTCCGGTAGTTTTAGGCTTCAATCTTCTGGAAGTCTCTGCTGAGTTCTGAAGGTCAACTGCAAGTACAGACACAAAACAGTTGGCTCATAAATCCTTGTTTTCTTAAAAACGGAAAGAAGAGGAGGAGAGGAGGATAGGGAACAGAAATATAGTTTAGAATATAAACATTATTATTCTATTTTGAGTTACATCTACTTGCAGAAAATACTATTTTCATTTTTAAATGAATTTAAAAGCTCTGTATTAACCAATTCTAAGCTTGACCCCCTTCAATATGTATTTTATTAACTCAATTTCCCCACTGATAGTCTTACATTTTCTCAATCTATTTCCCAAAATGCTTCTTAAATATTAAACACTGAAGTTTTATTTTTTTTTCATCTACCTAGACATTCAATTCTTCAGAAATCTCCAGAACTTGCTTGAATTATACACCATGCAGTTGGTCAGTGATGTAGGGAGAAGCTGCAATGAGGGGCTTGTACTCTAATAAAAAGCTTAGATAGAAAGTGGTTGCGCAATGTTTTTTTCCTCTGGATCAAAGTTCTGACACGGTGGCTCCCAGGAAAGTATCAGTGCACAGCATTCTGAAGCATATCCAGCAGCGTGTTCAGAATAATAACTAAGGGCATAGACACCATAAAAAATATTTGAAAGAACAAAACCCATTTAATCTAGAACCTCAGGAAACATGTGACTTGACTGTATTGGAAATAAGAAATGCCAGTTCAAAATGACTAGAGGAAAAAGCTGATAAGTTGTTTAAATAACTCAATCAAGGATTTTGGATCTGTGCAAATCTGGAACAACGGGCTCACACTATGTCATTAGAACTTCATCTTTCTTTCTCCATCTCTTGGCTCTACCCTTCTCTGTGTTGACTTCTCAAGCCAGCTTTCCTTTTTGCTCAGGCAGTGCCATACTTTCTTCCTAAACCTACTGCAACCCCAGGAAGAGGGAATTTGCAACAAAAGTTCTGGACTCATTGCCTATAAATGATTTGGGTTGGTCAAATCCCCAGACCTACCCCTGGAAAGTATGTGATTCTTCTTACCTTTGCTCTTTTCACACAAGAAAGCAAGCAAATGCCTGACGGCAGATGTCTTACACTGCTTTCATATATGTGGTGGTCTCTCGTGTGGGCTAGAAGATAAACTAACATGAGAAGCCCCAGAGGTGAGAAGCAGACGCCCTGCATCAACCTTACAGGAAAGCAGATTTCAGCTTACCTTGGCATGGAACCATTAGCCGTTGAAACACGCAGTTTTAGATATGTCAGGTACCAGGTCCTTCCACATGTTCACGTACAGGCCAGATGGGCAAATGTCAGGAATACTGGTTAGGAATTCCTGCATTAGGCAGAGCTTTGCCTACATGACCCATAAGGTCACTTTTGACTCTACAATTCTATTATCCTTGTTAATTTCCACAATTCAATTTGGAGTACAGGATAAACAAACCAACCTAATTTGATCTGGAACTTCTGCAGGCTATCACGGGTCATTTAATCTAAAACACATGGCCTAGCCATTACCATGTTTTCTGAAGTCATCTAACAGACCTTATCCTTAACAAGGTCTCCATGTTATTAGTTTCACTCATGGCCTTTCCCAGCCCCCTGCTTATCCCATAGTTGCCTTTCATTCTCCTTTAGATTGGGGTAGAGGGAGGATATAAGAATTTCTTTCTTTCTTAATTTCTTCTCTTAAATCTTATAAATGATGAATCCAAAATAAAATTACATCAATTTTATCTTCACAACTGGATTTTCACTTTGTAGGGAGTTGATAATAAATGGGAAATAAGGCCACAGATAAACATAACTCTGGAAAAATCTATGAAGGAAATTTTTCAAAATTAGGATAAATCTGAAAATCACTTGTCTTGCTCATTAAGAAATATACACATATGTTAAAATGATGTATCTTACTTATTTAAATAGATTTAAATAAAATATATTCTTTCAAAGCTGAAATCAGCCCCTACCCTACATTCTCTGTTTAAACTGAAATTGCCATGTTACAGAATCTAGCTTCAAATAAAATTTTGTTTTAGCAAGGGTATAATAACAGATGCTCTTTCTCATCTTTTTCAGTGAACGTTGTGTCAATGTTACAGGAATTTTGGGAAAGCAAGCAGCAGCAGCGAGCTGCATTCCCAAGCGAAGGTGTGGTGGTCTATGAGTCTCTGCCGTCCTCTGGGCCTCCCTTTGTGAGTTACGTGACACTTCCAGGGGGGAGCTGTTTTGGCAACTTTCAGGTGAGAGGCACTATCAATTTATCAGTGAAAGTTAATTGTGTTCAAATAGAACAAATCCTTTTGTAAAATAAAGAGGTTATGTGTTTCCTTGGATATAGTGAACAAATTTGTGCCATATCCTATCATATATACTGGAAAAACTGGTCAGATGTTCCAATTTTCAAAACATTTTAAATTTAGCTTTATGTGAGAATATACCCTGATATTTCTTTATGGAAAATAAATGTTATAGCACAGCATTTTATTTGCCAGATAGCTGCTGCCTTTTCCTTCAAAAACTTCTGGACTAGAACTTAAAGAACTAGCATATGGCGTCAAAGCTTTCCATCAGGGCTTCCCATCAGGAGAAAGTCTACACTTTTATAAATTTAATATTAATCAATTTAATCAATCTACTGCACACTGAAGCACGAACCAACAGCAAAGTGTTGAGAGTCACAGGGCTGCTATCAAGCATCAGTGCTAAGCCCAAGTTCTGCCACTGTCTACCTGTATGTCCTTGGGAAGCCTATTTAAGTTCTCCATTTCCCAGCTGTAAGATGGGGAGCAGCACTCACAGGATCAGTTAGGAGTCTTATGAAATGTACATGTTATGGGTTCAGCATGGTATCTGGAACATCATAGGTATCCTGAGAATTGTTTTTATAATAAAGACTCTTCCAGTTGGTTAAATTTTTATGTCTGTGTCTATAATGATAGATTTCTAGTTGTACACTTGTTCACACAAAAACATTTATCTACATTACCTCAACATTGTATAACAAACACTAATTGAGTAACAGGAAGTATCAAGTAGTGGAGTGAGGTTATGGTCCCTACCCCAAAGAAATCAACGTTAAAATAAGTTACAGAAATTATAGAGTTATATTTAAGAGTCAATGAGGGCTCAAGGAAGGAAACTTCTAAATTTACCAGACCTCTTTATAAATAATTTTTAATGCAGTAATCTCTTGATTTTTAGTAACTGGCAGATATGCTTTTTTATAGTTTATGTATACTATGAAATTCATAAGCAATCAAGTATGTCTCTTAGCTTTGACAGCTGAGAAGCCTAGAGGCAAATTTTCATTGTGTCCCTTTGTAGTGTAAGTCTACAGCACTTAAATGTTATATCTATTTTAAGACTAATGTCATACCTGGTATTATTCATGTTTCTACCTTTACTCTCCCTTTGAATTTAATACCTCATTCATTCATGTTATCCCATTACCTGTTGTGTCTGTTTTACATTGTCTTAAGTCCTTTGTGGAACAAGGGATGGGTACAAATTAATAGAGACACCAACAAACCTGTGCTGCCTCAGAGAAGTCAAAGGATTCCTAGGGGACATAAAGGCAAATGGAGATGCGTATTCAAGAGTATCTTGGCCAGTCCAAAAGGAAAGAACACAGTTCCAAAGGCACATAGCAAGAGGAAACCACAAACCAAACGCTTGCAGAACTGTGGGGCAAGAGCATCAGTCTGTGTGGCAAGGACCCACGGGAAAGGACAGCTAGGCATTCCCATTGAATGACGAGGGACCATCACACCCTGCAAAGGAGCACATGTTTTATTCTATATAAAATCAACCCTTGAAGGTAAACAATATATTTAGACATATTTCAGAAAGATTATTCTGGCAATAGTATGAAAATGCTTCAGATCTAACTAGGTGTGGTAGTGCATGCCTATAATCCCAACTACTCAGAAGATTGAGTCAGGAGGATCGCAAGTTCAAAACTGGCCAGAGCAACTTAGGGAGACCCTTCTAAAAAATAAGAACTGGGGATGCAGCTCAGAGTTAGAGGTCTTGACTAGCTGTGTGAGGCCTTGAGTTTAATCCCAGGTACTGGGGGGGGGGGCGGGAAATGCTTTAGATCTAAATGAAGGCAAAGACTGAGAGACCAACAGGAAATGAGCAATGAGTCTGCATGGAAGTAAGCTGCATATGCAGCATGGTTAGAAGGTAAGGGTGGAAGGAGTATAGTAGGACAGGTGTTAGGGTGACACCTTAGCTTTGGCTTTAATGGCTAGAAAAAAAATACACAGGAGAAGGAAGAGCAGGTTTGTAGAAGATGAAGACAGAGTCCATGTGAGGTATCTGGAGGCCCCCAGGGAAAGAACTGCAAACCGCCCTCCAGAGAGAGATGACGTGTGTTTCTACATTCCTAAGCTGAAGCCACCATGGCCACAGGTAGTGATGAGTGTAAAGTCCTTGATAACATTCAGAAGAGTGATTTCAGTGAAGGAATGGGACACAACTTAGACTACAGAAAGTTAGAGGGTCACCAGGGACTTAGGATGCAGGCTGCATACTTCAGTAAGGATTTGGAGGGCTCCCTCCTACTCTTATAGTTAACTTTACTTGGGAAAATAGAACCACCTTGCTTCCTGTCCAGTGGGGAACTGGAGAGAAAACATGCTCTCATCTAATTGTCACCAATAACTTCTGGACATCCAATCTTAATTAAAACTGGGAAGGACAACTAAAACTGAGTCCCAATATTCAGACAGTCAACAAATAGCCTACAGAATGAACAAGATGAACTAACTGCTCATAGAATATAAAATGTCAAGATGTCTCAAGATTAAACCAAGATGATGGACTTAGCACATACCTCAATCTCTTTTCTAGTCTAAAATGCCTTGAAATGTTAAAGAAGTATTTAAAATTATGTAAATTCACCATAATGATGGGCAACAAGAAAGGGTGGCACTGGAAGAGCTAAACCTTGAGACAGTTCTCAAAGATGAAAAATGAATCAGATTATCAGGTACAAAAATACTACAGTCTAAACACATTCAGGAGGAATGTAGTGTGAAGGTAAAGAAGATCTAGAGAAACCCCAGGAAAAGAAGAACAAATTCAGAGAGCAGGAAGGTGTTCTGGAATAATTTTAAAGCTAATCAAAAAACTGCTTCCAAAACTTCTGACCCATACAACCTATGAGGTATTGCTGTCCCCTTCCCTGAGCTGGAAGTAGTCAGCAGTGGATTTTGACCTCTGATGAATGAAAGCAAATCACCTAATGAAAGCAGTTTGAATGTGGGTTTCAGAACAGAGCTTGACCAGGATAAAGACAGGGAAGGGGGAGGAAAGGCAGCAATTGAGAAAGAGGTTCTCAAACTCATGTGTACTTACAGGTCCACAATTGAACATCCTAAAAGGATGACTGCCAATGAACGTACCCTTCCTGCTCATCCAAAGGGCCAGTCAGCTGTCCCAGTGGGGACACTCCCTAGGAAACACACTCAGACCAGGGAAAGATCATGCTGGCCACCTAAGATAAAAGGTATCTTTGTCCATGAATGTCAGTGAACTAAAGATCACTAAACATCTGTGGAAAACCCAAAGCATAAGAGAAAAGGCCAAGACAAGCAAACAAAAGCACAACATAATTCAAGCAATACAGAACATAAGAGAATATTATAGTAGATATCCTGGGAAAATGTTGAAAGGAACATGACCCCTAAAGCAGCTATGAAAAAACGAACAAGCAGGATGCAAGAGAATTAAATATATTATTGCTAAATTAGAATAATAGAAATAACAAATAAAAGAGATATGAAGAATTGAGTAGACATAGATGACAGCCAAATTAGTAATGGGTACCAAAATTAAAAATTAATAACAGTAAATCTTCAAGAACTTAGAGCAAAAAGACAGAGCAGTGGAGGAAAAGAGTACAGGAGATATGGAGACAAATCCTAAAGGTGCATATTAATAAGAGTTCCAGAAAGAGGCACGGGAAATAGAGGGGAGGGAATAAATAACTGAAGCAATTTTCTTTGAGTTAAATAAAATCACAAGTTTCTGATTGAAATGGCCCAGCATATTTCCAGCAGGATAATGACAAAAGAATCACATAGCTCTGGGACTAGGTAGGACTTAAAGACAGGTTCTGCTTAAAAGTGGCCAAGGAACCTCTTTTGATATTACATCTGTACATTAATCTAGTTTTTAAATTATATTAAATGTATAGATACTGATGGAGGAATTAGGAGAACTGATGAAGGGACAAGAATTGGGAAGCTAGGTTAATAAAACCAAAAAGAAAAAAAAATACATCTTTGGCATTTCTGATTAAGGAAAAAAACAAACCATATACCTCACTAAGTGTAAGAGAAGAGATTCAATCATAGGAGTAGAATACGAGAATATTACATGAATCATATTTAAAAACGTGTTAGTCAGTTTTCAGTTATTATGACAGAATACCTGAGATAAGCAACCTGTAAAGAGGAGAAGCTTATTTTGGCTCAGTTTTGGAAGTTTCTGTCCATGGTCACTTGGCCCTGTTTCCTTTGAGCCTGTGGTGAGGCCATGCATCATGGCAGGGAACAGGTGGTGGAGGATAACTACTCAACTCATGATGGGCAGGAAGCAGAGAGAGAGGAAGGCACCAGGGTCCCAACACACCCTTCAAGAGCATGCTCCCAGTGATCTACACTAGTCCCCACCTCCTAAATTTCTACCAACTCCCAATTGTGTCACCAGCTGGGAATCAAGCCTTCAGCATGTGAGCTTTGGCGGAACATTTGAGATCCAAATCATAACACTAACCATTCCCATACACACACACAGTGACCTACTTATGAGTGCTGTTGCTACCTTCTCTTCAGGTCTAAACCCTGCCCTGTCTGAGGATTCCACACCATGTTATATTCTCCACAAATATTCTCTGTATCGCCCTACTAGAAATCTCTGCCTCTGATTCCCAAGGCCATTATTTCTCTTTCTCTTCTGATGTTTCATGTTTGCTACCTTATACTGACTTTACTATGTATGTTCTATCACTGAAATATAATGTAAGTGCCTCAGGGACAGCATCTATAGTATGTCCTTCATGATTTCAAGCATTATTTTTCTTATAATAAGTGCCTAATAAATTTTGTTGAAGGAATACAGAAATGAATAACAAATCTGAAAAATAAATGAAGTTAATGTCATTTTTGTACATAATCAATAGTCAGTAAACTTGGCAGCAAAATAAGTATCTGCCTCCTTTTGGCTATGCATTATCTTGTTTGATTTCTTTCAGCCTCAGTTTTCTCATTTAAAACAAGGAAGTTGGAGTAGCTGGCTTTGTACTTCATAGCATTTCACAATGATATATTTTAAGCAGTTAGTCATATTCTATTTTATATTAGGCTAGTCATGTGTATCTGTGGTTATGTAAGCTCTTTGAGAATAGATTATCTCATTGATGTGCACATCCAAATTATATCTAGTTTCTTGTACATAGAAAGTGCTTGTGATGTACTCTCTGTTAGCAAATTATATTGAAATTTGACTATATTAAAGTAGTGCAAAAGGAAAGTATTACAATGGAAAATAGATATTAAATTTCTTTTAGTAAAAACTGATAAAAATAGTTTTTGAATTTTTGCTGTATGAAATTCTGTCCTTTGTAAGTTTCTTCAGTTCACATCCTTTCTCTTGAATCAATAAAGATTTTGAAATAGTAAAAAAAAAAAAAAAATCAATAGTCAGTAAAAATATTCCACCTAACTCTGCAAGGTAGTGGGCTAGGAAGGAAAAGCCAGTGACGTTGAAATCAACTGATATTATTTTGTTCATATCTGTAGTTAAAATTTTGGAGATGGTTGACCTTTAAAGCATTGATTAAAACAACTTATGATTCTGGATTTAATTTAAGCACGATAATTTCCCCCATTTGACTGTCATGATCACAACCAACCAACTTTGGCTGTATTCACACTCAGGCACCAATACATTTGTACATATTTAATAAATGCACTTGTTAAGGCTCTGAGTTCAATCGCCAACACCAGAAAAAATAATAATCAATAAAAAAAATAGGGCTGGGGATATAACTCAGTTGGTAGAGTGCTTGCCTTTCACGCACAAGGCCCTGGGTTCAATCCCCAGCACCACCAAAAAATAAAAATAAAATTAAATAAATAAACAAATGAACTCATTATAATCTATCTGGAATAAAATGCATTTGACAGATCATTGAGTAGATTGAGGGGATATGAATCTAAGAAATGCTAGTTCTCTTGTTCTTATTTTTGCTATCTTGAGAATTATGAATTTCCCAATCGTCTCATAAATTTTGGCCCCAAATGATAGGACTTCCCTTAGGAGGTAGATCCAACATCCTCCTTGTGGTCTTTAAAAACATAGAAAACAAAATGAAAATTTGAACTCTTCAGCTGAAGGGCCTCTGATTGATCTCTTTGGTCATTTTAAGGTCTCCTTTTCCTTATGTTTAAATCATCATATTTTAAGGTTCTCAGGAGGATTGTTAACATCTTTGCTTTAAAAGATCCAGAATTTCCTGAATCAAATGTTTTGAAAATGTGTTTGGGTGGTTGGCTGCCAAACGTGGCCCGTTAACCCATTTGGATCTCTGAAATAAAATTTGAGAAAGGAAAATCAGGAGGAAAAAAATGAAAGAAAATTTCTCTTAAATCAATGTCCCCATAGTTTTCTTTGTCAGTTCAGAAACCTTCCTATATGCTATTTTCACCATATAATACTTCATCGTGGTTTTGCCAGCAGTTGGCCTAGGAGAGCCTGCATGCTCATTCCTGCAATGCCTTTCACATAACTAAATGTCACCCCTGTGCATTGCAAATCATTTCACAACGGATTATTAATGCCAAGACCATGTGCTGAGACATGGAGAAACCATTATGCCAGCAGTAGCCTTCTTACTGAGCCGTGGACGTCACCTCCAATGGTGCCAAGTAATTGAAAATACTTGAAGTGGAGTAAGGGCCTGGATTGCACTACTAATCCCTCTGGTTTCAGGCACTTTCATGAAAGCTGTAAGAGATTATGCTCATTCATTCTTTAGAAAAGTGGTATTCAGACTCAACTTTAGTTTTCTGATTAATCAAAGAAAGCAGTCCAGTTACAGGCTCTGATGGACACAAACTACTTGTTTTTATGCAAAGAAACTTCCCATTGAAGTAAATGGAAAGCTTGTGTCCTCTAAGACTAATTAAAGAATTTTTGTTGGTCTTGACACCACAACCCACAAAAAAGAAAGAAGAAGGAAAAAAAAAAAACAAAAACAAAACAGTAGATATAACCCCTGTCTTTAGTCAAGGCCTTCATAAACTACTACAAAAAGAGAAGTGAAAAGATGATTTTATTTTTGAATTCCAAACAACAAGTAATTGATTGATCCAAAATCTTTTTTAGGAAGTTATATTGAAATTGATTGAAAGAAACCATTTTCTAATATTACAGACATTAAGTAGAAATTTATTCATTGTGAGCACAATTTTTTATGCAATTTTTGTCTATGCAATTAATCCTTCCATAGCCATATATCATGACTATGAAAACTTGTGGTTTCACCATAAACTTTCCATGTTTCACCATAAAAGGAACACGAGGGCCATCAGATCGTCTTCTGGCCCCCTCTTGAGGAACTCAGAAGGAAAGTCACTCATTGCTTCAGCAGCTGCTTTTGTTTCCAAATCCAAAAGAGAACTTGAACATTTTGTTTTATTTTATATTTTGATTTAAAGGTTTGTGATTCAAGTTTTGTTTTCAAGCCAGTGACGTGGTCTTCCATGTAGAGTTTACTAGAATGACTTGGATTAATGAATTCCATTCTTACTTTGAGTAAAAGAAAAAATTCCCTTGGCTATAGTACTACAACATGCAATTATTTATGTGCATGAATTATGATTAAATGAAAAATGTGCCCCATGGCTAAAACATTGATGGAATAGCTTGATTTATTTGAAGTGTGAGACACTTATTCACCAGGGTATCATATCTTTTTCGAGTAAGTATTTTGTTGTTGTTAACATTGCTTCACAGAAAATAAACAGGTGTTAAAAGCTGGGGGTGTGGTTCTCAGGCTAGTTGTATAATACCAGAAACCACAAGAAGTTGACACATTTAATATTTCCACTGGCAAACTGTTGATTTGTTGTGGGTCTTTTTTTCCATTTATGTTTGGTCTTGCGTAGCAGGGATGCTCCACAGGGACACTGAGAAGGACACTGAGAGCAAATGAGCTCCTTGCAAAAATTTCTCTCTAAAAGACATTGAATTCATTTAATGTCCTTTGATGATTTTGTCACTCTAGTTTTCAAACCAAAGTCACTGCCTATGAAAACACCTAAAAGAACTACTTTCCGAAGAATCATACCACCTAAAAGAAAGATAGGAGTGCTTAAGATTGTTTTATTTTTGTCACTTAAGACAAAAAAGGCATACTTCACTTGTATGATCAAACATAATAACAGATGTTTTATACCTTCATGCATTGAGTGAATCTTCTTGAAGTCCAGGGAACTAAGGGTACATTTCAATCACAATAAATTCAGTTTATAAAATTAAGTTTTTCCCAGGAGAAAATGAATAAGAGAAAATTTGATCAATTTATATACTGGACTAAATGGAATTGTAATGCTCTCTTTGCTGATAATTTAATAAGGCCTGGCCTTAACATTCCACACTCCAAATGGTGGCTTAGTTCCTGCCATAAAATCGAAACTATTGCCCAGCACTAATGCTGTTTTAATGCTAAGTATTTCTATTTGAAGTCATCCATGACATCTTCTCTGTCTCTAGAGTTGAATACCTAGACTCAGATGCAGCATAACAACTTCTAAAGGCACACTTCCTGGTAGAAATCTCCACAGGAAAGCATTCTGTTTTATTTCTAATGAGACCCAAAGATAGCAAGGCCAGTTATAACCCCATCACATTTAAAAGTCATGTCAGCTAATTATCAGACTTTAATGACTTACCCATGAAATTGAAAGTGAATATTGTTTTAATGAGACCCTGTATTTATTCCCCAGCTTCCTGCCTCACTTTAATCTGTTTCCTTTATTAAGCAGAGTGGATAGAGATTCTTGACCTTCAAAGAGGACAGTAGAGTGTAGTGAAAGGAAAGTTTAGAAAAGGCCCCATGATAGACTTCAGACTATCTCTACAGGAGTCTCCCAGACCCTGGTCTGTAAACTCCAGGATGATGCTCACTGTCTGTCTCTCTCATCTCTCCTTGCTGAGTAGGGAAGAAAGTCTGAATCCATCTCCTTCGAATCCTCTCCCACCCCATTCATGTGATCCTTTTAAAGCATCAAAGTTACTATAAAAGTAAACTGAAACCTTGAGTCCTGATCAATTCATCTTGTTTTCACCTTAATTTGAAAAAAAAATTAAATTAAAAAATAGAAGAAAAAGAAAGAAAAAGAAAGGCTTCAAAGAACACAGTACCATGTGGGTTTGTAATAGTTACCAGGGACTTGCTCCAGGTATGTGTGTAGAATAGCATTTGTGGCCGAGGTAAATTAGGAGAAGGCCAGGTGGTTTATATTATAAAAATAACATTCTGACCCACCATGTGCCTGAAACGTTTCTTTCAGTTGACAGGAACTGGTGAGTTTTCTCTGAAAATTGGACTCCCAGACCAGTCCCCTCCCCCCATACCTAGCAAAGACACACATTCCCAGCACACACAGAGCTCTAAATTGTTCCCAACATATTTGCTGGCTGCATGACCTACAGAGAGACACAATATTAACCTGGGTGACTGAGTTTCAATCGTTGCCTTTTTTCATATCACCATCTGGAAGGGGGTAAAATGCTAATATATCCACAATTAGATAAATTGGAACACATGTAAATGTTCAGACTTTGGCCAGGGCAGTCAAGGTCTTAAAGAACTGAAAGTACCGGGGCCTGGCTTGTGGCATTCTTTTTTGCTGAAGGCTTGCTGTCAGGATGAAACTGAGGTGTTAGTGACACTGACCAGAGCTGGCAGGCCATACACACAAATTCTGCAAGTCACAGAGACTTTAAGTTGCAAAAGCAAAATGTTCCCAACTACCTGAATGTTAGACATAACAGCCTACAGGATTTGGGCAAGAATTCTCACCTCTCAAAGTCAGTTTATTAGGTTTTGCCACCTGCACAATCCCAGCTTGGGAGAACCTCTCAGGTACGGTGTACTTTTGAGGAATGCCACCTAAATATCACTGACCTGTCCTTAACCCCAGGGAGGATGGCATCATTGTCTTTGGATACAATCTGCAGCATTTGCTATTACGTTGCTGTTATTCACAAAACTTTGCTCCTTGTGGGCCACATTTCAACCCCTTGGTTACCACTGATCAGCAGTGAGTACAAGTAAGCCTAAGTTGGTTGTATACATTTTGAATTTGAAGACCTTTCCTCCTGTCTTTAAAACACATGTATAAATAATTCTAGAAAGCCTATTGTTTATGATGCACTGTATTGTGTATGTTCAGTAAAATCTTGGGACATAGAAATGTCTACTGAACACATGCATCCTGCCCCATTTTCTGAAACAAAAGCATGAAGGAAAATTGATCAAATGAGGGTAACATTGTTCAGAGTATGCATTGTATCAGCTTGGTTGGAAGGTGTTTCTATAAATAGTAACACACCTATATATAGTTCTAAAATATTTCCTAAATAGCAATAAAACTAATTTCTTATGAGGCATTTCCATTTAAAGCATATTTATGACTATTAGAATTTTGTTTAAATTAATTAAAGAACTTCTGTTCATCCTAAAAGATTGACTAACCATTATTTTATATGAGGACAGTTTAAAAATCAATCTTGGATGGACCAGGCGTGGTGGTGCATGCCTGTAATCCCAGCAGCTAAGAAGGCTGAGGCAGGAGGATCTCAAGTTCAAAGCCAGCTTCAGCAACTTAGTGAGGCTCTAAGCAATTTAGTGAGACACTGTCTCAAAATTTAAAAATTTAGAAATGGCCTGGGGATATAGCTCAGTGGCTAAGTGCCCAATCTCTGGTACAAAATAATCATTGTCATCTCCATCACCATCATCATTATCATCTTGGATGGATCTTAACATTACACTGTGAAAAAATATTATGGAAGAAATAAAAATGGATGAGTAGAAAAGTAAAATTGAGACATCACTTAGATAAGTCAGCAAATTTTAGAACAACTGTAATGTAGGAATTTTTTTTTTAACCTGAATGCTGCTTTTTTTAACTCTTGGGTAGAGGCAATTTCTCTGGTGAGAAATTAGCACTTTTCAATGTTAGCAAAGGTGTATTTACCATAAAGACCAAGAAGCTTCCACAAAGGCCCCGTATAAGTCACAATGTCAACTTTTTTCACTTGTAACTTTACATGGTTTTTCTTAAATAAGGTCCCCAAATTGGGTAGGCCTTGGACCACACAAAACCTGGTTCTGTCCCTGCCAGTTAAATATGAGACAGTCAGGGAGAGCCTGGAGTGATGTTCCTCGAATAGTAGTCCTAGGTGCTTCATAATCACCTGGAAATCTTACTAAAATGTCAATCTCCCCCTGTGATCCATTCACAGAGATTCTGGTTCAATAGATCAGGTTGGAACCTGGGGTTACATATGTCTAACAAGTTCCCAGGAGACCATACCCTGAACACTGAAATTTTTGAACTCTTATTCTCTAATCCTGGATTAGGCTTGGTGGTAATCTTCAAAGGGAGGACCTTAGTGGCTTTCAGTGATCTAAACTCCAAAATAAAACACAAAGCCAGAATGAGCTGGGCTGATGAGGGGAGTGGACTTGCTTAACCCATACAACTGAGAAAATTTAATATAAATGACTTTTACTTTTGAAGTTCCCAAACATTTCTTAAAATTGTTAAGCAACTCTAAGGGGTAGACTATCCAAAGCTCTTGGCCCCATGTTTCATCAAGAGGGCATATTCAATCCAAAGAAGACATTTCCTACAAGAGATAACATTTGATCTCTTGTTTAGTCATATTGGTCTTCCTATTTCTATCTTCCTATAGTTCAAGAAAACATTAAATGGGGAATAGGAAAAAGGATACTAAGATAATTATCAACACATTCCCCTCTTTGGCAAGCACGATTTACTACCACAGCACACAGCATCTTCCGTCCTTTTTGGCCATTTTTTTTTTTTTTTTTTAGGTTTAGCATACCAAAGTTTATTTATACTCAGTGTGCATTATGATAAAATGTAGTAGAAATAAAGCTTACAATAATCTACCATAACAATGGAAACATTTCCTTTTCAAAAATCAAATGAAAATGAATTCAATGGTAGTTTAAGTTTTTTTCCAAAAAATAAAAATATAAATTCCCAGTATTTCCAATACCTATTGCGATGTCTTTATCTTTTTCTGTAGTACATGATTTCTGAAAATACTTTGTACTTTTACTTCTATAATGTGCAATTTACAAAAATACCTATTTCACACATTAAACATCAAACTTAAAAATATATTACAACTAAATCCCCAGATGGCAGAAATTTAAGTGCTTGAAGTTACATTTTCATATCATTATCATGCAACTACTAACATTTAACAAGGAATTTTGTTTCATCCTATAGTGATAAAATACTGGGGATACTTTATCTAAAAATAAGTGAAGTCAATTTTGTCATGCAGGGATGCAAAAAACACCATTGGAATCTGACGTCAAAATGACCCTTGGAATAGTGTTCCATTGTGTATATATTCCAAATTTTCCCTATCCATTCATCTACTGATGGGCATTGAGGTTGTTTCCACAATCTAGCAATTGTGAATTGTGCTGCTATAAACATTGATGTGGCTGTGTCCCTGTAGTAAGCTGTTTTTAAGTCCTTTCGGTATAGACCAAGGAGTGGTATAGCTGGGTCAAATGGTGATTCCATTCCAAGTTTTCCAAGGAATCTTCATACTGCTTTCCAGATTGGCTGCACCTATTTGCAATCCCACCAGCAATGTATGAGTGTGCCTTTTTCCCCACATCCTCGCCAGCATTTATTGTTGTTTGTGTTTTTGATATTTGCCATTCTGACTGGCATGAGATGAAATCTTAGAGTAGTTTTGATTTGCATTTCTCTAATTGCTAGAGATGTTGAACATTTTTTCATATATTTGTTGAATGATTGTATAACATCTTCTAAGAAGTGTCTGTTCAGTTCCTTAGCCCATTTATTGATTGGGTTGTTTGTTTTTTTGATGTTAAGTTTTTTGAGAGCTTTATATATCTTTGAGGTTAATATTCTGTCTGATGTGCTTATGGTAAAGATTTGCTCCCATTCTGTAGGTTCTCTATTCACCTCACTGATTGTTACTCTTGCTGAGAAAAAGCTTTTTAGTTTGAATTCATCCCATTTATTAATTCTTGGTTTTAATTCTTGCACTATAGGGGTCTTATTAAGGAAGTTGGTGCCTAATCCAACATGATGGAGGTCCAGGCCTACTTTTTCTTCTATTAGGTGTAAGGTCTCTGGTTTAATTCCTAGGTCCTTGATCCACTTTGAGTTGAGTTTTGTGCATGGAGAGAGACAGAGGTTTATTTTCATTAATGCTAAGTGAAGTGAGCCAATCCCCAAAAATCAAAGGTCCAATGATTCCATTACTATGATGATACTGACTTATAATGGCAAGGGAGGGGGATGAGAGGAATGAAGGAACTTTAAATAGAACAATGAGGGGGAGGGGAGGGAAGGGGGAAAGGGGATAGGAATAATGACAGAACAAATTAGACATCAGTACCCTAAGTACATGTATAAAAACACAAATGGTATGAAAATACTTTATGTAAAACCAGTGATTTGAGAAATTGTGCTCTTTATATGTAATATGAAATGAATTGCCCTCTGCAAGCACATATAACAAATTAGAATAAAAAATATATATATAATTTAAAAAGTGGGTAGACTAGATAGTGCTAAATTAAACAGAAAGAGTCCCTATTGTGTTCCTCCTAATCAGGGTTCTTCATAAAGAGTGGTCACAAATATCTAGACTTCCAAGCTTTCAACTCAGGATACCAAACAAATGTCTAATATAATGACACTATAAAAATTCAGTTTTTGCATAATCACATGAAACATTTCTAATCATGCCCACAGTTCTGACATCATTCTTTGCAAACCCCTCACATTCCCTGCTTGTACTCCAGATAGTCTCTTGGTCTCCCTTACTCTCAAGTTGGTACCACTCCAGGTGCTCTCCGTACAACCAAACTCCACTTATTCCTTAGTATCTGATTCAAATATTAGTAGCCTGTTGTACAAAAAAGCGAAAAATGTTTTCCTTCTGTGCAATCAAATTTCTAAGGATTAGTCATCTTCTACCCTGTGCTATGGCTATTTAAGTACAAGCATTGAGGATGCATGCATTTAGGTTCAGATACACTTGATGCTGGAAAAGGATTAACACTCAGCTTACTTCATGTCCTTCCTAACCTTCTGCATAGTAAATACTGGATCAAACATTAGAAGATACAAAATTGTTGGTGAATTCAGACTAAGATACACAGTAAGCAAAATATAAGTGCTCTGGTTATTGTTCTGAATTGCAAGAACTTTTTCACTCAACTATTAAGAAACAGAATTCTCAGTAGGTCATAATTCAAAGCTTTAAACATGATCATGTGATCCCTTAATAACCAATATATGAATCATCAGATCACCTAAAGTTGGACACTAATGAGTGCTAGGTGTCTTGTTAGAAAGTAAGCTATGTGAACAATAAAATTGCTCTTGCTTATTCAACTGATAAAAAATAGGCACCATCTGTTAAAAAAAAAAAGAGGTGGTCTGTATGTTGCCTTTGTTTTCTTTTGTATCACTTGCTTTATCAAAACCCAATGACTTTATGTAATCTGTGTTTATGTAACATAAGAACACATATTTAACAAATTTATGTTTATAAACAATAAATAGTTATATGTATTATGAAAAAAATGACCCTTGGAATGTCAAAGTTGAAGTCCTGTCTAGAGTACTGTACTGGATTAGGGAATGTGTGACCTTAGCCAAATTATATGTCCTCAAATTACATTTCCACAACTGCAAAATCAGGATGATGACAAAATCAGCCTCACAGGATTGCTAAAATAATGGAATGTAATAATAAACATAAAGTGCTTAGCACAGTTCCAAGTACATAGTGTCAGCAATGAGGATTATTGTTATTGAGCTCTCCCTCAAGGGTGTGCTAAGAGAATTTCTAATTACTGACAGTCAGCAAAGCCTTTGCCATAGTTATCTATTGCAGCATAACAACTTGTCTCAAAAGTTATAAACATTAACTGTCTCATACAGTCTCTGATGACCAGGAATCTGAAGGCAGCTTAGTTAGGCCGTTCTGGCTCAGGGTTTTGGGAGGTTGCAGTCCATTTGTCAGCTGGAGCTGCACTCATCTGAAGGCTTGATTGGGACTGTAGGACCAGCTTCCAATCTCTCTCAGGTGCTATTGGCAGAAGGCTTTTATTCCCTGCCACGTGTGCCTTTTGGGAGGGTTGCTCATAACAGGGAAGCTGAGTTTTCCTAAAGCAGTGATCAAAGACAGAAAGCAACCAGGACCAAGATGGAAGCTCAAAATCTTTTACAACCTAATATTAGAAGAGATAGCCCATCACTTCTGCCATGTTCCATTGGTTTCACAGACCACCTCCAGTGGAATGTGAGCAGGACTACACTAGAATGTGAACCCCAGGAGGTGAGATCATGAGGGCATGTTGCAGGCAGGCTACTACTGCCTTTAAATAGCTTTCCAGAGCTATTCAAAGTTGTTCCTTTTTTTTTTTTTTCTTTAATTTTAGATTAGTCAAAAGACTTTGAAATGATTATAATGGTTTATAATCTACCAGCAAATGAAAGGCATCTGAGCATCAAGACAAATAATGTCTGAGTGAGGTCTGCTGGCCACTTGGAAAGCATGTGGCTCCACATGCCTAAGAAATCCACAGCTGACTTCAGTAAAATCTACACTGTTAAATATTCTAGCTCTGCACATTCACAGAGTGCAAGGGACAGGCGTTGTCTGTCTATACTAACAAGTAAGAATGGCTAGTGGATGTAAGTAAGAATGGCACAGTATACTAATCTGTATTTATGATGGGGTCTGGCTTTAAAATAGCAAGAATAAACCATGCAACCTGGGAAGTCTTAATTCTAGCAGGAAGTTGCACTGAAATAACATCATACTTCACTCACTCCCCAACTGATGTCTTTGAGGACCAGTTTGAACACCAATAAAACGTCCTGTCACTTGCCATATTTTATTTGCTTACAGTGTTTCCCACTATTTGATGGTAACTCTAACAGAATTTTTCTTCCAGCAGAATCTACACTCTGATTTAGATAGACTCAGTAGATTTCTGTTTTGCTGAATTTTTCCTCCAAAGACCTCTTATAGGTCTAAAGTTCCCCTTAAAAGAACCCTAAAGAAAAATATGCAACACTTACTGGCTTGGATTTGTAGAAGAAAGTGACTGGTTAACATTACAGCCATTTTGAAGAACTTGTCTTTCAGAAATGTAAAATACGGTAGTAAGAAAAGCCCCACCATGCTCAGAATTTATTTTATGCACTTATCAATTGGCATGCTTTCTATCCTGTTTTAAGGAAGAATTTTGTACACTGAAACAAGAAAATAAGTAAAGACAAGTGTCTGCCTTAACATACTGATACTGGCTGAGTCTCCTTTCCCATGCTTCCTGGGTAAAGACTCTTTCTATCCTTTCAGCCTGGCTGCACTTTGATCTCTGAAGCAGTGCCATTTGGTTGTAAATGTATGTGGTGCCTTTGATCTAGTACTTAGCTGGTCTTATTTAAAATAGATAGCTTCTTTTATCTAAGTAGTGTTTACTAGGTCTCTCTCTTTAGGAAAGATGGCTTAAATTGCTATTATTTAGATAGAAACTTGTTTCCTAAGAGTGCTCCAAGCTGAATCTAATTCTCTTAAATTCTAAACCCCAACAGCTCTGGTGTAGATTTTGTAAAGCTAAATTCCTATTAAAATGTACTGCTGCTACAGATGTCAGGTAATACTTGCAAAAACTTTGTTTGCTTTTTAATGGGGAACTGATTTTCCAAAGAATAATAAACATATCCTGTACTTAGGCAAAAATAGTCCTATCAGACTGTCTAAACATAATACCCAATTATCCCTCTAAAATCCAGGTATTAATGTATTTTTATATTACTGGGTTACACATACCACATAAGGTATATTGAAATGGGACCCTTTTCTTAAAGAATTTTTTTCTTTGAGCATTTCTTGAACATTATATTTGGTGGTCTAGTGATTATTTTTAAAATTTTTTTCCTATGCTATATTCAGTTATTCATTCAAAAAAAAAAAAAAAACTGTGTTAATGGGGTAGGGGACATAAAGTCAACTAAGCCATGAACTCTGCCCTGAGGGAACTCACAACCTGGAGGTGAAGCAGGAAGGCAGAGCACTAGCAAACAATCACCCTGCAGTACAGTCATGGACAGTGGTCCTTAGCCTGGCCTTGAAAGTGCTCAGGAAACACTTCCTAAAGAAGGTGGCATCAGAATTTAGCGAAGGACTGCTGACTCAGGACTCAAAATCCTGCAAATTTCCAGCAAAGTCTACAATACAAAGTAAAACTATATGCCTGGAACCCTCTGGTAAGGTGACATAAACCTTGAAAGAGGTCTAAACTTTGAATGGCTTTGCTGCCTAGAGCTACACCCAAAGTCTTCTTTCTCATCATTCAAACCAAAGAGAAAACCTCAAACTATTTTCCACATATATTTTGGAACTTCAACTCTATTCTTTCCCTTAAATGATTGTATTAGTTTTCCATCATTGTGACAAAATACCTGAGAGAATCAACTGAAAAGAGAAAAAGATTATTTTGGTCTGGTTTCAGAGGTTTTTGTCCATGTTTTTGTCCATGTTTTTGATTCTGTTACTTTTATACCTATGATGAGGCAGCAAATCATGGCAGGAGTTTGTGGTATAGCAAAGTTGCTCACCTCATTGAAGCCAGGAAATAAAAGAGAGAGAAGAGTAGCTGGGGTCCCAATGTCCCCTTCACAGGCCACATCTCCAATGACCTAGCTTCATTTCACTAGGCTCCATTCCTAATCCACATGGCCAGGGACCAAACCTTCAATACGTGGGGTTTGGGAGGCATTCAAGATCCAAACTATAGCAAGATTATATGGAAAATTACTCTGTGTTGTGATTTAAAGTAGCTCCTCCTGCCCTTAAATATTCTACTTTATTAGACCAGGCAGATTTTTTTTTTTTTTTTAATTCTCTGTGTCTTGTCCTGCCATTTTAGAGGTTTTATAGTTATTTCATCCATGTACTGACCCTGTAACAAATACCTCCAACTATTGACCGGGTTAGGCCCTGCCAAGGTCTGGCGGTTGAGAGAGAGGATGAGAAGAGTGATCAGTAGTCAATTACATGATCACTACATCATCCCTATTATTCTATGAGGTTTGAGGGGAAATCACAGAGGACCTGGAAGCTGATTTCAGAGGACCCTAACTGGGTTTGTGGAGATGGGGAGGAGAAGTGGGCCTCTGGAGAACATACGGACATGTTTAGAGTGTTCCTGGGTAGGGCAGAGTTGGTCAACATAGGGCACATGGGGTGGAATTGGAGAAGGGCTAAAAACCAGAGGGATTTGGCTTAATTCTGTGAGTGGCACAGGTTCTCAAGGCTGTGAAACTGTGGAAGAATGTGATTACTGGCACCTTCCCTCTTCTTCCATACCAGTTATCAAGCAAATTCTGAAAAATCATACATTTTAGGAAGTAGGAGACTTGGATGAGAAAATTAGCCCCCAAAGTTTAGATGGTCCAGAGCTCATAGTCACTGAGTGGTGGAGCATGGCTACCTGACCACCCCACTGACATGGGCCTGGGCCTGACTTCTCTTCCTGGGACTTGTTTTGCACTAGTAATTGTAGAATCTATAACCCTGTGTTCACAGGGGTCTGTAGGAAAGGCCATCACGCTCTGGGGCCCAGGTGTGGGATCCAGGGTCCAGGCTTTCACCCTTCTCTGGACACCTAGGATACACATCAAGCCAGAACTTGAAAAATAAGAATTTTTATCTATTAGAAAAAGAGACAAGAGGACATTAAAAGGCAGGATATTTTAGGCAGATCTACATGAGCAATGTGGAAGCCTGGCTAGGAGGATGGAAAGCAATATTACATTTGGTAGCACTGACATTTTTCTTAATGAGCTCATTAAGAAAATGAACTAATCATAGGCTGTCTGTGTTGTCTATCCTTGGGAAAGCCAAAAGGAGTACTACCCACCCAAATGGCATGAACTAAAAGCAAAGTGAGAAAGGTAGAAAATTGGAAAACTGATTCTAGAACAAAAGGAGAATAAATGCTGGAAAAGCAACAATAGTAGATATTGACAGCAGCCCCCTTGCATGAGCCTAGAGGTAAAAGTATATATGACTGGCCTGTTCTTGGAGAGTGCTGTCATGTGCCAGGTATTCTCGATATTTGATCTGTATTATTTAACTGATTTTTACTTCAATCCTACTATTGTTCCCATTTTATAAAGGAGGAAACTGAGACACAGAGAGACTAATCAATTTGTTCAAAGTCTTACAACCAGTATGTGCTAGAGCTTGAACTCCAACCCTGGCAGTCTGACTCCAAACCCTGTGTTTTTAATCATTGTTCAAGAAACTCCAGTTTCCATGTTAATCTTCTTTCTTTACTTCTTTTCTTTGAAATAGGGATTCAAGGAAGGCCCTGATAATGAATTTAAATAACCTAGCACATAATAGCAGCCATTACTCTCTTATTAGGACTTATTAACAGAGTAGGCAAAGCCTCTGATCTGTAGTAGACATTGCATAACTGTGCAATTTGACCAAAAGCCATCGAAGACAATCAAGACATTTGCATGGGCTCTACAGCTGAAGGAAAATCTGCATGATCTTCAGGGAGATTAGCAATGGGTATGGAAGAACAGGTGCAGACCATGAGTGTATGAATAGAAATTCCAGAGACCCACTGATGCAGGGATGAAATGGTGAGTTGCTGAATTCTTCAATGACTTCTTTTCTCCTTCCCTTCTCAAGTACTGCTTAAGTAGAGCTGAGGCCAGGCGGGATGCAGCAAAAGTGGCCCTAATCAACTCCCTCTTCAATGAACTGCCTTCTCGCAGGATCACCAAGGAATTCATTATGGAAAGTGTTCAGGAAGCAGTGGCCTCCACCAGTGTGAGTACCATCAGGGGAGGGAAGAGCTGGCCTCACTGAGAGTACCAAGGAGGCATTTGAATCTTGGGAGATGCTAAAGTGAGCAGATTCTTAATTTAAAAATTGCATGGGTTAAATTTTTACTCACTGAATCATTACTTTTCAGCAAAAAGAATACTCGGATTAGAAATCATGAAATGGGAGCTGAATTCCCACTCCACATCTCAGTAATATTCTTTTTTTTTTTTTTTTTTTTTTTTTTTTTTTTTTTTGTACTGGAGATTGAGCCCAGTGCTGCTTTACAACTGAGCTATATTTCCAGCCCTTTTTATTTTGAGACAGGGTCTTGCTAAGTTGCTGCAGCTGGCCTTGAACTTGTGACCCTGCTGCCTCAGTCTTCCAAGTCACTAGGATTACCACCATGCATGGCTCAGTAATATTCTTGAATTCCCTGGATTACAATTAATCAAACTTTACATTAAGGTAGATCATTTGATCTACTTTGATTTATTTATTTACTTCAAGGTTAGCCAATGTGGGGCCCTATAATCTGTATTTTTTAAGAAAACACTGACTATTTAAACAGTCAACCTGATATATATTAACTGTGAGAATTATCATGATTTAATATCAATTAATTTTTTTCAGAGAGCTTTGAAAATTTCTGTGATGGACACAATTAAATATGAAGTGCTTTAAGAGCAAAAACCCTTAGAAATTTAAATAAGGCATTTTCTCAGCAATTCAGCACTGAATTATTTATTTTCCCCATGAATGATTTGGAGGTCCTTACCCCCATTACCTCCAAACTATAAGCCACAGAGGAAGCCTTGGGCCCCCACCTGTGACAGGTGTTTCTCTGTGTGTGCTCAAAGGCTGGAATTTGGCATTACCAAAGGGAGTAGCCACCTTTGGTTTGCATTAACATACATAACCCTATTTAAGGGTTTCCTTCTGTTTGCCTAAATCTGACTAGAAATCTATCATTCTGTAAAAGCTGCTGATAATGAAGGAGACATCATCTGGCTATCATAGTCCTTTTCCCCTCACAAATGCTCTTATCACGCAGAGGAGATATTTGGAAGGGGAGAGGGAAGAAGAGCAATTGACCTGCCAGGGAGAAGGCAGGGAGCGCTGCACTATATCTGCTCTGAGGATGAAAGGAAACCTTTATTTTCCGGCCCTGTAAATTTCAAGTGCTTTGAGGAAGAGAAGTTAGGAAAATGATGCCTGATTTATATAAGTGTGGAATTTACTCAGGAGCAGGGAGGGCCCTCAGTGTAAATGTAATTTATCATTTTTTTCATGGAAATTTCTAAAGAAAGAGAATATATATGGCTTGCAGGCTTCTGCATGGATTTCCTCTGGGATATTTAAAAAGCCAACATAAATATTTCAGCAGCAGTGTGTTAATGTTATTGCATTCAAAAGCTATAAATTTGCTGCTATCTGATGCTGGTCGTTGTTTGCTCAGCCTTACAAAGTCGCCATTGCCCACCTTCCTTGGAATTCAGGTCATGGGATATTGAAGGAGGCCTGCATGCCATTCCAGAGCTTATGTTAGCTTCTTAGCAGCACTCCCCACAACCACACTGAAAGGGAATTTCATTTCTACCCATCACTCACCCACCTTGTTTCCTAAAGATTAAGTGGTCCAAGAGTGAAAAAATATAAACCAAGATTCATGTCTCCAGTCTAAATACCAGCATATTATAAAAATTTCCCCCTAAGAATCACAGCAATAAAATGTGAATGGTCCATACAGCTGGAGAATTCTTCAATGTCAGTTACATAATCTTGCCTGGCTATCATTGAAATCAGAGCAAGGTCAGTGCTCTGAGAGTTCAGAAAGCAATGAAGTCATCCTAAAAGGGCGGTCACACCAGCATTCACACCAGCAGTAACCAACTAAAACCCTATGCAATGATATGGGAAATTCTGCTTTGGAACTACTATTCTTTCAGGTATATAATCAGTTAACATTCTAATCAAAAAATAGATTCAAGTTGATTATAAAATCCTCTTTATTCTGAATTAGGGTTAGATTAAGGGTCTTATCCAAATCAACTGGGACAGTTGGTTGTAAACTTGCTGTGTGGCCACAGGATTGATCCCTGGTCACTCAAATAAAGGAAGGAGAAATCAGTAACATCTTCTTTTTCTGCTTTCCTTTCCAAGGGAACTTTAGATGATGCAGATGACCCCAGCACGAGCATTGGAGCCTATCATTATATGCTGGAGTCAAACATGGGGAAGACCATGTTGGAGTTTCAGGTACCTGACTTCCTGGGTTACTCTATCCAGAGTCCTGGGAAAGATGCAACTCTCATCATTAACATCTCCCATTCGAATAACCTAGTTCTCAGCTGGGGGCAGTGGCACACACCTGTAATCCCAGAAACTCAGGATGCTGAGGCAGGAGGATCTCAAATTCAAGGTCAGCCTGGGAAAGTTAGTGAGATCCTGTCTCAAAATAATATAACAAATGGGTGGGGATGTAGCTCAGTGGTAAAGTGCACCTGAGTTTGATCCCTAGAACTGACTGAAAACAAAAAAAAAAAAAAGAAAAAACCAATTCTGTTTAATTTCCGCTTTCTAGAATCCAGCACTGTGGCTCTATTTTAGCCACACTTCAGTGAACTAAAACAAACAAGCAAACAAGGCAAAATTTTCACTTTTATAAAAGGAAGTAAGGAACATGACAGGCTTACTTCCCTGGTAACTCCCCACCAGCTTCTCAGTACAAAGTTTCCCTTAAACCAAATCAAATTTAAAATTCTGGTTGTACCCATCTAGTTCATAATTTTCAGACACCATAGAGGAAGGTTCCCGCAGTATACACTGAACAATACTACTTCAATTATGATATTTCTGTCATATAAGATCTGCCTCCTCCTATTATCAACCAAATCTAAAAAGTTAGCAATCTGTTACCCTTTTCCATCCATGGCTGACCAGCAACAACAACAGAGCTGAGGACCTTGCTACATTACCTATTGCAGATGGTCCCCTCTTTACGACGATTCACCTTTACAATGGTATGAAAGCATACTTGAACAACCATTTTACTTTTTCCTTTCAGTATAGTACTCAATAAAATACATGACATATCCAATACTTAATTATAAGATAGGCTTTGCATGAGATGATTTTTCACCCTGTAGGTTGTAAGTGTTTTGAGCATGTTTAAAGTAGAGTGGGCATGTTTAAGGTAAGCTATAATGTTCAGTTGGTTAACTGCATTTTTTACTCAATGGCATTTTCAACTTCACAACGGACTTTTCAGGATATTAACCCTGTGGGAAGTCAAAGTGCATCTGATTTGCAAAATAAACACTTATGTTAATAATAACAACAATAGTATTAATAAGTGATGCTTATTGGATTCTTTCTTCATCTGATGTGATGATCAGCACTTAACTAATGTTATCATAATTCAACCCTAGCAACAACTACATGAGGTAGCTATTATTATCATCTTCGTGTTATTGCTGAAGGAAGTTTGTCATAGCTGAGCTAATGGCAGAGCTAGGATTCAGACCGAGGCCGTCTGATCTCTGAGCTCACATGCCTGACTCTTATACTGTACTGGGCTGGACAAATGAAAATTCAGTGGGAATCAGGTAGGAAATATGTACCCCCCCCCCAAGAAAATGAAACTTGAATGTAGTAGAACATTCCAAAATATGCAATGCTGCTAAATATCAATATATAATATTACAAACAGGAGACTTCATCCCCAGTAATCCTATTTTCTTAGGTTAGATTCCAAGAAGTAACCAGAGATTATAAAATTAGATCCAAGAAGCAACTAGAATTACAAACTTTCATGAACAAAGTATGAAAAAAAAGTTTCATCATAGTAAAATTTACCAGGGTGTTACAGCTGAGGCCTGAAGCAATCAACTTTCAAATACCTTCTTTGTACATTTCAAATCTTTCTCTAACTAATGGCATAGCCATTTCTCATGTGTACACATCCCTCCTGCTGATTTTTTTAAATCAGTAATTTTCTTTATGAGTTCCCCATGTGGCTGAAGTAAAAATACTCTTTCTTCCTTTGTCCTTGATCTTGGTCATCTAATTTTCTCCTTTAGGGGTCATGGTGTTGCTGACTAGGGATCCTTGAAGTCTACCCTGTGGAGTAGGCAAGGGCACATGTTAGCTCTGGTTCTAGCCCAGGCTCTGGATTGGGCTGACTGGTTTTAGCCTTGCCCTGTTCTTTGCTGCTAAATCTGTTCCATCATCTGGGTTTAAGTCAGGGACAATAATAGCACCACCTCACAGTACCCAAGTGAGAATCAAATGGGACTTTAGGGGAAGAGTTCAGCACAGTGCCTGGCACGTGGCAGGTGCTTCCTGGAGGTCAACAACATTACTCTATGTCTTTCTGGAGGACTGCTTTACTGAAATGCCAGGAGGTGCTAGCTGGATTCCCTCGACATCTCTGCCTAACCTAAAACTTCAGATGGGGAACAGCCAAGATGACTGTGAGCCCCTGCTGCAGGATAAAAAGGTGCAGCGACAGAAGGTCCATTTTATCATAACAATCTAAAACTAAACAAAAAATTAAAAGGGAAAAGAATGGCTCAAGAGAAGGAATGTACATTTTTAAAAATCACACAGTCCTGTGTGGGAAGCCTATCATTTGCCATCTGGAAGCTTGCCCATTCTGAGACTCAGTTTTCTTATCTATAAAAGAGAGACATTAATGCCTACTCTAGATTAAATAATGTGATATTTATAAAGCACATAGCATAGTCCTGCCCACATGGAGGAAAACAATTTTTTAAAAAATTCCTCCCTTTACACCCCATCAAAGAATATTGCTCTTCTTTTATTATAGAATGAACATTTCCTGCCCCACTACACAGTACCTTCCATGTGATTTATTAGCTCTATTTTCAGAAAAATCGAGAATGATTTTTAATGTGATTAAGTCAGGCTGCCAAAGATGGGGAAGGTGAGAAATTTTAAAAATCTGAAAATTCCTTCCAAGTACTGAAAGGCTTTCTTTACTCAGCCTCCTCTTAGTAATATTTTTATTGCCTTGCTTTGGGCTGTGTTTTCTGTGTGGTCTATGTAATAGGGAATTTTAATATGTGAAATAATAATTTGAATCATACTGTGGAAATGCTTCATAAATTCCCATAAAAAAGACTGGGTACAGAATGGGGACAAAGGAAGGGGAAGTTGTAGTGAGGACCGGGAAAATCCAAACCCCTCCCCACAGGAGGGATTCAGGCAACCCTGGAGGAGGACCTGTGGAGCACATCCCTTTTCCTTCCGCCTGCCTGCTGGGGCCCAGAATGCTCCTTAGTGGCCTAGGCTAAATGTAATGGGAACTGACTACATAATGGGAACTGACTCTAGACTGGGCTGTTTCTGCAGAGATGCAGCAATTCAGTCCTCTGGTGGGTCATAGACATGTGTTTGTATCTAGCTATGGATGGCTATGCCGTAGAAAAACAAGGCTGGTGTCTCCTGACTGCCCTCAGGCTGTCAGGGGGCCCACGCTGCAGCCAGCACTCAGAGGAAACATGATAGGCCTCTGCTTACCTTCACTTCGTGGGAGGGAAGCAAGGGAAGTCATGGCTGCTTGTTTTAAGGTAACCTTGCCATAAGAGAAAACTGCCTGCTGTTGGGGGTGGGGAGGGCATGGGGCAGCAATAGTCGCTGGGTCTTGTCAAGGTCAGATTCTAGGCAGACATTGACTGAAGCTGGTTAATATATTTATTCTGAAGCCTAATGCAATCCATGGAAGAATTGTTTATTTACATCTTTGCTAAATTCTCCAGGTCGTCTTTTAAAACCTCATCCCATAAACAAATTTCCTCTTAAATCCATTCTCTTGGGTGGGGAGATGGTGCCCACCTGTTTTTCAAGTTCTCCATTTACAGTGTTTGTTTTTCTTATTTCTGATGAATCACAGAGACCAAGCCAATCTTTCAGACAAAGTTCCAAAGGGAAGGGGTGAGCATTTTCACCCCGACAAAGTAGCAGAAAAAATCAAACATCATGTCTAATAGGAGGCAACACCAGACAAAACTGTGAGGACAGAGCCTGCTTGTTGCCAGTTTAAATGGAATGAATGACAAAATGAACCAGGAAAGCTGTGTATTGAGAGCTGCAACTGCAATTTTCCCTGAAGAGGAAAGAAAACACAGGCTTTATTCTCCATTCAACTTTAATTTTCTTTGCTAATCATGACCCCGGCTATGTAATTTGCAGAGCCCAATACAAAATAAAAAGGCAAGGGTCTTTGTTCTAAAACTATTAAGTTTGAGACTGTAGCATATTAAACCAAGTGCAGAACCCTGCAACCTGCAACAGCATAGACCTCACACTCATGAAGCAGGGCTTGTTTCTGACAGACCTGTGAGAAGGGCCCTGACTAGGGTTAGATGAGTGAGGCATTTGTATATGACACAAATATGAAATAGACACTAAAAATACTCAGTGATCAAGATAGATAATGTTATAGTGTAATCTTTTAAAAACTCAAAACTAATGTAAAAAAAAAAACCTCCTAATAAATAAAATATCAAAAATTTAAACAAAAGACTCTAAGTGTGTATGAATCATCTCACTCAGCTTATACATTTCCTCGCCTTTCTCACCCTAATAGGCCAGCTTCTCATTTTTCTGTCAGTCTAGCCAGGCTCCCAGGCTTCTAGATTACCCCACATAACAAACACCAGGGCACAAAAGACTTCAGGGAAGGGCTGGGGTTGTGGCTCAGTGGCAGAGCTCTTGCCTTGTACATGTGATGCACACTGGGTTCAACCCTCAGCACCACATAAAAATAAATAAACAAAATAAAGATTGTGTCAGTGTATAACTAAAAATAAATATTTTAAAGAAAATGACTTCAGGGAAGAGTAGGACAGGAACTGGTGGAACGGACAATACTAACTTCCTTTAGGGTGACAGGACTTCTCCAGGTAGAAAGTAAGATGGCAAGCACCAGGCAGTGAGGAAGCATGGTGGAACTAGGAATAGATTCTTCACAAGTCCACAGCAGCCCTCTCCCAGTCAGTCTGCGATAATGCAAGGATCTTCTGGGACTGAGCATGATCTCGCTCAGCATCAGGAAGATAGTGAACTTCATCTTATGAGAGGAAATATGACAGGAAGTATAATGATGATGAGATTACTATCTCTACAAAGGAGGACAATTCTTAGGTCAGGATATAGTGTAAGAGGGTGAAAGGAGGTCATTTTCCCTAGAGAATTTTAGCAACCAGAGCAATATTGAAGAGGCAGTTGTGTTACTGAAGTGAAAAGGAGCTGCTTGGTGATGGGATCATGATTCAGACAAACCAGAGAAGGAATCTGGAGGCAAAAATAGTATAATTCTCTTTGGGGAAGTTTGTGAGAGATGAAAGTTGTCAAGGGGCATGAGAAAGGTTTCCAGTTCTGTTCACAGTGTTGTTGTAGATTTTAGACTCTTTGGGGATTTGTAGATTGGAATGACATCAATTCATCTGGAAGAGGCAGCCCTTAGTGTATAGATAAGAATGAGAGCCCAGAAGATCTTGGAGGAAGAAGAGTACATATTTTTAGGCAACAATTGTCAGAGGACGAATCAAAATCCCTATTAGCAATAGTCTGTTTCTCAAACTGGACTATAGGGATGATAGGACAATACCAAGATGATACTGGAAACCACAAAATAAATCCAGTACATCTCTTAGTTGTCAACTTTAGATAGGGGATAGGGGTGTAACTGTGTAGAGATCTTGCCTAGCATGCATAAGACTCTGGATTCAATCTCTAGTACCACAAAAAAACCCCCCAAACTTTACATAAAGATTTGGAGTGTGTGTGGGTCAAGTGGAGGAGTGGGGTGATATTTATCTTCTTTAGAAAAAAATGGAAATACACAATGAATACAATGCTCAAGTAGATTCTTTATAAAACATGAAACCAAAAGAATTTTTCTATTTACAAATACTGGCCCTCCTATTGCATCATAGATCCTGTTCCATATTAGAGTATGCCTAGTTTACATTCACTTTTATGTTTACAAAATATTTATGAGTAGGTTTTGTGGGAAGGGTAACACAAATTTACCCTCCAGAGTCACTGAGGCTACTTTGATGGAAAGATGGAGAAGCATAGCAGCAAGATCCTCATTAGGCAAGATTTGGATTCTGGAATGAAGCACTTCCACTTTTCCATATTAGTATAGTGATATGATAGAGTGAAAACCTGGACAGGGTCCAGGAGAGGAGAGGCCATGAGAAGGTGGCTTCCCTGGATATTAGACCCAGGACCCCAGGCAGATAATGGAGTCTCTGGGGTGAAACGAGAAACTTGCTTGATATTCATATTGTATTTTTATTAATAGAAACAAATGGTTTTTCCTTTTACTGTGGCTCTTTGGGCTCCCAAGATACTTATTGTTCAGTAGAACTCAGAAAAGAGAGCCAAACTTGATCTTAGACTGAAAGAAGAGAAACACTAAATTTTAATGGCAAATTTAAAGTAAGAATAGATAGAACTACTTACTCCTCTCATAGTTTTATTGCTTCAAAATTTTCTAGATAATTATAAGATGTCTGCAATCTGAGACTAAGTATGTGTCTCCTGGTTTTCCTAATGAAAACTTTTTCCTGATCAAGCAGAGATAAAGACAGTTAATAAAAGTCAGCTTTTTGTGTAAGTAGGACATCTGTCTAAATGTTGTTTTCATACCCTTTCATGAACAGGAAATTTTTTAATTATATTGAGTAATTTTCCAATAATTATGTGGTTGTGGTTTATGCTATTAATCCTAATAGATGTCTCTCTGGCAAAAACAAAGAAAAACAAAAATCCCTCTATAAGTGAAACACAGATAACTTCAGTGGAAAACTTCTAGTTCTAACTACATTAGGAAGATAAAAGTCTTTAGTATGCTGATACACTTTAGCTTGCCCTTGATATCAGGCAGTGAAAGGAAAAACGGAGCTCTTGCAGAACTTAATGCCATCAGATGTGGACACTGTCAACTTGTGTTTCTTTTTTTCTCTATTTTTTTTTTTTTTTTTTTTTTTTTTTTGGTGTGTAGGTGTGTTGACATGTTTTAATGTCAATACAACTTCATTGTCTGCATTTTGAGGCATTTTTGACTGAATTTATAAATTTAGAGATGTTTATAGTTTTTCTGTAGTTTGTCCATTTTATGTTTTATATTGTCATAAGAGAAAGTCACAACAAATTTAAAGATTTAGTTGCCTTTTATTTTGCAATTCTAGAATCAGGCAAGACTTCCATAAAATAGAATAAGTATTCTAATGAGCTAAGCAGTAAAGGTTGAATTTATAGGCATAAAAAAGATAAAGAAAGCAGAAACAGAACCAAAAGTAGATTGGTTGTTTCAAAGTTAATTTCTTTGTAAAGGTTAAAGCAGAGACAGCTTCCTTATTATGCTGGGATCCCAGCTACAACTGGGACTTGGCTATTATTTCTGTCTTCTGGTTTCTTGGAAGATCAGAAAAAACTTTGTTTCAGCTTGGTGACATAGAACATTAGCATGAGTGACACCATTTTGGTTTGGTCTGTTGGGCCCACTGCAGGAGCTCAGTCAAAACCAGTGTGGCCTCCTATAAATTTTATTTCATAATATTTACATATTTAGTTTTGGCTTAAATTCTTAAAATTTAAATTGTTTTCTTTAATAAGGTAACACAGTTACATGATTCAAAATTCAAAAGGTTTTCTGAAAGATTAGAAGAAAGAAACTCTCCCATTCCTGTCTCCCAGGCATGCATTTACCTCTGGAAACAGCAAGGGCTACCAGTTTTGTTTTGGTCAGGTTTTGGTACTAGGAATTGAACATTCCTAGCTCCTAACCTTTTCTCCTCCTCCTCCTCTGCATCTTCTCCTCCTCCTCCTTCTTCTTTATCAAGACAATTTCTTGCTAAGTTGTTAAGACTGGTCTCAAACTTGCCTTCCTCCTGCCTCAGCCTCTCCAGTCACTGATATAACAAGTATCTGCCACCGTATCCAACCAGATGATTGATTGATTGATTTTATTATTATCATTTTGGTTCTGAGGAATGATCTCAGGGCCTTGCACATGATAAGCACAGTCTCTGCCACCTGAGCTACATCACCAACCTTATTACCAGATTCTTTTGTATTTTGACAGAACTCTTCTAGGCAGTTACATGTCAATATGTATATAGGGAGCTTCTATTCTTTTTTTTTAATAGGCATTTTTTTTACCTCATTTACTTATTTTTTTAATGTGATGCTGAGGATCAAACCCAGTATCTCACACATGCTAGGCAAGCGCTCTGCCACTGAGCCACAACCACAGTCCCTCTTTTTAAATCAAATAGTAGCACAGAGTACACACTGTTGTGTACTTTGCTTTTGTTTTGACGGTATATCGTGGAATTTTTTACATTATAACATAGAGAATGTTCTCATCCTTTTTGTATGTGAAGTATTCAGTAGTGTGGATGTGTCATAATTTATTTAACCATTTCTTAAGAAAAAAAAAGAACATTTAAAATGTTCTCGATCTCTGACAATTTCATAAAACAATGCAACATCTAACCTTGCCTTTACATTATTTCTCAGATGTGCTGGTATATTTAGATAACATTTTGGGTATATGATTATTAGAGTGTATGACTTTTCAATGTTGAAAAATACATGTCAATAATTTAGTTAACTGTTTTATGCAAGCACAGATATAGCAAGGGCATGAAGGATGAATTCTCCAGGAGCTTGTGGACTTTTTGAATAAAATGTCCCAAAGTATTATGATAATATTGTATGTTTCCCTAATACATTTGGGGATCAGAGTTATGCCCTGGTCCTTTCTTGCAGATGGACACTTCTGCTTCACAACTAATGATAGCTTTTCCATTTTATAGGAGCTGATGACCATTTTCCAACTACTGCACTGGAATGGAAGTCTAAAAGCCCTTCGTGAAACGAAGTGCTCTCGACAGGTGAGACTGTCCAGTCAGCAGTAGGTTTGCTCTGTGTGACGAAGCAGATGTCTTGCTGTCATCTTCTTAGGAGATTCCCTTGATGCAGATTATTTATCTACTTAAATTTTGTAATTATTTATCAAGAGTAGAGAGCACATGAAGAAATATATAAAACAGTCCGAATATATGGAGAATGTTGGCTGGGTTTAGGACTGATATAAATACCTGTACTGAATGCCAAATGCAGCCATCATTGACAGACTCTCCAAGGCAGATACAGAATCTCCTTGGTGTGACTGTCCTGCCTGCTTCGCCTCGGTGCCTTCACATCTTCCGGTGCAGAAGGAAGTTGAGACTCACCCTCTGGAACATTCTCAGGGCCAACAGGCTAAGATGGTTGTGGTTAGTCTCCCCACCCCCCATCAAAATCTCCCGGCGGACCACAAAAAGGATTGTAAAGTTGGACAAGCTGGCATTCAATCACCTCAGCTTTTCGGCAGTTCTTCCTTTGTCAGAGACAGGGTCTTACTCCTTCTTCATTACTTATGAGAAGCACCCTTTCCCCCTTGTTAATAGCAAATGTAAACCCTCTCCTGTATATTAATTGTCTTCACCTGCTGGCCTCTGGGAGATTTATCCCTTTTTTACTCACCATCAGAATTTGAAAGACGGCAGTTTATTTTTGAGAATTTCCTAACTGGAATTTGTATGAGGAACAAAGCCTCCATAGTCAGCAAGTGGAGGGTGGATGTAGAGTTCTCCTGTGCACTGCAGCCCCAGGAGTTTTCTGTTGGTCTTTGCTTAGAAAGCCTGGTTTACAAAATGTCAAAAATGAAAAAGAAATGAGTAGCCGACAATGGCTTTGGCTATTTTTTTTCCTCTTTCCTTTGATTTTGTAAAAGGCCTTTGAAATATGCTGGGTTGGTTATAAACACTTTTCCATGATTGTTTTTAATTTGTTAAGGTCATAAATAAATACCATATGTTTTTGAAAATAAAAAATAAGCAATGCATACACTCCATACAATCAAACCTATATATGACAGCAGGATGTATTAACAATTTTTTAACAGAAGAATTGAAGGTAGTGGCTAAGTTTTAATCATTTCCAAAACAAGAGACAATGTACCATGAAGCTATCATTATCCTATCAATAATGATAACGTCTACATTGCGTAATACATTTTTAACATTCTCTCTGTAGTTACCATGACCTATCTAGACTGTTATTTTCCTTATGCGAATAGCACAGCAGCTAGGAAGCTGACTCTCCTGGCTTCCAACAAGTCTTGTTCTGAGGCTTCCTCTACTAAACACTTCAAAAGGTGTTTCACTCTATCTATCTTGTCAAATGAGATAATGCTGGGCAGAAGTGTCCAATGAATGAATGAGGCAATATTCATACCAATTGTTATGGGAATATATTTTCTTTTTTTTTTATTTAATTTAATTTGTTATACATGCTTGCAGATTGCAATTCCTTTCATATTACATATAAAGAGCACAGTTTTCCAAGTCACTGGTTTTACACAAAGTATTTTCACACCATTTGAGTTTTTATACATGAATTTACTGTATTGATGTCCAACAGGAATATATTTTCAAAGGAAGGTTTGTGTTTTTTAGAGATGTAAGGGCTTTATTTTGTGAACATTATTGTCATTCCTAATAGTGTGTTTTGATGCACATCCAAGTGACTTGCTTGGCTGGACCAAAATTAGCTCTTCATTTCCTTTTAAAAAGTATGTCCAGGAGATTTGGTTTCTATCTCTGCATATCAGAGAAGTTTGATTGTTGGTAAAGCCCAAGACTGGCGTGGAGGGGGAGGGAAGCCTTGAGCATGGTGCTTCTGTAGCTCTTTACTGACACTCTGAACTTGGTTTCTTGGTTCCCAGGAAGTCATCTCCTATTATTCCCAGTATTCACTAGATGAAAAGATGCGCAGCCACATGGCACTGGACTGGATCATGAAGGAGCGGGAATCACCAGGAATTCTCTCTCAAGAGCTACGAATGGCCCTAAGGCAGTTGGAGGAAGCCAGGAAAGCAGGACAAGAACTACGGTTTTATAAAGAAAAGAAAGAAATCCTAAGCTTAGCCCTGACTCAGATCTACAGTGACCCTGACCCTTCCTCACCCAGTGATGACCAACTGAGCCTTGCAGCCCTTTGTAGCTACCACTAGCAAGGCTAGGTCCAGCGCCCCCAAGGACTCTAACCTTAGGAAGCTCTTTGAAGGAGCATCAATAGCTACTACCTGAAGGCTGTACTAATACTCCCATTCATGCTATCCATACACTGTGGGAGTAGTAGACTCTTGCAGATCCCAATCTCCCACTTGATTTATTTTCTCATCACTATCTCAATAGCTTCACCTCGGAAGGAAAGATTGAAGACAGGGTTGTTTGAAAAAACATTTTCCAGGGTTAGCTCCAATCTAAAGCCTAGCTGACGTGTGCCTTGCTAGACTATATGTTGTTTTAAAGAAGGGACCAATACAGAAAACAGTAGCCAGGACCAGGGGAAGTGGCAGGATAGCAATGAAAAAAAAAAAAAAAAACTTGGAATTAAATAAACAATACAGATTGTTTTTAAAAATATAAAGGGTCAGAGTCTCTTTCTAATCTCTGAAAGCTAAAAGTCTGTTTTCACTCAGCAAAATATAATCTAAGGCAGCAATGGGAATTTTTTCTGGACATTTCACTATCAAAGATTGTAAAGTGGCAACAATTAGATAAATTTAATGTGGATTAAAACACCATTGCAATAATTTTTTGAAATCCCCAGTCTTCCGCAGGTGAGGGCAAATGTCACCTACAGTGGTACTCTTATTCTTATTCCTCAAGAAGAATTAATATTCAATTTCTGAGTCTTGCAGTCAATCATGTTAATTTTTAATCACAAATAGATAACTTGAAATAATTTGCTTTTATTTTTGCTACTGCAGACATATCTATAATAGAGAAAATTAATCACATTTTAAACGTTAAAACATTTAAAAAATCATTAGCATGTAACAAGCACTTTTTATTCATTTCACAGGATTAGAGAGATCTTTAGCTGTCTTTGTTAAGTACATAAGAAACCAGTAGCTCATACGTAGTATCATTATTAAGTTTAAGTCACTGGAATCTTCTTTACAAAAGGGTAAGATGTTTCTATCTCTGACACATCTCTATGGGTCAACCAACCAATTAGAAAATTATAGTCAAATACAAACTAATTTTTAGATAGTTCCTGGCCACTTATATTTAAGAATGACATCGATAATTTTAAAGGTTCATAGATATTTCTATATCTGTAACATGAAAAGGATTATTCTGAATTTAGACAAAATTCAAATTAAAGTTTTTTTCAATTATAAATTAAATTTAAATAATCTATTTTTTCTTGCTTATGAAAATGCAGACTAACTTCTTCAAAAGTCAAATAATTATAATTACATTGAAGCTTACAAAACATATTTCACCTTCATATTTAAATATGTACAAAGATTATTATCAATCCTTCAATCCTCATGAAAACCACTGTATCTGGTCATATACTTTGGAAACAGCCTGGATAATAAAAAATTATAAACATCCCATTTCTCAGACTAGGGGAAATTTTAATTACACAATTGTCCTACTCTAATATGTCAAAAAGGCAATGGTAGGTAATATTAAATAAATTTTATCTTAAAATATTATTTTGACAAAAGTCACATTCCTCCCATAATGGGGCTAAATGTCACCTAGAAAAGAACTACATACCCTTATATTCCTGAAAAGGAATTACAATTAACTTTTACTTGTTGAATAAATTTTAAAGTTAAGGAAACTTTCTATTTAAAGTAATCTGTTTTCATAAATCATCCCTCTTTACATTACATTTCAAAAAGGCCACACTTTACCATGTTGGTATATCTAAAGTTAAGTTACTGCTAGGATTTGCAGCCTTAGACAATGACCACCTGAAAGGGACACCATCTAATTAAGTACAGGAACAAGGAACAGATGGGACAATGTCAAATTTACATTCTGTCCTACAATTAGAAAACTGTACCCATTCTTTAAACTGAAAATAGAGGCAAAAGAAACAAAAGTTGAAATCTTGATTGGTCCCTTTCAGTCCCATTTATAACAAATCAATTTTGGCTAAGACAATGGCTATCAGAATAGCACATAAATATCAGTAATCTTGGCCCAGGGAAGAGCATGGTTGAGGAGCAGATTTTTTTTTTTCTTTTTCTATATCTTATTCTCAATAACACATCGAAGTAAAAGGACCACAGTGAAGAATTCTTTAAACATATGGAACCCTGAATCTTAATGGGTTATTTTTATGTAGTTTATTTGCTTATAAATCCTTAAGACTCTCAAAAAGGTTATGGTCCATCTCCAAGGAAAATAGAATAAGACAGATATATTTAAAATCGAACAGTTTCAGAGAGTACACTGACCTTCCAAAGTACACAGATTGCCTAGAGGATTATTGGCCCCCAGTGTAGGACTCATAATTTTGAACACATACCTATAGTCTCTTCAGTGTCACATCAGAGATACAATGTAGCTTAGATATAGCCAGCCCACGCACCCTATTTCTAAGATAAATATTGCCATCCTCAGATACAGAATTCCACTGTGTTTGACAAAAGATAGTCTAATTTTCATAAAATCCAAGTATATCATACTGTTTTGATAAAAGCTTAGACAAACTAGCCACTAAATTTGGGTAAATATTTCATATTATTACAGACTTAATAAAAGCATTGTTCCTCTAATGTTCAAAATCAGCTGTTCATTTGTTCAAAAGTTCACTTTTGTTTTTGCTATTAATTTCATTCTCCTATTTCTAGCAAAGAAATGAAAGAATTCATGAAATGTAACTATTCTCAACCATGAATCTCATCATATAGGTCTCTAGACAAATGCAAAGTTAAAAAAAAACTATAATGGTTTAAAACTTTCCTATTTCTTTAAGGAAAGCACTTAAAGCCAAAAGTATTGTTGTAGTTGACTTTATCTATAGCTGAGATACATTAGGGAATTCTGGGTTTTATCATGTCATGGGTTTCTTTTCTTTACAGTTAACTGACAAAAGAAGGCAGACTAGCAATGTTTTCATTATTGTTGACTATGTTTGCAGGGAAACCCTAATCAAGATAGTCTCTCCTGTTATTTTTCTTTGTTTCTTTTGCCATGTAGAAATGCAAATCTTAGACTTCTTTTATGGTGAAAAGTATAATAAAATTCATAAAGAGTTAATATTAAGGGCTGGGGATGTAGTTCAAGTACAAAGCCCTAGATTCAACCCCCCGCCCCCAGTTCTGCAAAAACAAAAAGAATTAATATTAGGGGCTGGGGTTGTGGCTCAGCGGTAGAGGGCTCGCCTAGCACATGTGCGACCCGGGTTCGATCCTCAGCACCATGTAAACATAAATGCATTGCATTGTGTACAACTAAAGCAAATAAATAAATATTAAAAAAAGAAAGAATTAATATTAGAATTGTTTTCAGCTAGGACTCCAGGAAAATAAAGCTCATTTTCCCTATCATAGTGTTTCTCAATTTTGATTACACATTAGAAATAACCAAGGAGCTTTAAAAACATCTAGATATCCAGACAATATCTAGACTATACCCAAATGAAATCAAGTCTTTGAGAGTGCAGTCCAGGAATCAGTATTGTTTAAAGCTCCCCAAGTAATTCTAGTGTAAAAGAAGCCTGGGAATCTCTGCTCTGCCCAGGGATTCAATGATCAGAGGTCAATGCCCTAACGAGTGGGAGCTATTACTTCATTTGAATTTGACCCCAAACTCAAATGTGGAGCTCTTCTGGGCTAGGTAGGGGCAAATCCTTTTGTTTAGACACGGTGTCTCTCCTGGAACCCAGAACTAAAACAGGGCAAGCGCCCATACACGTTGGTGCACACACACACAACACACACACCCCTCATCCCAGCCAGAAAGCCAGATTCTGCCCCAGGGTACAGGGTCTTTCTCAAATAGGATAAATGAACCATCTGCACCAGAATCATTTGGGGTCCTGGTTTAAAAACACAAATTTCTGGCTATACTCCAGACTTATTAAGAAATTCATGGCAGAGGGTCTAGATTATCTACCACTTCTGCTGTGCTTCAGAGCACACTTAATTTGAGATCTCCTGGCCTAAAGTTATCTAACACATCCTTTACTGAGCAGCAAAGCCCTGGCCTCTAAGGAGAGGACACGAAAAGGAATACCTCTCCTGGAAGCTAGAGAAAAGCAGAAGAGATAAAGAGACGTGCCTGTTCTCTCCCACAAGAACAACTCCCACCCTTAGATCACTTTGGCTCCAACACTCAATGTTATTCTTAACTGCTATACTAGAAACCATGACAATCTCTATTGTTCATGGTTAAATTCACTTATTAAAACGTAACTAAGCCCTGGTAACACTTTCCTCTGGGAACAGAGTAAGTGGTGGGGAAACAAGCAGAACCTTTTCTCTAAGAGCCTTTGATTTTCTAGTGATTGTTCCCAAGTGAAAGTCCCAGATTGCTATTGATGGGAAGTTCTCAATTTTGGCAGAAATTGTATTCCACAAGTCCATTTGTAAATCAGTTAATTCAACTCTGAGGATGCATTTTTCTATAGAAACAAGGTCATAAATGATCATAAGTTTGTTAGACGAGCCTATATAAGCCATAGGGTATCTAAAATATTGATCTATAGGACCTGATATGGATTTAGATTGTGTGGGGGCAGGGAAGGTAGTGCAAGGAGTATCCATGGGTCTAGGGCATCCTTCTGAATGCCTTTCTAGGTGCATTTCTCAGTTTTAGATTGGTTTTCTGGACAGTCCCCTTTACTTTCCTTTGTTCCCGGATATATCAGCTTGCCAGTGCTTCACCACTTCCATCAACAAGAAGCTGCTTCTTCTGATCATGGTTTCTTCTACCAACTTGCTAAAAAAAGATGGCTTTTCCTACCTTTCCCACAAACCTCTAGAAAATTTCTATGGATTGTTATAACTAGAAATAGAAATGTCTAGGTGACTTTCAACAGTAGCCAATAAGCCTCTCTTCCAGGCCTGTGGGGAAAGGCAGAGGTATGTGAAGCAGGACTACAGTGGACAGGTTGCCTCTGAGCTTTCCTGCTTCCTCAGCATTCTTATTTGGCTCCGGATGACATTGGCTCATTCTGATCACAACTAGTGACACTATCAGTTAGCCCAGGATTCTGGGAAATCTACTCAAATCTACACCCTGGACTAATTAGTGTATTCTTCAGGGATATTTACAAGAAACATAGAAGGAATTTGCCATTTTTAACTGAGAGCTGAAGTTGGAAGAGGCTCTGCCTGTTCGAGGGATAAGAAAGCAGAAACGATATCAGTAAAGGAAGTTGGTCAGCAGAAGGTGGAGAAGTTGGCTGGTGCAGAGAACAGATATAGAGAGAGGCAGAGACCCAAGATGGTGAGAGCATGAGGCCCAGGAGAGGTTGATGAGGACTGTGGGCCCACACACCCTCCAATAAACTTTCTTATTCTTTTAGTGAGCAGATCACACACCCTGCAAACAAAGAAATCTCATTTTACTCACTTAAGAGTAAAACAACATTTGACTATTTGGGACTTTTCATACTAGGAATAGGCCAAAAAAGCTGACTCAAGGAGGATCTTCTTCAGTGCAGAAATACTGCTGGGAAAATTAGATTCAGTACTAGATTTAGTGACAATTGACATTAACCCACTCACTGCTCCTTCTACTCCACAGAAAAGTATCTCAAGGTCAGGAGTCCCTCTTTACTCTGAAATAAACTTGTGAATTATGTACTAACTATTCTGTCTTTTTCCCCCTGCATAAAAATTTCTGTTTTCTCATGTTCCACATTAGGTAGGACTAGAGAGGGAAAATAAAAATTTTATATATATATATATAGATATATGCATATATATATCTATATATATATATATATATTTTTTTTTTTTTTTAAATAGTGGCAGCCTTCCTGCCACTAAGTCCTCCCTGAGAAGGGCCCTGCAAATCAAATGTGCATAAGCAAAGGGAGAAAAGCAGTCTTTTTCTTTTTTTTTTTTTTTTTTTTTTTTTTTTTTTCTTTTTTTGGTACCAGGGATTGAACTCAGGGGCATTGGACCACTGGGCCGCATCCCCAGCCCTTTTTTGTATTTTATTAGAGACAGGGTCTCAATGAGTTGCTAAGTGCCTCGCCATTGCTGAGGCTGGCTTTGAACTCGCGATCCTCCTGCCTTAGCCTCCCAAGTGCTGGGATTACAGGTGTGCGCCACTGTGCCTGGCTAAGCAGAGTCTTTTGTAAGTGAAAGTGCTTGGCACCTTAAACTGACCAACTCATCTCAGCATCTTGACCACTAAGCCCAACACTTAACAGGTGCTCAGTAAATGTTTCTTGAGTAGAAATTTGTCATGATTGTCTTAGTGCCTTGCACACTAGCTTCTTGATTAGTTCAGTCATTCACCAAATATAGCTCTGTCCTACTGGATTGGTAAGGACTAACCTGGGGTAAGATAGAAGTCTAAGTCAAACCTGCTGGCAAAGAGGGACTTTACTGCTTCATATCTCTCTCTCTCTCTCTCTCTCTCACACACACACACACACACACACACACACACACACAGTCCTAAGCCAATTTTTGCTCCAAGATTATCTGAATCCAGGAGCACAAACCAGAATTTAGTCTGTCTTAATGTATAGTTGTATGTGGATGTGCACAGACATGTGTATCACTGCTCATGTCTCAGATCTGCTTTCTTTTGTGTTGGCTCCATTTTTAGGCAGGCTCTTTCCTTGTATCAGCCAATGTCTCTCTCCATTTGCAGCAACAAATGTCTAACTCTGTCATAGAGAGTGAGACATTTCCCCACAACAGGACCAATGCCAGTTCCAGATCTGAGGGCCATCGTGGTGCTTTTGTCATGCAGCCATTCCTGAATCCATGGCTACAGTCAGGCCTGTGTCACTTCTCTGTCCCTCTGAACCTGTGGTCAAGTCAGCCTACCTAAATTTAGACCTAGAAAGGAGGAGGAGAAGCCCACACAAAATAATGGGTTCAGTAACCAGAGGGAAACATGGCCATTTCCCAAGACATTTTAAAAAGTATTTCCTCTTTGAGAGCCTTCACAAAGACAGAATAAACAATAGAAGAAATTCAGTCTCTAACCAGAAATTGGGAGAAAGCTTTCTGGGTAGACAAAAACAACAGATGTATACTATGAATACATTGTACCATTTCCAAAAATCAAATCCATCCTCAAAGGACAAACTGTCACTATTAAGGATGTTCAAAAGAACATTCTCCCCAGAGGGGAAATCCAAAAAATACTTCCAGACCAATCACACTGGAATAAGCAGACAGGTTCCCTAAGGACTCCCCAAGGGGACAGTGCTCATTTATATGTAAGAGTTCTGGTGTGTGGAGAAACCTAATCACTCACATTACTCTGCAGTCACACTTCATATATCTTCAGAGCTGATGAATTGGTGCTATGCAAGTAAGTCAGGGAATTTCTTCATCTATTTCTGGTGGGCCCTGGCTTTCATTATCAGTGGCTGCTAATGCTCCTTAATAGAAAGGAAAACTGTTTATCCCAACAAATGAAAACAGTTGTAGGAAAACTGGGCAGTTCAAGAGCCTAGACGGTTTATACATCCCTACTTGGTATTAAGTGACTTGCAAGCCTTCAGTATGGTCCTCCTCTAACTCATAAGGCAGACTCAAGTCAGTCCTAAAATGATTTTGGAAACAATTTATTTGGAGGCAATCCATTGTGTCTCTCCTAGATAGTTTTCTTGTAGTGACTTGTTAGATGATGTCTGGAAGTCAATAGGTACTGCAGGATGCATACAGTTTTCTGTATGGAATTTTTGAAAATTCAGGTGAGCCAGTGAGATTCCAGATGACAAGGAGACTTAAGAAGTCAACTTGTTACCTATCATAATTAGTTGAAACCAAAAAGTGGGAGATATTTTACCCTTTCAGTTAATCTTGCAAATGATCTGGGAGATACATTTATTTATTTACTTATTATGGCTTCTTGGGTTAAAAAAACCCCACATTCTGGACACAAGACCACCAAAGCAAAATAAAATAAAGAGGGAGGAAACATCAATTCTTATGAAGGCCAAAACATCAAAACATAGCTCCTTTTATCTCAAATGATGACTCACATAAATATATTTGTTAAAGATGAAATTCTGTAAATTAAGAGAACTTGCTACCTTCCATTTAGAGCATTCTTACTGGCAATATGTCATGCATCATGCATCCTTTTTCATTTTTTTCCCATTAGAATCCAAGAATAGTCTCTCCTTGGCTGGTTTACCAGTTGTCTGTGAAAAGCCACGGGGGCTTGGCTATTACTCCACTGAAAAGAGGCTTTAACAGGCTGCATCTTGCCACATAAGCAACTTCATCCCAGGCATTGCAAGTGTCACACACGTTGACTGTAGGATTTACAGGGTCTAAGATGAATGGCCTTAAGGAAAAAAAACAAAAACAAGCAAACAAACCAACCCAAAAGCTATATATATAACTAGAAGAGAGTACATCAGAGTTAAAAGGAGGATATCAGTTGAGAAAAGGACTCTGGGGAAGATGGGAGCTAATCATACTATTGCTGCTCAGAAAATGGTATTCCCAAGTGTGATGCTTAGATCTGCCAAGCACTTTGTTGTTTTGGGGAATGAACCCAGGGACACTTAACCACTGGGCCCTATCACCAGCCCTTTTTATTCTTTTATTTTGAGACAGCTCTCACTAAGTTGCTGGGGCTGACTTTAAACTTGTGGATCCCCCTGACTCAGCCTCCAGAGCCACTGGGATTATAGGCAGGAGCCAGAATGCCCAGCTGCCAAGCACTTTGAACTAAAGAAGCATGGTCTCTCCGACCTCCTGTTCTCCTATCTCCAGTACAACTTCCTCCCCCAGTGCTCAAGGAGGGGCTTACTCTAAAGTCCCTTAACCTACCTAAAAATAGATCCTCTAAAAAGGAACTCAACTGTCAGGAACCCCTCCTCAGGAATCTCTCCAACCAGGGAAGATTAGTTCACAGGAGAGAAGACAGGACACCCAGACAGGCTCTGTCCAAACTTGTACTCTCTGAAAGGCTGTTCTACCTTTTTAAGCTTTGCATTTCTTCCATTCACCCTTCCTAGAAACCCTCAGCCCCTATCTTCATTTAGGACTTTGAATATTAACTTCAATCATCTGGCCCTTCTTCAAGTCTCATTTTTTTTTTTTTTTCAAGTCTCATTTTTCAAGTTCCATACATATGCCCATAATAAAACTTGTTTTTCTCCTGTTAATCTGTGCACTGTCTGTTTACTTCATCAACTCCATTACTGAATCTTCCAAGGGCAGGAAGTTTTCTCTCCCTTCAGTACCTAGTACAAAGAAGAAACTTTTGATTTTGCCCTTCTAACTCTGACCCCTCATTTTTCCTTTTAACTTGAGGGCCATTCCTTCCCTTGACCAAATCTTCAATTTCCTTCTCATGCTGTTGTCATCTGTTACACATTCCATTCATTTTTATTCAAATTATTCTTTATTCACACTTGAGAATTAAAGTTCAGTGGCACTAGTCAAAGGGAGTTGACTGTGGTAATTAAAGCCTACTCATTTAAGTTTACTCTCAATAAAGCTACTCTCCATCCAGCCTCTCTCCTCTCTTTTTTCTTTTTCCTTCCTTCCTTCCTTTGTATTATTGCCATTGATTTATGACAACATATTATTGTACATATCATATTAATTTGGTTATATTAATGTATATTATATATAAGAAGTATTGTTATATATGTCATTTTTATAACAATAAGTTTTGCTAGAAAAGTGTCTTTTTAAAAATTTTTTTTCTTTATGCCATACATTTTTACACCACTGATATCTGGAGTCCTTTATGTTAAATATGTAACTTATAGAGCATCTTATTCTTGATAGCAATAAAGCTTCTTATAGCCTAAGGGCAAAGAAAAGATAGTTACCTTGTATGTTTCTGGTTAACCTTTACAAAGATGGGGAACTTGGAATGATAGTGTATGTGCCAAACAGCATTAATTTCTGTGTATCGAACCAGAAGTTTGAGGACTGCCCTCATTCCCTGCACCAGGCTGAAAAATAGGGGCTTTCCAGCCAGTTCCCAGATGTAAATTGTGAGGAGTTCCATTGTGTAAGAGGAAGGAAGTCTCCGGAATCTAGACACACAGAATTAAAAGTTAGAATCCAGTTCTATTAACCTAGAAAATGAAGATAGGTTTATCCATTATGAGAAAAATGCAAGCTCAACAGGCAATTTCCAGAAGAAATTCCTATTTTCACCTTCACTACTTATCGAACAATAAAATTTCTACCAGTCAGAGTGGGAAAAGTAGTGAATTATAATATCCAACACTGGTGAGTCCATGAGAAACTCACACTGTATGGGTGAGAATGTAAAACAATACAGTCTTTTTTGGAGTCAATGTTATTAAATTTGATATGATTCATTCCTTTGACCCAAAGATATTCACTTCACAAAATTCACCCTGTAGAAACACTTCTACAAAAATATGTACAAAAAGATATTCCTTATTTTATTGTTCATAATAGTAAACACTGAAATGTTCCACAGTAGAGACTACTGAAATGTGTTCATGATACATCACTTTCTGTGCTGTCCAATATGGTAGTTGCTAGTCACATGTACCTACTGAGTGCTTGAAATATAGCTAGTTTAAATGGAGGATACACTGCATTCTGAAACATAAAGTAAAATAGCTAATTAATAATTTTTACATTGATTGCATGCTGAAATGATAATGTTTTGGGTATACTGGGGTATAGTATTACATTTAATTTCATCTATTTTTATCTTTTTATATTTACTAGTACATGTATAATTGCATATGTAACTCACATTTGAAATTTGCATTGTATTTCTCTTAGCATTTAGCTGTACTATGCAGTTATTAAAAGAAGGCAGAGCCGGGCGTGGTGGCACACACCTATAATCCCAGCACTTGGGAGGCTGAGGCAGGAGGATCACAAGTTCAAAGCCAGCCTCAGCAATGGCAAGGCAACTAGCAACTCAGTGAGACCCTGTCTCTAATAAAATACAAAAAAGGGCTGGGGATGTGGCCCAGTGGTTGAGTGTCCCTGAGTTCAATCCCCGGTACCAAATAAATAAATAAATAAATAAACAATGATAATAATAAAAGAAGGCAGAAAATGGAGGAAATTTGGGCAAAGGGGAGAGAGGTTAGGGAGAGGAGACAGGGTGTGTGGGGGAAGGAAAGATAGTGGAATGAGATGAATATCTTTACCCTAGGTACATGTATGACTGCACATATGGTGTGATGCTACATTGTGTACAACCATAAAAATATAAACTTGTTCTGTGATTGTGTACAATGAATCAAAGTGCATTCTGCTGTCATACATACCTAATTAAAATAAGTACATTAATTTAAAAAATGAAGGCAGATCTTCGTGTATAGACACAAAAAGATCCAATATAGATCGAAAAACAATTTTCAAAGCAATACATAAGGTATAAATTCTTTTTTAAAAAAATAAATTAAACATGTAAAAAACTAATTTGGAGCACTATGCTTCAATGTTTGGGGGGAGGAGAGATTGGGGGTAAAGAAGGAAACTATATTGTCTTTTAAATTTTAGTTTATGTACATTGGGAATTTTATTTTTATGAGAGCTGAAGACTGAAAGTAAACTCATGGGGGTTGGGGAGAATAAACAACCAACCATGACAGTTTCAGAATTTCACGTTGATTAATATCCAAATATGAGTTTTACTGCCTTGGCATTCACTAGCTATAGGAGTTTCTTTTGATGATATTTGATTCATCGTTCAGTTTTCCCCTAAAATAATGGTAAAATTTTCTTCCTATTTGCTATTATTTTTTGTTTTAACCTCAATAAAGGATTTAAAAATAAAAAGGGTAAGTAAAATGTCTAGTCTTGGTGGTGGATGATAAACCAAACTTCAGTCGGTCAATAACTTGTTTCTTGTGATTCTCCCTCAAGGGTTGATAACAATGCACAAAAGGTTTAAATTCCATCCCTCTGCTACCATCAGATGCAACCATCCCAGTGGTAGGAGGAAGCCATGGTGAAAAATTCCTTAGACAGGAGATTTTCTTCATGTTAAAAGGAAAAATAAAGACCTAACAAACATTAAGCTATTGTATCTCACTTTTATAGCATGTTTACATACATTTATATAGCTCTGATTTGTATATATATTATTTTGTCCTATTTTAGTCATTTAACATTATTTTGTGTAAGTCTTTCCATGTGTTATCATGTTTCCCATGTTTGTCTTTTAAATAGTATGTCATCAGTAAGCTTATTTGCTCTTCAGGGGAATTTTTGTTGTTCCAGTTTTCAATATCTTTAACAGCACTATTCTGAAAATTCTTGTACAAACTACATTTTTTGTCTGATTTATATTCTCCAAGGGTAGTTCTGTTAGGTATGTCTGAACTCTCTTTTAAAATCTTTATTTTGAGTACTCTTTTATGAAATATTTTTAATATAAGTGGCCTTAATCCCTTTTTCAAAATCACATAATAATAAGCAAACATTTTCTAGGGTGGAATTAACTTGACAAATGGTTTGAATATTTAAAGATTCTTAACACATAATAAATACTTAGCACATATTACGAGATTACTCTCCAAAAATAGAAAATCAATTACAGATTGCAACATATGTGGTCCAATTTCCCCCACAAAGCCACCTTTTAAAAGTCTTAGAATTATTGTTATTGCCACTGTCATAGGTAAGGTTCCCAAGATCTGTAAATGCTCTTCACTACAAAAGAGAAAAAGAAGCATTGGATTTCAAAACCAGACCTGTCATCTGAAGGAGAATCTACACGTTCAAGAAGTTTTATTTCTTTGTTCTTCCATTTTTATATTTTCACTAGTAAATTTGTACTCAACCAAATGAGAAAAAAATAGACAATGTTTAGAGATGTTTAGTGATGGGGCAATTACATAGAAGTAAAGTATGTTTTTACAAAGTGACTAATGTTAACATCAATGTTAAACACAAACATATAGAAAGAGTAAATAGAGAATGTGTCTTTCAGATTAACCAATAAAGATTATTAGCAACTTTACACAAAGACAAAGAAGACATATTCTCTGTAGAAAGTGGCTATGTATAAATATCAGAAATCCACATCTCTGCTATTTCTGACAAATGGAGAATTTATACAAATTTATTCCAGTTCTCTGTTTTTCAAAAGTTTGTCTTAAAATATTCAAACCATCACTGTATCTCTTTTGCAACCCTTCACCATAGCTTAGACTCTGTTGCAAACGAAGGAAAGGAAAGACACTGAAATATGCACATGTCAACTTTTGCTGATCCTGCTTTCTGGAAAACAGCTCAGCCTGGAGGAACTGGCTGCAACAGGAAGAAAACTTGAAGCACAAGCGTTAAATGTCCCATTCAAATAATACTAAGAGTTTCTTTTTTTTTTCTTTTCTCTGCCTTCCTTCCTTTCACTGATCTATTTGGTTATATACCACTGAAATTTTTGCTTCTACTCTTTGGTTCCTACCAAACCATTATTCTGTGCTTTGGAATAATATCCTGCAGATGTTCCATATTCTATAACAGCCCTATGCCCACCCCCATCCCCTCCGCCTCCAAGGAAAGGGGTGGGACCTGAAAGAATAAAGAAAAGGGACATGAAAAGGGAAAGGCTCACATGGGGCCCATGTGCTGGTTACATACTTATTTTCCTCGGTACAGTTGGCAAATGATGTCTTGAGCCAATGTGTCATTAAACGAATGAGCTCCTTTACCCTCACAATAGATGCCTTGACAAAATCCACTTGGTATGGCAAGAGGGCCAAGGCAGACAGTTGTGCCTCCTCACTGTCGTTACAGAGGTACAGTTTGCGATACAGGTGAAGTTTTAAATCTGTAAACACCATGGAACAAAGACAACTGTGAGAATTCCCTCCCCCATCTCTTTTCCTGGTTTGCTTCTGCTACAAATGAACTCTGATATTTTGATTAATTAGGCTTTGAGCATTTAAAACACACTAGTCTTTCTGTATGCAGGAGAGTTATTCTGGTTTACCCAAATAATTAAAAGAGAAGCCTTTGGTATTACAATGCCTGGGCACTTCAAATTGAACAAAGATTTTCTCCTATGAGAAAGATTTTTCTCCCCACTGACAAAGAAAGTTTATTTTTCAGAAGCAAATTGCATTACTTTATGCAAATATCATTTAGCATAGACAGTAAATATCAATTTGCTCTCTGCACATGAATCTACTAATTCCACATTTAATATCTAAATTGTTATTATTTGTCTGTGTATACGTTTGTATGTATGTATGTATGTTTATTGAAGAGATTTTCCCACCTGGACACTTGAAGAAATTAATTATGTTTTTAAAGATGAAAATGATTTTAAAAGACATACTCAAGTTAAATAGAAAACAATCCACTTCAGTTACCATAGACTAATGAGGGAGGAAAACTAAATAAAATAGCTAATATGATGAAATAAGCAAATGTGGCTTAAAATTACAATCTCTAAAGCATCATTAGAATATCATTAGATACTGACACAGATGTTTAGTATCCTTTATCCATAGTCTACTTAAATTTTCCCAATTCCATACAATCTGAGCTTCTAATATGAATCTATTTTGTATACCCTTTTTATGTAACTATACGTCTGCCCAGCCAAATAGTGGCATAATGACTCTAACACTTGCTAATTGTGGCAAATTTAAATTCTACAATATACATATTAGCCAGTCAGTTGGTCCTGGTGGCATTGTCTGTAGACCCAGCTGCTCAGGAGCCTGGGGCAGGAGGATTCTTTGAATTCAGGAGTTTGAGACCAGCCTGAGCCACATAGCAAGACTGCATTTATTATTTAAATATATATTGAATTAAATATATATACATATATATATATGTGCATTTTTAAAGTTAATTGCCAGGTTACTTTATTTTACTTTGAAAATATATTTTACAGGAGTTGGGGGTGTATATTAGTGGTAGATAGTTTGCTTATCATGCACAAGGCACTGTTGCCAATCTCCAGCATGGGTGCTTGCACAAACACACACACACATACGTTTGACCAAAAAACAAAAACAATAAAACAACCTTTATCTATGCTCTTAACTCTTCTTCTTCGTTTTTTGTTTTGTTTTGTTTTGTTTTTGTTTTTGTTTTTTTGGTACTAGGGATTGAACTCAGGGGTGCTTTACCACTGAGCTACAGACACAGTCTTTTTTAAAAAATTTATTTTGAGGGCTGGGGTTGTGGCTCAAGTGGTAGAGTGCTCGCCTAGCATGTGCGCGGCCCAGGTTTGATCCTCAGCATCCATGTAAAAATAAACACATTGTGTACAACTAAAGCAAATAAATAAATATATTTTAAAAATATATAAATCATTTAGAAAAATTTATTTTGAGACAGGGTCTTGCTAAGTTGTGGAGGCTGGTCTCAAACTTGTGATCCTCTTGCCCCAGCCTCCTGAGTTGCTGGGATTGCAGGTGTGCAGCAGCACACCTGGCTGCACTATTAATTTGAGGAGTATCTGCACAGCCCTTTTTATACTGATCCAGCGGTTTAGGGTAAAATCAGGGATGCAATGATAGATTGTTATTAATAGGTTAGAGAGTAAAATCAAATCCTTATGATAAATATAGGTGAAATAAAGTTGTCTGTGGCAAATATTTTCAAATGTTACTATAACAAACACTCTAACCCCAAGTCACTAGGCAGCTGTCATAAAAACTATTAAAACAGACTTTTTTTTACTGGGAGGCTTTCGGTTTTTGTTAGGAAACAGATTCGAACAGAAACTGAAGCTTATGGTTTTAAAAGATAGAATATATCATAATTTAACTTAAATTTTAGTATGCAATAGGTGTTTCAGATATTTGCTGGCCTTTTCTAATCTGTCTGATAAAATGTCATGGCTGATCCAGACATGAATCTACTCATAAAGCCACTGGATGAACATTTCCCCTCCTTCACAGTTCTTCATTGGCAAGAAACAAAGTTGATGGCTATGTTAGTCAGCTTTGTGTCACTGTGACCAAAATACCTGACAAGAACAACTTAGAGGAGTAGAGTTTTTTGGCTCTAGACCTGAGATCAAGCAGAACATCATGGCGGAAGGGCATGGTGGATGTGTACTGCTCAACCCATAGTAACTAAGAAGGAGAAAAGAGAGCACACAAGGAGTCAGGGACAAGATACATAATCCCAAAGGACATGACCTCAGTGGTCTACTTCTTCCAATCATACTCTACCTGCTCACATTTACCACCCATTTCTGTAGTCCTTTCCATTTATTAGTCTATCAAATGGATTAATCCACTCATGAGGTTACAGCTCTTATAATCATTTCACTTTTGAACATTCCTGAATTAATATAGGAACTTTTTTGGGGGGTGGGATATATCCAAACCGTAGCAATGGCCTTTGACTTCAAAAATTTGGAGGTTTATAATTTTCTGTTTCTATTCTATATGACATGGGTTTGTAAAATAAGAATGCTTAGCTCCCTTACTATACATCAAGTACTAATGCAATGCATTATATTTATTCACACATTTACTCTCCAACAATTCTGTAATGTAGGAACTATTAGTATTTCTAGATTATGAATGAGTAAATTGATTCAGTGAGATTAAATAACTTGCCCAAAGACTCACCGGTAGGAAGGTTAAAAATACATACTACCACTATATAGATCTGAGCACAAACTCTTCCACATCAGGGTTAATTCAGTATTTCTTAGACTTTCATGAATGTAAAAAATCACCTAACTCTTGTGCATTGCAGTCCCAGATTCACCCAATGTCTGGGTGAAGCCCAAGAAGTTCCAAGTTTCCACGTGAAACTGATACTACTGGTCTGAGGATCATATTTGGAGTATAAATATGGTCAACCACGTCCTTGTCAAATTTCATGGCTCTGGGCTGCATTATGGCACACTGGCCATGCTATTAGTTGTCTGCACATATATAAGATGTGAAAGGAATACCATTGAGATGCTTGTGAGGATTTGACATGATCATCTGAGTCTTGATCTGGCAGTTATTATTAACTTTTATTTGCCCATTAAAATTCCTTAGAGTCCGAGGACTTGTCTGAGTTGCTGCTCTCCTGTCAAATCTACTCCCCATCATCAGTGGAGAGAACCAAGTTTACACAATATTTTCAGTCTTTTTCAATTTATTTCACCCAGCTGCGCTCAAGAATTTAGGAGACTTAGAAGTTAGTGTGAAAATATGCTTCTGCTTTTCCTCTGGGAGACATTTTTACCTCGAAAGCTACTGATAAAACCTCAAATTCTCAAGACAATTACCCATTTGCTTTTAGCTAACAATTGTGCTTTTGAAGCGTGCACACAAGAGAAAGAAAGTATTTTGTGTAAACACAAGGACATCATGGACCTCTGGTCAGATCTTGGGAGACTAAAATGTCTTTCTTAATAATATTCATGGAGCTAAGCACTTTGTTTTACTATTTCAAATTAAATTCCATATTTGAATGATCACAACAATCCTATCATGTCTCATTTCTGCTTTACAGATGAAAAAAAAAAACCTGAGGCTTAGAGTTTTACATGACTTACCCAAGGTCACATAGACAGTAGGAAATAGTTCTGGGAATTGGCTCCAAGCCCAATGTGTTCTCCATACTATATAATTCCAATTTTATGTGAGTCTATACAGGAACTAAGAGAAAAGCAGACTGACCTGGGTTTGTATCCCCAGCTCTGAAATTTACTAGCTTAATAGTAGGCATCATGGGCAAGTTGCTTTAATTTTCAGAGGTTCTATTTTTTAATATTCAAACTGGGATAATATCATTTCAGTTTGTTGTGCAGGTTTAGTAGGCTAATTTTATGACAATGATAATAATGTATGGCATATAATAAGTGCCAGGTAAATCATATCATTTTTGGAAAATTTTGTATGTTCAGCAAGAAAAAGCCAAAATCATAGCCAAAAAGACTTACTTAAAACCTCAGGTTGGACAGCCCACATTTTCCCCAGCACTCTATTTCATGTCAGAGCTCCCCTGTTTGTCTCTTTTTTCTCTTCAAGACTATAAACCCACCATGTCTTATTCATATTTGAACTCCACAAACATGTTGGCATACAACATGTGTGTTGTTAATTATAGCCCAAGAGAAAAGAATCTTATATTAGCAGTGCACACTGCAACAATGCTAATAAGTAAAAGAACTACTTCAAGATCATCAACATGTTCTTCTGGAGTCTGGCTAAGAAAAAGTAGGCTCAAGGTCACATTTATTCATTCCCTTTATTCAACAAATAGTCTTTAAATAATGCATGATAACACAATGGTGAACATGCTCAAGAAGCTCAGAATACAATGGGAAGCAAAACCTAAGCACACTTACAAAAATCTTCATCTCCTGGCTCAGGATGTGATCCGCTGTAAGTACTTAAGAGCAATAGTAGGTACTTTAGAAGGAATGGGTCAATGAAATAAAAGCATGAATGAAGATATTTAATACCTGCTGCTAGTCTGGGGGAAGTTCTCTGGTACTATAGTACCAGGGGACTTGAATGTCCCACAAAAGCTTGGTGCTATTTGGAGGTGGTGGAAATTTTAAGAGCTGGGGACTAGTGGGAGATCTTTAGGTCATTGAGGGTGTGCACCTGAAGGGATAGTAGGACCCTACCCCTTTCTGCTCCCCAACCCCAGCCATGAGGGGAGTGGTTTTGCATTGCCACATGCTCTTGCTATGTAGCACCAGAGCCCTAAAACAAAGGGGCCAACCAACCACGGAATTAAACCTCCAAAACGGTGAGCCAAAATAAGTTTTTTCTGTTTACAAGTTGATTATCTTGGGCATTTGTTATAGTGGCAGGAAGTTTACTAACACACCTGATATCATGTGTTGGTTACCAAATTGCTAAGCATTTTCAGTTTCACCACTTTGCCACACAGAGAATATATAAACGTATTAACTGAGGCTGAAACCTAGACTTCATCTCCATGCTTCTGGAGAAAACATACTACATTTACATTTATATAAATCACTTACTCACTTGGGCTTTTACTCTAGCTGCTGTAAAACCCCACAAAGTTGCCTAAGCAACATAAATTTATATCCTCAAAGTTCTGGAGGTGGGGAAGATGAAGGTCAGTTGATTTGGTTCGTAATGAGGACTCTCTTCCTGGCTTGTAAATGGCTGACTTCTGGTTGCATCTCCATGTGGCAGTGTAAGGGGGTTGTGGTGACTCTTCTTCCTCTTATAAAGACACAAATTCCATCAAGGAACTCCACCCCCATGACCTCAGCTAAATCTAATTATCACCCAATCTAATTATCACCTACCTCCTTATACTACCATATTGGAAGTTAGGACTTTACATATAAATTCTGAGGGGATACTAAAATTTAGATTATAAGAGCCTTAATCTCCTTATGTAAAGTGGACTTACTTTATCCCCCTTAGGAATATTATTTTATATTTCATAATTCACTCCAGATACCACTACTTCTTAGGGATAAAAATAACATCACAATGACCATAAGAATGTCATTTTTAGCCAGGGATGGTGGTGCACACCTATAATCCAGCAGTTTGGGAGGTTGAGGAACAAGTATTGCAAGTTTGAGGTCAGCCTCATCAACTTAGTCTTAGAATTAAAAAAGGACTAGCAGTTTAGCTCAATGTTAAAACACCCCTGGGTTCAATTCCTAGTATCAAGAATATCATTCTTGGATAAAGAAAATGTGGTATATATACTCAATAGAATATTACTCAGCTTTAAAGAAGAGTGAAGTTATGGCATTCACCAGTAAATGGATGAAGTTGGAGAATATTATGCTAAGTGAAATAAGCCAATCCCACAAAACCAAAGGCCAAATGTTTTCTCTAATATGTGGATGCTAATTCACAATAAAGCAGAGGAGGTGTGTGGGGGGGCACTAGAGAAGAATAGCATTACCTTAGATTAGGTAGAGGGGAGTGATGGGAGGGGAGTGGAGGGGATGTGGAAATAGGAAAGATAGTAGAATGAAACAGACATTATTACTGTATGTATCTATGTGACTACATGACCAATATGATTCTGCAACATGTATACTCAGAAAAATGAGAAATTATATCCCATCTATGTATATCAAAGTGCAAAAATGCATTTTACTGTCATGTGTAACTAATTGAAACAAATAAAAATTAATAATGAAAAAAATATCATTCTTGCCAGGCACAGTGGCACACACCTATAATCCCAGTGATCTGGGAGACTGAGGTAGGAGGATTGCAAATCTGAAGCCGGACTGGGTAACTTATAAGATCCTGTCTCAAAATTTCAAGAAAGAGGGATGAATATGCAGTTCAGTGGTAGAGCACCCCTGGATTCAATCCTGAGTATGGTGGCCAGGGGACCCAAGAATGTTATTTTTTTGGCTCTGTCCTTATCACATTCCACTTCTAGTAGGACTTCTGACTCAATCAAATTTCTCCCCTTGTGAAGATGCCCACAGGGAGTATCTTGGACATGCTTACAGGCTAATTCTTTTTGTATCTACCATTATCCTCTTCTGCTATTTTGTACTGTGGCTGATGATACTAAAAGCACTGATGGTCCCACCCAAGATGGTAATGCCTCTAGTGATGGCCAAAGGCATTGCCGCTCCTGCCAGTGCAAGAGAACCAAGACCATGAAAGAAAGAAGCCTGCTCCTGCATCTTCTCAATTAAAGAGGCGATTGGTCCCTGGCTTCTCTGGCCTTTGGGGTCCCCTTCCTGCTCGCAGTAACTCTGGAGCTTCTCTCTGACACTCAGGATGCAAAGCTGGCCTGCCTGGATCTCTGGTTGTCTTAGAAGACATACAGAAAACAGATCTTTTGTTTTTTTACACAACATTTTAAAATCTTTCTCTCAGACAGAAACAGTAGTTGACATGGGGTAGGTGTTAAGTGCCTCTTTCTTCATCACTGGTCTGTTGGCTTTAGATAAAACTATTTACCTAACCTGTCTTTGCTATTTGGGGTGGGGTGTGGTACCAGGATTGAACCCAGGGGTGCTTAACCACTGTGCCCCATCCCCAAGCTTTTAATTTTTTTTTTATTTAGAGACAGGGCCTCACTAGTTGCTGAGTCTGGTCTTGAACTTGCAGTTCTCCTGCCTCAGCCTCCTGAATCATTGGGACTACAGGCATTTGTCAGTACCTGGCCTGTCTTTTCTATTTAAAAAAGTCTCATTTGCCCACCCAAATCAGATACTGAATCCTGGAGTAGGCTTAATCTAAGTTCATACTGGGATGCCTGTTCAAAGATGAAGCTCCTCAAAGACAAAGTCCATACTCCCTTTGTGCCTTTTCTCCACTCGTATACTGGCCAAATGGTTAATATCTAATTCTCTTAAAATTAAAAACTGGAAATATAAGGATATGTAGTGTTTATGTGCTAAAGGGGGAAAAAAAAAAGAAAACGTGACTCAAGAATACTAAGCATTTCAAACCACAACAGGCCTGATTCTGTAAGCCTGGCTCAGTGTATTGTAGCAGCCCTCCATAAACACAGGAAGAGTGAGCCAGTATAAAGCCTTTCTTTGGAAACACACACACACACACACACACACACACATACATCTCACCTGTGGAGGGCACAGGCCCCAGGATGTCATAATAGGCCAGGATCTCAACAGAATGACTATGAAGACTTTCAATACACAGAAAATTGAATCGTAAAGACAATGGTGTCCTCTTCCCCATTAGGATCCTTGAACAAGTAACAAAACAGGGCATGAGAAATAATAAGAGAGGAAGAAAAAAAAAGCCTTAGATATTTTCTATCACATTTCCCCTCGTACTGCTAGCTTTGCTGATCTGATGGCTGCTCAGCATACCAGGAATGTTCTCTTTCCTGGACCTTCATGGTTGCTGTTCTGAGTTTGTGGAATAAACTGATCTCAGATCATTCACATGGCTTGATCTCTGGCTTCATTCAGGCTTTTTTAAGAAGAAGGCCACTTTCTTGTATACCCTTTATAACAAGAAATCCCTCCCTACTCTCTGTTCTCTTGCCCTATTTTATGTTCCTCATAGCATTTAATTACCCCTTGGCATTATACTGTTTGATTATTGTCTCTTGCACTTTAATGTTAGGTCCACAAGAGAAAAAAAATGTATTTGTTTGCTTGTCCTTAATGCCCTATGTATAGCAGGTGTTTGATAAAAAATTAAAAATAAATGATTATCTGACTATGGTTTGGGATGCAAGATACTACTGTTAATCTTGAATATAATTAGCTAAAATATTTTAAAGTCTATTGTCAAACTTCTTCTGGGTATAATGGAGTCATTAAGAGAAGACAATGCTCATTGCTCATTGAAAACAACAGGAAAATTAGATTTTAAATGGGCTAAGGAATTGAAAAGACACTTCTCAGAAGAAGATACACAATCAGTCAACAAATACATGAAAAAAATGTTCAACATCTCTGGCAATTAGAGAAATGCAAATCAAAACCATTCTAAAATTTCATCTCACACCCGTCAGAATGGCAGCTATTAAGAACACAAACAACAATAAATGTTGGCGAGGATGTGGAGAAAGAGGCACACTCATACATTGTTGGTGGGACTACAAAATGGTGCAGCCAATATGGAAAGCAGTATGGAGATACCTTGGAAAACTTGGATTGGATCCACCTTATGACCCAGCTATCCCACTCCTTGGTCTTTACCCAAAGGTCTTAAAAACAGCATACTACAGGGACACAGCCACATCAATGTTTATAGCAGCACAATTCACAATAGCTAAACTGTGGAACCACCCCAGATTCCCTTCAGTAGATGAATGAATAAAGAAAATGTGGTATACACACACAATGGAGTATTACTCAGCAATAAGAGAGAATAAAATCATGGCATGTGCAGGTAAATGGATGGAGTTAGAGAATATAATGCTAAGTGAAGTTAGCCAATCCCAAAAAGCCAAATGCCAAATGTTTTCTCTGATATAAGGAGGCTGATTCACTGTCAGGTTGGGATGGGGAGCATAGGAGGATTAGAGGAACACTCAAATGGCCAGTGGGGAGGGAGGGGATGGGATGGTCAAAAGGGTCAAGAAAAAAAAAAATGGTAGAATAAGATGGATATCATTACCCTAAGTGCATGTATGAAGTCAGAATGGTGTGAATATACTTTGTATACAACCACAGATATGTAAAAATGTGCTCTACAAGTATAATATGAAATGTAATACATTCTGCTGTCATTTCTAACAACTTAGAATAAAAAATAAATTTGAAAAAGAAAAGAAAGAAATATAAAAAATAAAAAAAAATTTTGCACACATGTGTTTTAGAGGTATTGAAGAATTGTTGAAGCTAAAGAAGCCATTAGTTAGTGGGGTTGGGGTGGGAGATGGAAGATCATGGAGAGATGAACTGATATCCCATTGCTTTTCTCCTGGGGACACATGCTGATGTGGGAAATAGATAAGAAGCTGAAAATATGGACTTTGCTTGGGCAGAGGGAAGCTTCTGGAACTAAGAAACCAGCAGAACTTTGTCATGTTCATGGGGCTGATGAGGCAATACTGGAGACATGGAGGCCACAATCATGGTGAAAGAGAATGGGTTTAGAATGGAATCAGAAACCTGTCCTGGTATCCCCTCAAAGCATTTGCTGAATTCTGAAGATACTTGAATCAAGTATGATTAAGAAATGGAGCAGAATGTCTGAGAAAGTTGAATGGACATTTTGGCAGACTTTTTAGGCTGAGGAACGATTAGGGTTAGGGTGCTGAGCCACAAGGACTAAGAAGGGCCCTTGATGCACACACTAGGTTGTAACGGCAGTTCCTGAACTTTGCTGCATATTAGAATCATCTGAGGTCAGGTGTGGTGGTGCTTACTTGTAATCCCAGCAATTCAGGGATTATAAGAGGCAGGGGGATGGCAAATTCAAGGTCAGGCTGAGAAACTTAGCCAGACCTTGTTTCAAAATAAAATATATAAAGGGCTTGGGATGTGGCTCAGTGGTAGAGTGCCCTGGGTTCAATCCCCAGTGTAATAAGCAGAGGCAATTTAAACTGTCTCCACCCAATAGCCCATTAACCCACCCTTAAACCATCTCCATCTGAGGGCCTATTAACCCTGTGCTTTATAAACTCTGCCCTTGGTATGAGCAGGCACCATTTTCTACCACCCTGCTTTCCTGTGGAACATGCGGGTCGTAGTTGGTGGTCTCAGCCAGAATAAAGGCTCCTTTAGCTGTTATGTGAGTGGCTTGTGAGACTTTTTCCTGCAAATTGGGTACAACACCAGTACCAAAAAAAAAATCAACTAAGAATCTTTAAAAGTACTGATACATAGCTCTCACCCCCAGATGTTTTTATTTAATTGGTATGAAGTATGACTGACTAATTATCTCTCATTTTGTCTACTTAGTGAGGGAAGAGTATACTTCTAGTAAAAGATTGGCTGAAGCATCTATGATTTTTTTATGTGGTGTACTGATCTTAATCTATAAAAATCACTAGGAATTTTAAAAGACAGGGCTTTCAGCTAGGTGCAGTGGCACACACCTGTAATCCCAGTGGCTCTGAAGGCTGTGGCAGAAGGATCACGAGTTCAAAGCCAGCCTCTGCAAAAGTGAGGTGCTAAGCAACTCAGTGAGACCCTGTCTCTAAATAATACAAAATAAGGCTGGGGATGCGGCTTGGTGGTCAAGTGCCCCTGAATTCAATCCCCAGTAACTCCCCCCTCAAAAAAAGACAAGGCTTTCAGATTTAAAACTAAGAAAAAAAATCTGTATAAACAGACTCCATATTGACTCAAATATTGGCATAAACATTACTTTATTCAATAAAACAGAAAAGGATGCTAAATTAAATCAGAATTGATATTTATGTCTATAAAAAGAGTTGAATTGAAATTCTAGAACTGAAAAATATAACATTTGAATTAAGAACTTTGCAGATAATTTTATAAAACCATCAGATACAGCAGAAGAGAGAATTAGTGATTTCTAAGGTCAATAGCTATTTCCAAGTGAAATAAAATAAATATTTTATGTCCAATATTTCACTTATATTGAAGAAAGATTTCTGAAAGTTGATATCCCCTGAATATACTCATTTACTATCAAGACTACTAAGTTTCATTGTCTCCATGTACTGTGATAAGAGAACTAAAGGGACTCCATCTTGTTCTTCGGCAGCCATCTTAGGAGTTTTGAGAAATAGTTCTGTTTCTCAGAAATAATAGAACACGGAAAGTCCTGCCTCTGTACCCATTAATTGTTACCTAGCATAATACGTTTGACAGCATAAACATAGCAATTCCTATACAATATAAAATTGTTCTCTTTGGTTTCCATTTTTCCTGGGCAACATACCTTATCAGAGATTGATTGTCTAGATGTTAGTAACCATTCTCTAACATGTACTCAACTAGGGTCATCCTGACCCCATTCCCTTCTACTTGATCGTTGCTATACCAACCTCTAAAGTCCCGTGGGAAATATTATTGTACCCATTGCTTTGTCTTGCTAACTGCTTAGATTAAGCTTCTGTACCGTGGTGGCTTACTTGCATTGGATGAAACCCTGCAATTGAATATTTCATCCTCTGTAATTTTTCTCTTTATAAACCCTTGAAAAATCACTGCTGGCGCGCCATCTTGTCACACTGTGTGATGTGTGAGGATGGTGGCCGCTGATCAGCTTAAGAAAGGCTTTTTATTGGCTCAAGTGTGACGTGGCTTGGAGTTTTAATTGGCATTATGCTGGGTACAACATTTTTGGTACAACAGTACCACAAAAATAATGCCTTAAATCATTTTTAAATGTTGTCACCATACTTTTCCCATCATCATGTCCTTTTTTCTCAGTTGGGGGTGGGTAGTTTAGGGAGAGTGAGAAGTTAAAATATATGGGGATTCCTGATATAACTCAGACACAGTTTATGCCCCACATGGTAATCATGTATTTGGAGATAAGGCCTTAGGTGGGAGATAACCAGGGGACCTGAATAAGGAAAACAATCAGTTGGGGAATTCGGATTAGTTAGAATGGGTCAAGGTTAACAAGAATGCTAGCACTATCCTAGGACAACTTACATAAACCTTGTCTGCCAGAGAGTATCCCAAGAGATTGTGTTGTTATTGTAAGTGGAAATAGGGCGTGGGTCCTAGCATGAGTCTTCAATAAAATCTTCTGCCACATTTTATTTCTTGTCAGCCCAGTTATAACAACTACATGTCCTACTTGGTGACATCAAAAGGAGCCTGAAGATTACCCAAACTGAGACTATAAAGAAGCATATGTATATATATGTACACACACACACACACACACACAGATATATATATATATATATATATATATATATATATATATATATATATCTTCCTAGTATATATACTGGGGATTAAATCCACTGAGCCACATCCCCAGCCCTTTTATTTTGAGATAGGGTCTCACTAAGTTGCTTAGAGCCTCACTAAGTTGCTGAGACTGGCCTTGAATTTAAGATCCTCCTGACTCAGCCTCCTGAGCTACTGGGATTACAGTCATGCACCACTGTGCCTGGAGAAATATTCTTGTTTTCAATTTTAACTCAAAATAAGGTCAAAGAGATTATCTCTTTGCAGAAATCCCAATTATAACCATAACTCTTAGAAGTTTGCAACATATTTTAACAAAACACTTTCTACTCAGAATCCCAGAATATGCTGTCCCATTGTGGATTTCAATGACAAGCATACTGGCATGTAAAGAAAAGAGCAAGACATGCCTGGTGTGTAAATGAGTTCCAGTACCCAGGGATTACTGGGAAAGTCTCCTGAGATTTCATTCACAAGCAGGGCCTAGAAAATGACTGACACAAAACAGTTTCTGTTGCTTGTAGGCTAAAATGTGGACTAGTTCCAAGGGAGAAGAAAGGCTTTTCTCACACCCACCTTTCAAAATAAAGTAACTGAATAGCTTTAAAAAATAATAGCAACAAACAATATATCACCAAAAACCAGGTATCAACTGAAACAATAAACTCCTTCACTCTCTCAGTGGGTGGGAGTCAAAACCAACTGTCAGACTCACATATCTGCTTCTTTTCTGTTTTAATTCATTTGTCCCTTCAAGTGAGTCTTGGTTGTTCTGGGTAATAGAGAAAAAAGCCAGAAAAAAGCGACTGCTTGTACAGATTTCAGTACAAGGAAACACCGTTGGTAGACCGGTTTCTTTTTTCGATTTACAATCCTCCCTCAGCATACCGTAAGGCCCATTCCTCTATAATTATGCTCCTTTCTCTGCCACAGAAATAGTTCCACAAAACAAAACATGGGATAAAATATATTGCACACAGAATTAAAACCATTAGCCCCTTGAAAAACCACTCCAAGGGAGAGGGGAAAAGCAAGCATTTACTAGGCTCAAAGGAAAGGATGGTTACCTGGGAATTCTGTTCAGCATTAAAGGCTTTTCAAATTAGATTATTTAATGAGTTAAAAGCAAAGAAGGAACATAGGTTAGGAAATTAGTTTGCTTGCTTTCAGTCAGGGACAATTAGAGCAAATGAACTAAGTTTTTCAAGGCTGTTATGTTTCATGGTTTTTACTTCAAAATTCATTCTGGAAACCTAACAAAATAAAAAAGAATCAAGTGCTGTTTTGTCCAGGAGAAGGGTGCCTGAGATAGAGGAAACGCCTGGCTCATGTTCTCTGAAGTTTCATGGGCTGGGAGTATAGGAAAAGCACATAGCAATGAAAAACAAAGATTTTGATTCCAAATAAGGTCCCCATGGAAAGGGTATACCCTAACTTATGTTTAATGTACCTTTAGAGAATATTAACTGTCCTGTTTTGATAAATAATAATAACTATTGTATAATGTACCCACAGTTTACAAATTTAATGGGAGAAAACTTGGAAGAAACAACAGACAAAAATAAAAAAACACATTCTCCCTTTTCTTCTTTCTTTTCTTTTTTTCTTAAAGGTGGTCTTTCCCTGTCCAAAGTGTGATTGTAAGTGAAACTCCATCATTTCTGTTTCTGCCCTACCAACCCCAACATACTTCATTATAGTCACTGCCATGCCAGTCATCTGTCATCTTTTGCTAACTAGCACAATTTAGTAGGTGTTTGGTATTCCTGAAGGTAGTGTTTTTCATTAAAAGACACATTCAAACTAGTTCTCCATACTCAGTTGAAGCCAGGACTTGGTAATGAATCTATTATTTAAATTAATAAAAAGTTCTGGACATTGTTTTAAAACATTGATCTTATTTTGGAATTCAAGTGGTACACTGCCTGGCCTGTTTTTCTCAAGAAAAAAAATGTGTTTTTCACTTTATGGCATAGTTGTATGCAATTTTATGCATCCTCAATTCACTCAACTGAAAAAAAAAAGTAGCAAGAGAGGTAAAAATTAAATACAAATATAAATAACATGCTAGTGGGTTTTCTGCTTCTGCTTCTTCTTCTTCTTCTTTTTTTTTTCTTTTTTCTTTCTTTTTTTTTTTTTTTTTTTTTGTCTTTCTTTGCTTTTGAAACTTACAAAAAACCAGGCCTGATTAGTTCAACATTTGGGGCAAGGAGAGGTTGTGTGTAATGTCAGCAAAGTCACATCAGCAAGAGAACTAAGGACATGGCTAAAGGGCATGTTTGTCAGACTAATGTGTCTCAAAGATATTTCAGTATTTGGAGGCACCTTTCCTGGCCCTTCCTGTTTGCATTCCTCAGAGTCACATTTCAGCTAAGGGGGTGGAAATTAAATAAAGGTGCTTTGGCAAACACATAATTAATCCTTAAATCATAGGATCTCAAACTCATGTAATTTCTTCAAAAGTGGAGCTACAAGTCTTTAAAAAATTGCATCTGGGGTAATCTCTCTAAGAGTTCTCTAAACAGTGCAACATCAGCATACACAAATAATTATTACTTGATAATGCTCTTTTGTGCTGTAATAAGAGTTTCTTTAGCAGTCTTTTCCACCTGTGGAATAAGATAGTTCACAGAAATATATTCACCCAGACCTGTTCCCATGTGAAGTTTGCTTCAAGTTCTTTCTCAGGGCATCCAACCCTTCTCTCAGTTGCTTTTTGCAGTTGTTCCCAGAGTCAAACAAATCACTAAACAACACTATGTCAATCTCAGAGTATCCTTGGGTATCTGTCCCCTTAATGTAAGAGCCACCCTGTGAAGACAAAAGACACTGTGTGGGGAAAACCTGAAGTAACTTTAAGGGAAGCACAGATTTCAAGTTGCAGCATTTTTAGAATAAAAAGTTATGCCTCGTAGCATAACTTAAATATATGCCAATTTTACCCTCCCCACAAAGGAGGGCAGCCAGGTGGAGAAAGTATTCAATAATATTTCACTGAGAATCAAGGTTCTATGAAAAGAAAGAAGTTCGAAGAAGAAGGAAAAAAAAAAAAAAAAAAAAGCCTGAAAGGATGTGAGGACCCACAGGTGCCAGAATTAAATTTACCACTAGCTGTGGTTTGGATAAGTGTCCCCTGAATGTCTATGTGTTAAAGGCCTGGTCTCAGATTGTGGCACTATTGGGAGGTGGTGGAACCTTTAAGAGGTGGAGCTCCGTGGGAGGAAATTAAGTCACTGGGGATATATCCCTGAGTGGGTTTTGGAACCCCAGGCCCTCTCCCTTTCTCTTTGCTTTTCAACTGTCCAGAGGTGGGTAGTTTCCTTACCACTTGCTCTTGATGTACTGCTTTATGATAGTCACAAAAGCAATGGGTTCAACTGATCATGGCCTTCAACAACTAAAACTGTGAGCCAAATAAACCTTGCCTTTTTCTTTACTTTTTTTCCCCCTTTCTTTCTTCCTTCCTTTCCTTGTTTCATTCATTCGATTGAACTGAGGGTATACTCTACCACTGAGATATATCAGATATATCCATGGCCCTTTTTATTTTTTGAGGCAGAATCTTGCTAAGTTGCCCAGGCCACACTTCAACTTGTGATCCTCTTGCCTTAGCCTCTCCAATACGTGGGATTAGAGGCATGTGGCACTATGTCTAGGTAAACTTTTCTCTTTTTAAGTTGATTTATCTCAGGTATTTGTTATAGTAACAGGAAGCTGACTAAGCAAAGTATCCCAGAACCTAGCTAAGATTCAAACATAGTATCCCTCATTGCACACCTGAAAGACAACCTCATGCATAGGTGTTATAACACAAATTGTACCTATCAAATCAGAACGATAAGTACTTGATGTTTCTGGTGGATATTTGTTTCTTATGTTCCTAAATATATCATTAGTAATTTTAATTAAGTATTCTATAATTATAATTAATGCAAGTTTCCATAAAAGCTTTTGTTAAATGTAGTTTTTATAACAAAGTTTTAAGTTTTGCACATCTTTGCCATTTTTAGTACTAAAGGAAAACTCTAGGATGCTAGTTCCCAATGGAGGTTCTTTGGCAGTACAAGGAACAATTTGAAACCATTGTGCCCACAAAGTAGAAATAGTACTCAAAGTTGAGTGTCACTCATAGAGTGACAATGCAATTTCACATGATGTTACTGTGTTAGTCAGCTTTTTGTTGCTGTGACAAAATTACTGACAAGAGCAACTTAGAAGAGGAAAACTTTATTTGGGTTCACAATTTCAGAGGTTCAGTCTATGGTCAGCTGACTCCATTGCTTGGGACTGAGATGAAGCAGAATATCATGGTGGAAGGGTGTGGTGGAAGAAAGGTGCTCAGGACATGGGAGCCAGGGAGCACAGAAAGAGAAGAAGGAGCCAGGGGGACTAGATGTAATCCACAAGGGCACAAACACAGTGACCCACATCCTCCAGCCCTATCCTACCTGCCTATAATTACCATCCAGTATAGTAGTTCATTCAAATTATTAATCCATCAAATGAATCAATCCACTGATGAGGTTATAGCTTTATTTATTTATTTGGATACAGGGGCACTCAACCACTGAGCCACATCCCCAGCCCTTTTGATATTTTATACTAGAGACAGCATCTCACAAAGTTGCATAAGCCCTTCCTTAGAGGCTGAGGATGGCTTTGAACTTGAGATCCTCCTGCCTCAGCCTCCTGAGACCCTGAGATTCCAGGTGTATACCACTGTACCCATCTCTAATTTAATCATTTTATCTCTGAACATTCCCGTATTGCCTATCACATGACCTTTTAGGGGAGTCATTAAAGATTCAAACTGTAACAGTTATAAAACATTCTGGAGATCTGAGCTCTTTGCCATTGATTATAAACTAATATCTTAAAAGATTTCCAACAGCTTTATCAGTGTGTCACTGTGTTGAGTGCTGCAGTAAGAATGCACCATTGTTAAGTTGTGGGATTTCCCTAAACTGCCCAGGAGGTTGTGCTCTTCACAGAGAAATGACAGCTTGACCAGAGTACTGAAAGGTAGAGGGGAGAGTTCATAGATTATGAGAAGCATTTATTGTTAGGGAAAGTAGGAAAACAAATACTATCTACCAAAAAAAAAAAAAAAAAAAGCCATTGTAAATCAAGGGAAAGGACATGTGCATATCTCCCAACTCATATGATCATGAAAAATACTTAAGAGCATCATTACCAAGAGTGAGAACCACAGTGTACTAGGAAGAGGTCAGCCACAGGTAAGAGACACCATATTAGTTACTTTAAGCAGAAAGGGGCTTAGTTCAGAGAATCATTGGAATAGTTAGAAGGAGAGGCTCTCAGCTGGGTTTTTTACAAAGTTAACCATACTCATAAATTGTGTTCAATAATGAATTCCATTAAAAGATACTTTTTGGTTTTAAATAAATTGATGGTTAAAATGACTTTATGACAATTGCGTGTGCATTTTAAAAAATTTTTGGTACCAGAGATTGAATTTAGAGGTGCTTAACCCCTGAGCCACATCCCCAGCCCTTTTATTATATTTTATATAGAGACAGGGTCTCACTAAGTTGCTTAGGGCTTCGCTAGGTTGCTGAGGTGGCTTTGAACTTGCAATCCTCCTGCCTCTGCTTCTCAAGCCACTGGGCTTACAGGCGTGCACTGCTGTACCCAGCTGTGTATGCACTTTTAAAGGAAAGAATGCAAAAGGTATCAGAATATAATGCCCTCAGAAACATCTTGTATTTTTTTCTAAACACAGATTAGAAAGGATGCACTGATAACAAACATTAACATTAAAAATAATAACCATTAACATTAAAAGTTATAATAACAGAGGACTCAGTGGCAGGGTTTTGCTCAGCCTTCACAAAGCCCTGGGTTCAATTCCCACCACCAGTAATAACAAGAAGAGGGGCTGGGGTTGTGGCTCAGCGGTACAGCGCTCACCTAGTTCCTGTGAGGCTCTGGGTTCAATCCTCAGCACCACATAAAAATAAATAAATAAAATAAAGGTATTGTGTCCAACTACTACTAAAAAATAAGTATTAAAAAAGAAGAGGAGGAGGAGTAGGAGGAGGGAGAGGAGAAATAAAACCATACTAGCATTCTTGTTTGAATCCCTTCCCTACGCATACGTCATTTTTCCCTCAGGTAAATTCTCACAGAACGGCTGTGAATTCTGTGGACCACCATTCCTGGACATAGTGAAGTTTCATTAAGTTGACAAGGAGCCCATCAGCACAGTACCTAATTACTTCCACAGGCAGGTAGCTCCAACATGAAACAGGGCCCTGGGGGAAAGGCTCACCTCCTTTGTCTCAAATTCCCTTCAGCATCCCTTTACAAATATGGTCAAATGTGAGCCACGTCCTTGGTTCTGCCAACGTAAAGGCACTTGCATCCCTTGGGCAAAAATTGCCAACTTTAATGGGTTCCAGCTGTTGCACAGTTGAGTGCTGGCTCAGCCATTCTGCAGCCTATCCTGGCATTTCAAAGGGCTCCTTCCAGGGCAGTGTCACCCCCAGGCAGAAGGTGATGATGCCTTTGAACCATTGGCCCTGCCCAGTTGACATGCATTACCTCCAAGAGAAAGGAAATAGCTTCCTTCCCGTTGCATGGCCTGGCCTGAGAGCTGGGAAGCTCAGGTTACCTGGATCACTCGGGATACTGGTACTGGAAAGCAGCTCTGGATCAGCTTGATTAAAGCAGCAATCTCAGTAACACAAGCAGCACTCAGAGGACCTAAAGCAGGATGAATTTTTTCATCTGCAAATCTCCGTAGCTCTTGGGGACTTTTACACTCCAACATATTATGAGGTGAAAATCCTGTGGACATTTGGGCTACACAGAGAAATGATCAGCATTTGATATTCACTGTACGGAAATAAATGTGTAAGTGGAGGGGGAGCAAAGCAAGAATTCTGTATACAAATTAGGTCTAGTTTATCATAAGGATTGCCTTGTTGTACAAACAGGGAGATGGTGTCTCCCTGTTGCTGCAGCATCACCTGAACCAGCAGACTTGCGCCCACCATACTGGTTGACATTTTAACCCTGTGTCTCCTTTAGGCAAATAGCTGAATATTTTAGAAAACTGAGATGTTTAGATATTTTTTATGCCAAAAAAATTGTTGCTCCAGTTTACTAAATCATTTTAATCTTCTACTTGCAAAACGTGTATGTTAACAAATTTTAATAAAATGATCCTAGGGCAAAGGCTTCCAAACTAAGCCATCAAGTGTGGGTTTCACATTCTCAAACCATAGGCTTTATCTATCTACAGAAGTTTAGGTTTGACCTCCACTATGTTTTCAAAAAGAAACAATGGAGCCAATATCTAGAATCAAGAGAGAGTACATTCTTTTGAAATGGGACAGCAGAGGTGTTTGGTGTTTGTTTTAAACCAGAACAAGGCAAGACTGACATCACCCTTCACAAGAAGGCACTGAATTTTTTTTCTTTTCTTTTCTTTTCAGTACTGGGGATTGAGCCTAGGAGCACTACTGAGCTACATCCCCAGTCCTTTTTATTTTTTATTTTGGGACGGGGTCTCACTAAGTTTCCCAGACTGGTCTCAAACTTTGTCTCCTCCTGCTTTAGCCTGAGTTGCTGGGATAATAGACATATGTCACCAAGCAGGGAAGAAAACTAAATTCTTGGAGAGGGAGTGCTTCTCCAGGAACCAAGGTTCTCAGTGCCCTGGGATGCCTGCTCCAAAGTTAAGTAGTTTCTGGCATTTATCATGGCACTCAAACTGTGGGATTTCTTTCCTTTTTCTTTTTTTAAAAGTATTATAAATTTACTGCTCCTGGCTTAGGCATCTGTTTCACCTAAACCAAATTAATATGACCGTGTCAGGGCAAAGGCGTTTGGCACACAGAAGTTGGTGATGGGGTGATGGGATTAAGAAGAGTAGAATTTTTATTAAATGAATAAATCACACCCCCAACACTTTATAATTAAATCTTTTGAAATAGAAGTTACAAGGAATGGAATGTGTGACACAGTAAAAGGGGTCCTGAGCGGGGAAATCTGAGAACCACTTTTCTAGACTCTTCTTTCTCACGCTTAATTTATTTTTAAAAGTTTTCCCTCAGAGAGATTTGCTTTCTAAAATGGTAATGAATTAATGTGATAAGGTAATTTGTATTAATCCATAAAAATATTCTTCTTAGTTCAATATGCCTGAATGTGTTTGTAAATAGTTATTATAAGGCAATATTGTCCTCATCTAAAGAAATGTCTATAAGGGCGGGACATTCAGTCACTTAGTAAAAGTATTTGGGAATGATCATGAACCAGTCATTGCCTGCCCAGTCCCTCTTTGAAAGGCCAGCATAGTCCTCTCTCAGTCTATGCAACTGACTCTCAAGCCATTTATGTCAACATTTTGAAAAGTAGCTTAATTATATATATGAAAATTATTTGCAAGATCCCCAGGCTGCCTGACAAATAATAACTACTTATTTAGGGCAAATCTACTACTTTGTTATCCTCTACAGATTTCAAGCTCAGCACCTGCGATCTGTTTCTATCTCACCTGTTTGTTTATTTTCTCTATCTCTGCCTTCTCTCAGATTCTCAGATATAGGTGCCTGCTCCTTCTACTAGCCTAATATGGCTTAAACATTAAATGTCCCTCAAAGGACATGTGCTAAAGGCGTGGTCCCCACCCTAAGGTGCTCTTGGGACCTTAGGAAGTAGGGCCTAGTGGAAGGAAGTTAGGCCCCCGGGGGTGTGCCCTTGAAGGAAGAACTGGAACCCTGGCCCTTTTTGCTCTTTTAATTCCTGCTTGACATAAGATGAACACTCTCCTCTGCCATGAGCTCCTGCCATGATGCACTACCTCACCACAGGACCACATGGCCAAGAAACCATGAACTGACACCTTTGAAACCATGAGCCCAAACTTGTCCTCCTGTTTCTCTTAGATATTTCTGTCAGGGAAAGAAAGCACAGATCCTGAGCAGCTACCTCCACCTACTCCAAGTTCTGAGACAAACTGCCTCAAGTATCTGGGGTTCATCAGAATCTCTTCCAAACATAGAAGATTCTTCCATGAAAATCCAAACTTCACATCTCTTCCTTTGCCTAACACAAGAAGTCCTGCTCCCCAACTCCTTCCACGCCCAGGGCCATCCCTGAATAGATGAGCTTCATATCTCATACTGCCCAACTTGTCCAAATCACAGTTTAGTTTCTCCTGTACAAAGATGGTTTCTGCCATGGGATCTGCCCCTACGATCCCATGACCACATGTGGCAGTAATTCTGACTTGCTCAGTTCTTTTTTCTTGGAACTGGAGTTCTACCTGCTACTTTTCTAGTATCTGAGATTATGATATGAGTAGTTGAGTCTCCTGAATATGAATGGTCTACACACCCGATTTCCACTTAGATGCCTGATAATCTACCCTGTTTTTGGCTGGGTATCTCTAGAACTGTGCTTCTGACTATATTGTCTCTTTGATCTTTGCCTCAGTTTTCCCTCTTTCTCCTTATATGTAGCTCTGCAGGATTGTCTTCTACCCCTACTCCAAGTCTCAAACCATACCCTGGTTCTATCCTTTTTTACTCCATCTACATTTTCTATTCCTGGAAACAACCCACAGTGCCTTATATGGAAAAAAAAAAAAAAAAAATATGGGTTTTATGTTGTATGAACAATCACAAAAAGAAGGCACCAAGCATTAGTTTTACCTCTTTTACTGGCTGTGAAGTGATGCTCTTGTATTTCATGGTTCTCCCGACTAAGTACTGTTCCAAAGTGCCTAGAACACATCCTACAGGTTCTTGATGTTCTTATAGCCATATGCATTATATTCCTTTCTTCTAGATTTTTCCAGTTTAGCTGTTGCATCTCCATGGCTAACCTGTTATGCACAGACTGAGAAAAAATCAGGTGCTTAGTAAGGAATTTTAAGAGGTATTTCTAAGATCTGCTGGTCTTCATTTGGTTTCAGGCTAAATGTTCCATCCATGGGCACAGTAAATGTTCATTCATCCTCTAAAGTTCTCAAACATAGCAATGTGTAGAAAGCCATCTGTGAACTGTGCATAAACTAAAACGATGTTGAAGCCATTAGGCAGGAAAACCTGGTATAGGTTTTCCTGCTGGTGTGAGAACACCTGATTCATGTTGCTTCCTACCCAGCTCCATCACAAGTTAAGCATAGCATCGGAGATGGGGTGACCTGCTGAAGCCACACAGCCTCTTGAAGATGGGTGTGGCTTGCCAAAATGCCAGTCAACCTGTTTACTGCAAAACCCCTGCCACACCAAGAAGCAAGCACCAACCAATACTACCAAGACTCCTCCCACTGCAACCTTATTCCTGCCTTTGATGTACTCCCCCTTAAATAATCAGAGCCTTTGTTCAGTTGTTCAGTTCCAGCTCCCATCAGAACTAAAAGACCCATCTGGCGCTCCCTCTCTATCTATTTTCTGGCTCTGTCTTTTTTTTCTTAGTAATTATTTCAGACGTTTCCATTTTTTGGGCTTCTCACACCTCTTGAAACAGGAACCTACCCTGGCAGGGTGCTGGTCACCCCACAATGGCAAAGTTCATTAGTTCTCATGCTGTATATGGAAAACTGCTGTACATTAATAAAGAAGTGATCCATAAGAACCAGAATGCTGCAAAAATATTTTTTTTTAAAAAGCACTAGATTTTGTTTCATAAAATCAGAAGAATAAGATTCTAGTTCTTGTCTTACTTTTGGCATGTCTTAGAAAAATAATTTACCCTAACTGGGTCTTTTGTCTCTCTTGCAAAGTGGAGATAAGTGTTGAGAGTACTACATTAGGCTATCATAGAGGTCACTTTGAAAGTAAAAACTTCTAGGATTTTTAGAATCATATCACTAAAGAAAGCACTTTGGAGTAATAATTACAATAGTAGCTGCCCTGAGTATAACACTCATGCCCAGGGAATTCTGACAAGTGTCCTTAACAGCAGCCCTGTGATCTGGGTACTTCTTAGCTAAGGAGAATGAGGCAAGCAGCTTCAACCCTGACACCCCATCACTCATCTTTTGCCCAAGAGATTTTTGTGTTGATTTTAATAGATCTCTATTAAGAGAATTAAAAACTAAAATAAGCAAGCAAAAAAAAAATGTGTTTTACAGAAAGCGAGAAAACCCCAAAATTTCACCTGTTTTCACCCCCTAATACCTTTCTGTGATCTTGGAGCTTCTCCCTTGGGTCTTCCTGGCCATATTCTCCAGGGCAAAGTTTTCCAAGATGCTTCAATTGAAAGTGATACTTCAGAGCCCTGTGGCTGACAAAATCACTCCCACAGCACTCACAATTATAGGATTTCAGAGCCCACATCATTGCCCAACAAATTATTGAAGTTAGATCCTATTGTTGACAAAAACAAATAGCATCAGCCCTTCAGGGAACATCTAGTCCCTTACAGTTAATTAAAATTAAAATAAAATCATTTCTAATTTGTTAATTTATGCTTCATCACATGAATGTTTGCTCAGAAATTTCTGCCTCACTAAAATCAAATACAACTAAAATAAAATATCTATTTACAATGTGGGTGTATAAACATCATAGAGACTGGAAAAGCCCTTAAAATGCAAATTTTTTTGTGTGTAGGAGTGTATGAATATTTTTCTAAAAAGTTGCAAATGCATCAATGACTCTAGAGATGTTAATAACGGCTGATTTAGATATTACCTCTACTTAGGAACCCTGGGAGACACATTGTTTTTCCACTTTTTACCACCCATTGAATTCCTATATTTGAGAAAATTATCATGAGTGATGATTTCTACACATCTTTTGAATGTCTATGGAATTTATTTTTTTAAAGCAAAGTAGTTAAAGAAAAGAAGAAAAGAAGAAGTTTTTACCAAGAAACACAGTCTGAAAGAGCTGAGTCTGATCTCCAGTTGGCTGCATTTGAAATTGTTTATTTATTTTTTTTTTTGTTGTTGTTGTTACCAAGTAACTTTCCTTGGTATTTGTAGCAGCTTGTTGAAGCTTAGAACTCCTTCCTCAGAGCTAAGAATTATGGGATTTGTAGTTACCCGTTTTGTAGCTTGTGACTATATCCAACTTTTCTAACTACATTAACAGATACACTTTGTATATTAATTTTTCATTTGCATCTGGAAGAAAGTACCACACGTTTCAGAGGCTTAAACACACAAAATCATCTTACGTTCCTGTGGGTCAGACATATGACATGTGTATCACTGAGCTAGAATCAAGGCCTGTTGGTGCATCCTTTTGTAGACTATGGGTAGGTATCCTCGGGTAGCCAGCAACCAACTAGAGTAGTTTCCTGCTCAGAAGTTTGTGAGCCACCTGAGAAAAAGAAAGTCTGAAATATTTAGTGAAGAAATAAGAGCCAGAGCCAGAAATTAGGTTCAAAGAGGAGCACCTTACTGTTTCTCCAGTCCACAGAGGAGCTGGAACAAAACGACTATAAAATGGCTCTGGTCCTTTAAGGGAGAATACATCAAAGGAAGGGATATGGTTTCAGCAGGTGAAGGTCTTGCTTCATGCTGTCTTGCAGTTAGCAGGTTGACTGGCATCTTGGCAAGCCACACTCATCTCTGAGAGGCTGTGTGGCTACCTGGCTCCAGCAGGTCACCCCATCTTGGGTGCTGAGCACAACCTGTGGCAGAGCGAGGTAGAATATCATATGTACTAGGCAGTTAAACCAGCAGGAGTGCCATTGAGAGTTCCCAGATACCAGATTTTCCTACCCAATGGCTTCTATATCAGTTGGGTTCATGCACATTTCATGGATGTCTCCCGGCAGGTAGGACCTACATTCTTACTTTTCCTAGCTTCTAGATGTGCTCTGCATTTCTTGGAAGGTGCCATCTTCCTCCCTCTTCAAACCTGGTAAAGGTAAAAGGACTCTATTTTTAATGATTCTTCTGATGACTTTTATTGGGGTAGACACCAATCAGTGTCTAAGAAATCTTGCCATGACATAAGAACTTTGAAGAATGTGATAATGAAGGAAATGGAAAGGGGTCACTGTCCAATCCTTTATCACCTATGTGCAGGTGAGAATTGAAGCAAACTGACATTGGTTGTAAAGTAAAAGAATTTACTTTTAAAATATCGGAAGAAATCCATCTGCACAGTGAGCATATGACCTAGCCTACATATTCCCCCTGCATGTAGATGCAGTGTGGCCTTCCAGTGTATTCCAGCCTATTGGCACCTAGGACAGTGTAAGTAATAACATGTCCAAAACCTCCTCATTGAGTCCCCCAGGTTCTTTCCTTGGGATTGGTAAACAGTATTTTTGGGCATTTGCAATACTGGGGCCAAACAACATTGGACCCAACTGGAAAATCCTGGATAATCTCCCTTTTTGAAGATCAGTGGATTAACCACTTTAATTCTATCTGCAAACTTAATTTTCCTTTGCCATGTCAAGTAACAAGTTCACGGGTTCCAGGGATTAAGATGTGGACATCTTTGGGGTACCACTGTTTTGCCTACCACACTGTAGTTCTAAACTTTTATTAGAAATAGAAATGGGGAAGCTGTGTGTGTAGTTCAGAGGTAGAGAACTTGCCTGGTACACATGAAGCTGTGGGTTCACACTCCAGAAACACACACACACACACACACACACACACACACACACACACACAATGCAACTAAAGAGGTAGCTTAATGATAGAGTGCATACTTAGCTTGTGTGAGGTCCCATGTTCAAGCCCCAACACCGAAAAAAAAAAAAAAAAAAAAAAGAAATGAATCCCAAGTGTATCTATATAAAGTGGAAAAAAGACAAATCGTTTTTGCTTACTGTAAACATTTCTGTGCTCATTTGATTTTTGAATTCTTTGTCAAATAAATTTAGAGACATTAGATGATCTGCTACTGAGGGCACACACTTTTTAATTTGAGATATGGTACAGAGGTTTCCAAGTATGTGTCCTATTACATTTTTAAAGAAGTGAAATCAATTCAGTGGGTTGTAAGCATTTTAAAAACCAAGTAGAATAAAACTAGAGAAAATTGAACACAGGGAAGGTAAACAATTTGGGAAAGATTTGTTACAGCTAAGTGTGTGTGTGTGTGTGTGTGTGTGTGTGTGTACTGAGTCTCAAGGTAAAATGCATTTTTAAAAATCAGAATTACACTAATTATTTTATCTTTACATTAGTCAACATTAGTTCCTTATCTTTTTTTCTTTCTTCTCTTTGCCCATTCCCTACTTCCATTCTCCCCTTTGTCCCCCAACAGGTAACCATTAAAATGTGTTTAATGTCCTATTGTTTCTTATATGTGTGTTATTAGAAAATGTGTCTTAACTTTGGGAACATGTTCTATAATTTACACAAAATTATTCAAATTAAAGGCATGTATGTTATTTATAATTTGGGGTGAGTTGACCTTTTTATAATAAAATGCTCTTTGCTTTAGTAACAATTTTTGCCTTCAAGTTTATTTTATTTGCTATTAGTATAGCTACATCAGCTTTCTTTTGGTCATCATTTGCATGATAGTTTTTTTTATTCTTTCACTTTCAATGTTTTTTGTATCTTTAAATCTGTGTATTTCTTATAGATAGCATATAATTGGATCACTTAATCCATGCTACCAATCTCTGACACTTACTTGTAAAGCTTGATTCATTTGCATTTCATATAATTATTGATAGAGTAGGGTTTGTATCTGCTATTTATTTTCTATATGGTATTTACATTATTTTTACATCTCAATTTCTCCATTACTCTATTCTCTTGTATTAAATGGTTGTTTTTTAGCATCCTATTTTAATTATTGTTATTTCTTTTACTGTATATGTTTTATTTTCTAATTGATTGATGTGAGGATTACCATTTCTCTCTCTCTCTCTCTCTCTCTCTCTCTCTCTCTCTATCTCGTTACTAGGGATTGAACTCAGGGTCTCAAACATGCTAGGTAAGTACTCCACCACTGAGCCATATCCCCAGCTCCCTTTAACATCTTAATGTGTAAAAATCCAACAGTTTGGATTAATACTGTTTTAATTTTAATTGTATACAAAACAGTTTGTTGCTTTTATAGCTCTGTTCCTCCCTTGAGTGATGCTTGATAGTGCTGAATTAAATTACATCTTTACATACTCTGAGCCAATCAGCTTTGATTTATTATTAGTGTACTATGTAGTTGTCCTTTTATTCACATAGAAGAAAACAGTTATAATTAAAAATGCATTTATGCTGTCTTTCATGTTTACCCATATAGTTAATTTTACTGTGGCTTTGTCTAGTACCCTTTCACATCAGCCCCAAAGACACCCTTTAGTAACTCTTATAAAGAAGCTAGGCTAACAACAAATTTACGAGTTTTTGTCCAACTGGGAATGATTTAATTTCTCCTTTATTTTCTTTCTCTTTCTTTCTTTCTTTTTTTTTTTTTTTTTTTTTTTTTTTTTTGTGCTAAGAATTGAACCCAGGGCCTTGTGCATGCAAGGCAAGCACTCTACCAACTAAGCTATATCCCCAGACCTCTCCTTTATTTTTGAAGGACATTTTTGTGGCATGTAGAATCCTTCATTGATTTGTTTCCTTTCACATCATGTCTATGTCATCACACTGCATTCTGGTCTCTATGGTTCCTGATGAGAAAGCAGCTGTTAATCTCATTGAGAATTCCTCGTATGTGGGATGAGTTGCTTTTCTCTTGCTGCTTTCAAGATTCTTTCCTTAACTTTTGTTTTTGACCATCTGATCATGTTGTGTCTAGGTGTGGATCTCTTTAATTCATCCTGCTTGGAACTCATGGAGCTTCTTAGATGTGTGGATTAATCTTTTAAATTTGGGGAGTTTCTAGCAAAAAAAAAAAAATAGTAGTTGTTTCTACCTCTTTCCTCTTCTTGTGAGACTTGCAATATGTATTTATTGGTAAGGTTGATGGTGTCCCAATGTTTTCTGAGGTTCCTGTAAGGAGCATCTGCCATAGACATGCTGGGACATGCTGGGACTCACTAAGTTGCTGGCCATAAGGAGCAGCAGCCACAGGCATAGTTAGTCAAGTCAGGTTGCATTTGATAAGGAGCTGTAAGGAGCACTAGCCATAGGCATGCTTAGCAATGACTGGTTACTATCAATAGAGGGCACAGCTCCTTGGACATGTGCAAAGAACATGCCCTGTTGTAATTACATCATCTCACTGGACATAACCAAAGGACATTGACTCTCATTGGATGTAACCAATAACCAATATATACAACCAACTTGGAACTATATTTAAACCACTGTCCTACCACATCAACGAGGCTGCTCCGACATCAGTGAGACTGGCCACCTTGCTGTCCATCCCAGAACAACTCTACCATTCCCTGATGTCCAACCATTGGCTGGAGAGAACCACTGTATGACAACATCAACAACAACAACAACCAATGCTCTTCGGCTAAGAGAAGTAGCGTGGCATTGGAGGTATTTTGGGGCTCAGGGTTTCCCTAGGATTGTGTGATTTGCTTGTAGTGTTTAATTAGTGTGCATTAAATGCTAGTTGGAATGCTCCAGCACAACCAACACTTTTTGCATTAATTGTTTATGTTTGATGATGGTGGGATCGAATATATGCTTGCATTTAAAGACAATCCACCTCCAAGTAATCATTAATAGTGCTGCTCATGACAGTCCTATTTTAAAAAATTGATTCTTTTTCCCCTTCAGACTGTATAATGTAAATTGATCTATTTTTAAATTTGTAGATTGTTCTGCCTGCGCAAATCTGCTTCTGAGACTCTCTAGTGAATTTTTTTCATTCCAATACTTTTCAATCCCAGAGTTTCTACTTGGTCCCTATTTGGTCATTACTTTCCTATTTTTTCTTTCGTTCTTTAAATATTTTAAAATATAGTTGATTCAAAATAAATCAATATTTGGGTTTCTTCAGTGACAATTTCTATAATTTTCCCCCCTCTATAACTCAAGTTTCTTGTTTATTTTCACTTTTTTTTTTTTTTTTTTTTTTTGGTGGTGGTAGTTGTTAAAAATTGGACATTCAAACAATATAATGATAATATAACATGGCACTCTGGAAATCTGACATTCCCTTGTACTCCCAGGTTTTGTTGCTGTTGCAGCTACTGCTTGTTGTAGTTCTTTGTTTAGTGATTTTTCTGACCTAGTTCTCTAAAAGTCTGTATCTTTGTCATGTGTGGCCACTGAAGTCTTTACTTGGCTAGCTTAGTGATCAGAGATTTCCTTTTTTAAACACCTAGGACTAATAAGCCTTTTAATCTTTGCCAAGGAGTTCTGTGTGCATGTTGGGTGCACCATCAATGCTGTCAGGCAATGGACAACTATGCCTTAGTCTCCAATTTCTCCTCCAACAGAATTTTGAAGTCAGTCACATGGTGAAGTTTGGATTTTCTCAGGTCTTTTCTGACCATGTGCACTGCTCTGAACATGCATATGGTCTCCAAGATTCCAGGGAACATATTGGAGTTTCTTAAAAACTGTTTGGAACATTTCATTCCCCAGCTATTTCTTTTAGGATTTTTAGTCTACTATTTGTCTCATTGCCTCATGCAGCCATGATATTAAAACCTTCAGGGTTCAAGCAGAGGAAATACTGTTTCTCTTCAAGGCATCCATCATTTCCCACTGATCCCCTACTGTTCACCCTGCCATTTATCCATGGCAGGCAATCGCCCTCTGTCTGCCAGCATATTGCCACCTTTTGAGCACAGATCACTCACTGACTGCTGCCTATCATCCACCATTTTCCCATTTGCCCGCCTCTTGCCTGCCCATCGCCCACCACCTGATGTCCACCTGCAGATCACCTGCTGTTAGCCTGGAGACTGCTGTGGACACTAGCGTATTGCCCACTGCCCACTGCTCCCTGCTGCCTGGAAGTCCATTGTCACAGTATCCACAGGTTTGCTTACATGCAGCTGCTGCCATCTTGGGACACCTGCCAGGGCCTGCAGGCTTGCGGCTACTACCCTCTTCATCTTGGAGCATGGCCACCTCAGTCTGGGGACACCAGCCAGGGCCTGAAGAGATATTGTTGGGGCGCCTGCAGGTCTGGATGTACTTGAGGTCTTTCTTCTGGGTATGTTAGTGGCTGCCATCTGGCTGCCTTTTTGCAGGGTCACTCTGTTGTGTGAACACATCCCTGGTGCTGTCTCTGCAAGTTGAACGGGCATTGAGATCTTGGGACTGCAGCAAGGCAGAGCCTAGGGAATATGAAGCCCAGGTCCATCAGATTGCAGCTGGATTTGTGAGGGCCAGTCTGGGTCTAGCAAGCCTGTGGAATGCCAGAGACTAGGGGCAGTTTGGGGAAGTGGGGCTCAGGTTGGAGAAACTGGAGAAAACCAGGCTCTCTCTAGCTCAGTGAGTCCTGACATGCATGGGAATGGAAGAGGCTGGCTACAACAATGGGTGGAGAGACTGGAAGAGGGTGTGAGAGCATCTTGCTATTGGCTCACCCACCCAACCAGTCCAGCACCCACCAGACTGGAGCTACCATCAAACTTCAGACAACTCCACCTATTGGTGTGAAGGGAAGCTAAGAAAAATTTCCAAAGACAGTGGAAGCTATTGTTCAATTTTCCATTGAGAGTTTCCTTCTTGTTTTTCTTTTGCCCTCTCCCACACATCTCTACCATCTTGGAATCCAAATATTTTTCATGCATCAATTTATTGAAAAATGGGATGTCTGAATAGTACATTGTTGTGTATCCTTATATTTTTACTTTTAAAAAAATGTGTATATATTTTTTCTCTCACCTATCTGTCTCCCTGGATTCTCTTTCTCACTTCTCTCATACTAACAGCCAACCTCTATTAATTCAACTTTTGCACTTACTATAAATATTTACTATAAATATTATCTTTCTCTCCTTCTTCCTCATAAACATCACATCTTACACTACTTCTGTTCTCTCATTGTCCATCATTAGAAATGGTAACACTTTTAGCAAACTTACTGTTTATATTGTAGAAAATAATTGAACACATTATTTCTGTTTATTGTGACAAAACTGTAGCAGCTAAATAGGAGATACTTGGTTTAAAGGTGTATGTTGGTTACATTGGGTGCTGTTAATATTGGTTTCCCCCTTAAAGGTGAGGTACTAGAAACCTTCAGGGACACTACAAGACTACAGGGAAGAAACTGTACTGCCTCAGGTCCCTATTGCTAGATGGTAAGACTCACAAACAACATGAAAAAGCAAGAGAACAAAGCACCTAAAATAAATCAAGATGTTCCAACAATAGAATCCATAGACAACACAGTAGAATAAATGTCAGAGAAGGAATTTAGAATGTACATAGTTAAGCTGATCTGTGAAGTTAAGGATAGTATAAGGAGTGAAATCAAAGAGAAAATACAGGAAGTGAAAGATCACTTCAATAAAGAGAGATTATGAAAAGAAAAAGCAGAAATCCTCAAAATGAAGGAATCACTAAACCAAATTATAAATTCAATAGAAAGCATCATCAACAGACTAAACCATTTGGAAGACAGAACCTCAGACAATGAAAACAAAATATATATGCTTGAAAATAAAGTTGACTAAACAGAGAAGATGTAAGAAACCATGAACAGAACTTCCAAGAAATATGGGATAACATGGAAAGACCAAATTTAAGATTTATCAGAATAGATTAAGGCATGGAGATGCAAACCAAAGGAATGCACAATCTTTTCAATGACATAATATTAGAAAATTTCCCAAATCTAAAGAATGAAAAGGAAAACCAATTACATGCAACTTACAGGACCCCAAATATACAAAATTATAGCAGACCCACACCAAGGCACATTATAATGAGAATGACTAACATAGAGAATAAGGATAGAATTTTAAGTCTGTGAGAGAAAAAAATCAAATTACATCTAGGGGGAAATCACTTTGGATATCAGTTGATTTCTCAACCCAGACCCTCAATGCCAGGAAATCCTGGAATAATATACATCTCAAGCTCTAAAAGAAAATGGATGCCAACTGATAATTTTATACCCAGTAAAATTAAGCTTCAGATTTGAAGATGAAATACAAACCTTTCATGATAAACAAAATTTAAAAGAATTCACAGCTAGAAAGCCTTCACTACAGAACATTATCAGCAAAATATTCCATAAGGATGAAATGGAAAACAACAACAACAACAAAAAACAATGAAAACCAGCTAAGGGAGAAGCTACACTAAAGGAAAGGTCAATCAAAGGAGAAACTAAATAAAGTTTTAAAATCCAAAAATAACCCAAAATATCTCAAATCATATCTCAACAATAACCCTGAATGTTAATGGCCTAAATCCATCAATAAAAAGACATAGACTGGCAGATTGGATTTTTTAAAAAAAAACCAACAATACACTTTCTTTAACAGACTCCCTTCTAGGAAAATACATCCATGGACTGAAGGTGAAAGGTTGGAAAAACATATCACTCACATGGACTGCATAAACAACCAGGGGTTTCCATCCTCATATCAGACAATGTGAACTTCAAACCAAAGTTAGTTAGAAGGGATAAATAAGGAATTCCATACTGCTTAATGGAATCATACATCAACAAGATATAACAATAATAAATATTTATGCCCCAAACAATGGAATGTTTATATACATCAAACAAACTCTTCGTAATTTTAAGAATCAAGTAGATCACAACACAGTAATACTGGGTGACTTTAACACACCTCTCTTACCACTGGATAGATCTTCCAAATAAAAACTAAACAGAGGAACTATAGAACTAAATAATACAATCAATTATTTAGACTTAATGGGCTTATATAGAGTATTTCATCCATCATGAGTGAATACACCTTCTTCTCAGTAGCACATGGATTCTTCTCTAAAATAGACCATATATTATGCCATAAAGCAACTCTCAGCAAATACAAAAAAAAAAAATAGAGATACTACCCTGAATTCTATCAGATCATAATGGAATGAAATTAGAAATCAATGATAAAATAAAATAAAAAATTGAAGCTACTCCAACACCTGGAGACTAAATAACATGCTATTAAATGAAGAATGAATAGCAGAAGACATTAAGGAGGATATAAAAGAATTCTTTGAGGTAAATGAAAACACCAATACAACATATGAAAATCTCTGGGGCATTATGAAGGCAGTGCTAAGAGGAAAGTTCATTGCATTGAGCTCATTCATTAAAATATTAAAAAGTGAACAAATAAATGACCTAACATTACATATCAAAGCCCTAGAAAAAGAACAAATCAACACCAAAAGTAGTAGAAGACAGGAGATAATTAAAATCAGAGCTGAAATCAATAAAATTGAAACAAAAGAAACAACCGAAAAAATTGACCCATGAAAAGTTGGTTTTTGAAAAAATAAATAAAATTGATAAAACCCTTAGCCATTCTAATGAAGAGGAGAGAGAAAACGCCAATTACTTACATCCATGATGAAAGAGGAAATATCAGGACAGACATTACAGAAATACAGAAGATAATTAGAAACTGTTTTGAAAATTTATGCTCTAATAATAAATAGAAAATTTCAAAGACATTGACAAATTTCTAGAGATATATGATCTACCAAACTGAATACAAAATTTAAACATCAATTTCAAGTAATGAAATAGAAGATGCCATCAAAAGCCTACCAATCAAGATAAGCCCAGAACCAGATTCTCAGCCAAGTTCTATAAAATCTTCAAAGAAGAAATACCAATACTCCTTAAATTATTCCATGACATAGAAAAGGAGGAACCCTTCCAAACTCATTCTATGAGGCTAGTATCACCCCTGGTACCAAAACCAGACAAAGACACATCAATGAAAGAAAATCCTAGTCCAAAATCCATGATGAACATAGATACAAATATTCTCAATAAAATTTTGGCAAATCAAATACAAAAACATATCAAAAAGATAGTGCACCACAATCAAGTGGGGTTCACCCCAGGGAATCAAGCTTGTTTTAACATACAGAAATCAATAAATGTAATTCATCACATCAATAGATGTAAAGACAAGAATCATATGATTATCTTAATAGGCCCAGAAAAAGCATTTGACAAAATATACCACCTCTTCATATTCAAAACACTAGAAAAACTAGGGATAACAGGAACATACCTCCACATTGTAAAAGCCATCTACGCTAAGCCCAAGGCCAACATCATTCTAAATTGAGAAAAATTAAAAGCATTCCCTCTAAAAACTAGAACAAGACAGGGATGCCCTCTTTCACCACTTCTATTCAACATAGTCCTTGAAACTCTAGCCAGAGCAATCAGAAAGACAAAAGAACTTAAAGGGAAACATATAGGAAAATAAGAACTCAAACTATCATTCTTTACCAAAGACATGATTCGTTATTTAGAAAATCCAAAAAATTCCACCAGAAAACTTCTAGAACTAGTAAATGAATTCAGAAAAGTAGCAGGATACAAAGTCAATACCCATAAATCAAATGCATTTATATATATATATGATGAATCCACTGCAAGAGAAATTAGGAAAACATCCCATTCACAGTGGCCTGAAAAAAAAAATACTTGGGAATCAATCTAACAAAAGAGATGAAAGACCTCTATAATAAAAATTACAGAAGACTAAAGAAAGAAATTGAAGAAGACCTTAGAAGATGAAAAGATCTCCTATGCTCTTGGATAGGCAGAATTAATATTGTCAAAATGATCATACTACTAAAACTGTTGTATGGATTTAATGCAATTCCTATTAAAATCCCAATGACATTCTTCATAGAATTAGAAAAATTAATCATGAAATTCATTTGGAAATATAAGAGACCCAGAATAGCCAAAGCAATCCTTAGCGAGAAGAATAAAGTGGGAGGCATCACAATACCACACCTTAAATTATACTACAGAGCAATAATAACAAAAATAGTATGTTATTGGCACCAAAAGAGACATGTGAACCAATGGTACAGAATAGAAGACACAGAGACAAACCCATATAAATACAGACAAAGGCATCAAAAACATACTTTGGAGAAAAGATAATCTCTTCAACAAATGGTGCTGGGAAAACCAGAAATTCATATGTAGCAAAATGAAATTAAACCTCTATCTCTCACTGTGCACAAAAATCAACTCAAAGTGGATCAAATACTTAGGCACTAGAACAGAGACCCTGCATCTAATAGAAGAAAAAGTAGGCCCAAATCTTCCTCATGTAAGTTTAGGACCTGAATTCCTTAACAAGACTCTTAAAGAGCAAGAAGTTAAATTAAAAATTGATAAATGGGATGGATTCAAAATAAAAAGTTTCTTCTCAGTAAAGGAAACAACCAATAATGTGAAGAGAGAGCCTACAGAGTGGGAAAAAATCTTTACCACATGCACCTCAGATAAAGCACTAATCTCCAGGATATATAAAAAACTCAAAAAACTTAACACCAGAAAAACAAATAACCCAATTGATAAATGGACTAATAGACATTTCACAGAAGAAGAAATACAATTGATCAACAAACATGGAAAAAATGTTCATCATCTCTAGCAATTAGAGAAATGCAACTCAAAACTCTAAGATTTCATCTCACTACAGTCAGAATGGCAATTATCAAGAATACAAGCAATAATAAGTATTAGCAAGGATGTGGGGAAAAATATACGCTCATACATTGCTGTCGGGACTGCAAATCGCTGTAACCACTTTGGAAAGCAGTATGGAGATTCCTTAGTAAACTTTGAATGGAACCACCATTTGACCCAGCTATCCCACTCCTTGGTTTATACCCAAAGGACTTAAAATCAGATGCTACAGTGACACAGCCACATAAATATTTATAGCAGCTCAATTCACAATAGCTAAACTATGGAACCAACCTACATGCCCTACAACAGATGAATGGATAAAGAAAATGTGGTACATATACACAATGGAATATTCCTCAGCCTTAAAGAAAAGTGAAATTATGTCATTTGCATGTAAATGGATGGAACTAGAGAATATCATGCTAAGTCAAATAAGCCAATACCAAAAAAACCAAAGGCTGAGTGTTTTCTCTGATAGGCAGATGCTGATCCTTAGGGCGGTGGGTTGGGGGCGGGTAAGGAAGAATGAAGGAACTTTGGATTATGCAGAGGGGAGTGAGGGGAGGAGTTAGGCTGTGGGGATGGGAAGGATGGTAGAAATGAGACGGACATTATTACCCTATACACATGTATGATTACACTACTGGTGTGACTCTGCACCATGTATAGCCTGAGGAATGAGAAGTTGTGCTCCATTTGTGTACAATGTGTCAAAATGCATTCTACTGTCATGTATAACAAATTAAAATAATTCTACAAATATTCTTTCTTCTGCTCTCAGTCTTTTAACACTGAATGGATTAAAGCGAAGTCAAAGACAGATCTATTGAATGGGGTCTCTCAAAGAATCACAAGCCTGGCCAAAGAACAACAGTTCTTTGGGGATTAGATCCATTTTGTCCCCACAGTGCCAGGAATACAAGTGGTTACTTTTCAAGGGTGCTGCTAAGATGGTAGCAGAGTGCTTAAAATGCCTCAAAACTCACCATTCTGAGATTCCACAGTTCTTCTTAATAAACACTCCCTGAGTTGCATTAAGCCTTTGTTTTATATATATACATGTATATATATATATACACACATGTATATATATTTGCTCACCTGAGAAATTTCTCCTGGCAGATATATATATATATATATATATATATATATATATATATATATATATATATATATGTGGTACATATACACAATGGTATATATATATTAAAGTATATAAATATTATATATATTCACATAAAGCACATAAAGATGCTTCTTACTTTTTTTGTTGTTTTTTGGCCAGAATTCTTCTGCCTTTTTGTGAAAGAGCAAGCTTTCAGAGATCCTTTATCTGCTATTTTTCACTGACAGCTTTCCGTAATTATAATCTGAACATTTTCTATAGTAAATTTGAAAGGTGGTAAATTTTTTAATATATTTATTGTGGTCTTTCCTTTTCCCTAAATTATGAAAGCAGCACATGTTAGCTATAAAAAAGTTCAAGTAATATGAATTATTTAAAGAAAAAAGTGTAAGTCCCTGTTTGTGTGCTTCCTCTACATGCTGTCTCAATAATTCCTCCCAATAAATTATTGATCACCTAGTAGATCAAGATGGGAAAGACATTGATTTGGTACCGTGGGTACATTCATTAGGTTCTGCTGGTATTTGATCACCTGAGAAATTTCTCCTGGCAGATAGATGGATGAACCAGATTATGACTACCACATTTATGGAAAGAATTCTATAAAACCCAGTGGTCAGAGATTAAGTTCAAATAAAAGGCCTAGTGAATGAAATAAATAGGACCAAGTTTAACCAAGAAATGAATTTTACCACTCAGTACAATTATAGAAGTAGAGTCACATTTCCAGAAACAAGGATAGTTTGCCATTCTTGTCTGCATTTTGTGTTATATTCATATGTTGCTGCCTGAAGCAATTGCCGCTTGGAGCAACAACGCCATGGGAATAAGTTCAGAGGCGACTGGAAACAAACAGTCTCTTTATTCTGCTAGCTTCTCTCTCCGGCTCTAACAACAACTCTAACACCATCCACACTCCTACAACCACCACCACACCACAAAAAAATGGCACCTACCCGATCCGCAATGTCCTGGGCCAAGTGTCGCGAGATCATGGAAGGTGGTAATGCTTTATGGCTCACAGCTAAACGCAATCTTAGCTATCTCCTTAATTAGGGCTCCTACATTCAGAATGTGCTCTGGCCATGTGAGTAATACTGACTATTGAAAAGCAAAGATCTTTATTTACGATCTGTAATGATTGAAGAAGGGGCTACATCATGTAAAACATGACATGGCTGAACTTCCTAAACATTTCTTTTAAGTGTTCTTTTACTCCTCACTCCATCCAGCATTTGCTTACATATCTATCTCTATTTTCTCCCACTCTCTTGGCAGTCTTCCCCACCAAAATTTCTCTCTCTTGCTATCTTTCCACCCCCACTCGCTGATATACCTGTTTCCTGCCCTTTCTCCCAGCCACTGCTGGCCTGCATGAAGCAAGTGAAGCACCCCAGGAATGCTTCTTGCTCTCCCAGAAGAGCTTGCAAAGGTGAACCATTAGTGTGCAGGGAACATCCACAAACTCTGTATTCTAAGTCATGAAGCACCTCTTAAAACAGCATAATCTGAACAAACCCTTGAGGAAACTGGAGCTACAAAGAAAGGAAAAAGAAAAAAACACACAAAATACATTTGCCAAACTGTCTTTTCCCTCAAAGCCAGTGACTAATACCCTAATTTGCCAAACTGTCTTTTCCCTCAAAGCCAGTGACTAATACCCTTTCCTCTTATTAGGCTACTCTAGTCTGAATGCATCCTCCACACTTTTCTGACAATTATTTGCAAACTCGTCCAATAAGAAGTAAAAGAAGCTGCAGTTCTCTTCTGTACACTGGGGAAAATGCCACTTGGTCTTACTTTTCATGGCAAATCAACAGTTTGCATTTTGGCCTTAATATGGGTTGAGCATATTATGCTTATGAGCTACGTTAAGATCACCATTTCCAAGTCAAGCAAGGAACACCTTTGAAGACCAGCACTCTTTCTGCCTCCCCACAATCCCAAGGAAGATTCCTTGCCTGCAGGGACCTATCCCGACAATTTCACTCCTGGGATGAGTTGCTCCCCGACCAAGCCTGCACTGCCTCCTCCTGGAGAGTGTCTGGCTGCCCTGGGAAGGCACCATTTTTTTTCCATTTTTAAATTCTAATTTGTTATACATGTTTGCAGAGTACATTTCATTTCATATTACATATAAAGAGCACAATTTCTCAAGTTGCTGGTTTTATATAAAGTATTTTTACAACAATTGTGTCTTCATACATGTATTTAAGGTAGTCATGGATAACTCAGTCTGCTATTATTCCTATCCCCTTGCCCCCCCCCTTTGTTCTATTTAAAGTTTTTTCATTCCTCTCATCCCTACTCCCTTGCCTTTATAAGTTAGTATCTTCATATCAAAGAGATCATTCGACCTTTGGTTTTTAGGGATTGGCTGACTTCACTTAGCATTATTTTCTCCAACTCCATCCATTTACCTGCAAATGCCATGATTTTATTATCTTTTAGTGCTGAGTAGTGTTCCATTGTGTATGTATACCAAAGTTTCCCTATCCATTCATCCACTGATGGGGAACGGGGTTTGTTCCACAGTCTAGCTATTGTGAATTGTGCTGTTATAAACATTGATGTGGCTGTGTCCCTGTAGTAAGCTGTTTTTAAGTCCTTTGGGAATAGACCAAGGAGTAGGATAGCTGGGTCAAATGGTGGTTCCATTCCCAGTTTTCTTAGGAATTTCCATACTGCTTTCCAGATTGGCTTCACCAATTTGCAGTCCCACCAGCAATGTAAGAGTGTGCCTTTTTCTCCACACACTCGCCAGCATTTATTGTTGCTTATTTTTTTGATAGCTGCCATTCTGACTGGAGTAAGATGAAATCTTAGAGTAGTTTTGATTTACATTTCTCTAATTGCTAGAGATGTTGAACATTTTTTCATATATTTGTTGATTGTTTGCATATCATCTTCTGAGAAGTGTCTGTTTAGTTCCTTGGCCCATTTATTGATTGGGTTATTTGTTTGGTTTTTTTCTGTTCGTTTTTTTTTTTTGTTTTGTTTTGTTTTTTTTTTTTTTTTTTTTTTTTGGTGTCTAGGCTTTGAGAGCTTTATAAATCCTTGAGGTTAGTGTTCTATCTGATGTGCTTGTGGTAAAGATTTGCTCCCATTCTGTAGGTCCTCTATTCACCTCACTGATTGTTTCTTTTGCTGAGAAGAAGCTTTTTAGTTTGAATCTGTCCCATTTATTGATTCTTTGTTTTAGTTCTTGCGCTATAGGGGTCTTATTGAAGAAGTTGGGGCCTAAACCAACATGATGGAGATTTGGGCCTACTTTTTCTTCTATTAGGTGCAAGGTCTCTGGTTTAATTCCTAGATCCTTGATTCACTTTGAGTTAGGTTTTGTGTATGGTGAGAGAAAGAGATTTAATTTCATTTTATTACATGAGGATTTCCAGTTTTCCTAGCACCATTTGTTGAAGAGGCTGTCTTTTCTCCAGTGAATGTTTTTGGCACCTTTGTCTAATATAAGATAACTGTAGGTGTGTGGATTCATCTCTGTGTCTTCTATTCTGTACCATTGGTCAATTGGTCTATTTTGGTGCCAATACCATGCTTTTTTGTTACTATTGTTACTATTGCTTTGTAGTACAATTTAAGGTCTGGAATAGTAATGCCACCAACTTCATTCTTCCTGCCAAGAATCGCTTTGGCTATTCTGGGTCTCTTATTTTTCCAGATGAATTTCATGATTGCTTTTTCTATTTCTATGAGGAATGATATTGGGATTTTGATTGGTATTGCATTGAATCTGTATAGTGCTTTTGGGAGAATGGTCATTTTGACAGTATTAGTTCTACCTATCCACAAACAAGGTAGATCTTTCCATCTTCTAAGATCTTCATTAATTTCCTTCTTTAGCATGTTGTAGTTTTCATTGTAGAGTTCTTTCACTTCTTTTGTTAAGTTGATTCCCAAATATTTTTATTTTTTTGGAGGCTATAGTAAATGGGGTGGATTTCCTAGTTTCTTTTTCTGAGGATTTGTCGCTGATATACAGAAATGCCTTTGATTTATGGGTATTGATTTTATATCCAGCTACTTTGCTGAATTCATTTATTAGATTTAGAAGATTTCTGGTGGAATTTTTTGGATCTTCTATGTATAGAATCATATCATCTGCAAATAGTGATAATTTGAGTTCTTCTTTTCCTATCTGTATCCCTTTAATTTCTTTCATCCATCTAATTGCTCTGGCTAGGGCTACAAGAACTATGTTAAATAGGAGTGGTGAAAGAGGGCATCCTTGTCTTGTTCCAGTTTTTAGAGGGAATGCTTTCAATTTTTCTCCATTTAGGATGATGTTGGCCTGGGGCTTAGCATAGATGGCCTTTACAATGTTGAGGTATGTTCCTGTTATCCCTATTTTTGCTAGCATTTTGAACATGAAGGGATGTTGTATTTTGTCAAATGCTTTCTCAGCATCTATTGAGATGATCATATGATTTTTATCTTTGAGCCTGTTGATGTGATGTATTACATTTATTGATTTTCTTATATTGAACCAACCTTGCATCCCTGGAATGAAGCCCACTTGAGCATGGTGTACTATCTTTATGATGTGTTTTTGTATTCAATTTGCCAGAATTTTATTTAGAATTTTTGCATCTATATTCATTAGAGATATTGGTCTAAAGTTTTCTTTCTTTGATTTATCTCTGTCTGGTTTTGGAATCAGGGTGATATTGGCCTCAAAGAATGAGTCTGGGAGTGTTCCCTCTTTTTCTATTTCATGGAATAGTTTGAGAAGTGTTGGTGTTAGTTCTTCTTTAAAAGTCTTGTAGAACTCGGCTGTGTATCAATCCGGTCCTGGGCTTTTCTTGGTTGATAAGTTTTTGATGGCTTCCTCTATTTCTTTGGTTGTAATTGATCTATTTAAATTGTGTATATCATCCTGATTTAGTTTGGGCATATCATATGTTTCTATAAATTTGTCGATGGGAAGGCACCATTTTTCATAGTTGCTGCTAGAGTGAACTTCCTCAGGATGCTTCAGCTTCCTTCCGGCTCATCTTCTGGGCAGTAGCAATTTCTAGGCTACTAAATCAGGACATAGATCAGTCACTTTAGAAGGAAGGTGGAAGATATACTTTTAGAGCTAAACCTCTCCTTCAAAATACAAAGGGAAAGATTTATGTTTTTGGCAACTTCACCTGAAACTAGTGTACTTTTTTGTTGTTGTTGTTGTTTTTTAATATTTATTTATTTGTTTTAGTTGTACACAATGCCTTTATTTTTAGATGGTGTTGAGGATCGAATGTAGGCCGTGCACATGCTAGGCAAGTGCTCTACCTCTGAGCCACAACCCCAGCCCTGTGTTTTTTTGTTTATTTTACAGCCAAACAAGAAATGTTATTATCTCATAGTACCTGTAAGTCAAGAATCTGGGAGCAATTTAGTAGATTTCTCCACCTCAGAGTTTCTCATGAGATTACAAAGCATAATCCAGGGTTGCAGTCATTTTAAGGCTCAATTGGGGGAGGAATTAGTTTCCAAATTAACTTGCTGTTGTTTGAAAGCCATAAAAAACCTACTTGCAGATTCATTCATCTGAACCTCTCTCCCCCAGATTGACTCAAGATGTGGCAACTTGAGTTCACCAAAAAGAGATTTTTTAATAATTAAATCTCTGAGTGACATAATGTCATTTTGGTTTTATTCCATTCACTCGAAGGGACTCAGCAAGCTCAGTCCACACATAAAGTGAGGGTATTAACATACAGGTATGAATTCCAGGGGCAAAGACTATTGGGGGTTGTTATAGAACCACCACAGCCACCTTGTCATCCCCAGTGAATCAGGTCTCTCCCACATGAAACATATACAAGGCCCCAAGAGTTTTTAACCCATTACTGACTGTATCAGCTCAAAACTCAGAATCACATAATCTAAATCATGCCATATGTAGATGAGGCTTTTCGGGTGTGTTTTCAAAGTACATCTTCTCAACATAATTCCTCTAAATCTATAGAACAAGGAAACTAAAAAGATAAGTTTTCTGCCCGCATTGTACATAGCATGCAATGGTTAGACAGACACAGAATAATTGCTGAAGTCTTGTTTTTATAAAAGGAGAAAATGAGAAGCAGAAAATAGTCATCCATCTATTAAAAAAAATTCAGACTATCTCTGTGGCACTGATCTCTACTTTCTCTCTTTTCTTTTTTTAAATGAAAGTTAGCTTTTCTTCCCCCACCCCCATCCCCCCAGATAATCAAATGAATTAGCCTGTTTCCTACAAGTAGAAATCTGAAGGTCTAAAGGCTTTTTCCATTTGGTACTTTATTAATTTTAGCATCATTTGCAGTCTGGAGAAGCTGAGAAAAAAATATTAATGATAAAAATTTGGCTCTTTTAAAATAATTATTCTTTCAACTTATTTCTTTTTTGCTGTATTTCACTATTAGCAGCATAAAGGAACCAGGAAGCAACTTTAAAACTTTCCTTAGCTATATCCTTTAGAAATATTACTCAGTTCATTAGGCACCTTTTCCATTTTCAACACAATCCTATCTAGTGTTTCTAGTCTTTATTCCATTAAATGACAAGGATTCCCTTTCTTCCAGTTTTCAGAGAATTTTTCTTCATTTCTGTATGCTGCTACTCATAGCACCCTCCAAGTCCAAAATTCCACACGTTATGTTCAAGTTGTCACTTTAAGTTGTCATTAACACTATGTTTAATGTCTACTTTTTAATTTCAAAATCTTCACTATGTTTTTGTAATAGCAACCCTCACATTCAGGTACCAAAATTTATACTAGTAATCTATTTCTGTTTAATAAATTACTCCAAAATTTGTTGACTTAAAGAGCAAACATTTATTATCTAATAGTTTCTGTGGGTCAAGAAGCTGGGAGCACTTTTGCTGGGTATTTTCCTCATGGCCTCTCATGAGACTGCAGTCAAGGTGTCAGATGGACTGTAATCACCTCATATTTTAACTAGGGTAGGATTCACTTCCAAGATTATTCTCACAATCTTGGCATGCTTTTCAAATTCTGCTTCTAAGAAGAGTAATGTGGAGTGCCTTTTAATATGCCAGCTGCTGTGTGACATGCTGACTGGTTTCTCCCAGATTGAGCAGCCCAAGACAGCAAGACAGAGTGCCAAGGACAAAGGTCACAGTCTCTTTATGATCTAATATCAGAAGTAACATCTCCTTACTTCTGACATGTTTTTTTACTAGAAGCAAATTAATACGTCTAGCCCATCCTCAGGGTATAGAGGACTAAATAAGGGCTTGGATACCAGCACACAGGGGTCACTGGGTGTGGAAGCAACGTGTGAGGGAGTGGGGTGCAGAGCATCTTCAGGGCTGTAATACCTCAAAATTTGCACATATATACATATGTATATGTGCAAATATATATATATACATATATATAATATATATATAAATGGTTTACAATTATTCATAATGTTGAGTTAAACATTGTATACAATCCCAAAGTTTTACAAAAAGCACTTTATACTTTTTGTCTTAAAGGGGAAACCACAGACCTTAAATTGATGGAAATTTTTCTTGATGTGTCTTTTAATTTAGAATCTAGCATATTATTATGGTACTAGATATAGGCAAATTGACCTTTTTTCTTACTTCTAGCTTTTGTTTTGTTATATGTATGCACTTTAACAAAGAGGTCCACTACTTAAAACATGATGATTTTGTTAAAATGGTTTTCTTGGTGAATTTCCAATATAGGAATTTCTATAAGATGTAACTTGTGCTTTCTTGCTGCCATTTCTTTTTCCAATACATCTTCCCAATCTTATGTTTAAGCATGAAATAATTTTTTTAATTAAAATATTTTTTATTTTGTTCTAATTAGTTATATATGACAGTAGAATGCATTTTGACACATCATAAATAAATGGAGTACAACTTCTTATTCTTCTGGTTGTACACGATGTAGAGTTACACAGGTCAAGTACTCATTTATACACATAGGGTAATAATGTCTGATGCATTCTACTATCATTCCTACCCCCAAACCCCCTCCCCTCCCTGCACTCACCTCTGTATATTCTTTCCTAGCCTCACCTCCGCATTGTGAATTAACATTTACATATCAGAGAAAACATGAAACTAGCTTTCTTTAGTGTCCTTTCATCATGAACATATTTCCCAGGATTCCTTCAGTTATATCCAAATTTCCTGGTCTCTGAGTCTGGGTTGCTTCCATGAGGGCTGTGTGGACTCTAGGCCATCTCAGGACAGACAGGTATTTCTGGGGTTTTCAGTCACTCCTGGTAAGCAGTGGGCAAGGACAAAGCCACTGGAGTCCCTCTCTTCCCACCCCAGTCTAGCCCAGCTGAAGCTGCATCCCAAACACATTCTGAAAGATGTGAGCAGATTGTTCTTAATTCAAAACAAGTTCCTTGGAAAGGTCAGTGATCAGATTTCCTGCTTTGATTATGGAGACTGGAGGGCAGTAGTTGAAATAACTGAGATGGATGCCTGTCATCTAGAAGCCAAACTGACAAACAGTGCATTTCCTGAATGGCACATTTAATTGATTATGCTATGGGAGTTCACCCATAGGCTTCTAACTACAGATGGCTACAGACTTTCCTTTTACTGCTTTACAAATCTACCTTGAAACACTCTCCTTATTCTTGCTTAGACACACAGAGGGACTCAGACAAGAAAGCACTCTTACAACTCAGTCTGCAGCAAGTCAGGCTCATTTATTGCTAGTTAGAATTTAGGGAAACCTGAAGTGAAACCAAAACAGGCAATTAACTTTCTACCTCTTGTCCTTTACTTGGAACACCCTTAGGAATGAATACCTGTGTGGCTACTCAGCACAGGTCAAAAGCCCCTGTAGTTTCCAGTCTGCGACACAGGCATGTAAGCCTCATCTGAAGAGAGGCCTCCACTTCTCACATTCCACCCCACACCCAAACGAGCAGAGGGAAAACTCTGGCTGGAGAATGAGTGTCCCCCAAACCTATTCCATCCAGTTATGCTGTTATCAGGGTAGGCTGCCTCTGCTCCCTGTGTGCCCAAATGCCCTCTACTACCACCCAACATGAAGGCAGTACTTATAAAACCCAGGTGGCATTCTCCTGGCTGGGGCCAACTGCTCACATTACAGCCAAGCCTTATGTACCCGCCTAGCATGTGGCTTAGTGGGTAGGTAGATCACAATAGTTATTGTCGTTCATGAAGGACATTTTACAAATATATCCTGGCTTCTCTCTTCTACCTATTCAATTTATGGATGCTTTCTTTTACCCAAAGTCAGGATGTGTTCAAATATTGTAAGCCAATTTTCATGTTAGCATGGAAAAGCATAGGAAGAAAAATTTGTTGCCAATCTAAAGAGGTAGATGAAATAGTTTCTTATGAGAACAATGTGTTCATTTGATGTAAGTAATTGATAAGCTGCTTGCAATTAGGGGTAAGACTTCAAGAAATTTGTCCAAATAGAAAAAGGCCACAAATTGGTCTTCTAAATTGTGGGGCCCAGCAAACAGTAGGCCCTTAGTTTTGTTAAGCTCCTGATATACTTTGCCATGTGCATCTGGATGTAGATGAATAGGGAGAGAGAAATTTTAAGGTCAGGAGGATATTTAGGAATAGGAATGAAGAGTAAGCAAGGCCTGTGTATGTATGTGTGCATATGTGCATGAGTGTGTGTATGTGTGTGTCTGTGAAGGGTAAGTAAAAAGATCCCTCAAAAACACCCAGGTAAAGGGGAAGCTCTGGAGAAGAGAAATGCTGAGTGGAGATGAAGCTCTTATAGCATGGGAGGGCAATGGGAGGGTCACTTGCCACTCAGGATGCCCACCAGAGATAATGTCTTGGGGGAACCTATGCTACTCAGTCATGCTTTGGCTTTAGTCATTTTGTGGGAAGGATTCTTGAGGAGTTGCTAAGTTCTGAGCAAGGAAGAAAAGAGACTATAGACCCCTGCAGGACAGAGGAGCATATTAAGACATTCAAAAAAGTATCAAATAAGTGAAATCATTGACTTTAAAATTCTTTAATGCTGTCTCTTTTCTCTTAACTGTGAACTTCCTTGAAGGTCCTGACCTTCTGGTAACAAAAGGGGATCTGTTGAAAGGACAGCAGTATGTATCCAGGGTCTAGGAGTCTGTGCCTAAGGACCCAAGGTCCTTCTCAGTTTGACTTCAAACTACTTTAGGATGGTTCATTTTTATTTTCTACCTGTAGTCAGTGAAGCTAATATTTACATCTGACTCATCAAACATTTATCACTTGTCACTTCAGTAGTGGAAACCACCCTCTCTCTCCCATCTCCCCTTTGGTGGTGAGAGTCTGTTGGAAACTCCTGACATTAGTACCTTCCACCTGAGACAGATGACTTCAATGGAACATACTTCATTTAAATGTACCTCAAAAGGGCTATTCTTGCTGGATGTGGTGCTGCACACCAGTAATGCCAGCAACTCAGAGGCTGAGACAGTTAGGACTGCAAGTTGGAGGCCAGCCTTGACAACTTTGGAGGACCCTGTCTCAAGATAAAATTAAAAAGGGCTGGGGAGGTAGCTTGATGGTAGCACAATTTGGTAGTACTTTTTCAGCATGTGCAAGGCTCTGCGTTGTCCCTGGTAACACACACACACACACACACACACACACACACACACACATCCACACAAAAGAGCTACTCTATTGAGATCATTATATTTGGATCATTCACATCATCACCAAGTGTAAATGTTAAATGCTGGAGAGTTTAATTTGGGTCTACATTCAACATTAAAGTAATGAAACCCCTCTTTCAAATTCTAATATTCTCTACCACAAGGAAACAGAATTTGTTAAGCAATTGCACATCAATTGTCTTAAAGGTGATACACACAAACTGTTTTTAACCTAAACACACATACAAATTTAACATACAATGTTATTATGTGTGATTTTAGGTAAGGTGTAATATTTGGTGCCATTATTCTGAAAACGACAGAGCTACAGGTCTTATGAAAGATTCCTTCTAGTACTAGCTATCAGAGATCCTAAACCATTTGGTCAATTTCTCTGCACCATACCATTTAAGGCATAATTTACACACAATGTTTTCTAGCTAGAATTGAACTTGGGCATGCTTGATTCTTTTGCATATTTAAGGCAAATAAGTTGAAAGAAGGAAAAGAATATTTGAGCCACTATGAAGTACAGGTCTATACCACATACCAATCTCATGTTTTTACTGCAAAGTAGACTTTGTTACTCCTGCTGCAGATTAGTCAACAGAGTCCGGATTTTATTTTGTACTTACTTACATTACCAAAATTCACCAACAGGATTTTATTTCAGTTATAAAACCAATATAACTGCATGCTTGTTTTACTATACCGCAATGGCACTCAAACAAAATCTTGACAAATTTAAGGCTTAAGAGTATAAACAGCATATTAGACTATTTATGTAATTTACTAACTGGAAATTTATATAACCCTATTCAATTTTTAAAAATCCATTTCCACTTATGATTCAAGGTATTAACATCCATACAACTCAGAAAGCAGGAGGCAATTTTAATAATAGCAGTTGATATCTACTATATCTGTGCCAGATACTGTGCTAGGAAAGTTACAGGTATTTTACTTAACACTAACAATCCTTCAGTAGAGGATATTATAGGTAGGCAGTATCCTAATTTTACAAGTGGACAAAACTAAAGCTAATAGGAATTAACAACAATTCTCTCTTTAAGTGGAAAATAATTGAACCTGAAATCAGTTCTCATCCCGATTGGTTCCAGTCTATGCTCCATAGCCTTTTGAGTGTTTTAATTTCTTGAAATCCTTACTTTTGTTTTCATGTGAAATATTTCAATAATTTTTCAGAAACTGAAAATTGCAGACACCTTTGGGACAAAGAAAATGAAGACAGAAATAGACACTAAATCCAGGGCAGCCAGTGTTCAATCCTCCATGTAGCATCTCAGGATCTATTAAACAGCATTTATAGAGGAGAGCAACAGTATCAGAAAACACTGAAAGAAAGGACTTTCAACTTCCCACCTTTGGCTTATACATAATGGAAACGTAGTAAACCATATACTGACATCCCTCAATACTATCTTGTGCAGATTTGACATCTTGTATGTCTCCAAATTTCCTTTCAAATTCTTGATTCCTGGTGCTTCCTGCTTATCAACAATTCAACTTTGACAACACTGCTATATTATTGTTTATTACATCATGTTCTCCTTTTATGCATGGGAAAACCAGATTGAAAATCACTGTATGTATAAATAAAGGTCTTGAATATAATGAAGCTTAGTTAAGAACAGAATTACATTACTTGGTTTTCATCACTATGAATAAAATACCTGACAAGAACAATTTAGAGGAGGAAAAGTTTATTTTGGGCTCATAGTTTCATAGGTTCAGTCCATGATTGCCAACTCCATTGCTCTGGGCCTGTGGTGAGGAAGAACATCATGTCAGAAGGGATTGTAGAGGAGAACTGCTCAGCTTATGGCAGCCAGAAAGCAGAGAGAGTGAGGGAGCAGGTACAAAACATAATCCCTAAGGGCATTCCCCAAGTAACCTACTTTCTCAATCCATGACCTACTTATCTACAGTTACCACCTAATATATATAGTTCTATATAGTTCTTTCAAACTATTAACCCAGCAAATAGATTAATCTATTAAATGGATTAATCCACTGATAAAGTTACAGCTCTAATCATTGAATCATTTCAATTTTGAACATTGACACTTTGGATAATCCATGAGCTTTGGGGAGGTACCTCATATCTAAACCATAATAGAAATCACAATAATCTCCAAAGTGCATTTAACCTCAATTAGACTTTGACTAGTCAACTAGATGTCATCCATGAAGAAAAAGAAAAGTACATTAGCACAAGCTATTGAAAACTTATCATGAATTATTGGCTCTAGAGGATGAGTGTAATTAATAACTTAGAAGTATGTGTTTGCTCTTTGATAATAAAACACATCTTTATAGCATATAAATCAACTGTTCAATTTGCACACAAGTTTTAGTAATCACTGTTTAGGGAGGGGAGGCCTTCTAAGAATTGAAGGAAAGCAAAAAGACCCAGCCAAATGAAATTCTTCTGTACTATAAGTTCTAAAAATTATTTTGAAAAGTAGGGAAAGGTATATTATTCTTCATCCAAAAAGGTCTATTGGTGTCAAAATATTTTATACACTTATAATGGGTTTAAGTTCAGTGGTTTACTGTTGATGTGAATAAAAATTTTAAGCAGAATTTTTTAATCAAAATTTCTGCTATTTCTGGGGCTGGGGTTGTGGCTCAGTGATAGAGCACTTGCCTAGCACACGTGAGGCACTGGATTTGATCCTCAGCACCACATAAAAATAAATAAGTAAAGATATTGTGTCCATCTACAACTAAAAAAAATAAAAATAATCTTTGCAATTTCTAAGAGTATGTTGCCTATATATTAGTAATGATCATAATAAGAAATTCAAAAAGGGTATAGCATCAAGGAATTAAGAGTCTTACTTAATTTGCCCTCAAATGACCAACTTTAAGTCCTGTTCTAGTTCCCTTTTATGGAAGCTTAAGAAATAATCAATTCTCTCTCAAGACTACTCATGGGGATAAATCAAATAAGCTCTGCTTGTGGTCCTGACCAGGAACATAACTGTGGCAGTGTCCCTCCAAACAGGCTGTGAACTCATACCTCAATTATCTATAAGTCAAAGTGGGTTCCACCTTCAGACTAAGCTAGCAGTGTTCCTTGGTTTCACTACCACAGTAAGTTACATATCTCATACTGACCTAGGTATGTATATTATTGTACCAATTGCTCCTTAAGAAATATGAGTGTACAAGAATTTCTTCAGTCCAAAAAGTAACTGTCCTGGATGGAGCTCCTCTTACTGAGTCCCTTGTCCCATATATCCATTGAAAGTTTTAACACCCACTCCAGGAAACATTTGGCAATGTGTAGAGGAGGTATTTTTGGTTGTCACATAGGGGAAAGGGGAGGGGAGGAATTTCTATTGGCATCTAGTGACTTCTGGTTGCAACTGGCAATAGAGGGTGAGGTTGCTGTTAAGTATCCTGTGATGCAAAGGACAGTCACCCATAGCAAAGAATTATCCAGCCCCAAATGTCAATAGTGTGGGTTTGAGAAACCTTGAGTTAAACTATAGTAAGGATACTGGGGTACTGGTGAGGTAGAAAGCAAATCAGGAAAGACAATGTATAAAGAAGCTACAACCTACCCTGGTAGAGTAGGGCATAATCTCCAGATTATGAAATCTAAGAAAAACTGCTTTATGGATGTATCTTTTGTAATCTCAAGAGTCCACACAATATTTGTATTTAAATATTTTTATTTTCATTTCCCAAAAGGAAAAAAAAATAAGCAACAGTGTTTGCAGTTAAACATGCCTTTCAATCAGTGCTGGTCATATGCAAAACAATTTATCAGAAATATAAAGAAAAATAAGCCTTTTCCCTTTAGAAGTGAAACAACACAATTTGCATATATAATGTTTTATATATATATATATTTTTTCAAAATCTTCCACAAAAGACATATTATAGTACAAATTTAGATTTTTACCCTCAAGCTCAGACTGAAGGAATTGAAGATTTCTATAGGTGTTTAAATACAAAAATGTAATACTATTACAAGTTTCCAAGTAATTACTTTTCAAAGTATTTGCAAGAGCCTACCCTTCACAGCAACATGGAACACTTGGCTTTAATCAAGACAGCTGTAAGACTAAGGTTTGTCTCAATGTGAGTTTGTTGATTAATGAAAATGCTCCAATTATGCTGTAATTCTCATTTTATACACATATACACAAACAAGTATATTATTGTACTGGTGGTTTACACAGTCCAACTTCTGGAGCATTTCATTCAGCTAAGCCATGACCTTTATTTCCTTTGAAGTATTTCAAATTAAGAACTGCTCAGAAATATCACTAATGACTACCATGACTAACTGCAAAAAGGTGCCCATTTCTCTTTTATTTATGATCAAAGTTAAGCGTGTCATGAATAAACTCTTATTTTTCCTATAGCAGCAGGTATAAGTAACAGCAATGTATAAGCTAATTTTCAACACTAAAACCTGAGAGTTTGATATGGTAAATAATATGTCCTTTCAACTTTTCTAGGAAGCCTATCACTCAATGTTTTTTAAATAATGATATGGCAAATCTTCAGCATGAAACAGCATCATTACAAAGGTGAAAACAAAACAAATAATGCTAAGATGCAGCAGTGAGAAGGAGGCTTACACATGCATTTTCTCTGATGCAGACAAATGTGCAGTCATAACATATACCATGTGGCAAATGAAGAGACAATGTGAAATATGATATAAGAATGCTAAAAGCAAACATATAGGCCTGGGCGCATGAAATGCACAAAAATCACAAAACTAATGAGGCAACACTGGCTTAAATTTCTAAGCGCAACTGAAATCTAACAGTGCAGACACTGAAGACAAAAGAGAAAAAAAAAGAGCAGGGATGATCCAGCCTAAGGAGAACTGAGAAAAGAGATAAGCCACACAAAAGAGTTCTGGGTAGAAAAGGGCGAACTTGCCCTGCCACATGTGGGTGTTGAAAGATGGGAAGGCCTTGTCCCCAAAACTTATTTTGGATTAGTTTTTGGGCCCATGTTGTCACTCACCAAAGCAATGGCAATGACTCAAAAATATTCATTCCAATAATCAAAATAATTCCTACTGGGTGTGAAAGAATATGTTACTGATCTATAAAGGATTTCTGCAGACAAATCAAAATTCCAGGCCCTAAAAGTAACCTACTCTTAGGGTCTTCAAATGAGTTGTAGTGAGCACTACTGGCTTACCTGCTTCAATGGCTGCTTGCCAGTTACTAAAAGATGAATCAGGAGTGAAGCTTAATTACACCTCTGCTTAGTACTATCCTCTGCTTTTCTGGAATTTACAAAAGTACAGGTTCCTTTTTACCATTTCTTGTGTAAATCAACACAAGAAATGCTGGATCTGATTAGTTTTTGCTATTTAACCATATCCAAGTGTCCTTTCTCATTTTATTTGTTGCATGCCTGTTGGCATTAGTTACACCACCACATTGCTACACCTTCAAGCCATATGGTAAAGACTTGGTGAGCCTTTATTTTTGTTAGGTACATTCAGAGCCCTGCAAGGGACTAAGTATAAAAGGGAAATAATGGGGGGGAAAGGGAACAAATTATATGTGTGTGTGTGTGTGTGTGTGTTTACATCCTTAAAGGCATGTATCCTTAAGAATAAAGCAAAATAACCATAAAACAACTATAATAGCTATCACTAAATGAGGAAATATGTGGGAAAGGTAGAAGTGCTCTGTTATCTTACGAAACTCAATTTTCATTAGGTCCTTACACAGCCATACAAGGACTAAAAAAAAAAAAAAAAAAAAAAAAATGAACAACAAAGAAATGAAAACATATTTACACTTAGTAAGACTATTTCCCTACCAAAAACTCCTTCAAAAGAAACAACTAAGTAGATAGCACACAAGTATCCTACTCACTATGGCCTGCATGGGCAGTAAGGGGAAAGGGAGAATGGGAGGCTGTCATACGCTGATCCTCGATTTTCATTAGGCACCTGTGTATCCATGCAAAGGACAAAGAGCCTGACAACACGGAAATACTTATATACATTTTTTAAAAAGTATATACCCCACCTCTTTCCCCTAACAACAACCCACCCAAAAAAACCCTCCCCACAGAAAATCAAGCCCAAGTTATAAAAGTATTGCCCCTATAGGCAACAAGGGAAAGGGAGCAGAGGAGAGTTATCATACATCTGGACCTCCATGTTTCATTATGTATCTACAAGTCCCAGTAAAGGTCTGGGTACAATGTGAAATAACACACAGAATGCAGCAAATATTTATATATATTTAAAAAATATATACAACCAGAACCCTCCCCTCCCCCGGCCCCGCAACAAAGAAACCAAATATCTATTCTACCATTGCCCACCAGGCAATGAAGGATGGGGTATGTGGGATATTTTCATAGAGTCAATCTCATGTTCATTAAGTATCTAAATAGTCATGCAAAGGGTAAGAGTCAAAAAGGTAAAAAAATATTTACATATTAAAAATATACATACTTAGCCTTTTTTTTCCTAATAAGCTCATTCCTCATTAAAAAACCCCAAACAAAACATACACACAAAAAAAAACAAGCCCTATAGTACTTAGATACTACTGCCTATCCACACAAGTGATAGGGGGAAAGAAGGAAGATACATCACACCTCTGGGTCTGAGTCTCTCATTCTATTTGATACCTATAAGTCCAAACAAAAAACTAGATTAAGAGTGAAAAAATGGAAACTAGCAGACTTTTATATACATTAAAATATATATATATATATATAAACTCAGAAATTTCCCAGCCCTGCCAAAACAAAAACAAACAAAAAACCCCCCAAACAAACAAACAAACAAACTAAACAACTACTCTACTAGCCATTGCCCATACAGGCAATAAGGGAAGGGGAGAAGGGATAATTTTTCATAGAATGAACCTCAATTTTCTTTATGTACCTAAATGTCCACAGAAAGGTCTAGGTACAAAATGCAGTGACAGAAAAAAAGGAGCAAAAACGTTTATATACAGATATAAAAGTACATTCCCCATCCTTCTTGGGGTGTGGAGTATAAAAAAAAAAAATCTACTACTCTACAACTATTGCCCACGGAGACAACAAGGAAAGGGGAAAAGAGGAAATTTTCATACATCCGGACCTCCACGTCTCATTAGGTACCTCTAAGTCCATGCAAAGGACCTGGCACAAAATGAAATTACACAATACAGTAACAAAAACTACAGACATGTTTTAAAGTATATATCCTGTCCTTAGTCCCCATCAATCCCTAAAAACTTAAAATACTTTAAAATTATTATCCATATAAATAAAAAGGAAAAAGGAGAAGAAGAGATAATCTGTGGTGCACTAGGAACGTCACATGTCCAAGTGAAGGACTGTAACCCAGTGAAATACTGCAATAAAGAAGTAAAATATGTACATACATTTAAAAAGTATATGCTCTAGTACCTATAGAAGCCCTGCAACCAACTTCCTATTCTACCAGGCACAGCCCACACAGGCAATACAATGGAAGAGAAGAGCAGATTTGTCATGGAAAGATCCTCAACTTTCTTCACAAAAGACAAGGTAGGAAATGAAGTTAAAAAAAAAAAAAAAAAGCAGCAAAAAAGCATTTATATACATGTTTAAAGTATCTACCCTTGCCCTAAAACCACTTTCTCTGCTCTAGCATAAAACCCTTCAAAAAACTCAAACTCTTCTAAAAAGTATTGCCCACACAGGCAATAAGGGAAAGGGAGAAGAGGAGATTGTTATACATCTGGAACTCCATGGTTCATCAGGTACCTTCCAATCTGGTTACCCAACAAATTAATACAAGATAGCAGCAAGAACACATATATACGCTAAGTCCACTTCCCCTCTCCCCTACCCGCCAAACACCTCACTCCACAACTACTCTAGCTGCTGCCCAACAGGCATAAGAGGTGGAGAGAAGAGGCAATTGATACATATCTGGACCTCCATGTTTCACTAGGTACTTTCACATCCATGAGAAGGACGCAGTACAAAATGAATTAGTAATACCTTGTAGTAGCAAGCACATTTATATACACTGAGTGCAAATCCCATTCTCCCCTACCCCAAACACAACAAAGTACTCTATTAGCTACTGCCTAACAAGACAAAAGGGAAAAGGGAAAGCAGGAGATTTATTATACTCTGAACCTCAATTTTTCCTAAGCATATATGTAACCATGCAGACAACTATAAAATGAAGCATAAGCAGCAGCATAACGTTTATATACACTTGAAAGAACAATAGTCCCTAAGATTAGATCCAAGCAACAGCCAGTATGACCACTCTGCTATTATCCATGAGGCAATAAGAGAGGTAAATGGGACAATTTCATACTTGTGGACCTCCACAGTTTATTTACATGCCCATGAAAAAGAAGAATGAAGTGCAAAATGAAACAACACAGAATAGCAGCAAAAACATTTATACTCAGTTTTTCTTTTCTTTTTTGGTGGTGGTGGTGGGGTGTTACTGGGGATTGAACCCAGGGGTGCTCTACCACTGAGCTACACTCTCAGTCCTTTTTAATTTTTATTTTGAGACAGGGTTTCACTAAGTTGCCCAGGCTCACCTGAACTTGCAAGCCACCTGCCTCTGCCTCCTAAATTGCAGGGATTACAAGTGTGTGTCACTGCACCTAGCTCATTTGTTCATACTTTTAAAAGAAGCTACTCTGCATTCCTTCCAGCCTACCATCTCCTTTCAAAAAAAGAAACCAAATACTTACTCTGTAGCTATTATCACAAAGGTAATATGGGAGGGGGATAGAGATTCATAGGACAGTATTTTATTTTTTATCAAGACAAAATATTTAAGATGAAAGAATATAAAAACATAAAAACACATATGTACATTTTTAAAGTATATATATCTCCCAAAAAAACACTTAAAAATCTACTATGCTACTAGCTATTGCCATGCAGGCAGCAGGGAAAGGGAGACTAGGAGATTTATCATACTTTTGGACCTCCACTTTTTACTTGGTAATTACTTGCCAATGAAGACAACAAAGCACAAAAATAAAAGAATGCAGAACTCAGTAAAAATATTTACATTAATTTTAAAAAATACAAAAAGGGGTTGGGGTGGGGGGAGGAAGCTTTTTTTTTTCTTTTTTAAAGCGCTAATTCCAATAAAAACAAAAGTCAAAGGTGAGAAGAGCTCCATCATACCTATGACCCCAATTCTTAGGCCTATGTAACAAAATCCAGGTCTAATTTTGCCACTCAGTCCAGGAACTTCTGTCCCTGGTGATGACACATCTGAGATGCATTGTACCTTCCCTGTCGCCCCATGAAACACATGGGAGTCATGTAAATGCTCAGCAGCCTAATAACAGATTATGGTTCCAATGCTTTAGTTTGCGTAGACTCTTAAAATCCAGTTCATTAAGAGACTACCAGAAATCTAACCAACTCAGTGCTTAATTTTGACTTCTTACTTCCCAATATTTAGAAAGGATTCTGATTGGTGCCCCATAACACTGATGCAGCTCAATTTGCTCTCTATACCCAGGACTCTTCTGAGAGCATTTTTATTCCTACACTGACAGTGGCTAAAGTCTCATAAAATGAAAACATATATATATATATATATATATATATAAAGTTAAATAGAACCTGTGATAGTAATTTTGTGAACACTGAAACAAGGACAAATACAATTTCATTTAGAGAAACTTAAAAAACAAGATGGAGGAAGGTATAAGCTTATGATGGAAGCTGCCACTATTTGCAGTTTAATGTATAATCCCTTCTTAACAACAAAACAATCTGAACTTCTCCAATTTCTATTTTCTGAACCTTTCAGGTCTCCAAGGTACATGTTTTCCTTCTACAAATCTAGATTTCCAATTCCGTCTTTCCTAATAATTTAGTATCATATGCCTTTTATAGTACATTCAAGTAGATCGTCTCTCTCCAATGAATTAAATACTCACTTCAACAAGTGCTCAATTATGTCAGATAGCTGTGTGCTTATGTGAAAGCATATTATGACTTCTGTGCTTCTGTGTTCCAAGAAATACAATGCAGAACATAAAATTAGGGGGAGAGGACAAGAAAACTACCAATATACTTAATAATCGTAAGTTATACCTCTCATTTAATCTTGTATTCCTGACTTAGGAGTTAGTTCTAAGAGGTCCCATATAGGTGGGTTAGCATAATATTAAAAATTATGGAATTCTGTGGGAAAAATAGAAATGAGGCCTACTAACATGACAAAAAACTGAGGTGAGGGCTACAAATAAAATTGCAGATGGCATGGATCCAGTATCATGGGAATGAACACCTTTGAGTATAACGAGAGTAATGGATCATGAGTTACCTCTTTTTCAGCCCGTGTTTTGGTAAGGTTTTACTTATAACAGCATGCCACCACCTATACCCCACATAGAGTCACAGAAAAAAATTATATTAATTAAATACAAGATTTGCCAGATGCAGAGTTAACATGTATTTTAGAAGCAATGTGAAGATGGGGAGATAAGACTGAAGAATCTTAACTGATTTCAAGAAGCAGCAAATTTTAAACTCTGTCAAAGTGGAAATTAGTAATATAAGATGGTAAAATGCCAATAACAAAAAATTCCCTAAAATATTAGTATTTTTTCCCTCATTCTGAAAGTACAAAAACATACTACCTTTAAATATCAACTAAATTATCATTCATTTACCAAAGCACAGGGGAATAAAGATCTACAATCATCTCAGTTTCAATAAGATATCTTGAGATGATTCTGTGATTCTCAGAATATTTTCAAAAACAGATAAATGTTTAGAAAAGACTAAACTGGGGAAAGACACACTAGGATTAAAGCAGGCTATCTTTAAGCTTGCCAGCCTTTTAAATTTTGTTATATAAAAATATTTTCATAAAATAAAATATAACTTTGTACACAACCCCACATATTCTAACTTCATATCTGCTGAATAAAAAAAGGTGACCTTTCCCAATGTCTGACTGTGTGGAGTGTTTTAAGTGCTCACTAACAAGTCATTCCCCTTTTTATATACATAGATGCTGTTTTCAAAGAAAATATAAAGTTCTCAAGAGTTATTATGAAGAAAAACTTTTCTACTAAGAATCAAGGAAACATAACAATCTAGATATAAGTCTGCATAGCTCAAAAAGTTCAAGTACAGTATTTCTCCTTCAGGAGTAGAATGCCATACAATTTTGATTTCTTTATTTTCTTTTGTTCTTTCTTTCCTTGGCCACTCCATTTAATATTAGTTTGGCCACAATAAAAGAAAAGGTGTGATTTTTTTCAACCAAAGTATAGTACTGTTTTTAACAGTGGAAAAAATTCAAAGCCCACCATATTAAACATGAATTTGATTTACTCCTATCCCACATTCTCTTTGTTTCTTTAAGGTACTATGGTGAACTTCAAATAAAAATTTTTAATTTCTCAAAGGCCCTATTTTAAAATATGCTTCTAATATGCCACTGTGTCATATAAAATGAAAATCCACACATGGGTGTGATTTAGATAGAAAGTATCTACGATCTGTGAGGTCAAAAAACAACATAAGCAAATTGCATTCTTAGTACTAGTGATATGAGTCACAATGAAAAACACCAGTGCTAACAGAATGTTTGTCACAAACACAGAAATACTTATCTATAACAAAAGGCCTATCTAAGACAGGAGATATGACAGTGTACATATTTTGGGGATTACTGGCATTCATGAATAAAATAATTATAATTAAATCTAACTCAGTTTGGAACATTTTCCTATGGTAACGCTATACAGATGAAACAAAGAGTACTGAGTATTTGGAAAATTTAACCTTTTGTCCTGGTTATTTATCTGTTCAATAACAACAAAAAATTTTAAAAATCTGTAGCACCCAGCTATTGTGCAGGAAAAAAAAAAATATAATAGAGATTTTACTTAAAACTTTTTTTTCCAGAAAATAAAGGATTACTCAAAACCCTAAATCAAAAGTAGATCTACACACAAATCAGTTCTCTGCAGTTGCATGTGTCACCGTCTTCATTATCATACTCTTCAAGGCTAGCTCTGAGCCACCACGTTTCAATAGCATTTGTCAATGAGAAGCAACAAAGGGCTCTCCAACCAGCAGCGTGCAAAGATAGTGGGTCTTATGGCAGACCTTTCTCCTTGTTTCACTGGATCAGTAACTTCCTGGACACTGAGAAATAGGACAGAATTCCAAAAATGATTTTTCCCCGTATATCTTCAAGGTAGAAAAATTACTTATTGTTTTTGTAGATGGTTGGCATACAGATGAATATAATTTTGTAATAAATAACTACATACTGCCTAAAGACATTTCAGAAAAGACAGACGAAAAATACAGTTGGGCCCTGAGCTAACTAGAACTCCTAACAGTGCAAACAACTCCGCCATAGTCCTGGCTTCACCTTGGCTTCAGCAGAAGCAACAGAGCCCAAATTCACAAGCTCTCTAAATGGGTGACAAAACGAGGTGCAGTTGTGCATGCTACAGCCACCAACTCAGATTTTTGAGATTCTTCTCCATCCACTGGATATTCAACTGAATGACTTCCAAGGCCTCCTGGACACAATGAAGCTGAAAGGTTGCCTCCGACTGATTTTCAAAGAATGCCTGGACCTGTAAATTCCACATAGAAAAATTGTAAAGGAAAAGGACAAGAAACCTCAGGTAACTCTGACCATCCTTTAAAAATGAGCTTTAACTCTGCTGATTCCTTGCAAGCAGTAGAGAGAAAGTACTTTAACATCAAAGGTATCTAACATGGAGTTCTCAACCAAGTATTTTCAATACTATCTGAAGTGGTTTTAAAAATGAGTTTCCCTTACCGCCACAAGAATGAGTTTTCCTAACTTAAAATATGCTAAAAAAAAAAATGCTCAAGAAACAATGAGTGGTATCTGAAGTTTGGCTTGGTGCTATACATTCACCCTTTGAATGGAATTCTTGAAAACAATTTTATTACCACTGAAATTATTTGTATCAGAAAGACAAGGGAATTATGTTGAGGATGGATTCAGAATGCTTTCTCCTTGCCACACATCCAAGCCTCTATGGGTAATCTCAGTATAGCATCATTAACACTGATGAAGGGAGACACAGAGAAGGGACAGGAATTAGCATGAAAAGACACCATCTCACTTAAAACAGGCAAACTAAGGGGCAAAGCCACCCAGGCTCCCCCATGAGCGTTTTATATAACCAACCTCAAACAAATGTGCCTTTGTTGAAAACAGGTGAGTAGATCCAGCAACAATACTTTGTATGGTGTAGGACCCAAGATGGAACCTGAAGAAACACAAATGTAAGAGAGAAAAATGAGGCAGCTACTGGTAAGCAAAGCACTGCTTCTGAGTGCAAAGGACTTGTTTTAATGCCAAAGGCAAAGTGAAGCCTCTGGGGAACTGCTCTTCAGGGTCAAGGGATAGGCTGGCTACACATGCTGACAGTGGGAAAGGAAGGTAGGCAGATTAGGCTGGGAGAGTTTGGGATAGCCCCATGAATTTTAATCCATTTGACCTTTTCAAAGCTCACACACACACACAACACACACACACACACACACACACACACACACCCAGAAATGTCATTTGTATTTTAAAAGAGAGAAAGGAGGAAAGAAACCTGCATGTGCTATCTGGCTAGGTGTAAGTTCTCACAAAGCCTTGGCAACAAAGAGGAATTTTAAACACGGCCACATAAATTGTTATTAGAAAACAGTCCATGGCCATGTTTGTCTAAGTGACCTGGTGTCATGCATGGCTGGCCTTGATTAGTACTTCAATGGAATACCCCTGTTAAATGACTTTAGCTACAGAATTATGTTTGTAAATGTGAAAATTTCTGGGTGTTTCAATAAACTGTCAAGGAAGCATTTTTCCTCTCATAGTAAATCACAACTCTTGAGAACCAGCACAACACTGATGGCTTTTTCTAAATACAGAGTCTGAGAATACTATCAGTCAATCTCTGAGAAACTTACTTCTGTACAAGCTTATTCCAGTTCTCCTTGACAAAATCCCATGCCAATAAGTGTCCAGGAAAACGTCGGCCCACTGTTCTAATGATAAATGACAACTTTTGTGTACGGATGGTATCTCCATCGAGACTACTTTTCATTAACCTGAAGAGCAAAACAGATTTAATATACAAAATAATCATTCATGAAGACATGGTGGCTACACTGAAATTAGTTCTGGTTTCCTAAGTAAAGCTGGACAGCAAATCAAGGGAAATAAATGTTGGGTTAGTCTAAGAGTGAAAGCTGGCCATCAAAAAAAAAAAAAAAAAAAAAAAAAAAAGGATGAATTTCAACATAGGCATTTACATATACTGTCAGATAATAATTTTTTTATATAGGCAGGACATTTAGGGAATAGATTCTGGTAGAATTTATTACAATTCTTGAGAGTGGTACTTCTTTCTGGCAAAAACATATTTTGATTTGAATAGGCAGATAAATACTTTAATTACTTTTAAAAAAGATAGTGGAATAAAACAGACATTATTACTGGATGTATACATGTGACTACATGAGCAACATGATTCTGCAACATGTACAGTTAGAAAAATGAGAAATTATATCCCATCTATGTATGATATATCAAAGTGAATAAATGCATTCTGTCATGTATAACTAATTAAAACAAATAAAAAATAGACTGTTTAAATATTTGACAATGAAGGTACATTTCAGAATATACTAATTAGTAGTTAGCATTTATTAATTTTGTGTACTAGATAATGCTGTTAAGTTTTCCACACAACAGTGCTATGAAGAAGGCATTTATCACCCATCTCCATTACAGTTGAAGAAACTTGAGGTTTTATAATTGCCCCATGATTTACTACTAACAAATATTGAAGCCTGGCATTTGAATGTATATGGTTCTTATATAGTATACTATATGGTCCACTGAGAGTGAAGAAAACACACACCCCAAAAAGAATACGGCAGTATTTTTTAGAGAGAAAAATCTCAAATGTCCAACAAGATGTGGCAGGTTAAATAAATTATAATAGAACCATACTTGTGAATACTATGCAGCCGTAAAAACAAATAAAACTAGGCTTTATGAATTGACTTGGCAAATTCAATGATTAATTACTAATAAAAAAAAAAATTTCGCCAGGTGTGGTGGCACACACCTGTAATCCCAGCACTAGGGAGGCTGAGACAGGAGGATTGCCAGTTCAAAGCCAGCCTCAGCAGTGGCGAGGCACTTAGCAACTCAGTGAAACCCTGTCTCTAATAAAATACAAAAAAGGGCTGGGGATGTGGCCCAGTGGTCAAGTGCCCTTGAGTTCAATCCCTGGTACAAAAAAAAAAAAAAAAAAAAAAAAAAGAATTTCATAAAACACCGAGTACAGGATAAATCTGTTAAAAATGCGATTAAAGTTGGGCATGCTGGCACATGCTTATAATTCCAGTGACTTGTGAGGCTAAGGCAGAATTGCAAATTGACGCCAGCCTCAGCAACTTAGCAAGATCGTTTTTCAAAATAAAAAATAAAAGTGCTATGGATATAGCTCAGTGGTAAAGTGCCCCTGGGTTCAATTCCCAGTACTGAAAAAAAATGTGGTTAAATACACATGCATGTATGAATGCATATGCAGGTTGAGCATCCTTTATCTGAAATGTGGGGAACAGAGTGCTTGCTTCTCTTGCAGAATTTTTCATATGACAAATGCTCAAGCTGTAGACCACAACTGCTACCATTAACAGAGAGAAGGGAAAATAAGAATGAAAGTGAAGGATCATGAAAGAGACTTTCATTTTAGTTTACCTTCTTAGGTACTATTTGAACACTTTATGATGGGAGTTATATGTGTGTTGCACTAGTGAATAAACAAAGTTTTCTCTATCTGCTAAGGTCAAAGGCTGGTCACTGCTTTACAGAAAATGCCTACTTGCAGTGTATTGTGTAGAAAGTGAGCACATGCTAAGGGCATATCTGTGACACCATTACGATTTATCTGAATGAAATTACGTAAGAGAAGCAAGGAGACCCAGGAGCCTCTGTCTATCCTTCTTTCATGGCTTTCAGCTTCTGTGTCCCATGCTCCAGATACCTTCTCACTTCTCTTTGCTTAAGCTCCTCTACCCTGCCAATGTATGTTCCTCCTATCAGGAGGCCTCTTTAAAGCCCTTCCTTTCACCCATTTAAAATTCCCATTTCCAAGTCTTCATCAGCTGGACGTTAAAAAGAAGTCTGACAAATAAATACATATGAAGGTAGAACTTCTAAGTTTTAAAATTATCTTTTTCTTTAAATTTTTTTTGTTGTTGTTAAAGATGAACAGAATACTTCTATTTTATCCATTTATTTTTATGTAGTGCTGCTGAGGATCGAACCCAGTGCCTCACATGTGCTAGGAAAGCCTCTGCCACAGAGCTAAAGCCCCACCCTACATTATCTTTTTCTGAAGTGTCCGCATTTTTAAAATGACAGTTTGAACAGAGAAATGCCTTGGCCCAAAAAGAACAAGGTACTAACTGTGTAGTTTAAGATAACGTGCCAAAGGGAAGAGACATTTTTTGAGCAGAGTAGAAGGTTGTGATCCTAACATTTTTCAACCTCTTTTGAACAAAGTATATTCTGCCTGTCTATAAAGGTTCAATCCCCAAGATGAAGCCCAGCACCTGAAGCATTTTGTCACAGTGCCCAAGTCAGGTCTGGCTATGACAAAAAGGAAGAAGAGGGAGATCTCAAAGAAAATGAGCTTCCATCTGAGAAGCAAAGTGCTTTTTATCTTTTTGTTTCTTTATATCATATTCCTTGACTAGCTTCATACCAGTGAAGTTTCCATACATCCTCTGAGCTGGCAAGAGCTTCAAGTATTTTGTTCTTCTCTGCTTCAGAGCCTATAGATTTGTACTTGCTTAGGAGGAATGACCAGCCTTTCTCAGTTTTTGCTCCAGCTTTGAACACGGTAGTCATGACATCAGTAGGCAGGCTGTAAGAGAGATGATGAAACATAAAAGAACAAGAAAGCATTCTGAATACAAAGACAAGGACATGGCGTTGAGTGGCCGTGATATGTTGAGGGGGGCAGGGTAGGCAATAATCACAAAAGTCTTAACTATACAATTTGGAGTCAAGAAAAAGGTTAATTCAGTGATTGCTACTCTCCTACAAGTAGGACTCTGAAGAACATCAGTTCACAGTGCAATTTAATACAGTAATTATTCACCAAGCCCTATTAAGAATCAGGCAGGCAATTGGAGAGGGGATGAGGAATGAGAAATAGTCCCTGTCTTCTAGGAACTCATGGCTATCTCAAAGTGTACAACAATAATAACATGTGGCAAGTTTCATGGTATAAATACAGGAGTGGGCACATGGGGTAGGATATAAGAAGAGAGGGGATGAAACACAGTCAACTTTCTTCAAGATCTCAGAAATGGGCAAAACTTAAAGAGTTATTCAAATTCTATACTTCCAGCTTTTGGTCTGATACTTGAATATTTCTTTTCTCCATAATGCCCAAGAAGGAGCCAAGAGACAAATGCTCATCACCCCAAGTACTGCTACTAACTGCTCACGCTACCTGCCATGTTTTGTTTCTGAATTAAAGGAGATTTATTTGTCATCACACACCCATAAGAATGGCTGCTATCAAATAAACAAAATTGGGACTGGGGATGTAGTTTAGTGGTAGAGTGTTCACCTAGCATATGTGAGGCTGTGAGTTCAATTTCCAGTACTGCAATATATATTTTTTTTTAATCAGAAGATAACATTAGCAAGGATGTGGAAACTGGAACATTTATGTAATTTTTCTGGGAATGTAAAATGGTACCACACGGCACTTCCTCAAAATACTGAAAATAGAATTTTTATGATCCAGCAATACTACTTCTGGATATATATCAAAATAAATTCAAAGCAAAGGCTCCACGAGATTTTTGTGCCCATGTCCATGGCAGTATTACTCACAATGGCTAAAAAGTTGGAAGCATGCCAAAGGTCTATCTATGAATAAACGAAATAAACAAATGTAGCATGAGCATATAGTAAAATATTATTTGGCCTTGAAA